>CM077095.1:111127226-112523081 GCA_039513925.1 Platanthera zijinensis | reverse complement strand
AAACAATAATGCATCATGCATTATCTCTTGCATCAGTTTCTCCCCCTCAATTTGAGCCATCCTTACCGCGGCACTAGGAATTTCCAAAACTTTATTCTTTGTAGTTCCTATCATCAGACGTAGGTTTATGCATATCTTCATCTTCCAATCTAGAGGCATTATCCTTCATTTCTGCAGATATTGGGGTTAACAATTTTCTCTGTTATTTGGCCAGCATCCTTGGCTGGAGGCAAATCATCTCCTTCCTCTCCAGTAGATCCAGCTAACCCAACAATAATCTCATCCACTTCAGGAATAGAATCTGACTCTAGTCTTCTCACACGACTAAGAGGGGTAAGATCAGATGAGGCGGATACCTGGATATTCATGTCCCTCCTGGACACTCCAACAGATCAAGATAGATCAGGATCATGAGGCTCTTCATCCTCGGATGAGCTGCTAGAGGAGCTTGGCTTAGTAGCAGCAATTCTCTTTCCTTTCCTCTCCATAGCTTCTAGAACACGGGGCTGAAGGACCCTGTCCCATCTCTCAAGCATCCTGATGTCCATCCTTCTCATATGGTGTATTCATGCACCAAGTTTCAGATTCAGAATTTCTGGAGCAGTTTCTTGCAGAAATAATGAGAGGATTCTCCCAAAATTAGGTTCAGCCATGCAGTCTACTACTCTTTCAAACACCATTCTTCCCCAATCAGTTCTCTTGGTCAGTATGACTTTGGCCATTAGTTCAAACATCCTTTTTGAGATTTTATCATGGGAGCCTGTTTTGCATATCAAAGCTTTCCCATTGACATCGGCTTGAAACTTACCTCTCAGGTTAAGTTCTTTCTTTTGAATTGATCTGGTTGTGTGCTTGGAAAGTCCACACCATTTCATTGCCGATTTTGTATTATCCAGTAATAGCTCTTCTTCGTCCTCAGTTCTAGAAAGCGTTGGCAACTGTAGAGCCTTGCTTAGCCTTCTGGGCGTTATCTTGATCTTCTTTCCGCTTACCATGGTCTTAATTTTACCACCTGAAGCATCCTCTTTGGCATTGGAAAACAACTCCAGTACTTCCCTCTTCCACAGAAGACAGGGTTCCATCAGGACGAAAGCTAGGTCAGATTTCTATAGAAGATTAATACCTACTGAACTTCTTTCGGAGCATCAACGAATCCATTTCGTACCAGTTCTTCTCCTTCGAAGAGGAAATCTGGTCCCTTGGGCGCCATCTCTCTGGAAAATTTGAGAATGCCAGCGAAAGTGGCTTCCCGTCGATTTAGTGAATGTGAGCGGGAGAGGGTAATGAATAGTGACTTGGCGCATTGCACACATCCTTCTATTTATAGGTATTCTAAAAGGAAGGCGGAAAGTCACTAATCCATTTTGGTTGTTTAATCTTGATTAATGGCCAGGATTGAAACCCGACATATATCCGCAGTCCGTCTTTTCTCCAATATTTGTTAAGTGGGCTTAATTAGCTTAACATCAGTTTTCTTTAGTAATTAAATTTTCAATTAGCCCATAACTGTGTTGTCCTAACTTGCAGGGGTAATATAGACCTGCAGTATACATTCTAAACCGTGTTCTATTGGGGTGTAATTAGACAAAATTTTAATAACCTTATATTTATTTCAACTAAGAGAGTTTTAGCCCCCAACCTTAATTGATTCAACCAAATTTTGATACTAACCTAGCTTAGTATTCCATATACAATATGTCTTTCGGTATGTTGAGACAAGTAACATTTTGTGGCATGGTGAACATGTAAGCCACTAACACATGTATTAAGAAGAGTTGTTGTTTTACATCTTCTTAGTCATTTGTTTCAATTACCCTTCTCATGCATGAGTAATCAATTTTGAGATTAAGTGGTAGAATAAAAGAAAGGTGAATTTTACTTATCTCTGCTCTGTAGACTTGAAGTCCATGTTGGATTCACAGTTTCTGAGCATACCAGCAACCTTGCTTCTGAGCTTTAGCCTTTGATGTTCATCTGGCTCTCCTTTGTAAATTCCCCCATAATAATTGCACTTGTCAATGACATTTAGTGCATGTTGATAAGTTGAATCATTTCTTGTATCAAGACTTGGATCTGGTATAACATTGTCCAAGGGCAATAAATTATTATGGCCACTTGGACTATCCTATAAGACAGAATTACCTTCCCTTAGGAACCCAAGCTGACTTAGGTCCTAGGTTCTGGTTAGCTTGAAAAAGCAAATGTCTACCTACAGGAGCCCTGCCAGGAAGACTTTCTCTTGCTCTTGGCACACTAGGGTTGTGCCAACAATCTATGGTAAAGTGGCCCACTTTGCCACAGCACTAGTACTCATGAATATTATATCTTCTTTTCTGAGCAGGTCAGACAGAAGGGTTGACAGCAGACTGAACAAAAGAAGAAGCAACTTCGTTGTTCCAAATTCTCTTGGCCACGGTCCGACTGAGAGTAGGTCTGACATGAAAAGAGCTTGGATTTTCACAAGGTCTATCAGCAGCAGTTCTCCTTGTAGAGGACATGCGGTTGGTGTCCTTGGAAGATTCCAAGTCTTGTATCCTGGCAGATTTACCCTTGGTCAGAGTGTGAGTAGGGAGATTTTGAGAAAAGGCCACTTCCTTGATCAAGAGAGATGGAGCTGGTGCATTAAATACAAAAGATCTAGGATGGGCCTTTTGCACTTCTTCATGGGGAGCCTTCTGAGCACTCAGGCCTATGTCCTTTCTTCTTCCATTGTAAGAGACATTTGTAGTCTTACAAGGAAGATTCCCACTCCTCCAGTGACCATCCCTGGGGTCTTGGTCATACCTGTTGGAAGGGAGAATTACCTTGTGAAAGGTAGGCTGAGGCCTAACAGAAACTTGGCCTCTTTTCTGAGATTAGATTACTTTAGAAATCCACTCAGATTCAGATCTTCTCTTGATATAATCTATCTTAGAGAAGTTAGCCACAATTCTCCTCTCCCTATCAAGTTTCCCCTTAAGATTCTTGATAATAGAGTCCTTGTATTTTAAGGACTCAACATGGATATCTACCATGATTTTCAGATGAGTTTCTTCCTTCTCTTTTACGCATAGGAAGGATGAAGCTTCATCCAACTAGAAAGTAGTCTTCTCTAGGGAGGCTATTTCCTCTACTTATTTCATAACAAGTAGCTTGATTTCTATGAAAGCTTTCAGAAGGGAAGCATGATTGTCAATCAATTGATTGATATCATCATCTGTCAAAGGACCCTCATCATCATTGGATGAGGAGACATCAGAGTCTGTACATGATTCATATCAAGACTCTGAGGATGAGCTAGATAGGGAATGTACCTTATTTTGACCTGGCTGATCCTGGCAAGATTCTACATCTGGGGTAGCTATTTGTCCAGGGCATCTGCATTCCCCTTCATCAGCTTCATCCACCTCTATGTCACTCTCAGAATGTGACAGAGGGGCCCTGATTCTTGCTCTTGCATCTAGAAGGACTTTGTCATCACTAAGAGCAGCCAATAACCCAAAGCTGATCTTGTCCTCTCTGTAGATTTGCTGCTCCATATAGTTCCTCATCTTATGGTTTATCCTTGAACACATAAGTTTGACCTTTTAGCTATCCTTGGAGGTCAACTCAGACTGTTAGGTTCTTTTTTGAGCAAACTCCCTCTGATATCACTTGAAAGTCTTTAATTTCAAGGATAACTAAATCACCTAGAGGGGGGTGAATAGGTTATTGGTCTCTTTATTAAGTCTTTTCTTTTCTTTTAGTTTGTTGCTTGAGTGGTTGATTAATTTTTGCTTTTAAGATAATTTACCCTGCACAAAGAAAACAACACAGCAAAGCACACAGATATTTATAGTGGTTCCCCAATTGGGTACATCCACTTTCCATCCCACCTATCCAACTATCTTGTTAAACTAGCAACTTCTCCAAAATGCTCCAAGGATCTTACACCTCAGGCCCTAAGCCTTAAACATAGATTCTTCACAGAATCCAAGCTCAGAATCACAAGGGTTCCTACCTTAAGGCCCTGCTGAGCTCCTACAGCTCAGTGATCCACTGATCACCTACCTCAGCCTTATTTTTAAGGCCTAAAACTCGGGCTCTACAGCCCTACAGCTTTAGGCACACATCCCTACTCTTAGAGTACAGCAGCACTTCTACAACTCAATACCCTTTCAGGTACCTACAGCTCAGATCCAGGTAAACTGAATCCTACAGGATGAAAGTGGGTTGATGGATATTCTTGACACAAGAGATATTTCTCTGTGTCAAGCTTCTTGACTGAGATAGACTCAGCCCAACAATGACTATAGAGAGATTATTTCCTGAGTCTACCTTTACTAAACTAAGATATACTTAGTCCTAACTACTTTCACAGCAACAAGAAATTACTTGTGCTAGAAGTTACTTGCAGAGCAATGTTCTGCCTCTCCCTGAACTGAGACAGAAGCTCAGCCCTCTCTTCTTCACAGCAACAATGATCCTTGTGCTGGAAGAAAATTACAGAAACCTGTTCTGCCCTTCTCTCTTTCCTGGGCTGAGGTGATTTAGCCCTAACTTTGAGTCCTAAGGAATAGTCCCATGAGCCTTCTTTCAGATCTCTACTTCTTCAAGCTTTCTTCTCTTCACAGCTTCCAAACAAAGATCTTCAAGTGCTTGAGTTGCTGGAACTATAAAGAACTTGCAGCAAGGGTCAGCCCTTGGCTGCTACCTTATGCTCAGAGAAGATACTCTGGACTAACTTGCTGGTGCAAGTGAGAATGACACCAACTATCTTGTTGTTGAAGATGTTGATTCCAACAGCTGACTTGATCTTTTTCTTTCTCAGCTTGAGCTTCCTGTTCTATGCTCCACAATAATGGCGGAGAAGAATATCCCCTGATTCTCTTTTTCTCAAAAGCTACTTTTCTCTGTAGAGGCCTTTTCCTTTTATCGAATTTGTCCCAACGGTTCTTTAGCAGTGGGCCCCACATCATTAATGGCCAGCAACAACTTTGCTTTAATGCCAACTGTCGTACAGTAGGTCCATGGAAATATTTGTCGCGTACGGTAGCCATCCCGCCACTAATTTGAAATATGTTTTACTTGTTGATTGCTGACGTCATCAGCTGACTTAGTCACTTAGGCTACCTGTCCCATCATAGCTTATCAGGACAAACTACAATCATTCACTTTAAACACAAGTTAGATCACAACATGTGTATACATTATTTTGCTAGACCTTCTTCAAATTCAGGACATTGGGATCAATGGACCCAACATTTGGCTCCCATCATATTTTTACTAGATTTCTATTCACCACTACAATTACCCCCATCATATTTCTACTAGATTTCTATTCACCCCCATCATATTTTTACTAGATTTCTATTCACCACTACAATTACCCCCATCATATTTCTCTCCTTTTTCAAAAGAAGTGTTTTTCGTACATGTTTATACTTACGGGTGATTTAGTAAAGCTCGTGAGTGCTTTTATATGACTAACAAGCAAGGTGATTCGCGATGATTTCACCTCCTAGGAAAAACATATAAGGTGTTCCACAAGCTCCCACTCACGATGATATTCATCAAGAGCTTACATTCCATAAGACGACTTACTCACGACGTCTTCAACCTGGTACTCTTCGAGATCCTACTCGCGATGATATTCATCAAGGGAATATATTCCATGAGAATGCTTGCTCATGACATTTTCAAGATGGTATTCTTTGAGCTCCTCTTCATGATGATGTTCATGCTTACCGAGTGTTCTCTTCAATTCCGCGAGTTTATACTCGCGAGATCATCGCTTCAACAACTATGGTGCTCTCTTCAATTATGTGAGTTCATACTTGCGAGGTCATCGCTTCAATAACTATGGTGTT
The DNA here is from genome assembly GCA_039513925.1 of Platanthera zijinensis. Classification (NCBI taxonomy): domain Eukaryota; kingdom Viridiplantae; phylum Streptophyta; class Magnoliopsida; order Asparagales; family Orchidaceae; genus Platanthera; species Platanthera zijinensis. The sequence goes on along the minus strand of CM077095.1, from coordinate 112,517,253 downwards.
TGCTTCAGTTCTGCAATTTCATACTCACAAAGTCATCACTTCAACAACTATGGTGTTCACTTCAATTCCACGAGTTCATACTCGTGAGGTCATCGCTTCAGTAACTATGGTGTTTGCTTCAATTCTGTGAGTACATACTCACGAGGTCATCACTTCAACAACTATGGTGTTTGCTTCAATTCCGTGAGTTCATACTCGTGAGGTCATCGCTTCAACAACTATGTTATTTTCTTTAATTTTATGAGTTCATACTCGGGAGTTCATACTCGCGAGGTCATCTCTTTGATAACTATGGTGCTCTCTTCAATTCTGCGAGTTCATACTTATAAGGACATTGCTTAAACAATTATGGTGTTTGCTTCAATTCCGAGTGCTCATACTCGTAAGGTCATCGCTTTAGCAACTATGGTGTTTTCTTTAATTACACGAGTTCATACACGTGAGGTTATCACTTCGACAATTATGTTGCTCTCTTCAATTCCACGGGTTCATACTCGCGAGGTCACCACTATAGCAACTATAGTGTTTGCTTTAGTTTTGCGAGTTTATACGTGTAAGGTCATTGCTTCAGCAACCAGGTCGCTATGTTATTCATTTCATCTCTTCAAACACCTAGGTTGTGATGACCTGAAAAGGTTCTACCCTTAGAAGGGAATGGTACACGCTTTTACACTTATACATAAAAGATATTTCTCTGACATCCTGAAATATGGGGACTTAAGCTTCTCTTCTTAAAAGTTCCTCAAGCTGGCATAGTAAGCAGGAAGTGATCTCCACGATCTAGTTGGGAAACGAGCCATCGACTTGACTAGCTCTCATGACACCTAGAGCGGGTGATGGGACGGTGTATTGGGTTTTAATGCATTCCTATAAGACCAAGCCTCTACATTAATGGTCGAGATCCTCTCCCCTCTTGTACATTGGCCTAATTATTTCCTGATCGCACTTCTCATCTGGATGGAGAGATTATCAGGAAAAATTTTGGACGCTAACCTCTAAACTTGGCGATGAGAAGATCGTTGAGCCTTTAGGAAGGTTCCTCCATCATTAAGGGCACTGTTGTTCCTCAAAAGAGTAATAAGCTCGACGCAGGATAAGAAATTATGTTGAAAATTTAAAATTTATTGTTACTTAAGGTTTATGATAGCTAGAAGCGGACAAAAACATTATAGGAAAGGGGGACCAATTTGTAGGATGGAGGCCGTGTGTGTGTGTCCCACAGGACTTCCAGAGTGTCACGTCCTTACCTAGGTTCTTTGGTCTTCTCAACAAAGGGTAGGATGGAGGGCTTGTATGTGTGTGTCCCATAGGACCTCCTGAATCTCATATCCCTATCCAAGTTTCTTCGTCTTCCCAGTCAGAGGTAAGATGAAGTCCTCGAGTGTGTGCTTCTTATAAGACCCCCCGAGAGTCATTTCCTTTTGCTTGTACCCTGGCCTTCATAGTTAGGTGTTAGAGCGGGAGTTTGTAGAGGTAGGCAGGAAGCAAACTACATGATTGAGTTGGGAAACGAGCCTCCAATTTGACTCTTACAACACCCAGAGCAGGTGATGGGGATGGTGCGTCGGGTTCTAATGTGTTCTTTTAAGACCAAGCCTATGCATTTATGGTCGAGATCAGCTACCCCTTACATGTTGGCCGAGGTACCTCTCGATCACAGTTCTCATCCGATTGGAGAGATTATCAGGAGAAAGTCCGGACGTCGACCTGCCAACTCGATGAAGAGAAGATAATCATCTCCTTAAAGAAAGATCCTTCATCATCAAATAATTCAGTGCAATTAATTCTTTGTCAATTTCTTAAGTAGAAGGGTAGGCGATCTCCGCACCAGTGAGAAGTCCTTGAGTTATAGAGTTATCGTAGTCTGAGTTCCTACACGAGCTCTTCTTCTACATACTAGTTACTTGCCCCCCTCGAGTGCGTTATTTTCGTAGTCTAGGCCTCTACTCGAGCCCTCTCCAGTACGCTGGCTACTTGCCCTCGAGTTAATTGAATTACTCGAGTGTGTGTGTTATTTTTGTTTGAATTCCAGGCCTCTGCTTGAGCTCCTTTCAACGTGTTGGCTACTTGCCCTCTCGGGTGAGTGAATTGAAGTCCTCGAATGTGTTGTTGTCATGGTCCAATCCTTTGCTGAGCTCCTCTCCAGCATACTGGATACTTGCCCCCTAGGGTGAATTGGAGTCCTCAAGTGTGTTGTCATATTCTGAGTCCCTGCACAGGCTCCTCTTCTGCCATACTAGTTACATCCTGTAGTTCAGGCCATTATATAAGGTTCCCTCCTATATGCTGACTACCCCCCCCCCCCCCCCGAGTGTGACTTCTCTCCACCTCCAATTAAGCTCGGCTCCTACGAGATGCCGACTTCACTCCACCTCCAATTGATCTTCCTCCTAGCTGGTGTCGACCTTCTCTCCACCTCTAATTGAGATTGGCTCCTGCGAGGTGTTGACCTTCTCTCCACCTCCAATTGAGCTTCCTCTTGGAAGGTGTTGACCTTCTCTCCACCTCTAGTTGAGCATAGCTCCGACAAGGTGTCGACCTTATCTCCACCTCTAGTTAAGCTTGGCTCCCGCGAGCTATCAACCTTCTCTCCACCTCTAGTTGAGCTCGACTCATGCGAGCTGTCGACCTTCTCTCCACCTCCAGTTGAGCTCCTTTCCTATAAGGTGTCAGTCACTTTTCCACCTCCAGTTGAGCTCCTCTTCTGTGAGGTGTCGACCTCTTCACCACCTCCTTTAGTTGAGTTCTACTCCTGGGAGATGTCTACATTCCTTCCTCCTTTAGTTGAGCTCTACTCCTAGGAAGGACCTTACGCAGCATATCGTATAGTGCCATCTCTCTGAATTATAGGTCTTATATTATTTTTCCAAGATCGATTCGAGCTCAAAAAAATAGGAATTGTATATAACCCGTAATTTGTTGAGATCATAAATGCCTAAAGAGATGCCTATTTACAAACCTATTGACGAGTAAAGGCAATCTTGGGAAAGTAGAGGCGAGCAGAGGTGAGTGGAGGCGAGCTTGGATAATCTTGGGCAAGTAGAGGTGAGCTTGGGCGAGCAATGGCGAGCTTGGAAGAGTATGGGAGAGTATCCCTTGTAACTGGCAAGTATAGGCTGGATACTCGCAAATACCCTCCCCTAGAATTTCTCTAAAAATTGACCCTCATGGGTACTAGAAATGGACTTTTGTAAGTGTTGGGTTTTGCTATACATCGCAACACTTGTGCGCAGCGGAAATGGAAGAAGAAAACCCAAAATAGTAATTTGGATCTAGCGATGAACATTAATCAAGAAGTAAAGTGCAGTAAATAAAATTTTACCTTTGAGGGATTGAGTCAATACTCAACCAAGGTGCTCCGATTGATTCCAACAAACGGCAACGACTTGAGTTTTGAATGTAGAATAATGTCCACGCCTCTACAGGTGATCTGTATGAATGGGAGAACCCTTAGACTCTTGTCGCATAAGATCTAGGTCAGAAGGGTATTTGCCCTCAACGTCTCCATAGATTGTTAGATTCGTTCAAGGAGAGGCAGCAGAGACGAGTACGACGCTTAGGAAATAATTTCTGGCGACATATAGGAACTACGGACGGTCGGTGGCGAGATCAGCGTAATCGGTCTTGGAAGAACAGTTCTGTCGGGAAGGAAGAAGATCCAACTCGCGATTAGGTCAAAACTGTATCTTACTTTCGTAACTCAGTTACTCTTTACTCGGTTTACTGTACATAACATTTATATACTGAATACCGAGCTGACCCAGAACAGCAGACTGCGCCAAACCAGACTTAGAGGAAATAAATCGGACGAAACAAAATTCATCGAGTATCACGTCGATATTTGATGAATCAACACTTGACTCGACAAATCGTTGAGTACACACGTTGATTTTCGACGAATCAACATTTGACTCAACGAATCATTTAGTGCAATATGCGCACTCAATGCCTTAACGCCAGATTCGTCAAATTAGCACTTAACTCGACGAATCATTGAATGAACTAGACGAACTCAAAGCCTGGCCGAGTACAGTTGATACACTCAACGCCATCATTCGACGAATCAACAATTGACTCGACGAATCGTCGAGTGGTCTCAACACTCTTAATGCTAACTCGACAAATCAACACTTGACTCGACGAAAGCTTTGAGTGGTCTTGACGCACTCAACGCATGGCTGAGTCCAGTCCTTTACTCATCTCATGCCAATGCTTGGTCCTTCACTCAACACATGAGCAAGACAAACATAATACAATCTTCCAAATTCTCCAAATGTTCTTATGTACAATCCCGATAGGCTCATACTTCATTGGCAGTGAGACTACATGCTTGATCACTTCCAGATCCCCATGGTAGCACCAACAGTCTCCCACTTGATCTTGAAAGTATCAAACAAAAGCTTCACAAACAATGAGTGACATCTAGCAATGCATAATTGCTCCCCTAAAAATAAGAGTTAAGAACTCGAAAGCCATTGTGACCAATGTATCCGTGTTGTCATGTCCCTTCATCCCTTATATCCAGATAGAACTAGAGGTATAGACCTTGTCACCCTCATAATTGTTTAATCCTAGTTTCCTGATCTAGAATGGACTTCCATAAATTGGTGAGTCCAATATCATATATTTACTCAACCAATCATGGCCATGCATTTTTCAGTCTCATTCCATCAAGGGGCCCATGGATGCAACTCCTGTCATATAGGAGGACGAATCCCATCTCTGCTCACACGCAAACACAAAAATGATTCATAACATACCCAATAACCACCTTTATCATCCAACTTTCTCAATACAGGACTTTTGATAGCATCAAAGCACACTCTTCCTCACTTGATGAATGCTTTGATTTCAGGTCAAAGGACCACAAACACCATTGCCACTTGAGCCATACTTGTGACACATTCATATAACTATCCATAAAGTATTCTTATGGTGGGTCTGTCCAGTACAATTTGTTCATTAACAAGTGCACATATGATGACTTGATATCACAATATCATGACATTTGAGAACCGGTCATCAGTCAACGCACATGCTAGTCTTAATGTATCGTCATCTCCCTTAGCTTCTAAGATGACTCTCGACCAGGGACCATTTAAGAATGAATCTTCTAAAACATAGGCTCTCACATTCAAGACACCACTTGACTCCTATGAAAGCAAATATTTTAAGGGCATTGATTACGTTAAATTAATCTATCATAATAGAAATAAATTTACATAACAAAAGAACTTGCCATAAATATAAAATGAAATGTATAGCACTCTATTCATTAAATGAATTATTACAACAATCGACAAATACACAATTCACAAGACTCCTACTAGGGCTGATCATTAAGGTATCGTACACCCATAGATCTAATATGACCATCATGCTTTCTCTGCGTTAGAGGCTTCGTCAGTGGATCTGCTATATTTTTTTCAGTCGGCACTCTGCAAATGTTCACATCCCCTCGATCAATAATCTCTCGAATAAGATGGAACCACTGAAGTATGTGCTTGGAGTGCTGATGAGATCTAGGTTCTAAAGCAAGTGTAATTGCACCATTGTTGCTACAGTACAAAATTACGGGACCAACATTGCTAGGAACTACATCTAACTCGTCGATGAATTTCTTAATCCATATAGCCTCCTCCACTGCAATCACAGCGGCGATATACTCAGCCTCAGTTGTAGAATCAGCAACTGTCTCCTGCTTGGAACTCTTCCAGCTAACAGCTCCACCATTTAGACAAAATATGAACCCTAACTGAGACTTTGAGTCGTTCTTATCAATTTGGAAGCTAGCATCTGTGTAACCCTTTACAACGAGCTCTTCCTCTTCACCAAATACCAAGAATGTATCCTTAGTCCTTCTCAATTACTTTAGGATATTCTTGATGGTTATCTAGTGACTATCACCGGGATCAGACTGATACCTGCTAGTCATGCTCAAAGTATAAGAGATATCGGGTCGAGTACATATCATTGCATACATGATTGGCCCAATTTTCGAAGCATATGGAATAAACTTCATGCGGTCCTTATCTTGATAAGATTTAGGACACTGGTCCTTAGAGAGACTCACACCATGAGATATAGGTAAGAATCCTTTCTTGGAATCAAGCATGTTGAACTGTTTCACCACCTTATCAATGTACATACTTTGGGTCAAACCCAGCAACTTCTTTGATCTATCTCTACAGATCTTAATACCAAGTATATAAGTTGCTTCACCCAAGTCCTTCATAGAAAAGCAGTTCCCTAGGTTGTTCTTAACAACTTGTAGGGTTAGTTTATCATTCCCGATCAGCAGTATGTCATCAACATACAATATCAGGAAGACAATAATACTCCTAATAATCCTCTTGTAAACACATAGTTCATCCTCATTCTTGATAAAATCAAACTCTTTGATCTCTTCATCAGAATGAAGATTCCAACTTCTAGAAGCCTGTTTTAATCCATAAATGGATCTCTGCAGCTTGCATATTTTAATACCTTCACCTGGAGATACAAAACCCTCGGGTTGTGTCATATACACTTCATCAAGGAGGTTTCCATTTAGGAAAGCCATTTTGACATCCATCTGCCAGATCTCATAGTCATAATACGTAGTAATAGCAAGCAGAATTCAGATGGACTTAACCATAGCAACCGGGTAAAAGGTCTCATCATAGTCAACACCATGAATTTGCTTGAAAGTTTTAGCCACTAATCTCCCTTTGAATGTATGTTGTAACACCTCCCCTGTAAAGATCATATAATATGGGTCCGGCCGGGGCCCCACAACATACAGACGCCACAGCTTTAGTATTAAAAGATGATATGAAAACTACCCAATCTCAAAACTCCAAACAAACACAGCGGAAACAGAACACTAACAGACAGAAGTTATCCACTAACAGTAGAGTATCAAATGGCCTTAAGGCCTTACACAATAATAGTCCAAAAATAAATGTGCCAAGCACTCCTAGGCTACCTCGGCATGCAAGCCGGACATAAACCTAACAAGAGTAGCAAACACAAAAGGAAAATCCAAGCACGGCAACACTTCATGAGGCTTAGGGCTTTTCGCCCGGCGCGCTAGCTCCTGCATGCGATCCTTGCCCTGTAAGGGTTTGAAGTAACGTGGGTCAGCAAAGGCTGACCTATACAGTGTAACAAACACATCTCCTCCTGGCCATCCCTAACGGACCCCGGGGTACCACTCCACCTGCAAGTTAGCACTTCGTATACCAAAAGAGCAGATATATTAAAGAGGTAAAACAGGCTTGGATGTCTCATACAGCATACATGTTTTCTATGTTTTGTACAAAGTGAAAGGGGCCTACTATGCAATATGAATGCAACCCCTGTTTCACCCAAGGCACCCTAGCTCGTATGCATCTAGCACAACATCAAACACTGGGTACTTCTGTTTCCCCATTGGCTTAAAGCCGCAACCAAAAGGGAACCACCATGTCCCTAACGGCACACACGTTGTCACGCGGAACCTTGCAAAGGCCCCACCCGCACAAGGGTCATAAACCCCGGGCTTGCCCGCACATTCTGACTTCGCACGTCAGGGTTCCGTCTAACACTGACCGATTCTAAGAAGCCTTGCTGGACCCCACCCGCTCATGGCTGCATTGCCCGGGCTTGCCCTCCGCTCGGCATTCTCGTCAGTCTCACACAAGGGGCTAGTCTCGCCGGGACACTTTCCCCATATGACTTGCGCGTCACGGGATAGCCAGCCGACCACGGAGACATAGCCACGCCTTTGCACAGCACAAACAAAGGTTTCCCCACCCCAATCACCATTCGCACCGTATCTTTCTCGTGCTCCAAGGAAACCATCTACCGCACAAAGCGGAGCTAACCTTGTCCGGTTCCGACTATGAGTACTCACTCAAATAAAAGGGGAAAACACATACACACAACGGCGTCTTGCCGCAACAGATTTCTACCGAATCCTCAAAGCTCGCTATGCAACATCACCGGTCGGACTAACGGTCGCGACCACGGCTTCACCCACAATGCCTAATCCGCTAACGGAGCGGATCTCTAATGCAAGCATGTCGGGATGAACATACTCAACCCGGAGGTTCCTCTTGAACCTCGGCTACACGAATCCCTCTCATTTTAGAGATCCGGTACTCAAAACACGAAAGGAAGGGGATGATATTCATGCATCCTAAATCCTAAAAACCGAGAGGAGAGCTGTCGTTACCTTCCGTCCCCTCTTCCTAGCCATGGGGAAGATTTGCTCAGTTGAAAACCACCGCAACGCTCCCACCTTCATGGATCTGAACTCCGCTCGCGAAACAGACCTCCGAAGCTTCGCCGGCGGCCGGAACTTGGCCTCCTTGCTCTCCCTTCTCTCTAGAACTTAGAGAGAGAGAACCCAAAGCAAAATGAAAGGGTTTGTACCCTATTCCCGACCTTAAACCGCCCAGGGAGGCTCCCCACCGTTGGATCCTCCCATGAAACGAATGAACGGCCACGATCGGAACCCAAAATAAAAAAAAATCTGGGCTGAACACGGGTTGCAACACGGCCGTGTGCAGGGCCGTGTCAACCATTCGCCGTCATCCAAAAATTCCCAACCAGAACACGGCCTGGAACACGGCCTCTGACACGCCTGTGTCATACCCGACACGGCCGTGTCACTAGCCATGTCAAGCCCGTGCTCAACTCCTCCAAACCACCCGAGAAGGACACGGCCAGGGACACGCCCGTGTCCAAGGCCGTGTGCCTTCTCGCCGATCGTCGACCAACACAGCTCGACGACCCAGGCGCAACACGGCTTGTGACACGGCCCGTGTCACAGGCCGTGTGCCTACCCCCAAAACCCAAAATTGCCGAAAAGACGGCGTCGGGTCCTCTTCCAAGATTTGGGGTGTTACATATGTACATTCCCATCTATGCCGGTCTTCTTCTTGAAGACTCACTTGCACCCTATGGGTCATACCCCTTCAAGTGGTTCTACCAAGGACCAAACTTGATTTTCATACATAGAGTCCATTTCAGATTTCATGACCTCAAGCCACTTCTCGGAGTCAGGTCAACTCATAGCCTCTTGGTAGGTTGCAAGCTCATCATTATGATCCATAAGCAATAGATTACCTATTTGAGGCACGAGAAATCCATATCTCTCAGGCTCAAACCTTGGTCTACCAGATCTATGTGGAACTTGTATTTCTTGAGCACGCTCTCTAGCTACAATAACTTTTAGTCCTTGCTCAGGTTCCAATTCAGGTTCTTTCACGGTTTATGGTTCTTGAACTTCTTCAAGTTCTACCCCGGTTGTCTTTCTACTTAAGAACTCTTTATCAAGAAAGATACCAGTCCTTGCGACAAATACTTTGCCCTCAGACGGTAGGTAGAAATAATATCCTTTAGTTTCCCTAGGATATCCCACAAGATAACACTTATCTGACTGGGGTTCCAGCTTGTTAGGCATTTGACATCTCATGTATGCCTCACAGCCACAAATCTTAATGAATGACATATTATGACGCTTCCCAGTCCATATCTCATATGGTGTCTTTATAACCACTTTCGTTGGAGCACAATTTAGAGTAAAAGCAGCAGTTTCTAGAGCAAAACCTCAAAAGGAAACAGACAGATTTAGATGACTCATTATTGACTATACCATCTCTAATAGAGTACGATTCCTCCACTCAGACACACCATTATGTTGCGATGTTCTAGGTGGAGTGAGCTGTGATACAATACTACACTCTTATAGATGATCACAAAACTCATGACTCACGTATTCGCCACCTCGATCAGATCGGAGTGCTTTTACCTTCTTACCCAGCTGGTTTTATACTTCGTTCTTAAACTCATTGAATTTTGTAAAGGTTTTTAATTTGCACTTCATAAGATACATGTATCCGTATCTACTGAAATCATCAGTAAATCTAACAAAGTAGAAGTACCTACCTCTAGTCATAGAACTCATGGGTCTGCATACATCACTTTGTACTATACCCAAGAGATCATCATCCCTCTCATTGAAAACAGTGAAAGGGACTTTAGTCATCTTGCCTAATAAATAGGATTCACATCTCTCAGAAGATTCATAATCAAATGAGTCCAGTAGTCCATCTTTATGAAGCTTGGATATACGTTTCTCGTTTATATGGCCCAAATGACAATACCAAAGGTACGTAGGATTTGAGTCATTCATTTTTAGTCTTTTAGTATTTTTTATATTATAGATCTGATGGTTTAAGTTCAAAACATATAAACCAGTAAACATTTGGGCTATACCATGACAAACATCATTCTTAAATATATAACAATATTTGTTTTTAATAACAAAAGAGAATCCAATCATGTCCAAACATGAAATAGATAAAATTTTTCTAGTTATGGCAGGAACATAACAATTATCTAGTTCTATTAGAAGACCACTAGGCAAAGAAAGATGGTAAACTCTTATGGCGACAACAACAACTCTTGCTCCATTGCCAACTCGCAGGTCCACCTCTTATTTACTCAGCAATCTTCTCCTTCCTAGTTCCTACACATTTATAGAAATGTGAGAACCACATTCGGTATCTAATACCCAAGATGAAGGAGCAGAAAGGTTTATCTCTATAACATAGATACTTGAAGCAGAAGTCATACCTCCCTTCATTTTCTGCAGACCCTCAATGTAAGAAGGACAGTTCATCCTCCAATGACCAGCCTTGCCATAGTGGTGGAATTTCCCTTCTTTCGCTAAGCCTTTCTTTTTCAGTATTGAAGCCTTGGGCTCAAGAGATGACTTAGGTCCCACCTTCGTCTTCTTGAAGCTCTTGGCCTTGCCCTTGTCTTTATGCACCATCAATATATGGCTAGCAGGCTTGGTCTTTTTCATATTTATTTCGGCAGTTCTCAACATGCCTAGGAGCTCGGGCAGTGTCTTGTATATTTTATTCATATTATAGTTCAAGATGAACTGCTCATAATTATCCGGCAATGATTGCAGGATCAGGTCTGTAGCTAACTCTTGGCCTAGAGGAAAGAATAACCTTTCAAGGTTCTCTATATACCTAATCATCTTGAGTACGTAAGTCCCTACTAGGTCACGAGCTCCCATATTACACTAAAACAATGCCGAAGTGAAGTCAAACCTCTCTTAACGAGCTTGCCCTTAAAACATTTTCTTAAGATGCTCGTCAATTTCCTTGCAACCCATGTTCTCATGTTGCTTCCGAACCTCAGAGTTCATGGTTGATAGCATGAGACATTCGACATCCAAGGAGTCGTCCTGATACTTCTTGTAAGCATCTTTATCAGATCGGGACGCATTCCCAGCAGGCTCATTAGGGGATTCCTCTTCCAAAACATAGAGCTTACGCTCTTGCCTGAGAACAATTCTCAAGTTCCTGTACTAGTCCAAATAGTTCGTCCCACTCAGTTTCTCCTTCTCAAGGATGGCTCTAAGGGATAGGGTGGATTGAGATCCACTTGTCATGGAAATTCTATAAGGATTCATGCAGAGAAGTACTACATTCCAAAATACATTTTATCATTTCAATTAGGACTTTAATCAAAAATAACTCCCACTATTTTTAACAAATTGATAACCCTCGATATCAATTCAGAGAGTATATGCAAGTTACTCTCTTAGTGGACAATATCAGTATTTCACCAACACCATGAGTCAGCTTTGTCTTCTCTCTCACAATGTAGTTATTTAGGTAGACAATGCTTGCTGATTGCATCACTATGCAACTCTTATATGGTTGGTGAACAACTCCTTATTCGCATCCATCATATAGTGCATGCCAACCCTATGCCTTTGGGCACTCAACCTTCGAGGTCGCCTAGTTAAGTTCGACCCGGTATCGACAGTGGAATATCACAATTTTCCGCTCACACCCTTACCAAGATAGATTAATGCACCTTGCTTTGGCAAGCCCTCACTTCATCGATCGAGGCAGGAAGAGTGTCATCTATCAGAAGACATCTGAATACTTAATATTACTCAAGGGATTTAAGATACTTAATTAACACTTAATCATGGTTAATAATTATATAATGTGCACATCCACAAAATAACACTAGCAGCAATCATAATCACAATACATCCAAGATGTGCACAATAATATCATCAACACTTGATGAATTGGACTAAATCTGAACATCTAGAACTCTTTTAATCTTCAGATTTACATGTACTAGACATGAGCAACACCAACTCCACTTACACAGTAGACAAGCTCGTCTCTCTATGTGAGATTCCAAATCTAATACATACTTGGTTTCACAAACCAACAAGAGGGACGGTTACTGTTAAGTAGTAACATAGATATCAATTAAGATATCACAAGGAAATCACGTGGGTTCTTGGCGGGGTTCTAAGAATAGATTTGGGTATTTAGAACACTTCCAAAATTTTCAGATCTACATACAATGGATTTAGCAACTTCTTAAACAATGATCATTGCATAAACCTCCCTTTGATACCATTGTTGGGTTTTGTTATACGTCACAATACTTGTATGCAGTGGAAATGGAACAAGAAAACCCAAAATAGTTCGGATCTAGAGATGAACATCAATCAAGAAGTAAAGTGCGGTAAATAAAATTTTACTTTTGAATGATTGAGTCAATACTCAACCAAGATGCTCTGATTGATTCCAATGAACAACAACGGCTTGATTTCCGAGAGTAAAATAATGTCCATTCCTCTATAGGTGATCCACGCAAATAGGAAAACCCTTAGACTCTTGTCGCACAAGATCTAGGTCGGAATGGGATTTGCCCTCAACATCTCCACGGATTGTTAGATCCGTTCAAGGAGAGGCAGCAGAGACGAGTACATCGATTAAGAAACAATTTCCGGCGACGTACAGGAACAACGGACGGTCGGCGGTGAGATCGGCGTAATTGGTCTTGGCAGAACAGTTTCGTTGGGAGGGAAGAAGAGCCGACTCACGATTAGGTCAAAACTGTATCTTACTTTTGTAACTCAGTTACTCTTTACTTGGTTTACTGTACATAACGTTTATATACTGAATACCGAGCCAACCCAGAACAGCAGACCGTGTCGAACCGGACATGGAGGAAATAAATTGGATGAAATAGAATTCATCGAGTATCACATCAATATTCGATGAATCAACACTTGACTTGACGAATCGTTGAGTATATACGTCGATTTTCTACAAATCAACACTTGACTCGACGAATCGTTGAGTGCAATCAGCGCACTCAATGCCAGATTCGTCAAATCAACACTTGACTCGACGAATCATTGAATGAACTCAACGTACTCAACACACTCAAAGCCTGGCTGAGTAGACTTGATACACTCAATGCCATCATTCGACGAATAAACAATTGACTCAACAAATCGTCGAGTGGTCTCAACACTCTCAACGCTAACTCGACGAAACAACACTTGACTCAATGAAAGCTTTGAGTAGTATTAACGCACTCAACGCATGGCTGAGTCCAGTCCTTTACTCATCTCATGTCAGTGCTTGGTCCTTCACTCATAACATGAGCAAGACCAACATAATTCAATCTTCCAAATTCTCCAAACTTGCTTATATGTGACCCTGATAGACTCATACTGCGTTGGTAGTAAGACTACATGCTTGATCACTTTCAAATCACCATGGTAGCACAAACAGTAAGAGGTTGAGGTCCCACCAAGATGGATATTTGCCAAGTTTATGTCTTTCTCGTCCCTCACCTAGCTTTTGGTTACGGAGGAGAATTTTCTCCAAAAATTCCGGGTATATGGTGGGACCTCCCTGTTGGAGAACTTGGGGTGTGCTTATAGATAGTTTTCTCTCCCCTACACTAGCCATTTGAATTGCGCCATCAGGCCGAAGAATCAGTAACCTTAGGCTTCATTGATCCAAATATTTTGGAGTAGGGATTTTCCGGGCTTCAATAACTATAAATGAGCACGCTGCTTAGAGACCGATGCTTTAAATATGAGCGCACTACCCAGAGGCAGTTGTTGTTTCTAAGCGCACTACCCGGAGGCAGTTGTCGTAAATGTGAGTGGATTTCCTAGAGGAAGTTGCTATAAATGTTAGCACTCTTCCTAAAGGCAGACGTTGTAAATGAGCATGCTACCATGAGGTAGTTGTTGTAAATGAGCGTGCTTCCCAGAGGCAATTGCAGTAAATATAGGCACGCTACATAGAGGAAGTTGATGTAAATGAGCGCACTGCCCAGAGGCAGTTGCTGTAAATACGATTGTGCTACTCGGATACAGTTGTTGTAATTGAGCGTGCTTCTTGGAGGCAAGGGTAGTAAATAAGCATGCTCAGAGGCATTTGTTGTAAATATGAGCGCACTTCTGAAGGCAGTTGATGTAAAATGAGCGCGCTGACTGAAGGTAGTTTCTGTAAATGAGCGTGCCGCGCAACGGGAGTTACTATAAATGAGAGTGCGCTGCCCCGATGTAGTTGTTGTAATTGAGCGCGTTACTTGGAGGCAGTTGTTATAGATGAGTAAGGTGCCTTGTGGCAGTCATTGTAATTGTTTGAGGGTTTTCTTCAATACCTCATAACGATGTTCAGGAAATGATTATGGTAATATTGAAGATATCGTGCAAGTTTGAACTCATGGCTCATTACTATAAAGAAGGAAAAATAGAAATTGCGGATAGATGTGGTGCAGACTCTACACGTTCTGAGTGTAGGGAAGAATTCTTGCACAAGGGGTGATTATTCTTAGATATGCCCCTTGGGTATGCTTCAAGTTGTCTGTCTCGACACTCATGTCTTCACAAATTCTTGAAGGAACCCTTAATATATGAGGTACTCAATTTCTTCCCTCAATCGAGCACAATCTTTAGTTTTGTAGGCACGTCTACGATGGAAATCGCAACACTGTTGTTGATTTCTAGTGTTTGGAGGAAGGGGCATAGGCATCTTGATAACATTGTTATTGTTGGGTACATTGGACACAATGTACTTTATTTGAAGAAGCCCTTTCAACTCAATGGTATACACATATTTGTATTTGATGTATATTTAAGTTTTTGTTTGCAGGTTGTCTATTTTATTTTGATTGGACGGGTGGACACAAGAAGTTGACTAGATTTTGAAGACAAATTATCTAAGTACCAAAAGTGTCGAGTGGAGTCAGCACAGTGCTGAGTGAAGTCAGCACAGTCTATATTCAGCAACTTGTTATGTAGAAAAATGGCTAAGTACAAAAGTGTCGACACACTTCAACTGTGTCGACACCTTGGCAGAAGCTGTGTCGAGACAAGTTAGTTAACTTGACACATAGAAGATTCAAGGCAGCTGTGTTGAGACAAGTCAGTTGTCTCGACACCTTGAAGTCTAAGCTAGATTACTCGACACAAAGAAGGCAGGAAATTTTACTAAGTATTATTTTGTCGAGACCAAACAACTATCTAGACACTATGAAGTATTAAAGCATAGACGTTCTGACATAAGGTGGACAGTTGTGTCGAGACAATCCAACTAGTATCGACATAAGGCAGGATTAAAAGATGTCGGCACAGACAATGCTTGTGTCTAGACAAGTCAACTGTCTCGACACTTTCAAGTTTGAGATGAAAATTCTTCCAAGTAGAATTGTGTCGAGACTGCTAAGATGTCTCGACACAAGTGTCGAGACACTTTGGACATCTCGACACTTATGTTTCAGAAATTGTGCAGAGTCAACACAAAAGTGTCAAGACAGATCAGAACTGTCACATCAGCTACAGGAATAAGATATTTCAATTGAAACAGTCTAAGGAAGGATTTGAAGTATGATGGCAGATGTTGATGTCATCATTCAGTTATCAGGCATCCGTGAAGGCTATAAATAGAGGGGTTGTCTTCACTAACATAAGAGAGATAGAATTAATCAAGCAAACAGATATTCTCATTCTTATTACAATCCCGAGAAGGTGGAAGAAGGCGAAGGTCTTCAAGAAAATCTTCAGATCCTTTCACCAAGTTGATCTGAAGATTAAGGTGGATCTGATCTACAATTTCTTCAAGGAGATCAAGCTAATCAACATCAAGAAGATTGCAGATCCAGAAAAGCAACTTTTCAGCAAGTCAATTTATCAAGAAGAAATCTATTGCTGCTGATTTGAAGAATTTATGCTAAAAGATAAGTTAGATAACAGAATTTTTTGTTTTCTAAAGATTATTGTTTATATTTTCACCTCTTAATTTTTTAAGATCTCCTTGAGATCTGAGTGGGTAGGAGATCTTATCTCTGAGTTGTAAGCCTAAGTTATAAAGGCTGAGGTAGGGTTCTTGAGGGACCTGAGGTAGGTGGTTTAAGTGAATCATTGAGTTGTAAGCCTAATTTATAAAGGCTGAGGTAGGGTTCTTGAGGGACCTGAGGTAGGGGATTTGGAAAATCTCTGAGGTTTGACATGTTGGTCTGAGTGTAGGTTTCTTAACAGAAACTGAGACTGTAGGATTCTTGGATCTGAGTTAAAGAGGAGCTATAACCTTATCTAGCACATTGCTAGTGAGGAAGAAGAGGGAAAGTGGATGTACCCTAGATAGAGGAACCACTATAAATTTTGTGTGTGTTGTGTGCTGTGGATTGCATTTGCTTGTGCTGTGATATGAATTTTGTAACTGCTGAAATAGTTAAGTGATAAAGATTTGCTAAAGTATTTTAAAAAGGTCACCTATTCACCCCACACCCACCCCCCTCTAGGTGATTATCTACCCATAGGATTATCTTTCAAGTAGTATTAGAGGAAGGTTATTCAAGAAAGACATAATAGTCTGAAAAAGATCTAAGGGGTATTAAAAAAAATTCAGATCTATGGCTTCTGAATCTCATAGAGAACTCAGTTATATGAAACTACCTATTTGTACTAAGGATAACTTTGTTATATGAAAACAAAGAGTGAGATTGTTCATGGAAGCCTCAGATCCAAGAATCTTTGTCACTATACAAGAAGGACCATATGTACCAATGAAAACATCTGTCTTAGATGCAAATGTTCAAACCCCTAAGAAACTGTCAAAAATGACAAAGGATGAGGTGGTACTTGCCACCATGGACAAAAGACCACAAAATATAATAGTCAGTACAATAGACAATTCAACCTTTTAGAATCTTGTGCACTATAATACATCCAAGGAGATGTGGGATACTCTCATTGTATACATCGAAGATACAGAAGAAGTAAGAGATGACAGAAAATCTCTCCTCAACTAGCAGTATGAGGCTTTCAGATAAGGAAAGAATGATTCTATAGAACTGTGCTATAAGAAGTTCTTTAGAATAGTAAATGACTTAAGAAACTATGGCAGAAATTTCTCAAATTATGAGCTGAATCACAAATTCTTGAGATCCCTAAATAAAGAATGGGACATCAAGATTTGTGTTGTAAGAGAAATGATGAATCTAAGAAATATGTTACCCCAAGAACTGTATGGGAAGCTTATGTCACATGAGCTTCAACTAAACTCTAGAAAAGCTGAAGCAGAATCTGCCAGAAGTTTAACTCATACTAAATTTATGGCCTTCAAAGCAGATACATTTAAGAAAGCTAGAAGAGAAATCTCATCATCACCCAGAAGGGATGAAGATACAGATAGTACGGGAGTCTGTTCTTCATCAGAAGAATTATCAGATGATGAATTGACACTGTTTACCAGGCAATTCAAGAAAATGCTAAGAAGAAGGAAGCAGTGGAATAAAAAGAAACCTTTTGGATCAAGCTCCAGTAAAAGAAAAGACAATCACAAAGACAAATCTGTGGTCAGGTATGATTCTCATCAGAATAAATAAATTAAGACTAACATTATTTGCTTTTGCTGTAACAGGCCTGGGCATGTCATAGCTGACTGTCTAGTAAAAAAGAAGGAGAACAAAGGTCTAAAGAAAAGAAGTTCTATAAAAACAAGAAATCAGAGAAGGGCCTAATGGCAAAGAAATCAAAAACCTTATATGATAGTGATACTGATTCAACTGAATCAGAAGAAGAACTTGCTGGACTATTCTCCTATAAAGAAGAATTTATTAGAAAGGCTATATACAAAAGGAAAAGCTCCACAACTTCATCACACTATGGTGATTCTGAAGAAGATATGAAGATCAATTTAATGGCACTGTCTGATGATCTAGAAATAGAAGCTCTTGACTGTCAGAATACTCAGGTAATCTATGACAATTCAACATGTTCTAAAACTTCTGTATATGAGACTGGGGATAAGCTAGACTCATGTGACTCAAATTTTGATTCACATAAGACTAACTCTGTGACTGTACTACAACAGCTCATAGTCAAATTTGGAAAGCTGTTGGAAGCCCTAGTAAATAACAAGAAGCTTGTAAAAGAACAAGCTATAGAGATAGCTTCACTAAAAGTTTTTGAGTATCATCATAAGATGGATACTCAGAAAATTGGTCTTCAAAGTTCTAAGTTGGCAATGCTGACTAAGATCATTGATGATCAAATCTTATTGTTGAAGCAGAAGGATGTAACTATTCAAGATCTGGAACTCAAACTCCTGAATGAGAAATGATTAGTATAATAATTTTCTAAACCTAAAATTGTATTGCCCATTATAGACACCTTTTTAGGAACACCTGGAAGTGGTCTTGGGTATGTTAAACCCAAGAGAAAAAGTGGCAAAAAAACTGGCAAGACAAAAGGGTCCAATCATTCCACAGCCTATGGTTCAGACTAAGGGAAAAGAAATCCAGAAGTTTGGAATAGTTGGACCAAGTTTGTATGTGAATAGGAAAGTTATTCCTAATGTGCCTGCTCCAAGGAGGATAGTTGTAACTGAGAGACAAAATAACTTATTTGCTTCCAATCAAAATATAACTATCAAGTGTGCTGATTCCTGTCCTAAGGAATGCCAGCACTAAGTTCCGTCTGTTCCTCCAAAGAGGAGGAACAACGGGAATGAATGCTGGTATTGTGGAAAGATATGACACTTTGCCTTGGACTGTTGGTTCAATTACACTGTGTCTCATATTCAGAAAAGATATCCAGTTAAGAAACTCGCTGGTGTTTTCAATAGAGCCACAGCTAACAAGAACCTAAGACCCAAAACAACTTGGGTTCCTAAGGAAAAAAATTCTTATTTTGCAAGAATTTCTAAGCACCAGAGATAGACCAATCTAGTACTTGGATAGTGGGTGTTCCAAACACATGATTGGAACAAAAGGCAATTTGAGGGAATTTGTCCCCGTGAAGAATGGACCAAAGGTAATCTTTGGTGGAGCTAACAAAGGAATAACCAAAGGTTATGGTAAGATCTCAAATGGCTTAGTCACTCTCACCAAAGTAGCTTATATGGAAGGTGTGCAACACAACCTTATAAGCATAAGCCAACTTTGTGATCTTGGCTATGACATTTCATTCCACAAAGATGAGTGTCTAATAAAGAAGTCAAGTGACCAAGAGGTCATCTTGATGGACACTAGATATGGGAATGTATATTGTTTGAATTTTCTTTGTTTAAAGTCATACTCACCCTTATGTCTAGTTGCAAATGAGAAAGCCTCACACTGTGTCAAATGGCACAAGAGGCTAGCTCATTTGAACTACAAGGTCATAAGCAAACTTTTTAGTAAAGATCTTGTTAGGAATGACCCTAACTTTAAATGCTCTAAGGAGAGCATTTGCCCTGCATGCCAAAAAGGTAAGCAAACCAAAGCCTCATTCAAAAGTATTGAATGTAAACACTCAGTGAAGTGTTTATACCTCTTGCATATGAACTTGTTTGGTCCTATGCCAGTTCATAGTTTAGGAATGAGAGTCTACACCTTTGTAATTGTTGATGACTATTCCAAATTCACTTGGGTTTTCTTCTTAAGGAAAAAGTCTGAAACCCATGATGTCTTCAAGACTTTTGTCAAACAAATTCAGAATGAATTGAATAGCTCTGTGGTCAGAATTAGAAGTGATCATGGAACTGAGTTTCAATCTGATTATATGATAAAGTTTTGTGAAGAACTGAGGATTCAGCAAGAGTTTTCCTCACCAAGAACACCCCAGTAGAATGAGATTGCTGGGAGGAAGAATAGGACTCTCATTGAAGCTGGAAGAACCATGCTGAGTGATTCTTCATTCCCAGAATACTTCTGGGCTGAAGCTATTAACACAACATGTCATGTTCTTAATAGAGCTTCAATCAATAAAAGATTGAATAAAACTCCTTATGAACTTATGAAGGGCAGAAAACCAAACCTGGCCTATTTTAGAATCTTTGGATGTAGATGTTATGTCTTAAATAATGGGAAAACATACATATCCAAGTTTGTAAGAAGTCCTATGATGACATATTTATAAGTTATAGTGACCACAATAAAGCCTATAGGGTCTACAACTTGAGGGATCAAGTTGTGGAGGAGTTTGTTCATGTTGTATTTGATGAAAGTTCTATGTTTACAATGATAAGCCAGGTTCATCAAGCACAATAGGTGAAGACTTAAAGCTAAAGGAGCTGACTATAAAAGATATTGTTCCAGTAAAACAAAATATGCAAAATGGAGTCAATATAGTTGAGGAAGTGCTTGCACAGGAACAACAAGAAGAAGAAACTCAGTAGGATGCAGATGGTTCAGGAGAAGAAGTCACATTACCTGTTGCTATCAGACATCTAAGGGATCATCTAAGGGAATTGATCATAGGAGATGTTGTATATGGTATGACCACAAGAAGCAGACATCACAACACTGTGATGTACTCAAGTTTCCTATCTCAAACAGAACCAAAGAAATTTGAAGAACCTAATATGGATCCATTTTGGATAGGTGCAATGCAAGAAGAATTGAACTAGTTCAAGAGATGCAATGTCTAGAAGCTGGTTCCCAAACCAGATGACTGTAATATCATAGGAACCAAATGGATATATAGAAACAAACTGGATGAGAATGGTGTTATAGTCAGAAACAAAACTAGACTGATTGCAAAGGGACATAGACAAGAAGAGTGGATAGACTTTGATCAAATCTTTGCACTAGTGGCTAGATTGGAGGCTTTAAGACTATTCCTAGCATATGCAGCCTACAAAAGTATCAAAGTTTACCAAATGGATGTGAAGTCGGCCTTCCTAAATGGTAACCTTAAAGAAAGAGTATAGGTTGAGCAACCCTCAGTTTTTGTTGATTCTACTAAACCTACTCATGTTTATTTGCTTTTAAGAGCTCTCTATTATTTAAAACAATTCCCAAGGGCTTGGTATGAGACTCTGTCTAAGTTTCTTCTGGAGAATAAATTCTCAAGAGGGAAAATAGACAAAATACTATTCCTAAGGGAAGTCAAAGGCAAGACCATCATTTTATAAATATAGGTTGATGACATTATATTTTGATCTACCTGTAACGACTCCACCCGTTAAATAACATATCATAGAAGGTCGGCCGGGGCCCCACACTATATGCCATAAATAGGCGGTGAGGTCACAGGATAATACCATCAACGCATCCTAACTCAGAGCATGCTAGCGGAAAAGCTACACATTTAGCTGAACTCATACCAGGAATATCCACTATATATATAAACCAAAGTTATATACAACCACTAAAACAAGGGGATAACAAATACTACAGTTTGGCCTTAAGGCCTTACAGTTCCTCTTTAAACAGTATGGATTACAGACATCGGCGCGCAAGCCGTCCATACATGAATAAAAGAAAATACATTAGCTAGCCTTCAATGGCTAGTAGTAACAGCAGCGACAAGAGCGGCAAAAGCAGCAGCAGGGACATCAGCCCTTCACTTCCCGCTCGGCTCTCCAGCACCTGCACAGGGACAATCCACCCAGAAGGTTGCAAACAAGGCAACGGTCAGCATTCAGCTGACCAATTTATAACAATCCTACCCCTTTCCCGGGGCAGTGACATTCCTTCCCTACAGAGCAACACATCAATAGAAAGATATCATACATATTGTGCTCTCCCGCACAAGCAATCCATCACAACCGTAGGCCACCCGGCCCGACGATCTGTGCTCTCAGGCACACTTTTGGGTACACCGGTTAACCGGGATCAACACCATTGAGCATTTAGTCTTGATGGCGCGCAGGCCTAAGACTCTCATTATGTTGTTGACGAAAGCCCAATGCCTTGGCACTTTCTTGTACAGCCAACATAACGCAGGTATAGATCCACCACCCCCTGTTGCTCAAATCTCCTTGCCATCACCAAGCACATCATACTTACTGCTACAATTAAAGGCGCGGGTCGGCTTCACCTTTCCTTTTCGACAAAAAGCCTTTTAAGAGCTCGCAGCTCACAATAGCTATAATGTCCACCAAGGACTGGCTTCACAATCCAAAAGGGGAGTCAATGCCGGCATCCTTCGCGATCGCTTGGCGGGTTCAGCAGAACTCTCTATCTGCACCCAAAGTCAACCCAAACCCTGTACTTCATGCAGTGCAAGAAAACTGGTCTTTTCAACACGAGCATTACAAAGGTGTTTTCCTGGAATTCCTCATTCCAGTACTTCCTGCTACTCTCCTTCACAAGCACAACCCATCGACCCCACTAACTATACGAGTCTACGCGGAGTCTTCTCCGGTGTGTAAATGCAACATCACCAATCCAGACCAACCTATCCGGATGGGCTTCACACAGCATGCCTATCCGGTACTACACATTTTCGGGTCTAGATGCAGACTCAAGCTGGGGATAGCAACTATCACCCACTTGAATCACTCCCTTTTTCCACCTTTTGGTGGAGAGGATTCCTTACTCATGCATAAAGGAGGACTTCACATGTCCAAGAAGGTAGATCGTTACCCTTGACGATCGCTTGGGAGCCATCGAAAATCTGGCCGGTTGGAAAGCACCGCATCAGCTTTGCCTCCACAAAACTAGCCTCGGATCTCGAATCGGACCGCGGGAACTCCACCAATGGATTTCCCTTCTCCTCCTTCTCCTTCCTCCAAGCTCTCCCTTTTTATCTCTTGGTATGAATGAGAGAAGATGCCAACCCCAAGTCTAATCACTGCAGGAAAGCATCTGGGCCATTGGATCCAAACAGACATAATTGGATGGCCAAGATCTGCCCAAAAGTCCAAATTTGACTTGACACAGCCTGTGACATGTCTGTATCACAGGCCGTGTACCCCAAGCGGTGCACGAACCGACTCAAACCAGACCAGAACAGGGGCTCCAACACGCCCGTGTCACAGGATAGACATGCCTGTTTCAACTTTGACACGGCCGTGTGACTGGTCGTGTCACCCCTTTCAACACAGGACCAAATCACCCGAGAAGAACATGGCTTAGGCACACGCCCGTGTCCTTGGTCGTGTGCATAACACGCCCCTGTGACATGCTCGTGTCATAGGCCGTGTTCCACACTCAATGCCACTCCACTCAACGCCACAAAACGTCGTCTGGTTACCAACCAAAGCAGAATACGCCATGGGACACGCCCGTGCCCAGGCCGTGTCACCTCTCGACAATCGTCGACCGTGCTATCTCGAGAACTCGACTCGATGCCCACCGTAAAGGACACGCCCTGGTACATGCCCGTGTCCCAAACCGTGTGCACTGGACACGCCCTGGTACACACCCGTGTCCCAGGCCATGTCACCCAGCCTGACCCCATTTTGGGACTTATGATTTTTGGGGTGTTACAATCCTCCCCTCCTTAAAATAAATTTCGTCCCGAAATTTGTACTCAGCAAGGGAACAAGAATCATAATGCTATAACATTAAAAGATCTGTTATAACAAAATGTACACGGTAAACAGTTTATACAAAAAGTTCGGGAAACTCATCTCGCGTGGTCTTCTCTCGCTCCCATATTAGCTCATCACGACCAAAATTGTCCCACCGGACTTTGACCATCCCGATTATCTTGTTCCACATTGGTTCTCGGCTCGATCCTCGATCTGAATGGGTCTAACCTTCGTCGTTAGCCCATACTCGACTGGTACACGATCATTCTCAACTACTTGAGCTGGATCCTTGACGGCTTTGCGAAGTACTTAGATGTGGAATAAATCATACAATCCACTCAACTCTGCTGAAAGCGCTAGCTGATAGGCAGCTTCCCCGACTCGCTCCACCATTTCAAACGGACTAAGGTATCTCGGACTTAGCTTTTTCAACCGCCGAATCCTAGATACGCCTTTGAAGGGTTTGATCTTTAATAGACCCAATCGCCCACCACAAACTCCACGTTCTGATGCTTGGTGTTGTAGTACTTTGCTTGTCGATCCTGGGCTATCAATAGCCTCTCCAAAATAGAGCGTATTCTCGAGGTAGCTTCTTCGACTTCCTTTCGCCCATTCAGCTTGGATTCGCCTACTTCTGCCCAAGCTAATGGTGAACAACATTTACAACCATATAAAGCTTCAAACGGTGTCATACCGATGCTCGCTTGGAAGCTATTATTATAGGCAAATTCTACCAGATAAATGTACTCTTCCCATTTCTTACCGAAATCCAGGGCGCACATACGGAGCATATCTTCCATCGTCCTGTTGGTTCGCTCAGTTTGGCCATCCATTTGGGGATGAAAGGCCGTACTGAATGCTAATTTTGTGCCCAACATTTGATGAATTAGCCTCCAATCAGTTGAGGTGAATTACCCATCACGATCACTGACAATGCTCCGAGAAATACCATGCAGTCGAACAATCTGCTCCACATAGAGCTTAGCCAAGGTTTCCACTAAATCATCCCTCTTATTTGGAAGGAAGTGAGCCACTTTTGTCAATCGGTCTACAATCACCTAGATAGAATCATGACCGCATTGAGATCTCGGCAACCGGTGCACGAAATCCATTGAAATATCATCAAAGTTCCACTCTGGAATCGGTAATGGCTTCAGGAAACCACCGGGCTTCTGGCATTCCGCTTTCACCAAAGCACAAGTGTGACATTCTGCCATATAACGTGCAATTTCTTTCTTTAGTCTGGGCCACCAGAACAACTTTTTCATGTCTCTGTACATTTTTGTGCTTCCAGAGTGAATTGAGTACTTGGCAAAGTGCGCTTCGTACATCAACTCTTCTCTATACTTCCCCGTACTTAGGACGCACAACCGACCATCTTTTCGTAACAAGCCATCATCCCAGGAGAATTGGTCACTGGAACCATCCTTTGCATAGCGTTGGAGACTTTCATCAAGCTCTGTTGCTCGCTGAACTCTGCCGCCAGGTCATATTATACCTCCGTCCAATTCAAGCATGCATCGGCCGTAGCATCCTTGTCAACACAAGATATCTGTAACGCTTCCATCTCCTGGATTAGCCGCTCATCATGCCTCTGCAACCAGTTTGCCCATACTGGCATCCTACGACTTAAAGCATCAGCGACCACATTTCCCTTCCCGATAGTATAGTGAATATCGAAAGTGTAGTCCCCGAGGAACTCCATCCACCTCCGTTGTCGCATATTCAGATCCTTCTGATCTAACAACTACTTTAGGCTCTTATGACCTGTATAGATATCCACTTTAACGCCATAGAGATAGTGCCGCCACAACTTTAGCGCAAAGATTACCGCCGCCAACTCCAAGTCGTGGGCGGGGTAATTCTGTTCATGCACCTTTAACTTGCGTGAGCCATAAGCAATCACTTTACCAAATTGCAGGAGAACGCAACCTAAGCCGCTCCCTGAAGCATCACTGTAGATCTTATAGCCGTCTGTACCACATGGCGATGTCAACACAGGTGTCGTGGCCAAATGATTCTTCAGCTCTTCAAAAGCTCGCGCGCACTCTGGTGTCCAAACGAACTTCTGATCTTTTCTCGTCAATGTGGTCAGAGGTAAAGCAATCCGTGAGAAGTTTTCCACAAACCATCTATAGTAGCCCGCCAGTCCAAGGAAGCTCCTGACTTCGGCCACTGAAGACATCACTAGCCAATCCTGTATGGCACTTATCTTTGCCAGATCTACTGTTATGCCCTCTTCACTTACCACATGGCCCAGAAAAGCCACTAACGATAGCCAAAACTCACACTTTGAGAACTTGGCATACAGTTTATTCCTCCGCAGGGTATGCAATACCAACCACAAATGGTTTGCATGATCATCTCCCGACTGAGAGTACACAAGAATATCATCAATAAACACAATTACGAATAGATACAAGTACTCTCGGAACGTCCGGTGCATTAGATCCATGAATACCGAAGGCGCATTACATAAGCCAAACGGCAGTACCATGAATTCATAATGACCGTAGCGTGTCCCAAACACTGTCTTGGGAATGTCAGCTTCCCGAATCCGCAATTGATAATATCCCGATTTCAAATCCAACTTTGAATTGACGGTTGACCCCGCTAGCTGATCGAATAAGTCATCAAAACGTGGAATCAGATATTTGTTCTTTTCTGTCAGCTTATGCAATTCGCGGTAGTCAATACATAACCGCAAACTATCGTCTTTCTTTTTCACAAATAGAACAGGCGCGCTCTAAGGTGACATACTTGGGCATATATATCCCTGCTCCAACAATTCTTGCAATTGGACTTTAAGTTCAGCCATCTCTTTTGGCATGACGCGATATGGTGAGCGGGCCATAAGTTTCGCACCTGGCACCAACTCAATAGAGAAGTCAATCTCCCACTGGGGCGGTAACCCAGGAAGCTCCTTAGGAAATACATCGGCAAACTCCGACACAATCGGAACTTCACTTACACCGGCCTTTGGCTTAACAACCTGAATAAGCGTGAAGAATAACTCCACGCCCTTCCGAATAGCACGGACAACTTGGAGCGCAGACAATAAGGTCCCGCCTACTCCTCGCATACCAGCAAACTTCGTCTCAAGCTTGGTATTCTGGCCCAGTGTGATCTCCTTTGAGTTGCAATTAATAAAGGCACGCTGCTCCGAGAGCCAGTCCATGTCAAAGATCACATCAAACTCTGATAACGGTAACACAGATGCCCTCAATCCAAAATCTCGATTTCCTATATACACTTCCACATCGCAAGTCTTATCCGCAAGCATGATACAACCATTCGGTAATAACACCTTTACACAATCTATCGTCACGTGACTCGGTACTCCAATTCGAGCTACGAAGTCCTTAGACAGAAAAGAATGTGAAGCACCCGTATCAAACAGGGCTCTCGTCGGATTGTTCCAAATCAGAACAAAGCCTGCAGCACACACATCATGCACAAGCTACATACAAAATATGAAATCAATAAAACAAGCATTATCTTAACTCGTACTTGTGACGACATCACTTTGCTTGATAGCCTCATGTTGGCCAAGATTGTACACTCTGGGTTGCGCTTGGGATACAGAGGAATCAACCACTACTTTGCCCTTCTCAGCATAAGACGCACCCGCCTTCTTTTCTCCTTTGGGTTGAGCAACCCGATAATCACGGGCTATATGCCCCACTTTGCCACAGGTAAAGCATGTACGAGACTCCTGCCTCGACGTTGCTCCCAATGCAACCGTCACAGAAGCTTGCCCAGAAGGCTTGGACCTCTTTCCCCACTTCTTCTGGTAATACGATTTGCTATAGCGGGGTGCTTTGAACTCGGGCTTTGCCACAGCCAAGTCTTTCCTGCCTTGCACCCGCTTCATGTCCTTCTCCAGCGCACACGCTGTATCAACCAAAGCCTGAAATCCTTGGTTCACTGAACTAGAAAGCAGGAACCTCAACTCATCCTGCAATCCTTCATAGAACCGATTCGTTTTTCATTGTTCATCGGCGAAGATTGATCATGCATACCATCCCAACCTTGTAAATTCATGCAGGTATGCATCAATGCTATTTTCTCCTTGCGTTAGCCGCTGGAACTCATTCTCCATAGCAATGCATTGTGCCGTTGGTTGATGTTTTGCCAAAAACATGTGAGAGAACTCCTCAATCGATACTTGTGTCAATTGCCCGCTTGCCAAATGGTGTAACTCAGCCTCGTCCCACCATAACCTCGCCTCTCCTTCTAACAAGAAGGTGGGCAAAGTGACCTTTTGAGTTTCCTCCGTCCTAATTGCCGTCAAGATACACTTGACTCGCGATAACAAGTCCTTAGCCTACGTTGGGGATCTCAGTCCCATGAACGTAGGCGGATTGAAGCTCATGAATTGCTTCAATTGTCGTTCAGTTGCTCGCGGATCCAAAGCCTCAACCGGTTCAGGTCTAACACCTACATGATCTGACACCACTGCCTGCAGTGCCTGCCTAGTCGGCCGAATCATCGCAAATAGAGCCTCAGCAACTAATCGAACAGTTTTCGTAGATGGAGGAGGTGTTGGCACCTCAGCTGGTGTCGCACTCTCATCAGAGCGTTGGGGCTCAGACTGCTTAGCACCACTACGAGTCACATATGGGTGGACAAGACACACATTAGCGACAATACGCAAGCAATAACAATAAAGTAGGAACGCGCAGATTCCTCAAACAAGTGTATTTGCATTCCTTAATGGATATTCCGGAGTTCATTAGTGTTACAGCGGGTCGCACAAACACGTGCTCGCCACACCACAAAAGAATTCGACCACGGATTTGAAAGAGGAAGACCGAGACAAGCTGATACAAAAATGTAACGACTCCACCCGTTAAATAACATATCATAGAAGGTCCTTCTGGGGCCCCACACTATATGCCACAAACAGACTGTGAGGTCACAGGATAATACCATCAACGCATCCTAACTCAGAGCATGCTAGCGGAAAAGCTACACATTTAGCTGAACTCATACCAGGAATATCCACTATATATATAAACCAAAGTTATATACAACCACTCAAACGAGGGGATAAAAAATATTACAGTTTGGCCTTAAGGCCTTACAGTTCCTCTTTAAACAGTATGGATTACAGACATCGGCGTGCAGGCCGGCCATACATGAATAAAAGAAAATACATTAGCTAGCCTTCAATGGATAGCAGCAACAGCAGTGGCAAGAGCGGAACTAGCAGCAGTAGGGACATCAGCCCTTCACTTCCTGCTCGGCTCTCAAGCACCTGCACAGGGACAATCCACCAAGAAGGTGGCAAACAAGGCAATGGTCAGCATTCAGCTGACCAATTTATAACAATCCAACCCCTTTCCCGGGGCAGTGATATTCCTTCCCTGTAGAGCAACACATCAATAGACAGATATCATACATATTGTGCTCTCCCGCACAAACAATCCATCACACCCGTCGGCCACCCGGCCCGACGATCTGTGCTCTCAGGCACACTTTTGGGTACACCGACGAACCGGGATCAACACCATTGAGCATTTAGTCTTGATGGCGCGCAGGCCTAAGACTCTCATTACGCAGCTGACGAAAGCCCAATGCCTTGGCACTTTCTTGTACAACAAACATAACGCAGGTACAGATCCACCACCCCTCGTTGCTCAAATCGCCTTGTCATCACCAAGCACATCGTACTTGCGGCTACAATTAAAGGCGCGGGTCGGCTTCACCTTTCCTGTTCGACAAGAAGCCTTTTAAGAGCTCGCGGCTCACAATAGCCATAATGTCCACCAAGGACTAGCTTCACAATCCAAAAGGGGAGTCAATGTCGGCGTCCTTCGCGGTCGCTTGGCGGGATCAGTAGAACTCTCTATCTGCACCCAAACTCAACCCAAACCATGCACTTCATGCAGTGCCAGAAAACTGGTCTTTTCAACACAAGCATTACAAGGGTGTTTTCCTGGAATTTCTCATTCCAGTACTTCCTGCTACTCTCCTTCACAGGCAAACCCATTGACCCCACTAACTACACGAGTCTACGCGGAGTCTTCTCCGGTGCGTAAATGCAACATCACCAATCCAGACCAACCTGTCCGGATGGGCTTCATACAACATGCCTATCCCGTACTACACATTTCCGGGTCTAGATGCAGACTCAAGCTGGGGATAACAACTATCACCCACTGGAATCACTCCCTTTTTCCACCTTTTGGTGGAGAGGATTCCTTACTCATGCATAAAGGAGGACTTCACATGTCCAAGAAGGAAGATCATTACCCTTGGCGATCTCTTGGGAGCCATCAAAAATCTGGCTGGTTGGAAAGCACCGTAGTAGCTTTGCCTCCACAGAACTAGCCTCGGATCTCGAATCGGACCGCGGGAGCTCCACCAATGGCTTGTCCTTCTCCTCCTTATCCTTCCTCCAAGCTCTCCCTTTTTCTTTCTTGGTATGAATGATAGAAGATGCCAACCCCCAGTCTTATCACTGCAGGAAAGCATCTGGGCCATTGGATCAAAACAGACATAATTGGATGGCCAAGATCTGCCCAAAAGTCTAAATTTGAGTTTACACGGCCTGTGACACGCCCGTGTCACGGGCCGTGTACCCCAAGTGGTGCACGAACCGACTCAAATCAGACCAGAACACGGGCTCCAACATGCCAGTGTTATAGGGTAGACACGCCCGTGTCAACTTGGCACGACCGTGTGACTGGCCGTATCACCCCTTTCAATACAGGACCAAATCACCCGAGAAGAATGCGGCTAAGGCACACGCCCGTGTCCTTGGCCGTGTGCACAACACTCCCCTATGACACGCCCGTGTCATAGTCCGTGTTCAACACTCAACGCCACTCCACTCAACACAACTCAACACTGCCCGGTTACCAACTCGAGCAGAACACGCCCTGGGACACGCCCGTGTCCCAGGCCGTGTTACCTCTCGACAATCGTCAATCGTGCTATCTCGAGAACTCGACTCGACGCCAACCGTAAAGAACACGCCCTGGGACACGCCCATGTCCCAGGCCGTGTGCAATGGACACGCCCTGGGACACGCCCGTGTCCCAAGCCGTGTCACCCAGCCTGACCCCATTTTGGGACTTATGATTTTTGGGGTGTTACACTACCGATGAGTCACTTTATACTAAGTTTGTTACATTAATGCAAGGAAAGTTTGATATGTATAGCATGGGTGAACTCAAGTTTCACTTGGGTCTCCAAGTTAAACATATTTAAATGGACTTTTCATTAGTTAGTCTAAGTTCACTAAGGAGTTAATCAAGAAGTATGACATAGAAACAACCACTTCAATGAGAACTCCCATGGGGCATAGTTGGATCACTGCTCTATCTAACAGCAAGTAGACCAGACATAATGTATGCCACATGTGTTTGTGCAAGGTATCAAACATGCCCTAAGGAATCTCACTATATAGCAGTTAAATGAATATTGAGATATCTAAAGGGCACACCTAATCTTGGCCTATAGTATCCCAGGAATAGTGATTTTGAGCTGACAAGCTTTTTGAATGCTGATTATGCTCATGTCAATTTCTTAGAAGGAGGCTGGTGTCATGGAGCAGCAAAAAGTAAAAACGTGTAGCAATATCTATAGCTGAATTTGAGTACATTTCATCTGGTGGTTACTGTGCAAAATTGCTTTGGATTAAGCATTAGTTATAAGACTATAACTTACAGCTAAGTAAAATTCCTTTATTCTGTGATTCTACTAGTGCTATTTCTATTGCAAACAATCTTGTGTCACATAGTAGAATAAAATACAGTGAAATTAGATATCATTTTATTAGAGAATATATAGAAAATGAAGATATTAGCTTAGAATTTGTTCCAACAAATAAACAGATTGCTGATATTTTTACTAAGCCTTTGAAAAAAGATAAATTTAATTTCTTCAAATTTGAGCTTGGAATGTTGAATCTTGAGTAAAACAATTTTGAAACAAGTATAAAACTATTTGGTCAGTAACTAAGTCTACTTATTTAGATTTTAAGGTTAAACTTTATGTGTCAAGAATCTACACTTAAGAAAATCAAAATTTGGCAAGTCAGTGTCGAGACACCAGAAAATGTGTCGACATTATAAATAGTAATGTGTCGAGACACATGAAAGAGTGTCGATACAGGATAACTTTAAGTGTCGAGACACTAAAGTAAGTGTCGAGACATACGGGTGTCAAGACCCTAAGGTATATGTGTAGATAGACACAAAACCTGTGTCGACACATCTCGACAGACGTGTTTTGAATTATGTCGACACATCTCGACAAACATCTGTCGACACTCAAGACTGGTGTTGACACTGGGTTATTTCTTAAATCTTGGAACAGATTTAGCAGTGCGCGCCTTTTTGTCTTCTGTGACAACTACTATAAATAGGGTGTGAAAGAAGTTGTCGTCTACGCTTACCTGAAATCCTGAGAGATTGATCCCTGAGTGTCGAGACCTAGAACTCTGTTAGTCGACACATCTTCATCCTCAATTTCTCTCAATTCCAATGGCTCCCAAGATCAACGACAACATCAATGAAGGTTATGAACTCATGCCAACGGATTTGTCTCGGCGCAAAATGAAATTAGAAACGTCATCGACCAAATCACTGAGGCAGGTCTAGAATATCTACTCTTAGAACCATCAAAGATCTGGAAACGTAAAGTTTCAGAGTTCTTCTCAAATGTTGTACTGGATTCAAAATCAGCAAAGATAAAATCTAAGGTAAATGGAGCAAAGGTGAAAGTCATAACCAGGAAACTGGTAAAGGTGTTCCAAATACCAAGAATCGATCAGGAAGATGTAGTAGACACCACCAGGACTGCTGAAGCATTGGTGTGGTGTGGATTGTCTCCAACCACTAAGGTAGGAAGCACTATGGTAAGGAAAGGGATAAATACCCAAGGGAAATTTCTGTCTGAAGTGATAGGGAAAGTGCTACTTTGCAAGACAGGGCACATGGCAGAATTTCTGCGTCGATGTTTGAACTGATGTCTAGAGTGATATTCAAAGTTAAGACAAATTAGAGTAAGGTTGTTTTTGAGAAAATAGTAGACAGTATCAATAAGCCTAACATAGCCAGAATTCAAAGTCTATACATAGTCCAAGTTATACCAGACAGTCTAAATCTTAAGCTTGGATTAAAAATCAACCACATGATAAGGATGGATATGAGGATTTTATCAAGATGGGACAGAGTTTTGACAAAGGAAGCACCTGAAACTGATAAGAAGAAAGAGAAAAAGAAGAAGACTGTAGTTGTGGATGATGATTCTACCAGTGATTCAGGTGAACAAGAAAGTTCAATCTCTGAGAAACAAAATGAAGCAATTACTGAGAAATCTCCAAGGCCCTCACCTGGAACTGGTGATCAGGTGGAAGGGGAGAATGTACAAGAGATATATCAAGTTGAGGGGGAGAACCTCAATGATTTGCCTAATATTGATATAGATACTGTATGTACAATAATAATGGAAGTAGTACAAGATCTTGTGTAAGACCCCAACCTCGGAGATGATCGCGGGGCGATCAAGCGGCTCTTTTGGAGATCTGAACAGGGGCACACGGCCAGGCACACGGCCGTGTGCCTACCCGTGTTCAGGGATTTATTGGGTTTTTGTGCTGTCTCGAGTCAGAGAAGTACACGGCCTGAGACACACGGCCGTGTCTCAAGCCGTGTGTGGGGCACACGGCCTCGAACACAGCCGTGTTCGAAGCCGTGTTCTGGAAGCCCGACGATCGTCCTGAAGCTCCAGGTAACACGGCCCGTGACACACGGCCGTGTCAGGAGCCGTGTCGGTCGGCGAATGAGTTACACGGCCAGACACACGGCCGTGTGTCAAGCCGTGTTCGGCCCAGTTTTTGGGATTTTGGATCTAATCTCGGCCGTTCGTTCCCTTGGATCTGGATCCAACGGTGGGGGCTGCTCCTGGGGGGTTATTAGCCGGGATTAGGGCTTTGAATCCTCATTCTTCTTTGTTCCACTCTCTCTCTAAGTGTTTAGAGAGAAGGGAGAGCAAGAGGAAGGAGGAGCCCAAGTTCCGGCCGCCGGAGGAGTCTTGAAGCACCGATTCGCGATCCGAGTCCGGATCCTCGAAGGCAAGGGCGAGGCGAAGCTTTCCATCCGACTACATCTTCATGGCGCCGCGGAAAAATGCGAGGGTAACGATCCTCTTCATAGGGCATGTGTAGTCGCCCTTCTTTCCATGCATAGGGAAATCCCCCTTCTCGCGAGTGAGCGTTGAGGCGCGGAATCCCTTCGGGTAGATATGTAAAGTCCCCGTTGTTAGAGCCCGGAATCGGAGTACGGGCGTAGGCATTGTGTGTGAAGCCTATTCGGGTTTAACCCGGATCGGTGATGTTTGCATTGCATGGCCGGAGAAGACTCCGCGCCGGTGAATTTAGTTTTCCGAAAATTCTACGCGGTAGATTGCATACAGGGATCCTTGGGGGTTAACCTCGAGGCGCACCCGGAAAGCTTGGGCGGAATCGCATTGCCGCCACGATGTTGCCTTGGAGGGCAAATCGGTACTAACGGGGTTATGTGCGTGTTTTGATCGATTGTGGGAATGAGGAGAAACTTGGCCCGCACCGATGGCTAAATGGCCGTGGTAAAGTGAGCAACGGGCGGGTGGAACTCTACCCATTCCAAGTGGTCTCGGTAGAAGCGACCTAAAGTACATGGGACTTCCCGGGGGGCTGGAAACGGGCCTAGGCTTCGGCTGAAAGGGCTAAATGCTCACGAGTGTTGCCATCCGAGGGATGGTGGTGGAATCGCGGTGTCGGACTAGGTCCGGAACGGGTTCACCGATTAGTGCCCTGAGAGCACGGAGTGTGCGGCCGTGCGTGCCGACACTTGTGGCGAATAGAATACTCTATAGAATTGCTATGATAGTTTTATATGCAGGGAAGGAGCACCGCCGTCCCGAGAAACGGGACGGGGTCGTTATAATTTGGTCAGCTCTTGCTGACCGTTGCCCTTTTGTATTGCCACCTCTTGGGGGGGTTGTTTCTGCAGGTGCTGTTGCGGAGCCAAGCGGCAAATAGCGGGCTAAAGCCCAAGTTGCAGCGCCAGCCCTCGAAGGCTTAGTTATTAGCTTTTTCATATTCATGTATGGTCGGCCTGCGCGCCGATGTATGAAAGACGCTATCTTGTTAAGCGAACACTTTTGTAAGGCCTTAAGGCCGTGAACTCTTTTGTGTATGTACTCGTTCCTGGGTTATAGTGGACATTCATGCTCTGTGGCAGGGTTCTTATCTTTTTGCAACTTAATTAAATTGCTTCCGCTAGGTGTTGTGTAGGACGCTCTGATTGGTTGTGTGG
The DNA here is from genome assembly GCA_039513925.1 of Platanthera zijinensis. NCBI lineage: Eukaryota > Viridiplantae > Streptophyta > Magnoliopsida > Asparagales > Orchidaceae > Platanthera > Platanthera zijinensis. The sequence continues at coordinate 112,482,368 of CM077095.1, read as the reverse complement.
TTTCAACGCGTAACCAACCGGTCTGTCCGTGGTATATGGCGTCGGGCCCCGGCCGGACCTACTGCTATATGCTATGTGACGGATAGGGGTGTTACATCTTGAACAAGAAAAGAATGATAGAGAACATGAGGATACAGTCTCTAAGGAGACTGTGGAAGAAATCCCTTTAAATAAGGAATCTGACATCTAGGGGGAGATAATTGCAACTTCATTAAACCAAGTTCCTGATACTGAAGTTCAGCAAGATGGAGCTCACTTGGAAGACATCAATATTGATAAAGAAGATGCAAGAGTTGAGGGGGAGTTGGCCCCAAATACTGACAAAGCCAAAGAGACAACATTAGTTGAAGAAGTAGGTTCTTCTGAATCTGAGGAAGAAGAAGCCTCTCTACTGAAGAAAAGGAAATTATCTGAAATGAAAAAGAGAAGTAGGAGTTATAAAAGGATTATTAAGTCTGAACCAACTCCAGCTCCTCCAGTTGACTCAAGCTCCCTGCTAGTTCAAATGCAGATTATGTTAGACCAGCAGAGAACTAAACTTAAGCAATATGTAGATGAAAGGAATAAGGAGATGCAGTTTCAACTGGCTCAGGATATAAAGTCTATTAGATTTGAAGTGAATCTTTTAAAGACAGACATGACAGATTTCTTCCAGAAGGGAGCAAATGTTGTAGTATATATTGCAAAAAAGTAGCAAGAAGCAAAGACAACTAAAGATGAAATAGCTATCAAAAAGGTTATGTCATGGAGAATCAAACCAGGATGAATGAGAACATGATAATAATGCATGATACAACTTTGGAAGAAATAAAGAAACAAACTACTGCTTTTGAGTTAAAGATTGCTACAACCTCCCAAGATATTGACACCAAACTGACAACTCATTCAGCCTCATTGATCAAGGATATCAATGCTTCTGACAAGAATTTAGATGAACATTTGCTGAAAGTCAAGAATATTTTAAATTTTGGAATCAATCATCTAGATCGACATGTAAGATTTCACAAGAATGATTTGAAAGATCATATAAAAAGAAAAGTCATAAAGGGGGAGAGGGTGATGATAAAGCCTAGCTCTAAGCAAGCTACCTGGATATCTAACAACATCAGAGACACTCTAGGTAATCCTCCACTTTGGTATGATGGTGATCAAACTGCTGAGTATGGTTTCTAACCAGCTCCTGCTCCTTTTGATCCTATTCATACAAGTGTGCAGTCCTTCATGTATAATCCTCCTACACAAATTCATTTTGAGGACATTCAAGCTGCTGTCCAAACAATGTACAGTCTGTTGGAACACCCTATTACTAATTTGGGTAAGGATCACTATGTGCTTAGGAATTTGTTTTGACCTTGCTGTATAGTCTGATAGGTCAATTAGAATGGGTCTTAGGGTTAGTACTTTGGTTTGAAAGCTGCCCTCAAGACCTTCTAAAGATCAGGATTCAGTGCTGAGGACCAAGACAATTTTCGTCGAGCTCAGGTCGACGAAACGTCGAAGTCAGGTCGACTATCTCTAAGCTCAGTTCAACGAGTCATCGAACTTGGTTCGACGATCTTCGAGCTCAGTTCGACGTTTCTATCTATAGCAGTAATCTAATCTCTGAGCTCAGGTCGATGATAGTTGAGCTCAGGTCGACGATTTCTTTCTCAAGTCTAGATCCAGTCTCTGAGCTCAGGTCGACGTTAGTCGAGCTCAGATCGACGCTTTTCTGAAGAGATCGACGATTTCAGGATTCAAATTCAGGACAGTTATGGAAATCATTCAGACTTATTTTCAGCATTTACGACAAAGAATTTTGTAGTCGTTTCAATCAATCTGGATCAAGTTCCAAGGAAGACTAATTAGAATGTTTCTTAAGGACTTTCCTCTAGAAGCAGATATCAGTTAAGGTAGTCATTTATGACTGATTAACGGCTATCAAGAAGTCAGAATCTGATATACTCCCTAGAGAATCATTCTAAAGAGAAGAAGAGAGAACAGACAAGATTAAAAAAAATAATACAGAAGAGAGAACAAGAAAATTATTCATCAAGAATTCATCTTCTGGGAATAGACTCAGTAGACAAAAGTTTACAGAATTACTGAGTCAGAATTCTTCAAGAACACAAGGAACATTACTGTGAAGGAGATCATCTGCTATTCTACTCCTTCAAGCATCAAGTGTTCAAAAGCTTCTTCATCAAGGACTCCAGACATCACACATTTCAGCATCTGCTGAAATCATCTATTGCTGGAGATCTGAAGCAACTGAAGGCCTATCACCCTAAGCAAAGCTCATCTTCCTGAACCCTTACAGATCTCAGGGGGAGCTTTGACAACATCTTCCACTTCTCTTCTCTCAGATTATTGACAGAGAAGAACAACTCAACCTTTTTGTTTTTCTTTATTCCTTCTATAAAAGGGTTTCTCAAAACTCCCTTCAAAAGTTTTGAGGCTGGTTTCTGAGACCTTGTCAAAACTCAGTGGTGGCAAGACACCTTATTAAAAAATCTAGGTTTGGTTTTTGATCACCTTATCAAAAGCTCATTGGTTCCCAGGACACCTGATCAACTATTCCTGCAGTGGATTCCTACCTAGGGTGGTAGAAGAGTGGATGTACCCAGGTTGTTGGGGAACCACTATAGCTCCTTGTGTCATCTGGCTTACTGTGTTTTGTTTTTGTTGTGTGCTGTGATTTCTTATTTCTTGCTTACTTAGTTTTTCTTTTTGCAAGCACCTTACACATATACATAAATCAAGACTTTCACTGCTTTACAGTTTTAAATTATAAATTATTTTAAAATACTCTATTCACCCCCCTCTAGAGTAAAGGTAGATCTTACACTCACTTTCAATTGGTATCAGAGCCAGGTTGGTTACTCAACAACTGAATCTTCAACAGATTGGTTGAACAGGCTAACACCTAAACCAAAAGATCCTTGATAAGATAAATCTTCTATAGAGGGTTATTACTTTTTGTATTATACTTATTTTCATAACAAAACCATCGCACAGAATAAAGAATATGCTAGCACCAGACCTCCAGTGTGCAACCTTTCTAAGTTTGCACTTTGGAAGGCAAGGATTAGGCTTTACATGAATTCTATTGATGAGGACATCTTTAATTCTGTTTTGACAGTTTGTCCAAGACCTCCAGAGATCACAAGTACAAGTGATGTTCAACCTCCCTCAGGAACAAATGCAGAAATAAAGAAATGGAAAGTTGCAGATGCAAAGGCTATGAATATCCTTGCTCAGACTATGTCTGATGAGATATTCCAAAAGGTGGCTGAATGCAGTTCAGCAAAAGATATATGGGATAAGCTTTCTAAGATTATATCTTGATTTGCTGATGAAAGGAAGGACAGAAGATCCCATCTCATATCCCAGTATGAGAATTTCAAAAAGGGAGAAACTGAGTCAGTTGCTGACATGTACAACAGGCTCAGCCTAATTGTCAGTGAGTTAAAAACATTGGACAAGGAGATCTCACTAACTGAACTCAATGACAAAATCCTAATGTGCTTCCCCAGCACTTGGGACTCAAGGATCTAGCCAATCAAGGATGCCAGAAGCCTAAATGAAATCACCACTGAAGCTTTGTTGGGCAAGCTCAAGTCTTATGAGCTGCTCATCAAGAATAGAGAGGAAGAACAAAAGGTTGCTTCTCCAGCAATCAGGAAGGAGAAGATAATTGCCTTCAAAGCTACAGAAGATCAGCCTGAAGACAAGGTCACAGGCAATGAAGAATTGATGAGATTACTGGCCAAAAGATTCTAAAAGATGGTCAGGAAAGATTTCAGAAAGAGGTCATCCAGAGGGCATGAGAAGCCAAGGTATGACAAATCCAATTAAAAAGAAATTATTTGTTGTGGATGCAGGAAACCAGACCACATTGTGTCTGATTTTCTAGAAAATCAGAATAAGGACAAGAAGGACAGGAAAGATAGGAGAAAGGACAAGAACTCCAGGAGAAACAACAATGACAAATCCTCTTCCAGCAAGAACAGACACACCAGGAAGGGATTTATAGCAGAAACCTGGAGTGAAACTGAAGAAGAATCAGAGGCTTCATCAAGCTCAAGTGAAGATGAAGATGATGCTTAAGAAAAGTTGTTCTGCATGATGGCTATCAATGCCTCCCAACATAATTCTGATGCAGAACATGAATCAGAATCTGAATCTGAACATGAAGATGAAGAAGACCAGGTAATAGATTCTTTTGATTTTAATTTAGAGGACTTTAGATCTGAATTTAAGGCACTTTGTTTAGACTTGCTAAAGTCTGAGAAAGAGATTATCTCTCTCAGAAATCAATTGTCTGAACATAGCACTCTAAAATCAGACAACCTCAAACTCTCTGAGGAGTTAGAATACTTTAGGGAGGAGATAGCTTCACTGAAAAGTGAACTATCCCAGGCCAAGAAGTTTGAAGAATCCCTTAATGGGAGAAGCATCAGACTGATGGACATCACAAGCACAGTGAACTCTAGACTTAATAGTACACTGGGCTTGGGTGCTTCATCCAGCCAACCTATAGTGTTAACAACCCCAATTAAATTTATCTCAGATAAAGGAAAGGGTATTGTAGAGGTAGCTAGGAAGAATCCTGATTTACCTAAGAAAAACAAAGTTCAACAGAAAACGTCGAACAGAGGTCGACGATCATCGAACAGAGCTCGGCGATCTCAGGCTGAATCGTCGAACTCAGGTCGACGACTTCTGAACTCTGAACTCTGGCATAGTCGATCTTCGAACGGAGTTCGACGATCTGACCCAAGATCGTCGAACTCAGCTCGACGATCGTCGAATGGAGCTCGGAGCTTTGAACAATCTTTCAGAGGTAAATCTAAAATCAATCCTAGAAGTCCTACATCCCAAAGCTTCAACCCTTATACTGAATGGATAGTACCTCCTAGGAGATACAATCCTGAAGGATATAAGAGTCAGCCAGGGATGTCTTTTATTTCTGAGTTTAAAGGTTATCAACCTAGACCCAAGGTAAACTGGGTCAAAAACATATAAATTGTTTATGTGCAGGTGAAGACCTATCCAACAATGAACCAACAATGGTATCTAGATAGTGGGTGCTCAAAGCACATGACAGGGAACATCCTTCAAAACCAAACTTGGACCCAAAGTGATATTTGGTGATTCAAACTTTGTTCAAACAAAATGATATGGTGTTGTTCAGATTGGCTCAGTCACATTCAAGAAGGTGGCTTATGTGGAAGGACTGAAGCACAATCTAATCAGCATCAGTCAACTGTGTGATGAAGGCTACCATGTGATATTCAACAAATCCTCATGCAAAATCAAATTAGAGGATAACACAACAGTGTTAACAGGTAAAAGGAAAGGTAACATTTATCTTGTAGATTTTCTTTCCACTAAGATAGATATTTATTTATTCAATTCTGTTTGCAAACCAAATGATTTATGGCATAAGAGACTAGGACATCTAAACCTTAGAACCATTGCTAGGCTATCCAAGGAAAACCTTGTTAGAGGACTACCTTCTGGCCCCTACAAGAAGGAAGGACTCTGCAGGGCTTGTCAATTAGGCAAGCAAACTAAAAATAGTTTTAAGTCACTTAATAAGAGTGATTCACCTAGGATCTTGTATTTGTTACACATGGATATTTTTGGACCCATTACAGTACAAAGCTTAGGAGGGAAATATTACACTTTGGTGATTGTAGATGACTTCTCTAGATTCACATGGGTGTTCTTTCTAAGGAAGAAGTATGATAACTTTAAGTGTTTGACAGAGTTTCTCAAATGCATACAGATTGAGTTCAATACTCACATTGCCCTAATCAGAAGTGATCATGGGACAGAGTTTGATTCTCTTCTTATGCAAGAGTTCTGTCAGAGTGAAGGGATCAGGCACACTTTCTCAGCTCCTAGAACTCCTCAACAAAATGGGGTAGCTGAAAGGAAAAATAGAACCCTTATTGAATCTGCCACCACATTGTTGACAGATGCTCACCTTCCTCTATCTTTTTGGGCAGAGGCAGTGAACACCTCCAACTATGTGTTGAAATGAAGTTTGATACATAAACTGAAGGGCAAGACTCCCTATGAATTGCTCAATGGGAAGAAACCTAAAGTAGACTATTTCAAGATTTTTTGTTGCATTTGTTATATTCTTAATAATGACAAGAAATACTTAGCAAAATTTCAAGCCAAAGCTGATGAAGGAGTATTTCTGGGATACTCCGTGATCAGTAAATCTTATAGGGTTTAAAATAAATCTTCTCTTAAAATTGAAGAATCTGTTCATGTATCTTTTGATGAGACTAACATGTTCTACAAGAAGAAGAATACTTCTACCATAGAACCCTTGCAGGTAAACTCTCTTTCAGAAAATTTGGACAGGTTGCATATTGCAGAGAAGGATTCAGTGCATTCACCTATCCAACATAAGGATGAGAGCAGTGAAGATGAAGAAGATGTTCAACATCTTAGAGAGAACCATCTTGAAGAGCCAGTTGTTATTCCACTAGAGGAAACAACAACACAGGTTAGTGAACAATCAGCACCCCCTGTTGATTTAGTAACAACAAGAGATCATCCAATCTCTCAAGTGATTAGAGACATCTCAACTGGTGTGCAAACCAGAAATCAGGTCAACCAAACCTGATGCACACTTGCTTTCTATCTCAAATTGAACCTCAATCCATACAAGATGCATAACAAGATCCACACTGGATCATTGCAATGCAAGAGGAATTACATCAATTTGAGAGAAACAAAGTTTGGGAGCTAGTGCCAAGGCCTAAGGATCACTCAATTGTTGGACCAAAGTAGGTGTTCAGAAATAAATTGGATGATCAAGGAATAATTGTCAGGAACAAGGCAAGGCTAGTTGCACAAGAATATTCTCAAGAAGAAGAAATATACTATGACCAGACCTTTGCACCAGTTGCAAGGTTAGAGGCCATAAGAATATTCCTAGCTTATGCAGCTCACAAAGGATTCAAGGTCTACCAAATGGATGTGAAGAGTGTATTTCTTAATCGAGACATTAAAGAAGAAGTCTATGTTAGACAACCCCCAGGTTTTATCTCTTCAACTTATCCTGACCATGTTTTCAGATTGCATAAAGCATTATATGGTCTCAAGCAAGCTCCTAAAGCATGGTATGATACCGTAGCATGATTACTGTTGGAAAATGATTTTATAAGGGGTAGAGTAGACCAAACTCTTTTCATTAGAACCCATAAGTCTCATACCCTACTAGTACAAATATATGTAGATGATATTATATTTGGATCTAATGATTCAAATTTGTGTAGAAGGTTCTCTAACCAAATGTAACGCCCCCGATTTTCCTGCGATTATTTTTATTCTCGTTTGGCGTTACGTTGACGCGTTTCCGTGGCTTGTGCCATTTGTGGAGTGTGGTCTAGCTCCTTAGAACTGAGTGCCCTGTTTGGTAGCCTGTTGGCAAGATCTCCCTAGCAAGACGAGTCGTTTTGGGTGACCTGGTGTGGCCTCTCGGGGGGATGTTTGTGTTTGGCTTTATTTGGGTATAACTCGAGTTCTGTTCGTCGAACATTAATTTCGACTTCGCCGTTGTGTTCATAGCGTGGGTATTTAGCTACGGTGCGAATTTCGTCGAATTCCGAGGTGATTCGGTTTTTGTGTCGTTTGGTGTGTTAATAGTATATGTGATCAATTAATTAATTGATTTGGCTGTCCTGTAGCCTTCAGATTTTTGGCCGATTATTAAATTCTGTGGGAGAATTTAATTGGGCAGTTATTGCCTTGCCTTGGTGGCAGCCATATATTGGCTTATTCCTTTTTTTTGGAATTTACTTAAGGTAATTAAGGGTTTAGGCGTTTTTAGGGTTCGGTTATGGCTGAACCGGCGTATAGCTTTAGTATAAAAGCTCTTCTTAAGAAGTGGCGGCCCACTTCTTCTTCCTTTTTCCTGAGAGAGAAACTGCCCCTGCTTGTTCGCGGAAAAACAGAGGAAAACCCGCCCTTCCTGTACCTCCTTCGAACGGCGATTCCGGGCTTGATCGTGGACGGAATTCGATTCCGAAAGCGTTGTTGTCTTGCTCTCTCTTAGATCTTCGTTTCGACGGTAAGATATTCATTTTTCGTGGAGTTTTGTTGAGATTGGGATTTCGTTTTTGGAGGTTTTCCGCCATTAATGTCCGGGATTATGTTTTAGGTGCTGCTGCTGTTAGTGCCGTGTGAAGAGGAGGGAAAGCCGTCCAAGCTTCGCTGAAAAAAATATTGAGGCAAGTGGTATTCTTGCCCTTGCCAAGTTTCTTTTTGAGTATTCTTACTGAATTTGAGATCCCTGTTAGCCCAGGTTAGAGGCCTTGTTGTTCTCATTTTCTTGCTAACTTTAGGACTTAGTTCTTCCTATTGAATCCCCCCCCCCTACTTTGTGATATTGGAATCCAATTTGCCGGCGTGATGCTATTTATCTTTGCTCAGATTTTGCTCTGGTTTGGGTGTAGCCGAGAGGGAGTGTTAGGAGGGGAGGGGGGGTGATTCCCGAAGTTGTTAAGTGTATCACTCGAGTAGTAGGTAATTACCCGAGTGATGGGTATCGAGATACTCGAGTAGTGAATTAGAATACTCGGGTATTGGTTTGGAGTACTCGAGTAGGAAGTAATTACTCGAGTGTAGGCTTTGGGTTACTCGAGTGAGTGGTTTGGCTTACTTGAGTAGTAGGCATCTACTCGAGTGCTAGAGTTGGATTTACTCAGGTTTTGGTTTCGAGTACTCGAGTAGTAGGTAACTACTCGAGTAGGGGATTTGGTTTACTCGAGTAGTAGGTAACTACTCGAGTAGGGGATTTGGTTTACTCGAGTAGTATGTAACTACTCGAGTAGGGGATTTGGGTTACTCGAGTAGTGGATTCGAGATACTCGAGTGAGTGGGTTGGTTTACTCGAGTAGTAGGCATCTACTCGAGTGCTGGAGTTGGTTTACTCGAGTAGTATGCATCTACTCGAGTGCTGGAGTTGGTTTACTCGAGTAGTAGACAACTACTCGAGTACTGGAATTTCCCTGCTCCAGTCTGCCTTAAGTCGTTTGACTATCGTCGATCTTCTGATGAAGATCGTCGAGCTCCAAATAGACTTAGCGGTTTTGTCGCGCCCGTGACCCCCCTTTCCGTCGATAGTCGATCCCTGGAGACGATTGTCGTGTTGATTTATTTCAACACTCTTCCTTTACCTTGTTTTTCGTTCCCGAGTGGTTTTCTTGTTATATATCTGGTTTTTTCCTTGTCGGCCGTTTTCTTTACGTTCTTAAAGGCCAAATCGTGGGTCGTGGTTAGTAGTGGTGGTTTATAGCTCTTTGTGGGGGTGGAGTTGTGTGATTTAGCCAAGGCCACTCTTGTTTTTCTTGCTCCAGGTACGGGCTGGGCATGTGTGGGTGGAAGGTCCCTTGTGCTTTCACGTGTAGACCATCGAGCTTGTTGACTTGGACATGGTGGATGGGGGACTGAGTTTGCCTCCGATCCGGTTCCTCGTTGTTTGTTTTTGCTACTACCACCTTCCACAGTTTAGGGTGTTAGAAGTTTCTTCCTTGGTGGTTTGCAACACTTTTGGCTCTTGGTAGCCTAGTAGGCCCTGCAGGATGTTGTTCCTGGGTTGGGTTGTTGTTGTTTCTTTGCACGTTGTGCTTTTCTTGTTGTCCTGTTTTGGACAGCTGTGACTCTTTCTACTGCTTGTTTTTCTGTTACTTTGTCCCTTTGGTTGACTCTTTCATGCAGTTTTTACCTTGTTTTGCTTGCTGAGGTATTCCGTTTTCTTTTGGAATACCACAGGTTCTGAGCTGTAGCCAGTTGGGTGGCTAGTTTATGGTGGTGTTGTTGGTGGTCATTTGGACTTTGGAGTTCCGTTTGCCTTATTGGTGAGGTAGTTTTTCAGTACTTTCTTACAGACATACATATGTGTCAGTGGGTTCGTGTCAGGTTGTTGGCGCCCACTGGTAGTTTTTACCTTTGTACTGGATATATATATACTTATGCTGCTACCGTTTTCTGTAGATAGTCTACTTGCTCTGAGAAGGATTTATGCTAGGTTGCTAGTTTTTTTTTTTTAAAACTATAATTATTATTATAAATAAAACTCATGATCGGCATGTTTTTTATAAAACTTAATCACTATTTTCCAAACAATGTATAAAGACCGTTTCCTTATATATTATATAAATTAAATGTAGGGTCTTGCATAGCATGAGTGGTTCTCTTGGAACTCTTATGCGCTCTTTAGGATGTCAAACCTAAATAAAGTATTTTTCCGCAGCGTATAAATATAGTTTTTCTTTTGTGGACTAGGTGAACCACTGAGCCGAGGGATACGGCCTCTAAATATAACTGATTTTCTATTCATAAAACACAGGATTTTCTTGCATAAAGTTTGTAGTTAGTTTTGCCTGAGCGTCAGCAGTTATCCGCTGCTTGACGTGGCATCATGATGCGTGTTTTCTCATACTCTGATAATTCTTATATTCGGAGAAAATGCGGGTTGTGACAGTTGGTATCAGAGGGAGGTTTGCTTGGCAAGCCTTCCTTTGTTTGCTTTAGTAGTTCAGCATCATGTCATTCACACACCCATATGTCATCAGCACGTCTTGGCAAAAGCACGAACACTACACTCATGGCATAACATGAAGTATACGGGGCATATTATGTCGTATGGGGTGCATAATATGTGTTCGTATATGGATCCACCATAGGGGCTACATGTGACGGTTATGTAGTATGGGATGCATAACCTCACCACATGACTGCGACTAGCACGTTTCTTTGCATGGGAATGTTATGTAGTATGGGATGCATAACATTTTCATGCGAATGCCGCTCATAACATGCATTAGGGCCTTTTTTTTTGAATGCATAGCACAAGCATGCATAGCATATCATTGCATAAGCACAACGTTCCAAGCTAAAGATTTGCAGGATGACATACTTACACACATAAGTTTTCAAAATAATATAAAGTCATGCATTCCCGATCTAGGCACAAGAGATAGTAAGGTGGTGGTTAACCATCCTAGGTTAGTGCATATCATCAAATTTTTGTTAAGAAGATAAACTCTCAGAGCAAGTTTAGCAGCTTTAATTCCATATCTATATATGTATTGTCTGTACTTGTGTTTGGGTTCTAGTCGTTGATTGAGGATCTGATTTGGGGTGGTTATGATTTTAGGATGGCTAGGCGACCTGCGACTCGATCGACTCCCCTGTCTGAAGGTGAGTCGTCTGGAGCTCAGAATGATGCGGTGATCGAGAGTCTGCGTCAGAGTAGCGAATCTATGGGCAGACAGTTGGAGGAGGTGCGAGCCCAGATTCAGTCTTTGGTGGCAGTTGTGGCAGGACAGGCTCAGGGTGCGCAAGTTCCTGCTGGGGGGTTAGCTGCTCCTCCTCCCCCTGCACCCGTGAGACCTCTGGTAGTGGTGCCAGCGGAGATGGCCTTCATCTCGCAGTTTCAGAGACTGAGCCCTCCCACCTATGACGGGAAGGCAGATTTCATGGTTATAGATGATTGGCTGATCTCCATGGAGGAGATGTTTTCGTATTCAGGGATTTCGGATGACCAGAGGGTGATGTTAGCCACCTATCAGCTCAAAGGTTTGGCTAAGAGTTGGTGGCTGAGAGAAAAGGAGAGCTTAGTAGCTGGATGCTCTTGGGTGATGTTCAAGGAGATGCTGTTGAGGAAGTTCTTACCTTCGGTCGAGCGTGACCGCCTTATGAATGAGTTCCTCTATCTGAAGCAAAGGCAACTCACGGTGAGTGAGTATGAAATAGAATTTAGTAAGTTGAGCCGCTTTGCCCCTGCATTGGTCAGCGTCGAGGCTGATCGAGTTAAGAGATTTCTCGGTGGTTTGATGAGTGAGGTGCAGCAGTTGACCAGTGCTTATGGGTCAGTGACCTATGCAGGAGTAGTAGAGGCTGCTCTTAAGGTTGAGGCTATTGAGACGGCAAGGAGCAGAGGCCAGCAGATGAGAAAGGACAAGAGGAAGTCTGTGGAGGGGAAGACGCCCCCGGTACCCGGTGCTGTTCCGGGAAAGACGAGCAGAGTGGTGTGCAGTTTCTGTGGCCGGTCAGGCCACCCTGTCGAGAAATGTTTTAAGAGGTCAGCAGCTCAGAAGAAGGAGCAGGTTCATGCGATCCAAGGTGCTCCTAGGAGAGATGTCTCCTGTTCAGTTTGCAAGCGATCCGGGCATGATGCGGCCCAGTGTTGGTCCAAGGATAGGGTCTGCTATCAGTATGGGCAGAAGGGTCATATCAAGTCGAGGTGTCCTCAGGTTCAGTCAGCTCTTCCTGCAGTTCCGTTACAGGCTTTACCTCCACCTCCGCGTGTGGACAAGGGAAAAGGGAAGCTGAACGTGATTTCTTCCGAGGAGGCTCAGACTTCGACCCAGGTTATTTCAGGTTAGCGGTTTGTTGTTTTTCTAGCCTGGTAGTTTTATTTGCTTGTATGTTGCGGTATTGTTGTGGTAGTTCCTTAGTTTATGTGTTCCTATAGGGAAGTTTAAGGTGAAGAACCGTTGGGCGCGTGTTCTGTTTGACTCCGGCGCTACCTACTCGTTCGTGGTTAGAGCCTTTGTAGAGCGTCATCGGTTGACTCTAGATCGTGTTCGAGATTCATTCCGTGTCAAGTTTCCCTCTGGTGAATCTGTGATGTCAGATTTGGGCATTTTGGATTGCCCGGTTTTGTTGGGGGACTTTCTTGCGAAGGCAGACCTGAAAATGATTGATCTGGAGGACTTCGATGTTATTTTGGGCATGGACTGGCTCTCTCGGTATGATGCGGTCATTCAGTGCAAAGGAAAGCGCTTGGACTTCATCAGGGATGACGGTCAGCCCGACAGCGTGTATGATGATCTGTGTCAGGATTTTCCTGTCATCTCTGCGGTATATGCTCAGAGATTGTTTCTTTCCGATTGTTGTGTTTGTTTAGTCTCGGTGGTTGGAGTCGTTGTTAGCGTGCCACGCTTGGAAGAGATTCCTATTGTTCGTGGTTTCGCCGATGTTTTTCCTAATGATCTTCCTGGTCTTCCTCCTGATCGGGATGTTGAGTTTGTTATTGATTTAGAGCCGGGTACGCATCCTATTGCTAAGGCGCCGTACCGGATGGCCCCTCGTGAGTTAGAGGAGTTGCGAGTTCAGTTGGATGAGCTGTTAGCTAAGGGGTTTATTAGGTAGAATTCGTCGCCTTGGGGTGCTCCTGTTTTGTTTATAAAGAAGAAAGATGGGTCGATGCGGCTTTGCATCGACTATAGAGAGTTGAACAAGGTCACTATCAAGAACAGGTACCCTCTACCGAGGATCGATGATTTGTTTGACCAGTTGCGTGGTAGCACGGTGTTCTCCAAGATCGATCTTTGTTCTGGTTATCATCAGCTTAGGATCCGTGAGGCGGATATTCCACGGACTGCGTTTAGGTCAAGGCACGGACACTTTGAGTTTCTGGTGATGTCGTTTGGTCTGACCAACGCACCATCAGCCTTCATGGATATGATGAACCGGGTGTTCAAGGATTTCCTTGACAAGTTCGTGGTGGTCTTCATTGATGACGTGTTAGTTTATTCACACAGTGCTGAGGAGCATGAGCAGCATTTGCGTTTGGTTTTGGCAGAGTTGAGGAACCACAAGTTATTCGCCAAGTTGAGCAAGTGCGAATTCTGGTTGCCTCAAGTTTCTTTTCTAGGCCACGTGGTGAACAAGGATGGGATCTCGGTCGATCCAGAAAAGATTGCAGCAGTGATGGATTGGAGTAGACCGAGTTCGCCTAAGGAGATCAGGAGTTTCTTAGGGTTGGCTGGCTATTACAGAAGATTTGTGGAGGGTTTCTCTTCCCTAGCCGCACCTTTGACCATGTTGACTCAGAAGAATGTTGCATTTGTTTGGAGCGAAAAGTGCGAGGAGGCTTTTCTGGAGCTAAAGAAGAGATTGTGCACTGCTCCCGTTCTGACCCTGCCTACTAAGGGTGTGGATTATGATGTTTATGTGGATGCTTCGCTTGTAGGTCTGGGATGCGTATTAATGCAAGATGGAAAGGTAATTGCCTATGGTTCAAGGCAACTGAAGACTCATGAGAAGAATTATCCTACGCATGACCTTGAGTTTGCAGCGGTTATTTATGCATTGAAGTTGTGGAGGCACCTACTTTATGGGGCTCAATGCAAGATCTTCACTGACCATAAGTGTACAACCTCGGGCTCGCAGCCCGGTAGGAGTGGGCCCAGGCGAGAGGAAAAAGGGTTCAGCCCGGTAGGAGTAGGCCCAGGCGAGAGGAAAAAGGGTTCAGCCCGGTAGGAGTGGGCCCAGGCGAGAGGAAAGAGGGTTCAGCCCGGTAGGAGTGGGCCCAGGCGAGAGGAAAGAGGGTTCAGCCCGGTAGGAGTGGGCCCAGGCGAGAGGAAAGAGGGTTCAGTCCGGGAAGAGGGCCCCAGGCGAGAGGAAAGAGGGTTCAGCCCGGTAGGAGTGGGCCCAGGCGAGAGGAAAGAGGGCCTAGGCGAGTCGAGAGGACTCAGAAGAGAAGCTCTGTGGCGAGAGGACCCCAGTGAGAGGTGCCTCGAGAGAAGGGTCGTCTTGGTTCCAGGGCCGGTTCAGATAAGGTCGGGCCCACCTTCTGGGCCCCGGAGGTGTTTTACTCTTTTACCCTGCGTGGGCTGCATTTAGTCTTTAAGACAGCGGAGTTTAGCTGTTGGCAGACCCGGCCAAGGGTATTCTGGTATTTTCACAGCAGCATAGTTTGGTTATCAGCAGTCCCAGTTCAGAGGCCTATAAATAGACCGGTAAGGTGCCTTAGAGAAAGGACGCTGGACTCCTCTTATCTTTCCTAAGGCACCTAGCTCAGTTTTGGCTAGGGAGGGGAAGAGCTCTAGTTCTAGTCTCTTCCGGGTAAGAGGTGGGACCTCCTCACTGAAGCCTCCGGTCTAGTTCTTCGCCTGGAGAGTGATCCCAAGGGAGTAAGCACGAGCTGCCTCAGTAGTTCCGAGCTTTAGGTGGAGTCGGCTTTGCTGGTTCCAACATTTTTGGTGCGGTGAGCGTGGAGCTGCAGCCTGTGCGGAAGAACGAGGGGTTATCTCATGGCGGGAGATGCGGGAGGAGGAGGCGAGAGGTCCCCCAGCCAGGAGGAGTATGTTGGGAGGACGGAGTTCATGTCGTCCATTGGAGGGATCATGGATCTCCTCAAACAACTCGCACAAAGAGGCGAGTGCGAGACCCCCTCTCCTCAAGTGCCAGATCTCGCACCCAGGGGAGGGGCCGACTCAGTGAGGATAGGTGAAGATGCACCTGGGAGGCGGCCAGGAAAAGAGGTAATGGCGGAAGGAAGTCGGCGAGAGGTGGAAGGAAGGGAGCTCTTCCCTAGTCCGGCGAGTGCCGCGCCGGTGGACCTCGTGGCGCGAGTGGACCAGGCGAAGTCACTGGCGAGAGGATCTCCTTTTTGCGAGTTGGTCCTCTCGGCATCCGTTCCAGAAGGGTTCCGTGAGCCGGAAATGAACTACTACGTGGGGAAGGATGACCCCCTCCAACACTTGCAGTGGTTTGAAGACGCAGTTTCCATCAGACCCATGACGGACGCCTTCAAGTGCCGCCTCTTCGCCATCACTTTGAAGGATAAGGCTAGGGATTGGTTCCACCAACTCCCAACTGGTTCTATTTATTGCTTCGAGGACCTGAGCAGAAGTTTCCAGCTGCGGTTCTCAACCTCCAAAAAGAGGAAGAGGAACCCGGAGTCCATCTTCCTGATCAAGCAGAGGGCAGACGAGTCTTTGGCTCAGTACGTAGACCGCTTCCAGGAGGAGATGTTGGACATTCAGGAGGTGCCTGGCTTCGCCCTCCAGATGGCTTTCACCGTGGGGCTAAGGGAAGGCTTCTTCAAGATGAGCCTCACCAGGAAGGCGTCGTTGTCCTTCGAGGGGTTGATGGAGAAGGCCACGAAAGAAATAGCCATGGAGGCGGCAAACCCGGCATTCGCAAGGAAGTTGGCAAGGTTGACGAAAGTGGAGCAGAGGGAGCCTGGAGGGGGAAGGCAGCCAGAAGGAAGGAGGAGAGAGGAACTAAGAGGGCCCGTGCACCCGGAGCCGGGGTGGAGACAACCAGGAGGCCCGGTTCAAGGACCTGGGAGAGGTCCTCCGCAGGGGGAAAGAAATTTTTATCAAGGACCAGGAAGGTTTCACCCGCTAGGATGGGGACATGGTCCGAGGCCGCTCCCACCTCCACCTCAGCAAGCTATGGCCATAGGCAGAGGGAGAGGAAGGGGAAGAGACCGTGGAAGAGCGGGAGCAGGGAGGAGGAGGAATCCCCCAGAAGAGAGACGTGGGGAAGGAGTTTTGCCCTATTGTGACTTCCACGAGGAGGAGGGTCACGCGACAGCAACATGTCCCGAGTTCTTGGAGTTGAAGAGAGGAAAAGGAGTAGAAGATCGACAACCGGCAGTGCGGATAGTAGAGGTGCCGGGAGCTGGGGAGGAAGATCGGTGTGTAGACCGTTCAGATACAGGAGATCGAGGGGGGATTGGAGTGATTCATGGGGGGGTGGGGATCGAGGCCACCCGCAAGGCCAGTCTTCACACTATGTATCGTCGGAGCGTTGCCTCGACGTCGCAAACCCCGCCCCCGGATGAGAAAATCACGTTTTCCAGAAGGGACCTACCTGACCACAAGGACCCTTTCTGTGACGCGCTGGTGATCAGGACTGCCATCGAGAACTTCACGGTATCCCGCATTCTGGTGGACAATGGGAGTTCCATTAATGTAATCTTCAAGAAGGCTTTCAACGAGATGAGGGTGGAGTCTCGAAGGGTGTTGGCGGCGGGTGGGCCGTTGTTTGGTTTTTTAGGAGAAAGGAAGGAGGTTGAGGGAGGAGTAGGACTTCAGGTGACCTTAGGGGGGGTTGTCCAGGAATTGTCGTTTCGTGATAGTGGATGCTCCCAGCAGTTACAATGCGATCTTTGGGCGCCCTCTTATCAGTGCCTTTAGATGCGTTCCGTCCTCTTTTCATCAGTGCCTGAAGCTCAATTCGGGAGGAACCCAGATCAGGGTGAGAGGGGACCCGAAAGCGGCTCGGGAGTGTTACGTAACGGCGGTCAATACCATCTCGTGGATGGAGGATGCGGAGGAGCTGAGAGCAAGGATGGAGAGAGAGGAGCTGGGAAGAGTGGGAGCAGGAGTGGAGGAAGATCTGGTAGCGGAGGAAGAGATGACTGAAGGAGAGGAGTTGGAGATAGTAGTGGAGAGGGGCATTGCGGTGGAGCCAGTGATCGCTGGAGAGCAGATGGCTGGAGGAGAGGAGTTGGAGATAGTAGTGGAGAGGGGCATTGCGGTGGATCCAGTGATGGCTGGAGAGCAGGTGGCTGGAGGAGAGGAGCTGGGAAGAGCAGGAGCGGGAGTGGAAGGAAGTCTGGTAGTGGAGGAGGGGATGGATGAAGGAGAGGGGTTGGAGAAGGGAGAAGGAGGAAAGGTCCAAGAGAGGGTGGCTGCTGTGGAAGTCTCAGGAGTGGGGTGCGGGTCGAAGGATCCAGAGGAAGAGCCGAGAGAGCAGGAGGAGGAAGAACCCTCAAGGTTGAGAGCGGCGGTAGAAGTTCTGGAGGTCGAGATCCTCACCAAAGATGGGAGAAAAGAGAAGATAAAGATCAGCGGCGAGCTCACTCCGCAGGACCAGGAAGAAATTCGGAAGTGTGTAGAAGAAAACATTGATGTCTTCGCCTGGAGCGCAGCAGACATGTCGGGGGTCGACGCGGATGTGGCGTGCCATCGTCTCAACCTCGACCCCGGGGTTCGCCCCATCCAGCAGAAGAAGAGAGCCATCGCCTCCAAGATGGTCGGGCCCATCAGAGAAGAGGTAGAGAAGCTGCTCCAGGCGGGATTCATATCGGCTAACAGGTATCTGGGATGGGTGAGCAATGTTGTAATGGTGAAAAAGGGAGAGGGCAAGTGGAGAATGTGCATCGATTTCTCTCTCTTAAATAAAGCTTGTCCTAAGGATTGTTACCCCCTGCCTCGGATCGACGCGCTGGTTGACTCAGCCGTCGGTTTCTCGCTAATGAGTTTTTTAGATGCTTTTTCAGGGTACCATCAGATACGCATGCACCCTCCGGACGTCAAGGATGTCACCTTCGTCACGGAGGATGGTTGCTTCAGCTATAACATGATGCCCTTTGGGCTAAAAAACGCGGGAGCAACCTACCAAAGGATGATGGATCGGATCTTCCGGGAGCAGAAGGGGCGGAACCTCGAGGTCTACGTGGATGACTTGATGGTAAAGAGTCGGGACCTTGAGTCTCATGTCCTAGACCTACAGGAGACTTTTACAACCGTTAGAAAGTATAAGATGAGGCTTAACCCTCTGAAATGTGTGTTCGGGGCCAGCCGAGGGAAGTTTTTAGGACATCTCCTCACCCCTGAAGGGGTGGAGCCCAACCCTGACAAGGTGAGGGCGATACTGGAGCTGGGATCTCCTAGGAATGTCAAAGAAGTCCAACGTCTCACTGGTAAACTAGCCGGTTTGAGCAGGTTCCTCTCCAGAGCGGGAGAGAGGTGCTCTTCTTTCTTTCGAACCCTAAGGGGGGGAAGGAGTTCGAATGGACCATTGAGTGTGAGAAAGCCTTCGCGGCTCTAAAGCAGCAACTCACTCAGACGCCGCTACTTCAGGGGCCGAGGGAAGGGGAGAACTTGTTCCTCTACCTCGGGGTAGGGACGGGGGCGGTCAGCTCAGTCCTCGTCCGCGAAGAAGGGAAGAGGCATTTCCCAATCTATTATGTAAGCAGAGTCCTCAAGAAGGCAGAGCTGAAGTACCCCATCCTTGAAAAGTTGGCCTTCGCTCTCATTGTATCGGCCCGGAAGCTCAGACCCTATTTCCAAGCCCATGTCATCCAGGTTGTGACGGATCACCCCCTTCGCCGTATCCTCGAAGGGGTCGAACACTCGGGGAGGTTGGCCAAGTGGTCGATAGAGCTCAGTGAATTCGACCTCTCCTACGTTCCTCGGACGCTATTAAAGCACAAGTGGTGGCGGATTTCTTGGCGGACTACGTACGGGAGGCCGAAGAAATGGAGGTACCTCCCATAGCAGCATGGAAGATGCTGGTAGACGGAGCTTCTGGTAGGAATTCTTTCGGGGGAGGGGTCATCCTGGCGAGTCCTGAGGGGACTAGGATTGAGCAAGCTTTGAAAATACACTTCACCCTCACCAATAATCAGGCGGAGTATGAGGCCATCATCGCCGGACTTTGGTTGGCCAGGGAATTGGGTATACAGGATATCAGGGTCTTCACGGACTCCTTGGTGGTGGCGCGACATATCAGCGGAGAGTTCGAGGTAAGGGAGCCGACTCTCCAGTTGTACCTAGTGAAGATAAAAGGCATAGTTGGACAGTTCCACAGCTTCTCCATTCAGCATGTTCCTCTAGAGGAGAATGCTCAGGCAGACCTGCTCGCGAAGCATGGCCCTCAGGCCGGAGGGACCATGACCGAGCTCTTCAGACCCTCCATAGAAGAGGGGGAGGTGATGGAGATCGACCAGGAGAGGTCTTGGATGGATCCCTTTGTGACTTTCCTGGCGTCGGGACGACTGCCTGAGGGGGATCTCGAGAAGAAACGGATCTGATACAAGTATGCATACTATTTGTTGAAGGAAGGAGTACTTTATCGAAAAACGCTGTCTGGACTGTTAGACCGATGCGTATCCGAGAAGGAAGCACCAAGGGTGCTGGAAGAGGTCCATTCGGGAGAGTGCGGGAGCCATTCGGGAAGTCGAACCTTGGAAGGGAGAGTGCTAAGGCAAGGCTATTTCTGGCCTACCCTACGAAGAGATGCAGAAGAGCTCGCCAAAAGGTGTAGAAAGTGCCAAGAGTTTGCTCCCTTGCAGCTCCTTCCAGCGCAAAGGCTGCGAACGATCACCTCTCCTTGGCCCTTCGCCATATAGGGATTGGATCTGGTAGGACCGTTTCCTCAAGCCAGTGGTCAGAGGAGGTTCCTACTGGTCATGGTGGATTACTTCTCAAAGTGGTTAGAAGTTAAGGCCCTGGCAAAGGTAACCTCACAGGTGGTGAGGAATTTCGTATGGGGGGAGATTATTTGCCGGCACGGGCTTCCTTTAGCCATAGTCACCGATAACGGGCCGCAATTTGCTAGCAGAGAGTTTGTGGATTTTTGTGCACAGCTCGGCATAGACCTTCGGTTCGCCTCGGTCCACCATCCACGAAGCAACGGACAGGTCGAGGCAGCAAACAAGATTATAGTGAACCTCCTGAAGAAGAAAGTAGAGAACTTGAGGGGGAGCTGGGTGGAACAGCTCCCCTCAGTCCTGTGGGCTCTGCGAACTACACCTAACACGGCCACAGGAGAGACGCCCTTCAAGCTCTCTCATGGCTCCGAGGCCGTCATACCTGTGGAATTTGAAGTTGAATCGCCCAGGGTCACAGCAGCCAGAGAAGGAGAGGAAAGGTGGCAGTTCGATAATGGAGAGGAGCAGAGGCTTTCTCTCGACCTCGTGGAAGAGCTCAGAGAGCTAGCAACAGTCCGGCAGGAGGAGGTCAAGCGCCGGATGTCCCGGTACTTCGATAAGCACATCTGAATCAAGCAGTTTCAAAAAGGGGATTTGGTCCTCAAGAAGGTAGATGCTGCAGGAAGGGGAGCCTCAGTGGGGAAGCTCAACCCCAATTGGGAAGGTCCTTTCATAGTGAAAGAAGTCTTAAAGTCAGGGGGGTATCACCTCCAGGATGTGGACGGGATACCCCTGGACTGCGCCCGCAGTGGCGATGATCTGAAACGTTTTTACCCATAGTAATAAAATTCCTTTAAATTTACTTGAGCATATCGTTAATAACCCTCCCTCTTTTGAATATGCTAACACTATACCTCAGGACGCCCTCCTTCAGAGGATGAGAGCGGTGGTTGGAGGAGAAAGAGGAGAGGAGACCCCGAGCAGACCCGCTGACCAGGCTCCCATCAAGCTGGCAGGGCTGTAGGCTCACTCGGTGGTTGGAGGGTAAAGAGGAGAGGAGACCCCGAGCAGACCCGCTGACCAGGCTCCCAACAAGCTGGCAGGGTTGTAGGCTCACTCGGTGGTTGGAGGAGAAATGGGAGAGGAGACCCCGAGCTAACCCGCTGACCAAGCTCCCATCAAGCTGGCAGGGCTGTAGGCTCACTCGGTGGTTGGAGGGGAAAGAGGAGAGGAGACCCCGAGCAGACCCGCTGACCAGGCTCCCATCAAGCTGGCAGGGCTGTAGGCTCACTCGGTGGTTGGAGGAGAAAGGGGAGAGGAGACCCCGAGCAGACCCGCTGACCAGGCTCCCATCAAGCTGGCAGGGCTGTAGGCTCACTCGGTGGTTGGAGGAGAAAGAGGGGAGGAGACCCCGAGCAGACCCGCTGACCAGGCTCTCATCAAGCTGGCAGGGCTGTAGGCTCACTCGGTGGTTGGAGGAGAAAGAGGAGAGGAGACCCCGAGCAAACCCGCTGACCAGGCTCCCATCAAGCTGGCAGGGTTGTAGGCTCACTCGGTGGTTG
The DNA here is from genome assembly GCA_039513925.1 of Platanthera zijinensis. Classification (NCBI taxonomy): domain Eukaryota; kingdom Viridiplantae; phylum Streptophyta; class Magnoliopsida; order Asparagales; family Orchidaceae; genus Platanthera; species Platanthera zijinensis. Next base: position 112,460,894 of record CM077095.1, on the reverse strand, counting down.
GAGGAGAAAGAGGAGAGGAGACCCCGAGCAGACCCGCTGACCAGGCTCCCATCAAGCTGGCAGGGATGTAGGCTCACTCGGTGGTTGGAGGAGAAAGAGGAGAGGAGACCCCGAGCAGACCCGCTGACCAGGCTCCCATCAAGCTGGCAGGGCTGTAGGCTCACTCGGTGGTTGGAGGAGAAAGAGGGGAGGAGACCCCGAGTAGACCCGCTGACCAGGCTCTCATCAAGCTGGCAGGGCTGTAGGCTCACTCGGTGGTTGGAGGAGAAAGAGGAGAGGAGACCCCGAGCAGACCCGCTGACCAGGCTCCCATCAAGCTGGCAGGGCTGTAGGCTCACTCGGTGGTTGGAGGAGAAAGAGGAGAGGAGACCCCGAGCAGACCCGCTGACCAGGCTCCCATCAAGCTGGCAGGGCTGTAGGCTCACTCGGTGGTTGGAGGAGAAAGAGGAGAGGAGACCCCGAGCAGACCCGCTGACCAGGCTCCCATCAAGCTGGCAGGGCTGTAGGCTCACTCGGTGGTTGGAGGAGAAAGAGGAGAGGAGACCCCGAGCAGACCCGCTGACCAGGCTCCCATCAAGCTGGCAGGGCTGTAGGCTCACTCGGTGGTTGGAGGAGAAAGAGGGGAGGAGACCCCGAGCAGACCCGCTGACCAGGCTCCCATCAAGCTGGCAGGGCTGTAGGCTCACTCGGTGGTTGGAGGAGAAAGAGGGGAGGAGACCCCGAGCAGACCCGCTGACCAGGCTCTCATCAAGCTGGCAGGGCTGTAGGCTCACTCGGTGGTTGGAGGAGAAAGAGGAGAGGAGACCCCGAGCAGACCCGCTGACCAGGCTCCCATCAAGCTGGCAGGGTTGTAGGCTAACTCGGTGGTTGGAGGAGAAAGAGGAGAGGAGACCCCGAGCAGACCCGCTGACCAGGCTCCCATCAAGCTGGCAGGGTTGTAGGCTCACTCGGTGGTTGGAGGAGAAAGAGGAGAGGAGACCCCGAGCAGACCCGCTGACCAGGCTCCCATCAAGCTGGCAGGGCTGTAGGCTCACTCGGTGGTTGGAGGAGAAAGAGGAGAGGAGACCCCGAGCAGACCCGCTGACCAGGCTCCCATCAAGCTGGCAGGGCTGTAGGCTCACTCGGTGGTTGGAGGAGAAAGAGGGGAGGAGACCCCGAGCAGACCCGCTGACCAGGCTCTCATCAAGCTGGCAGGGCTGTAGGCTCACTCGGTGGTTGGAGGAGAAAGAGGAGAGGAGACCCCGAGCAGACCCGCTGACCAGGCTCCCATCAAGCTGGCAGGGCTGTAGGCTCACTCGGTGGTTGGAGGAGAAAGAGGAGAGGAGACCCCGAGCAGACCCGCTGACCAGGCTCCCATCAAGCTGGCAGGATTGTAGGCTCACTCGGTGGTTGGAGGAGAAAGAGGAGAGGAGACCCCGAGCAGACCCGCTGACCAGGCTCCCATCAAGCTGGCAGGGCTGTAGGCTCACTCGGTGGTTGGAGGAGAAAGAGGGGAGGAGACCCCGAGCAGACCCGCTGACCAGGCTCCCATCAAGCTGGCAGGGCTGTAGGCTCACTCGGTGGTTGGAGGAGAAAGAGGAGAGGAGACCCCGAGCAGACCCGCTGACCAGGCTCCCATCAAGCTGGCAGGGTTGTAGGCTCACTCGGTGGTTAGAGGAGAAAGAGGAGAGGAGACCCCGAGCAGACCCGCTGACCAGGCTCCCATCAAGCTGGCAGGGCTGTAGGCTCACTCGGTGGTTGGAGGAGAGAGAAGAGGAGGGACTCAACGCTCTCGGGCCCTACGCAAACAAGGGTTTGTGCTTTCGTGTTAATGTCCGCCAGCAGCGACGGAGGTCGGCTAATCAGGAAAATCTATTCCCCTTAGCAAAAAAAGGGATGCTTCAGGGAAAGTCATTGCATAAAGAAAAAAGAGGAAGGAGAAAAGGGGAGAGAGGGAGGATAGCAGACCCTCCCTGTCCACTCGCGCCGAGAGGAGCCATCCCGCGAGCCGAGAGTGAGGAAATACTCCTCTCGCTCATAGAAAACCATGGAGGCTCACCAACTCACCCCAGGAGCCAAGCCCACAGGCCATAGTTAGGCGAGAGGAAAGGCAGTTTTCTCTCGCCTATCAACAATCTCGAGGAACCCTCGAGCAATCCCGATATAAAAGAAAGGGCTGGCCTTAAAAAGGCGCGAGCAAAAATATATATATATATACATGCACATGAGTCATATCAACGTTTTTAGACAACGCATTCACAAGATAAGAGATAAGCGAGAGGCGAGTAAAAAAGTAAGAACTTAAACGTAGTCATAACAGCGTCTAGCACCCTGCGACTATGGAATATGAAGTATTACAATCTTAGCAAAAGAAAGAAAAAAGAAGGCCCTAGCCCCTCTCACTCGCTGAGGGATCCTCGTCCTCGTCATAGATCTCGGGCACGAGGTCTCGAGTAGTGATGTCCTCGCAGCCGTCTTTTACAACACCTAGCTCTCGCATCATCTTGAGAATGAGCTCGGCGGTCCTTATGTTAGCATCCTTGCAGAACTCTTCCACATCATCGTGGGTGTAGCGCGCGAGAGGAGGTGGGGAGGCCTGCGAACGGGGAAGGGGAGCTTCCTTAAGCCTAGCGTTCTCCGCCTTCAGCTCTCTTACCTCGGCCTCCAGCTCTTCCACCCGCGAACGTAGTCGATCGGCCGTCTCAGCATCCTGCGAGAGAAAGGAAGAGGTGTAAAAGAGGAAAAAAGAAAGGGGGTACTGGGGCAAGTGCCCGTAGAACATTGGCGGGGTATCGACTTACCACTCCGCCGCTAGTTTTCGCCAGAAGGCTTTCGGACACCTTTAGCCGCTGGGCGAGATCCCCTGACTTTTCACACTCGGCCTCCAGCTTGGCGTGTATCTCTTTCCAGCTCTTGGTGTTGAAAATCAGGCGCCGCGAGAGGCGGTGCGACAGCTCTAAAGTGCGCAGCTGCGAGTGTGCCGTCCTCAGGACCAGGTCTCGCGTAGTGGCCGCGTCGAGTGGATCGGGAGTAAGGCCTCCATATAGGCCGAAGCCCAAGGAGAAAGCGTGAGCACTGGGCTCAGCCTGCTCTCTCCAGGAGAGCAGGAGGGTGGAGATGGAGACTCGGTAGGACCCCTTGTCCCAGATCAGAGAGGGGTCATTGTTGCCGTCAGGGACCGCCGGCCCCAGGTCGAAGTTGAGGTGACTGGACGGCGGAGGAATCTGAGAAGTCCCCTCGCGAGAGGGGGATCGAGGGGTAGGGTAGGATGAACTCGCCGGGGGAGCGAAGGGGGCTGCCCCCTCAAGGAGCGAGACCGCTTTACGTGGAGAAGTTAGAGGAGGCGAGTGGAGAGACAGAGACCCCATGGAAATTGGGCTCAGTGATCCCGGCGTCCCCGCGAGATCGGCAGGAGCTTTGCCCTTCCCAGAGGGGAAGGAGACGGTCTTCTTGGTCTTCATCTTCATCTTCTTCTTTGAGGGGCTAAGGCGGAGCGGCGCGGAATCCTCAGCCACCCTCTTTTGGGAGGGAGGGGCCAGCGATTCTCTGGCCGCCTCGGCCGCCATAGTGGCGAGAGCCACATCAGGGGAAGGCTTAATAGCGCTTCGATAGGGGGGATGCATTGGCACGATCCTCTCTCCTGAGAAGAAAAGAGAGAACTAACATCAGAAGACAAGCTCTCGCGAGAGAAAGAGGCGAGGGATAATGAAAAGAGAAGTTCGAAGTGTACCTTCTCCAGGGAGCACGGGGGGTAGAGAGGCGAGCCCTCTCCTCAGATACCGGACTTCAAAATTCTTCCCTGCAAGGTATTCGCAGAGAAGTCTGTCCGTGCCGCCCACCTGAGGGGAGGTGTAGAAGATTTCAGCAGGAGACACCGGCGCGAGAGGAACTCCGCCTAGATTCCCGCGAATGAATACAAAGCGGGTGAGCCAGTGGTGGTTCTTGTTGGGGGTCTCGCACACCTTCAGGTTCAGCCCAGTGAAGAAGGACACTCCGTCCTGATTGGCGTGGTACAGGAACATCTTACGGAAGACGGTAAGGCTAAACTCTATCCTTTCCCTCCGCATATAGCAGGCGAATGCAATGATGACGGAGATGGCATTCGGGTTCAGTTGAGCGGGTACAACGCCGAAGTACTTCAGGACCTGTTTTACCTCTGGCCAAAAGGGAAGCCGGAGCCCAGCCTCAAAGTGGGAAATTGGGAAGGCAAGTTCTCCCGGGTAGAAAGTGTTGATGCTCTCGCCGACCCGGGGAGAGCGCGACTCGAAGCCTTCTGGCAGATAATCACTCTGAAAGGTCTCATAATCGTCGGCAGGGAGGCGACCGGGGGGAAGTCATGATCGGTGAATCGCTTCCCGCAGCGGCTGCGCCCCTCACTCTCTTCGGACCTCTTCTTTACCATTGTGAGCGCAGGACGAGAAGAAAGGGAGGTGGCTGGCGAGTGAGAGACGAGCGAGTTAGCGCAAGAAGCTGGAGGAGCTGGAGCGCGAGGCTAGCCACAGGAAGAAGGTTACTCGCGAGTAGAAGTCTAAAGAAAGCGTACCTCTTGCCCCGGCAGGGGGGAGAGTATTTATAACCTTCCCCAGTGGGGAAGTACGGGCAAAGGGGTTGCGTCAGGGGAGGGGAAGAGTCGGCCGACCCTTCGCCCTCCGGGCCTCGGGCAGCGGAACGCCGGGTGAGCGGCCTTCTCGAGAAAAGAGCGGTGAAAAGACAGCGGGGCAGACAGCTAATGATGAAAGTCAATAATGATGAATAAAAATTAATTAATATCCAATAAGAGGCAGTAGTGACAATTAAAAACCGACAAATTATGAAATTAATTAATCCCGCACATGGCGGGTGGCGAGTTCAAAGAGCGCACAGCAGGCGCTATACCAGAATCTTATTACAGGATAAGAAAAGAGAATTATTGGGCGGAAGGCAAGAAGCGAGAGGCGACTGCAGGAGGAAAGAACGCTCGGGCTCCGTCAGTTCTTGTCCCACCTCCATCGTCCTCCACGGCCTCTCACGCAGGGGGGGCGATGGGGGAAGTGGAAGGCGCGAGCAGTCGCAACACCGCGCCGGGCGAAACGAAGCTGTTGATCGACATCGTTCAGAATCGCTAGAGGATCAGTCTGGTCCACCTCCGTGTCGACATCAATCTCATTCAATAGGCGAACACATTCCATCTCGAGCCAATCAATTCAGTGGTCCGCGGCCTGCTTTCCTTTTTCCAGTGCCTGGATGAGCAACGCATGTTTCCGCAGCATCTCGGCCACCTTTCGCTTCATCTCTATGGGGTCCGCGGGATCGCCCAGATAATCGTCAATCTCGTCTACTGGCGGAGGAGGCGAGAAGGCTTCCCGCCCAGAATAACCCTCAGTCGGCGAGTCGGCGGCCAGAGTGCTCTCGGCAGGCCTCCCACTCGCACCTGCCAGAAGACCAGAAGACCAATATTGGCTGAGAGTGGCGGAAGGAATAACAAGGATGGAACAAGTCAGTGGTAAGATCTCTTACCAAATCGGCGAGTGCAGTCCGAGGCGGTAGAAGGGTCATCCCTCTTCATCACCGGCGTAGAAGGAGGGGAGTCCTGGGGCGAGAGGCGCTGAGAAGGGAGTTCGGAAATGTTTATACGAATGGTCTCGGGACGTTGAGAGGCCTCCAAAGATCTCTGAGAATAGACAACAAATAAAGAATGGGTAGTGACAAGAAACCAGGAGGGGTTGGAAGAACGTACTTCTTTTCCCTTGAGACTAGCAGGGGCCGGGGGCGTCGAACCCCTTGGATAGGTGCGAGAGGGTTCCTCAGCCAGAATATGAGGCTCAGGAGTTTTCATCTTCTTAGGAGGAGATGCGGATAGCGGTAGCGAGGGAGGAGCACGGGTAGGGATCTTGTTCAGACCCGCCGCCGTCGCCTTATTCCGCTGGCGCACGGCCGCGATGCGGCCCCGAACACTTTGGCTGAGAGACATGGACAAGCGTTAAGGAGGGAGAGAGAGGAAGCACCCCCTTGAGGGGAGGGAGGTTCTATATTTATAGGTCAGGCCAGGGGCCCACCAAAAGATTCCCTCAATAAATGGGCTGTACCATCGCAAGCCTCGGTTGGACTATCTTTCCGAGCTTGTGCCAACCTCGAAAAGAGCGGGGATTGTGTACAACCTCGGGCTCGCAGCCCGGTAGGAGTGGGCCCAGGCGAGAGGAAAAAGGGTTCAGCCCGGTAGGAGTAGGCCCAGGCGAGAGGAAAAAGGGTTCAGCCCGGTAGGAGTGGGCCCAGGCGAGAGGAAAGAGGGTTCAGCCCGGTAGGAGTGGGCCCAGGCGAGAGGAAAGAGGGTTCAGCCCGGTAGGAGTGGGCCCAGGCGAGAGGAAAGAGGGTTCAATCCGGGAAGAGGGCCCCAGGTGAGAGGAAAGAGGGTTCAGCCCGGTAGGAGTGGGCCCAGGCGAGAGGAAAGAGGGCCTAGGCGAGTCGAGAGGACTCAGAAGAGAAGCTCCGTGGCGAGAGGACCCCAGTGAGAGGTGCCTCGAGAGAAGGGTCGTTTTGGTTCCAGGGCCGGTTCAGATAAGGTCGGGCCCACCTTCTGGGCCCCGGAGGTGTTTTACTCTTTTACCCTGCGTGGGCTGCATTTAGTCTTTAAGACAGCGGAGTTTAGTTGTTGGCAGACCCGGCCAAGGGTATTCTGGTATTTTCACAGCAGCATAGTTTGGTTATCAGCAGTCCCAGTTCAGAGGCCTATAAATAGACCGGTAAGGTGCCTTAGAGAAAGGACGTTGGACTCCTCTTATCTTTCCTAAGGCACCTAGCTCAGTTTTGGCTAGGGAGGGGAAGAGCTCTAGTTCTAGTCTCTTCCGGGTAAGAGGTGGGACCTCCTTACTGAAGCCTTCGGTCTAGTTCTTCGCCTGGAGAGTGATCCCAAGGGAGTAAGCACGAGCTGCCTCAGTAGTTCCGAGCTTTAGGTGGAGTCGGCTTTGCTGGTTCCAACAATAAGAGCCTAAAGTACGTGTTCACGCAGAAGGAGTTGAATCTGCGTCAGCGGTTGTGGCTGGAGTATGTGGCTGATTATGATGTAGAAATCCAGTATCATCCGGGCAAGGCCAACGTGGTGGCCGACGCCTTGAGCCGAAAGACGGGTAAGATCTTTAACCTCTCCGCCGATCGGTTAGTGGAGGAGTTCCTCCTTTTGGATATTTCAGTGGGATGCTGTGGGTTGCAGAGTAGTTTGTCAGTGGCAGAGCCGTCCTGGGTTTCTTTGACTAGACTGCACCAGAAGGACGATCCTGATCTTATGCACCTTTTCACCAGGGCTGAGGAGGGAGAGTTGCCCGATTTTGCTATCGATGATGCGGGTACTTTGAAGTACCGCGGCAGGTTTTGCGTTCCCGCTGTTGGGGATATTAGGAGGATGATTTGCAGTGAGGCTCATGGTTCCAGCGTTTCCTACCATCCAGGATCTACGAAGATGTACCGTGACTTAAGGCAAATTGCCTGGTGGTATGGCATGAAAGGAGATATAGCCCGATTTGTTGCTGAGTGCCACACTTGCAAGCATGTGAAGGCCGATCATGGAAGGCCTGGTGGTAAGTTGACTCCGCTAGAGATCCCAACTTGGAAGTGGGAGAGTATATCTATGGACTTCATTACAGGCTTACCAAAATCCCCGAGAGGACTTGATTCGGTTTGGGTTATAGTGGATAGATTGACAAAGTGTGCTCACTTCGTGCCTTATAAGATTGATTACCCGATGAAGAAGATAGCGGAGTTGTACTTGAATGAAGTCATCCGACTCCACGGTGTGCCGGTTAGCATCATTTCTGATCGAGACTCCCGGTTTACTTCCCGTTTTTGGCAGAGTCTACAGGAAGGTTTGGGTACGGATCTGAGGTATTCTACTGCGTACCACCCACAGACCAATGGGCAGACAGAGCGGGTGAATCAGATTGTTGAGGATATGATCCGATGCTATATTTTAGACCATGGTGGAGCGTGGGATGAGCGGCTGCGACTTATGGAATTTTCCTACAACAATTGTTATCAGAAAAGTTTGCAGATGGCTCCATTTGAAGTCTTGTATGGGAGGCGCTGTAGGACTCCGTTGTTTTGGGCCGAGGCTGGAGAGAGGCCGTTGTTGGGTCCTGATGCTCTTGAGGAGATGGAAGTCGTCGTGAAGCTTATTCGGGAGAAGCTTCGTATAGCCCAGGAGAGATACGAGAAGAACGCCAATCGGCGTAGATCTGCCTTGGAGTTTTCCGTAGGGGACCTTGTATTTCTTAAGGTTTCCCCAATGGTGGGTGTTAAGAGGTTTGGTAATAATCGGAAGTTAAACCCGAGGTATGTGGGCCCGTTCGAGATTTTGGAGCGAATTGGCGTGTCAGCTTATAGACTGAATTTGCCAGCGAACTTCCCAGGTGTTCATAATGTTTTTCATGTTAGCCAATTGCGGAAGTGTGTGCGCAGCAGTGAGCAGCTCTTGGACGTTGTGCCACAGTTGGAGCCCAAACTCTCTTTTGTTGAGGTGCTGGTTCGTATTTTGGATACTCAGGAGCGAGTGCTGCGAAAGAAGTCCATACCGATGGTAAAAGTTCTTTGGAAAAATCAGGATTTGGAGAGCGCGACTTGGGAGCTAGAGTCGGCCATGAGGAGGGCTTACCCTCATCTATTTCGCTGATTTGATCGGTATGTTTTCCTTCTTGTAACTCCTATTTGTTCTGTTCCTTCTTTAGTAGGAGTGATGTGCGTAAAGTTTCGGGACGAAACTTTCTATTAGGGGGAGTGACTGTAACGCCCCCGATTTTCCTGCGATTATTTTTATTCTCGTTTGGCGTTACGTTGACGTGTTTCCGTGGCTTGTGCCATTTGTGGAGTGTGGTCTAGCTCCTTAGAACTGAGTGCCCTGTTTGGTAGCCTGTTGGCAAGATCTCCCTAGCAAGCCGAGTCGTTTTGGGTGACCCGGTGTGGCCTCTCGGGGGGATGTTTGTGTTTGGCTTTATTTGGGTATAACTCGAGTTCTGTTCGTCGAAAGTTAATTTCGACTTCGCCGTTGTGTTCGTAGCGTGGGTATTTAGCTACGGTGCGAATTTCGTCGAATTCCGAGGTGATTCGGTTTTCGTGTCATTTGGTGTGTTAATAGTATATGTGATCAATTAATTAATTGATTTGGCTGTCCTGTAGCCTTCAGATTTTTGGTCGATTATTAAATTCTGCGGGAGAATTTAATTGGGCAGTTATTGCCTTGCCTTGGTTGCAGCCATATATTGGCTTATTCCTTTTTTTGGAATTTACTTAAGGTAATTAAGGGTTTAGGCATTTTTAGGGTTCGGTTATGGCTGAACCGGCGTATAGCTTTAGTATAAAAGCTCTTCTTAAGAAGTGGCGGCCCACTTCTTCTTCCTTTTTCCTGAGAGAGAAACCGCCCCTGCTTGTTCGCGGAAAAACAGAGGAAAAACCGCCCTTCCTATACCTCCTTCGAACGGCGATTCCGGGCTTGATCGTGGACGGAATTCGATTCCGAAAGTGGTGTTGTCTTGCTCTCTCTTAGATCTTCGTTTCGACGGTAAGATATTCGTTTTTCATGGAGTTTTGTTGAGATTGGGATTTCGGTTTTGGAGGTTTTCCGCCATTAATGTCCGGGATTATGTTTTACGTGTTGCTGCTGTTAGTGCCGTGTGAAGAGGAGGGAAAGCCGTCCAAGCTTCGCTGAAAAAAATATTGAGGCAAGTGGTATTCTTGCCCTTGCCAAGTTTCTTTTTGAGTATTCTTACTGAATTTGAGATCCCTGTTAGCCCAGGTTAGAGGCCTTGTTGTTCTCATTTTCTTGCTAACTTTAGGACTTAGTTCTTCCTATTGAATTCCCCCCCCTACTTTGTGATGTTGGAATCCAATTTGCCGGCGTGATGCCGTTTATCTTTGCTCAGATTTTGCTCTAGTTTGGGTGTAGCCGAGAGGGAGTGTTAGGAGGGGAGGGGGGTGATTCCCGAAGTTGTTAAGTGTATCACTCGAGTAGTAGGTAATTACCCGAGTGATGGGTGTCGAGATACTCGAGTAGTGAATTAGAATACTCGGGTATTGGTTTGGAGTACTCGAGTAGGAAGTAATTACTCGAGTGTAGGCTTTGGGTTACTCGAGTGAGTGGTTTGGCTTACTCGAGTAGTAGGCATCAACTCGAGTGCTAGAGTTGGATTTACTCGGGTTTTGGTTTCGAGTACTCGAGTAGTAGGTAACTACTCGAGTAGGGGATTTGGTTTACTCGAGTAGTAGGTAACTACTCGAGTAGGGGATTTGGTTTACTCGAGTAGTAGGTAACTACTCGAGTAGGGGATTAGGGTTACTCGAGTAGTGGATTCGAGATACTCGAGTGAGTGGGTTGGTTTACTCGAGTAGTAGGCATCTACTCGAGTGATGGAGTTGGTTTACTCGAGTAATATGCATCTACTCGAGTACTGGAGTTGGTTTACTCGAGTAGTAGGCAACTACTCGAGTACTGGAATTTCCCTGCTCCAGTCTGCCTTAAGTCGTTCGACTATCGTCGATCTCCTGATGAAGATCGTCGGGCTCTGAATAGACTTAGCGGTTTTGTCGCGCCCGTGACCCCCCTTTCCGTCGATAGTCGATCCCTGGAGATGATTGTCATGTTGATTTATTTCAACACTCTTCCTTTACCTTGTTTTTCGTTCCCGAGTGGTTTTCTTGTTATATATCTGGTGTTTTCCTTGTCGGCCGTTTTCTTTACTTTCTTAAAGGCCGAATCATGGGTCGTGGTTAGTAGTAGTGGTTTATAGCTCTTTGTGGGGGTGGAGTTGTGTGATTTAGCCAAGGCCACTCTTGTTTTTCTTGCTCTAGGTACGGGCTGGGCATGTGTGGGTGGAAGGTCCCTTGTGCTTTCACGTGTAGACCCTCGAGCTTGTTGACTTGGACATGGTGGATGCGGGACTGAGTTTGCCTCCGATCTGGTTCCTTGTTGTTTGTTTTTGCTACTACCACCTTCCACAGTTTAGGGTGTTAGAAGTTTCTTCCTTGGTGGTTTGCAGCACTTTTGGCTCTTGGTAGCCTAGTAGGCCCTGCAAGATGTTGTTCCTGGGTGGGGTTGTTGCTGTTTCTTTGCACGTTGTGCTTTTCTTGTTGTCCTGTTTTGGACAGCTGTGACTCTTTCTACTGCATGTTTTTCTGTTACTTTGTCCCTTTGGTTGACTCTTTCATGCAGTTTTTACCTTGTTTTGCTTGCTGAGGTATTCCGTTTTCTTTTGGAATGCCCCAGGTTCTGAGCTGTAGCCAGTTGGGTGGCTAGTTTATGGTGGTGTTGTTGGTGGTCATTTGGACTTTGGAGTTCTGTTTGCCTTGTTGGTGAGGTAGTTTTTCAGTACTTTCTTACAGACAGACATATGTGCCAGTGGGTTCGTGTCAGGTTGTTGGCGCCCACTGGTAGTTTTTACCTTTGTACTGGATATATATATACTTATGCTGCTACCGTTTTTTGGAGATAGTCTACTTGCTCTGAGAAGGATTTATGCTAGGTTGCTAGTTTTTTTTTTTAAAACTATAATTATTATTATAAATAAAACTCATGATCGGCATATTTTTTATAAAACTTAATCACTATTTTCCAAACAACGTATAAAGACCGTTTCCTTATATATTATATAAATTAAATGTAGGGTCTTGCATAGCATGAGTGGTTCTCTTGGAACTCTTATGCGCTCTTTAGGATGTCAAACCTAAATAAAGTATTTTTCCGCAGCGTATAAATATTGTTTTTCTTTTGTGGACTAGGTGAACCACTGAGCCGAGGGATACGGCCTCTAAATATAACTGATTTTCTATTCATAAAACACAGGATTTTCTTGCATAAAGTTTGTAGTTGGTTTTGCCTGAGCGTCAGCAGTTATCCCCTGCTTGACGTGGCATCATGATGTGTGTTTTCTCATACTCTGATAATTCTTATATTCGGAGAAAATGCGGGTTGTGACACCAAATGCATTCTAAATTTGAAATGAGTAGCATGGGTGAGCTTTCCTTCTTTCTAGGATTGCAAGTCAAACAGCATGCTGATGGCATATTTATTTCTCAAACAAAGTAAGCAAATGAATTGGTTAAGAAATTTAGTATGTCTGAGGCATCATGTATGAAAACACCTATGCCTACTAATGCTGTATTAGATGCTGATGAACATGGAAAACATGTTGATCAGATAACATATAGAGCAATGATTGGCTCTCTATTGTACCTTACAGCTAGTAGACCTGACATAATGTTTGCTACATGCATATATGCTAGATTCCAAGTAAGCCCTAGAGAGTCACACCTAACATTAGTTAAGAGGATTCTTAGGTATGTAAAAAGTTGTCCAAATCTAGGTCTCTGGTATCCAAAAGACTCAGGATTTGAAATTACTGGATTTTCAGATGCTGATTATGTTGGATGTAGAGTAGACAGGAAAAGCACCGGTGGAACTTGCCAGTTTCTTTGTGACAGACTTGTCTCCTGGTTCTGTAAGAAACAAACATCTGTGTCCACTTCAACTGTTGAAGTTGAATACATGGCAGCAGGTAGTTGTTGCTCACAGATTTTGTGGATTCAAAACCAGCTCCTAGACTATGGCTACAACTTAGAGAGGTCAAAAATATTTTATGATAACACAAGTGCTATTTCTATAGCACAAAATCAAGTCCTCCATAGTAGGACAAAACATATAGAGATTGGGCATCACTTCTTAAGAGATTATGTTGAGAAAAATAAAATTGAAATTCAATATATCCCAACTGGTTTGCAAAGGGGAGATATTTTCACCAAACCATTGGATGAAAAGAAACATACCTTCTTCCTAAATTAGTTAGGAATGTTAGATGGAGGAAGTTTAAAATAAAACCCAAGTTTTTAAAACTCTAAAAACGGACCAAGACTAGACTAAAAACTTGATTTTTTTTCTAGTGTCTGTAGGCTGTTTTTAGTCTCTGAACTGCGCTCGACGTTTTTCCCCAAGATCGTCGAACGGAGATCGACGTTTTCCGAAAACGTCGACCCGAGTTCAGTGCTTTCAGATAGAGCTAGGTTATCTTCTTCTGGTCAGAGATCGTCGAGTGGAGATCGACGCTCTTCAATATCGTTGAACAGAGATCGACGATGTTGAAGACTCTTCAGATTCCTTTAGAAGCCCAGATCGTCGAACGGAGTTCAACGATCTTTCCTTTTCGGCGCCGAACCCTAATATAAAACTCATTTTTCGGCCGTCATTCTCTTTTGCGCTTTCATACTCTCTGCAGAAACTTTTCTTTCCCTCCAAATCTCTCTGCAATTGGTCGTGTTTGTTCATTTTTGTAGGTATACAATGGCAGTGTCTGTTGCCGCCCTCGCCAAAATGAAATTCGACACAGGTTTTGATATAGACATGGATTCCTTTAACGGCAGCGATCAAATTTTCAAGGATATACTGGAACTTTTCAAGGAACAGCAGTTGGCCCTGATTATGTCTACAAGAATAAAGCTGGCAGCCGATGAGATAAAAGAGTGGGTATATAATGAACAGAACATGGATTCAACCACAGTGGTCGGTACAATAGCAGGAACACAGGTACCTCTAACACCTGCCCTGCTTACAGAGGTTTTTCAGTTAAGTTCAGGACAAGATTCTGTTGATTTGTCTGGAGAGGAATTTGAGATGATGTTAGATAGAATGGGGCATTCTGCAGCAAACCCTAACAAGTTGCTGAAAAAGAATCTGTCTGTTAAGTACAGATTCCTTGCAGATGTTGTGGGCAAGGTCCTGCTAGCCAAACATTCTGCCCATGATACCATTTCCAGGTATCAATTCTGCTTGATGGGTGCACTGGTTGATAAGAAGCACTTAAACTGGGGAGAAATTTTCTTTGAGCTGATTAAGAAGAAGGTAAACAAAAACCTTGTTAATTTTGAGAGGATCTTAGGACTGTTCTTGAACAACAGGTGCCCTCAGCTACTGGTGCCCTCTGGCATGCATATTAATGCCTCCAAGAGGCTTACATGTACCTTTTTTGGCAAATGAGACAGGCAGATTGTTAAGCCAGTCAGGACTACTGCTTCTTCAGGCATAAGGACTGTTGCAGTCTCTTCCCCTCAAGCAACTGCCCTCATGGAAGATTTGCATGACTCCTCCTCTTCTCCACCTTCTCCAATTGTTCCTTCAACCATCCCCTCATCCACCATCACCATTTCTATCTCTTCCCCCATAACCATTTCATCTCCACCTCCAACCACAGAAGACCAATTCCATCCCCTACACTTCTATCCACCTCTTGACCTAGACACCACCATACCCTCCTTCAATCTCATGGAAGATTCCTTTATGGATGATTCCCCCTCCTCACCTACTGAGCTTCCATCATCCACCACATCCTATCAATAACTCCTTCATGATATTCTTTCCCAACCATCTTTTATCCCATCCATCTCCACACCAATATCTTCCATCTCCATAATTCCAATCTCTCAACCATCCATCCTACCATCCACCACTTCTATCACTACTTCTACAGCTCCTTCACCATCTATCTCTGTCTCTGTAACCTCTATCTCTACTCAAGTCTCACTTGAGCAAGTAGATATTCCTGCCCTAGCAGACAGGCTTTATGGGATGTTAGCCCCCAAGCTAGCACTCCTACTAGAGACCTCCCTGGCTCCACTTCTGAAATCCATCCAGGAGCTGTCTGCCACGCTATCCTCTATTTCCCCTCCACAGGCAATCCCTTCTATGGGGTGCCTTGATCCAGTTCCAACTGAATCAAGGTAGGGGGAGATGTCATGTGAAGAAGAGACAGTGCCTGCTGCTTCAGAAGAATTCTTGCCTGAGATAGTTCCAGTTCCAGCTCTAGTTCCAGCTCTAACAGTTGACTTCAAGTCACTGTTATCTGTTTTTGATACTCTTCACTTCAGCTGTCCACAAGCTCAGGAAGTTGAAGATCTGACTAAGGCCATTGTGCCTGTTTCTTGCTGTGATCCCAGACTGATTGATTCTTATATCAATTCTCTTAAGGCTGAGGAAATTATTGGTTCTGATTGTGCTGCTGCTGCTGATATAGTTGCTGATTAAATTGTTGAGTCTGCTGAAATTGATGTGTTGCCTGCTGTTAGTGATGTTTCTGCTGCTACTGTTACAATTGCTAATATAGTTTCTGATGAGATAGTTTTTGATGCTCCTATTGAGCCTGCTGCTTCTACTGTTATATCTGAGAGTACTATTTCCATCACTGTTGCTGAACAAACCAAACAACAGGAGAAATATATTCAAAGGATTGATGAGCTTTATGATAATCCTCCAAGTTCTGACAGTGACCAACTCCATACTGATTCTGATGACTCCTCTACAACTATTGCAAGGAAAAGGAAAGCAAGAAGCAAGGCACTAAAAAGAGTTCCTCCAGAAAAAGTAAAAGATGACAATGATATACCTTATTACATTTTTCATGACTGTACAATTTATGAGCCTTGGATGCAATATTCCAGAAATCAACTTAAGGGCATGAAGAAAAGGAGAAAACTTGATAAGTATGAAAAGGGATTCTCCCAATTCCATCATCCTCCTCCTCCAGATTCAGGATCTGGTGGAGGTTCAGCTTTTCAATCTTCTTCTGCTGCTAGGCCAAGCTCTTACCAGTCTCAAGATAGATATCAACCAAGAGGCCAACAACAAAGAGGATATCAGTCAAGGAGAGAACAGTCATGAGGTAGACAGAGAGATTACAGGACTCACTCTAGAAATCAAGCTAGACAACACCCATATCAAAGGGAAGGACAAGACCCTACTGATTCTACATCTGGTCCTTTCCCTTACAAGCTGAAAGATACAGTTGTCACTAGAGCTCCTCCTACTGACTCAGTGGAATTAAACAGATATGAACCTCCAGTTCCATTTGAAGACCCTGAGAACAATCCACTATCATGGACAGCCAGAATGAAAGAACTTGCAGCATTAGATCATATCAAGAAAGGAAGAGAGCAAGGCAGAGATACCTCCAATATCACAACCCTATCAGAGCAGAGAAAGAAAGAATTAGAAAGATATGCTTCCAGAAAATTCTTTGATCCAGAGAGCTACATGAAGCTGCATCCTGAGGCTGTTGTTCCTAGGCCAAAATCTCAAACCTCCTTAGGTGCATATGATGATAGAAGATCCAAAAAGGAAGCCCACAATCCCAACAGAGAAATTCTTTTCAAAAAGGGCAATGAGTAAATTGAGTAAGCTGATAATTATATCTATTTCTGACTGAATCTGTGATTCTTGATGTGATTCTGCAATGCTCAACATGTGTTACCTGCATTGTTGTTTCTGTTTTATTTTTTATTCTGATGTATGCTTGTTATTTCATATTCTTTCATGTAAATAGTAATCCTAACCCAAATAGGGGGAGATTGTTGGAACACCCTATTACTAATTTGGGTAAGGATCACTATGTGTTTAGGAATTTATTTTGACCTTGCTGTATAGTCTGATAGGTCAATTAGAATGAGTCTTAGGGTTAGTACTTAGGTTTGAAAGCTGCCCTCAAGACCTTCTAAAGATCAGGATTCAGTGCTGAGGACCAAGATCATTTTTGTCGAGCTCAGGTCGACGAAACGTCGAAGTCAGGTCGACTATCTCTGAGCTCAATTCAACGAGTCGTCGAACTCGGTTCGACGATCTTCGAGCTCAGGTCGACGTTTCTGTCTCTAGCAGTAATCCAATCTCTGAGCTCAGGTCGACGATAGTTGAGCTCAGGTCGACGATAGTTGAGCTCAGGTCGACGATTTATGTCTCAAGTCTAGATCCAGTCTCTGAGCTCAGGTCGATGTTAGTCGAGCTCAGATCGACGCATTTCTGAAGAGATCGACGATTTCAGGATTCAAATTCAGGACAGTTATGGAATTCATTCAAACTTATTTTAAGCATTTATGACAAAGGATTTTGTAGCCGTTTCAATCAATCTGGAGCAAGTTTCAAGGAAGACTAATTGGAATGTTTCTTAAGGACTTCCCTCCAGAGGCAGATATCAGTTAAGGTAGTCATTTATGACTGATTAAAGGCTATCAAGAAGTCAGAATCTGATATACTCCCTAGAGAATCATTCTAAAGAGAAGAAGAGAGAATAGACAAGATTAAAAAAATAATACAGAAGAGAGAACAAGAAAACTATTCATCAAGAATTCATCTTCTGGGAATAGACTCAGTAGACAAAAGTTTATAGAATTACTGAGTCAGAATTCTTTAAGAACACAAGGAACATTACTGTGAAGGAGATCACCTGCTATTCTACTCCTTCAAGCATCAAGTGTTCAAAAGCTTCTTCATCAAGGACTCCAGACATCACACATTTCAGCATCTGCTGAAATCATCTATTGCTGGAGATCTGAAGCAACTGAAGGCATATCACCCTAAGCAAAGCTCATCTTCCTGAACTCTTACAGATCTCAGGAGGAGCATTGACAACATCTTCCACTTGTCTTCTCTAAGATTATTGATAGAGAAGAACAACTCAACCTTTTTATTTTTCTTTATTCCTTCTGTAAAAGAGTTTCTCAAAACTCCCTTCAAAAGTTTTGAGGCTGATTTCTGAGACCTTGTCAAAACTCAGTGGTGGGAGGACACCTTATCAAAAAATCTAGGTTAGGTTTTTGAGCACCTTATCAAAAGCTCATTGGTGCCCAGGACACCTGATCAACTATTCCTGCAGTGGATTCCTACCTAGGGTGGTAGAAGAGTGGATGTACCCAGGTTGTTGGGGAACCACTATAGCTCCTTGTGTCATTTGGCTTGCTGTGTTTTGTTTTTGTTGTGTGTTGTGATTTCTTATTTCTTGCTTTCTTAGTTTTTCTTTTTGCAAGCACCTTACACATATACATAAATCAAGACTTCCACTGCTTTACAGTTTTAAATTGTAAATTATTTTAAAATACTCTATTCACCCCCCCCCCCCCTCTAGAGTAAAGGTAGATCTTACACTCACTTTCAATTGGTATCAGAGCCAGGTTGGTTACTCCACAACTGAATCTTCAACAGATTGGTTGAACAGGCTAGCACCTGAACCAAAAGATCCTTGATAAGATAAATCTTCTATATAGGGTTATTACTTTTTGTATTATACTTATTTTCATAACAAAACCATGGCACAGAACAAAGATTATGCTAGCACCAGGCCTCCAGTGTGCAACCTTTCTAAGTTTGCACTTTGGAAGGCAAGGATTAGGCTTTACATGAATTCTATTGATGAGGACATCTTTAATTCTGTTTTGACAGTTTGTCCAAGACCTCCAAAGATCACAAGTACAAGTGTTGTTCAACCTCCCTCAGAAATAGATGCAGAAATAAAGAAATGGAAAGTTGCAGATGCAAAGACTATGAATATCCTTGCTCAGACTATGTCTGATGAGATATTCCAAAAGGTGGCTGAATGCAGTTCAGCAAAAGATATATGGGATAAGCTTTTTGAGATTGTATCTGGATCTGCTGATGAAAGGAAGGACAGAAGATCCCATCTCATATCCCAGTATGATAATTTCAAAAAGGGAGAAATTGAGTCAGTTGCTGACATGTACAACAGGCTCAGCCTAATTGTTAGTGAGTTAAAAATATTAGACAAGGAGATCTCACTAACTGAACTCAATGACAAAATCCTAATGTTCTTCCCCAGCACTTGGGACTCGAGGATCTGGCCAATCAAGGATGCCAGAAGCCTAAATGAAATCACCACTGAAGCTTTATTGGGCAAGCTCAAGTCTTATGAGCTGCTCATCAAGAACAGAGAGGAAGAACAAAAGGTTGCTTCTCCAGCAATCAGGAAGGAGAAGACAATTGCCTTCAAAGCTACAGAAGATCAGCCTGAAGACAAGGTCACAGGCAATGAAGAATTGATGAGATTACTGGCCAAATGATTCTATAAGATGGCCAGGAAAGATTTCAGAAAGAGGTCATCCAGAGGGCATGAGAAGCCAAGGTATGACAAATCCAATAATAAAGAAATTATTTGTTTTGGATGCAGGAAACCAGGCCACATTGTGCCTGATTGTCCAGAAAATCAGAATAAGGATAAGAAGGACAGGAAAGATAGGAGAAAGGACAAGGACTCCAGGAGAAACAATAATGACAAATCCTCTTCCAGCAAGAACAAACACACCAGGAAGGGATTTGTAGCTGAAACCTGGAGTGAAACTGAAGAAAAATCAGAGGCTTCATCAAGCTAAAGTGATGATGAAGATGATGCTGAAGAAAAGGAGTTCTGCATGATGGCTATCAATGCCTCCCGACATAATTCTGATGCAGAACATGAATCAGAATCTGAATCTGAACATGAAGATGAAGAAGACCAGGTAATAGATTCTTTTGATTTTAATTCAGAGGACTTTAGATTTAAATTTAAGGCACTTTGTTTAGACTTGCTAAAGTCTGAGAAAGAGATTATCTCTCTCAGAAATCAATTGTCTGAACATAGCACTCTAAAATCAGACAACCTCAAACTCTCTGAGGAGTTAGAATGTTGTAGGGAGGAGATAACTTCACTGAAAAGTGAACTATCCCAGGCCAAGAAGTTTGAAAAATCCCTTAATGGGAGAAGCATCAGACTGATGGACATCACAAGCACAGTGAACTCTAGACTTAATAGTACACTGGGCTTGGGTGCATCATCCAGCCAACCTATAGTGTTAATAACCCCAATTAAATTTATCTCAGATAAAGGAAAGGGTGTTGTAGAGGTAGCTAGGAAGAATCCTAATTTACCTAAGAAAAACAAAGTTCAACAGAAAACGTCGAACAGAGGTCGACGATCGTCGAACAGAGCTCGGTGATCTCAGGCTGAATCGTCGAACTCAGGTCGACGACTTCTGAACTCTGAACTCTGGCATAGTCGATCTTCGAACGGAGCTCGACGATCTGACCCAAGATCGTCGAACTCAGCTCGACGATCATCGAACGGAGCTCAGAGCTTTGAACAAACTTTCAGAGGTAAATCTAAAATCAATCCTAGAAGTTCGACATCCAAAAGCTTCAACCCTTATACTGAATGGATAGTACCTCCTAGGAGATACAATCCTGAAGGATATAAGAGTCAGTCAGGGATGTCTTTTATTTCTGAGTTTAAAGGTTATCAACCTATACCCAAGGTAAACTGGGTCAAAAACATATAAATTGTTTATGTACAGGTGAAGACCTATCCAGCAATGAACCAACAATGGTATCTGGATAGTGGGTGCTCAAAGCACATGACAGGGAACAGGGAGAATCTAACATCCTTCAAAACCAAACTTGGACCCAAAGTGATATTTGGTGATTCAAACTTTGGTCAAACAAAAGGATATGGTGCTGTTTAGATTGGCTCAGTCACATTCAAGAAGGTGGCTTATGTGGAAGGACTGAAGCACAATTTAATCAGCATCAGTAAACTGTGTGATGAAGGCTACCAGGTGATATTCAACAAATCCTCATGCAAAATCAAATCAGAGGATAAAACAATAGTGTTAACAGGTAAAAGGAAAGGTAACATTTATCTTGTAGATTTTCTTTCCACTAAAATAGATATTTGTTTATTCAATTCTGTTTGCAAACCAAATGATTTATGGCATAAGAGACTAGGACATCTAAACTTTAGAACCATTGCTAGGCTATCCAAGGACAACCTTGTTAGAGGACTACCTTCTGGCCCCTACAAGAAGGAAGGACTCTACAGGGCTTGTAATTAGGCAAGCAAACTAAAAATAGTTTTAAGTCACTTAATAAGAGTGATTCACCTAGGATCTTGTATCTGTTACACATGGATATTTTTGGACCCATTACAGTACAAAGCTTAGGAGGGAAATCTTACACTTTGGTGATTGTAGATGACTTCTCTAGATTCACATGGGTGTTCTTTCTAAAAAAGAAGTCTGATAACTTTAAGTGTTTGACAGAGTTTCTCAAATGCATACAGATTGAGTTCAATACTCACATTGCCCTGATCAGAAGTGATCATGGGACAGAGTTTGATTCTCTTCTTATGCAAGAGTTCTGTCAGAGTGAAGGGATCAGGCACACTTTCTCAACTCCTAGAACTCCTCAACAAAATGAGGTAGCTGAAAGGAAAAAATAGAACCCTTATTGAATCTGCCACCACATTGTTGACAGATGCTCACCTTCCTCTATCTTTTTGGGCAGAGGCAGTGAACACCTCCAACTATGTGTTGAATAGAAGTTTGATACATAAATTGAAGGGCAAGACTCCCTATGAATTGCTCAATGGGAAGAAACCTAAAGTAGACTATTTCAAGATTTTTGGTTTCATTTGTTATATTCACAATAATGACAAGAAATACTTAGCAAAATTTCAAGCCAAAGCTGATAAAGGAGTATTTCTGGGATACTCCGTGATCAGTAAAGCTTATAGGGTTTATAATAAATCTTCTCTTAAAATTGAAGAATCTGTTCATGTATCTTTTGATGAGACTAACATGTTCTACAAGGAGAAGAATACTTCTACCATAGAACCCTTGCAGGTAAACTCTCTTTCAAAAAATTTGGACAGGTTGCATATTGTAGAGAAGGATTCAGTACATTCACCTATCCAACATAAGGATGAGAGCAGTGAAGATGAAGAAGATGTTCAACATCTTGGAGAGAACCATCTTGAAGAGCCAGTTGTTATTCCACTAGAGGAAACAACAACACAGGTTGGTGAACAATCAACACCCCATGTTGATTTAGTAATAACAAGAGATCATCTAATCTCCCAAGTGATTGGAGACATCTCAACTGGTGTGCAAACCAGAAATCAGGTCAACCAAACCTGATGCACAATTGCTTTTTATCTCAAATTGAACCTCAATCCATACAAGATGAATAACAAGATCCACACTGGATCATTGCAATGCAAGAGGAATTACATCAATTTGAGACAAACAAAGTTTGGGAACTAATGCCAAGGCCTAAGGATCATTACATTGTTGGAACAAAGTGGGTGTTCAGAAACAAATTGGATGATCAAGAAATCATTGTCAGGAACAAGGCAAGGCTAGTTGCACAAGGATATTCTCAAGAAGAAGGAATAGACTATGACCAGACCTTTGCACCAGTTGCAAGGTTAGAGGCCATAAGAATATTCCTAGCTTATGCAACTCACAAAGGATTCAAGGTCTATCAAATGGATGTGAAGAGTGCATTTTTCAATGGAGACATCAAAGAAGAAGTCTATGTTAGACAACCCCCAGGTTTTATCTCTTTAACTTATCCTGACCATGTTTTCAGATTGCATAAAGCATTATATGGTCTCAAGCAAGATCCTAGAGCATGATATGAGACCTTAGCATGATTTCTGTTGGAAAATGATTTTAGAAGGGGTAGAGTAGACCAAACTCTTTTCATTAGAACCCATAAGTCTCATACCCTACTAGTACAAATATATGTAGATGATATTATATTTGGATCTACTGATTCAAATTTGTGCAGAAGGTTCTCTAACCAAATGCATTCTAAATTTGAAATGAGTAGCATGGGTGAGCTTTCCTTCTTTCTAAGATTGCAAGTCAAACAGCATGCTGATGGCATATTTATTTCTCAAACCAAGTATGCAAAAGAATTGGTTAAGAAATTTGGTATGTCTGAGGTATCATGTATGAAAACACCTATGTCTACTAATGTTGTATTAGATGCTGATGAACATGGAAAACATGTTGATCAAACAACATATAGAGCAATGATTGGCTCTCTATTGTACCTTACAGCTAGTAGACCTGACATATTGTTTGCTACATGCATATGTGCTAGATTCCAAGTAAGCCCTAGAGAGTCACACTTAACATTAGTTAAGAGGATTCTTAGGTAAGTAAAAAGTTTTCCAAATCTAGGTCACTGGTATCAAAAAGACTCAGTATTTGAATTAACTAGATTTTCATATGCTGATTATGCTAGATGTATAGTAGACAGGAAAAGCACTAGTGGAACTTGTTAGTTTCTTGGTGACAGACTTGTCTCCTGGTTCTGTAAGAAACAAACATCTGTGTCCACTTCAACTGCTGAAGTTGAATACATGGCAGCAGGTAGTTGTTGCTCACAGATTTTGTGGATTAAAAACAAGCTCCTAGACTCTGGCTACAACTTTGAGAGGTCAAAAATATTTTATGATAACACCAGTGCTATTTCTATAACACAAAATCCAGTTCTCCATTGTAGGACAAAACATATAGAGATTAGGCATCACTTCTTAAGAGACAATGTTGAGAAAAATAAAATTGAAATCCAATATATCCCAACTGGTTTGCAAAGGGGAGATATTTTCACCAAACCATTGGATGAAAAGAAACATACCTTCTTCCTAAATCAGTTAGGAATGTTAGATGGAGGAAGTTTAAAATAAAACCCAAGTTTTTAAAACTCTAAAAACGGACCAAGACTAGGCTAAAAACTTGATTTTTTTTTCTAGTGTCTGTAGGCTGTTTTTAGTTTCTGAACTGCGCTCGACGTTTTCCCCAAGATCGTCGAATGGAGATCGACGTTTTCCGAAAACGTCGACCCGAGTTCAGCGCTTTCAGATAGCGCTAGGCTATCTTCTTTTGGTCAGAGATCGTCGAGCGGAGATCGACGCTCTCCGATATCGTCGAATAGAGATCGACGATGTTGAAGACTCTTCAGATTCCTTTAGAAGCCCAGATCGTCGAACGGAGTTCAACGATCTTTTCTTTTCGGCGTCGAACCCTAATATAAAACTCATTTTTCGGCCGTCGTTCTCTTTTGCGCTTTCATACTCTCTGCAGAAACTTTTCTTTCCCTCCAAATCTCTCTTCAATTGGTCGTGTTTGTTCATTTTTGCAGGTATACAATGGCAGTGTCTGTTGCCGCCCTCGCCAAAATGAAATTCGACACAGGTTTTGATATAGACATGGATTCCTTTAACGGCAGCGATCAAATTTTCAAGGATATACTGGAACTTTTCAAGGAACAGCAGTTGGCCCTGATTATGTCTACAAGAATAAAGCTGGTAGCCGATGAGATAAAAGAGTGAGTATATACTGCACAGAACATGGATTCAACCACAGTGGTCGGTACAATAGCAGGAACATAGGTACCTCTAACACCTGCCCTGCTTACAGAGGTTTTTCAGTTAAGTTCAGGACAAGATTCTGTTGATTTGTCTGGAGAGGAATTTGAGATGATGTTAGATAGAATGGGGCATTCTGCAGCAAACCCTAACAAGCTGCTGAAAAAGAATCTGTCTGTTAAGTACAGATTCCTTGCAGATGTTGTGGGCAAGGTCCTGCTAGCCAAACATTCTGCCCATGATACCATTTCCAGGTATCAATTCTACTTGATTGGTGGACTTGTTGATAAGAAGCACTTAAACTGAGGAGAAATTTTCTTTGAGCTGATTAAAAAGAAGGTAAACAAAAACCTTGTTAATTTTGAGAGGATCTTAGGACTATTCTTGAACAACAGGTGCCCTCAGCTGCTGGTGTCCTCTGGCATGCATATTAATGCCTCCAAGAGGCTTACCTGTGCCCTTTTTGGCAAATGGGACAGGCAGATTGTTAAGCCAACCAGGACTACTGCTTCTTCAGGCACAAGGACTGTTGCAGTCTCTTCCCCTCAAGCAACTGCCCTCATGGAAGATTTGCCTGCCTCCTCCTCTTCTCCACCTTCTCCAATTGTTCCTTCAACCATCCCCTCATCCACCATCACCATTTCTATCTCTTCCCCCATAACCATTTCATCTCCACCTCCAATCACAGAAGACCAATTCCATCCCCTACACTTCTATCCACCTCTTGACCTAGACACCACCATACCATCCTTCAATCTCATGGAAGATTCCTTTATTGATGATTCCCCATCCTCACCTACTGATCTTCCATCATCCACCACATCCTATCAACAACTCCTTCATGATATTCTTTCCCAACCATCTTTCATCCCATCTATCTCCACACCAATATCTTCCATCTCCACAATTCTAATCTCTTAACCATCCATCCTACCATCCACCACTTCTATCACTACTTCTACAGCTCCTTCACCATCTATCTCTCTCTCTAACCTCTACCTCTACTCAAGTCTCACTTGAGCAAGTAGATATTCCTGCCCTAGCAGACAGGCTTTATGGGATGTTAGCCCCCAAGCTAACACTCCTGCTGGAGACCTCCCTGACTCCACTTCTAAAATCCATCCAGGAGCTGTCTGCCAGGCTATCCTCTATTTCCCCTCCACAGGCAATCCCTTCTATGGGGTGCCTTGATCCAGTTCCAACTGAATCAAGGCAGGGAGAGATGACATGTGAAGAAGAGACAGTGCCTGCTGCTTCAGAAGAATTCTTGTCAGAGATAGTTCCAGCTCTAACAGTTGACTTCAAGTCACTGTTATCAGTTTTTGATACTCTTCACTTAAGCTGTCCACAAGCTCAGGAAGTTGAAGATCTGACTAAGGCCATTGTGCCTGTTGCTTGTTGTGATCCCAGCCTGATTGCTTCTTATATCAATTCTCTTAAGGCTGAGGAAATTATTGGTTCTGATTGTGCTGCTGCTGCCGATATAGTTGCTGATTAAATTGTTGAGTCTGCTGAAATTGATGTGTTTCCTGCTGTTAGTGATGTTCCTACTGCTGCTGTTACAATTGCTAATACAGTTTCTGATGAGATAGTTTTTGATGCTCCTATTGAGCCAGCTGCTGCTACTGTTATATTTGTGAGTGCTGCTTCCATCACTATTGCTGAACAAACCAAACAACAGGAGAAATATATTAAAAGGATTGATGAGCTTTATGATAATCCTCCAAGTTCTGACAGTGACCAACTCCATACTGATTCTGATGACTCCTCTACAACTATTGCAAGGAAGAGGAAAGCAAGAAGCAAGACACTGAAAAGAGTTCCTCCAGAAAAAGTAAAAGATGACAATGATATACCTTATTACATTTTTCATGACTGTACAATTTATGAGCCTTGGATGCAATATTCCAGAAATCAACTTAAGGCCATGAAGAAAAGGAGAAAACTTGATAAGTATGAAAAGGGATCCTCCCAATTCCATCCTCCTCCTCCTCCTCCAGATTCAGGATCTGGTGGAGGTTCAGCTTTTCAATCTTCTTCTGCTGCTAGGCCAAGCTCTTACCAGTCTCAAGATAGATATCAACCAAGTGGCCAACAACAAAGAGGATATCAGTCAAGGAGAGATCAGTCAAGAGGCAGACAGAGAGATTACAGGACTCACTCCAGAAATCAAGCTAGACAACACCCATATCAAAGGGAAGGACAAGGCCCTACTGATTCTACATATGGTCCTTTCCCTTACAAGCTGAAAGATACAATTGTCACTAGAGCTCCTCCTACTGACTCAGTGGAATTAAACAGATATGAACCTCCAGTTCCATTTGAAGACCCTAAGAACAATCCACTATCATGGACAGCCAGAATGAAAGAACTTGCAGCATTAGATCAGATCAAGAAAGGAAGAGAGCAAGGCAGAGATACCTCCAATATCACAACCCTATCAGAGCAGAGAAAGAAATAATTAAAAAGATATGCTTCCAGAAAATTCTTTGATCCAGAGAGCTACATAAAGCTGCATCCTGAGGCTATTGTTCCTAGGCCAAAATCTCAAACCTCCTTAAGTGCAAATGATAATAGAAGATCCAAAAAGGAAGCCCTCAATCCCAACAGAGAAATTCTTTTCAAAAAGGGCAATGAGTAAATTGAGTAAGCTGATACTTATATCTATTTCTGACTGAATCTGTGATTCTTGCTGTGATTCTGCAATGCTCAACATGTATTATCTGCATTGTTGTTTCTGTTTTATTTTTAATTCTGATGTATGCTTGTTATTTCATATTCTGTCATGTAAATAGTAATCCTAACCCAAATAGGCGGAGATTGTTGGAACACCCTTTTACTAATTTGGGTAAGGATCACTATGTGCTTAGGAATTTGTTTTGACCTTGCTGTATAGTCTGATAGGTCAATTAGAATGAGTCTTGGGGTTAGTACTTAGGTTTGAAAGCTGCCCTCAAGACCTTCTAAAGATTAGGATTCAGTGTTGAGGACCAAGACAATTTTCGTCGAGCTCAGGTCGACGAAACGTCGAAGTCAGGTTGACTATCTCTGAGCTCAGTTCAACGAGTCGTCGAACTCGGTTCGACGATCTTTGAGCTTAGGTCGACGT
Source organism: Platanthera zijinensis (assembly GCA_039513925.1). Lineage (NCBI taxonomy): Eukaryota > Viridiplantae > Streptophyta > Magnoliopsida > Asparagales > Orchidaceae > Platanthera > Platanthera zijinensis. The sequence goes on along the minus strand of CM077095.1, from coordinate 112,433,834 downwards.
TTTTGTCTCTAGCAGTAATCCAATCTCTGAGCTCAGGTCGACGATAGTTGAGCTCAGGTCGACGATTTCTGTCTTAAGTCTAGATCCAGTCTCTGAGCTCAGGTCGACGTTAGTCGAGCTCAGATCGACGCTTTTCTGAAGAGATCGACGATTTCAGGATTCAAATTCAGGACAGTTATGGAATTCATTCAGACTTATTTCCAGCATTTATGACAAAGGATTTTGTAGCCATTTCAATCAATCTGGAGCAAGTTTCACGGAAGACTAATTAGAACGTTTCTTAAGGACTTTCCTCCAGAGGCAGATATCAGTTAAGGTAGTCATTTATGACTGATTAACGACTATCAAGAAGTCAGAATCTGATATACTCCCTAGAGAATCATTCTAAAGAGAAGAAGAGAGAACCGACAAGATTAAAAAAAATAATACAGAAGAGAGAACAAGAAAATTATTCATCAAGAATTCATCTTCTGGGAATAGACTCAGTAGACAAAAGTTTACAGAATTACTGAGTCAGAATTCTTCAAGAACACAAGGAACATTACTGTGAAGGAGATCATCTGCTATTCTACTCCTTCAAGCATCAAGTGTTCAAAAGCTTCTTCATCAAGGACTACAGACATCACACATTTCAACATCTGCTGAAATCATCTATTGCTGGAGATCTGAAGCAACTGAAGGCCTATCACCCTAAGCAAAGCTCATCTTCATGAACCCTTACAGATCTCAGGGGGAGCTTTGACAACATCTTCCACTTCTCTTCTCTCAGATTATTGACAGAGAAGAACAACTCAACCTTTTTGTTTTTCTTTATTCCTTCTGTAAAAGGGTTTCTCAAAACTCCCTTCAAAAGTTTTGAGGCTGGTTTCTGAGACCTTGTCAAAACTCAGTGGTGGCAAGACACCTTATCAAAAAATCTAGGTTTGGTTTTTGAGCACCTTATCAAAAGCTCATTGGTGCCCAGGACACCTGATTAACTATTCCTGCAGTGGATTCCTACCTAGGGTGGTAGAAGAGTGGATGTACCCAGGTTGTTGGGGAACCACTATAGCTCCTTGTGTCATCTGGCTTGCTGTGTTTTGTTTTTGTTGTGTGCTGTGATTTCTTATTTCTTGCTTACTTAGTTTTTCTTTTTGCAAGCACCTTACACATATACATAAATCAAGACTTCCACTGCTTTACAGTTTTGAATTGTAAATTATTTTAAAATACTCTATTCACCCCTCTCTAGAGTAAAGGTAGATCTTACACTCACTTTCACAGTCCTCCACCACAAGTTCAAAATTTTGTACGTGAAGAGGTGGAGATGACTGATGCTGCTTTGCGGAAAGAGAAAGGGGCTCAGTTGTCAAAGAAAAGGTTTATGGAATAAGCTGAAGTTAGGCCTGACTTTGAACAGAGCAGCCCAACCTTCAGATCAATCATACAAACTACATGGAAAGTAGTTTGTTAACCCTAAAATCGGAGATCCTCTCCAAGGTGCCCATTTTTTTTACTTTTCGAGACCTCTCATTCGAGACGCGCGAGAGGAAAACTGCCACCTTGATCAAAGGCTGCGGACTCGGTTTTCTCAGTCCGTCAAGGTTGATCAGGCAAGGTCTGCGGCCTCCAAATCCTCAGTCCGCCTAGGTCGTCAAAGCTGTGGACTTAGTTTTTTCTGCCCTCAGCAGGCAGCTTGGGCAGCATCTGCAGCTTCAGTTCTCCAGTCCTCTGCAGCTTCTTTTACTTAGTTTCTGGCATCTCCTTCCTCAGCCGCCAGCTTCCCCCATTGTACCCTCTACTGCTCTTATATGTAATGGTGCAATAGCAAGTTGTAATTCTTCTTGAATAAAGGAAAAGCCCGTCGCAAGAGTGGCATTCAAGCCGCGGCGGGCGAAGTCTGCTGTTGCCGCTGCTAGCGGCCTCCTCTCTTCTCCTCTCCTCTCTCGGCGTCAACCTGCAAAGCTAACCATTCAAGTAGTTGTCTGCTAGACAGTACCTGATCAAGCTTCTCCTCTGCTCAAGCAAGTTTCCTCTCTGCTTGGGCAAGCTTCTCCTCTGCTCAAGCAAGCTTCCTCTCTGCTTGGGAAAGCTTCTCCTCTGCTCAAGCAAGCTTCCTCTCTGCTTGGGCAAGCTTCTCCTCTACTCAAGCAAGCTTCCTCTCTGCTTGGGCAAGCTTCTCCTCTGCGCAAGCAAGCTTCCTCTCTGCTTGGGCAAGCGTCTCCTCTGCTCAAGCAAGCTTCCTCTCTGCTTGGGCAAGCTTCTCCTCTGCTCAAGCAAGCTTCCTCTCTGCTTGGGCAGGCTTCTCCTCTGCGCAAGCAAGCTTCCTCTCTGCTTGGGCAAGCTTCTCCTCTGCTCAAGCAAGCTTCCTCTCTGCCTGAGCAAGCTTCCTCTCTATCCCCGCAACCCTTCTTCCTTCATCCTTAGTCTGTGAGATCGAACACCCGTTAACTGGTTGGTGTCGCATTTCGCGCATCAACAGTTAACACGCGACCTTCAGATTTCGATTAGACAGTGAAAGCAGTGGTTACTCATGTCAGACCATCAACCAGCCGAGACCCTTTCTCCAAGTCCCAGTGATGATTCTCTTTGGGAGGCCTTAGAGCAATCTCGCAGAGAAACTGCCCAACAGTTTCAAGCCATCAACCGTACTCTAGCAGCTCTCACTCAGCAATTGGTCGCTCAATCCTCAGCAGCGCCAGTTCCTCCAATCAATCCAGCAAACATCAGGGACTCCTCAAGTTTATCCACCGGCTTATCCGCCGGTCTACCCTCCTCTTTACACTCCCACCTTTCCGCAAGGACCTGCAGCTCCTTTGCGATCTCAAGATGATAAGTTTGCAGCTCGTCAAAACTTCTTCCGGGAGGCTGCCCGGGGAAGTCCAGCCAGATTTTTGAACTTTCAGGGAAGTCATCCCTTCTCTTCAGCTCCTGCATTTGCTCCTCCTGCGGCAACCTTTTACTCCTATCCTCCTACTCCTTTTGCAACTACTGCTCATGCTCCTTACTTTCCTTATGCAATAGAACCAGAAGAGCCGTCACCATTTACGAAGAGCGTTCGGTATGAACTAACTCCAGTCAACTTCCGAGAGCCACGGTTGCCCATTTACACTGGGGAGACTGATCCTGTCAAGCATCTTCAAGCCTTTGAATCAGCCGTTGCTCTCAAGACCCTCTCAGATGCTACCAAGAGCAAGCTCCTTGTAACGACCTTTGATGGTCAAGTGAGAGACTGGTTCTATGGACTGCGACCTCAGTCAATATCTTCCTTTGCTGATTTGCGAAGGGAGTTCCTGCTCAGGTTTTCTACCTCTTCGAAGAGGAAGGGTGGTCCAGAAGCCCTCTTTGAGATCAGGCAGCGAGATAATGAGACTTGGTCTCATTTTGCGGATCGATTTCAGAAAGAAATCTTGGACATTGAGATCGTTGATCAAGAAATGTACCGAGTGGCTCTCATCCACGGCCTGCGTGAAGGTCCACTAAAGTTTGAAGCTAACGTCCGAGCACCAAGAACTTATCAAGAGTTGATTGGTTTAGCCAACTCGTATATCCGCTGTGAAAAGAGCAACCCCAGCTTCGTCTCCAGGCTTGTATCGAAAAGAAATTATTCTTCTTACAAGCAGCCTCCGAGGTCTCCTCGGAAAGACTTTCCATCTCTCTCTAGGAAAGCAAGAAGATTTCAGCATCATCAACACCCCTTCCAAGGCCATGATCGTGCCCAAGAACGGTTGCTACCATTGTCAACATCATCTCCGCTAGCAGCTGCAGTTCATTAGCAGCAAGAAGGTGACTTGCCAGAATTTGAGCTAGATGAGGTCATGCAAGAAGTTAGCCAAATCATGAAGGATAAGGCATATCCCAAAAGGCCCTACCAGCCGGCAAATCAGAGATCAAGAAATTCAGACCCGTTCTGTGAATTCCACAAAGAGAAAGGTCATTTAACTGAAGATTGCAAGGCCTTTCGGCGATTGGTTGAAAGATTGCTCATCGAGGGCAAGATCAACGACCTGGTCAAGAAAATTGATTCTTCAAAACCTTCCACCTCCAAGGGCAAGGAGGTGGCTGAGGGTCAGCTGGAGTGCATAGAGATACATGACAAGGGCCGTCTGGGGTCCATTGATTTTGCAAGTGAGTGCATCGATGTCGTTGACGAAGGTCCCCTTGGAAGGCTGTTTTGAAGCAAAGAGGACACAGTTCTTGCGTCATCAGCTATGACCAATCGCAGTTCCTCAAAGACCCTCACGATCGTGACTGGTTGCCTTTACTTTACTCTTCAAACATTTTACTTTTCAGCACTTCTAAGTGTTTCATTTTTCATTCAATAAAGCTTACGTCAGAGATCTCATACTGACACAGTTCCCTTTTTGTGATGTTTCTTCTCCATATTTTTATCTTTGCCAAAGAGATCACTGAACCACCGAGATATCGCCAAGTCTTGCTCAGTGCCCCCTCGAGATTGTCCTCAGGCGTAAAACCACAATGACCACATATGATGAGGAGTTTTCTCATATGTGTAGTGGGGGCCGTTCAACTCTCGTGCGGAGGATGACGAGGCTTCGGATCCCGACCGATGTCTAGAGCAGTGTGAGTGCCTAGGGGAGGCCTCCTGTGATAGTTCTATCGTGCTCCGTTAGGGATACGTTACAGTTATGATGATCTTTTCTTGACAAGCAATGGCGATCAAGTGTAGCCTTGTCTCCTCGATCATCCCACAACTGTGACGGCCGAACACTCTATGGTACTCCCGATCCGTGCCTCCGCGGGACTCACAACTCCGCTGATCAATCCGCAGGCAAGCAATAGGCCACTTGGCGCAACTAGTCTAATTGATCAGCGATGCTTGTAACCCGAGGCAAGAGAGCAGTGCATCTGTCGATCCTTCTTAGGATTATTTCTTGTTTATTTGTGCCCTTCTAAAGGATGCGCGGCCAGCCCGCTTTGGTTAGGACTACACCCAGGATGACTTTGGCAAGTGATGCATAATGCCCACGGGGAACACCTATGGCAGCATTCAACCTTTTAGTTCATCCTCGGGAGTAGCCTCTTTTCTCTCCTTTTTTACCTTCTTACAGGTTGAATCCAACCTATTCCAAGGATCTGCAACATCTTTTCTTGACTTATGATCATCCTATATGCACTACCTGCATAAGCTCTTATCAGATGATGATCAACAAGTTCTCCTATCAGATGTTAATCATACATCATTTAAGGCATATGGGTCTTCTTGATTGACAAGTCGTGCCATCGTGAATCTAATTTCGGATTTTCTTATCTTGCGGATCTGAGTTTTTATGTTGACATTATACCTTGATCACGCGAGACAATCATCATCGCAGTCCGATCATTATTCAATTGATAGCAGAGTATGACATGTATCAATTCTGTTATCCGATTGTATCTTATCATAACAAAAGCCAACATTCACAGGTTCCACCCAGGTACTTGAGAACTTAGTTTTTTCTCCTATCACATCTGTTGCTTACCTGTCTTTTGCAGAGATCAACAGATAGTAGCAAGTTCCTCTCAGGTACTTGCAACTTATTCTCTTCTTCTATCTGCTTGCTTATTCTCCTTTTGTAGAGACTAGCAGATAGTAGCAAGTTCCTCTCAGGTACTTGCAGCTTATTTTCTTCTTCTATCTGCTACTTACTTTCTTTTGCAGAAAGTAGCAGACATTAGCAAGTTCCCCTCAGGTACTTGCAGTTCACTCCTCATCATACCTGTTGCTTACCTTTCTTTTGTAGAGATCAACAGGTATTAGCAAGTTCCTTTCGGGTACTTGCACCTTACTCCCCTACCATGTCTGTCGCTTACCTTTCTTTTGCAGAGATCAACAGATACCAGCAAGTCCTTTTCAGCACAGGTACACACTAGATGTACCTCCTTTTACCTGTATTAACTTTTTTCTTCGCAGGTAAAAAATAGGCACTGACCGATCTTTCCAAAGAGAGACATCAGGTTCTATCTCTCCTGGTCTCTAATTTTTTCTCTCCTGCTCTCTAATTTTTTCTCTCTTGGTTCCTAAGGGGTGGATCACGATTTTCATGGGTCTCCTACTTTTTTCGAAGTTCCCTGCGGAACTTAAAAAAGTGCGGGGATTATGTTAACCCTAAAATCGGCGATCCTCTCCAAGGTGCCCATTTTTTCTGCTTTTCTCCTACAGGCTTCCACCCGCAAGGAGCAGGCTACCCCTGCTGTCCACCGTATCCACGCAAGGCGGACTACCGGGTCCAAAATCGCTCAAAGATGGATGCTCCGTCAGCCGCCCGCCAGGGGCGGCCTCCGTGGGCCGCCCGCTAGGGGCGGCCTCCAGTGACCGGGTGGATTCCCCCTGGAATCCGCCCAGGCCGCCCGACAGGGGGCGGCCTCGCCGGGCCGGGCGGACTCCCCCGAGTCCGCCCAGGCCGCCCGCTAGGGGGCGGCCTCCCCGGGCCGGGCGGATTCCCCGTGGAATCCGCCCAGGCCGCCCGCCAGGGGGCGGCCTCGCCGGGCCGGGCGGACTCCCCCGAGTCCGCCCAGGCCGCCCGCTAGGGGGCGGCCTCCCCGGACCGGGCGGATTCCCTCTAGAATCCGCCCAGGCCGCCCGCCAGGGGGCGGCCTCGCCGGGCCGGGCGGACTCCCCCGAGTCCGCCCAGGCCGCCCGCTAGGGGGCGGCCTCCCCGGGCCGGGCGGATTACCCCTGGAATCTGCCCAGGCCGCCCGCCAGGGGGCGGCCTCACCGGGCCGGGCGGACTCCCCCGAGTCCGCCCAGGCCGCCCGCTAGGGGGCGGCCTCCCCGGGCCGGGCGGATTCCCCCTGGAATCCGCCCAGGCCGCCCGCCAGGGGGAGGCCTCGCCGGGCCGGGCGGACTCCCCCGAGTCCGCCCAGGCCGCCCGCTAGGGGGCGGCCTCCCCGGGCCGGGCGGACTCCCCCGAGTCCGCCCAGGCCGCCCGCTAGGGGGCGGCCTCCGCCTGCCAGGCGGACTCACCCCGGAGTCCGCCCGGGCCGCCCGGTAGGGGGTAGCCTCCGCCCAGTTAGCCCAGAGCCTCTGCTCAGGGTCCGCCCACCTGCTCCTCAGGTTGCTCAGTCCGCCGAGGTCACCGAGGTCGTCGAGGTCGCCAAGGATGACGTCACTGGACCAGATTCTCCCCGGGCCTATAAATACCCCCCAAGACCTCTCATTCGAGACGCGCGAGAGGAAAACTGCCACCTTGATCAAAGGCTGCGGACTCGGTTTTCTCAGTCCGTCAAGGTTGATCAGGCAAGGTCTGCGGCCTCCAAATCCTCAGTCCGCCTAGGTCGTCAAAGCTGTGGACTTAGTTTTTTCTGCCCTCAGCAGGCAGCTTGGGCAGCATCTGCAGCTTCAGTTCTCCAGTCCTCTGCAGCTTCTTTTACTTAGTTTCTGGCATCTCCTTCCTCAGCCGCCAGCTTCCCCCATTGTACCCTCTACTGCTCTTATATGTAATGGTGCAATAGCAAGTTGTAATTCTTCTTGAATAAAGGAAAAGCCCGTCGCAAGAGTGGCATTCAAGCCGTGGCGGGCGAAGTCTGCTGTTGCCGCTGCTAGCGGCCTCCTCTCTTCTCCTCTCCTCTCTCGGCGTCAACCTGCAAAGCTAACCATTCAAGTAGCTGTCTGCTCGACAGTACCTAATCAAGCTTCTCCTCTGCTCAAGCAAGCTTCCTCTCTGCTTGGGCAAGCTTCTCCTCTGCTCAAGCAAGCTTCCTCTCTGCTTGGGCAAGCTTCTCCTCTGCTCAAGCAAGCTTCCTCTCTGCTTGGGCAAGCTTCTCCTCTGCGCAAGCAAGCTTCCTCTCTGCTTGGGCAAGCTTCTCCTCTGCGCAAGCAAGCTTCCTCTCTGCTTGGGCAAGCTTCTCCTCTGCTCAAGCAAGCTTCCTCTCTGCTTGGACAGGCTTCTCCTCTGCGCAAGCAAGCTTCCTCTCTGCTTGGGCAAGCTTCTCCTCTGCTCAAGCAAGCTTCCTCTCTGCTTGGGCAAGCTTCTCCTCTGCTCAAGCAAGCTTCCTCTCTGCCTGAGCAAGCTTCCTCTCTATCCCCGCAACCCTTCTTCCTTCATCCTTAGTCTGTGAGATCGAACACCCGTTAACTGGTTGGTGTCGCATTTCGCGCATCAACATAGTTAATACTAATGTTACTGAAAGGGGAAAGTGGTACACAGAGCAAGAATGGGCTAAACATTTAAAGCAGTAAGAGGTTATCCAGAAATTCAGACATGATCTGAAGAGAGTGAAGATCTCTACTAATTCTGTTGAGTCTAGTAAATACTTTCCCAAGCCTATCACTATTTTGAGAGGCAAAGGCTCAAGGAGGAAAAGATTTCTAAGGCCAAGGTTGATAAAGGAAAAAAGATAGCAGATGACATGGTGCCTGAAGTAAAAAAACAAAGATACAATCTGGAAAAGGCATAGTCATCAAAGAACTAGAAGAGTCTTAGAATATGTTGTCTATGCATTATGTAACTTTACTTTTAGATCAGTGTAACAAATCAAACAAATATAATCCTTAAACAAATTTATAATATAATTTTTGGTTGCACTATGTTCTATATGTGATATCAATATGTGTTATCAATTGTGTCACTTCATATGATTGTCCAGCTCTGTTAAATTTATAACTTTATCATCATATTTTGGTATCATGTTGTATATCATTGAATTGGGATTATGACTTCTCCAAATAGAGGGAGATTGTTGGGTACATTTGACACAATGTACTTGATTTGAAGAAGCTCTTTCAACTTAATGGTATACACATATTTGTATTTGATGTATATTTAAGTTTATGTTTGCAGGTTGTCTTTTTCATATTGATTGGACAGGTGGACACAAGAAGCTGACTAGATTTTGAAGAAAAATTGTCTAAGTACCAAAAGTGTCGAGTGGAGTCAGCACAGTGCTGAGTGATGTCAGCACAGTCTACATTCAGCAACTTGTTGTGCAAAAAAATGGCTAAGTACAAAAGTGTCGACACACTTCAACTGTGTCGACACCTTTACAGAAGCTGTGTCTAGACAAGTCAATTAACTTGACACATAGAAGATTCAAGACAGCTGTGTCGAGACAAGTCAGTTGTCTCGACACCTTGAAGTCTAAGCCATCTTACTCGACACAAAGAAGGCAGGAAATTTTACTAAGTATAATTGTGTCAAGACCAAATAACTGTCTCGACACTATGAAGTATTGAAGCATAGACGTTCCGACATCAGGCAGACAGTTGTGTCGAGACAATCCAACTAGTCTCGACATAAGGCAGAATTAAAAGATGTCGACACAGACAACGCTTGTGTCGAGACAAGTCAACTGACTCGACACTTTCATGTTTGAGATGAAAATTCTTCCAAGTAGAATTGTATCGAGACGCTAAGATGTCTCGACACAAGTGTCGAGACACTTTGGACATCTCGACACTTATGTTTCAGAAATTGTGCAGAGTCAACACAGAAGTGTCAAGACAGGTCAAAATTATCGCATCTCGATATTTCAACAGAAACCATCTAAGGAAGGATTTGAAGTATGATGTCAGATGCTGATGTCATCATTCAGTTATCAGGCATCCATGAAGGCTATAAATAGAGGGGTTGTCTTCACTAACATAAGAGAGATAGAATTGATCAAGCAAACGGATATTCTCATTCTTATTATAATCCCGAGAATGTGGAAGAAGACGAAGGACTTCAAGAAAATCTCCAGATCCTTTCACCAAGTTGATCTGAAGATTAAGGTGGATCTGATCTATAATTTCTTCAAGGAAATCAAGCCGATCAACATCAAGAAGATTGCAGATCCAGAAAAGTAACTTTTCAGCAAGTCAATTTATCAAGAAGAAATCTATTGCTGCTGATTTGAAGAATTTATGCTAACAGATAAGTCAGACTACAGAATTTCTGTTTTCTGAAGATTATTGTTTATATTTTCACCTCTTAATTTTGTAAGATCTCCTTGAGATCTGAGTGGGTAGGAGATCTTATCTCTGAGTTATAAGCCTAAGTTATAAAGGATATGGCAGGGTTCTTGAGGACCTGAGGTAGATGATTTGAGTGAATCACTGAGTTATAAGCCTAATTTATAAAGGCTGAGATAGAGTTCTTGAGGGACCTGAGGTAGGGGATTGGGAAAATCTCTGAGGTAGGACCTCTTGGTCTGAGTGTAGGTTTCTTAATAGAAACTGAGACTGTAGGATCCTTGGATCTGAAGGAGGAGCTATAACCTTATCTAGCACATTGCTAGTGAGGAAGATGGGGGAAAGTGGATGTACCCTAGATAGAGGAACCACTATAAATTTTGTGTGTGTTGTGGATTGCATTTGCTTGTGCTGTGATATGAATTTTGTAACTGCTGAAATAGTTAAGTGATAAAGATTTGCTAAAGTATTTTAAAAAGGTCACCTATTCACCCCCCCTCTAGGTGATTATCTACCCATAGGATTATCTTTCAGTTATCGTGGATGGCAAGGTGTACATTCGCCCGGGAGATGTTGATGGGAGTGTAGGTTTGATTATGATAGTGCCCCTAGCTTGGCGAGAGTCGTCGCGATGCTCGTTGCTCCCCTTAGGATCCGACAACAGCTCCTTATTCCTTTTTCTTTTTAAACTTCCTTCAAACAGTAGCTGATGTGCCTCAATTTCCTCGTCTGCCACGATTTGATCCTATACTCGGTGGGCAAGGTCAAGGTAGTTGTGCATCGTTTCCCTCATTAGCATGGAGTGGAATTTTCCTGGTTGGAGCTCTCCCAAAAAAATGGCCAGGAGCTCGGGGTTGTCTCCACGAAATCTATCGTGCCTTTGTAGTGAAACGACGAAAGAAATCCTTAAGCGACTATCCCTCGATCTGGTTGATCCCCAAGCGGTGTGATGGGTCTCAGATGATTCACCGATTGACAATAAAATTATTCGTGAAAAATTGAGTTAGCTCTGTGATGTTCTTGATTTCTCCCTCTTTTAGAGAATGGAACCAAGTGTGAGCATTTTCTTTCAGAATTATCGGGAACACTTGAAACAAGAGCGGGTATAGGGCGTCATAGATGTGTATGATAGTTGCAAAGTGTTAGACATACTCCAGAGGGTCATCCGACCCATCAAACATCTCGAAATTTCGGAGTTTGAACCCGAGAGGAACGGGATGTGCCAGAATATGTGGAGCTAGAGGGGAGATTTGGCGAACGGGGCGCTGCATTTTTGTGTCATGGTGCCCCCATAGCCATATTTCTCATTGATCCTGTATCCCACTTCCTCGCGAGTGAATCTTCTATCAGTTAGAGTGGTGGTTTCCTTCAGCGCATGAGTTTTCCTGCATGTTCTCGAGAAGCCCATCAGATAACACATCAGTGTGTCGAGCTGTTAACGTCGGTCAACTCATTTGCGTCAGAATCCTTGGAGTGGCTAGTGTCTCTAAGCATTATCTGATCTGGAATGAACAACACGGTTGGCCTCCTGGAGCGATGAATGTATTTGGGGCACAATGAGCCCCTAAGTCTCTTGCCAAGGTGAGTACCTTTACTCCGCTCCTCCATCTGGCGCATGCGTTCTTCCCCAGATGTTGGAGATGCGGCGATTACAGATCCTTCCTGGAGCTGGGCATTGCCTGCGAGCAAGTTGGCAGGGGCTTGATCAGCGTGCTCCTCGGGAGTTACCCTGTTAGTGGCACGACTAATTCCTCTAGTCATTGTTGTTGATCAAGTGTGTTTTTGTTGTACAAGCGTTGTTCTCAGAAATTCCTTAGAGCTTAAGGACCACCTTTCCCACAGGCGGCCCCAAACTATTGCGGGTCACCCGATTTTTCTCCGATCCTGAGAATAAGACCGCCTTATCTCCGAGTTGAAGCAGGTGCACAAACAATCAAGTGAAAACTAAGCAGTATTAACAAAAGGTTTTTTTACCATGAAAAATCCAGAAAGGGTGAAAAACCGTGTGACTAAATTTGTATCAGACCCAAATCCACTATTTAACTTTGTTTACAAATGTTGGAAATTTCTCGGAGGGTGACAGATCACTTCTCCGTTACAAACTTTGAGTAAAAAGAAAAGTGAAAAAGACCAAGTCAACACAGCTTCCACAATGTGTCCTTGAGAGTGTCTGCGAGAGCGTTCTCTTGCATCTTCTTTAGGGCTCACCGAAGGTCCACGTAAGCGTTGAGCGGACTAGAGAGGGAGCAGAGCGAATTTCGAGCGTTGAAATGATCCAAGGCCCACGTTCTCATTGGAAAACTTCAGAGCTCTTTTTAGTCTTTAGAGTTACTTCCTTTTAAATTAAGGTCTTAAGTTTTTTATAGCTTTCTAGAGAGACGTGCTGGTAATTGTGTGTGACTGGATCTTGTGTTGACGAATATTGTCGTTTCGTTTCGGTCACCCACATTACCAATTTTCACAAAATGATAAACATGCCAATCGGGCGGTCCATTCGGCTCGGGAAGGTTGCCCGACGACAGCGGTGGCGGCTGTCGGCGCGCGTGACCGCGCGTAAGGAGTGTGCTAGCCCACACAAGGTTCGTCCGCGTGTGTGCGGGCTGCACGTGCGTGCGAGTGCTTCGTTCCATCCCTCTTTCATGGCGATTTTGGTCCATTCGAGCGTGCACGACTCACGTGCGTGGTTCGCTCAGACGGGTCGCATTGTTAGAGTATTTCAGTGACTCAGTCGATGTCCTACGAATTTGACCCCTAAATCTTTAGGGGAACCCTATCAAGAATGTTTTGGAGCTAATTCCAAGCAAAAAATAGTTACGGCATCTATTTAAAAAGAAGATAAATTTAGAGTTCTCTATTTTTGCCTATTTATAATATAATTCATAAAAAAACTTATATTTAAAGAGTATATAAGTATATTAGTATTCAAAAAATGATTAGTATTTATAGAATAATTATTGTCAAAAGTCCAATATCAAATGATATCCTCTCTGCCGACTCACCGAATCTCACCGACCAATGAACGATCCACCTTCGGTGCCTGGACCGTCTTCTCCGCCACAACTCTGTGTATCTCGCCTGATACCTGCTCTTCCCGACGATCTCTCTATCCTCTGTATTGCTCGAGTCCCGCGATCTCACCACCACTTCCTCGCCGCCGTATCTCGCGCGTGGCGCACCTTTCTCTGCTCCCCTCTCCTCTTCTCCCTCCGCCTCGAAGTCGGTTCATTTCAGCACTTCCTCCTTTTGAAAATCGAGACCACCCCTGACCAGTCTCGCTGGTATCTCCTCGACCGGCTCCGCAGGAATCCTTCCCCGCCTCTCATCCCCCTCCCGGAGCCACCCCTCCCCTCCATCTTCGGATACGCCGCTGTCACCCTGGGTCACTCCCTCTTCCTCCTCGGCGGATCCATCAACGACAAACCCTCGCCTGCCGTCCAAATCTATGACGCCCGATTCAACATCTGGCGCCTCGGCGCCCCCATGTTAGCATCTCGCGTGTTCGCCACTGCCGGTGCCATTGCAAACCGGATCTACACCTTCGGCGGCTGTCTCAACATCTACGAATCTTGGGCCGAGGAATTCAATCTTGAAAGGGGATGGAGGCGTATACCTAGCCCGCCGATGATCCGAGAGAAATGGATGCACGGTAATGCGGTGATTGGCGGAAAACTGCTTGCTGTGGCAGACCGCGGCGGTGTTGTGTTGGATCTTGCCGTGGCTTCCGCTGAGACGGAAGAGGCGCAGCTGAAAGCATGGGGTACGGCGCCGGCAACGCTGGATTTCGGGTGGAGGGGCAAGATGGTTGCCGTGGGGGATGTTCTCTACTCCTATGATTTCCGCGGGAAGATCAGAGGGTACGATTTGGTGAAAGAAGAGTGGAAGACAGTCAAGGGAGTGGATAAGGAGTTGCCCAAATTCTCGTATGGGGCAACACTGTCTAATTTTGGGGAGATGTTGTGTTTGGTTTGGGAGGGGAGGGGAAGGAGCGAGGGGATGGAGATTTTTTGTGCTGGAATTAGAGTTACCGTCACAAACTCCGGGCAGTTGCAGGGATCAGTGGAGTGGTTGGAGACCATAGATTTGGCAATTCCAAAGGGATCCTCCATTGTACATTGCATCTCGGTGGAGTTCTGAGCTTGAAGAATGATTTATCTGTATGGTATACCCTTTCTCTTGTTTTTTATCCTTTGTTTTATATTTCTAAAATTCATGCCTTCATATCATGCTACAAGCATATATGTACATGCACTCAGCTAATAATGGTTGGTTTAGATTGGCACTGGTTGAAAGAATATATTTATGAGAGATTTTTAGGTGCATCTCAAATCTATCTTTCTATGGGCTTTGAGTTACATTTTTATTTACGAAATAGTTAAAATGTGATTACGCTTGTGATTTCTTGAGAAAAAGTTCAAATTTAGAATCATTTGGCCTCATTTATGTTTTTTTTAGTTTGATTAATGTCATCAAGTGAACTATAATAAGACATCTCTTTAGACCTTTAATTATGGTTTTTGTGTAAATGTCGTTATATATGTGAACATAAAGTCATTTTTCCTATAATACTTTTTCCCTAATTTGTATGATATATTTTAAACGATCTTGATAAATGGTAAAGCGACCATGCATGTAATCTTGCTCCGCATTGGGAAATAATATGAGGAATCATAAAAGCAATAAAGTAGTGCTTTGAGTGTGGAGGATTTCTATGCATTTGGTGCAACATAACAAGGTCTGTGAGAGTAATCATTATTAATTATGTATTGCATGTTTCTTAAATGTGGTTTCATGTTTGAGATTATGGTTTTATAAGTACTTATGAGACTTGATATTTCTAAAGACTTCTATATATACCTGACTTCACTTGGCTCTTCAATTAAGCGAATCATAGTCTTTTTTTGCCAATATCTAACAAGATACCAGGGTCGTTTTTTTTTTCTAGTTGTGCATCAACGAGATCTGTAATACCGAGGGTCCTTAATATAACTAGTTTAGCATTAATATGGAGCTTGAGATTACTAGAGAATCAGGGTAATGTGCGTGAGTAAATAAGTAAGAGTGAATCTTTAAATAGGACAAGGACTCCATATTGTAGTTTTCCATCAGTTTTCTTAGAACTGGGAAAGGCTGATTCTGTGATTCATTGATGTAAACTAAGGTGGGGTGTAGTTTTGAACGATAAAATAATTGTTTTTTTTTTAAATAATTGTGGCGTGAGGGGAATCTTGCGGGATATTTCTAACGAACTAAACGGTAAAGGCGTCGCTCGTGAACGTAAGACTACCGCACGTGCGTATGAACGTTACAAGTCTCAATTCCACAGACATAACATTCGACAGGGTGGTAATGCGGATATGCAAATAACGATAATTAGGAGACACGTTAGCCGGACAAGTTCTAATAATTAACCATTTCAAATTTGGGGCATGAAAATAACTGAAAAATGTATGAGCGAGAGAGGTGTAGAGGTATACCAGCGGCTTCCAATCACACAGTCTTCAAACAACCTAATAGAAGCAGGGCAATTAGCAGGCGTGGAGAGGGACCCGACTAAAGGAATGGCTTCACGGGAGGTGCGACGGCTTCACGGGCTGGCGGTGGCAAGCTGAAATCCAGGAGGAACGAAAGCCTCACGGGAGCAGTGATGTCGGAGAAGACGAATGTCAGGCCTGAAAGCTTTTCGC
Organism: Platanthera zijinensis; assembly: GCA_039513925.1. Taxonomy (NCBI): domain Eukaryota; kingdom Viridiplantae; phylum Streptophyta; class Magnoliopsida; order Asparagales; family Orchidaceae; genus Platanthera; species Platanthera zijinensis. Next base: position 112,418,279 of record CM077095.1, on the reverse strand, counting down.
CGGGGCTGTAACGCTGAGGTGCGAGGCTTCAGGAAAACCGCGGCCGGAGTAGAAGGAAGACGAAGCTCTCTAGTCGGCGGTGGAACTAGACGGCGAGGACAACTCGTGAACCTACGGGGCCGCCGATGGAGGCCGCAGGAGAGGTCTCCGGTGCCCAGAAGAGGCTCCGGCGTCAGCGGCGTGGTCGGCGATGGAAGGGAATGGCGGTGTCGGGCTTCCGTCGAGCAGGAATAATCGATCAAGGCGTGCGCTGGGCAAAATCGTCCGAAACCCTAATAAAAGGATCGGTCGATTCTATTCCCAGCCGGTCCTTGGGGAAGGAGTAGGAAATCATTTATAAGGAGGATTAGGGTTTCAAATGAGGGGTAAGTGGGCTTTGAATAGATGGGATGAAATTATAGCTAACATAGTTAAATAAAATAGTTAATTAAAAATAAGCTTGCCCTAAACTAACCCTTCTCCTAATTAATGGACCTATGCATTTAGGGTCTCGTTGGTCGGTCACACCAACGAGCCAAACAAAATTTGCGCAAAAGCGTGCGCGATACAAAATTAATAGTCCAACTACGCGCAAAGGCATGCGCGGCAAAAGAAAATACATGTACAATAAATAAAAATAACAAGATGCACCATGGGTTGCATCATTCATCTTGAGGCTTGACTCAACTAAAGAGACGAGCAAAGAGGATTACCCTTTCTGACTTCGAGTTTAATAGAAAGAGAAGGATCGCCACCTTCCTCCATCCTTACCTTATTATGATTGGATTTTAGACGCCATTAGTTGTCATCAAAATTGTTATTTGATTGAAGAGATGGTTGGTATGATACATCTCATCGTCACTGAGAAGTTGTTGGCATTTGGTCTGAGAGAAGTTGACCTTGAGGATGCCGGAAGTAGAGAGAATATTCCCGGTTGCTGACGAAGTGGTTGATGGCTGGGCCTAACAATTTAATAGTGACAGTGGGAGGATGGAGGATGGGAGAAAACAATAACCAACTTGATTCTCGGGAATGTGCGGTTCTCGACAGTTGTTCTAGGAAGCTGCTTCATTGTTCTGGACCATGGAGGATTTATCGGCTTGGAGGAACTCGACAAGATCTACAGACGAGAAGGATGATGATTGTTTGAGGATACAAGAGATCTCTACAACTAACCAAAAGGTTCTCGACAACTAACCTTGAGGTTCTCGACAACTAACCTTGAGGTTCTCGACAACTAACCCAGAGGTGACTGATGCGCAGATACAACAAGTGTACCGGTCGTACAAGTAATATAAAATGGGAGTCAATCCCCAAGTATCGATGTCAGAGGAGTGCAATTAAGGTGCGTGATTCAATTGTTCGGAAAAGCGTTTGTAAGTGCGCAAACGGAGCAATGAGGGGTTTTGATTTGGTTTACTAAAATTATAAAAACTAATTTATCTATGCGGGTCGCCTTCACCATTTCGCTCAGGTGAATTACCCAATTGGGTAATGATTCAGATGGTGGATCTAGTGAGGGTCGTAATCACCTTTTCGCTACGCATGCTCCTAGCAATCGCTAGGACGACACAAACACAAAGGAATCGAATACGCAGTGGATGGATGCGCACCACGAAATTAACAACCACACATAATCACCACATACACATAGTGAGAAACATGAAAATGCATTTAGGGTTATTAAACATTATTCCAAACATCCAAACAATATTAAATAATCTACCACAAAGAAGGAAGAGAGAATACAACCAACGCACGAAGACTCGTCTTGGTTCTCGGCCGGATTCGAGGTTTGTCACTCCTCTTCCGCGCTCGGACTTCGACTGCCGTCCGGGTAGAGAAGGGCTGTCACCGCCTTCCAATGACCCGTCTTCTTCACGAATCATTGCCGGTCACGTTCACACCGGAGAACTTTGGAGATGTAGAAAAATCGCTTGAAACAAGACTTGAATGGTTGGAGAAGACGACGGAGGCCAGAGAGGAATCCCTAGCAAAGGATTTGCACCAAAACGACGGCCGGAGTTCCTCCCCAAGGTTGGCAGCAAGAGGGGCAAAAAATGGCGAACTTGGTCGTCCCGGACGCGGGGAAGACCACAAATAAGAAATTAGGGCGAATACCTGCGACTTAAATAGTAGACAGTCAGAATTTAAGAGACGCACAACCAAATGCACGATCATGCGTTTGATCGTGCAATTATAATAACACGCGAGGCCCATCCTGGGAAGACAGGCAGCTCGTGCGTTTTTGAACCGCACGAGCAAATTGCTCGTGCGTGAACAAATTGCACGGAGCTGGACAGAACTCGATTATTAGGCATTACAGGGAGGTCGTGCGTTTTCCTTCGCGCATGATTGAACCCAATCGTGCGTTAAGAAAAAACGCACGACGACTGCTCACTAAAAGGGACCTGTAGCAATCGCACGACTGAAACGGTCGTGTGTCAAGGAAAACGCACGATTGTGCAATGTCTACATGCAACAATTTAAGCCTTGAAGGAACAACCCACCTGTAAACAAACATCACAATCTGGAGTACCTCCAAAACAAGCAAAAATATGACAAAATAATCCAGAAAAAGCATGGGGAGCACCATGTGCTTAACCCCAACAACGGGATGCATGCTTGCACACCCCAACGGGGCTAGAAAGTGCACTTTGTGTACTTAAATGATTCAAATAGAATATGAATGAAAGCATGCTAAAAATGTAGTGCACATGCGTGAAAACTAGCCCAGATGAGTCCGAAAAACCCTATATAAATCGGACTCATCAATGACAACTAACCTGGAGGTTCTCGATAGTTAGGCTTTCAATCTTCTACAAGTTGCTTACATGAAGTTTGTAGTCAGCAATGAAGTGTAATCATCAAAAGGTCTTTGACATGGTATTTAGGAGATCAGGTGCATCTTGGGAGAAGTGGACACTGAGAAAACGGTTTTTGATGAGGTTAGCCTGCTGACATTGGTCACGGAGAAGAATTTTAGAGAGTGACCTGACGAGTAGAAGCTCTTTTTGAGCTAGCTGCATAGGATTCTTTGGGGAGAAAAGCGAGAGTTCTTAATAAGTATAAGACTACCTAAGGGAATCTTCTATTGAAGAGCTTGGTGGCGAGGCCTTCACCGAGGGGAGCTAGTTGAAATGTAGTTATTGGTACGTTGCATTGTGAGGAAGTTCTCGTCAAGGTAGCTCTAATTTGTCGACAAGTTCTCTTGAGGGAATCTTTCGCAGAGGTTTTTGTTGTACGAAGCCTAACAAGAAAGTTATCGTTGAGCTTGACATAGAGATTGACAATGTGTTGACAACATGTCTTGTTCTTGCCTTTCTTTTATGTTAGAACTGGTCTACATGCCTCTACATCCCTTCCAAATTTTTATTGGGTCACACTCCTATCTGTTGACTATCAGAAATATTTGTATCACACAACTACAAAATGGAGATCGCAGTAACAAGAGAATTTGCCCTGTTTTGCAGTTCATGTACTACAATATCAGTAACTATATCTAAAGTTGTCAGGGTCTAGATCCTAGCTAGGATCATTTCGGGGGTTGGATCAGATCGGATCGTAGGATCGGATCGAGGATCGTAAGATCCTACTACATTCATAAAGTAAGACTTAAAATAAGCAATAACATAGGGAGCCTTGAGTTCATAACCTAATCAGCCACATACACAAAAATATAAATATAAAGTTCATATAAAGTTCAACTTTTGAAGCGGAGTATTAAAGCAAAACAAAGAACCGTAACCACATATGAGAAGTTTCAGCTTAATTTAAGAAAGACCTACTTGTACTTGTCCAAGAAATGATATATCAAGAGTTTATTAACATAGCACTCCCACAAAGTTCATATAAAGTTCAAATTTTGATACTTGATAGTTGATACTAAAAAGTGAAAACTTGAATTTGAGAATAAAAAGGATGTTTCAACCATTCCGCCTTGTACTCCTCTAGTAATTGTAGAGTTCTGCCCACCTCTTGTTTCAGGTATTTAACTCCGATGTACTTATAAGAAGGAGGTTTCATTTCAGGGCCATGTTGGCCGATTGCTTCGACCATGCTTATGAATTCCGGGTTCTTCACACAATTGAAGGGAATTGCACTTGTATAGAAGAAACAAGCAATTTGTTGACATGCTGATGTAGGGTAGGCTACGAGGTGCATGAAACCTAGGCTCTTAGGTGAGAAATGCAAATGTGACGCACTAGTCCTAAACTACATGCAATGAGACCGTCGGACGTGGCGACAAATAAATTGAGCAATTATAATTTTCAGCTCCACGCAAATAATCACGAGTGAAAACGATTATTCAATTTAGCAATTTTATATGGCGTTCCTCCGCTCGGAGGACCAAGGCCAAACGCGCGGCGAATAATCCCCCCTGCAAGTTAGTTGTGTATTGAAAACAAAGTTCCACTAGCAAGAATCAAAACAACATATAATAGTTTACCAATGATAGATGTCAAATCACATAAACCAATATCACAAGAGAACTCACAAAGTAGCGGGCTGAACCGAAACACTGAAGATTATGGATCCGGATGTGTAGATCGGCGATCGAAGATGAAACCAACGGCGTGAAAATGATGGCGGTGGCTGTACTCGGCGGTAAATGGTGAGATCGGACGAGAAATGGGTAGATCCGATCACGTACAAGTAGATCCAGGCCGGGGGAGGGTGGATCCGCTATTTAGGATCAGGTCCGGGCGAGGGAAAGATGTGTGGATGGTGGAAATAATGGATCTGAGGCTGAAATTCTCAGATCTGAATGGATCTAGAGAATTATGGTGGTTTGGAGTTGGTTTCATGAAGAGGAGGGGAGGACGCGACCTTGCCGACAGTTTGTGAAGAGGGTCAACTGTAGGGGAAGGGGATGGGGATGTCGGTTGTGGCTCGGGGTGGTGTGGGAAGGGGCAGCGTTGGCGGCGGAGAGAGGGAGAGCCGACGGTGGCCGGTTGGAGGAAAAAGGGGGCGGGCGGCCTGCAGCTGGCAGCCGACTGTGAAGGGAGATAGGCTGCAGTGGGAAGGCTTTTGGGGGGGGGGTTTCGGTTAGGGTTCTTTGAAGGGGAGAATGAAGGCTAAGGATGGGTAGTACCTTGGGGGGAAGTTTGAGCGCCTAAGAGTCGTCACCTAAGGTTCCACGACGTCGGCACTGAGGGGTGATCGCGGAGTTCCGGAATTTCAATCTACAAAAATCTGCAATGCTTCATTCAGCCCCTAACGCTCCTATTTATAAGAAAATAACAAAGTTAGGGCTTCCCCATCAATGACTATGATTGGTCGGTGGGGTCGGCCACTAAAATACATAAATAATAAACTCAAAAATATAAACTAATATATGTTTTTGATTCACGGCGACGTGCGAACGCAACCGCGGAGTCGGATCGGCGATCCGATCAAGTCTTCCTGCGCAAATAAATGAACGTGGGTCCCGCCTTGCAGCGAACCCCTCCAGGTGCACGATTTGATGACTCTCCATCAACTACCCCCGACTAAAAAGTCTTCATCTTCGATGAATGAAGTCGATCGTACTGAAGTCGAAGTCCAGGGGTGAGTCGATCAAGCTCTGCCGGTAGTATCCAAGTGTCTTCAGCGTCTGGGCGGCCCTGCCAATGTACCAAGTAGCGACACCGCGACCCGTCCGAGGTAGGAACGAACTGGTTGGATCTGACCTCTGTGAAGCTCTCAGCTCTCATCTCTTGAAGGGTGGAACCCGGAGCGATCAACGGTGCCGGTGGTGAATCCAAAGAAGACGAATTCCCAGGTGAAAGGTGTCGGCAGTGGGTGGGTTGTAGTGGCTATCAGACGTAGATGGAGTATGAGAGTGGTGAGACAACGAAAGTGGGGGTGGGGGTGGCTGGGCATCTCCACTATTCGGGTCCACATACTCGTGAGGCGCGTAGTACGATGCCAGATCATCAACATTAAACACTGGATGAATTCCCATACTTGCCGGGATATCGAGCTGGTAGACGTTTGTCCCAATGACGACTAATAATTGAGTAAAAAGACCCATTCGTTTGGCGCTTAGCTTTTTGGCTGGCCCCGAGGGGAGCCTCTCAGGGCGGATTCACACCATAACTTTCTCGCCTTCATTAAATATCTGCTCCCGCCTCCGCTTATCTGCATGGACTTTGTAATTTTCATTGCTCATTATTATCCGTCGGCGAACCGACTCATGCAAATGTTGTGCAAATAATTCAGCGGACTCACTAGGGCGCCACTCTAATGGGCTCAGGATGAGATCAATGGGCTTCCTAGGGTCGTATCCTGACACTACCTGGAATGGACTCAACCCGGTGGACCTATTGACAGAACTGTTGTACGCAAACTTCGCAACTGAAAGATCTAAATCCCAACTACCTACATGCTCACCTACAAGACACCTTAAAAGGTTTCCTAAGCTTCTATTCGCTACTTCGGTCTGTCCGTTCGTCTGCGGATGATATGTCGAGGAGAACCTAAGGATGATTGTCAGTCTTGTGTCACAGGGTCTTCCAAAAGTAACTCATGAACCTCACATCGCGGTCTGACACAATCGACTTGGGTAGGTCATGTAATCGAAAGATATCCCTCATAAAGATAGACGCTATGTGAGTCGCGTCTGCCGTCTTACGACAAGCAATAAAGTGTGCCATCTTTGAAAACCAATCGACCACCACGAAGATGGAATCGTGTTTCCGCAGGGTACGGGAAGTCCGAGAACAAAATTCATGCTAATGTCCTCCCAAGGGCGGTGTGAAACAGGTAAAGGTATGTACAACCCGTGTTTTGTTTGGTACCCTTTGCCGTTTGGCAGATACGACAGTGGCGGACAACGCAAGCCACGTCCTTCCTGAGGCTGGGCCAGTAGAGACGGTCTTCGACAATGGCTATGGACTTATCTCGCCTAAAGTGCCCTGCGGCTCCGCCCGCGTGCAACTCCCAAATAAAATAATCACGGTATGACGTCTGAGGAATGCACAGGAGGGAGCCCCGGTATAGGTATCCCTCAAAGATCTGATATCCCTCAATAGGGTCTGGAGGGTCTCGGGACAGGGCGGCGTAAATCTCGCCAAAGTCTGGGCATGTCGGATAATCCAGAATCAATCTCTCAAACCCATCTACGCTAGCGATCATCGTTTGCAGAAGGAAGACGCGGCGACTCAACGCATCGGCCGGTTTGTTCTCAACACCAACTCGATGTTTGAGTACACAATGAAAGTCCTGCAGGTACTCGACCCACTTGGCATGTCGGTGTCCCAGCTTGCGCTGCGAATCGAGATACCGTAAGGCCTGTTGGTCGGAATACAACACAAACTCCCGAGGAAGGAGATAATGTCTCCAGTAGCGCAGAGACTGGACAATAACATAAAATTCTTGATCATAATTCGAGTATTTCTGCTTGGCTCGTTCAACTTCTCACTAAAGTAAGAAACTGGACGTCCCTCTTGGCTCAATACACCACCGATGCCTACACAAGATGCATTACACGCGACCTCAAAAGCACGGCTAAAGTCCGGCAATCTCAGAACAGGAGCCGTCGTCAGTCTCTCCTTAATCTCCTCGAAGGCTCTAGTGGCTGCGGGGGTCCCACTGGAACTCTCCCCTTCTTAAGACAGCTTGTGAAGGGGGCCATAATCGTACTAAACCCCTAGACGAACCTCCTGTAGAAGGTGGCAAATTAGTGAAAACTGCGAGCCTCGTGGATGTTTGCTGGCACAGGCCAGTCGTGAATGGATTTGACCTTCTCGAGGTCAACAGATACTCCAGTCGAGGATATATATATCAATCCTAGGAAGTGAATAGACTCAGAGACGAATGAGTAATTCTTCAGATTCACGTATAATTTCTCTGGGCGGAGGGTGCAGAAGAGAAGCCTCAAGTGATCGAGGTGAGCAGCATGTGTCTGGCTAATAGATCAGTATGTCATCGAAATACACGACCAGAAACTTGCCCATGTAGGGGCCGCAACACCTGCGTCATGACTCTCATGAACGTGCTTGGGGCGTTAGATAGTCCGAATGGCATGACTAGCCACTCATATAGACCGTCTTGGTTTTGAATGCGGTCTTCCACTTATCACCCTCACGAACTCGTATCTGATGGTACCCACCACGGAGATCGATCTTAGAGAAGATCTGGGCACCAGACATAGTATCCAGTAGATCGCTGAGTCGTGGGGATCGGGAAGCGATACTTAACCGTGATCTTGTTAATGGCGGCGACTATCGATGCATATACGTCACTACAGTCCTTAGGGTCAGAAAGGTCGGAACTGCACACAGACTCATACTCTCACGCATGAATTGCTTCGAAGAAGCTCGTCAACCTGCCCCCTGACTCAGCATGCTCATTCGGGTGCATACGATAATGGGTCAAGTTCGGGAGGGAAGCCCTCGGGACCAAGTCAATAGCATGCTGAATGTTCCCGTGGAGGGCAGCTCATCGGGGAGCTCGTCGGGCAAGTAACACATAAGCGACGTCCATGAGAATGACATCGCACCAGACCTTGTCCTGAAATAAGCAATGGTGATTTGGACGAGGCAACGCTGGGTGACTTGAGTCGCCGTATTATCTACCCAGACGACACGATACAGGTGGGGGTGAGGCTCTGCCTCACCTGAATATGGTCAAGCCCCTTTGGGCCACGATGTTCACACAACTCCCGCTGTCAATAACCAACTTGCATGGACCGTCTGCGCTGGGAAAGTACGTGTAAAGGATGGTGGTACGTCGTCAATCCTCATCTACACGAGGGGTGGTGTAGGAGACGTCTAATCACTCCCACCTCCAATGATATCTCGACGTCACTCTCCCAACCGTCTTCGACAGTGGCCTTAACTTCTTCTGTGGCCTCCTCATCTTCCTCTAAAACCCTGCTCCTCATCCTCAACTAGCAGGCTCTGTGTGGGGCACTGCGTCGCCACGTGCCCTCTGCCGGAACATCTATAACACAGAATACCCCCAGATCGCTGACCATCAGTGGTGACGGCCTTGCCCATCGTGTCCATGGGAACACGTGAGGGTGTAGCCATGGTGGTCTGGGGCGGAGTGGGTTTCCTAAAAGTCGAGGAATCAGTCTTAACGGGGAACTGCATCTTGGTAGATGATCAGAGGTATTGTTCGTACTCCTAGGGCGAGCTGAAATATCTGGTCGACAGTCTCTAAGCGATGTGGAATCAATTCTCTTCGAATTTTAGAACGTAGGTCTGCCTTAAAATGAAGGCAGTGGCAATAGGCTCTTGAGCTCTTCCGAGACGTCACTTTCCTGACGACTAGCTCGTCGAAACGAGCCATGTACTCACGACAGTAAGTGTCCCCCTGCCGTAAGTTCTGTAACTGCTCAAATAACTGATCTCGGTAGGATGCAGGAGGTACTTCTCGCTCAACCTCTGCTTCATCTCGTCCCACCTGTGATGGGGTAATAACCATCTCACTCCAAAGCTTTCTCTACGCTAATCCAGAATATCTTAGCCTGCCCGACCAACTTCATTTTTGCCAAGCGAACACAATGCTCGTCACTCATATCATACCACTCAAAATAGTGGTCCATGTTCAGGAGCCAATCACTGAAGCTTTCGGATCCAGACGACTATCGAACGAAGGGCGTTGAGTCGAATACGATGAGTGATATCAAAGTGGTGGCCACCCCTCCGTGGTTCGGGATAATCCTCGGGATAGTCATCATGGGCCATAGTCGTATCGAGCGGGGCCGCACTCTCTCCGACCCGGGGATAATACTCATCGCGGAGATGATCACTGCGACCGTGTGGGTACACGATCTTTGGGTCAGGTGAGACTGACGTGACATACGTATTCATCACACTGATGTGGAAGTCTATCACGCGCTGGATCAGGATTTCGCCTTGCCGGCGGAGCTGGGGCTCGATGAGGGAATATCACAACGTTGGCGTTCTACTGAAGTTGACCGACTCTCGGTTGCTGGTCAAGACGAGGGGAGCATCAAGGTCGTCCTCATGTGAATCGTTACGCTGTGTTGGAGTGGCCCTGGCGTTTCTAATGGTCCAAACGAAAATTCACCTCGACAAGATCATGTAACATCGTTGAACGGACGACACCTATGTTTCAAAACGATATAGGATAAGACGTTGAAACTCAGCAAAAGCGGCACCCGAATTTGAGCTTGCCGCTCGGTTATCGTCGGTGATTAACGGAGCTGACATGCTTGCTCTAAATGTCCTACCACTACGGAGCATGCAAATGGACCTAACCTCACTCTGATACCAATTGATGTAGGGTAGGATACGGGTGCATGAAACCTAGGCTCTTAGGGGATAAATACAAATGCGACGTGCTATTCCTAAACTAACGTGCAATGAGACCGTCGACGTGATGACAAATAAATTGACCAATGATAATTTTCAACACCACATAAATAATCACGAGCGAAAATGATTATTCAATTTAGCAATTTTATATGGCTTCCTCCGCTCCGCGATGGAGGCCAAGGCGCAGCGCGCGGTTAATAATTTCCCGTGCAAGTTAGTATGTATCAAAAACAAAGTTTCACTATTAAGAATCAAAGCAATATATAATAGTTAACCAATGATAGATGTCAAATCATATAAACCAATATCACAAGAGAACTCAACAAAGTAGCCGGCTGAACCAAAGCACTGAAGATTATGGATCCGGATGTGTAGATCGGCGATCGAAGATGGAATCGACGACATGAAAAGATGGCGGTGGCTGTCCTCGACGGTAAATGGTGAGATCGGACGAGAAATGGGTAGATCCGGCCACATACAAGTAGATCCGGGCCAGGAGGGTGGATCCGCTATTTAGGGTCGGATCAGGGCGAGGGAAGGGTGTGTGGATGGTGAAAATAATGGATCGGGGGCTGAAATTCTCAGATCTGAATGGATCTAGAGAATTAGTGCGGTTTGGAGGTGGTTTGGAGAATTAGGTCCGGGCCCCGGGAGGAGGAGGCCTTGCTGACGGTTTTGTGAAGAGGCCGTCTATAGGGTAGGGGACGGGATGTCGTTGTGCCCGGGTGGTGTGGAAAGGGCAGCGTTGCGGTGAAGAGAGGAGAACCGCGGTGGGCCGTTGGAGGAAAAAGGTGGCGGGCGGCCTGCAGCTGGCAGCTGGCTGTGCAGGAGATAGACGGCAGTGGCCAGTGGGAAGGCTCTTGGGGAGAATGAAGGCTAAGGATGGGTAATATCTTGGGGGATGTTTGAGCGCATAAGAGTCATCACCTAGGTTCCACGACGTCGGCACTGAGGGGTGATCGCGGAGTTCCGGATTTCAATCTCCAAAAATCTTCAACGCTTCATTCAACCCTTAACACTCCTATTTATAAGAAAAAACAAAGCTAGAGCTTCCCCATCAACGACTATGATTTTGCCGGTGGGGGTCGGTCCACTAAAATACATAAATAATAAACCCAAAAATATAAACTAATATATTTTTTGATTTGCGGAGACATGCTGGACCTGGACTCCATCGCGGAGTCGGATCGCCGATCCGATCAAGTCTTCCCTATGAGAATAAATGAACGTGGTCCCGCCATGCGGTGAACCCCTCCAGGTGCACGATCTGAGGCTCTCCATCACATGCTCTTTCACGCGCATCTTTTTTGAATATATGACTGATTGTTGATTGACTTGTCTTTCTCACAAATCATTCATTGACTCTTTTTCCTTTGATTTTTTTACTAGACCCAACTCACCCAAGCCATCATCAAAGTAACTTGTGGATTCCTCAATATCTCTTTTCTTCTTCATAGCCTCCTCTCCACATGAGCTTGAAGAATTCTCAAAAAATGATTTCACATTTTCGGGTACTTTTGTACAAGCTTCCACGTTAAACTTTGACCATGCTAAATGATCCAACTTATATTTCTAAAGGAAATATAAACAACATTATGACACGTTTAGTTGCTTAAAATAGGAAATTTGTTAAAAAAATGGTGGCTGTCGAGTACATACCTGAGGTCCTGGATAGGGCTCTCGGATTTCGAATTTTAGACGAAGTGGCTGCCGTTAACGCATATCTGGAGAGGACTGCGAGAAATCAACCGAAGAGAATTAGCAGAAGAAATTAGCAGCAGAAGAAGAAATGGGAGCGAAATAGGGTTTCCGAGAAGAAGAAGAAGAAGAAAAAGTGATGTAGGGGGGTAGCTAGTGTGCTCGGAAGCTAGGACTCTACGTGCACGTGTGAGGGGATATGCACATTGCAATGAAATAGTCGGATAGCAACGACAATTAATTTAAGCAGTGGAGAATTAACAACACCACGCAGTTAATCAAAAAAAAGAAACAATTAAATAATTTTAGCAATTAGTAACGGCTTTCTCCGCGCGGAGGGCCTAAGCAAGCGGCGACGATTAATTCCACAAACAAATATTAACGTAAAAGTACACAACTACCAAACTAATGATCACAACACAAATATAGATAAACAACCAAGTGCAAATGTCAAATACAAAACACAATACCACGAGATACTCACGATGCAGTGGGCTGATCCGAGGCGGTGGAGAATTTGAGGGATCAGATGAAAAACGGGCGATCGAGGCGAACACGGTGGCACGGTGACGTCACGGTGGCTGCCCACGGTGAAAGAGGTGGTAACGGAGGGTAAAACGGCGGATCCGGCCACGACAGAGTAGATCCGGACCGGGGGTGGTAGATCCGCTATTTAGGGGGGATCCGGGCAAAAATGAAGGTTGTGCGTGGAAACAACGGATCAGGAGCGAAATTCTCAGATCTGAATGGATCCAAAGAATTAGGGTTGTTTGGAAGTGGTTCCACGAAGGGGAGAAGAAGTGGGGGGTCGGATGAACAGTAAGTGCGAACACAGTGGTGTGAATAGTGGCAGACGAACATAATCGGGAACAGTGTTTCGGGTGAACAGTACGTGAACAGTGTTTCCTGTGAACAGTAATCGTAAACAGTTATCGCCGGTTGGGGTTGGAATTTGGGGTTGTAGGGCTGCGTGATGAGGGTTTCAAGGGGGAAGAAGGCTAGGATGGGTATTACCTTGGGATGAAGAAAAACCACCTAGGACGTCACATAGGGCTCCACGACGTCGACACCGGGGAAGGATCGCAGGAATCCGAAAATGAACTTTCCAAATTCTGCAATGAGTCTCAAATCACCCCCTAGCATCCTATTTATAGGAGAACACAAATTAGGGCATCCCCATCAACGACTATGATTGGCCGGTGGGTTAACCCTTAAAATACATCAAAATAAACTCAAAAAAAACAAAGTAATATAGCGTTTTGACTCGCGTGCGACGTCCCGGACGCAACCGCGAGTCCGATCGGCATCCGATCAAGTCTTCCTCACGAGTACATGTATGTGGGCCCCGCCTTGCGGAGCTCCTCCAAGTGCATCCGATGGCTCCCCATCAAAAAGAAGAAGAAGAAAAAATGAGAGCAGAATAGGTATGTTTCCGAGAAGAAGAAGAAGAAGAAGAAGAGAAGAAGAAAATGAGAGCAGAATAGGGTTTCCGAGAAGAAGAATAAGTAGCAGCAACAGACCTGGAGCGGAATAGGGGTTTTGTCGGGAGCGGAATTGTCGCCGGGACTCGGGAGCAGAAACGAAATGGGGTGGAGGGCTTCCGCGGCTCTTTAATACGCAGACGGGATCGTGGAATCGTGTGGGGATCGCGATCCTAACATTCCACGATCTGGATCGCGATCCCGCATGGACGCGCCTTAATTTCCGATCCAGATTAAGATTCGGATCGAAATGTGTAACCCGGATCGTAGGATCGTGCGATCCTACGATCCGGATCGCGATCCTACGATCCGGATCGCGATCCTACGATCCGGATCGCGATCCTACGATCCGGATCGCGATCCTACGATCCGGATCGCGATCCTGACAACCACTGACTATAGCTAATAACTTTCTTTTCCACTCTTCAACCCACCCATAGACCTTTGCTAGATAACCTTTTATCCTTTAGTGATTTCATGCTTGCAGAATGAAAATGATTAAACGCTTTTTAGTTTTTCCTTTATTTTCAATCTTAGGGGAGTTTGCCACTTTACATATATCCCACTTCACACTCTATATTGTCTTATTGAATTGCTTTTAAACAGTGTAGTATACTTGAAGACTCGATGTCTAAACAAAATCTCACCACTAGTTTCATGGCCAACAAAATTGGAAGCATCCTTATTTCGCCTCAAATATTTAGAATGTGCTGATAGTTTGAGTAGATTCATAGTCGGGCCGCTCTTACATCGTTGGAGTATCTAAAGATGTTACACTTCTGGAGATCCTTGTACTAGAAATAACAATAATAACAGTTGGTGACTCAATCCAAAGAAAATTATGTGCAAGCTTCAGAGATTATCATGAAGCTACATGACTACGAATTGATGGACATGAACCCAATTCCTAAAATGATGAATATAAGATCAGTGTAGTAAAGCATGCATTCATCAACTCAAAACTACAGTTAGACTATGGTGGCGTTTGGTTGGGCTGATTGCCTGTGCGGTTGATAAAAACAGAGTTTTGAACAAAAGCAGTGTTTGATTCGGCTTATTTGTAAAAAGCTGGATATTTATATCAGCTGTTTTATATTATGCTCCAACCGCTCTGCAGAATCCCATCCAGCCGCAACTTTTCGCGTTTCATCTTTTTTCTCTGCTCGACTTCCCGATAACCCATCTTCCGCTCTTCTTCCTCGCTTCAACTTTCTTGTTTTGCTTCTTCTGGGGAAGATCATAACCCCGAGATGGAGTTCGGCTGCGGTGAGATCTCTACTCCTCCGTCGTCTTCAACCTAGGGGAACATCTGGAGGCATTAGAGTTGAGGGGAGCAAGAACGTGTCGGGAGGTTGCCCATCCGAAGGAAACCGAAGCCAGTCGGTATCTAACTGTTGCCGGCTTCGATTATGGAGAACCAAAGTCAATCGGCATCTGAAGGCCGACTACCTAGGGTTCTTCCTTCTTAACATTTATCTATTTTGGAAGAGGGAGGCATCTGACGGCCTGCTGCAGATCGAGTTCCAACTCCCCGATCGACATTTGATTTCAAAGGTCCGTTGATTTGAAGAAGAAATCTCTGTTTTTGCCTGTATTAGGGACATTGAAGAAGAAAAACAGGGAAAAACATTAATAACATTAATGGAATGTTTCTGGTATTGCACTAATCCTCACGTGGGAGGGGAGCAGATGAAGGAGGTAAGGAGGTTTGAGGTCTTGATGTCCTGCGCCGCTGATTTCTCCAAATCCATTTTTTCTTCTAGTTTGATGTGTTGATGACCTGCTTCTCTGTTTTTCTTTCCCTTAAAAAAAATTCCTCCATTACTCTTGACTCTTAATTATAAAGGAATATTAACACCAAACTATCCATAGACAAAATAATCTTGTACTGTAACAAACTTCGCCATTATTAAAAACACACAGGTTAACATTTTTTTTGTTGGGAGTTATATTATAAAAGATGTTTTTTCATATTTTTAATGATTGGTAATTAAAAGTTATGGAAAAAAAATTTCACTCAAAACTTCGTTTTGTTTCAAAACAACTTTTTCAAAACACCGTTTTGTAAACTCCATTTCACCCAAATAGTTTTTTAATAAAACTCCATTTTCCAGAATCAGCACTTTTTCTATCAGCTGCTTTTTCATCAGCAACTTTTCATCAGTAACAGCCCAACCAAACAGAGCCTATATCACAAATTGGGGGAGAAGATTGCTAAGGGAGAAACCGATGGTAGGGGCAGAGAAGAGTAAGGAAGAAGAGAGAGGAAACCCTTAAGGAGCAGCCCTAATTCCTTGATTCATCCTAGATAACCATAAAAGAAATATACAATACCCCTTATAACAGCAGAGTGCGAATAACGGGAGTTAAGGTCTGCGAATAGTAAAAAGCATAAAAGATATCTGAATGAAGATATTCAAATATCAGTAGTTCACGTGGCCTCCTCCAAAGTTGGTGGGCTGGGTGTCAGTGCCTTCCTGCGCGTGTAGACTTTCACAACGAGGCCTCTTCATGCAC
This sequence comes from Platanthera zijinensis, assembly GCA_039513925.1. Taxonomy (NCBI): domain Eukaryota; kingdom Viridiplantae; phylum Streptophyta; class Magnoliopsida; order Asparagales; family Orchidaceae; genus Platanthera; species Platanthera zijinensis. The sequence goes on along the minus strand of CM077095.1, from coordinate 112,402,333 downwards.
ATCTGTAACAATATCGTCGGCTGAAAAATTTGCCTTGTCCTCAAGGCAATGTCGTTGAACTTGCGGCGGAAGTCATCCTGGGGCAGCCATGTAGCATCAGAGTCTGGATAGTTGAGCCTTGTCACAAGGACCTCCTTCGAACCTATGTCACCCGGAAGGTGGTAGCTGTGGCCAAATATCTTGGCGAGATAATGAGACGCTTCACCAGAGAGATCGATATCGTCCAGAATGTGATCTACGGTAGGCTGCTCGCCCACCACACGTCGCAGCTGAGAAACATAAAAACTGTATGTATGCAGCTTCCGCTAGGTAGGCGTAAGTGATGAGCGACGACACCAATGCGAGCGAAGACTTCAAAAGGGCTGAAGAATCGAGGCGCCAACTTCTGGCATGGGCGGCGGGTTACTGAAAGCTGCCGGTAAGGGTGGAGCTTGATGGAATACCTTCTCACCCACGGGGAAGGAAAGATCACGCCTCTTCTGGTTCGTAAAGGAAGTCATCTTCTGTTGGGTTCGACGTAAGTGGTGCTTCAGTTTGTTTAGGATGGATTCCCGGTTGCAAAGGTGGTTTGCCAGGTGGCAGACGATGGATGGAGGTGGTTGGTTATAGACAATCTCGAGCAGGGTCGTGTCACCCGCTTGGTGTTAAGCTGTGTTGTAAGAATATTCGGCCAACTGACTCACTTGGCCCTCCCATGGGGTTGTTCTCCAACAAAGCATTGAAGGTGCGTCTCCAGACATCGGATGAGGACTTCAGATTGACCATCCGCCTGATACACGGTGCTCAAACGGAGGTGGATGCCTTGAAGCCAAAAAGCCGCCTCCAAAATGTGCTCAAAAACAGTGGATCGTAGTCGCTCACATATGACTGGGGAAACCCATGGAGTCGCACAACTCCGTTGATGAAGCTCTCCGCCACGGTGGCGACGATGTACGGATGGCGAAGGGGAAGAAAGTGGTAGTTTTGAAAGATGGTCCACCAAAACCAAGATGCAGTCAAACCCTTGCAAGCATGGTAACCGAGTGATGAAGTCCCTGACAACATCTTCCCAAATCCTGTCCGAGTTGGGGAGCGGTTGGAGGAGGCCTCCCAAAAATATGGCTTCGTATGCCTTTTGGCAAATCAGGCAAGCGACCACAAAGGATTTGACTTACCGAAACATGTGAGGTCAGTTACAAGGATGCCGCCAAACGTCGGTAGATGCGGAAAGCCCCGACGTGCCGCTCGGAAGGAGAAGCGTGGAACTCGGCGAGGAGACGCGGAATGCGCGAGGACAAGTTGGCCTCCAACAAGAGAGTAGGGCGGGTGGGCCACAACGTCGGAGATGAAGGCCGTCTAAATGTCGTTCAAATGGGGGTCGATCTCCACTTCGTGCTGGATGGTAGTTGCTTCCTCCCAAACGGGCCGAGAGACGGCCGAGAGTTCTGGCGACTGGATCTAACGGGTGAGAACGTCGGTCGCCCAATTCGTCTTCCTTGGGCGAAACTCAATGGCCAAGTCGTAGCCGAGGAGCTTGGCTACCCAGACTTGTTGCGCCGGTGTGACAATCTACTGCTGAAGGAGGTAGTAGAGACTATGGTGATTGGTGCAGACTACAAAGGGGCATCCGAGGAGGTATGAACTCCAATGTTGCACTGCCAGAATGAGACTCATGAGTTCATTTTCGTACGCAGAGCAGCTTCGGATGGTACTCAAGAAGGCCCGACTAAAATACGCCATTGGCCGGCTTGCATGAGTACGACTCCCACCTTTGTGGAAAATGTGTCACACTCCACAAGAAATGGAAGATGAAAGTCCGACATGGCTAAAACCGGCCCTTGCACAAGGGCCTGCTTGAGGGCGGAGAAGGCTTCGGCAGTCGCGACCGACCAATGAAACAGATACTCTTCGTACTTATTTAGGAGTTGTGTTAGCGGTCGTGCTATAGCCCCGCAATCTGGAATGAAGCGCCGATAGTAACTGGTCAAGCTCAAGAAGTCGCGAACCTCGCGGAGTGATATAGGTGGCGGCCATTGAACGAACGAGGTAATCTTCTCCCCATCCATAGCCACACCCCGGACCGAGATGGTATGACCCAAGTAGCTCACTTCCCGCACGCCAAAGGAACACTTCTTTGGGTGATGGCACCGAATGGTAATCAAGGTAAGGCGGACATGCTGAGGTGATCCTGCCAAAAAGAGCTATATATCAAAATGTCATCAAAAAAGCAAGCACATGTTTGCAAAGTACCGCCCTGAAGATATTACTCATCGTCGCTTAGAATATGGAGGGACCATTGGTCATCGTGAGTCTGGAACACGGTCTTGGCGACGTCCTCCGTCCGCACCCGAATTTGATGATAGTCAGCCCGAAGGTCCAACTTTGTGAAGAAAACTGCCCCATGGAGCTCGTCTAACAGCTCCTGCATGATCGAGATTGGGTACTTGTCCGGTATTGCCGCCTTGTTGAGCTCACGGTAGCCCACACAGAAACACCAACTACCGTCTTTTTTCGAACCAGCAGGATCAGGCTAGAAAAGGGGCTCGCACTTGGCTGGATGAGGTCCCCCCCATCAACATCTCCCGCACAAGATGCTCGATCTCATCTTTCTGCACATTACTGTAATGTAGGGCCGCACTGAGACCGCCGCGTCCCCGGGATGGAGAGGAATCACGTGGCCGGTTGGCCGGACCGGAGGTAACCCAACCGGCGGCTGATAGACGTCGGCAAACTCAGTGAGGAGCTCCTGAAGGACCGTCGGGTGAGTGAGGAGCCGGCCGCTGACCCTGATATTGGCCAAAGCCACTCGGAGAAGTCAACCCCGGTGGTCCTCTGATTAGTGCATAAAGAGACTAGATAATAGATGAGGGTGGAGTCACTGTCAAGGCGACATGGCCGGCCCCCGTGGATGAACTGCATGGTCATGGTCGTCTAGTTTACGTGCACGTCGCCGAACGTGTGGAGCCATGCCACTCTCAAAATGACGTCGATGACCCCAAGGCCAAACACATAGAAGTTTGCTGTCATCAAATAGAGCTCCACCGAAAGAGTCACAGAGGGGCAACGTCCCTTGGTCGGTCGGCTCGCCCCTCGCCAAGGCCGACCGTAAAGTCTGGGGAAGGAACATAGGGGAATTGGAGCATCAACATCAGTTGCTACGAGATGAAGTTGTGGCTCGCACCGCTGTCGACCAAGACGATAATCAGCCGAACCAGAAGCGTGTCAGAGAGTTCATGGTCCGAGGGCCAGAGATTCCCCCACCGAAAAACAGGGCAACTCCAATCGGTTGAAATTAGGTGTTGTGGGGCGATGCAAACCGATTTCTAGTTAATTTGATTATTTACGGAGGCAAAATGTGTAACACTCTAAACCGGGCTAATTTCTTTAGTAGCGGCCTTCCCGAGAGAGTGAGGACCTCGATTGTTTGTTCTCTACTCAAGTCGATTCGCTCCGAAGTATTTAACATTAGCTCCAAGCGCGCGATTAATTATTCCGCAAGCAGACAACTCTAACAAGCGACAAAGATCGTGTTTAATTCGGACAAAATAACTATAGTAGAAGCTGAAGAATGCACGCACTAACAATACGATCACTTAAATTAATTGCATTAGTAAATGTTAACAACAAGGAGCACAGTGGTATACCTGCGGGGATTTCCTAGGGTGGAGGAGTTTCCACGGGTTTGGCCATTTGGGGCAGCTGGCTGGACGAGAAGGGCGGTTCGGTTTTGGTGGTGACTGGTCTGGGCTCTGGGGGAAGCTGGATGCTGTTGGTTAGGACTGTGGGAAGCTGGGTATGGTGGAGGCTGCGGGTAGATGGAGTCAGGAAGGGGAAAGGTGGCTCGGGAGGCTTGAGTGTGGAGGGGAGCGGCCCTGGATATCCAGGTTTCAGGCGACAGGCTCACCGTGGAAGGTGGAGGCATTGTAGGACGGGACCGGAGGAAGGTCGGGAAGAAAGGTTCGTTGTCGACCGGCCTTCGAGAGAGACCGGAGCCCGTTGGTCACCGCTTGGAGGGTCGGCGGAACCTACATAATCAGGCAGAGGGGTGGTCGCCCGGTCTTGAATGGGCCAGGGGTGGTATCACCAGAGTTGGGGAGGATGGCGTCGGGCGGTTGCAAGTCGAGAGGGCTCCGTTGGAGGGGAAACCGAGCATGAAGACTGAGGTCTCACTCGGTTTCTTTTTTCTAGCCTGTCATGAAAAGTGGGTTTCAGTGTTCATGAATTAAAAAAGGGTTTCATTGTCATGAATTAAAAAGGGGAGGGGGGGGGGGGTTGGAAACTCAAGGGTTTTCATGGGAAATCAAAGCGGTATTTAATTAATTTTAAACTCTCAAATCAATTCCGAATAAATATTATTAAATTCGGAATTGTTTCATATTTTATGCAATTAAAGAAAATTGTCGCGCTTGCATTCTAACACCTTAAACTACCGGCCCAGTTTATTCATGGTCGTGTTGGTCGGTCAAGCCAACAAGCCTAAACACCAAAGTAAAATAAAGCACGCTACAATGACAACGACACATACATAAGGAGCATAGCTCATCTGGATGCGACCACAGATGCATCAATTCCCCCGAGGTAGAGAGGACTCGACCCCGTCGAGGAATGACAAAAACCTAAAATAGAAAGATCGGGACAAAGACGACGAAGCTCGGCGACACTAATCCATGAAACTGTCTTATATACTCTTGCTCTTCCATGAAACGAGGTATCTTTGATACGTACCAGTGCGCGTTTGAAACTCACGAACATCCAACACCTGCTCAATCTCCTCAATAGTGGGTGTAGATGAGGCTAAAGTTGGCGGTAGAGTGGTGGATTGTATGGGCGTGGGTGGACTAAGTTTAGTGTTGGGAGGCTCACCAAAGAATGCACAAGATTAATAATATTGAAGATAGGAGAGGTTCAAATTCAGCGGATAAATCTAAAATATTAGCATTTGTGCCAAGACAATTTTTAATCTGAAAAGGGCCAAAGCATCGCTGTTGTAGCTTGTGATAGGTGCCCATGGGAAATCTTTCTTTCCTGAAAAAACAAGAATCCAATCTCCTTCTGAGAAATATAACTCACAACGATCGCCACATCCTTATATTTCTCAGAAGAGGCTCGCAATTTGTTAGCAATTAACTTATGCAAAGATTTTAAACGATCAATATAAGTTAGTGCATCAAGAAAATTGCCCAAGCTTCGGGTGTTCCCTCGCTAGACATCTAAGAAAATTGTCCAAGCTTCGATTCACTACCTCAGTCTGGCCATCTGTCTACGGATGATAGGCGTTGCTAAATTCTAGCTTGGTCCCAAGTTTTCCCCATAATGTCCTCCAAAAATAACTCAGGAATCGAGTGTCGCGATCAGAAGTAAAACAGCGGGGAATCCCGTGTATGCATACAATCTCTTGAAAGAAAAGATCAGTGACGTGAATGGCATCTGGCGTTTTTTCACATGAGATAAAATGAGTCATCTTTGAAAATCGGTTAACTACGACAAAAATCGAGTCTACCCTTCATTTGGTGCGGGGCATGCCTAACAACAAAGTCCATAGATAATTCATCCCATGACTTCTCAGGAATGGAAAGAGGGGTGTATAGTCCAGTGTTCTGTGCGTGTCCTTTAAGCAATTGATAGGTTGTACAAGTTCTAACAAGATTGACAACATCCTCTTTCATTTTAGGCCAATAAAATCAGGTGCTAGTGAGATCTGAGTTTATTTTGCCCAACATGACCTCCTGACCCAGACAAATGAAGCTCACCTAGTAAGGTCTCCCCAAGTGGTCTTTCACAGATACATAGGCGAGTCCCCTTAAATAAGAAACCCTCAATCAAAATATATTCCGTAGTGGGATCGGTACCACTAAACTGACATGTAGCCCAAATCTCACCAAAATATGGATCAGATGGATAGAAGTCTTTTTGTATATCTAAGTAGAGGATATGTGGCTCAAGGGTGACTAGGACATGAACCTACGACTAAGCACGTCTGCTACTATATTCGAAACATCAGGTTTGTGTTTCAGATGAAAAGTGTAATCTTGAAGAAAATCCGCCCACTTGGCATGCCTACGTACCTCCTTTTGAAAATGCAAATGTCGAAGCGCTTCATGATAAGTATTAAGGATGAACTCACGTTGAATTAAATAGTGATGCCAATGACTAAGGGCTTGGACGATGGTATAGAATTCTGAATCATATGTGAAATAACGAGTCTTGGTTTCATTCAACTTCTTACTAAAAAATGCAATGATAAGTATTAAGGATGAACTCGCGTTGAATTAAATAGTGACGCCAGTGACTAAGGGCTTGGACGATGGTATAGAATTCTGAATCATATGTGAAATAACGAGTCTTGGCTTCATTCAACTTCTTACTAAAAAATGCAATGGGCCGCCCCTCTTGACATAAGACAACTCCTATTCCAATAATTGAGGCTTCGCCGTCTACCTCAAAGATTTTCTTGAAATCTGGAAGCGCTAGCACATGAGCACTAGTCAACTTTTCTTTTTATAAGAGAGAAGACATGCTCTGGTTCGTCGATCCAAATGAAATGACCCTTTTTAAGACAGTCGGTCACATACGATATGAGAGTGCTAAAGTTGCTAATAAACCGTCAATATAACGAGGCTAACCCATGGAAACTGCGAGCTTCAGTGATAGTCTTTGAACTTGGTCACATCCTAACTGCTTGGATCTTTTCAGGATCAACCTTAATTCCTTCTGCTGACACAATATACCCCACGAAGGTCAAACTATCAGTCAAAAATACGCACTTCTTAAGGTTCACGTAGAGCTTGTTTTCTAAAAGGATCTGTAGGACCTGACGCAAGTGTGCAAGATGTTGGTAGGGGTCAGTGCTATAAACTAAGATGTCACCGAAATAAACAACCATACAAACTCCCATTAAAGGGCAAAGAACTTGGCGCGTGAGTTGCATTAAGGTACTAGGGGCATTGTAGAGGCCGAAAGACATCATCAGCCACTCGTAGTGGCCCTCTCTACTCTTGAAGGCAGTCTTCCGTTCATCTTCGGGTCGGATCCGAATCTAATGGTAACCGCTCTTGAGATCTATCTTAGAAAAAATCTTGGATCCACTGAGCATGTCGAGCATATCATCTAATCGAGGGATCGTAAAACGATACATAGTGGTAATTTTGTTGATGGCCCGACTGTCCACACACATACGCCAAGTTCCATCCTTTTTAGGGATGAGGAGTGTAGGAACGGCGCAGGGACTCATAATATCCCTAACATGATCTTTTTTGATTAGGTCGGTGACTTGTCGGTGGAGCTCCTCGTGTTCCTTAGGGCTCATTCGATAATGCGACAAATAAGGGAGGCTAACACTAGTTATAAGATCAATACAATGTTGTATGTCCCATATGGGAGGTAAGTGATCAGGGAGTTCTTCTGACATGATACTAGAAAACTCAAAAATAAGGGGTCGAACCCTACTTGGAATCACAACAGACTCTATCCTGGAATTTAAACCAGCTAAGATATAGATGACATCACTCTCCTTCATGTCCCGCTGGAATCAGGTTCCCGAAAGTAACATATGGGCTGATGGAAATGAAATCGCAGCGATAGGAGAAGATGTGCTACTACTTGATGAGGAGTGATCTAAGGGTTTGGGCAGAGGCCCGTTCTTCTAGGGAAGAAAAACAATCTTGTGCCCACTTCGTTCAGAAGTGTACAAGTTGCTCGCTCTGTCACGAACCATGTGCATTCTTATCACGACGTCAAGGCGAACCAAGGAGAGCGTCAGACGCCTTGACGCTTAGGCGACAAGGCGGACGCCTAGGCGACCACAAGGCGAGCAAGTCGCAAGGCGCCAATTTCCTTCTATTTAAATTTTTTTTATAAAAAATACTATAGACTGCGGTTATTTAATAACCGCAGTCTATAGTCTTCAGTCTAAAGACTGCGGCTATTATAATAACCGCAGTCTATAGTCTGCAGTATATATATAGACTACGGTTATTATAATAACCACAGTCTATATACTGCCAGCCATCATCACGGAAAGAAATAATAAGCTTCTTCCCCTCTAGCCTAAACTTATTCAATTCATTCATTTTTGTGAAGCCTCTTGTTGACCTCGATGAAGATCCCTTATCCGACATTTTCCTGTAAAACCCTAAAAAAACCTAAACCATACAAAAAGCCTAAACAAAATTCATACATTGTGTTGTTTATAAATATGATATTGAGCTACTAGTTAGTAGTTACTACTTACTATCAGTCTACCACACAATCACACGATTCACACATATAAATAATTAAATATGTATGTTACTATGTTACTCAGGAGGTTTAGACATGTATTATAGGAGTTAAACTGAAATATTTCGGCACATTGTGTTGTATCATGTATGATAATAAAGTAATAAAGTACTAATACTATACTACTACATTACTTGAACAAAACAGAGAAAGGTATTAAGAAGTAGTATACCTAAGTGAGAAGATTAGATTTGCCGAAGAAGATTCGTCAAATCGAAGCAAAGGAGAGTAGAAACTTGAACAAAATCGTCTTTATGGATTATCGCAAAGAGCAGCGACCGTATCGCCTTTAGGGTTTCTCGCAAAGAGCAGGAAGAGCAGCGACTGTAAAAATAAGAACCAAAAACTCGGGGTAAAACTAGATTTTTATAGTTCACGGTTAAAAATAGATAATATAAACTGCGGTTTTACATAAACCGCAGTCTATTCCAAGGTTCAGAGGTAGAATAGACTGCGGTTTATGCAAAAACCGCAGTCTATTCTACCTCTGAACCTTGGAATAGACTGCGGTTTATGTAAAAACCGCAGTCTATTCTAGATTAGACTGCAGTTTATATATAAACCGCAGTCTATTCTACAATGAACCCTAGAGTAGACTGCGGTTTATATATAAACCGCAGTCTATTCTACCATAAACCCTAGCTCGGGTTTATTTTTGAATAGACTGCGGTTTATATATAAACGGCAGTCTATTCCCATTTTTTTATAAAAAAAGGCGCCAAACGCCTTGTTTACATTTGGGCGCCCTGACGCCTAGGTGACGCCATGACAAGAATGATCACGTGTCTATCAAACTGAAGGATGCGGCAAACCTCATGGTCGCAACATGACACCAAAACAAATCCTGGTAGGTACCCCCTATGAAAAACTCGACTAAATACTGATGCATGACCGGTAAAGTCATAGAACTAGTGACCCAAGTCAAGCTATAAGGTTTCCCTAGAGATTGGGTCTTATGTTTTAGCCTTTTTACCATGCGCTGCGACACAAAATTTTTCATGCTACCACTATCGATAATGATGGAGCAAAATTGCCCCTGAATGCGTGCGGTAGTACGAAAAATATTATGTCTCAACCATTCATCCTCTGTGGAAATTTTGGTGGTGAGGAGGCTATGTTGTATGACACAGACTAATGTGCTTTGCGTGCTCTCCTTCTACTTCTACTTCATTTATGATGGTCGGATCCGGTTGAGAGTCGTAAGGATGACTCCATACTCGAGCTCCTGATCTTCCTTGGACTCTATCACTGCTACAAACTGCCTACAAGACACTTTGACGATTTGTGTCCCAGCTCTATGCATTTAAAACACCAAAAGGTTCCCGCGTTGGGTCGAGATCCCATAACCTATTTTCCCTTAGTAACGACAGGAGGCGAAGCAGGGGCACTAGTGGAACCTGGAGGGCAACTCTGCACGGTGGTTTGGGTGTGGACAAGGGCGAGTCCGTTTTTGGAGATCTATCAGAAATCCTAGGGCCGGAAGCTTTCTTCTGCAGTGATGCTTTTACATGACGGGCCCTACTGGAGATCTCCCCTAGGTCTTGAAAATCATGAAGGTCTAGCTGCTCACAAATGACATATCATAGACCGTTCAGATAGCGAGACACGGTCATATCGTCCTCCTCTCGGATGTCTAACCTAGACTGGAGGATAAGAAACTCGTTAGTGTAGTCGTCCACCGAGAGTTTATCCTGACGTAGGTTATGGAACATGCGATGTAGATTTTGAAGGTAATCTGGGAGGACATATCCCTTCCACAACTGGTTTTTAAATTCGACCCAGGTAGTGATAGGGGCCTAACATAGGGTGAAATGTGTACCCTCTAGTTGGACCCACCAGACTAGTGTCGGGACCTTAAGCCGAAGGGTGGCATACTCGACCTGACGATTCAAAGTCTTATGCTTCCAAGTCATGAATCACTCCACCCGCTCACACCAATCTAGACAACCTTCAGGTTTTACACGCCCCTCAAAATCACCTTCAGGTTTTACACGCCCCTCAAAATCACCTACATCTAGCTTGATTGCATCTTTCCAATGTGGTTGGAAACGGGGCTCCGGATTCTGGGGATCTAGTACCTATTCCCTAGGGTAAGGAGGATTATTAGGCAGAGGGGGTTGATTTCTGCCTAAATGTGGTGGCCTCAATATTGTTGATCGATGCTCACAATCCGCTCATTACTTGTGTTACATCTCCCAAATTGGCGGTGAGAGTTTCAACTAATTGATTTAGGTCATCAACGCTCGTCTCGATTTTGTCGACTTGACTCTTTATGAATTTTTTTAAATAAAATCTTTAATTTTTTTTGGAAGACAGATAAGTTTTTTTTAAAGAAAAAAACATTAAATAATTGTTTTTTTAAAGAAAGAAAAAAAACAAAGCCTAACTGATTTTTTTTTTAATAAAAAATTTTGGTTTTTTTTAAAAATTTTTTGTTGAAAAAAATAAGTTCAGGATCGGCGATTCACAATAGAAAGTGAATCACAACCTGCTGTGATACCAATATGATGCAGACCGATTTCTAGTTAATTTGATTATTTCTGGAGGCAAAATGTGTATTCTAAACCGAGCTAATTTCTTTAGTAACGACCTTCCCAAGAGAGTGGTGACCTCGATAGTTAGTTCTCTACTCAAGTCGATTCGCTCCGAAGTATTTAGCGTTGGCTCCAAGGACGAGATTAATCATTCCGTAAGCGGACATACAACTCTAACATGCGGCAAAGATGGTGTTTAATTTGGTGGAAATAACGATAGTAGATGATGAAGAAATGCAAGCGCTAACAATACGATCACTTAAATTAATTGCATGAGTAAATGTTAACAGCAGGGAGCAGAGTGGTATACGTGCGAGGATTTTCCAGGATTTCCCAGGGCGAAGGATTTTCCACAGGTTTGGGGCAGTTGGCTGGACGAGAAGGGCAATTCGGTTTTGGTGGTGGCTGGTCTGGGCTATGGGGGAAGTTGGATGCTGCTGGACGGGACTGTGGGAAGCTGGGTATAGTGGAGGCTGCGGGTAGATGGAGACAGGAAGGGGAAAGGTGGCTCAGGAGGCTTGAGTGTGAACGAGAGCGGACCTAGATGTCGGGGTTTCAGGCGACAGGCTCGTCGGGGAAGGTGGAGGGGTTGTAGGACGAGACCAAAGGAAGGTCGGGAAGAAAGGTTTCCTGTCACCAACCTTTGAGAGAGACCGGAGTCCGCTGGTCGCCGCTTGGAGGGATCGGTGGAACCTATGGAATCAGGCGGCGGGGTGTTCACCCAATCTCGAATGGGCCAGGGGTGGTATCGCCAAAGTTGGGGAGGATGACATCTGGCGGTTGGAAATCGGGAGGGCTCCGATGGAGGGGAAACCGAGCGTGAAGACCAAGGTGTCACTTGGTTTCTTTTTCCAGCCTGTCGAATAGTTGTGGGGTGATGGAATTAAATAGGAGGAATGGAGGAGGGGGTTTCAATGTCATAAAAAGAGGGTTTTAACGTTCATGAATTAAAAAGGGGAGTTTTGGAAACTCAAAAGTTTTCATGGGAAATCAAAGAGGTATTTCATTAATTTTAAACTCCCAAATAAATTCTGAATAAATATTATTAAATCCGATTTTTTTTTATATTTCATGCAATTAAAGAAAATTGTCGTGCTTGTATCCTAACACCTTAAACTACCAGACGTATTTGTTCATGGTCGTGTTGGTCGGTCAAGCCAACAAGCCTAAACACCAAAGTAAAATAAAACACAATACAATGACAACAACACACATATGACGATAACAAAAATTAAAAAAACGTACACACATAACAAGCATAGCTCATGCTGTTGCGACCACGGATGCACCACGGGGTCTTAGAAGATTCCCTCCTCGGAGTGCTCAGTTGCCTCAAAGTCAGCCAAGGTAATCTCGGGGTTGAAGTCGCCAAAAATGGCGTGGAACTCCACCTTACATTCATGGTTTGGAGAGTAGGGTTGGCAGCATCAGAAGCACAACCCTTTACTGCGGAGCTTGTTGTAATCACTGTTCGATAGGCGCTGAGGGCTTAGGGTGCGGCTCGGTCGGGGCCCCCCTTGAGGAACCCAGAGAGGAGGATTTGCAGTAGGCGGCTGCCAGGGCAGGCGCAGAGCAGGGTGGACGACAACATGTGGAGGGTGCCGAGGTCGGCTTCCACCAGACACGCCAAGTCAAGGGCTTCAGAAATTGTCCGCGGGTAGCGCGTGTAGAGGCGCTAGTGGATGCGCGGAAGAAGGCCATTCATGAAGAACCTCAAGTAATGGTTGGGCGGAAGGCCGAGAATGTGTGACCAAGGCAACGAACTCATCAATGTACTTGTCTAGGCCGGCGGTTTTGCGAACGCTGCAAAGGCGCTCGATGTCGGAGCCGGAGTAGTAGGTATCCTACCACCGTATCATCTCATGTTTGTGGTCGTGCGGAAAGAGGCATGGGTTTGACTGGCGAAGCTACCGAGCATAATGAAACGCAGAGCGGTCAAGGCCTACAATGGCGGTCGACACCTTTTCTGTATCGGTAGCGCCATGAAGGTCAAAGTACTATTTCGACTTCGCGAACCAGTCCATCGGGTCGACACCGGCTAAGGACAGAATGTCATGGAGGTCCATCGGGTCGACACCGAAGCTACCGGGCGTGCCGACGGTGGTGGGAGGTGGGGCATCTATGTAAACCTGGCCGGGATAGCACCCAGGATGGATCCGTCATCCGCGGGTGAGCCGGAGGCGGAGGCCGCATAAGAGGCTACGAAGGCTTGGACGGTGTCGATCTTGGAGTTGATGGAGAGAAGCGTTGCTTGCATGGAGACGAGGAATTGTTCGTGGGCATCCACGCGACAGCTTAGGGCATCGTCATTACTAACCACGTCGTGATCCATCCTTGGTTCCATGGAGCGGATGTTGGGAGCCATGGAGCTAGGCCTGCAAACGAGTCGAGCTCGAGTCGAGCTCGTCAAAAAGAGCTGGCTCGAGCTCGAGCTTCTCTCGTCGAGCTCGAGCTCGACGAACCTGTTTTAAAAGCTCGAGCTCGGCTCGAGCTCGGCTCGCTCGCTCGCTCGGCTCGAGCTCGGCTCGAGCTCGCTCGACGAGCTCGCTCGCTCGTTTTCTTTCACCTTGTGGTTTTCAACCAGCAAAAAAAATTTAACAAAAAATCAAAAATTCAAACTGATTCAATACCAAGTTTTAAAAAGATTCATTTAATCAAAATGTCTTCATTCAAATCTCTGAAACTATAACAAGGGAAACAAGGCCAGAACTACTCCTACATCAATATTGACATTTATAATTCAATATCAAACTCATCTGAAAAAGAAGAAATGAACTACAATCACAGTTCCCTCCTCCAGCCTACGAGTGAATTTTGATATAGCAAGCCATCAAGGTGAAAAGCTTATGAGAATTAGAAAAGCTGGGTGAATTTTGATATAGCAAGTGAAACTCATGAATGGAAACTAGTTCAAAGCAAGGTGAAAAGCTTACGAGTGAATTTTGATATAGCAAGGTGAAAAGCAATGGAAACTAGTTCAAAGTCATGCATGTAAAGGTACATATTATAAAAAACTGCACTTTACCCACCTCCAAAGTCCAAACTGACAATCAAAAGAACAACCTACATCCGCAAATCGCAATGGCTCATACATTGCAGTCGACAAAAGAACAGACAAATAACATATAGTTCTTAGTCCAAAAAATTGCAAAAAGGTAAACAGGTAAGGCAAACTGCTTTTATTCATTTCTAGAATATTGAATAAAATGCGGTGTTTAGTGAAAGGTGGGTGAGTGGGTCCGTTGTTTGGAGTCATCCGAACAAAACAGGAGTTGCAACTTTTAAGAAGTACTTGCACCGCTTTTATCATTTCATTGCTTCGTCATCAACTGGAAGAAGTACTTGCACCGCATTTTTCTCGCTCTGCAATTGAAGACATAACTTTTAAGAATTTCAAGTAGGCATTCTGCAAGTCTGCACCCTCCATACCAAGCAATCCTTTACTTATCTGTAGTTGTTAATGTACAAGCTATTAGAACTTTTTAGGGCATTCAAGCTCAATATCCTCATAAACAACATAATGAAAAACGGTGCTCTATAAGTGTTGACTTCGTAATGTACACTTGATCGCCTCTGAATTGTTAGAAATTAAAATAAAAGGAAAGCCAGTTCAAGAATCTATCCATCGCTGTTAAACAATGTCTCACTTATCCGTGGCAAGGAAATGGGGATTTCTAAAAGGGGAATCAGATAAGAAAAAGAGTGGGCAAAAGCCAAAGGATAAGCTAGTACTTTGACTGTACAACAACAACAACAATCAATCCTTTTTCTTGAACAAGTCAGGAAATTAATTATTAAGTACTGGATGTGGTTGCAGCAATTTTAAATTAAGTACTGGATGTGGTACAATCAAAAGTGTAGTAGGGATTAGATGAATACATTAATTATAGCAGGGGCTGAGCAAGATGAATACAAGATCGCTCCAATAATTATAGTAGGATCGGACCAATAATTATAGCAAGGACTTAGCAATGGTGCCCAGATCTGGATTCTACTGTATAGGGGCTTACACGATCGCTCCAAAAATACAAGATCTGGATTCTACTGCAAGGACTTACCAATAATTATAGCAAGGACCAATTTTAAATACAAGATCGCTCCAAAAATCACAAAAAATTTCAGATAAAGCTATGTAGTATATGGGCTTACCAAGATCGCTTTGAAGTTTGAACTCAAAATCTCTGATGCAAAATTGGAAGGAAAGCTCTTGAAGAACTCTATTTGCAGAACAGAAGTAACCAGGAGCAAACCTAGAATAAGAAACTCGAACGAAGCTATGTAGATTGAAGATTCTGTAACAATGGAAATGGGAATGGTGTATAACTGTATATACCTGAAGTCGGCGAGGGATGCGAAGTTGTGTGGAAGCCCAGATCTGGATTCTGGAATGAGGATGTGGCAGTGTTTTTGGTTTTCTTGCGTAGAGAGCGACAATGGATGTGCCGACGGTGGAAGCCCAGATCTATTTTTGTAAGCCCAGATCTGGAATGAGGATGTGCCGACGGTGGATCTGGAAGGAGGATGAGCAGGCGGCGGTGGTGGATCGGGATTCAGGAATGAGGTATGCCGGCGTCGGTGCTTTTCTTGCGCAGAGGGATGCCGACGACGGTGGTTTCCTTGCACAGAGGGCTGCCGACGACGACACCTGGGGCAGATTTTCTGCGCGAGAAGAGGATCCGCACTAGGATTCGGAGGTGTCGGCGGCACGGGACGAAAAAGAACTAGGGTTGGCACTTCGGAGTTCGGCCGTTCTGAACTTCTGATTCTGCAAGAGAAGAGATAGTATGTTATATTAATATTAATATATATTAATATGTTCCGGGGAGATTAGTTTTTTACTTATATTAATTTATATAATAGATTCTTTAAAAATAAAAAAAATTAAAAAAGCTCGCGAGCCGGCTCGCGAGCTCGTGAACAGAGACTATAAGGCTCGAGCTCGGCTCGAATGAAAGCTCGAGCTCGTCGAGCTCGAGCTCGAGCTCGACAGGCTCGAGCTCGAGTCGAGCTTTTTTCGAGCCGGCTCATCGAGCTTTCGAGCCGTCTCAACTCAACTTGCACCCCTATATGGAGCAACGACTGGTAGCCGATCTAGGGTTGGTGTCGATCAGGATCGAAGGAGGGGCTGTCGACTGAAATGGGATCTGGAAGTTGGTCGAGTGGGATCAGCGGGACCTCAGAAGCAACGGAATCTACGAGACACTGGTGATCAAAGCAAAAGGAGGAACCGACGGTGCGGTGTTGCGAGTGGATCGATCAACAGACAATGTCGATTGATTGGATCGTTCGATAGGGTGGATCGAGCGACGGGATCGAACAACTAGGGCGGTTGGTTCGGGGGAAGGAAGCGACTAAGGTATAGAAGACCGAAGGCCCGAGCGGGCAGTTAGCAGGCCGGACCAAATATTACTAATCGGGGGAAGAAGAACACAAATGGAGAAATCGACAGTAGGGGGAGAGAAGAGTGAGGAAGAAGGGAGAGGAAACCCTTAGGGAGCTGCCCTAATTCCTTTTTCCTCCAAGATTACCATAAGAGAAACATATAACACACCCCTTATAGCATCGGGGTGTGAATAGTAAAGAACATTAAAGACATCCAAACAAAGATATTTAAATAGCAGTTTCCCGCGGCCTCCTCCAACGTCGGTGGGTTGGGTGCCGGTGCCTTCTTGCGCGTGTCGACCTTCCACGACGAGGCCTCTTCATGCACGTTCGTATCAGACTACCTACTAGAAGGGGAACTGTGACAATGTGGCGTCCACAAAATCGTAAGATTGCATGACAACTGACACCTTCTATTACCTATGTTATTAAAGGCGCGCCTCAGGTGCGCCTAAGGCTCCAGGCTCACCAAGCTT
Organism: Platanthera zijinensis; assembly: GCA_039513925.1. NCBI lineage: Eukaryota > Viridiplantae > Streptophyta > Magnoliopsida > Asparagales > Orchidaceae > Platanthera > Platanthera zijinensis. Next base: position 112,385,685 of record CM077095.1, on the reverse strand, counting down.
AGAGGTTTGCGCCTCTGTGTGCCTTATTTGTGCCTTTAGAATATAAAAGTGCGTCTAAGTGAAAATTTTGTTGTAAATTCTTTTCTTCAGAAATTAAGAAAAAAATAATGCAAGAATTCAATATATATATTTTAAATTGAGTGTTTTTACAGATAATTGTTCGTTGAGGCTTAGATATGATATAAGTGATCACATTGATTTTATTTTTTAAGAAATATAAACGATAGTAATGAATAATTAATTAGTAGACTAGATGAAATGATATTTGATGATGATTATTTAAAATGAATGTGGTTGCGGCTTGCCTTCCTTAGGCGCGCGCCTACGCCTTGAGCCTTGCGCGGTTGCGCCTAGGCTCCAAGGCCCCTTTGCGCCTTGGTGTGCTTTGCGCCTTTAATAACTAAGTCTATTACTACATTCCTAACAATGTTTTGTTCATATCTCTAAGGTAAATCCACACCACCAGGCCCCATAGCTTGCTCCATTCTGATTGTTTATGCATAAGTTTGCTTAGTAGGTGAATGAGTTTGCTTAGTAGGTCAGAAGGGTTCGCAGGTGGATATTGGCTCTTTTCTTACATTGTTCAAATGTTCTTGTGACGCGGGATGAATCTAACGGTGATGGGGGTGTGTTGCCCTAATCCTACATGCAATGCAAACAATCATGAACAAAATTAGTGGCTGTACGACCAATCTTAAAATAATGATGCGAAGAATACACGCACACAATCCGATCAGCGAGCTGACACAACAAGGACTCTAATGTGATGCAAAAAAGTGGATCAATCATGCAATTATCAACACGCCATTAATTAAACAATAAAACTTGCACTTGACACAATTGAGTCACATTGGATCACAAATATTTCAAATCAAGCAAACAAACAATCATTGCAAATTAAGTAAACAAATCAAATAAATACGAGCCAAATATTTCAAAAATACAAATAACGCCCATATAATGCAAAGGAAATGAAATCTAAAATTCAAAACTCTTCAAGTAATCGGTGTTGGTGATAGAGGGGATAATCTAGTGGCAGTGTGGCTGCCCCGAAGGGAGAATGCTGTTGTGGGGGGTTGTCGGAGGGGAGAGCATGCTCGACTAGAGGTGGGTGGCGGTGAGGGGTGCACTATAATAGTAGGTATATGGGTTGGAGGGGTCGGGTAGGCTTATGGGAGTGTTGTTGGTTGTATGGAGGAGTTGGAATGGGATGTTGCAAGGGTGGGGGTGGTCGGCAGGGTGTTGGGACAGGGGAGAGGGTGGCCGGAGGTTGTTGTTGGGGAGTGGTAATGGAAGGGCCAAACTGATGAGAAAAGGCAACCTAGGGGGGGAGGGGGCTGAATGGGAAGTATCCCGGGAGGGCTAGTCAGTGCAGGGAAAGGTTGACTGGTGGCTGACAGGGCTCGGAAGGGCTCAGCGGTGGTGTTGGCACTGGGAATGGTCGATGGAGGCAGGGGGTCGGTAGCGGAAGTTTTTGAGTGGGCAGAGGTGGAAACGAGATCTATTGGAGCAAATGGTGATGACGATGGCCCTGGACGAAGCAGCGGAGGAGGCGGGGACTGGCATCAACACCAACACTGGTCGTGGGAGATCCCTTGGTGTTGTCACTCACAATGACCAAGTGGGTTGCAGTTTTCAGAAGCCAACTCTCAATACCCCCTATTTGCCCTAGCCGGATGAGATAGGGTGAGGGGGGGGGGAGTTTATGTCAAATCATCTGGTGGCCTTAAATGCACAATCAAATAAAAAAAAACATAAAAATATGAAAAATAGCGACAAATGTGATAACGGTCTCCGATCGCCAATCCGTTGATCTAAAAATCATTGATCTGGTAAATCACTCAAATGTGGCTCTTTCAATCTCCTTGAGCTTATCTGGGCCACATACACTACATGTTACCTCTTGTTTGGCCTCATCCTCACTACATGTTGCCTATTGTTTTGGCCTCGTCCTTCTCCTTCTGACAGGACCCCTAGTTGAATGATTTGGGATTCCAAAGCAAAAGAGATTATTTTATTATTGGGGACAAATTAGCATAGTCAAACTCATGTTCCCTTTCGTGATCCCTAGTTTTTGTTGCTAATGGAGACATAAGGAAGGATGAATGAGATAGCCTGTTTAATTGTTTAATTGTTTACCCTTTTGGGTATTCATTATGGTTATGCAACCATTCTTACTAGAATATGATTTTACCCATGTTAAGCTTTCCTACCAATCTTGTGTTTTTTAGCTCCCCTTCTTTCTAATTTTGCCTTCTTCCCTTTTTTCTATTGTTTTTTTGTTTGGCTTCTTTTATTTTTTAAAAATATTGCTATCCTCTCAGTTTATAGCTTTCTTTATGCCTATCTCTATTCACATCGTCTTATGCAATTTTTTTCATTTGCTAGGTGTTGATAGAGTACTTTACATCTCAATTTCCTAGAGTTCCTCTCTGTCAGTGGTGTTTAAGCCCCGATAATTTGTTTTCTTCAAGGGAATTTTTTGTATAAATGACAAATAGCTCTCTATCATGATGTCCGCCTCCCTTTATCCTCTCGCTTTATGCCTTTATCTGATGCAGCATAGATCTGATGTTTCTCCATTACATTGTTGCCATCCTGTAGTGCCGCTTGTGGTTACTTCTCCATTGCGTCATCTTTGGCCTCTTGAGCACCTATTTGATGTTTCTTTATTATTCCATCACCCTTCTCTGAGATATCTATTGCTACTTCATTATGCCACTGTGATCAACACAACACGAGTATCATGCAACAATAGAGGCAACAACATGAATTGAAGCATCAAAGATTCCATGTATCTCTTCTTAATTGTTTCTTGTTTTCTTATGAGGGTATTAATAGCGATTCTCAAATTGGTTGTCAATGTATTCTATGTAGAGACGAACTGTGCGTCTTTTCTCGATCTTGCTGGCCATTGTGCATCATGACATTTCTTACAAATTGAAGATAAAGATCCTCCACGGATACCACACTCCGTCAGTTGCTAAATGTTTATCATCAATTGATGTTGGAACTCATTGAATCTTGAGCTCAAATCCTGCATATCTTACTTGTAAATGTTTAGATCAGTTTTTGCTTTGTTAGCTAGTATTGTCTATAACTTCATGCATTGGTCCTCAACTTATTCATCTGAACTTCGCAAGAGAAGTTTGATGTTTTGTTGGAAAAAAACCATCTATCTAATTGCAGGAAGAATTTTCAATTATAAATATGAACTCCATATCCTAAAGAAAGTGATTTGACTATTACTGATTTCGTTCATAAAGAAAAATAAACAATTACTTGAGCCTCAACGCATCTGGAGAACTCCTTCATGATGATGATCTTGTTTTATCCATTTTAAATGGTCTCAATTCTGAATCTTTGAAATTGCTCCCAATGTCCGTCAAAGAAATCAAGAAGGGGTCGTGGTGCCAGGAAATTACAGTTTAACCCAAGTGGTCTTCAGAATTCACAGCATAGTGGACAGTTTGTTAAAATGATGGGCAAACTAGCTTAATTGTTGAGAGTAGCTTGCAAATATCTCATACTTGTGATACTTTACTCTCTCTGAATAATACTACCATGGGAACATACATTTGAAGCATGAATATTGGTGTGAGGGGTATATCAACATCACCAGAGACGGGGGTGGTATAACCATTTGCCACAGTGATGAACTTGGGGTGAGCAGTCACTGAATATTGCGGAGGGCGTTGCAAAGTAATGTGATGCGTGACACCCGAGTTCACAATCCAGTGAGAGCTTTGCGAGAGACAAGAAATACCTTCATTGGAAATAGATGCGTCAGAGCCAGACGAGCGAGAGATCACCCCTTGCAGGTGTTGGAGCTGAGTGCGAAGAGCATCAATGTCTGCCCGAGCAGAGACAGTAGAGTCCGGGGCAGGAGCAGCAGGAGGATCAGCCAGAGCAGGAGCAACATGATGTGGTGGCAGCCCATGCTTGCGATAGCAGGTGGCCTCAAGATGGCCATCCCGTCCGCAATAGGTGCACTTAAACAGAGATTTTCCAGACTGATCTCGTCCCCGAGATGTGTTACGGCCCCACGGGCTGAGGACCCCCGAGCATGCGGAGCTGGTGAAGAGTGTTGTAGAAGCGTTAGGGAGAGAGTAACAGGAGTATCCGGGGGCGGGGTGACCTTCAGAAGCATGAATCACACATCAGATAAAGATGGGGTGGTAGTAGATGAGAGAATCTGGGCCCGAACTTTGTGGAGGTGAGAGGGAACCCGAGACATCATCATCGCAATCCCGACAGCCTCTTTCTAGGCCCGTTGAGTGGCCAGATCTGTAGTGGAAGGTTGATGCTGGATCCAGGTCTCCACCAGGGTCTTGGCTTTAGCAACAAAGGAGATCATATCACCAGGACTCCCGGGATCAAGGTTCTGAAGATCTGAGATGATGTCGAATAGGTGTTGCAAACTATTCTGTCCCGAGTAAAAGAATGAAGTTCCTCCCACATGGCCTTCGCCGTGTCATGATACATAGCCATTCGATAGGGCTCGGTGTCCATGAAGTTGAGCATCCAAGATTGGACGCGACCATCATCGCGAAGCCACTCATCGGTTGGAGAGGGTCGGCATGACCTGAGTGAGGTGATGAAGAAGACCTTTCGTCTGCAGGGCACGACGAACCGAGTGAACCCACTCCACAAAATTGCGCTTCCCACTGAGAGAGATAGTAGTAATTCGAAGTTCATCGCGAAGCTCGGGGACTGGAGCCGCAACACGATCAGGGAGAACAGAGGAGGCATTAGAATTCTCGGATGCTATGAGACCGCAACGGTTAAAAGAAGACCGCAACAAGGCAAAAACACGGCGAACAGGAACTAGTTCGGGCGGCTAGGAGCAGACCGCACCAAGAGAAACCACGGCGAACAGTCACCAGACCGTGCGGTTAGAAGCAACCCGCACAGGATCGGTAGAGACAGTCCCCGCACGAATAGCTGATCAAGCCGAGAAGCGAGAAGCTGAGCAAGCCGGGAAGCGGCAAGGCAAGAGAAGGGCGAACTCCTTGCGACAAGAGGGAAACCGCGCGACAAGGAGAGAATCAGAGACCGCGCGACAAGGAGAGAACCGGAGACCGCGTGACAAGCGCTAAAAGGACCCCGTGCGACAAAGATATCGCGTGGCAAGGAAAGAGAGTCCGCGGCGAGAGCACCGGGAAGAGACCGCAGCGGGCAGAAACAGGTCGCAGTTGGTAGAGTGAGAAGCCAGACGGTTAGGGTGCAACCGCGGGAAGAAAAGGGCTATCCGCGGGTAGAGCTAATCGGGGGAAGAAAAGGCTATCCGGCTAACAGGGGAAGCCGCAGTAGGAGAGAGGAACCTGTGATGGTTAAGAAGGCCTATCCGCACGAGAGTGGGGTCCAAGTGCCAGTGAGAGATGGGGCTATAAAAGAGCGTAGAAGAGGAGGAAGGTGGATCTACGGGAGAGGGAACTGAGGCGGGTAGGAATGAGAGAGGCCGCAAAACTGTGCAGTTAGGCAGAAACGCAGGCTACCCGGTTAACATGCAAATTGGACGGTTTGAGAAAAAACAGGCCGAACCGTATGGCTCTGATACCATGTAAAGAAAGGTCCAAACCTTGTATATACTTCTTGAATACCAGAATACAAGTATGGGTACAAATATATAGGAGAGAGGAGAGAAAAACTTAGCTATACGAACAATGTGAGACTAAACACTAAATCCTATATGAGCCATATTAATGGGCCAATACATCATGTTTCCTAATATTCTCTAACAATACCCATTAAGTGCTATACCTTATGATAGGTATGATACTAGGTTCCATTCATTGGTGATAGCGCGTACACCCTGTTTGAGAGAGCGTTGACTTTCATGGATGCGGTCACAAAAAAATCAGGTAGCGTTCAGGTGAGTGCTGTCAGAAATGTTATTTTCCCAAAGCGACATTTTGAGCCAAACGCCACAATAATCATGCAGGTGTGGCCAATGCTTTAGCTGTTGTGAACGCCCAGATCCCAAGAAATTAAAATTTGACTAAAAAAGCTATCACGAAGTTCCAAACACGAATGTATTGTCATCGCTGCATTTACTACCACGTTTTATAACATCACAATTGTTCCAAATTGTAGAAGAATCATGTAAAATGGCCCATACAAAGGACCATTTTTCTTATGTATAGATTAGTCCCACATCTTGGTTTGTAGTTGATTTTTTACTCCTCCCTATAAATTTGTGTACAAATACTTGTATTATTAACTTTGTAAGTGAAGTAATAAACTATTGAAATTACACATTCTCATTTTCTACATGCTATCAGAGCCAATCGAATCCTCTCATTGGACTCATTGCTCTCTCGTTCTCGCCGTTTGATCTTTGTTCTTCTTTTATTATTTTTCTGGTACTTGCAACCTCTCCATTAGGAGCTCTCCCGGTTTCCATTCTCAAGTCGTCTCTAAATGAAGCCAGCCCACCCCGCCTTTTTTAGGCAAGCCAGGTGCTAATGTGCTCGCTGCCTCCGCGTTCCTACTTGTCGAACCCCTGCAACAGGTATCTCCATTTTCTTGCTCAGGTCTCACCGTTTCCAGATGCAGATCCTGCCATTTCCAGGAGCAGATCTTGTCGTTCCCAAGAGCCTGGTCTCTCCATATCCAGGAACAAGGTCTATTCGTCTCATCGTTTCCCTGTCGGCTTATGTTTGCCGCTTGACCTTGCGTCGGGACCTGTGCCAGAAGCCGCCTCTTCTACGCTTCAGAGCTCGCAACTACCTTTCTTATAGAGCTCGCAACTTCCTTCCTGAAGCCGCAACTCTTCTTAGATTCCAAGCTCGCAACTACCTTCCTTCCTGAAGCCATTGCTTCTCCATTTTCGAACTCATAGCTGCCTTCCTCCCTGAGCTCGCAACTACCTTCCTTCCAGAAGCCGCTGCTCTTCTTCTCTGATTCCAAGCTCGCTGCCACCCCTCACCGAGGGAACTCGCCACTTCTTGCTATACTTGCCGATCCTTTCTTGTTGTTTCTCTTCCAACTATGTCTAATCCCATGGGGACAAATACTGTGTCTGCCTCATCCAACATTCCGACAACCCTTGGTCTAACCTCTCTCTGATGTCCGCGATGAACTACACATTTCCACCATCTCCCTGATAAAGAAGAAAAAATTGCTGACCAAGGAGCTACTTCATCATTTGACTCGTGACCCACTTGTTGCGCCTACTGAGCAATGACTTTGGGATAATGACCGGGTTCAGTCATGGATTTCGAATTCCATGGAGAGTGAGTCATATCACATGGTTGTGTACCCACGAGAGTGTCAAAGACATGTGGGATGAACTTCAGTCACTGTACTCTGAGATGGTCAACCTTCAACATTTGTTCATTATCTTTATGGACTTCTAGACAGTTGAACTTGGTGTGGATGAGGACCTGACTTCCTTTGTTGCAAAGTACAAGACCCTCATCGTGGCATGGTTCCAACACCAACCACCAACTTTAGATTTTGCCACCCAACGAGCTCAGAAGGAAGCGGTTGGCATAACCACTGATGTTGGCATGGATCCCCCCTCAACCTATACAGTGTTCATGCCAACATCTTTTCCTTTCCCACCATTCCCTCTCTCTCTGATGTTTGCTCTATGATTTTGAAGGTGACGCCGCCCACCGATGTCTCTATGAATCCCTTCCTTGCCCTTCGACAACATTCCATTGAAACTCTCCCTCCACCAATTAGGACTTGTGGAGACCGCTATGGGTCTTGGGGCGGTGGATACATTGGTCGGAATCGCCCCAAGGGCACATCACTCGCATGTGTACCCATTATGGCCGGAGACATCATACTGAGGCCACATGTTACAAGAAACATGGGTTCCCGCCACAATCTTCCACCTCTCAGTACCGCGCTTCTCCTGCGATGGATGCTCCTAACACATCTCACTCCTACATTGACACTCGTGAGGAACTCCAACATTTCTGTGGGCTGATTACTCACACTTCCGGCTTCGTCGCCTCTATCTCCAATGAAGTTATATTGTGTTTTTCCTATTGCCCCTCTTGGATAGTGGAATATGGGGCAACAAATCACATTACTCCGTAGAATCCTTCTCGGTACATGAACTCTACTTGTCCTAAGTTTTTCACGGTGGTCAATGATGACACAATCCCGGTCCGCGGATCTGACGATCTCACGCCGCCTCTCTCTCTGCTTTGTTCTTCATGTTATTGACTCTCAATTTAATCTCCTTTTCATCAGTTATCTTACTCATGACCATGGGTGCTCTATCACCTTTTCCTCTTCTTTCTTTATGACGCAAGATCGATAAACGCAGAATATCATTAGTAGAGGTTGACTGTTAAATGGGCTCTACCATTTGGACCTTCTTCCCACCTCAATTCTCTCCTCTGTCAGCTCTGTTAATTGACACGTCTTGGTCATGCTTCTTTTCCTATCATGCAGAAAATTCTTCCTGAATATTTTTTTTGAATTTACCTGTGAATCCCGTATTTACGGAAAGCAACCTTGCTCTACCTTATTCCCTCGTTGTACTAGGAGCTCTGCTTCATTCGATTTAGTGCATTCAGACATTTAGGTCCCATATAAAATTATCGGTTTATATAAATATCGTTAATTTCTTACTTTTATTGATGATCATTCTTGCATGACCTGTTGTATTTACTACACGATCACTCTGAATTATTACGTGTCTTTCACTCATTCATTACTGAACCCGTACTCAATTCCCGTGCTCCATTAAAATACTGCTAACCAATAATGCACACAAATATACAAGTCACGACTTTCAAGAAGCTTGCATTACGTTGGGTATTATCCACCAAACGTCTGCCTATACACTGCAACAAAATGTTATTGCCGAACGGAAGAGTCACCACCTCCTCGAGGTTGCTCGCTCTTTTATGTTTCAAATACAGGTCTCCAAGATATGTTGGCACTTCAAGGTTCCACCGCATTCTATTTGATGTATTCCAAAATCTCCAAAATTATATTTTAAGTATTAAAAGTGTGATCTTTTAAATTTTGTTGCGCAAGCGCAAATTTCTTATGCTTGCAAGAAATTATTAGGAGAAAAATAAATATCTTATGTCTGCAATAGACTAGATAGGTGGATAAGAAAATTAAGTTTCTAGAAATTTACGTTTTAAATTATGGTATACATGAAAAAATAAAACAAGCAATGGAGTAGGGCTGAGCATATTATTTGAAACTCAAAAGTCGCTCGAATATTGGCCCGAATCGGAATCAGTTAAAATTGATTCAACTCAATTTGAGTCGATTCAATTTGACTCAAATTTGATTTCGAGTCGATTTCGAGCCAACATTGAATCGCTCGAAATATCCTGTATTTATTAATATATTCTTATTTTTAAATTAAAAATACTAAAATTTTAACTTAAATAAAAAAAAGTAACGCCTTAAGTGTTTCATCTGCTAAATTTAGAGGTTGCCCAATTTAATTTTGAGCCAACTATAAATAAAGAGAAAAATTGCTCAATTTTGAGCCAACTCACTTTGATTTCGAGTTGAATCGAAATAGAGCCATTTCGAGTCGAGCAAACTCGACGCAAAAACGATTTCAATTTTGAGTCAATTTCGAGCCGAGTTCGACTCAAAAATTTCGATTTCGAGCCGAGATCAAATCGCTCGAACTTGACTCGATATCATCCCTACAATGGAGTATGCATTATTGTGAATACTACTTTGAGGGATAGAGTTGTTGAGGTAAATAGAAAATGTGATAGAATCTTAGCTCTTAAATTGATCATAGAAAAACTATTAATATGATCAGTATTTATGCGCCACAAGTAGGATTAAGTAAGATATTAAAGTGCAATTTTAGGAATACTTAGACCATGTTGTAAGATAAATTCCACAAAGAGAGATTTTCATATGATGAGACTTAAATGGACATATAACGAAGAAAAATACACATTATACAGTCGTTCATGAAGAATTTGGGTACGAAGAAAGTAATGAAAAAGGAAGAACTATTTTAGACTTTGCCAAACACATGAGATAATTATGCTAAATACGTTTTTCATGAAAATGAAACATTTAATTACATTAAAAGCGGATCAAATAAGTCACAAATTAATTATTTTATTTCTCGTAAAATGGATAAAATGATTTGTAAGGATTGCAAAGTCATACCAGAAGAAAGTTTAACACCAAAACATAGGTTAGCAGCGTTGGACGTGCAAATTAAATATAATAAATTTAAGATAAGGACAAAAGTGTTGCCAAAATATCCGTGGTGGAACTTGCCGATATAAAAATGGGTTACTTTCAGGACATCAATTATGAGACAACTAGTTGATGACTCATGTGTTGCTCTTAGTGTCTCATAGGAAGTTTTGTCTTCGCATTTAAGGATAAATGAAAAATATATACTTGGAGAATCAAAAGATCTTGCGCCCCCAAATAATGAATTTTTGCAGTGGAAAGCGAAAGTGCAAGAAAAAGTTAGGGCAAAAAGAGTCAGCTATAGAATACTCTACGCTTGTAGAAATGATGAAAACTTAGCAAAGTATAATATCGTCAAAAGTGATGTTAGACATGTAGTAAATAAAGTAAGAAGTCAAGCTTATGAAGAATTTTATAAGTTACTAGATACCAAAAATGAAGAGCGTAATATATATAAAATTGCTCGAGCTAGAGTGAGGAAGACAAGAGATTCAAAGTAAGTTAGATACATAAAGAATGAAACAGATACAATTCTGACGAATAATGTGATTGTTAAAGAGATGAAAAAGATACTTTTATCAACTCCACAATGAAAAAAGAGATAATAAATTGAACTTAGAAGAGTTAAATAAATCAGAGAAATATAAGAAATAACGTTTTATCATAAAATTCAAATATTAGAGGTAAATGATGTTCTAAAGAAGATAAAAAATGAAAAGGTGGTTGATCCAGACGATATACCCATTGAAGTATGAAAATGTCTAGGGAATGTAGAAATTTTGTGACTTACATATTTCTTCAATAAGATACTAAATACAAAGATGTCAAACCAATGAAGAGAAAATATCTTGACAACCTTTGTATAAGAACAAATGAGATATACAAAATTATGTTAATTACAGATGAATTAAATTAACGTTTCATACTATGAAACTATAAAACATTAATTGAAAGAATAGTGAGACGAGAGACTAATATCTCAGAGAATTAATTTAGATTCATGTTAGGGCGATCGACCATGAATGCTATACATCTCTTAAGGAGACTCATTGACAACTATCCAGAAAGAAAACAAGATTTGCATATGCTGTTTATCGATTTTGAAAAAGCTTATGATAAAGTTTTAAGAGAATTCTTATGAAGAGTCTTAGAAAATAAAGGTGTAAATGTATCATAAATTTGACATAATCTTAGATATTTATACAAATTCAATGACGAGGGTGAGGATATCCGGAGGATTAACATAGACATTCCCTATCACTGTTGGCTTACATCAAGGGTCAGTTTTAAGCCCTTATATCTTTACCCTTATCTTATATGAGCTCACCACATATATCCAACAAGCAATACCTTGTTGTTTGTTGTTTGCAAATGATATTGTTTTGGTCGACGAGTAGTGCGAGGGTGTAATCGCAAAACTCGAATTTTGACGAGACACTTTAGAAAAGAAGGGTTTTTAGTTGAGCGGGGCAAAGATGGAATATATAGAGCTTAAATTTAGTAGTGCAAGAAGGACAAATGACTTCATTATTAAGTTAGGTGATCAAGATACTTCCCGCAGTATGTGCTTTAAATACCTTGGATTGATAGTTCAAAAAGATGAAGGTGTAAATAAAGATGTAATACATAGAATTCAAGCAGGTTGGGTTAAGTGGAGAGGTGCGTTAGTGATTTTATGTGATTGTAAAGTACCATTACAACTTAAAGGCAAGTTTTACAGTACTGCAATTAGACCAGCGATGCTCTATGGTTCTGAATGTTGGGCAGTGAATTGTGTACATTATCAAAAAATGGGAGTTGCGGAGATGAGAATGCTTAGGTAGATATGTGGGCACACATGACTGGATGTAATTAAGAATTAATGTATCAGGGATAAGACAGGAGTGGTGCCAATTGCAGAGAAGATGCGAGAAGCTCAGCTAAGATGGTTCAGACATGTACAAAAGAAATCATTAGAGACACTTGTTAGGTGTTCTGAGAGTTTAGTCACTAGACATGTTAAACGGGGGAGGGGTAGGCCAATAAAGACTTGGAATGAAACTATAAGGAAAAACATGATGCACTTAGACATTAGTGAGATTATGACTAAAGATAGGGCACAATGGCGACAAATGACCCCATATAGCCGACCCCACTATATGGGATAAATGCTTGAGTGTTATTGTTGTTATTTAAGCGCGAATTTCACAAAAAAAAATCATGTGATAGCCAACCGAGGAATAGCTAGGCACGCATAAAATCCCAACACTCGTGCGCATTCCGCAATATGAAATAAACATCCACACACATTTCATTGAAAGGAAGACAACAATGGATTTTCAAAATTAACGGCAAATAGGAAGTGATAATTTTAGTCAAGCTCTGATTTTAAGGTGAAGTTAATATTAAGCATAAAATTAATCCAACACAATGAGAGCAACATAGGTGGGAGGGTTATACCTTCCGGTCAAGTGCGGCGAAGGAATCAATCCTTGCTCCGGATAGGGATATGGTGGGCCAAACTTTGGAGAAACTTTTCTCCTGGGCTCATTAAGTCAAATCTGGACTGAAAACAATAAAACAAGAGGCCGGCAAAGGTGTTGCTGGGACATGCAGGATCTGCGATGGAGGCGGAACAACAACTATAGAGGGAGCCGATTAGAACTGGTGGGAAACGTGAAGATGAAGGTTAGCAGTGGAGTTGCCTGGACGTGCAAGCTCTGCGAAGGAGATGGATCATCGACTGTGGAGGGAGTCACTCAGATCTGGCGGAAACAAGGCGAACACCGGCGTGAAAGTAGCCAAGGAATGTTGGCCAGAAGACAAAATTGACAGAGAAGTGTGCGCCGGGATCATAGATGTTCTCTGACGGCGGCAACATGGTAAGGAGATCAGGCGCCGGGCGACTGGAAGTTCGGAAGTGGTTTGCTGGAGAAAAAACTGAACGAGAGATAAGTCTTGTTCAGTTTTATTTTCCAGGCTCCCCCATTGTGGAAGGAGGCTAGGGAATAAATAGAGGTGTGTTTAATCTCATTAAATGATAATTAAGGAATTTCATGGGGGGGGGGGGGGGCTGTTTTTTGTTTTAAAAGAGGAATGGGGAAGGGTTTTTCAAAGGTTTTATATGTAATAAATGGTTACTAAATAAAAAAGGGAGTTTTAAAAGGGGTGTGAGCCGTCCAGCAATATATGTAATAAATGGTTACTAAAGGGGGGGGGGGGGTTAGACTTTAGTTTTATTATTTATTTTATGCTTGTATGTTTGTCCTTCTATATATTATGGATGGGCTCTTATTTTCCAAGTAATGAATTGAAATCTCTCCTTCCAACATGGTATGAGAGGATTCGATACCCTAAGCTGTTACGCACGAAGTCCCGCTCGTTCCGCTGCCTCAATCGCGCTCGCGTGCCTGCAGCGTCGGAGCCCTAATCCCGCGGTGCTTTATCCCGAGTCCTCCTCCAGCGCCTCAACCCGCTCTGCCCGCTTCCGCAACCCCCGCGTTGCCCGCCTCTGCGCACCCCAGCGCCTCCGCTCCTCTTCCGCGTTGCCTGCCTCCAACGCCTCCACTCCGCCCCAATTTTTTTCTGGACGCCAGATCCCGTGGGGGATGTGCTTGTTAGGCGATGCCGTGGATTTCTGCTGTCCATTTCTTCTGCGTGAGGGGATGACTGTCGCCGTTCCCTTCTCTCCCTCTCTCGGCCGCCTTGTGGAATCAACTGAGCACGTTTCTTTCTATGAGAAGTTTTTAGGGCTTTGCCCCTTGTTTCCCATTTGGTCTTCTTCCCGAGGTTTCTATCCTCGTGTGGCTATGGATGGGAGCGTTGAATCTCCAACTTTGTCCTCCGGCGTGTGCGTTGAATCCTCACCGATGTTGGCATTGGGCTCCAACTGTGTCCTCCATGAACACGGGACTCCTCAAATTACCACCATGAGGCTTGATGGCACCAATTACCTCTCGTGGGCTCGGTCTATCACTCTTGCTCTGGAAAGCCACGGTATGTTTGGCTATGTTTCTGGCACTACTGCTGCCCCCATCCTACCTTTACCAAATGGTGTCAATGGGATTTTGAAAACTTCTTGGTCATGTTGTGGCTTCTTAATTCCATGCAAGAGAGCATTGCTTGGAATTACGTATTCCTTGATACAACGGTCAATATTTGGAAAAGAGCTGAGGTTACCTATTCCTCTCGGGGAAATGCCGCTCAGATCTTTCAACTTCGCCGGCGGATTTTCCTCTTGCGGCAAGGCGATCGTTCTCCTTCCTCCTATTACCTGGAATTTACTCAGCTCTACCAGGAGTATGACCACTTTGATGCTCTCAACCTTGTCTCCTCTGAAGATGAGATTCTTATTCGGGCTCTCGAAGAACGCAATCGGATCTTTGAATTTCTACACGGCCTGCACCGGGACTTTTATCACATTAGTGTCGAGATCCTTGGTCGTACTCCTCTTCCCTCCTTGTCAGAGGTCTTATGTCTTGTTCAGCAAGAATTCGATTGGCGCCAGAGTTTACATACCGACACTACCTCTAATGGATCTTCTCTTGCTGCCCATGTTCGTCCTAGTGGGCGTCCTCCTTGTGACCTACTACCTAATTCTGGGTAGAAGGATCATCTTCTCTGTGATTATTGCTGGAAGACTCGTCATACAAGACACTTGTTTCATGCTCCACGGATTTTCTTCGCCCAAAGGGAGTTCATCTACTCGTGGTGGTCGTGGTTATGGTTGCTCTCCGGGCCGTGTTTCTCTGTCCCGCTCTGCTCATCTCTCGGATGCTTCTGCCGATGCGTCTCCTCGGGCTACTCTTCCTGCTCTCTCCTCCGATGAGATTCTTGCCTTTCGCCGTCTGATGCATGGACATCCCTCCGAGGCTTCTGCTTCCTCCTCCTATGCCCACCAGGGGCCCCTGGGTGCTCATTTGACCACCAACTGCACTCCCACCTAGTGGATCATTGACAGTGGGGCGACCAATCATATGATTGACACTGCTTCAGGTTTTGTATCCTACTCTCCATTGTTGAGTCGTCACAAAGTGAGTGTTGTTGATGGTTCCTTTTCCCCTATTGCTGGAAAAGGAACCAGTCTCTATTCTTCCCTCACTCTCTCGTTTGTGCTTTATGGCCCAAAATTTACTCGAAATCTCCTTTCTATCAGTCAATTAACTAACTCTATGCATTGCTCAGTGACATTTTTCCCTTCTTGTGACTTTCAGGATCGGACGACAGGGAAGGTGATTGGCTCTAGTAAACTGTACGATGAACCGTATCTCTTTGACCCCTTTAGCTCGGCTCCTGCTTCTTCTTCGCAGGCTTTTCGCGTGGCTTCATCTACTACTTTGGAATCCTGGCACTGTCGTATTGGACATCCCTCTATCTCCGTTATGAAATTTGTGTTTCTGGCTATGTCGTCTTCTGTTTTTAATTCTCTTCGTTGTGTTGTATGTGAACTAGGTAAGCACAAGCGGGACTCTCTTCCTCGGATGTCCCCTCCTTGTGCTACATCTTTTGAAATTATCCATTCTGATGTTTGGGGCCCTAGCCCGGTTGCTTTTATTTCTGGGTATAAATGGTTTGTCACTTTTATTGACTGCTTTTCTCGGTGCACATGACTATCTCATGAAAAACAAATCTGATGTGTTTTCGTTATTTCTACATTTTCATACGATGGTCACCACTCAATTCAATGCCACTGTGAAAATATTGCGAACTGACAATGGTCGTGAATACACTGATTCTCACTTTGAACGCTACCTTGTGTGACTTGGGGGTATCATCCACCAAACTTCGTGTGCGTACACTCCTGCCCAGAATGGGGTCACCGAGCGTAAGAATTGGCATCTCCTGGAGGTTGCTCGCTGCTTATTACTTCAGGCGCACCTACACAAATACTATTGGGGTGATACGTTCCTCACGGCTACACATCTTTTTAATCGGTTGCCAACTCACTCCTAAACCACAAGACACCGTTAGAAACTCTCAATATCCCTTATAGTGAGCTCACCCCATATATCTTTGGATGTGTTTGCTTGTCCATGTGCACCACACTTCCAAACTTGATCCCCAGGAGCTTCAGTGTGTTTTCATTGGATACGCAAACACTCAAAAAGGGTATATGTGTTTTCATTCTGGGACCCAAAAGATTTGTCACCATGAATGTCACTTTCCATGAATTCGAGCCCTATTATGGGACCTCCTTTCAGGGGGAGACTGACATCATGGAAGTGAGCTCTCCCACTATCTCTCTACCTATATCTACTCCATATCAGCCTCCCGTCTCTTCTACTATGAGCCTTGTGGATCCGCAGCCACCTGTGGATCTGCCTTCGCCTTTGCCTCCTCGTCCTACTCCTCCTTTGCAGGTTTATACTCGTCGGCGAAGGGGTACAAATGGTCAGCTCCTGCACACTATACCTGACGCCACATCTGAACCGTCTACAGGTGCTTAAGGTAACCGTGCTTCCACCCTACATCCCTTATCTTATTATATGTCTTATGAATCATTACCCTTCCGACATAAAGCCTTTGTCACTTCTCTGTCCTCCGTCGCCATTCTCTCCTCGTGGCAGGAAGCTCTGGAACATCAAAAGTGGAAGGATGCTATGCAGGAAGAAATGATTGCCCTTGAGAATAACTACACATGAGACCTTGTTGATCTCCCTCAAGGCAAGACTATGGTGGGATGCAAATGGATTTTTTCGTTGAAACAAAACCCCCAAGGCCTTATGGACCGTTACAAGGCTGGGTTGGTGGCTAGAGGATACATCCAAACGTCCGGGATTGATTATCAGGAAACCTTTGCCCCTGTTGCAAAGATGAATTCTATCAGGATTCTGCTCTCGTGTGATGCATGCAAAGGGTAAAGTCTCAGCCAGTTAGACGTGAAGAACGCCTTCCTCCATGCAGATTTGGCAGAGGAAGTTTATATGGCTCTACTCTCTGGCTTCACCTCTAAGGGATCTGCGGGAAATGTATCCAGATTGAAGAAGGCTCTATATGACCTAAAACAATCCCCGAGGGCTTGGTTTGGGAGTTTCCAACGAGCAATGGTGAAATTTGGGTACAATCAGAGTAATGTTGATCATACCTTATTTGTAAACCACAGACAAAGAAAATTGACCATGTTGATAGTCTATGTGGATGACATTGTAATAACTGGGGATGACATGGAAGAAATAAAAAACCTGAAGACAAGACTAGCTAGTGAATTTGAGGTAAATGATCTTGAGAATCTCAAGTACTTCCTTGGCATAGAGGTTGCAAGATCCAAGCACGGTATCTTTATCAGAGGAAGTACATCCTTGACTTGCTGGAGACTACAGGAATGAGTGGGTGCAGACCTGCTGATACTCCCATTAAAACAAATCACAGATTGGAAAGGGATGGTGGAGAACTTGTCAGAAACATCAATAGCTTTCAACGGCTGGTGGGGAGGCTCATCTATCTCATACTCGTCCAGATATCTCCTATGTTGTTGGAGCTATCAGCCAGTACATGCATGCTCCCAAGTCACATCACTTGAATGCTGCACATCAAAAACTTAGATATCTCAAAACTTCATCGAGACCTGACATCTTGTTCTCTCCTACTAAAGAATTATCCATTGAAATTTTCACAGATGTTGATTGGGCAGGGTCTGTTGATGATCGTAGATCTACGATCGGGTATTGTGCCTTAGTGGGGGAAAATCTGGTGGCTTGGAGGAGCAAAAAACATGTGGTTGTCAGATCCAGTACTAAAGAGGAATTTAGGGCTATGGCCCAATGCATATGTGAAGGAATGTGGATACGATCCCTTTTGCCTGAGCTTGGGATTCAAAGCAATGACCCGATTCGATTATACTGTGATAACAAAGACGCTATTAGCATTGCTCACAATCCAGTTCAACATGTCCGCACTAAGAACGTGGAAGTCGATCATCATTTCATCAAGGAAAAAATTGTGAGGGGAGTTATTAGCAGCCTGCTTGTCCCCTCAGATCAACAGTTGGCTGAGGTGCTCACAAAAGCCATGTCTCATAGGTGTTTTGGTAACATTATGTCCAAGTTGCGTGTGACATATCACAAGGCCAAGTTGAGGAGTGTTAAACTTTAGATTTATGTATTTATTTTATGCTTGTATGTTTGTCCTCCTATATATTATGGAGGAGCTCTTATTTTCCAAGTAATGAATTGAAATCTCTCCTTCCAATAGTTTTTCTCCTTGGATTTTTAATACATTGATATGAATAAAATGGGGATTTCAAAGGGTACCTTTTCATTTTATTATTTCCCATAAAATAAGAATTTAATTTTAAATTCAGAAATTAAATTATTGCATTATAATTTTAGAATTTAAAATTAAAATATTTAAATTAACATGATTTTCAAAGTTTGCCCTAACTACCACTTTGCCTAATTTGACGGACCAATTTATTCAGGATCTTGCTGGTCGGTCACGCCAATAAGTCAAAAAAACATGCATGAGTGATATGCACGAAAACACACAGACGTGTGCTAATAACATATGCAGAACATATCGCGGTATTTAACATGCACAAAAATAATGGAAACAATAAGCACGAAGACATGCCCGACACTAAAAGAAATACTGGAAATAAAAGTGAAATAAGATGCGACTCGAGTTGCACCATTTTTTCATTAATCGCATGCCCTCTTCTATTCTCAACTCTGCAACACCATTTTCAATCATCCTTCCTTTACACCCCTCTTCCCCTTGACTCATTGTGTTTTCACAAGTGTTTGTTGTCCATCATTTTGGTCCTTCCTTGGACAAACTAGCTTCAAGCGTTACCAAGTATATGTTTATTGTGTACTCTCGCACACAAAAGGTCTATGTGTGTTACTCTCCCACTGATCGGAAACTTGTTACATTCGTCGACGTCACCTTCTTCGAGAATCAACTCTTCTACTCCTCGTGATTGCTTCTATCCTGCATCTTAACGTTCCTATCAACAACAACACACCTCCCCTGCTTACAACACCACCTCTCGCGCTCCCAACACCGCCTCCTCTTTCTCTTCGTGTGTACACTCATCGTCGTCTTCAGTCTGATGCCCTAAGTCAGTTGTCCCCTACTTATGAAGCTCAACAGCTTGCTAATCCTACTACGACTTCTATCGCGCTCTCTCTCTCATTACGTCTCCTTACATCACTTATCTCCCGACCTTCACTGGTTTGCGATTTCCTTGTCTTCCATTTCCACCTCCTCTTCTATGCAAGAAGCTCTTCGGCATCCATGGTGGCGCGCCACGATAGATGAGGAAATTACTGCCCTTCTGGGCCAATCAAACCTATGAACTTATCCCTCTTCCTCCTGGTCAATCCGGTGTGGGATGTAAATGAGTCCTCACTGTGAAGCATCGTCTTGATGGGTCTGTTGAGCACCTCAAAGCTCGTCTTGTGGCTTGCGGTTTCACTCCACAATATGACCTCGACTTTGATGAGACATTCTCTCCCGTTGCAAAGCTTAATGCCGTTTGAGTCTTGATATCTTTGGTTATTCATCGTCATTGGTTGTTGCATCAACTTGAGATCGAGAATGCCTTCCTTAATGACGATCTCGTTGCGACTGACTACATGCACCAAACTCCTGGTAATGAATCCATGAGGTAGTCTCTTGGCGGCCACTTCAAGAAATCTCTTTATGGCCTTAAGCAGTCTCATCGAGCTTGGTTTGATAAGTTCAGTCGGTTTCTTCGAGATTTTTGCTTCATTTGGAGCTCGACAGAAATCTCCATACTCGTCGCCGCCTGACGGACATAGTGATATTTCTTATATATGTTGATGATATTCTCATCACGGGTGAAGATTTGAACGGTATAGTTATGATCAAGAAGCACTTGACCTCACATTTTCAAACCAAAGATTTTGGTCTCCTCCGATATTTCATGGGTATCGAGTTAGCTCGTCGACCCGATTTACTCGTCGTGTCTCAATGGAAGTACTGTCTCGACCTTCTTCACGATGCGGGCTACTCAGGATGCAAGCATGCTGACACCCCAGTGGATGCCAACCGCAAGATCTGTGCTCACACATCCGACTCTGATCTACTTCTCACTAATTCGAAGTACTATCATCGTCTTGTTGACAAGCTTACATATCTGATTGTCACATGATTTGATATATCCTTTGTTGTTAGGATGGTCAGCTGTTTTCTGCATGCTCGCTGGATATCCCACCTCTAGGCTGTCGAGCGAATCCTTTGGTATCTGAAGAATGCTCCGGGACAAGGGCTCTATTATAATTCTCTTTTATTCTTAACCTCACACTCCAACACTCAGAATCAACACCTACAACTTCTTTCCATTCTTCTAATCCTACTGCGTCGAATATTAAGTTTGTTTGATGCCACGTTTTCGTTCTGATGCGTTTGGACAAAAATGACAATCATTTTACACTCGTTTGACATGACAACGGTTAGTACTGCTGCCGTAGAAAAATCTCAATTTAAATCTAAATGTGTGCACAATTCTAAGTGCGAGGTTGGGAGTTCACAAACGACATTTCACGACCACCACAACCGTGCCAAACAAACCCTAAATCTGGTGTTTCCCCATCTACTATATTCTTTTATAACAACTACCACTCCCGTGTTTGTGGTATTTTTCGTGCATGTTAAAGATATTATTGGTTCTAAATTGCTAATAATAATCATCACTCTCTTAAGGATCTATTATTGAAAATTATAACTAGATCTTGTATTATTCTACTCGTCTATGTTTACAATACTAATCTATCGTGAGACCTAATATTGTACTTCATTAAACAAACCTTGTCAAATGATGCATTCTCTCACTGAAAATCGTTGGATTATTGTTGTAAGAGTATTGCCATACTTAAAGGGTAGATTAAATGATGCAATCTCGCATTGAAAATCCTTGACGATACACGATCAACGAGTGGCTTTGTTTTATCTTGGGTATCAATTAATTTCATGGATAACAATTTGTTATTTTATGATCAAACACTGTGCCTACATATAGAGCCCTTGCTAATGTTCCTCTTAAACTTACTTGGATTCAATCTCTCCTGTTTGAATTGAGTTAATGTGTGGGTATAGTTAAAATTGAGTTAATGTGTGGGTATAGTCAAAGTTGTTATATCTTTAGCACTGACATCAGGGCTGTCAGATGGTCGAGTGGCACGGGTACCCACTGGCGACAGGGACCTCTTCCCACCATGTGTTGACTACTACTAACACAGATTTCCACATTGCTTTGGGATGGGCTCATCCCCACCTGCGCCAGCTCCTACAAGAATGTGGCGACACCTTTACACTACTAGATGAGCTGCCCCAAATCTGTAGCTGGGACTCCCGCATATGCCTCGTGCCGGCACGATGCCTGTGGTGGTATGCTTATATCGTTACCCCTTCCTCCAGAAAAACGAAATTGAATGCTAATGCAGTGCTATCCTTCAACATGGGATCATCATCGTAGTATATCTCCCTTCTCCTTGCGAGTCTTCTTGGTGTGCAAAAAGAATGGCACATGACACATCTGCGTGGATTACTGGGAGTTGAATGCAAAAACAGTAAAGGAAAAGTTCTCCATACCAGTGATGGATGAACTTCTGTATGAATTAAATGGTGCTTGCTTATTCTTGAAGTTGGATCTATACTTAGGGTATCACCAGGTGCATATGGCCCCCGTAGACGTGGAAAAGACTGTATTTCGTCCCATCATAGTCACTCCAAGTTCTTAGTCATGTCAGTAGGGCTCACGAATGCCCCCTCCACTCTCCATGCATTAATAAATGAGGTATTTCAGTCCCTTCTACGTAGATATGTGTTGGTGTTTTTTGATGATATTTTGGTGTACAGTAACTCAGTAAGACATGGGCAAATCACTTAGACCACCTTCACACCATCTTCCAGTTGATTCGCCAACACCGCCTCATTCTCAAGGCTATGAAGTGTTCATTCGGCACATACAGTGTGACCTACTTAGGACAGGTGGTGCATGACAAAGGGGTTTCAGCTGACCCCGAGAAAATCCAAGGTGTGACAGCTTGGCTTATGCCACAGACATCGCGTATGCTCCACGGGTTTCTTGGTCTCATCGGGTATTACTGCCGCTTCACTCGCAATTACAACTCTATCGTTGAACCGTTGGTGGCCTTACTACGGAAGAATGCATCTGTTTGGGGAGAGAGACACGACCCATTAAGGCCTTTCAGGACCTCCATCAGGCTTTGATTTCTGCTCCAGTCTTGTGTCTTCCGGATTTCTCCCAAGAGTTTCAAGTGGAATGTGATGCCTCCGGGCAGAAAAGCGGGGTTGTTTTGCGGCAAGAGGGGCACCCCATTACTTATTTTAGCAGAAGAACAACCATACACCACCAAAAATTATCGGCATTTGAGTAGCAACTGATCGGCCTCGCCAAGACTGTATAACACTGTCGCCCTTCCGTTTGAGACCGAGCCTTCTTGATTCACTCCGACCATTTCAGCTTGAAGTACCTCCTTGAGCAACACCTCAGTACTGGGCCTCAACAATGGTGGGTCAAGAAACTCATTGGTTCCGATTTTTGCATGGAGTACAAGGCGGGCGCTTTGAACCACGTCGCCAACATCTTGTACCGCAGAGATCACACGAACAAGGAGATTTTTTCGCTATTTACTGCCTCTCGGTCAAGCTGCCATTCTCCTTGCATCAAGAGATCAAGACCTCCCCTGCACTATAGAGTTGCTCCACCTCACCAGAGAAGGCCACCTTCCGCCATGTTCGACCGCACATGCATGTCACATCTTGTATAAGAGCCGATTGTACCACTTGCAGTCTCATCTTGTATAAAGTCGATTGTACTTGGATCCAACTTCTCCTTCATTACCACCATTCTGGAGGGAATGCATGGCAGGAGGCACGAAGGGGGTCCACAAGGCCCTCCAACGCATCCAAGCGAAGTACTTTTGGAAGGTGCTACGTAAGCAAGTTCAGGAATTCCTTGCGGAATGTTCCATCTGCCAAAAGAACAATGTCGACCGCTTCCTTCCCGCGGGCCTACTGCATCCATTGCCCATTCCGACTAAAATCTGGGATGTCGCCTCGATGGATTTTGTCAAGCGGCTGCCCATCTCAAGGGGGAAATCGATTCTCATGGTGGTGGTTGATTGGGTTGTCAAAGGAACACATTTCATTGATCTGGGATGCTCCCTTACTGTCGAAGGCGTCATGCGGGTCTTATTTAAGGGGGGTGTTCCAACTACATTAGATGCTCGAAAGCTTCTTCTTCGATCGCAACAAGGTTTTCACCTGCCGACTTTGGGAAGAATTCTTCGCTCTCAGTGACACCAAACTCATCTTCTCTGCTGCCTTCCACCTATAATCGAATAAGCAGACCGTCGTGGTGAACCGCACTGTGGATATGTACCTACACCGCATCACCCAAGGATCGGGCGCGCTGGCTACTGTAGGTAGAGCATCGCTACAAAACCTCGTATTGCATTTCCCCGCAGAGTACGCCTTTTAGACTCATATATGGGAGGGTCCCTCCCAGCCTATTATCTTACAATGACATCACTGCTCTGATTAAGGCCGTGGATCGTGATCTTCTGGACCATGATTGGGTCCTTTCCACCTCTCGAGCGCGTCTCCTCCAAGCCCAATGCCCGCATGGAAGTCACTTACAATAAAGTCCATCACGAGCTCTCTTTCGCCATTAATGATTGGGTGTGGTTGAAGCACCACCTACCGCCAGACGTCAGCCACCACGACTTCCTCCAACAAATTGGGTCCCAAGTATTATGATCCATTTCAAGGAATCAAGCGGATCAGGGAAGTGGCCTATTAGCTCCAGCTCCCACCGGAAGCCTGAATCCGCAAGGTCTTCCATGTGGCACAATTGAAGCCATTTGTGGGAACCCCTTTACCCGAGCAATTGGTGACCTTACCACCACAACTTGAGGGCAAGTTGGATCTCAACAGGAAGATGTTATGGATCCATATTAGGGTCAGACTTATCAGCGTCACCCGCAAACCACCATGGAGTGATCACACTTTATTTTTCTTGCTAATCGTATTTTTACTTTTTGTCATGATTTTATCCCAGTTGTAGTATGGCCCAAGTGAGGGGCTCTTTGGGCAATATTGTCACTCTCTACTTAAGGGAGAGGGGCCTCACTTATGGTATCATTGAATTAACATCTATCTATCTCTCTCTCCCCTCCCTCTTCTCTTCTCCCCTACCTATCATTTCGACCCGATGGCTCCATCTCGCAGGTATCTGCTCGCTGCTTCTCGCGTAGGATTGCTCCCCCTCGACCTAGCTCTCAGACACCATTAGCTCCTCCGGTCTCTCAAAAGGGGATTTCAATCCTCTTCAAGACTTCTCCCTCATCCACCCTAAAGACCCGGTCGTAGTTGGGAGCCCACAACAGTATTATAACCAAAAATGGCTTGATTAAGGGTTAAAAGTTGCTTCAAATACAAATAAGGAGAATTTAAATGAGGAAATTTCTTTGGAGAGTAATTAATTTTTGAGGAGATACTTACATGATGTGACTGGGAGGAATCTAGTCATTAATGAGTTCTCCAGGTTAACGAGACTTGGTTAAGCTTTTAATGAGTCTGATAGTTTAGAGAATAGAGCTTCTTTGTTGCCCAAAGATTTGTGGAGCTACTTTTATGGAATTTCGACGCCGAGTTTGCAAAAGATTACTTTGAAGCTTCTAAGCTAACTTTCCTCATCCTCATGTTGTGAGAGAAATTGGAGCACGTACTTCTTCATTTACTATTTGAGAAAGAACAAAATTCAACCACAACGAGCTAATGATTTAGTCTATGTGCATTCTATGGGGAGAAACAATATCTACAATAAAAGAAGTGGAATGTGGGATATTAGAGGAGATTTATTGATAAATCTTTTTAATGGTGTAGGCATGCTTAGTGTTGCTAACTTGTCTCTAGACAAACTGGAGATTGAAAATGCATTGATCTCCTGCAATGGAGAAGAAGAGGAAGAAAATGATTGATGGACAAGCTTTTAAGTTTTATTTGTATCTCTTTTAGTTAAACCTATATGATGTTATATTTGAAATGTTTATGAAGTTTTAGTTTGAGAAATTCCTTGTTTTTTAAATTTTTTTTACTATCGCACGGAATACGTATCGTACCGAGTACCTGTAATCGTACCGTTGCTTCCTAGCTTTTCCACTGATTCTTTCTAGCTTCTCTGTTGACATATTGACTTCCTCACGCCTTTAAACCAATGCATTCCCTAGTTATCTATTTTCAAAATTTATAAATTGAAATATACGTCATGACTACATGCAGTAGTCACCTTTTAAATGAATGATTGAGTTTGCTTTTCAATTTTGTCAACTTCTTTATCTCTCGTTGCTCTGCTCTCGGTGACGAGGCTCCAAGAGTGAGTGTGTTCAACTTGAAAACATCCATTTAAGGAAAAAAGTTGACGACCGACGATGGATTGCCCGAGTGATCGATTGGTTGCCCGATCACTAAGGAGGTGACAACTGCTGAATGATTGTTCTGTTGTCATTTGACTCATAGTTTCCCCATCAATTCTGCGTAAATATCAAACTAGCTAGCATAATATCTCATTCATCGCTTATTATATTCTTCTCTATAATTGCAAGAACTAAGCTTCGATTGTGTGCGACTCTTTTGCAAGACACGAATTTATACATGGTTCGATTCCCTGTTACCTGCTACGATTAGTGATATTAAACTCCGCCATTTTTAAAGTAAATGTTCTTGAATATCTTATGAGATTCTTTTTTCATCTTGCATACATTCTCATGAAGCCCGCTGCATGTCTATTAAAAACTCAAAACTCTCCTAGGGTTAATGTTTTATGATGTTATGAATACCAAACAAAATCATGTTACGCTCCCTATGAGTTTGAAGAAGGTTGCAGAATTGACCTTCATTTTGACAAACTAATATATAAGCTTGCTGTGTTTATGTTTTAGTTAATAGTCAACTGATACATTTCTTCTTCTATAGCTTCAGTTTGTTCTTCCATGGCATTTCGCTTTTTAATTCATTGAAACATTCTGCTTAAACTTTGTTTGCAGGGATGAACTTTAAGCTATTGCATTTCATCTGTATGGCACCGCTTGGGGCCGTAGGGACCAAGTGCCGCAGATTTTTGAACATTGCGCATTTGCGCAGCAGTAGCTGTCAGGATCCGTGGACTTCTCTCCTGCGCCTTAGATACAAAGACCAGCCTCGGGACCGCCAAAACTACAAATTCAGTCCCAGACGGGGCCTAAAATTAGATTGATTAATGTAGAAAACATGTAAAATTGTTATTCTGTTTTAAACTGATGTGTGTTGATATTTGTAAGGAGTTCTGGAGCTTATTTAATAAATATGTCATTATGAATCAAAGTGGCGCTCTAAGAGTCCAATAAAGCTAATTGGATTTGTTAAGTTTGAAATTGAGTCGGGTTGACCCAACAAGTCAACTAGCCTGATTGTGACTTGAGGTGACCCATTTTGGCACTAATGAATCTTAGGCCGCGTTGAAGTCAGCCGCACCATATTATAAAGTCATGTGAGTCAATTGGACATATTTAGTCAAGTTGACCCAACTAACCCTATGTCAACCCATTAAGCCTAGTAGAGGCCAAAAGAAAATGACACGATCATTTTGAGCTTTAATGCCCATGGTGAGCTCAAATAAGTATTTTGATGACGATGATTGAGCTAATTGAATATAAATGGTTAAATTGACCTGCCAGTGACCCATTTGGCTTATTATGACCCAAAGTGTCTTCAAATAATTATTTTGAGTTTTTGTAATGCCTCAAATTTCCTGAAAATAACAGAAAGATGGTCACCGGAGGTTACCACTAGATGGTAGATCTAGCGCTGGCAGCATCCAGCTGATTAAAAATATCAGCGTCTCTGGAAGGTACTGCTTGGCGGTAGTGTGATACCGCGCGGCGGTAGCCAATAAATTAATTCAACTATTGTCTCTGGCACTTAACGTGCGATAGTAGAGGTACTGCTGGTGGTAGTGTGTCATGTGTCAGATAAGATTGAGGCGGTCTTTAAGCGGCAGAACGACGCTGATTGGGCCAAGAGGCCACCGCCTAAGCCACCACGTCGCGGTAGCTAGTTACTGCGCGGCGGTAGCGTTATGATAAAGGCTTGAGATGAGAAGTATTTCTCATTTTCTCTCTCTCTCTCTCTCACTCTCTCTTGAATCTTGAGATAGAAGAAGAAGGATAGGAGAGCAAGAGCAAGGCTGATCCAACCCAGAAGGAAAGCTGTGAAGGCGTTCTTGTGGTCAGATTTGCGAGCTGTAGCCAGATCCACGGAGAGGAAGGTGTTGTGACCGTTTTCATCCGGATCAGCTGTGATTTTATGGCTCCTAAGCGATCGACAAGGGTAACGATCTTACTTCTTGGACATGTGAAGTCCTTAATTTGGCATAGTTGCATGAAATCCCCCACTAATTGATGAAGAGCGAAGGGATTTTCAACGGATTGATCAATGATATCCCCGGTAATAAACTTGCATATAACATTCAAAATCGAAGTACAAAATATGTATGCTGTGAGAAGCCCATTCAGATAGGTTGGTCTAGATTGGTGATGATTATTTTCTTGATTTGCGTGCCGGAGAAGACTCCGTAGTTAAACATATAGTTTACAGAGTCATGAGGTGTGCAAGTTGCTGTAGTGAGAGTACTGGAGTTGGTCTCAAGGAAAACACCCAAATTTTGGGAAAAAATGACGTTTTGTCCCCTACCGCACGGTGGTAGTGCTACCGCTGGCGTTAGCTCCCAGTGATCAGTTTTGTGGTTGTGAAGTCTGTGTCCATGAGACAAGGTGAGTAGCATGTTTAGCTGTGAGCTTAGAGTGCCCAACTATGACGGTCGTAAGTGCCAGCCTTGGAACATAGCGTGATTATGTATGCGTGAACGAGCAAGGGAAGGCTGACCCGCGTCGTGGCTTGTGAGCCTGGCGGTTTGAGCAACGGGTTGTGGCTAACCTATACCCACCCTATAGCGATCGACTTAGAGTGAGTCACTGGATTGTATCTCAAGGTAATAGAGCTCCTTTGACTTTGTCGTAGCATAGGAGAGAGTCTTAGGGTATGTGCTGGAAAGACTAGTAACTGTACACGTCCTATGACGATCAACTTAGAGTGAGTCACTGGATTGTATATCAAGATAATAGAGCTCCTTTGACTTTATCGTAGCATGGGAGAGAGGGTTTAGGCTTCGAGCCGGAAAGACCTGTAATGCTCAAACAAATGTTGAACCGTCACTGAGTACGGTGGTGGGCCTGGGAAATTCCAGAACACCAAAAATGTGTCCTAAGTGCGCGAGACGTGTGGTCGTGCGTGCCAATGTCTGTGATGGTTGAGATATAAAGATATTGCCATTTTGTTGCTTGTAGGGAAGGAGTACCGCCGCCTCGAGTGAGAGGTAAGGTCGTTATAATTTGGTCAGCTAAAGCTAACTGTGTCCTTGTTTACCACCTCTTGGTGGATTGTCCCTATGCAGGTGCTAGAGATTTGAGCGAGAAGTAGCGGGCCGAAGCCCCTTTTAGCATGCCGCCGAAGGCCAATCGAAGCGCGTTTTAATGTTTTTATGTGTGGCCGGCCTGTGTGTCGATATTTGTAAGACACTTTTGATGAGAAAATAGTTTGTAAGGCCTTATGGCCAAAATAATGCGTATTTTATATATCATTCCTACAGTTTGATAGTGGACATTTCTGTTGTTGGGTTCTATTACCTAAAAGCTTCCTCTACAATATAACTCTGAGTTAGGATACGTGCATATCATGGTTTTGGAATCAATGTGTAACTCCACTGACTGTTCATGGAATATGGCGTGGGGCCCTAACCGAACCTTCTGTTATATTCTTCGTAACGGATGAGGGTGTTACAGTTTTACCCAATTTAATGAACTCCGGTGGTTAGAGTATTGTGGCCTACGGAGCTCATTTGATGCAATTTGTCAAATTGACCAACATGTTCAGATACTAAACTGATTAGCATGAATCAAACATGATTAAGTCAAATCGATCCCAAATATGAAATTCTAAGTTCCATTAGTCAAAACAGTTAATTTGGACTAAAGTAAAAATTTTTGATAAAATTATCATTTTTAGAGCCCCCCTATAGCGCTCATAGTGATTAGTTGGGATTAGAGCAATCACGCTCGACTGACCTCAGTGACATGAGTCGGGTCGGTCTGCACAACTTTTATGATGTGCAATCCCGTATTTGCCGAGTGGATCCGAGCTTGTAGGGTGTTAGCAGCAGATGCCTAGCTTCACCAGGCAGCATGTGTCTAGCTTCACCAGGCACCCTCTAACCAGGGTGCCGAGTGGAGCCGGCGAGCTCACAATCGTCCCTTGGATAGGGGGCGAGTGGCAAGTGCTGGCTTCGCCAGGCACTCGCCGTCCGGGCGAGATTTCATATCACACTCGACTCACCCACATAAGAGGGTTTTCTATTTTCCGGTGGCAACTTGTTTTTGGCTTGCCATTAGCCGTTCCAAAGAGCAGAGTTTCACGATTTGCAGGCCAATTTGGGCTGGGTTTAGTAAAACTGTGAGGCGGGATCTCGCTATTCGCAGACCACTACCAGAAAACTATAAATAGACCCCCAATGATACCTTTGTAGGGGACCGGATTTGGACTTCTCCCTCCATTGGTTAGCTTTGAAAGGCAAGAGCTTCAGCTCATTATTCACCGTGGTTTTCGGGTGGGTAGTCGAGAGCTCTTCTAGCCCTCCGAAGGTACCTAGTCTAGCTTTGGATTTGGAGGGGAAGCAATCTAAGATCTTCCGGGTGTGTGGCGGTACCTTTTTGTTGTGGCTCGGGGTCTGTTTGAGGTTCTGGTGGGAAGGTCTCCGAACTCTAAATCTTCAGCCAAGTGCACTTGTACAGGAGAATTATAGGTGAGCTACACCTTCGGTCCGAATTCCTCGTTGAGCCATGGTTTCCGGGTTCAACACCTTTTGTGCGGTGAACGTGGATTGTAGATTGCCTAGAAAATCCTGTGCGAATACCATGGTTGGAGATGAGGGGCAAGGAATTTACCAAGAGGGCTCGCCACCCGCGATTGGCTTCGTGACTTAAAAGTAATTCGAAGATTTCATGAAGGTCATCATGGATACCCTGCATTCCGGTCTCATGATGCGAGCTTGCGAGTACTCGATTCCCACAATGCCAATACTCACCCAACCGACATCAGGCGAGGAGGTGTTGCACATGCGAGCTGGGAAGGAGATGGTGACAGGGGGGAGAGGTCGCTTCAGGGTCACGAGTTATTCCTCGTCTCACTGGAGGTTACCCAGTCAGGCAAGCTGGTTTAGCAAGATCTAGCAACCCTCCAGGAAGGCTCATGGAGCCCCTTTTGCGAGCTCATCCCCTCGGCCTCGGTGCTAGAAGGCTTCAAAGAACCTGTCATGTCTTTCTATACGTGCAAGGATGATCTAGTTCAGTATGTGCAATGGTTCGAGGACGCGGTCTCCATCAGGAAGATGACAGATGCCTTCAAGTGCAAGTTGTTCGGCAAGGGACTGGTTCCACCATCTTACCTCAGGAACCATATACAGTTTCGAGGACTTACGTCGTGACTTCTTGCTGCCTTTCTCGATGTCAAATAAAAGGAAGAAGGGAGCTGAATCAATCTTCTTGATAAAGTAGGGGGCGCAAGTAACGCTGGCGGATTACACAGATTGCTTCCAAGAGTAAATTCTTCTAATCCAAGAGATCTCAGGGCACCTCCTGTAGATGGCCAACACTTTGGGGTTGCGACAGGTAATGTTCAGGATGGAACTGACCAGGGACCCCCCCAGTCTTTTGAAGAGTTGATAGATTGGGCTATAAGTGATATCGAGTGCAAGGCAACCAATACTGACTTCGCCTCAGAATTAGCCCAGATCAGAGGAGGTGGAGTGAAACCGCAGGGAGATTGTCCGCAAGAGGAAGGGAGAAGAAGGGAAGAGCCAAAGAGATAGGAGCATCGAGAGCAGGGGTGGGGAATTCAACCGCTAGCTCTTCGACCAGTCTGGAGGCCGGCTGGAGGACCGGCCCAAGTTCAGGGAAGAGGGGCCCATGACAAGGGGAATCATTGGGTAGGGCAGGGACGATTCAATCCTCTAGGATGGAGACTGTGCCTTAGGCCGTTACAACCCTCTCCCCAGCAGGCAATGAAGATAGTTTGAGGAAGTGGTAGAAGAAGAGGAAGAAGAAACCAACCCAAAAGAGGAGGAAGAGGGGTGATGGCGTTGCTCTTTTGTGACTTCCACCAGGAGGAAAGTCACACGACGAACACCTGCCCAAAGTTCTTGGAGTTTCGAGGAGGGGAAAAGGTCGGAGGAATACAACCATTGTGGATCGAAGAAGCATGAGTCAGGGTGAAGGAAGGAGTTGAGCTGGAAGATCGGTGCGAATATCGGGTCGACGTGGGTACCCGAGGAGGGATCAGGGTGATCCACATTAGCGTGGGGATTGAGACCATCTGAAAGGGGAGCCTCCAAACTATTTTCCGTCAGAGCGTCGCTTCGACCTCTATGACCCCAACCCCGGCAGAAAAGATCACATTTTCATTAAAGGACATGATGGAATACAAAGATCCGTTCTGTGACACCTTAGTAATCCAGACGTATATTGAAAACTTTACGGTCTCAAGGATCCTTGTTAATAACGGGAGTTCAGTGAATGTTATCTTCAAGAAGGCCTTCGACGAGATGAGGGTGGAGGCAAAGAGGGTGCTGGCCTTGGGTGGGCCTTTGTTTGGATTTTCTGGAGAGAGGAAGGAGGTAGAGGGTGTAGTCGAACTCCTTGTAACATTAGGGGGGACTTCAAGGAATTGTCGGTTTATCATTGTGGATGCCCCGAGCAGTTACAAAACCATCTTTGGGTGCCTCCTTATTAGCGCCTCGCGCTGTGTCGCCTCGTATTTCCACCAGTACCTCAAATCCAACACTGAAGGGGTCCAGGTTTGGATCCGGGGAGACCCCAAAGTGACGAGGTAGTGCTGCATTACGACTGTCAATACCATCTTCTGGCAGGAGGGAGTAGAGGAGATGGAGAAGAGTATGGAAGAGTTTTCCAGGCAGGAGGCTACAGAAGGAGAGGAGGAGGTCCACGCCTGGGTCAGGGGGATGGAGAAAGTGCAAAAGAAGCAAGCCGAGCTGATTGAGGTAGAGGAGGTGGAGGAAGAAGAAGCTCTCTCCCAAGGAGAGAGGATGAGGGGCGAGTGGGAGGAGAAGTCCCGGCTGGAGGCGGTGGAAGAGGTAGTGGAGATGGAAGTCCTTACCCAGAAAGGGAGGATTGAGAAGGTACGGGTCAGCAGAGGTCTAAGCCCAGAAGACCAGGGGAAGGTACTGGAGTGCATCCAGAAGAGCATGGACATCTTCGCATGGAGCACGACTGACATGTCTGGCATCGATGCGGACATAGCGTTCCATTGTCTCAACCTTCACCCAAGAGCTCCTCCCAAAGGCTAGAAGAGGAGACCACTACAGACAAGCTGGAGGAGCTAGCCCATCCGGGAGGAGTTGGAGAAGCTCCTCAAAGCAAGATTTATATCAGAGATCCATTATCCAGACTGGGTCTCTAATATGGTAATGGTAAAGAAAGAGGGTGGAAAATGGAGGATGTGTATTGAATTTCCCTTCTAAATAAAGCATGTCCGAAAGATTGTTATCCTTTGCCTAGAATCGACGCTCTGGTATATTCAACCGTCGATTTTTTTGTGATGAGTTTTTTGAATGCGTTTGTAGGTTATCACCAGATCAGGATGCACCCGTCGGATGTCAAAGATGTCTCTTTCATCATCAGGGATGGGTGTTAATGTTACAAGATGATGCCCTTTGAGTTGAAGAATGCAAGGGAGACATATCAAAGGATGATGGATTAGGTCTTTTGGGAGCAGAGGGGAAGGAACTTGGAGGTGTATGTACATGATCTAATGGTGAAGAGAAAGGACACAAGCTCTCACCTCCGATACTTAGAGAAAACTTTTGCCACCCTACGGAGGTTCAAGATGAGGTTAAACCATCTGAAATGTGTCTTTGGCACAAGTAGGGGAAGTTTCTAGGTCACCTCCTTACCCCTATAGGAGTGGGGCCTAACCCTGATAAGGAAAAGGCAATAACAAAGTTGGAGTCTCCGCGAAGCCCCGAGAAGTTTCAGCGCCCGATAGGGAAGCTCACGAGGTTGAGCAAGTTTCTCTTTCGGGCAGGAGAGAAGTGCTTTCCTTTCTTCAAAGTGTTGTGAGGCAACCAAAAATTTGAGTGGTATAAAGAGTGCGAGGAGGCCTTTCAAGCTCTGAAGTAGCAGCTCACATAGGCTATGCTACTCTAGGGGACAATGGAAGGAGGAGTTAATTTTATATCTCGGGGCAGGAGTGGAGTGTATGAGTTTCATTTTAGTCCGAGAAGAAGGGAGGAAGAAACTGATAGTGTACTACGTTAGTAGGCTTCTGAAGAAGGTAAAGCTCAGGTACCCCATATTGGAGAAGTTGGCCTTCGCCCTGGTCATCTTGGCTAGAAAGCTCCAACCTTACTTACAGGCCCATTCTATTAAGGTGGTGACCGACCATCTTATTCGTAGCATCATTGAAGGGGTAGAGCACTCAAGGAGGTTGGCAAAATGGTCAGTAGAGCTGAGTGAGTTTGATATCTCATTTGTCCCGCGACTAACAATGCAGGCTCAGACTGTGGGCTGACTTTTTGGCAGAGTATGTGATAGAAGTAGAAGAGTCCGGGACGTCCGATCAGACAGATTGGGGTATTTTAATGGATGGGGCATTGTAACGACTCAGGGATACAACCTGAAGTAGTCGGCCCACACAGAGATTGCTTGCATCCGGCGGTTCAGCCATTTACAAGGTCTGCATGTCATACACCCCAACCAAATCACTATGTATGTTACTCAGCAATAGTAGGTTGTTGAGGCCGGGATTCGATACTATGCCCCCTTGATAAGGAACTCTTCCAACAGTCCTCATCACCAATTACAGCTTGATCGGTGATGAGGTTGCGGTATAAAGGCACCTTATCAAGGAGGTCATGGGATCAATGCCCCGCCTCAACAACCTACTGTGTTGATAAACAAACAAGTGATTTGGTTGGGGTGCTTGGGCTGCAACCCTGTAGCAGCGCTTGTTAAGCAAGGCGGAACATTACAGGCATCAGGGAAGTACTCCCTAGGGGGAGCGGTGATCATGATAAGCCCTAGGGAACGAGGATAGAACATGCCATCGATATCTGATTCTCTGTCACCAACAAACAACCCGAGTACGAGGCAGTGATCGCAGGACTGCGTTTAGTCCGAGAGTTAGGAGTTCAAGATGTAAAGGTCTCTACGGACTCCCTAGTGATGGCCTCCCAAATCAAAGGAGAGTTCAAGACAAGGGAGCCCACTCTCCAGAGGTATCTCGTCAAGGTAAAGGGCCTCATTGGGCCATTCCGCACTTTCTCCGATCGACACGTGCCACTAGAGGAGAGCACGGAGGCCGATCGTCTTGCAAAGTTGGCCCTCGAGAATGGGGAACTGTGGCAGAGCTGTTCCGACCATCCATAAAAGAGGGGGAGCTGATGTAGATTGACCAACATCCCTCGTGGATGGACCCCTTTGTCATTTTCTTAAAAACAGGGGGCTCCCAGAGAAAATCCTAGACAAGCGAAAGTTCAGATACAAGTCGGCTTATTACTTGCTGCGAGAAGGTGTTCTGTATCGTAAGAACCTATCTGGGCTCCTGGCTAGATGCGTCATCGAGGAGGAGATCCTCATGGTCTTATAAGAAATCCACTCCGGGGAGTGTGGCATCCACTCGGGAAGCCGAACCCTAGAAAAAAGGGTGTTGAGGAAAGGGTACTTCTGTCCAATCATTAGCAAAGACACCGCGGAGTATGCAAAGAAATGTCAGAAGTACCAACTCTATGCACCACTCTAGCTCCTACCGGTACAGAGACTCAGGACGATCACAGTGTCATGGCCCTTTGCCATATGGGGAATGGACCTGATAGTATCTTTTTCTCAAGCTAGTGGCCAAAGGAAATCCCTCTTGGTCATGGTGGACTACTTCCCGAAGTGGTTGGAAGTCAAGGCGCTGGCGAAGGTAACCTCACAGCTGATTTGAAACTTTATATGTGGAGAAATAATTTGCCGACTCCGGGTTACCTTTGTCCATAGTCACAGATAACGGACCGCAGTTCCCCATCGATGAGTTCATCAATTTTTGCGGCTAGTTGGGTATCGACCTCCGATTTGCGTCGGTCCATCACCCCAGGAGCAACGGGCAGGTGGAAGCTGCGAACATGATAATTGTTAACTTGATAAACAAGAAGGTAGAGAACTTGAGGGTACGTAACTGGGTGGAGCAACTTCCCTCAGTCCTCAGGGCCATGAGGACCAATCCGAACACGGCCAAAGGGGAGACCCCTTTCAAGATGTCTCATGGGTCCAATGCTGTGCTCCCAATAGAGTTTACAGTGAATTCACCACGGGTCATCGTCGCAGGAGAAGGTAATGAGTAATGGAGGGTGGAGAACGAGGAAGAACAATGACTCTCGATCGACCTTGTGGAAGAACTTTGCGACATGACAGTCCTTCACCAGGAAAAGATCAAGAGTCGGATGACGAGGAATTCGATAGGAACATCAAGATCAAACACTTTGTAAAAGGGGACTGGTCCTCAAAAAGGTCAACGTCACAGGTATGGGAAGCTATGAGCAAGCTCCACCCTACCTAGGAAGGACCCTTTGTAATCCTCAAGGCACTTGCCTCAGGGAGCTACTACATCCATAATGTCGAGGGAGCACACCTCAAGAACACTTGGAGCGGTAATGACCTGAAGCGCTTTTACCCATGAAATAAACAGATTTCTCTACTTTTTATGTTATCCTTTCATTTCTTCATCATGGCTCAATAATTCCAAATCGAAGCACCCCCCGATAACATCCCACTAACCGGGATCTCACAAGCCGGTAAAGTAGGCAGGTTACTTTGGTGGATGGCTGAGATGAGAACAACTCCAAATTAAAGCGCCCTCGATAGGATCCTGCTAATGGGGCTCTCACTAGCCGGCAGGGCAGATAGTTCGCTCGGGTGGAAGACTGAGATGAGAATATTTCCAAACCAAAATGCCCCCGATAGGATCCCGCTAATCAGACTCTCACTAGCCAGCAAGGTAGGCAGGTCGCTTGGGTGCAAGTCTGAGAACAGAACAATTCCAAACCAAAGTGCCCTCGATAGGATCCCACTGATCAGACTCTCATTAGCCGGCAGGGCAGGCAGCTCGCTCGGGTGGAAGGATGAGATAAGAACAATTCCAAACCAAAGCACCCCTGATAGGATCCCTCTGACTAGTTTCACTAGCCGGCAGGCAGGGAGGTCACTCGGGTGGAAGGCAGAAATGAGAACAGTTCCGAACCAAAGTGTCCTTGATAGGATCCCGCTAACCGGGCTCTCACTAACCGATAGGTTACTCGGTAGGAAGGTCTGATAGATGTAAATGAAAAAAACAAAATCAAGGTTAATCTCCAAGGTCTAAGGAGCTAGGTTGTAACATCATGACTTTTACTGGGTCACTAAAACCCTAGTGGACCCAATAAAAGTGACTCAAACCT
The DNA here is from genome assembly GCA_039513925.1 of Platanthera zijinensis. Classification (NCBI taxonomy): domain Eukaryota; kingdom Viridiplantae; phylum Streptophyta; class Magnoliopsida; order Asparagales; family Orchidaceae; genus Platanthera; species Platanthera zijinensis. Next base: position 112,348,979 of record CM077095.1, on the reverse strand, counting down.
CTACCAAAGGCCCAAAAGAGTTGAGAGGTGACCCTATTTAGGAACGTTGAGCTAATAAACTCTGATTTGAGTTCCGTCAGTTCCTATAAGCTCGTATAATCGATACGAGTGTGATGGGACTCGCTGCGTTGCAATCCAAGGTCTTATGATAAATATGATCGTTTTAACCTTTTTAGCGCACCGCGACGTGCGGATTTTGAATATTAAGCAAACGAACTCTGATTTGACCCCCGGTCGGTGGCATTGGATTTGTATGGTCAATACGAAATCAACGGAGTCCGCCTCGATCAATTTTGTTAATGGGTGGTCAATCTAAGGTCACCCTAACATTATCATGCATCAAAAAGCGTGTACATACCAATTATGTCACTTTACCCCAACTTTGACCCATCTCCCAATGACTTGGGCATACTTTGACTTTGACCAGCATGGGAGACCCACCCTAGGGTTGACTTTGGTCAAACCCTCAATTTTTCAATTTTTGTTTTTTTTTGGTCCAAAAGAGAGTTCTTCTCCCCATCATGGGTTGACATGGGCTCCACCTTGGACCCTCCTCCAGAGGACCACTCAAGGCAACAAACCCATATATAGCTAGGTTGGGACTTGGGCCTAGAGGAAGCATAACACCTCCCTACCATCTCTTTTCTTTTCTCATTTTCAAGCCCATGATCCCAAGCCCTCTCACCTCTGATGTTGCAACATGCTTGTACCAGCCCTCTTGATTCTTGCCACGTTCCCCACCAGCTAGAGGGAGGAGAGGAGTTCCTCCTCCTCCTCTCATTTTGATCCCACAATGGGTAAATGAGGGGGGTGGACACCCCCTCAGCCTATATATAGGCCTTTCCACCTCTGCTTACCCTCACTCAGCTCAAGCGAGCCAATCCCACCCCGCCTGAACCCTAGGCCGCCGAAAACCACCAGCCTGAATCTTCCACCTTCGCTACCTTCAATGGTGAGTCGACCGGGTCCTTCCCGAGCTCCACTACCCCAGGTGAAACATCTTCCACTTCTCTGTCTCTATCCATCTAGCGTGCTGCATGCACCTCCTGGTGGTCAGAGCGCCGCCGGTGCCACCCAAGCCTTGATCCAGGTCGAGTGGTGGCCGCGCATGGTGAGCTACGCCCAGCGCTGCTGGTGGCACTGGGAGGGTGTTACACCATTGGGGAAGTTCATCACCGACGGTATATGGTCGTTGTGCCGCCGGACTTTGCCGCACCGGCGGCACCCGAGAGAATATTATTCTCTATTTTTATTTCTGCAGTGGCGGCCGGCGGCGCCAGGCTGCCGGAACATCGCAGGAGGGAAGCCCAGTTGGGCAGCGTGACATTGCTAGAAGTAGAGTAGTCGCGCTACCCCTCTCTCGGATGGAGAAATCCGATAGTGGCCCACACCGCTGGGAGGCCGGACCACCGCCCAGAGGATTGCCGACCCCCGGTGATTTGATCGGGGCGGGGCCGACGTATTGCAGCTGCTGACCGGCAATGGAAGAGGCTGTCCTTTTACTGCACCTCCGGCGAGGAGCAACTACCATCCATTCTTTGTGATAAAGATCAGACGACGGTAATTTCATCAATTACCACCCTTGCATGAATTTCTAGACTCCCAAAGCTGATTTGAAACCGATCCACTGTGGGGACAAAAGGATGATTTGCGCCATCTGGCTCAATCTCATCCACGAGATCCCGATGAATTTGCTATCTGCAGACCAGAATTAATACAAAAATTTGATGATTTGTTTGAGGGAAATATAAGCTCCTAGGGAAATATTTTGAACATGAAAGTTGTTCCCCTTGATGAGGGTTACCTCTACAAAAATTTTGGAAATATTATGAATTGATTTGACATTTAAAAAAGTCTAAATAAAAATTATTTGGCCAAATTATAGTCCCAAAAATGATCGGAATTTTTTTGGAAAAATTTCTAGGCCCATTTTAGACTTTCTTTGAGGTTATGTAAAAATTTGGGAATCTTGGGATAAAAATTAAAGATTTTTCAATTTCTCTGAGTCTAAGACCGTGCTTTGAAATGAATATGTCCAAATCCTTCGAAAAAGAAAAATCGGGGCGTGCAAATCATGTTTTAATCTGAATATTGTGTTCAAATAAATAATTGGAGAGAGTTATCGAGCCTAGATTTTAAGCTCGGAGTATTTCGAGAAATTTGCAAAACCAATGAGCGCCTCATTTCTATAATAACTCTCGAGTGTTTAGAAAATGAAGAGTATGAGATTCGAACGATGCTCAACCTCGTCTTGGGAGAAAAATTCTCCCCAAGTTTTTGAAATGATTTTTGAGGTTGAAGTTCGAGGAAAATTAGGCTTTCTAAAAAGATGCTCAGATTTGGTTCGACTCGAGAAACTAAGGTTGCTATTATTTCTGAATGGATAATAAAATGTAAAATCCATAATAAGCTTCTTCGGTCCGATTAAACTATTTTTGAAAGGCACAACTGAACTAATATCAAACCTTAATAATGAGTGAAACTCAAAAGAAGCTTTCTAAAAATAGAAATGAAACTGAACTTGCCTCCTATGAACGGAGATACAACTAAACTTGCCTCCTATGAACGACGATGGAACCTAATTTTTCTATTGAGAATCGAGATGGAACTGAACTTGCCTCCAATAAATGGAGATGGAACTGAACTTGCCTCCTATGAATGAAGATGGAACTGAAGCCTCCTGAGAACGGAGTGATTGGACTACTAACCATTTTCTTTATTTCTTTATTCCAATCTTGTACTTTCCTTTTATTACTTTCAGTTCAGTACTTTCCTTTCAGTACTCCAGTCTTGCACTTGTCATGTTTTATTACTTTCAGTTCACTACTTTCATTTCAGTACTCCAGTCTTGTACTAGTTATGTTTTATTAATTTCAGTTCAGTTTTTTTCTTTCAGTACTACAGTCTTATACTGATCCTATTCCTTTACTTTTAGTTCAATTCTTTTCTTTCAAGTACTACTTCAGTCTCGTACTGGTCAAGTTGATTTTTGTAATTTATTTACAGTTTTTTTGTTCAGTACATCAGTTATAATTTAAGCTCCACTAGCACATCAGATATTCATATCCTGTATTCATACAACAGCATTCATAGCCGTACACACATCACAGACATTCACAACTACGCATACATTGCATGCGTTCACAACCACACACACATCACAGGCATTCATAGCCACACGCACATCGCAGGCATTCACAGCCGCACACACATTCATAGCTGTCACAACCCGTATTTTTCCCAACAATTTAATTATATCAGAGCAAGGGGAAAATACGCGTCGTGATGCCACGCCGTACAGGGGATAACTGCAGACGTTCAGGCAAAACTCCAAACTCTACAATTCTAATAGAAAACATAGATGTTTATGAATAAAATCCAGTTTAAGTTATGATGGTAGCCGTATCCCTCGGCTTAGTGAATCATCTAGTTCACGATTTAAAAATATAAATTCTACGCTTGCGGAAAATACTTATTTAAATTGACTCTCATATCCTACATAAGTATAAATGTCCCCGAGGAACAACTCATACAATGCAAACTCTAGATTTATAATACGGGTAGGAAAGTCTTTACGCTAAATAGAAAATAGTGGCTTAGTTTTGAAGGAGATGATAAGTATGCTTTACTAATAGTAGGGTTTTATAGGTCAAAATACCTAACATGCAGTCCTAGCAAGGAATCATCCCAGAGAGCAAGTAATGTAAACCAAACATAAGAAAACCACATCAGCTAGCAAGTGTCAAAAGAAATCAACAATCCTGTGGGCGTCAACAATCTGACACGAACCCACAGTATGAATAGGTCTGAAACTAGGCAAAGAAAACAAAACAACGAACTACCTCGCTGCGGCGAGGGGAAAAAAAAAACCACAGCCCACCTGCTGCTGCAAGGGCTCCCAAAACCGGCTCCGCTACTTGCTAATGCTCCGATCCTGAGGCATTCCAAAGACAGAACACCTCAGCAAGAGGGTACAAATGGTGGAAAAAAAAAAGTCAAAATAATTAAAGGTCAAAAGGGGTACCAACCCAAGACCAAAACCATTGAAGTAAGGTTCATAAATAAAACTCGAGAAATAAATCAGAAGAAAAGAACTCTCGTGAATCATCACGTATAACAAATCATGCAGGATACCCGAAGCAAGGGGATAGCATGATTGAATCATAAGAAAGAATATACCAAAACTTTATTAGTAACCTGTAGTCAACTCTACTCATAAACACGGGCAGGGTGGTCACTTCTCTAGATACACCCCTCACAGATGTTAAAATCCGTCTAATCGCGGGGGAGACTTGCACACTCCACCAATCACCGCAGATGCCCAAAACCCAGTAGAGTCCCATGGGGTACTAATGAAGGAAACAATCTTGCGGTCGGTGGATTTGCCCACTAACTCCCGCAAATTTTAGAAACCCAAAGAAACCACAACACAAATATATCCCGAGGTTTGGCTCATCAGATTCTACTTGACACTTCTAGTTTCAAGACATGGTTGATCAACCCCTATGAACGATCTACAAACCTAGACAAACTCGAATACGCTCAAAACGATAGGTATGATATTTAGAGCCACCATTAAGACACTTCAAGAACAAATAAATATATATAGACAAGATCACGTTCACCATGACAAAATCTTACAACATCGAGTGATCCTCCAAAAAAGATTAATCGTAACAATAACTTGGAAGAAAAAGTGCAGAAAAATTTTAAAGAACAAAAAGACTAAACCGTTACCATCAAATCGGACAAGGAGAAATGAGGGGAGACCACCACTTGCCTTGATTTTACCGGAAAAGTTCTCCAAATCAGTCCACGTCACAGATCGGGGCAAAAGAGGACGGAGGAAGTTGAAATCTAGACAAAAATGGTCGAAAAGGGGGTTAGGGCTGAAAAACCCTAACGAGAAAACTCAAAGAAAGGAAAAAAATTTACCACGATGGCGTAGCTCTCGATGAGAGCTTTCCAGATCTACGCTCGGTTGAGGATTTCGAGCACCGGAGCTCCGTCGGCGGCCACCGGAAGGTTCACGGAGTATTTTCTCTCTCACGCTCACGCCGCTCTGGTTCGGGAGGAAAAGAATCGGAGAAGATGAAGTTCTGATCAAACCTAAGTCCATATATATATATATATTATGTAAAAGTACTTATAAATTTTTTTGTCTAAATACAAAAAAAACGTGTAATTTATGAGTGGCTACGGGAAAACCGATAATAGAGGTCTAAGATGACATCAAATCGAAAAGTGTCCAACATGAAAGTTGTAGATCTCGTCGAAAAGAACAAATTTCATGCTGACCGTTTTTTCGCACGACACCGTTTTGACCCTCAAAACGGTGCCCGAACTCTAACTGTACAGAACCACTCGAGTGGAATGAAGGATACTCGAGTATGAGAGCAAAATACTCGAGAGGAACGAAGGATACTCGAGTATGAGAGCAAAATACTCGAGAGGAACGAAGGATACTCGAGTATGAGAGCAAAATACTCGAGAGGAACGTAACATACTCGAGATAGAACAATAGTACTCGAGTAGATCAAGTCTACCCGAGCTGGACATGAGCAGCTTCGGGAAAATCGAAAATAGGGGTCCAAGATGGCTTCTAATCGAAAAGTGGTCAACATGAAAGTTGTAGATCTCGTCGAGACGAACAAATTTGATGTTGACCATTTTTCTATACGATGCATATTTGACCCTCAAAAATTCGCCCGAACGTAGACTGTACATGACTACTCGAGAGGAATGAAGGATACTCGTGTATAAGAGCAAAATACTCGAGTGGAATGAAGGATACTCGTGTATAAGAGCAAATACTCGAGTGGAATGAAGGATACTCGTGTATAAGAGCAAATACTCGAGTGGAATGAAGGTTACTCGTGTATAAGAGCAAAATACTCGAGTGAAATGAAGGATACTCGTGTATAAGAGCAAATACTCGAGTGGAATCAAAAAAAAGGCTTATTTACGAGCAGTTTTGGGAAAATCAAAAATAGAAGCCTAAGATGGCTTCAAATCAAAAAGTGGTCAACATAAAAGTTGTAGCTATCGTCAAGACGAACAAACTTGATGTTTACTATATTTTGATACGACACCGTTTTGACCCCCAAAACGGCGTCCGATCGAAATCTGAAACGGGCTACTCGAGATAACAAAGCGCAAATTCTTGAAATGAAATTTTTTGAACAAAGGGACACGAGTTCAGAACAGAGGCCCATACACGCACCGAATTAAGCGAAACTCACACCATAGGCGAAAACTGGCGCTACGATTCTAACGGCGAAGCCAAAACCTAAATCCGACGAGCCATTCCTGAGATAAAAATTTCCAAATACAATGACATAAATACTCAAAACTTCAATCGTGCGCCGAGACTCCAAAAATGCTCGGATTGCGACGAAACTTGACGAGCAAGTTTAAAATTACTCAACCTAAATCTCATAGAAATATTTTCTGATTTCGACAAAAATCCAAGAAATTGGCCGACTCGACCGAACGGACGCGAAAATGCCTTATCGGCGATGCGCAGTCAACCCGACGTTAAAAGTAACGCCATGACATCAAAAATATGACGATACCAAAACCAAACAAAATCATCGAAAAATCAGGGGCGTTACAGTCACTCCCCCTAAAAAGAAGTTTCGTCCCGAAACTTAATACAAATCCAAAATCTAACAAAAGCAAAGAAATCAAACACAACCTAAAACATATAAACATACCAGAACTAGGCGAAGAGGCGCGGATGAGATTCTCTCATTGCTGATTCCAATTCCCACGTCGCGCTCTCGACATCTTGATTCCTCCAAAGGATCTTAACCATTGGGATGGTCTTTCTTCGCAATACACGCTCTTGAGATTCCAAAACGCGGACAGGCTCTTCCACATACGACAGATTGGGCTGAATTTGGGGCACCGAGCTGAGAATTTGACGATTACTACGAACACACTTCCGCAACTGGCTCACATGGAACACCTCGTGGACACCAGGGAAGTTAACAGGTAAATCCAGTCGATAAGCTGACACTCCGATGCGCTCCAGAATCTGAAAAGGTCCCACATACCGGGGGTCTAACTTGTGGTTCCTTCCAAATCTTTTTACTCCTGGCATCGGAGAAACTTTAAGAAAAACCAAGTCCCCAACGGCAAACTCCAAGTCAACCCTTCGTCGATTAGCATATTTCTCATAACGCTCTTGTGCTACACGAAGCTTCTCTCGAATATGAGTTACAGCACAATTCATCTCCTCAAGGGCTTCCGGACCTAGCAACGGCCTCTCACCAACTTCAGCCCAAAACAAGGGTGTTCTACAACGCCTCCCATATAAGGCCTCAAACGGGGCCATCTGCAGACTCTCTTGATAGCTATTATTGTAAGCAAATTCCATGAGTCTGAGACGCTCATCCCAAGCACCACCATGATCCAAAATATAACATCTAATCATGTCCTCCACGATCTGATTTACTCTTTCTGCTTGTCCATTCGTCTGCGGATGATAGGCGGTTGAATACCTCAAGTCGGTACCCAACCCCTCTTGCAAGCTCTTCCAAAAGCGAGACGTAAATCTGGAGTCTCGATCTGATACAATGCTAACAGGCACTCCATGTAACCTGATGACCTCTTCAACATAAAGCTCAGCTATCTTCTTCATCGAATACCCAATCTTAAACGGAACAAAGTGGGCACACTTTGTCAATCTGTCGACTATCACCCAAACTGAGTCATGCCCACGGGGGGATTTTGGTAGACCGGTGATAAAATCCATCGAAATACTCTCCCATTTCCAACTTGGAATATCAAGTGGTGTCAATTTACCACCAGGCCTTCTATGATCAGCCTTGACACGCTGACACGTAAAACATTCTGATACAAACTTTGCGATATCGCCCTTCATCCCTACCCACCAAACAATTTGCTTTAGATCTTTATACATTTTGGTGGAACCAGGATGATAGGAAACACTAGAACCATGAGCTTCTTTACAAATTTTAGCCCGGATGTCACCCATGTCGGGAATACAGAATCTACCCCGATATTTCAGAGTACCTAGCTCGTCCAAAGAAAAATCAGGTAACTCTCCTTTCTCAGTCCTATTCCAGAGGTGCAACAATTCCGGATCATCCTTTTGGTGCACCCTTGTAAGGGAAATCCAAGAGGGCGCTTCTGTTTCCAAACTAGCAGGCGTAGAACTACTCCCAATCTCGATGTTCATCAACAAGAATTCTTCTACTAAGGACTGTACCGATAGATTAAAAATTTTAGCGGTCTTCCTACTCAAGGCATCAGCTACTACATTAGCCTTTCCTGGATGATAAAGAATTTCTACTTCATAATCCGCCACATATTCTAACCACCGACGCTGGCGCAGATTCAGTTCCTTCTGAGTGAAGACGTACTTCAAACTCTTATGGTCCGTATAGATCTTGCACAGCGCGCCATACAATAAGTGTCGCCACAGCTTCAGCGCATAAATTACGGCAGCAAACTCCAAATCGTGCGTAGGATAGTTTCTCTCGTGAATCTTTAGTTGCCTTGATCCATACGCGATCACCTTACCATCTTGCATTAAAACACAACCGAGTCCGATGTGTGACGCATCAACATACACAGCATACTCGACTCCTTCAGTAGGTAAGGTTAAAATTGGGGCAGTGCACAATCTCTTCTTCAACTCTTGGAAAGCCTCTTCACACTTATCGCTCCAAATGAATGCAGTATTCTTCTGAGTAAGTCTAGTTAAAGGGGCAGACAACACCGAAAATCCTTCCACGAATCTTCTATAATAGCCAGCGAGGCCTAAGAAGCTCCTAATCTCCTTAGGTGTAGAAGGTCTTTCCCATTCCATCACGGCAGAAATCTTGGTCGGGTCTACAGAAATACCGTCCTTGCTTACAACATGACCCAGAAAGGACACCTGGGGTAGCCAGAACTCACATTTGCTCAGCTTCGCATATAGCTTATGCTCCCTCAAGGTCGACAAAACCAAACGCAAATGCTGAGTATGCTCCTCAACATTGCGGGAATACACCAGGACATCATCTATAAACACAATAACGAATCGGTCCAAGAAATCCTTAAACACCCTATTCATCAAATCCATGAAAGCAGAGGGTGCATTGGTTAAACCGAAGGACATCACCAAAAACTCATAATGTCCATGCCGTGAACGGAATGCGGTTCGGGGAATATCTTCTTCACGAATCCTCAACTGGTGGTAGCCTGAGCGAAGATCGATTTTTGAAAATACAGAGCTACCACGCAACTGATCGAACAGATCATCGATCCTTGGCAGGGGATATCTATTCTTAACGGTCACCTTATTTAATTCCCTATAATCGATGCAAAGTCTCATCGATCCATCCTTCTTCTTTACAAATAAAACCGGAGCACCCCACGGAGAAGAACTTGGTCTAATAAAACCACACCTCAGCAACTCATCGAGCTGAGTACGCAACTCGTCCAACTCACGGGGAGCCATACGGTACGGTGCTTTGGCGATGGGACGAGTGCCTGGCTCGAGGTCAATCATGAACTCAATCTCCCTCTCAGGAGGAAGCCCTGGAAGACTATCAGGAAAGACGTCTGGAAACTCTCGCACCACCGAGACATCCTCAAGACGTGGTATAACAAAAGCTGTTTCCAGAGCAGAAATAGAAACTAAAAATGCCTCGCAACCAGACGCTATAGCACGTACCGCAGAAATGATAGGGGAAACTCTGTCCTGAAATCCATAGACGCTCATAGGTTGGCCATTGTCCATCCTGAAGTCCAGTCTTTTTGCCTTGCACTGGATGACTGCATCATACTTGGACAGCCAGTCCATGCCCAAAATCACATCAAAATCAGCCAGGTCTAAAATTATCAGATCCGCAAGGGCCAGAAAATTGCCAAGATGAATAGGGCATCTCAGAACTCCTTGATTGGATATCACCGAATCACCGGAGGGAAGCTTGATGTTGAAGGAGTCTCTCAATTGATCAACATCCATGCGATGTTTATCAACAAACCTCATGGCCACAAAGGAATGAGTGGCACCCGAATCGAACAGAATACGCGCCCACCTATTCCGCACCTTAAACTCCCCTAAAACCGTAACATACATAACTAAACGAATGATAGCTAGGGCAACAACGATAAATAATAAGGATAAAATAGACTGGGGCTAACCTGAAATAACTTGCGTAGAGTTTTGAGCTTCCTCGCTGGTCATGACGTTCAGCTTTCCTTTCCCTTTATCTAGGGTTGGTGGTGGAGGCAGAGCTCGAAGCGGGGCAGGCTGCAGTGGGGATTGAGCTTGGGGGCACGAAGATTTCTGGTGTCCCTTCTGCCCGCATTGGAAGCAGGTCCTTTCCTTCATCCAGCACCGACTCACATCATGACCCTTCCTTGTACAGAACGAGCATACAAGCTCTCCCTTGGGTGCACCCTGGATGGCGTGCACTTGCTGCTTCTTCAGGGTGGCTGTTCTCTTGAAACATCTTTCGTAAGGGTGGCCAGGACGACCGCAGAAACTACACACTTCCTTACCTTTCTTCTTCGAAGAAGGGCCAGATGCCCTGGAGCTACCATCCTCAACACCCTTCCTTTTCTCTTTCCTCGCCGCAGCACCGCGGTTCTTGGCATTTTCAATCGCTTCTACTTTTAGTGCAGCTTCCACTGCCACAGCATAACTGTCAGCTCCATAAGCGCTTGCCCACTGCTGGACATCACTTCTTAGTCCTCCCAGGAAACGTTTCACTCTTCCCTCCTCCGAAGCTACCAAATCGGGAGCAAATCTACTCAACTTGCTAAACTCAATCTCATATTCGCTCACCGTGAGCTATCTCTGCTTCAAATGCAGGAAGTTATTCATGAGACGGTCCTGCTCGACCGAGGGCAGAAACTTCTTCAGCAACATTCCCTTAAAAGAGTCCCAGGAACAGCCTTCCTTCAGACTCTTCTTTTCACGAATCCACCAACTCCTTGCTAGGCCTTTTAACTGATAGGCTGCAATCATAACCTTCTGGGCTTCTAGAATCCCGGAATATGAAAACATCTCCTCGATAGAGATGATCCAATCATCCAAAACCATAAAGTCTGCACTTCCGTCATAGGTAGGAGGCCCCAGCCGCTGGAAGTGTGAAATAAAATTCATCTCTGGTGGTAGAGTCACCGGGGGCACTAGAGGAGCAGGGGTATCGGGTACCACTCGATCCACAATAGGGTCTTGCACTAAGGGTTGCTGCACAGGGGCGGCAGACAAAAAGGATTCCATTTGCGATTGCATCGCAAGCACTTGCCTTGACAGAGCCTCGTTGCTCTGGCACAAACTCTCGATCAACGCATCACTCTGCGCTCCTGACGACTCACCCTCCGACTGGGGAGTCGACCTCGTTGCAGGACGCTTAGGCGGCATTTCTAAAAGGCAAACCAACAACCCAATTAACATCCTAGACTACGCCTAGGGCAAACAAATCTAGTTCAGACCATACATGAAAGACACTTGCTAAAGCTGTCACTTGCTCTGGGATTATATGATGATGATATGCCCTACTCAGGATGATATCTTATCATCCTATTGACTCATGTGCCTATGATATGAATGCATGAATCCTTTACTCTTATTTAAAATCATGTGTGTACATATGTCATCAAGTAAATCTTTAGCTTGGCATGTTGTGCTTATGTTATGTTATGCTATGCATGTGGTGCTATGAATTCTATAAAAGGCCCTAATGCATGTTATGAGCGGCGTACACATGCAATGTTATGCATCCCATACTACATAATATTGCATGCAACGAAAAGAAAACGTGCTAATGAGCATTCATGTGGTGAGGTTATGCATCCCATACTACATAACCCTCACATGTTGCCGTCTATGGTGGATCCATATACAAACACATATTATGCATCCCATACTACATAATATGCCCCGTATACTTCTAATCATGCTTATGAGTGTAGTGTTCATGCTTCAGCCAAGACATATTGATGACACATCAGTGTGTGTATGACATGACACTAAACAACTAACACTAACAAGGGAAGGTTGCCCGACCAATTGTCAAGCAACCTCCCTCTGATACCAACTGTCACAACCCGCATTTTTCCCAACAATTTAATTATATCAGAGCAAGGGGAAAATACGCGTCGTGATGCCACGCCGTACAGGGGATAACTGCAGACGTTCAGGCAAAACTCCAAACTCTACAATTCTAATAGAAAACATAGATGTTTATGAATAAAATCCAGTTTAAGTTATGATGGTAGCCGTATCCCTCGGCTTAGTGAATCATCTAGTTCACGATTTAAAAATATAAATTCTACGCTTGCGGAAAATACTTATTTAAATTGACTCTCATATCCTACATAAGTATAAATGTCCCCGAGGAACAACTCATACAATGCAAACTCTAGATTTATAATACGGGTAGGAAAGTCTTTACGCTAAATAGAAAATAGTGGCTTAGTTTTGAAGGAGATGATAAGTATGCTTTACTAATAGTAGGGTTTTATAGGTCAAAATACCTAACATGCAGTCCTAGCAAGGAATCATCCCAGAGAGCAAGTAATGTAAACCAAACATAAGAAAACCACATCAGCTAGCAAGTGTCAAAAGAAATCAACAATCCTGTGGGCGTCAACAATCTGACACGAACCCACAGTATGAATAGGTCTGAAACTAGGCAAAGAAAACAAAACAACGAACTACCTCGCTGCGGCGAGGGGAAAAAAAAAACCACAGCCCACCTGCTGCTGCAAGGGCTCCCAAAACCGGCTCCGCTACTTGCTAATGCTCCGATCCTGAGGCATTCCAAAGACAGAACACCTCAGCAAGAGGGTACAAATGGTGGCAAAAAAAAAAGTCAAAATAATTAAAGGTCAAAAGGGGTACCAACCCAAGACCAAAACCATTGAAGTAAGGTTCATAAATAAAACTCGAGAAATAAATCAGAAGAAAAGAACTCTCGTGAATCATCACGTATAACAAATCATGCAGGATACCCGAAGCAAGGGGATAGCATGATTGAATCATAAGAAAGAATATACCAAAACTTTATTAGTAACCTGTAGTCAACTCTACTCATAAACACGGGCAGGGTGGTCACTTCTCTAGATACACCCCTCACAGATGTTAAAATCCGTCTAATCGCGGGGGAGACTTGCACACTCCACCAATCACCGCAGATGCCCAAAACCCAGTAGAGTCCCATGGGGTACTAATGAAGGAAACAATCTTGCGGTCGGTGGATTTGCCCACTAACTCCCGCAAATTTTAGAAACCCAAAGAAACCACAACACAAATATATCCCGAGGTTTGGCTCATCAGATTCTACTTGACACTTCTAGTTTCAAGACATGGTTGATCAACCCCTATGAACGATCTACAAACCTAGACAAACTCGAATACGCTCAAAACGATAGGTATGATATTTAGAGCCACCATTAAGACACTTCAAGAACAAATAAATATATATAGACAAGATCACGTTCACCATGACAAAATCTTACAACATCGAGTGATCCTCCAAAAAAGGTTAATCGTAACAATAACTTGGAAGAAAAAGTGCAGAAAAATTTTAAAGAACAAAAAGACTAAACCGTTACCATCAAATCGGACAAGGAGAAATGAGGGGAGACCACCACTTGCCTTGATTTTACTGGAAAAGTTCTCCAAATCAGTCCACGTCACAGATCGGGGCAAAAGAGGACGGAGGAAGTTGAAATCTAGACAAAAATGGTCGAAAAGGGGGTTAGGGCTGAAAAACCCTAACGAGAAAACTCAAAGAAAGGAAAAAAATTTACCACGATGGCGTAGCTCTCGATGAGAGCTTTCCAGATCTACGCTCGGTTGAGGATTTCGAGCACCGGAGCTCCGTCGGCGGCCACCGGAAGGTTCACGGAGTATTTTCTCTCTCACGCTCACGCCGCTCTGGTTCGGGAGGAAAAGAATCGGAGAAGATGAAGTTCTGATCAAACCTAAGTCCATATATATATATATATTATGTAAAAGTACTTATAAATTTTTTTTGTCTAAATACAAAAAAAACGTGTAATTTATGAGTGGCTACGGGAAAACCGATAATAGAGGTCTAAGATGACATCAAATCGAAAAGTGTCCAACATGAAAGTTGTAGATCTCGTCGAAACGAACAAATTTCATGCTGACCATTTTTTCGCACGACACCGTTTTGACCCTCAAAACGGTGCCCGAACTCTAACTGTACAGAACCACTCGAGTGGAATGAAGGATACTCGAGTATGAGAGCAAAATACTCGAGAGGAACGAAGGATACTCGAGTATGAGAGCAAAATACTCGAGAGGAACGAAGGATACTCGAGTATGAGAGCAAAATACTCGAGAGGAACGTAACATACTCGAGATAGAACAATAGTACTCGAGTAGATCAAGTCTACCCGAGCTGGACATGAGCAGCTTCGGGAAAATCGAAAATAGGGGTCCAAGATGGCTTCTAATCGAAAAGTGGTCAACATGAAAGTTGTAGATATCGTCGAGACGAACAAATTTGATGTTGACCATTTTTCTATACGATGCATATTTGACCCTCAAAAATTCGCCCGAACGTAGACTGTACATGACTACTCGAGAGGAATGAAGGATACTCGTGTATAAGAGCAAAATACTCGAGTGGAATGAAGGATACTCGTGTATAAGAGCAAATACTCGAGTGAAATGAAGGATACTCGTGTATAAGAGCAAATACTCGAGTGGAATGAAGGTTACTCGTGTATAAGAGCAAAATACTCGAGTGAAATGAAGGATACTCGTGTATAAGAGCAAATACTCGAGTGGAATCAAAAAAAAGGCTTATTTACGAGCAGTTTTGGGAAAATCAAAAATAGAAGCCTAAGATGGCTTCAAATCAAAAAGTGGTCAACATACAAGTTGTAGCTATCGTCAAGACGAACAAACTTGATGTTTACTATATTTTGATACGACACCGTTTTGACCCCCAAAACGGCGTCCGATCGAAATCTGAAACGGGCTACTCGAGATAACAAAGCGCAAATTCTTGAAATGAAATTTTTTGAACAAAGGGACACGAGTTCAGAACAGAGGCCCATACACGCACCGAATTAAGCGAAACTCACACCATAGGCGAAAACTGGCGCTACGATTCTAACGGCGAAGCCAAAACCTAAATCCGACGAGCCATTCCTGAGATAAAAATTTCCAAATACAATGACATAAATACTCAAAACTTCAATCGTGCGCCGAGACTCCAAAAATGCTCGGATTGCGACGAAACTTGACGAGCAAGTTTAAAATTACTCAACCTAAACCTCATAGAAATATTTTCTGATTTCGACAAAAATCCAAGAAATTGGCCGACTCGACCGAACGGACGCGAAAATGCCTTATCGGCGATGCGCCGTCAACCCGACGTTAAAAGTAACGCCATGACATCAAAAATATGACGATACCAAAACCAAACAAAATCATCGAAAAATCAGGGGCGTTACAATAGCCGCACACACATCACAGACATTCACAGCTGTGCAAAAGACCTTATGCCAAAATAGTAGGGCCGCTTTTATTCAAGGAGCGTAGCGAGCCCCACAAGACTCACCGATGTGGCCTTCGGTGATAGTGGCCAGCCCTGCCACTTCTGGGGGTGGTCGTACCGCACAACCCAGACCCAAACATACAACCCCGTGTACTCTTGGATGTGAGTGACAACCGACGATTCAAAATTTTGGCCGATTAACGGAGGTAACCCAACGGGGAAAAACATAACGGCCAGTCACCCGTGGTACTCATCTCCCTGTCTCCTTGAGTCGTCAAACTTCCCACACCAGTACCATCGGTCTGCGGAAGTGACTGACCCGCCACAATTTACCGCAAACAATTTACAAGCAAACCAGTTAAAATAATTTTGCTAGCATGCACCAGGTCTACAACAGCTTGCCCTACTATACTTTAAATAATTCGGGCAAATGGCACTTGACTCGACTTCCGACAAGGAGTGTGTGAGCACTTTATTTGGGACTAATTTTGGAGGAAGATCTTAACTCCTGTTATCTTTAACGAAAGCTCAACCTATCAACATATCTGCCCGTCTGAGCAGGATTCATGCTTAAAATAGTAAATTGCAGAAACAAAAGTGCTCTAATAAAAGTTGTTGTTAGTATAAGCTACAGAATTGAAATGCTGTAATGAAATAGGACCAGTATGAAACTGGAGTAGTACTAAACTGAAAGTAAGTACTGAAGGGAACTTGACCAGTACGAGACTAGAATAGTAATAAAATAAAAGAACTGAACTTAAAGTAAATAATTAGGACTAGTACGAGACTGGAGTACTTGAAAAAAATAACTGAACTGAAATAAATAAAGGAACTGGACCAGTGCAAGACTGGAATAAATCATAAAGAAAATTATTAGTAATGCAATCACTTCATTCAGGAAGCTTCAGTTTCATCTCCGTTCTTAGGAGGCAAATTCAGTTCCATCTCCGTTCTCAAGAGTCATGTTCAGTTCCATCTCACTTCTTAGGAGGCATGTTCAGTTTCATTTCATCTTTTAGGAGGCTTCTTTGGGTTTCACACATTGTTAAGATCCGATAATAATTGATTTGCACCCTTTTTAATTACGGCTTAATCGGATCAGGGGGACTTTATTAGGAGTTACATCTTTATTATTCGTAGAGAATAATTAGCAACTCATTTGCTCGTACTCTTATTGTTGGGTATTGTATCCACAATGTACCTGATTTGAAGAAGCCCCTGAACAAGTTAAATTGAATAGATAATGTATTTGATGATTTTCTTCAAGATGTGCTTGCAGTTATTCTACACTAAGTACACACCAATGTCAGGGTGCAGTGGGTCAATATACATGGGTCTGCGCAACGTAATCCCTCGTTGAGCAGATCAGTGTGTTGGCTTACGTATACTCTCTCTATTGGAGTGTACTTATATTCAAGTACAGTGCTGAGACAAATCATGAGCAGACAAGGAGAAGGATGGGTCAAAGACCAGCTCACGGGAAGATAGACGAAAAATCATCTAAGGAAAATTCGACGAGAATCACTAAGTGATTCTGGCCGATTCGACGGGAATCACTAGTGATTCTCGACGAATCGTCGAGAATCACTAGCCTACTCTCGCCGAATGCATCCGGCTGTCTCAACGCCATCTAGAATTCAGCTAAGGCAGAATCGACGAGAATCACTAAGTGATTCTCGCTGAATCGTCGAGAATGACTTTGCATTCTCGCCTATTTGTCGAGAATGGATTGTGATTCTCGCTGATTCTCTCTGGATGGCTTGCTGTTCAACTAGAATTCTTCTAAGGAGAATTCGACGGGAATCATAAGTGATTCTCGCCGATTCGTCGAGAATCACAAATGATTCCTGCCGAATTTGCCTTAGGCGAATTCCGTTGGCTCGCTGGACCGGACCAAATGTTCAGGCGCTGTTTGAACCG
This sequence comes from Platanthera zijinensis, assembly GCA_039513925.1. Lineage (NCBI taxonomy): Eukaryota > Viridiplantae > Streptophyta > Magnoliopsida > Asparagales > Orchidaceae > Platanthera > Platanthera zijinensis. The sequence continues at coordinate 112,331,553 of CM077095.1, read as the reverse complement.
AAATTAGTATTTCTTCTAGTGGGGCCCACAACGGTCATAAAGGTTGATCTACAGTATAAATACTCGTGTATTTTGAACCTTACGGGTAATCAACACATATGAAAAAGAACGAGCCGCCGACTTGACCTAGCAGATCACGGATTTCCTTCCGTCGCCGTCGCCGCTCGATAGTTCGTCGCCGCCACTGATCGGATTCTTCTTGATCTCTCGGCGACAGAAACTTAGCCAAGCAACACGTCTCACATTTCTTCTTGAGATCCTTTGTCTCTTGGTTTGTGGAACGGGAATACTTTCCCCTTCCGAATCGATTGAGACGATCGATCCAAGAAAGATCGTTGGTAGACCTTGCTAGCTTTGTTACGAAGTTTGGATCTCGAAAGCATCGCTGCCACAATCCTTGCCGCTGCCGATTTCGGGGAGATCCTCTCCAAGAGAGTGCTTAGGTCATGGACTCTTCGTCTTCTTCAAGAACGCTTCATCGAACGAAGAGGGACACCAAGCGCTCCAAACGTAGTTTGTATTTTGTACATTCTATTTTTACTTTTGTTGTAAAGGAACTTTGGTTCCTCATTGTAAGGGTTGGGTGCAACCCGTGGTGGAGGAGTAGTGACTCCTTCGGGTGGAAGGGTTCCTTCTATAGTGTGAGGATTGGATTTCAATCCGGTTGGTGAAGTGACCGAGTCGTCCCTTGTTGGGAGATAGGTCGAAGGGGGAAAGTGGACGTACCCAAATCGGGGAACCACTATAACTGCCTGTGTGTTTCTGTGCTGTGCTTGTTTTGTTTTATTGTGCAGGTAAATTTTTAATTCTGCAAAAAGACTGTAAATCACCTATCCCCCCCATAGGTGAAGGTAGTTGACACTAGTGTGACTTTCAAGTGGTATCAGAGGGAGGTTACTCATCAAAAAGGTTAACACCTTGAGTAAGTTCCTGCCACTAGTGTCAAGAAGAAGGCAAATATCTCTATGGACGGACTCAAGTACTCAGGCAAGATCCCAGTGTGCACCAGGCTAAACTTTCCTATCTGGAAGGAAAGGATTAGATTCTACATGGAAGCAGTCGATCCCGGACTCTTCATGATCATGGAGGAGGGACCTTATATTCCCACTAAGGCCTCCACCATTGATCCTACCAAAATGGTGCCAAAGAAGTTTTCTGAAATGGACAAGGACGAGATGGTGTTGGTCGGACTTGACAAGAAGGCGCAGAACATTCTGGTCAGCGCAGTCGATGAATCCATGATGCAGAACTTCTGCAACTACAGGACAGCCAAGGAAATCTGGCACTGCTTGATTATTCTAATGGAGGGCACTGATGAAGTTAGGGATGATCGGAGATCCCTCCTAAACCAGAAATATAAGGCCTTCAGGCAAGGGCCTAAGGAAGAGATCGGAGTTACCTTCGAGAATTTCCTCAAGATAGTCAATGCCCTAAAGGGATATGGAAGAGTATTCACTGATGGTGAACTTAATGATAAATTCCTTAGGTCCCTTACTAAGGAATGAGACACGAAGATCTGCGCCATCCGAGAGTTTGGCAGATTAGCAAAAACTGATCCTCAAATACTATTTGGGAAGCTTATGTCCTATGAGCTTCAGCTGAACACAAGGAAAGCAGAAGAAGAAGCCGAGAAAGCCGCAGCAAAAGAAAAGACTGTGGCCCTGAAAGCCATTCACTCCAGGAAAGGCAAGGGTGCTGCCTCGTCCCGTTCGTGGAAAAAGGATGAGGAGGAAGACTCTGAGCCATGCTCCTCCGGCTCATAGCTTTCTGAAGAAGACTTCTCCCTCATAACTCGGGAGTTTAAGAAGTTCCTTAAGTTGAGGAATCAAAGAAAGAGAGACGGCTCCTCCTCCAGACATCAGAAGAAGAATTATTTTTCTGACGGGTATGAATCCAAATAGAACAAACATCGCTCTAACGACATCATTTGTTTTGGGTGCAATAAGCTAGGACACGTCGTGGCTGACTGCCACCAAGGCAAGAGAGATAAGGGGAAGGGAGAGGAGCACAAGTCCTCTAGAGATAAGAAGAAAGAGAGGAGCTACATCGCCAAAAAGCCAAAGACACTGAGTGAGTCTGATTCCTCAGACTCCAGTGATGATGAAGAAGCCTACTTCGGGCTAGTGGGTCGCTCTGACTCAGAAGGAGACTGCCCCCCATTTACTGGGAAGGTAAAAGCTCGTACCCCCCTCTCTGACTCTAACTATGAGTCTCCTGATGATGATCTCGAGGACAGCCCTTCTGCCCGAGAAGCCGAGCTCCTCGAAAAGTATGAGCTTCTGCTCAATACCTTTGAGGAATGCCGCAAGAGATTGAGGGCTCAGAAAAAGGAAGTCAAATTCCTTAAGGTCGAGGGTGTCTCCCTAAGGGAAGAGATCACTAGCTTGATTTCTCTCCGACAGGAGCACCTGGACCTGGTCTCTAAGCACTCTGAGTCTCTAAGTCTCCTTGACCTTAAACAGGTAGAAATCAATAAGTTGGAAGAACAACTTGCGGTAGAAAGGAAGATTGTCAAAAGCTTCTCTATGCCAAAGACTGTTCTTCCACTGGTTGATACCTTCTCTGCTCAGGCTAAGGGAGCTGGCTTGGGGCATGTGGGTGTGCCTGGTAAATCATCCAGGAGAAACAGAAAGCAGAGGAAAAATAAGGCTGCTAAGAAGGCCTCTGCTGCAGAAAAGGGAAAGGCCCCACTCAACCCTGTTGAATTCAGGAAACCTGGCTTCCCTGCAATGAACAGGACTTTGAGTCAACCTATGGCCACTTCTTCTGGCCCTCAGATGAAAAGCCCAAGATCCGGTATGATGGTTGGGCCTTCCCCCACAACTACGGTGAAAGTGTCTTTAAGGCACCTTATGAGGAAATCCAAGTGGAGGATTATCGCCACTTCTCTTGCGGCCATAATAGGAAGCAGGCACCAAAAGTCAAGCCTGTTATACTGAAGGAACAGGAGGTGAAGAAATCATGTGACTGTTGTCATCATGATGGCTCCACCTCTAGATCCAAGGCCCCGGATGGACCCACCGTTCCAAGGGTGAAGCAGGAGCCTAGGAAAAGGTACAACAAATTTGACTGTTGGTGCTGTGGCAAAGTTGGTCACTTTGCCGTGGATTACTGGTTTAATCCGAGATATAACGAAACTCCTCATGTTAGCAATGCGAGACCAACCACTCGTAGGGTTAACCATCCGAGGGGGAGTGTGCTAACAAGGAATCTAGGACCCAAGTTTGATTGGGTTCCTAAGGGAAATTAATTCTGTTTTGTAGGAATGTCCAAAGGCCACCAAAACCCCAATCTGGTACTTGGACAGTGGATGTTCCCGGCATATGACTGGGACTAGAAGCCTACTGCGTGACTACTCTCCAGTCGAAAATGGACCCAAAGTCATCTTTGGGGGATCAGATCGAGGTGTCACCAGAGGTTATGGTATGATTTCCAACGGAATAATCTCTATCACCGACGTGGCTTCTTTTGAAGGTTTAAATCATAACCTGATCAGTGTAAGTCAATTATGTGATAAAGGATATGACGTTAAGTTATGCAAGGATAAATGCTTGATAATATCGTGTGCCTCTTCGGAGACGGTATTAACTGGAATTAGGAGCAGAAATATCTTTTGTTTAGATTTTCTTAGTTTAGATTCTTCTACCCCCGTGTGCCTGGTAGCAAAAGGCAGTGCATCTCTTTGTGAACAATGGTACAAGAGATTGGCACATATTAATTTCAAGATGATTAGTATGTTATTTTCTAAAAATTTAGTAAGGGATGCTCCCATTATTAAGTGCATCAAAGATAACCCCTGTCCTGCGTGCCAGAAGGGCAAACAGACTCGGGCTACCTTTAAGGGCATTGCAGACAAAGACTCTTCCAGATGTCTTTATCTTCTTCATATGGACTTGTTTGGTCCAGTGCAAGTTCATAGCTTGGGAGGCAAGTCCTATACGCTAGTGATTGTTGATGATCACTCTCAGTTTACATGGGTGTTCTTCTTAAAACGAAAGTCTGATATGTTTGACATCTTCACGAGTTTTGTCAAGCAAATTTAGAATGAACTTAACTGCTCAGTGGTCAAAATCAGAAGTGACCATGGAACAGAATTCGAGTCTGGGGCTATGCCAGAATTTTGTGAAGAACATGGTATTTTTCATGAGTTTTCCTCCCCGCGTACTCCTCAGCAAAATGGAGTTACGGAGAGGAGAAATAGAACGCTCATTGAATCTTGCATAATAATGCTGAATGACGCTTCTCTCCCAGAATACTTCTGGGCAGAGGCTGTCAATACGGCTTGTCATGTACAAAACCGGGCCTTAATCAACAAGAGTCATCGTAAGATGCCTTATGAGCTACTGAAAGGCAGGAAACCAACCATGTCCTATTTAAGGATCTTTGGCTGCAGATGCTATGTACTAAATAACGGGAAGTACCCGCGTACTAAGTTTGGTGAAAAATGCTTCGAAGGCATATTTATGGGCTATAGTAGCCATAGCCGGACATATAGGGTCTTCAATAAGAAAACCCTAGTGGTAGAGGAATCCATCCATGTTGTATTTGATGAAGGAAGCTTGCTTAATAGCAATTCTTCCAGTGGCTTTCTTGAAGATGCAGGTGCAAGACTTGAACAGCTAAGTCTCGATGAGACTGTTAAGGGTGTAACTCCCAAGTACGTCAAAGTTTCCACCTCGACGTTAGCTGGAGAAGTTTACAAGCAGGATGGATAAAATCTTCCGGAAGAAGGAGAAGCCCGAGAAGACGTCAGATCTCTAGATGCCAGACTCCTAGAGCTCCGACACGTGAGGGATCATCCTAGAGATCAGATCATCGGAGATCCTCGTGATGGTGTCAGAACTCGAAGAGGTACAATTAACGAGATTTTGCACCTTAGTTTCCTGTCACAGGTTGAGCCAAAGAAGTTCGACGAGGCGAACAAAGATGCGACATGGATATTGGCCATGCAAGATGAACTACATCAATTTGAAAGATGCAACGTCTGGACGCTTATTCCCAGACCAAAGAACCAGAATGTGATCATCACCAAGTGGATCTTCAGAAACAAACATGATGAACACGGTGTCATCATAAAGAACAAGGCCAGGTTGGTGGCTCAAGGTTACAAACAGGAGGAGGGGATTGACTTCGACCAGACCTTTGCACCAGTGGCAAAGCTCGAGGCAATCAGATTGTTCCCGGCGTATGCTTTACACAAATGATTCACTGTCTATCAGATGGACGTGAAATCTGCTTTCCTCAATGGAAATCTGAAAGAGGAAGTATATGTCGCACAACCCCCAGGTTTTGTTAATCCTACATTTCCCAATCATGTTTATTTTCTTAATAAAGCCCTATATGGCTTAAAACAAGCTCCCCGAGCTTGGTATGAGACTCTGTCTAGTTTTCTTCTTGAGAACAAGTTCTCTAGATGAAAAATAAATAAGACATTATTTCTTAGGGAAGTCAAAGGCAAGATTTTGCTGGTGCAAATCTATGTCGATGACATAATATTCGGGTCAACGGATAATAACCTTTGCAAGAAGTTTTCCAAACTTATGCAAGGGAAGTTTGAAATGAGTAGTATGAGAGAGCTGAAGTATTTCTTGGGACTTCAAGTGAAACAGTCTGAGGATGGGATTTTCATCTCTCAGACGAAGTTCAAAAATGAACTCCTCAAGAAATTCGGAATGGAGAGTGCAACCTCTATGAGGACTCCAATGGGATCCACTGTGTCTCTGGACAAGGATGAGAAAGGGAAACCTTTTGATGAAACCAAGTACAGAAGCATAATTGGATCCCTGCTCTATCTTACTGCTAGTAGACCGGATATTATGTTTTCCACATACGTTTGTGTTAGATATCAGGTGAACACTAAGGAATCTCATTATGTCACTGTAAAGCGGATTCTTAGATACCTTAAAGGTACACTAAATCTTAGCTTGTGGTACCCAAGAAACAATGATGTCGAGCTGATAGGATTTTCAGATGCTGACTTTGCAGGAAGCAGGGATGATAGGAAAAGCACTTCCGGGACGTATCAATTCCTCGGAAGAAGGCTTATTTCTTGGAACAGTAAGAAGCAGAATTGTGTCGCAACCTCCACGGCTAAATCTTAGTACATCTCAGCAGACAGCTGTTGCGCACAACTTCTATGGATCAGAAATAAGCTCAAAGATTATGACCTGCAGTTCAGAGAAGTTCCGATGTATTGTGACTCCTCGAGCGCAATAGCAATTGTGAACAATCCTGTGTCGCACAACAGAACGAAGCATATTGAAGTGCGCTATCACTTCATTCGGGAGCATGTGGAAAACAAAGACATATCTCTCCGCTATGTCCCCACGGATAAGCAGGTTGCAGATATCTTCACAAAGCCCCTAGACGAGGCCAAGTTCAGTCTCTTCAAAACTGAACTCGGCATGCTGAACTATGAAGAATGAAGACTGTGCGGCTCAAGGCTCTTGGATTAAGGGGGAGCATCAGCAAGGAACTCAAGCTCGAGCATGGATGCAAGATCTGAGGGGGAGCATGTGGCTCCAAGTAAAGTCCCAGATTTGCAGAAGCCAAAAAGGGGGAGATTACCCTCTCGGGTAAGGCTAAGGTGGCTCCAAGTATGCTCTCAGGAAAGTGGTAATGAATTTATCTCTCAACTGAATTAGTAGTTTATGATTTTCATATGCTCTATTCACCTTAGCTTGTAGGGTTTAGGCTTCTTCAAATAGGGGGAGATTGTTGGGTATTGTATCCACAATGTACCTGATTTGAAGAAGCCCCTGAACAAGCTAAGTTGAATATATAATGTATTTGATGATTTTCTTCAAGATGTGCTTACAGTTATTCCATGCTAAGTACACACCAATGTCAGGGTGCAGTGGGTCAATATACACGGGTCTGCGCAACGTAATCCCTCGTTGAGCAGATCAGTGTGTTGGTTTACGTGTACTCTCTCTATTGGAGTGTACTTATATTAAAGTACAGGGCTGAGACAGATCATGAGAAGACAAGGAGCAAGGATGGGTCAAAGAACAGCTCACAGGAAGATAGACAAAAAATCGTCTAAGGAAAATTCGACGAGAATCACTAAGTGATTCTCGCTGATTCGACGGGAATCACTAGTGATTCTCGACGAATCGTCGAGAATCACTAGCCTACTCTCGCCGAATGCATCCGGCTATCTCAACGCCGTCTAGAATTCAGCTAAGGCAGAATCGACGAGAATCACTAAGTGATTCTCGCCGAATCGTTGAGAATGACTTTGTATTCTCGCCGATTCGTCGAGAATGGATTGTGATTCTCGCCAATTCTCTCTGGATGGCTTGCTGTTCAGCTAGAATTCTTCTAAGGAGAATTCGATGGGAATCATAAGTGATTCTCGCCAATTCGTCGAGAATCACCAATGATTCCCGCCGAATTTGCCTTAGGCGAATTCCGTTGGCTCGTTGGACCAGACTAAATGTTCAGGCGCTGTTTGAACCGAAATTAGGGTTTCTTCTGGTGGGGCCCACAACGGTCATAAAGGTTGATCTACAGTATAAATACTCGTGTATTTTGAACCTTACGGGTAATCAACACATATGAAAAAGAACGAGCCGCCGACTTGACCTATCAGATCGCGGATTTCCTTTCGCCGCCGTCGCCGCTCGATAGTTCGTCGCCGCCTCTGATCGGATTCTTCTTGATCTCTTGGCGATAGAAACTTAGCCAAGCAATGCGTCTCACGTTTCTTCTTGAGATCCTTTGTCTCTTGGTTTGTGGAACGAGAATACTTTCCCCTTCCGAATCGATTGAGATGATCGATCCAAGAAAGATCGTTGGTAGACCTTGCTAGCTTTGTTACGAAGTTTGGATCTCGAAAGCATCGCCGCCGCAATCCTTGCCGCCGCCGATCTCGGGGTGATCCTCTCCAAGAGAGTGCTTAGGTCGTGGACTCTTTGTCTTCTTCAAGAACGCTTCATCGAACGAAGAGGGACACCAAGCGCTCCAAATGTAGTTTTTATTTTGTACATTCTATTTTTACTTTTGTTGTAAAGGAACTTTGGTTCCTCATTGTAAGGGTTGGGTGCAACCCGTGGTGGAGGAGTAGTGACTCCTTCGGGTGGAAGGGTTCCTTCCATAGTATGAGGATTGGATTTCAATCCGGTTGGTGAAGTGACCGAGTCGTCCCTTGTTGGGAGATAGGTCGAAGGGGGAAAGTGGACGTACCCAAATCGGGGAACCACTATAACTGCCTGTGTGTTTCTGTGATGTGCTTGTTTTGTTTTATTGTGCAGGTAAATTTTTAATTCCGCAAAAAGACTGCAAATCACCTATCCCCCCCATAGGTGAAGGTAGTTGACACTAGTGTGACTTTCACTTATCTTCCGAGTCTGCCCAAATTACCTGAGAGTCTTTTAAAATGAGGCGCTCGACGACTCTACTAAACTTCGAAACACTCAGAGCTTGGACAATTGCCTCGATTACTCTCGTCAATAAAAAAAATTAAATTTATTATTCAATTTACAAAAATGGTCGAGCATTGAATTTTCATTTTCAAGAAAATATAGTGAATCAATTTCCGAGCGCGACCCTGGGATCTAAGAAATCGGGAAAACTTCAATCTTTATCCCCAGGTTCCTAAATTTTTGTACAACCTTTGGGGGGGGGGGGCTAAGATGACGCTAGTAATTTTTCTAAAAAATTTTGAGTAAATTTGGGCCTTAAATTTGGCAAAATAAAAATTATTTGGACTTTAAAAAATATCAAATCAACTCCAAAAAATTTAAATATTTTGTGCAGAAAGCCCTTACTAAGGGGAATATTTTTCATGTTCAACACTTTTCCCTAGGAGCCTAGATTTTTTTTAAAAATGGACAAATCTCTATTTAAAAATTGGCTTGCATATAGCTAGATATATCCAATCCTGCGGCCAGGAATGAACCAGACGGTTGATTTGCTAGATTTTTCCCTACAGCGGATCGGCCAAAGATCTGCTATGGGGGGTGCTAAAGTTGAGGCCGGCGGGGGGAGGGGGGCCATCAGGAAATCACCACCGTCAAATCTCATCACCGAGATCGGACAGTGACTATTCTTACCCATCGGTGAAGAAGATAGTGGCAACTGCCACTGCCGGCCAGACACTGCTGGACGCCGATTTCACCCCCGATCAACTTGCCGGGGCCGACAACCTCTTGGGCAGAGGTCCGCTGGCCTACCGCCGCAGGCCACCGCCATAATTTACCAAACCTAGAGTAGGGTGGCGGGTTGCTCTGCTCCCAGCGCCACTGCACCACCCCGGTTCTCCAGTGACTACCTCGACCACAAAACCACCCCCGGACGATGTGTCGGGGTTTGAGCTATTCTCCGATGGTGGTTCGGTGGCCTGGCGCTGCCGGCCGCCACCGTAGTAAAACACAGGGTTTTTTCTTGGTTTTCGGGTGCCGCCGGAGCGGTGATTTTTGGTAGCACATCAGCCATCCACCGTTGGGGAGGTTATCCTCGGTGGTGTAGCAATTCCCTAGCTCTACCACCGATACTGGGTAAGGCTCACCATCTGTAGCCACCACTCGGCCTGGAGCTTGGCTCGGGTGGCGCTGGTGGCGCTCCGACCGCCGGGAGGCGTATGCAGAACGTTCAGAAGATGAGGAAGGGAGAGGGAAGAAGCTTCCACATGGACTGGGGGAGCTTTGGGAGGCCATGGTTGAGCCACCATTAGAGGTGGAGGAAGAAGGAGGCGGTTTTCTGGATCTGGGTTTTCCGGCGACCTGGGGTTCTAGCAATGGGTTTAGGCTTGCCTGAGGTGAGTGAAGAGGAGAGTAGGGGATATGGCCTTTTATAGGCTTAGGGAGGTTGGCCACCCCTCCCCTCCCTGATGTAGGACTAACATGAGAGAGAGTATGTGCTCCTCCCCTCCTCCTCCTCCTCCACTTGCTCAGGTCAGGTTGCAACATTCTAGGGTACCTAGGTGGCAGCCATCCAAGGGAAAGGATTTGGTGGTCTTGGGCCTTGGTTATTAAGAAGAGGAAAGAGGAGGGGGATAAGGGGTGGTTGGCTTTTGCCAAAGGCCCACCTACCAAGCCTTTGCTGGTTTGGGTGGACCAAAAGGTGAGGAAGGCGAAGCCCTTAACTAGCAAGGGAGAGGAGATGCCCACTTCTTTGAGAAAATTTTACAAAAAATTGAATTTTAGGGGGGGTTTCACCAAAGTAAACCCTAGGGTAGGTCCCCCTTGTTGGTCAAAGTCAAATAGGTCCTTGACATCAGGAGTTGAGTCAAAGTTAGAGTGTCGTGTCACAATTAGTGTGCGCACGCTTTTCAGTGCACGATAACACTTAGTTTGACCACAAATTGACCACTCATATTTGAAATTGACAGAAACGAACTCGGTTGACTTTATATTGACCATACGTGTCTAATGCCACCGACCGAGGTTGAATAAAATTTGTTTGCTAAATATCCAAAATTTGCGCTTCGCAGCGCGCTAAAATGGTCAAAATGCTTACATTCATCGTTATACTTCAAATTGTGACACAACGAGTTCCAATGCATTCGTATTGACTATACGAAGCCATAGGAACTGACAGGACTCAGATCGGAGTTTCCTAGGTCATTATCCAAACATCTCGTTTTCGTGACGTTTTACGAGGGATGGCCATATCCATCCTATGACCTCAGAATTTAACGGGATGAGTCCCAATGCATTTGTATTGGTTATACAAAGCCATAGGAACTGACAAAACTCAAAATAGAGTTTTCTAGCTCAATCTCCCCATCTAGAGTTACCTCCTACCCAGGTATGGGCAATAGGTAGAAATTCAGGTCACTTTTTTTTGGGCCTACTAGGGTTTTGGTGGCCCAATAAAAGTTGGGATGCTATAATCAAATAAAAATAAAAGGGTTTTTTTCCCTAAAAAATTGCTTAAAGTAGGGGAAAAAGGTAACATATCTAGGGAAAGAGTTATGGGTGCTTTTCTCGGACGAGCGCTTCAGGTTCCCAAGTATACTCGTCTTGTTCATGGTTCGACCATAGTATCTTGACCATCGAAATGATCTTGTTATGCAGATTCTTCACTTTATGATCTACTATTCTAATCGGTTCAAGCTGGATGGATCTATCTGACTACAATTGTGCGGGCGGTGCAGGAAGGTGCTATTCTGGTTGTCGGAGGACTCGCTTTAAGGATGAGATATGAAATATGTCATGGAGATTTCCCAACTCTGGGGGCAGGGCTAATCGATAGGCAACATGGCCTACATGCTCTATCACCTAATAGCGGCCCAGATAGAGGGGGTCTAGTTTTTTTTGCTTCCTCAACCGAGAGATATCATGCATGGGCTTGATTTTCAAAAATACCATTTCTCCCACGCTAAACTCCACCGGTCAGTGCCGTGTATCATAATATTTGGCTTGTCGGCTCTGTGCTTACCGCATTCGCTCTTTGATTAGCCGTATTGCTACCATAGTATCATTAATATAAGCCACTCATAAGGCTTCCGGGTCCTCATCTTGGGTCCAAGTCAACGGAGTTCCGCAATGCCTTCCATACAATGCCTCGTACGGTGCCATCTTAATGTTGGACTGATAATTGTTATTGTAAGAAAAATCAACTAACGGTAGCAGTTATTCCCATGGAGCATTGTGCTCTATTATGCAAAGTCAGAGTAGATCCTCCATCGTCCGGTTCGTCCTTTCTGTCTGTCCATCTTTCTGCGGGTAGAAGGTGGTTCTAAAGGCCAACTTGGTCCCCATGTATGCCTTCACCCACTTCCACTCCTTGGATGTGAAATGCCCATCATGATCCGACATAATGGACTTCAGCACTCCGTAGAACCGGACTACTTGCTCTATGAATAATCTGGCCAGAATGTCAACTCCATCACACTGTCAGTTTGGAATGAACCGTGCTACCTTGGTAAGTCGATACACGATAACCCATATAGAGTTGTTTCTAGCATGGGATTGAGGTAAGACGTGGACAAAATCCATGGAAATATCTTCAAATTTCCATTCTGGTATCGACAGGGGCTGCAACAGACCTCCTGGATTGCTGCATTCAACTTTAAATTTTTAACAAGTCTGGCATTGAGCCACGAAATTGGTGACGTCTCTTTTCATTCTGGGCCATTAAATGTTCCTGCGCAAATCAACATACATCTTAACTACATCAGGGTGAATAGAATAACTCGACTAGTACGTTTCTCGAAGGATTTTATCTCGGATTCCTCCGGTAGAGGGAATAAATATGCGGTGCCTGAACTGCAAGATTCCATCGTGCAGGTTCAAATCCTCTTGTGCTCCAATTTAAAGTGACTGGATGATTGGGACCACTTCTGGATCGACCTTCTGGGCCTCTCGTATTCGATCCCGGATATCGCACTGAATTTTCATCCAATATAGCTGGGCTTGGCACTCTTTCGGATCCCTACGAGCAACAAGAGTAATCTCTAAGTCTATTTAATACTGAAACCATTCCCTTGGAATCTGCTCTATCAAGCTCCCGGGTATCGAGGCCTGGTGGCTCAACATGTCAGTAACTTTATTAGTCTTCCCAGGGTGGTACTAGAGAGCGAAATCACAATCACACAGAAATTCCAACCATCAGCGCTGCCGAAGGTTCAACTCTTTTTGAGTAAAAATGTATTTGAGACTCTTTTTGTAGGAGAAGATCTCGCATCTTACTCCGTACGAGAAGTGTCTCCAAATCTTGAGAGAAAAGACGACAACAACCAATTCTAGATCGTGAGCTGTGTAATTCAACTCGTGTGTCTTTAGATGGCGAGATGCGTAAGCCACTATTTACCGTGCTACATCATAACAACTCCCAATCCTTTTAGGGATGCATCTGTATAAATCTGGAATCTTTCGATTCCTGAGGGAATCGTAAAGATTGGGGCAGAAGTTAACCGCTTCTTCAACTCATCGAACGCAGTCTCGCATTTCGGTGCCCACTGAAATGAAACATCCTTCCTGGTAAGGGCGATGAGGGGTAACACAATCTTAGAGAATCCTTCCACGAATTTCCTGTAATATACAACAAGACCAAGGAAACTTCGTATCACTATTCCATCGCTTTCTTCATCGATGAAGAAAGAAAGTCCGGGCATTCAAATCTGAGATGAATCACTAGAAGTAAATCAAGGCGAGAGAGGACTTCCTGGGTCAGTCCAAGCATTTCAATGAAATAGTCGGGATGAATGCCGCATTAAAGCAAGGAGTTAATCGAGGACTTCCTGGGGTGGAGTCCGCTAGTCCATACCCTTGAGATTCTAAGAAATTCTTCTCCCATGATGATAGACCCCAACTTCACTTTTCCTCTTTTCGCCATACGGTGTTTTGCTTCTTCGCCTATTGGTGAAACTTTCTATACCCTAGACTTCGTATCCTCTTCCCCGACATTAGGAAGGTAGAGATGAGCCATCATCATCATCCAGGCACAGCTAATACCCGGGCTTTGCCTTACCTTGGTAGAGGTTTCGGCCAACAGTCTCAGCTCAGTCCCTGTTTTGGCTAACTTCTCCGCGAGCGCGTCTGGACGTGAAAAGGCTGACTACCTATGTGAGTAAAGTCAGCCTGAATCAACAAAGGGGGTATTGCATGGCAGAGGCTCTGAAAGACCTATGCGGTCTTTCGCCTCTTCTCCTGTTCGCCTTACGGTGAAACCTTCTTCTCGGCTCACCGCTCCGTGGGCAGACTCTTCGCTTTACAGCTCAGCCCTAGACTCTTTCTCGCCTTGCGGCTCAGCCCCAGGCTATTCGTCGCGTAGCGATAGCACTTCGAGATTGACTCTGATCGGTACGCCAATCGGCCCCTCTGTACTGTTCGCCTATTTCGATATGCTCACCCTTGCTCCTTCGCTTCCCTCCTTGCTACCACTGCTTGCCTTATGGGCTACGCTACTTCCGCACCAGGGATATATTCACCAATAGTAGGATCCTAAGCTAGCTCCGGAGAAAGAAATGAAATGCAAGTCTACTCAGCCGTAAGGCAGGAGCAACAAGCCGAAAGGCTAACAGAGGATGGGAGTAAACATACACCAAAACAGAAAAAGACTCACAGAGACCAAGAAAAAGATGAAAAAAGGCGAGCGATCGCAAAGTTCCAAAAAAAGGGTATAGGCATAGTTGACCGAAGGGGAAGGGTTGCTAAGAGTACGTTGATCTAGTCCCTCCTCCTATGTATGGGGCGAGGCTTCATTGCCATCCAGCTATCAGTTCTATCCAACTTAAGAAAAGTGTTTTCCCTAAAAATGATCCGGGTCTCAAAGCCTTATGACAAGGAAAAGTTCTGCTTCATGAGCTACATCCCCACTAAGTCATAGCTCTATCGGACCATACTTCGTCCTCTTTCTCAGCATTTGGACGAATGGAGGTTCACAAGCCGCTACCTCATATACACTATCAAACTTCAACTTACGAGACAACCTCCTTCCCATGCCCCAATATGCTTTTGTTTCTAGCAAGCAAAGGATATAAGGATGTTCTCCGGAAAGAAGCTCTTTGCAGTGACGCAAAAACAGACTCTTTACGGTCCTCATATGGGTGATTCACCTATCGGCTCAACCATAAAGAGAAAGAGAAATCCCCTTACGGACTCTTCGAACAACTAGCTTTTAGACTCTGTTTGCCTATCGGTTCTTCCTGTTCGCTGCTATTAACCTTCTTCGCCGCCTATCGGCCTTTGCTTATTTGCAGCATCTATTCTTCGTCGGTCATTGATATTATGATTTCACTGAGTTGGTCTTCCTTGTTAGTGGGGACTCCTTGTTAGTGAAGTACGGTATACCATCCAAGCTAGGTAGGGCTTCATATCAACTCGGTACAGTCTGAAGAGATCTGCGCCTGATTCTCTCCCTTCTGACAGAGTTCATCCTCTTAACAGACCCTATTCGGCTTCGATTTACAGCGTTACACAATGAAAAGAGAATATGGGCTCAGCTCAACAAGATCATTTAGTTCAATATTCAATTAAAGACCCGTCAAGGAATTCGTCCTCTCCCGCGCATAGACCATCCCCTTCTCTTCGCTTTACAGTGAAATAGGGTGAGCTTACTAACAGAAAAGCGGATGAAAGAAAACCATATGAAATATATAGGTAGTCACCGACTTGTTCACTTCGCAGCTACTTTGCTCAGCTCTAAACGAGAGTTCGCAGCAATGAATCACCGACAAGATCGATTTCGCAGCCGGTCATTGAGAGGATTTTCCAATCAAGGGAAGGTACTTTGAATTGATAGAATTACTAATCCCAATTTCATAAAGGCTGGGGAATAAGGCTTAAGGCAGCGTGATTGTTAGGCCGTTCTGGTCCCATCTTGTTGTAGAGAAAGAAAGAGTGCACGCCTCGACTCGGATCGCATCTATCAATCACTCACCGCCTCATGTTCCGCCTTAGGATTATGCGGGTCGGGAGACAGAGGAGGAAGATGAACAGGTTCGTAGTAACAAGAAGATGAAGGCAAACAACCAGGATGTTCGGGCTTACAAATCCTTTCAGGAATCTCTTATTGGATCGAAGGATTCTTTGGATGCCGGGGGGAAGGGGGGAAGGGAGATGTGATGGTGGAAGTGCCGGATTTAGACTTGTATGATGAGTCAGATGAGAGGGTTACTACGGCGATGGTAAAGCTTTCCACTATGAAATCTTCAACCCCCTAGGGAAAGCAATTCCCCTAGCATCCGAATCTAACATAAAATATGACAAACCGAAGTAGGCGGTTGTCGCAGAATTGAAACTTCAAGCTCCAAGTTGAAAGCTTCCTTAGCCAAGATATCGGCTACAAAATTTCCCTTCTCTAAGAGTATGAATGAATCTACATTCCCAATTTCGTCCCCACAATTCTCTAACATCCGCTAGAAGATTACCTAACGGATGTAGAGAAACATCGCCCAAAGTAAAGAATGGTCACAAGTGCATCCATCTCACACACCACCTTGCGATAACCCTCATCCCAAGCTAGCAAGAGCCCAAACCTAGCCGCCTCCATCTCAGCCACCATATTGGAACAAACGCCAAGATGAAGCATGAAGCCTACCAGCCATTTACCCGAAGCATCTCGAAGGACACCTCCAGCTCCGGCCACCCCTGGATTACCAAAGGAAGCTCCGTCCGTATTCAGCAACCCGGGCCTATAGTGTGTGTATGTATGGACGTAAGGGGTCTCACAAGATGTATGAAACGAACGCATTTACCATTGTAGTGCGAAAAAATGAGCGTTTGGGGCTTCTCACGATGATTCACCCATGATGCCTTAGAATCGTTTGATTTTTCTATCATAGATCGATGATTGGCCAAACCAAAAAACAGTCCGAATGTAGAGCCCGATTTCGCTGATCAGATAGCCCATCCCGACACTTCAGTAGTCCTGCTGAGGACTCGCTCGGCTTGACGGGTCGAAAGGGATCAAAGTAAGTAGCTGGAGGTAGGTATGCCCTGCTGGGGTCTCTCTTTTAGTTGCGGCAACGAGATCTTTAATACCCGCTGATCTGATAGGCGAAGAGGTACGAGTTACGAAGTCGCTCGAGTGAAGCGAAGAGGACGAATGAAGGAAGGTTCATCGCAATGCGACTGTACAAGAGCCAGCTCCATAGAATTTGTTAAGCTAGGATCTCTCTTTCTAACTAGGATTGGATGCTTGTTAAGCTATCTTTCCGACCTGCTTTCATGGATTTCATGATCTTAATGAAGTATTAAGTGGCGCAAAATCCTTCATTGGCCAAACAATTGTTTGGTTATGCCATTTTGGGCTTTGCAAAAAAAGTGCCTCAGCTTACTTCACAGAACTCCATTATCATAAGAGAAGTTAGTAGATGGGCTGGTGGTGCTCTGATTTGAATGATGTTAGTGACAGGGAAGGTGTCTAGAATTGTATAAAGCTTGTTCGCCATATTGGTTGGACCAGACCATACCCTAACGTACGCCTATCAAATGATATTACGTTCCCTTAACCAAGTTCTTAAGAAATATTGACTCCATTCAGATATCAGATAAAGGCGCAGAGCATTTATTTGTGCTTGAACCATTCCTGAAACCATATCCTGATAGGACGGACCCGTAGCCTTGTCAACAGAAGGTACTTTCTCTTATGAGAATCCACCCACCATAGATTCCACTACCAACGGGGAAGTGTCTCCCGCATCGTACTGCCCATTACGTATCCGTTTAGACTTCTTTTGTTTTGGTTCTCATGAGGATTTCGTTGTCCGTAGTAGGCGACGCTCCTTGCGGAGAATTTTCAAAGCCTCGATCTGATCCTATTGCTACTCTAATGTTGCTATTGTAGCTAAAGTTTCTAAAGTAGCTGCGGAAAAGCAGAAGTTCTTTCAACTCAAAGAATAGGATCTTTCCCCGATTCTCAAATGGAAAGAGGATACAGAGCGGGCGGGTGAGAAAATGTCCCAGTGTTAGTGACATTAAGCATTCCAAGGGGTGGAAGAACTTATCCCATGCCTTCCCGAGGCAGGTAGTTCCTTTGGTTTCACCATACTTTTTCTACCTGGTCGGGATACTTTGGGTTAGTATCCGAAGAACTTGGTCTAAGATTCTTGGTTGTTTTCACATACTTTCCCTTGGATTGGCATACCGAGCATCTTTGATCCAAAATAGGCATCTTGTCTAAGTCAGGCTGTTGAGCTCTTTTCCGGTTGGTATGGATGGGAGGCTACCGAAAGGGTCCTACTTCAAGATTGAGAACAAAGTGGTATCAATTGGCTCGTGGAGGGATTGGCGCAGTGAACGTTGTGAAAAGGGCTTGACTTTCTTTAGAGATTCGTGAGAAGATTCCTATTCACATTCATGAAAGACTAATAAGAAAACCTGACTCTATAGAAGTTTTCAACTCTTTTCTATATTCTATATATACGAGAAAGTAGTTCAAAGATTCTCAAATCTTCTCATCTCATTTCTCTTAGATCATTCTCAAATGAGTTTTCTTTTGGCTAGGGATCAGGTCTTTTTAGTTGTCTCTTTCCTTCCATTCGAGAGTACTTGAATTCAGAGGGGGTACTGGGACTTACTCTCTCTAGGCATTTCAATGTAGAACCCGGGCTTTGTGAATTCTTTGACTTGGCTCTCCTTGGCTTCGCTCTAGTTGACTTATCTGTTTGGAAATGGTTTAAGGGAGATGTGATCGCTAGCGGATGCCGGTTTTCTTACAAAAGGAAGCGCAGGGCTAGATAGACTTCATATCTATTCTATCTTCTATATAGACAGGTTGTAATGGCTGGCTTTACTCCCTTCCTAGGGTTTGATTTGACTGCTTTTCACTGACTAACAACAAAGAGAGGTGAATGTGGGTTGGTCCTGAGTTCGCATGAGGGTTCTTCTATGGGTTGGGCTAGAAGTTAGGATGGATTCACGCTGCTTTCTATTCCAAGTAAAGTCCTCTTCTTTACTGCATACTGATTGTTCTACCTGATACCATACCGATTCTTCCTTTACTGCTCTTACTGCTCGGCCTGGCCTGACTATTACTGCTTCCTGCTCTGATTGCTCAACCAGCCCTGTCGGACACCTACCGCTTGTTATGGGGTACTTTCTGCTCTTGTCAGTGAAGGGAAAGCCACTAGTTGGAGGTTCTCTGGGCATAGAAAGAAAGTGTTTGAGTCCCTCCTTTTTGCTTTCTTTCCCTTCCCTATCCCATGAATTGGGACTAACACTGGACTAGCCGAGCCTTTCTACTCATGCTGGACTACCAAACTACCGATCCCATTCCCCAACCTTCCAAACAGTCAATCAAAGATTAGCTCGTGCCTCTCCCGGTACGGAAGCCAAGATGCCAATTAGAGCTAAAAAGCTTGGTTATTCATATTCCATACATATAGAGAATTTGGGTTTGAGAACTTTTGCACCAGAAAAAAGCGGCATGCGATTTTTTCTTGATCTCTTCTGATCTCATATCTCGTAGAAAATCTCGTATAGAAATATAGATCTATCTATATAGAAAGAGAAAGGGGACCCGATCGAATCGAGAGGGTCATATTTAATCCAAGATAGTAGGTGAGCATATATCAATAGGCAAAGGCATCGCTTAAGAAGAAGTCAAAGAAAGAGCTCAGAATCCTCTCCTTTTAGTCGAGCATTTCATGGATCACCTGTTCGCATTCGTTTCTTTCTCTACGAACTATGAAAGATGTCATCAACGCGAAGTCAATTTTGTTTCACAGCTCATAGACTGGGGGTTAATGAAAGGAGCCGTAAAGGCATAACACTGTCCTCAGGCCCAGGAAGAGTTTCCCCGCCTGTCAGAGTCTCACCAGCTAGAAGAAAAAGAACAAGGGCCCTCACTTACACGTAGTGTGAAACTAGCGTAGACTATAGAGCTAACTCAGCTGCGTTGGCTGACCATCCAGTAGCGGAAAGAAAATATACTAGGAATTACGCAAGATTAACTAAAGATAAATCAGCTGCTAGCGCTGACCCTGATGAGGATAACTCAGCGCTGCTGCTGCTACAGTAGAGAAAGAACTGGCTAAGGCTGATCGGGAAGTAGTAGCTAAATCAGTATCTAAGGCCGACCCTACACTTGCCAACTCCCTTGAAGTGGAAGCCTCAATAGAATGAATCAAGCTTTTTTAGCAAATGACGAGAAAGACGCCCTAGGCCCGATTAGCACTTGTGCTTCCTGCACATCTAGACATACTAACGCATCCAGCAGATCCGATACCTTTCTGGACGTACTGTATTACGTTACGCATCCAACCCATCCCATCCAGACGTACTCCTTCTTCTAAGGAAGGAAATGACCACTCACAAAGCAAGCGTAACTCACAATGCTGTAAAAGAGAGAAATGTTCTAAAAGAAAGACAAAAAGCAAGTAAGTATACCACCTTCAATGGTAGTTGATTCAAGCAGGATCTGTTGAAGACTGTCTCTTGTCTCAGTAGGGAAGAGTTAACAGAAGAAGAAGTAGACTAACAACGCAATCTCCTCCTCCATTATGAGAGCCGTCCTCATCCATGGGAAGAAATTGACTGAGAATTCTTTGAAGTAACGCCTTTCTCCTCTCCCTTCATAGACTCTGAAGTTGTCTTAGGCTGTGAAGGAGCCTTAATCACAATGACTTTTTGGGCTGGCTGCTGCTTTTGTTTGGGCTGTTTTTTTTCACATGGCCAAGGTTATTCTCTGAAATGGGTTTCAAAGGCACACGACACACTCTCTTAGTACCTGCCTCTTTTTATTGTTGACCCACAACTGATGTCTTGCCATTATTTGCGGGAATTTCAAAATTTGCTTCCTTCCTTATCGGTATCAACCTCAATCTCCTCCGAAAGGGCAGCAAAAAGTTATCCAAATAAGCAATCCCCTTCAATTTCGGATTTGCCTTAACCGTCTTCCGAAAACGTCGCGGATGAGCTATCATCCATGGACCAAACTACGACGTTGGTTCCTCCGCCACAAACTTGTCGGAATTCCCATCTTTAATGGCATCTGAAGCTTTCTCTTCACTATCACTCGCCTTGGTTTTCCACCATCACCGCAGGTGTCTCTCCCATCACCTCGTGTTGACCCCACGGGTTTAGGGTATAGAAAGGTATGGATGTGAGAAAACCCGATCCCTTTTCCGACCTCGACTAGTCCTGTCGTCTTGCGCCATATGTACTGAGATTGTTCGGGAGCTTTCTTAATAGATAGAAAAAAGCAAAGCCCGGATGTCTGTCGATTGAGCGATTTCGCACATTCCCTTATCGTACAACCCTCGAGGCTAATATCTCTATCTTGAGTACCTATGATGGGTGATCTAGAACATAACGGGGATCTCGTATGGGATCGATCTCCGGTACGTGTCACCGGTTGGGAACATCTCGTCGTGTTTACCTCCGGAGGTATGCATGTAGGGATTCCCGCTACTGGGACCAATTTCTCTCGGGTACGTGTGGATGGATTTCCAGTATGAACAACGTGGACCCCACAGGGCGGGAGAAGGGGACCTAGCAAGGGTTAACCACCGGGAGGCCTCGTGTTGACCCCACGGGGCGGTGCGCATGGAGCACCAACCAAAGCCACCGTTGACCGTCCCAAGCACAAAGGCCTAAAGCAAAACTTTGCACTCCCTAATCAGGTAAGGTGACTGAAAGAGTGTCCCGATGACTCCGCTGCACTACGAAGGAAGAGGACAGCCAAGCTAGAATCCACCCTCACTTGTAAACGAGCAATACCAGCTCTCCTAGCCAAGAGAAGACCTTCCTATCAACTCTGCCCCTCCATTTTGCCAATGTTCACAAGGGAACCACCAAGACACGAACCATGACTGTCTCGAAGTCAACCCCCAGCCGACGCTTTACCTACCGCCTTCACAACACCATCGGTATGTTGAGCAACCCACCCCTTATCCAGCGGAACCGGCACGAACTACCATAGAACCTCTAAGAGACAACGCCACAATAATCTCCCTACTCAGATTAGTAGCATAGAGTGCAACTTGAACATGAGAAGTGAGAGATGACCCCTCTATACAACGCTTGCATCTCGCCTTCCATACCATAATGTATAGAGAAGAAGAAGGCCCCAATGGCCCTGCCGGTGCAAGGGCTCTCCATTCTATCGTCCAAACCAGGCCGTATGGAGTATAGCCAAGTGGTAAGGCATCGGTTTTCGGCATGCAAAGGTTCGAATCCTTTGACTCCAGATTATGAACACCCGATCGGATCTGTCAAGAACAAGCTGACGACTACAAGGGAAGCGGCTGACTGAATGAAGTAGTTTCTTTACTGGAACTTTGGAATGCTTAACCCGATCTTAGCTCTTTGAATCAGCT
Organism: Platanthera zijinensis; assembly: GCA_039513925.1. NCBI lineage: Eukaryota > Viridiplantae > Streptophyta > Magnoliopsida > Asparagales > Orchidaceae > Platanthera > Platanthera zijinensis. The sequence goes on along the minus strand of CM077095.1, from coordinate 112,309,841 downwards.
GTTTAGGAAATAAAGTGACATATAATAAAAAGCCTGCCTGAGAGAACTTCAAGAACTTCTCCTTCCTATCATATGCGAGCTGCTCCGCTCCTCATAGTCTCGTAAGCGCTGTCAGCCTAGCCGCTGCTGGGTGAAAATGCTCCTGTTTCTCATCTATAGTATAGAATCCGCTTTCAAAGAGGGAAGTCTTCTCTCTTTCCTGAAGAAATTCACTTATTTACCTACTTCAAGTGGTCTAAAGGCTGCAGCTCTTAGATCGCCTTCTTTAGAATAGGCATGAAGCCAATCTCTCCTTTCTTCGGTGAATAATCAGTGAAGAACCCTTCTTTCTTTGTCTTCATCCTGGTAGGGAAATCCAAGACATACATACAAGGCTTGAATGAGAGAAAACGGATGACTAGCGATGTCTCATATGTCAGTAGAAGTGAACAAAACGACAAGGCCAGCACCGGCCATGATGCTTTAAGTCATCAAAGGCCTCTAACCATTCTCTCCCATGGTTGGTTCTTCTTAAGGTAAGGAGATTAGTAAAAGGTGCAGCTTGGATAAACCTACGATAGTAGTTTACCAGGCCAAGAAAAGAGATTCACTCATATACCTTTGTTTGATGGGGCCTTCGTCCCTCTCCCCCAGTTTTTTCTTAGGTTGTTAGTGACTTATTGCTCCTACTATTTGATGAGAGTGAAATTTTCATAGGTCGAGTGATCCCTGCGGATCACCTTCTTTTTCCAGACAATCAGGCATGTCAGCGGACGGTCAGGCATTTACAGAAAGGGGGGCATATAGATATTTGAGGAAGGTCAGTCCAAGTCTTCCAGCTGGAGGGGAAGAAACTAGAAAAACATTGGCCCAAGGTACCTCTAATATGAGAATACAGCGGGAAGGAAAGCAAGGGCGAACTAGTCAGAAGAAGGTACGTCAGCGGAGAAGCTCCCCAGCTAAACCATTGACCAAGCACATGGCTGACAACCCCTAACCTATTAAGAAAAGAACAGATGCGCGAGCCACTCTATTATATACGATATCGGAATAAAGGGATTGAGAACAACTGCTTTGGCAGAGATTCCATATTTTGTTTTTTCTGAAAAAGAAGCTGCTTGAGTTCTTCCCGTGTAATAGGTATGGTTGTTGAATAGACGGATTCTTTACCTCCGGCTTCAGGGGAAGGACGAAGAAGAGCTTAGTTGATAGGATAGAAGGAGGATTGCTTCTCTAATCTAACCCATACGTAGACGAAAGTAGCATTCAGGCATCGGTGGAAGCGCTAAGCGCAAAAAGTGAAGAAGCTTTGAAGCCGATTGAACACAGCGAGAGTAGCGGATTAGCGGCTGATCTTCTACCTGATCTATCTACCATATTTCTTTATTAGAGAGACCTACTTCCTACGAGGGAAGAAATCACCAGCTCTATGGGCCTGAGAAATCGACCCCCTGTACCTTTGTGAAAGACATCGCATGGAATAGCTTATACGGAAAGGAGAAAGCTCAGATTCAAAATAAAAGTTCCTTAGCTAGAAGGAATGCTGGGTGACTGCCAAGGAGCAGCTCGCATATGATAGGCAGGAGAAGTGATAGCTGGGAGACTAAGGAAGCTCGTTCGTCAAAGCAATTATTGATTTTCATAGTATAGTCTTGCTGATCAATGTATGAAGAACCTATGGAACAAGGAAGTCTTCTCGTGCTACTGGCTTTGAACCGGATTGCTAGTCTAAAGCTAACAAAGAATTCCCACCCTCTCGGAACTACAGCTCAAAAGGATCGTGCAGTGGATGTGTCGGGTTCGAAACTTGCTCCCCCACGTCCTGAGTTTTTGGCAACAATTCTCTATTACCCGGGCGTTGTTCTCTTTCTCGTACGAGATTTCTTGTCTGATAGTGAGGGCTAAAAGACACTTCGCTCCGCTCGCCTTCTATTTGCCTATTGCTTTATTGTTTGCCTCCCGTCCCCTCTTTTCTTTCTATTTCTCGTCTATAAATACGACCTTTATTGGTTCTTATAGGGCTGGTTACTATAGGCTCAAACTGAAAGAAAACCATAAGCTATAGAAGGAGAAGCTCTTTCACTCGACACTTGAGAAAGAGACCTTACTCGTCCATGTTGCCTTAGGTCAATCCCTTTACAAGACAATCACAAAAGCGATCTCGTACGGTTGTGGTGCAAGAACAAAACAGATTCCACACCGACCACTATTCCGGTGGTGCGATACAACAAACAAAGAGTTGAAATAGAAAGATTTTCAGAAGAAGAATCCGACACAGGAATGAATTGAGATCTGCCTGCTCCCTTAGCCTGAAGTTTGATTTCATGAACTAGTATCTTTGTCCTAGCCTGAGAAGGAAGACTAATAACGCGGGTAAGAGTCCCCTCATCTGGCTCTCTACTTAAGTCACTAGTTTGACTGGGGAAGTACTTGGGCACCCCTATGAAAGTTGGAGCGCTATAAGACTCGCCTTGTTGAAAAGGGATTGACACAGGAGTATGGCATAGATTATGAGGAGACATATGCTCCAGTTGCCCGTCTTACCTCTGTTAGGAGCTTACTAGCAATTGCTGCGGTGCGTAAATGGGAGTTCTTTCATATGAATGCCAAGAATCTTTCAACATGGTAATCTGAAAGAGGAGGTCCACACAGCAACCATCCACCACAGCAAGTCTTTAAGCGCTCTGTACGGTCTCAAGCAAGCACCTCAGCCTTAGTTCAGTGTTGGTCATTTTGGCTTCACTCCTAGCCCTTATGATTCAGCTCTCTGAATTCGTAAATTTGACAGAGGCGAGCGATAGCGAAGTCTTCCTTTACTCTATACTCTATGTATATTATATGATAATCATGGGGGATGATCTTACAGGCATCTCAGATCTGAAGCAGTTCCTTAGTCTTGAGATGAAGGATCTCTTAGTTCTTTCTTCAGTATTGAGGGCTTCTGATGCATATTCTCTTTCTCAGGCCAAAAAGGCTTCTGATCTAATATCTCGGGCTAGATTTACTGAGAGTCAGACTACATCTACTCCTCTTTCTATTCTTCGTTATATCAAGGGCACCTTGTTTCATGGCCTTCACTTCTCGGCGCATTCCTCCCTTGAGTTACGTGACTACTCGGATGTTGATTAGGCTGTTCTCCCTGGCGAACTATTGATTGTGCTTGGTAAGGAGGGATCCCCTACGGGTCACCTCGGAGCTACTTAGCTACTTTTTGCAATGAAGCCAACTGAGAGAAGACGATCCACCGATGCTGACCAACCACGGTGAGGTCTATTCCATACCATGCCCTCAGGATAAAGTATAGTAAGGGCTCGCGCCTCTGCTGCTAGGTCTTCAATCGAGAGAGGTACACGCTTTCGGCTTTTTCCACTCCTTCTGTAAGGCAAAACCTTACCACACTACACTTCGAGGCAAGACAAGAGAAGAGGACCGGTCGCTTCGCGTGAGATACGAATTGGCGGTCTTTCTTTACGAGCACTAGTACGTACGTACTAACTATGGATTTCCTAATATGCGATTCACTAGGTTTGGCTTTGCCTGTAGCTATTCTTGTAGCCGTTAGAGTTGGCCAAATAATCCATCAAATGAATAGTAGAAATATGGAACCAAAAAACGGATTTAGCAATAGATGTTGTTAAGGAGAATATTGTGAAGCAACTATCAATTCTTTTGAGAGTATATAGAGAGACTACTGCAGATGTGAACTTACCAACTGGGGTCATGAATGATTAACAGAAACGAAGGGTGAGTGCAACGAACTAGACATTTTATACCAGTCTTGTAGCGAATAAAGGTCAAAGGTCTCGGTAGGAGTCAACAGCATCGGGAGGCGGAGGTGAACAAGAAGGACTCTCTCTCACCTCTCTATCTTTCTACAAACAAAAATTCCCCGGTGGAATAGTAATTCCCTCCAACTACTGCTTGCCGTTCGTTCCAAAGCTTTAGAATAGGGTGACGACCTGGTCGGTGTTTCTCAATAGGCCATCCGACCGCCCGGTCTCAGAGCGCTCTCCCTCTAATCACTAGAAAGCGCGAAGAAAAAGGATTTCTAAATAGAAAGAATGAGGATTCCATTTTTCAATAGTTGGGTTGGAGGCTAGCCTCTTCTCCCCTCTCGCTATTGCGAGAGCTACTTTGTAACCTCTCGCTATCGCTTCGCTCGCTCGAGCGCCGTTGGACCTCTTGCTATTGCTTGAGCGCCCTCTCCCGTTGGTCGAGCGACTTCATACCTCTCGCCCAAGTTTGACAAATAGCCAGCCAGTTCATAGAAGTTGGATATCTGTTGGCCTCTGTTTGGGAAAAAGAAAAAGAACCGAAGGGCTCTAGAAACTCCAAAAATCGCAATGTAGCCGAAAAAGAAGAGAATCAAGAATTAAATAAGCAAAAATCTTCGTGGGTAAAGCGGTACCCATGAGACTGAGAATTGCCGGCTACCTAGAATTTTGCCGGTGAGTAGAGACGGTGCTTGGGAAGTAGAAGCTCACTTTGCTTTACGCAATTACGAAATGCAGACCGGTTCCAGTTCCATGTGGCTACTTGTTGGTCGGGTACATGATGGGGATGTACGTCCGTCCCTTATTATATGCATTTCAATAGAGCGCTTGCTAATTCCAACTTGTTTCGCCCGCCTTTCTTGTGGGTTTCCCAACTCAATTGGATATATGGGGTGGGTGATCAGGTCCCACCTTGGAACAAGCAAATTCCTAGCTAACTACGGCGAGCTACATATGACCGAGTAAATCATACGCCGGATCGATCCTTTGTTACAGACATACACTCTTGGGCTTAGCAACCCAGTCATCGGAGAAAGGTTAGCAGTCCGTCAATGACTCTTCTTTTGACATAGACAGTCAGGATCAAGTCTACAGTACACTGGGTACCTAGAGGGTCTTCTTTCTGTAGTCTAAGGACTTTCCGAGTCACGTCACCACGCCACAGGGATCTTCCATTTTGCCGTTTCTCCATGGGACACTTTTGAGAATGACCTTATCCTATTGGCTCACTAAACTCATTGTTTGGACCGCGCACCTACTCAACCGGCCGGACAAGAGGAGTCCTAGTATGGAAGTTGGGGGGTCCTGACAGAATCCACCCTTAGAAGGTAAGGAAGGACATATCTCGCTGGATATTGAAGAAAGAACCCGGGCGGGCGGGGGAGGCGCACCTATAGACCGATCGATCGTCATTGATTCTGACTCTGACAGTCTGACGTCTGGTTTTAGATTCGAATGCATTCAGTGCTTCTCGATGAATCCCAGTGCGAGAGGTTCTAAAGCCGCCCTTTAGTTCATGTGGATTCTCAACCTTGTTTGATGTATAGCCATTAGCCCACAGAGCGGTATGATGATCTATTAGAATTTGGGGAATGCCATCCATTACCGTTCGGCTCACATAAATATGTCAACAGAAAAGAATCAAGGTTTTCTTTTTCCCTCATGACATGGGGCATCCCGCTCATCAACTCAAAGCAAAGTGAGATAGGATAGGTTCTATAGGCTAATGAGGCTAATGCTAGATTTGCCATGTCATTCTCAATACAAGACAATAGCTCTGAAAAGAGGTCCAGGCATTGAGCCCACCTATCCTACCGAGGCAGTTGGTCGACCATAACAATGTGTAGGCCTGTGATCGGCTACACGTTGTTTCGCCTCTTTTCTCCTTATCTATGCTCCTATTCTCAATTAGAACTCCGAACGCGTAGCGACAGCGGATTCTCACTTTCTCCCGTCTTACTGACTGACTTTACTTTAGCACTCCTAGCCTATTAAGTTTTTTTGTTCCTTCACGAGCATCTACACCCGCTTTAGTTCTTCCTTTACTGAAATCAAGGATTCCGGTCCCGGTCTCTTGACCATGTCTAATGCCTTTTTATTGAATATGAAGACGATGCTCTAACCGAATAGCAGCTGTGAATGGAATGGTTGGGGAGGAATTTGACAAAGTGTTTCTTTTTTCCTTGATGACCCTAGTAAATCTATCCCACGCAAGGCGCGGAGCGATAGGTAATGGAGAGGAGGATCAATGATTCGCTTTTTTTTTTCTCTTTCTCCTACTATTGAAACACATTCACATTAGCGACGATCTGTGACATTTACTACCATGACATGAGACAGATTTCTCTTTTCAAGACCTTTGCTTATTTTCTTCCATTCTCTTGTTTGCAAACGAGTGAAAGGCGGAGTCAGAACTATGGTCGACCGATGGTTGACAGATAGGTTTTTTTGCTGGGCATAGTTAGAGCTAGCAAGAACAGTCATACTACTTCCCTCACTAAGGATGGAATTGGCTTATTGGATGCTCTTGTTCCAACAATGTCTAATTATGCCTGAAACTTCAAACCAAAAAGTCTTATTGCAGCGCCATTCTCTTTATCAAGCATCAACATCAAATAGCTCCGATGCGATGCCCTTACTTGAATCTAAGGAGGTTAATTCCATTCAAAAGGAAGGGGAACGAGTCAAATGAGCAGGGGATTCTGACTAGCACCGGATTCCCCACATGCAGTTGTAGAATGAGCACTCTCAAATTCCTTTTTCCTAACAGCAGGGGCCCACTACTAGAATGCCTAGCTACTTTGCTAGCATTCCAGGCTAGGAAAGGTTATTATGGGCTACGCTAAACCTTCAACTTCCACCAGCAGCTAAAGAAATTGCTAAATCAGTGAATTCCACTTCGCTGTTTGACTGGGTTCTAGCTGGGTTCTTCCCAAGAGTGATCCCATTTTTTATTTTGCTTCCCTCAGGGTTGAAGATTTGAAGATATGGATCTGCTCTTGCGTCTTCCCAGAGATAATGAAAGGAATTCGCGCGAGTAGCTTCCGTTGTCTTTAGTAATGTGCTGCTGTTTTTACCTTTTGGGTCAGCGAAGAGTGGGTGCTCCACACCCACGTCTAACTTAGAAGTAGGAAGTAGTAACTGCACCTATCTGCAACGATCAAACAAAAAGCCCTATTTACGGGCAAGGATTCGATTCCTTAGAAAGACTCCTTCCTTACTTTTAGTAAATCCGCCCTCTTAGTATTCCAAGATTGTTTGGATTCAGTCTGGAGAACCAGAGTGCAGGGGGGAAAAGTATGTCATCTGTCTTAAAAGAGAAGACAAAGAGTTTTTAGCTACATTAAGAGACCCCATGAAAATGAAGCAGTAAGGGATGAGGTAGAGAAGCAAATAGAAAGACACAGGTATGCATATAAGAAAGAGGACCTCAAGCATTTAGACCAAAAACTAGGATTTGTTCGGACTAGAGCTTCTATTTACTCAACAACTCTGACTGTCACAGAAATTGCACCGCTTGCTTATTAAAGACTGCCACTTCTATAACACCAAGGATACCGTACCTTCATGTACAGCTTTCTTCTTGAATTGAACAACTCTTTCCTAACACGGCATGTATTAGACTGACAGACCTCCACTCTAAGGCTAGTAGGTGTGAGTCTCTAAAAGAGACGAAGGGTCGAGCGATAACGAGAGGTATGAAAGTCTCGACTGTAGCGAGAGGTATGAAATCGCTCGACTGAGTTGGAGAGGCATGAAATCGCTCGACTGAGTTGGAGAGGCATGAAATCCTCGAGCGAGCGAAGCGCTTGCTTTGAGAATCAAAGAAAGGCAAGAGCTTTCTTTCTCTCTTTCTCTGCATTTTGAAGAGAGAGATTTCAGAAAACAAAACTGAGAATCCCTTGCTCTAATGGTGCTATATTCTGCCTTCATTCCTCATCCTCCTCATATTCTCTTTTGAAAAAAGATTCGATGAAATAGAGAATATATGCACAGAACCAACAATGAGTTCTAATCGTTGGATTTTTTATAGGAGCATCCTTCTATTTACTCTCAGCATGTGTTCACGAAAATCAATGACTAGTTGATAGGAAGCGTTTTTCATGCTATCTATTTGAGATAGTCATTCTTGAGGATTGAGTGAAAGCCTTTGATTGTTCTTTAGACATCGAAGGTTCGCTAAACCAAAGAAGAAGAATTGATCCTCATCAATAATATGAGGAATGAATGCTAGATCTAGATCATTCTCAACGGTTTATATGAAAGGTGGTAGCCTCACTTTATCTGCTGGATATTTCATGATTGTTATAGGGCTGAATTTCCAAGAGATGCTGGACAATAAGTCAATACAATTCTCTATATCTATATGAGATGATTCTATGTTCATATACCAATTGATTTCATTATGTTTATGTGCTTCTTTAACTTCGGAAATGAGATCATGTAAGGAGGAGTATACGTTGTGAGTATGATAAAGCAACTTCATAGGGTTCTAGGGTGAGGGTGATGATTTAGACTTGACATTTGACTTCTAGCATCGCTCTGTGGGATATAGAACATTTTAGATCCCTTAGCACCGCCCCGTGGGATATAGAACATTTTAGACCCCTTAGACTTTTTTCTTCTCGGCTGGCATCTACAATTTGGTAAAGAAAACCTCAATAATTAACAGAGGGGGTGGTAAAGTAGCTATTTGTTTGAGGAATAGCAAACTTGAACCAGCTTTCATTTTTCAAGCTCTTTATCTAGACTAATCAAACTAGAGTATGCGCAGACAAGCCGACACCATTCTTATAGGTCAGTCTTTTGCCTACCCAAGCTCTATCCATAGCGTAGGAGGGGAAGAAGCCGATCAGTGACCTGAAACATAAGATTCACCAACTTTCCTTGTCTTTCTCCTTGACAATATACAAACTGCTTGTATGAAATGGTATTTGAGAGCCCTTCTTAATGAGTTCTTTCCACTTATGAGTTTTGTGGCGTTTCAAGATCAATTTCGACCCCGGCTATCAGGTTGTCATCAATGTTGACCGTAGGAATGAAGACCTTTCAATAGAGCAGAGGCGAACTTCTCAACGAGAAAGAGGCCCCACTCATCACAAACGAATACACCACAAAACAATTCCTCTCCCGCATCAAGTTGACCGCCCCTAGTGATTCTATCAATCATGTACGTAGATAGGCCCTCTATTCTGATTGGAAAAAAGCTATTTGCACCAGGCCCACTGCGCTTTCCCTTTCCCTTGCCCAGAAGCTCACCTTTCTCAAATCTATTCCTCTTTCTATATATATATATTAATGGTGACCCACCGAAGACTGAAGCCTCGTAACATATTGACGAAGATCTCCGAACTGAGGGTTCGATCAGTAGAGGGGACCTTCCCGGAAGAAGAATAGCGCCGCTCTCTAGCCGACTGATGCCGTTGATCATATAACAGAGAGGGCACGTGTCGCATTATAGGTGAACGAGAAGACCTAGAATCACCACGATGAGGCTGGTCCCTCTTTTAGTAGACTCTATTCATGAAGAAATGAATGTCGGGCTCTTTCTTTCACTGCTAACCCCATTTTCTTCATGCTTCTACTTTCTCTTTCGTCGAGCCCCAAGCATTTGGTCCTCCTTTGAGTGTGGATTCAATTGGATTCATCCGTCAAGTCAAGGAAAACGTAGGTAGCAGCAAGGATGGTGCATCGCCTCTTTTTTGTTCTCGCTCGGGAGCCAAAATGAAGACGCCAGCTACCTACTGTACTGGACCTTCGACCAGACATTCTACCCTTGTCGAATCGGAACCAACCACCACTGCATTGCGCTCGAACAGTTGAGTTAGGGTATATAAAAGCGGCCGACAACTTCCGTATACAAATCTAGATTCATTCTTCGTACTAAGAGGAAACACGTCAACTATGCTAACCTCACAACCCTTCGCGGGTTGGTCAGAAGTCCGTCTTGTTTGGTAAGACGGAATTGTATAAAGAAATCCAATAGAAAAGTGTACTTCATATTCCCCCACAACGGGACCGTAATGACATGATTTCTTCCTCCCCTTCTCCGTCTTTCAGGCAAACGAACCGGATGGAGAAAGACGACCTCACTTTCTCATAGATGGTGTCAGTTAGAGCAACTTTAGTATCCCCCGTTGACCTTCTTTTTGAGATAGAATCTTCAATGAGTGAAAGCAAGCAACCTTACTAAGAAAGGTGCTTGTTGAGTAAGGCCGGCTTTAGATCCCAAGCCCCTTTAATATGATGAGAAGAAGAGGGTCTTTTCTTTTCCGCACCAATCCTTATTTCCTACTACATCTTTTTTGGGTGTATAGCTCAGTTGGTAGAGCATTGGGCTTTTAACCTAATGGTCGCAGGTTCAAGTCCTGCTATACCCAAACCTTTATATACCCTAAACCCGTAGGACTATACATGATCAACAGCTCTTGAAAGAAAAAAACACGGGGAAAAAAGCGGCAGGCGATTTGCTTTTTCACTGAATGAGGGTAGACGCCGATAGAAAGAGGCGAACTAGAGTGGCTGATAGGCTCAGGATACAAAGTAGCTCGAGCGAAGCGAAGAGGGTGAGCATATATCAATAGGCGAAGTCAACATCTGTCCTTTTGCTATAGGGAAAGTAACAAAAAGAAAATTTGATTTTGAACTTCAGGAGTGAAAAAGGGGTTTGCCTCAAAAACCCAGGAAAGTAACAAAAGGAGTCACCTTTGCTTTCGAATATGAATGATATTCTATTGAATAGAATATTCAATGTCAAACCGTTGAAAACAACAAGTATTGAACCAACCGATCTGGACTCTGTCCAGTATTGGGTCGGGAGGTTTCAAGAGAAGTTATCCGATCTTCTCAGTCGGTATCTCCCTTGAAAAACCTTAATCAGGGTGGTTAGTGGGTACCTACCTGGAAGTAACTACCTACATTTCAGTAGCTTGGTGAGTGGGTGAGTAGGGAATGTGAAGCCCCGGCCAAAGCTTTTGCAAGAAACTCTAATTCCATGAAGGCAGACAGACGCCCACAACTTTTTTATCCTTGTCTCGGTTCCGTACTTTATTCTCCTGGACCCAGCCCAAAACGAAACTGGCTACATTCAACACTGAGGAGGGTGGCACTATCTATCCTAAAAAGGACGACATATAACAGTGGAAAATCCGGCATAACGTAAAAAAAAGGATGGATGGTTGGATCGGGGAGATCATCACGGGTTGCTTCTCCATTAGCGAGGTAGGTTGGATCAGCCCTACGGGTCACCTCGCTCAGAGGGAATCATCTGGGTTTTGGACAGCTGTTTTCTCATTTCATTTGATAACAACAGAAGTTCAATCCGGGGCCTGCTTATTTATGCAGATCTCCTTGTGGTTGGTATTGAGATCTTCATCGAGGTGCCAGTCAGGAATGGAATGAATGCTCTCTCGGAAATTCTGTCTCAGTCTAAAGAGATTTTCTGCTGAGTACTCCCTCGTAAAGGAATGGTCACTTATTGGTGCTGAGTAGGGTTACTGCAAAATTTTCGTGTGATCGATTCGCGGGTTTCCTCTTGAAGCGGCACAGCTCCCAAGTACCTTTTGTCTCCAAGCCTATCTCCCACTTCTCATTGTGCATTTGATTCCATCTCTCAATGGACTCTTTATAAATGCTTTGGACCGGTGAGCGCTATGGACTAACTTCCTGACAGGCGGAGTTAGGTACAGACAGTCCGATCTAGCTAGTGAGCAGAAGCGCTAATCACAAAAAGAGCTCGTAAGGCTCTTCAGTGATGTCCCTCTCATCTGTGCTTGCCGCCTTTTCACCACGGTTGGCTGACTTCGGCTTTCCAGTCTTCCTCTTTCCTGCGCGCTGGGCGAATTCTAGCTCTTAGCTCTTTGAAAGTGAAGGGATAGATACTACTCTAGAGGGGGGGTGAATAGAGTTATCAAAATTTGACTTAGCAAAGTTGACTTTCTACTCAACTCCCTTGGAGTGAAATGCGGAATGAAAAGATTATAGATATGGAGATAACCCTAAAGCCTAACACAAGTGATGTGCACAGACTCAAGCTAACTGTAATTACAGTTAAGGCTTGGATAACCTAATCAGCAACTAGCAAACCTAGTTATATCTAATCACAGCCACAATGCAAGAATTTAAACAAGGCAATCCAGACGACACAAGGAATTTAAGTGGTTCCCCAAACAACTTGGGTACGTCCACTCTTCTACCAACAAGGTAGGAATCCACTCAGGTTTTTGATCAGGTGCCCTGCCACCAACAAGATCTGCTTCTGGTAGATCAAGAGACCCTTTAGACTTTTGATCAGGTGTCTAAAAATCGAACACAGGTTTTTGATCAGGTGCCCTGCCACCAAGGGATACTTTTGAAGGGAGTAATAACCCTGTACAGGAGGGGGAAAGGGGTTAAGGTGTCTTCTCTATTTTACAATAGATTAGAGAAGCACAATAACTTGCACTGAGCTAGACAGCTCTAAAAGAATCAAGGCTCCCCCTGGATCAAAGAACGTCCAGGTGAAGTCTTGCTTCAGTGCAGAAACTCTTCAGTGAGAACTGAAGGAAAAACTACAAGGAGATATAAAATAATAAAAGAAAATCTTCTAGCAGCTATCTTCTTCTTCTTCTTCTTCAAAAGAACTCTGAGTCAGAACTTCCTTGAACAGGAGAACTCAGGTTGAAGAAGAGCAGAAGAACTAATACTTCTCAGTTGAATGAGGATTGCTGAGAGAAATGAACTTGGACTTGATGAAAAGCTTGAATGCTAATTGAATAACTCTTTTAATAACTGGTTAGCTAGCTGAAATCCGCCTCCAAAGGATTCCTTTTATAGCAGCAACAAGCAACGGCTCTTTTCAATTTGAACTATTTGTCTTCTTCTGAAACTTGAAACCTGGGCTGCAAATATCACAAAGACAAACAAACTCTGCAGCAAAATATTCTATAAAAGGGATAAACCTTTTTCAAAGAAGCTGCAGGAAGCAATCTGATAATAAAGGTACTAAATAAAATCACATCAGAGACAAACTCTTTATAGCATAAGGAAGACTTTTCAGTCTAACGGCTATAAAGGACTGACAGCAGATAAAGTAAAATACAATGACAACTAATAAGACAAATAACTTTATCTGAAAAGATTTTACTCAAGCAAAAGAGATGGAGCAGATATTGCCTGGAAATATTATCATAAAACAACTGAAATAAAATGCCAGATAATGTATTAATTTATTAAATAGAATAAATAAATACAAAATAAAAGGGCAAACCGAAAACGTCGAACGACCCTCGGAGATCGTCGACCGACGCACGGAGATCGTCGACCTATCGGGCAGATAGTCGAACGATCCAGATAGTCGAACTATCAAAGAAGATAGTCGAACTACCTAGACAGATCGTCGACCTATCAGAACAGATAGTCGATCTATCAGATAGTCAATCTATCCGGACAGATAGTCGAACTATCAAACACAAACAGATAGTCGACCTATCAAGCAGATAGTCGACCTATCACAGAAAACAGATAGTCGACCTATCAACAGATAGTCGACCTATCAAAACAAAACAGATAGTCGATCTATCAACAGATAGTCGAGCTATCAGATAGTTGAACTATCAGGACAGATAGTCGAACTATCAAAGACGACAGATAGTCAACCTATCAACAGATAGTCGACCTATCAAAGCGGAACAGATAGTCGACCTATCAACAGATAGTCGAGCTATCAGATAGTTGAACTATCAGGACAGATAGTCGAACTACCAAACCAAGCAGATAGTCGACCTATCAACAGATAGTCGAGCTATCAACGCAGACAGAGCGTCGACTAACTGATAGACGATAGTCGATCAGCCGATAGACGATAGTCGAGCGACGTTCGACTATAGTCGAACGAACAAACTACTTAACCAAATATTCATCTGGAAAAGCGGGGACTCTACAGCTAGACCACTAACCATTGACCATAGATATTTCTTGGGTCAAGGGACTAAAAAGACAAGACTAAACTCAAATCAAACTAGGGTACCAACAATCTTCCCCTATTTGAGTTAAGTCTCTCAAAAACTAAAACACAGAACTAGCTATAGAACAATAAAAACAATACAGGAAATAGTTAAGCAACTAAATAACAATTAACAATCAGTCAGATAAATAACAGTCAATCAAAAATATTAAGGATCTACAGAATCAGGCTTGGGATCAGAAGAGCTAGGAATAAAAGAAACTTTCCGCAAGGGATCAATGGCTTCTTTCTTAGACATCTTCAAATCTTGCACGCCAATAATCTTCAGTTCTGCAGCCCTTGGAACAACTGCTTCTGGGTGCTTTTCCATATATTTAGAAGGGTCAAAAACTTCAGGACTAACCTGGATTTTATTAAGTTCCTTCATTCTGAACTTTGACATTGTAGAAAGTCCTGCAGAGTCCTTTCCTTCAGCCTTAGCTTTCTTTATCTGGGCTGATCCAACAAGTTCTAGAAATCGAGCCATCCTGAAATCAGGATCTAACTCTTGGCTTTCATACACATTTTCAGATGATGTATCAATAGGCTTCACAGCTTTAAACTTAACAGATAAATCTAATAAACTTTCAGCTGTATCTTTAACTTCTTGAATAACTAAAGATGATGGAGGAGCAAACTCAGCAAACTTCTTACTGGATTTTTCAGAGAAAACAGTTCTTTTACTCTTTGAAGTATCCTTAGCAACATGAACTGGTATAGCAGGAGAAACCTTTTTCTTGGGAGAAGGAGGAGGTGAAAATGTTGGCTTTTGATATACAACCTCCTTTACTTGCTCTTTAACCTCAGTATCATGCCTTTGAGTACCAGTATATGATTTGCCTTGGTGGCTTTGAGAACTTTTCCTTGAATGAGGCTGAGAAGAAGCAGATTTTGCAGATGGAGCAGATGGATTAGCAGATAAATTGCCAGAGGCTCCTGCACTGGGAGGCGGAGGAGGAGGACCTCTGGGTGTCCATCTGGGAGCAGGACTATCATATCTCTTAGATTTCTTTCTCTCCTTTTGCTGGTTCTTAGAGAACCACATCCAGTGCTGGAACTCTTTCGACTTTGGATCAATTCCTTTCAGAATGTAATAGGGAATATCATGATCTGGATTTGGAGGAGGAGGAGCTACAACTTTCCTTTTCTTCTTTGCAGCTTTCTTTCTCTTAGAATTCTCAGACAGATCTGAATCATCTTCATCCTCAGAATGAGATGAGGGAGGATGATCATATGGATCATAGGCTTCTGATACAGCCTTTTCCTTTTCTTTTAGGTCAGCTTTCTCTTTCTCTTCTTCTATGGCATCCTGTGCCAGAAGGGTATCTAAATCCAACCCTGGGGAATCATCCCATAAAGTAGACTTTTCAGTTTCAATTTCAGAATCCTTTTGTTGAAACTCAGGAACTGTCGAGGGGACCAGTTCAGATAGCACTGCTTGCTGAGCAGGTTCAGCAGCCTCAGAAACTAGAACAGGCTCTACAGCCTCAGATAGCACTGCTTGCTCTACAACCACTTGGACATCAGGAGCTGATACAGATTCAGGCTCTACAGCATCTAGAGTTTCTGGAGCAGGTTCAGGTTCTGGCTCTTGGACAACTGCCACTACTTCTTCCATTATATCTGAAGGATTAGGAATAAAATCTTGCTAAATGACATCTAGTCATCCCTTCCAGATATTCCCACACTAACATATCAATTAAGTAATATACAAATTGGGAAAGAGACATACCTTCAGTATTTTCTTCAGGGTGACCTAACTCCCATAAATCATCTAGAAAGGATGTGATTATTCCTTCTAGGTATAGGGCAACCAGGGGAGTTGAGGATTCTTCCAGGTAAACTTTTACAACAAATTCAGTCATCATTATTGCATCAGATATTTCTTTTTCTTTTTCAGATGGAGGAGGAGCTGAAATTTCTGCTGCTTTTTCTGATACTACAAGTTGAGCTGCTGGAGGGGAGGCCAACGGCTGCTCAGAGACATCTTCATTGAACATCTCCCCCTACCTGATTTCAGTGGGAACTGAAACCAGGCCCCTGGATGAAGAGGGCTCAGCAGAGTTAGAAAGAATTTTGATGGCATCAGACAAAGAAGCAATGGAGGAAGCAAGTGGAGCAATTGCCTCTTCAATCATGATTTTGATTGAAGGGGTAATTAAATCCACAATGCTGGAAATGAATTCTAGAGTTATCTCAAAAGATGGTGGGGGAACTGCAGTGGATGGAAGATCAGCAGGAAGAATATATTCCTGATGAACTGGAAAGCGAACTGGAGATGGAGAAGGAGAATGATGTGGAGAGTTAACTGGAGATAGATGGGTAGAAGCAGGAAGATCAATATGATCTGAAGATTGAACTGGAGAACGAATAGGGGTAGAAGGTACAGAAGCTAATAAATAAAAACTAGGATTAGATATCCTAGCAAGATGATGAGGGATAGGAGATGCTGGAGGAGAAGATGGAATTTCAACTGTTGTTAAATCATGAACAGGAGAGGCAGAATGTCGTACTTCAACTGAAGTTGATGGAACTTCAACTAAAGTAGACAGCAGAGCAGAAGAAGATGAAGGAAGAGATAGAGGAGCTGAGCCAACTTCTTGAGGGTGGGGAGCGACAGAGTCAGTCCTTGTGCTCTCAGATACAGCTGGAGCAATCCCTGCAGGAGCGGGCTTCACGAATGTCCTCTTCCACTTTGAGAACAAGTTGGGATCCATCTTCTTACTGGCATTAATGGTTGTAGCAGTTGAAATCAGCAGCTGGGGATATCTTTCCTTCAGAAAAATCCCAATAACCCTGCCTAGGGTAACCTCTTTCTTACTGTTCTTCTTCCTTATCAAATCAAACAAAACCCCTGCCCAATTGATCCTTTTCTTGTTGACAATTGCATACATGAGTGCAAATTGTTGTCTTGTAATGTTATCGTGGGCAGAGTGTTTGCCTAGCAGCACTTTTCCAACTAACTCAGCAAGAAATTTTATCTTAAAAGGAAAATTTACCTTGAGGAGCTTGGAGGGAATGCCTTCTGCATGTCCCAGCTCAATCAACATCCTTCCAAATTCTGGAGCATCTTGCTCAAATTCTTCTTCGCCATTAGTCAATCCAAATAAATCAGTCAAGACGGCGTGAGACAAAATTACCTCTACTCCGCCAATTCATCCTGTCATTGAATCTTCAGTAAAAGATGAAGTAAATGCCCATTCCTTAATCTCTGGTATATTTAACTTGATCCTTGTAGACATGAGCCTTTCTAGACCTTGATCTTTGCAGAGCTGGAGAATTTCCACGATATCTGGTTCGCAGCAACTGAATGCGTCAAAGTCCACACTGAATCCGGCATCGAACTTCACGACTGTGAGGAGCGCTGGAGAAATCGCCATTGACATGCTGGAGAAGGCGCAAGAGAGATGGAGTAGACGAATCGGCAAAAAATCGCAAGAGGAGGAGCAAGCGGGAAGATGGAATGCGAAAGGACGCTCTCCGTCGACGATAAAAGCGAAAATCTTTTAACCTAGGTCGACTATCGGCTTTATATTAGACTGGAGATAGTCGATCTATTTAAAAGATACTGGAGACGATGGTCGAACGGTCGTTCGACGATCGGTCTAGAAGCAGAGTAGTCGAGCAATCGTTCGACTATTTATGGCTTCTCAAACAACAAGCTGTCGTCATCCAGGGATCGATGATGAGCTCGACTTGTTCGACTATGGTCGAATGCCAGTCGACGATCTTCAAACGGACAAGCTTTCATCAACCATAGGTCGACGATGGGCTTGACCCGATCGACTATCTTCGAATGTCGTTCGACTATCTTCAAACAAGTTTCAACAAGGCAGAAGTCACACTTAGTCTCTTCCATTGATCATGCCTAGTTGAACTAAAAAGAACAGATGTTTCTGTTCATCTAAGGGCTTGGTGAATATATCACCTCTCTGAAACTCAGTGGATATGAACTCAAGACAAATCTTGTTCTTTTCCACACAATCTCTCAGGAAATAGTGCCTGATCTCAATGTGCTTCGTTCTAGAGTGGTGCACTGGATTTTGTGCAATTGATATAGCACTGGTACTATCACACATGATTTTGGTGTTCTTGTGTGAGTAACCATAATCCACAAGCTAGTTTTGAATCCACAGGATCTGTGAACAACAACTGGCAGCTGCTATATATTCAGCTTCTGCTGTTGAAGTTGAGATAGAAGCCTGCTTCTTACAGAACCAAGAGACCAATCTCTCTCCCAGGAACTGATAAGTTCCTGAGGTGCTCTTCCTGTCAACTCTATAACCAGCATAGTCAGAGTTAGAGTATCCAATTAAATCAAATTCTGATTCTGCTGGGTACCAAAGTCCTAGATTTGGACATCCCTTCAGGTATCTCAGGATTCTCTTGAGAAGAATCAGATGAGATTCCTTGGGGTTGACCTGGAATCTAGCACAAAGGCATGTAACAAACATTATATCTGGCCTACTTGCAGTTAAATATAATAGGGAACTAACAATGGCCCTATAATTCTTTTGATCAACTGGCTTGCCGTGATCATCAGAATCAATAACTACATTAGTAGCCATAAGTGTAGGCATTGCTGAAGCATCAGCCATCCCAAATTTCTTTACCAATTCCTTGGCATATTTGGATTGGGAGATGAAGATACCATCAGCATCTTGCTTAACTTGGAGACCAAGAAAGTAAGACAACACACCCATACTACTCATCTCAAACTTAAAGTGCATTAGGTCAGAAAACCTTTTGCAAAGTTTGGGATCAGTGGAACCAAATATAATATCATCCACATACACTTGAACTAACAGGATTATGTCCTTGTGGTTCTTGACGAAAAGGGTTCTATCAACTACCCCCTAGTAAAGTTGTGCTCTAACAGGAAACTAGCTAAAGTCTCATACCAGGCTCTAGGTGCTTGCTTTAGTCCATATAGAGCTTTCTGTAACTTGAAAACATGTGAGGGCTGAGTTGAAGAAACAAACCCTGGTGGTTGTTCAACAAACACCTCTTCCTTAAGCTCACCATTCAGGAATGCACTTTTGACATCCATCTGAAAGACCTTAAACTTCATGTAGGCTGCATAGGCCAAGAAGATCCTTATTGCTTCTAGCCTTGCAACAGGAGCAAAGGTTTGGTCATAATCTATACCTTCCTCCTGTCTGTAGCCCTGAGCTACAAGCCTAGCTTTATTCCTTACAATAATTCCATTTGCATCCAACTTGTTTCTATACACCCACTTGGTGCCTATGATCAGTTGGCCTTTAGGTCTTGGAACCAAAGTCCAAACTTTACATCTCTCAAACTGATTGAGTTCCTCTTACATAGCAATGATCTAGTGGGGATCTAGCTCAGCATCTTTAAAGGTGAGGGGCTCAACCTGTGAGAGGAAACAAGCGTGCATCATATCCTGTCTTAACTGATGTCTTGTTTGAACACCAGCTGATATGTCTCCAATCACTTGAGATGTAGGGTGATCTCTAAGTGTGACAATATCAGCAGGTGGGATGTGATCTTCAGCAACAGTTGGGATTAATTTCTCAGGAGGAATTTGATCTACTGTTGGTGGAACAACAACAGCTTCAGCAATGTCTTCATCACTGTCTGATTCAGTGATCTGAAGAGTTGATAGTTGAAGAATCTCTTGAGTAGCATCAGGTACCTGCAATGAACTGGAGGAAGGAGAATTTTCCTTCTCCTTGTAAAACATCTGAGACTCATCAAAAGATACATGCACAGATTCTTCAATTTTACAGGTTGATTTGTTATAAACCCTATAAGCTTTGCTTACTTGGGAATATCCAAGCATAATTCCCATTGAAGCTTTTGCTTCAAACTTTCTAAGGTATTCTTTATTATTATTATGAATATAAACTACACAGCCAAAAACTCTAAAAAAGTTTATTTTAGGTTTCTTTCCTTTAAGTAACTCATAAGGAGTTTTACACTTAAGCTTGTGTATCAGACTTCTATTCAAGACATAATTGGCTGTACTAACAGCTTCTGCCCAATAGGAAAGAGGCATATTAGCATCTGCCAACAATGTGCTAGCAGCTTCAATGAGTGTTCTGTTCTTCCTTTCAACTACCCCATTTTGTTGGGGAGTTCTAGGAGCTGAGAAGCTATGTTTGATACCTTCTCTCTCACAGAATTCTTGCATGAGAAGAGAGTCAAACTCAGTACCATGATCACTTCTGATCAAGGCCACATGAGTAGAGTACTCAGTCTGCACACATAATAGAAAGTCTGTAAGGGCTTTGAAGTTATCAGCCTTAGTTCTCAAAAAAAAACCCAACTGAACCTAGAGAAGTCATCTACAATGACTAAGGTATAATACTTCCCTCCTAAACTCTGTACATTTATTGGGCCAAATAGGTCCAAATGTAATAAATACAAGATTCTAGGAGAATCACTTTTATTTACAGATTTAAAAGAGTTTTTGGTTTGCTTGCCTAGCTGACAAGCCTTGCATAGGCTCTCCTTCTTGTAGGGGCAAGGAGGTAAACCTCTAACAAGGTTGTGTTTAGATAACCTAGATATATTTTTAAGGTTAACATGACTAAGCCTCTTATGCCACAAAGAATTATTATTAATTGTTACTTCATTAAACAGGCAGATTTCAGAATGAGTTGAATTGAAATCTACTAAATAAATATTACCTAATCTAATGCCTACTAAAACAACATTATTATTTAAAGTAATATTACAAGAAGAGTTAGAAAATGAAACCTGGTAGCCAGCATCACATAGCTGGCTGATTGAAATCAAATTGTGCTTCAGTCCTGTCACATATGTAACTCTCTTGAAAGTAACAGCTCCAATAGTGATTCTGCCATAGCCTTCTGTCTGACCACAGCTTGAATCTCCAAAGATCACCTTTGGGCCGAGCTTAGCTTTGAACTTTGATAGTTGATTTTTATTTCCTGTCATATGCTTGGAGCATCCACTATCCAAATACCACTTATTTTGAGTGATAGGATAGGCCTTCACCTGCAAGAAATTCATTTAGACATTGTGGACCCAGGTAACCTTGGGTCCCTTGTTTTTCACATAAGAAAAGCTAGAAATAAATGAAAATGCAGGCTGAGGGTGATAACCTAATGGGTGAGATCTCCTAGGTGGGATTCTCCATGCAGATGATGGGTCAATAAACCTAGGGTTTCTATTTTCATTTAGGTTTCTACGGGTTTGATGATGATTTTGAAAATCATATTGAAAACGTCGATCGACGTTCGACGATGGGCGCTCAGATCGTCGAGCTTCGTTCGACCATTGAGCTTCCGATCATCGAGCAGCGTTCGACGCTCTTTGTATTTCTTTAAAAAATTTCTTCCTCTTTTCTCTCTTAGCTTTATTTAAAGTTTTATTAACTTGATTTACTTGCTCAGTGTTCTTTATCCCATCAGCTGAGATAAAGTTCACTGGAGTTGAAAGATTATTTTTAAGAATAATTGGGGGTTTACTGGGAGAAGCTCCTAAGCCTAGTTTGTTATTACCTGACCTAGTGTTAGTCATGCTGGTTATCTCTAACAGCTTGAGGCTTCTACCATTTAGAGATTCTTCTAACCTTTTAGACTTAGCTAACTCAATTTTAAGAAACTTAATTTCTTCACTATAATTAGTGAGATCTTCTTTTAACTTAATATTTTCAGTAGATATGATTTCTGATTCAGCTAGCCTATGTCTAAGTTCTTTAATTTCTTTTTCAGAACTAATTAAATCTAAGCATAAAGATTTAAAATCTAATTTGAATTCTGCTGAGGTAAAGTCATAAGAAGATAGTACCTCATCTTCTGTTGGCATTTCTTCCTTTGAATCTGAACTCTCTGCAGCTGAATGATTGCTGCAGGCATCTATTGCCATCAGGCAAACTTCCTTTGCCTTCTTCTCTTCCTCATCCTCACTGGAGCTTGAGGAGGAAGATTCCTCATCAGAGTCACTCCAGGTTTCAGCGACGAAGCCTCTCTCCTTCTTCTTGTTCTTGTAGGAGGATGGCTTGGAGTGCTTCCTGTGCTGTTCCTTTTCTTTCCTCTTATCTTTGTTCTTCTCCTTTGGACAATCTGGTAAGATATGTCCAGGTTTCCTGCAACCATAACAGATAATTTCTTTAGCAGGTGAACGGTCATACCTTGGTTTGTCTTCATAGCGTGAAGACTTCTTTTTGAATTCCTTTCTCCCCATCTTGAGAAACCTCTTGGCAAATAATGCCATTAGTTCCTCATTGGATTGGCTGCCTTCAGAAGCATCAGCAGCCTTAAGAGCTAGAGATTGCTCTTTTCTTGTTGGAGTAGGGGTCTTTGCTTCAGCTTCTTCTTCCCTTGTCTTCAGCACTTGCTCAAAGGATTTGAGCTTGCCGAGAAGAGCTTCTATTGAGATCTCTGTTGTACTTCTGGCTTCCTTGATGGGCCAGATCCTCAGATCCCATGTGCTAGGGAAGCACATAAGAATCTTATCATTGACCTCTGTCAATGAAATGTCCTTGTCAAGGGTCCTCAGCTCATTGATGATTGAGCTGAGCCTTGTATACATGGCTTCAACTGATTCAGCATCAGTTTTCTTGAAGTTTTCATATTGTGAGATAAGGTTAGACCTTCTGTCCTTCCTTTCATCAGCTGAACTAGCTATAATCTGGTTCAGTGTATCCCACATTGCTTTTGCTGAAGGGCAGTCAGCAACCTTCTGGAATACTTCATCAGACATTGTCTGAGCCAGTATATTCATTGCCTTGGCATCTGCTATCTTTGCCTTTTTGTACTCATCATTGTAGTCTGGAGGAGGCACTGCACTCATATTAGATGATGAGGCAGAAGCAGCAGCAGGTGCTCTTGGGGGTCCTGACAAAATAGAAGCAAAGATGCTTTCATCAATAGAATTCATATATAATTTGATCCTTGCCTTCCAGATGCCAAACTTAGCTAAGTTGCATGCTGGAGGTCTGGTGCTAGAATAATCCTTGGACTGGGCCATGAAAGTGACAGTGAATATCTATAAACTTTGGTATCTATCAGGATCTTGTGACTTAGGTGTTAGCCTATTCAGTTAGTCAACCTCCCTCTGATACCAATTGAAAGTGAAGGGATAGATACTACTCTAGAGGGGGGGGGGGGTGAATAGAGTTATCAAAATTTGACTTAGCAAAGTTGACTTTCTACTCAACTCCCTTGGAGTGAAATGCGGAATGAAAAGATTATAGATATGGAGATAACCCTAAAGCCTAACACAAGTGATGTGCACAGACTCAAGCTAACTGTAATTACAGTTAAGGCTTGGATAACCTAATCAGCAACTAGCAAACCTAGTTATATCTAATCACAGCCACAATGCAAGAATTTAAACAAGGCAATCCAGACGATACAAGGAATTTAAGTGGTTCCCCAAACAACTTGGGTACGTCCACTCTTCTACCAACAAGGTAGGAATCCACTCAGGTTTTTGATCAGGTGCCCTACCACCAACAAGATCTGCTTTAGGTAGATCAAGAGACCCTTTAGAATTTTGATCAAGTGTCTAAAAACCGAACACAGGTTTTTGATCAGGTGCCCTGCCACCAAGGGATACTTTTGAAGGGAGTAATAACCCTGTATAGGAGGGGGAAAGGGGTTAAGGTGTCTTCTCTATTTTACAATAGATTAGAGAAGCACAATAACTTGCACTGAGCTAGACAGCTCTAAAAGAATCAAGGCTCCCCCTGGATCAAAGAACATCCAGGTGAAGTCTTGCTTCAGTGCAGAAACTCTTCAGTGAGAATTGAAGGAAAAACTACAAGAAGATATAAAATAATAAAAGAAAATCTTCTAGCAGCTATCTTCTTCTTCTTCTTCTTCAAAAGAACTCTGAGTCAGAACTTCCTTGAACAGGAGAACTCAGGTTGAAGAAGAGCAGAAGAGCTAACACTTCTCAGTTGAATGAGGATTGCTGAGAGCAATGAACTTGGACTTGATGAAAAGCTTGAATGCTAATTGAATAACTCTTTTAATAACTGGTTAGCTAGCTGAAATCCTTCTCCAAAGGATTCCTTTTATAGCAGTAACAAGCAACGGCTCTTTTCAATTTGAATTATTTATCTTCTTCTGAAACTTGAAACCTGGGCTGCAAATATCACAAAGACAAACAAACTCTGCAACAAAATATTCTATAAAAAGGATAAACCTTTTTCAAAGAAGCTGCAGGAAGCAATCTGATAATAAAGGTACTAAATAAAATCACATCAGAGACAAACTCTTTATAGCATAAGAAAGACTTTTCAGTCTAACGGCTATAAAGGACTGACAGCAGATAAAGTAAAATACAATGACAACTAATAAGACAAACAACTTTATCTGAAAAGATTTTACTCAGGCAAAAGGGATGGAGCAGATATTGCCTGAAAATATTATCATAAAACAACTGAAATAAAATGCCAGATAATGTATTAATTTATTAAATAGAATAAATAAATACAAAGTAAAAAGGCAAACAGAAAATGTCGAACGACCCTCGGAGATCGTCGACCGACGCACGGAGATCGTCGACCGACGCACGGAGATCGTCGACCTATCGGGCAGATAGTCGAACGATCCAGATAGTCGAACTATCAAAGAAGATAGTCGAACTACCTAGGCAGATAGTCGACCTATCAGAACAGATAGTCGATCTATCAGATAGTCATCTATCCGGACAGATAGTCGAACTATCAAACACAAACAGATAGTCGACCTATCAAGCAGATAGTCGACCTATCACAGAAAACAGATAGTCGACCTATCAACAGATAGTCGACCTATCAAAACAAAACAGATAGTCGAGCTATCAGATAGTTGAACTATCAGGACAGATAGTCGAACTATCAAAGATGACAGATAGTCAACCTATCAACAGATAGTCGACCTATCAAAGCGGAACAGATAGTCGACCTATCAACAGATAGTCGAGCTATCAGATATTTGAACTATCAGGACAGATAGTCGAACTACCAAACCAAGCAGATAGTCGACCTATCAACAGATAGTCGAGCTATCAACGCAGACAGAGCGTCGACCAACTGATAGACGATAGTCGATCAGCCGATAGACGAAAGTCGAGCGACGTTCGACTATAGTCGAACGAACAAACTACTTAACCAAATATTCATCTGGAAAAGCGGGGAATCTACAGCTAGACCACTAATCATTGACCATAGATATTTCTTGGGTCAAGGGACTAAAAAGACAAGACTAAACTCAAATCAAACTAGGGTACCAACACTCTTCTCTTTGCAAGAAGGTTTGTATTATCAAGAATTTCTAGAGTGAGATTCGCGTGCCTGATGAAATAGCTAGGGTTGATGATCTAACTCTAACAATGGTTGTTGCTAAGACTGGTTTTTCTCTTCCGTCTGTGGGATTTGCTCTTCAAACAAGCCTATGAATGCCATCAATGCCATTTCGAGGAAAGAGGAACTTTCATTTTCCTTCCTCAAATGACATGTTCCAATATATAGAAGGCAAAGAAGAGTAAGCCAAGCGGAGGAGTCGGGCTAAACTACTTAACTAGTCCGGAGCAATATCCCTATGTTATGTTCCTTTCTCGAGGCAAGTATGTTATCTTCTTTCCGCTCCTTACAGTCGCACCTTGACTTAGTCTTTCTTTCCTCCATCGGAAAGATCATAAAACAAATCCAATCCATTCATCGTCTGTTTCCCACTACACTAAGGGATTGGTGCATTTTCTAAACCCCCGGTTGTCCAAAAGAATGTTTGAAGATTTTGAGGATTGAATGAGGGCTTCCAATGACAGTCTCTGTTGATATGGCAGTGCTCTTTATATGTTGGGTGTAGCCCGCGGAGTCGCTTCCTTGGGCCTTTTGCTGAAATTCTTCATTATTCTGACGTTCATTCAGTGTTCAATAACCTGCGTCTCTCCTTCGTCTACCCTTGTCGTGTGATTTTGTACTTCTATTCTAGAGGAGCATAATCATATGAAAATGAAAGAAAGCAATAATGGAGAATGATCAGAGTATTGTCTTGCTAAATGTACTACTTTAGTAGAAGGGAAGTAGTTGAGCCACTCTACATTAGAAAGACATCTATCCAGTTTGGCAAAGAGAGATCTATCCTCTTGCTGTCCATTCCACCATGTGAAAAGAGAGCCTTCATAGCCGACATCCATAAATAAGGGAGGCTGGAGAAATCCAATTATGAAAGTACTCCTATATTCGGAGCCGAACCACCTCTTTTTTCAGAAGCAGAAGTTAACGCATTCAAATCACCTCCTACGATTGAGAAGAATTTCCTATTGGAAGAAATGGGGGGCAAGTGATGAGGCATTCTATCTTAGAAAAGAAGATGTATTGAAGACAGAGTTGGAAAGCAGTCGACTCATGCCCAGGAATAGAAGAAGAAAAGGTGCGACTTTCAGGAGCATGGATATATCTATGTATGAAATTCCTCTTTCTTCAAGATCTAGTCTAAGAATCAGTATTTGCAAAGATGACTTTCCCGCTTTGTGAGGTTTCAATAGCACCGACTCTAACCAGTCGTCCCTAGAAATTGGTAATCTAAATGGGCTTTATCCCGACCCTAGTGGGTTAACTGATCTTCCAGCTCCACCTATCTTTCCCAAAAGCTTTAACCTCTGTTACTCGTTTTCACCAAAGTAGGCAAAAGTTTCTAGGTAGGACTACGTTAGCCGACGTCATGTTTTTCGGCCGGGTCCAGGATTGGTGCTCGGATCTTGATTCACTCCCCTGTTTATGTTTAGCCGTTACTACTTTGATCAATTTTTGAGCCATAAAAAATCATCATAGAATTGATCCGGTCAAGCACACATACACTTCTAGTAAATAGGAAAAAAGGGAAATGATAGAGTATCATGTAACACCCCGAAACTCAAAAGAGGGACGGGTGACGTTTTAAGCCCAGTCTGAATTTTGGAGCAGGTGTCACGAGCGTGACACGGGCGTATCACGGGCGTATCACGGGCGTGACAAAGGAGTGTTCGGCCACGGGTCATGTGGTCGACGTTTTGACGATCGGAGATCGTCAAGTTGAGGCACACGGCCTGGGACACGGGCGTGTCACTTTGGGCAGTTTTCGGAGTCATGCACACGGGCCATGACACGGGCCCAGACACGGGCGTGTCACATGCGACACGGGCGTATCGGGTGCCGTGTAGCAGGCCGTGTCCTCCTCGGGTTGGGAAAGCTGGCCGATTGCACACGGGGGGGGGGGGGGGGGGGGGGGGGGGGGGGGGGGGTGACACGAGTCTCGACACGGACATGTCACAGGTGATACGGGTGTGTCAGAGGCCATGTCGAATGATGTGTGCTGGTTTTTGAGTCGGTCGAGACGGCGAATGGGTGACACGGCTAGGCACACGGCCGTGTTGCAACCCGTGTTCGGCCCCAGATTTTGTATTTTAGGCCTAATCGTGGCCGTCCGTTTTCTTGTCTTGGGATCCGATGGCTGGAATTGGTCCTGAGGGGCTTAAGTCCGGGAATAGGGTTTAGAAGCCCTCATTTCTCTTGGGCTTTATCTCTCTTAGATCTAGAGAGAAGGGAGAGCTAGGAGGAGGAAGAAGACCAAAGATTCGGTCACCGGCAGAGCTTCGGAGCTCCAAATCACGATCCGAGTCCGGATCCGCGAAGGCGAGGCCGATTCGGTGCTTTCCATCCGACTAGATCATCATGGCACCGAGGAAAAATGCAAGGGTAACGATTTCTCATCCTTGGGCATGTGAAGCCCTTTTTCCCTTTACATAGGAAGCCCTCTCTCGCGAGTGAGCGAAGAGTTGGAGCGTTCCTTGGGGTAGATATGTAAAGTCCCCCTTGTATAGAGTCCGTATGCAAAAACGGGCATAGGTATTGTGTGTGAAGCCTATTCGGACATGTAGAGCCGAATCGGTGATGTTACATTGCATATGAACCGGGGAAGACTCCGGGTGTTTAGGCGTTTTTCGGGTTTTCTACGTGGTAGATTGCAGCAGGGAGCCTTGGAGATTAACTCCAAGATGCACCCGGAAAACTGGGCAAAAGCAGGTTTTGCCAATATGGTGGCCGGGGATCCAACGTGAACATAACCGGGTTATGTGTTTATTGTGGTGGAAACGGGACTCGGTGAGTCTTGACCTGCGCATATGGCTTAAATTGCTGTTACGATATGAGCACGGGTCAGGCGGAACCGTACCCGATCTATGTCGTTCGGTGTAACCGTTAGCATGGATGAGGGTCTTCGACGGTCTATGGATTAAATTGTCGTGACCAAGGCCAAGAAGACAAAATGCTCATATGGTTGGCCGTCCAAGGGGCGGTGGTGGAACGGGAACGTCTATGGCTTGAATTGACGTGACGTTGGCCGGTTCGCCGTGAATGTGCCCTGTGTGCACGAGGTGTGTGGCCGTGCGAGCCTATGCCTGTGTTGAAGTGTGTTTACACTATATATATGCTATACTAAAAAAGTGCAGGGAAAGAGCATCGCCGCCCCGATTACGGTGGAGGGATCGTTATAATTTCGTCAGCATAGCTGACCGTTGCTTTTGTTTACCACCGGGCGGTGGATTGTGGCTTGCAGGTGCTGCGGAGCCGAGCGGGAAATAGCGGGCTAAAGCCCATGTTGCGGTGCTGGCCCTCAAAGGCCTACCTTTCTTTATGTTTTCCGTTTATCTCATGTATGGCCGGCCTGCGAGCCGATGTATGAAAGACACTCTTGTTGAGAGAACTATTGTAAGGCCATAAGGCCAGTACTTTTGTATTAATCATTCCTATTTTATCTTAGTAGTGGAAATTCGTTCTTGGCAGGGTTCTTTTATTTGCGCAACTTAAGAAATTGCTTCCGCTAGAATGACTCTGTGTAGGACGTTGGTGATTGGTTGTATGGTTTCAACGCATAACCAACCGGTCTGTCCGTAGTATATGGCGTCGGGCCCCGGCCGGACCTACTGCTATATGCCATGCGACGGATAGGGTGTTATGAATTGGTATCAGACTACTGGTTTTGGTCAAACTTAAATGAATTCGTGGTCGAATTCACTTTAAGGGGTGGTGAGCACATGTGCGTGCGTCATCGTTATAACATGAAAAGAACCCATGAATGTCCACTTAGGAATGAAAATACACATGTTTGATGAACCTGGGTGTTCCTATAATTGCTGTTTGCAATAGTATTTGGTCGCTTATCGGTGTTTTGCACGTTTATAGGTGACCAGAAGTGGTGCTGGGCCGTCAGAACGGCCAGGTTCTGAGGCAAGCAGTGCGCCAAGTGAAGCGCCTGCAACACTTCCGTCTGCCGAGACCATTAGGTTGGTGGAAGAAGCTGTCATGGCGATGATTAATGTGCAACCGACAAGACAGGTGCAGCAGCCTGCTCCTGCGGAGGAGCAAGTTCCGCTCCAAGCGGCGGAGCCTAGAAGGGTTGAGCAGGTGGTGGTGGAGCCGGAGTTGCCTCGAAGAGCAACTGAGAGACAGCTTAAGCATGTGATGGGCTTCCACCCACCGGTGTTCTCGGGAACGGGAACCCCGACCCAGGCTAAAGATTGGCTCTCAAGAGTCAATAGGGTGATGACAGCAACTAAAACGGAAGAGTGGCAGAAGACCACAATAGCGACGTTCCTATTGGATGGGGACGCAAGGTTATGGTGGGAAGGTCTAGAGCTACACCAGTTGAGGGGAAGGCCGTTGGCCGAAGTATCTATGGAGGAATTTTCAAGACTGTTCATGGCTCGATACCTCCCCTCAGCGCAGAGGATCGCACTAGAGAACGAGTTCCAAAAGTTAGTGCAAGGAGATAGCACTGTAGACGAGTACCTCAATGAGTTTACTCGATTGGGGAGATATGCTAGCGCTACCTTTGCCAATGAGGAGCGCAAGACTAACCGGTTCTATGAAGGGTTAAGAGATGAGCTGAGGTTGCTACTGTCAGGGCCCATGGCGCAGGGTTTCCTAACCTTGGTCAACTCGGCCCGGTCCTTGGAGAAGGACATGAGAAATGTGCAAGCTAAGAAGGAATCTGGTGGGAAGAAATCAGAGCTCAAGGCGCCGACTACGTCGAAGTCGGGCTATCGAAGATTCTACAAGAAGGCTAGGACGTCAGGTCCAACTTCTTCTACATGTGCCTCGGGGGAAACTACCAATCGAACCCCGAGCGCTTGTTTCACTTGTGGAAAGCCGGGGCACTTTGCCCGTGATTGCTGGAGCGGACGCCCAAAGTCCGAGAGAAAACAAGGAGCTACTTACGAAGAGAAGGGCAAGACGGTGGAGTCAACCGCATCCCACTATGCTCCGACTCAGCCTAGAGTCTACAACTTGGGGCAACAGGAGGCTATTAAACAAGCGGATGTGGTGACAGGTACGAGTTAATTTATATCAAGTTAACTTAGATACTGTTGTTTATTGCTTGTTAGCCTAATATGGTTTGCATAGGCTTTGTTTTGATTAGCGATAGTCTGGCACGGGCACTGTTCGATACGGGAGCTTCACACTCCTTCTTGTCCGAAAATTTTATATCGCGCATCGGAGTCCCTTCTTCGATGGCGAAGGACAAGTTGGATGTGCTGCTACCGAATGGGTGCTCGATGCGAGCGGACAGAGTGTGCGCCATAAAGGTTAACATTGGGAGCCAAGAGTTCGACTTGCTAGCGTCATTGCTGCCGCTAGTAGAGTTCGACGTTATCTTTGGGATGGATTGGCTTTCAGAGCAGAAAGCTTGGATTGACTGCAACCGGAAGGAGGTCAAGCTGGGTGTTGGGAGGGGGACAACATTCGAGGGACTCAAGGGGTCGAGCAAGATGCTGATGTCTGCTCTTCAGGTGGTAAAGGCAGTTCGTGCTGCTGCAGAGCTGTTCTTCGCAATAGTGGGGGCTGTGGAGCCAAAGTCCATGTTGGATAGCATCCCCGTGGTTTGTGAATACCCCGATGTGTTCCCGGATAGTCTTCCCGGAGCCCCACCGTAGCGGGAGATTGATTTCACCATCGAGCTCGTACTGGGGGCCAAACTGGTGTCACGTGCTCCGTATAGGTTGGCGCCTAAGGAGATGGCAGAGTTGAAAGTTCAGCTAGAGGAGCTGATGGAGCAAGGTTATGTGCGTCCAAGCTCGTCACCTTGGAGCACACCGGTCCTCTTCGTTAAGAAGAAGATGGGAGTATGCGGTTGTGTATCGACTACAGAGAGTTGAACAAGCTGACGGAGAAAAACAAGTACCCGATCCCGAGGATTGATGATCTGTTCGATCAGTTAGTCGGATGTCGGTATATTCTAAGTTGGACTTGAAGTCGGGGTACTATCAGTTGAGGATAAGGGAATGTGATATTCCGAAGACGGCGTTCAGCATAAGGTATGGGCATTTCGAGTTCACGGTCATGCCATTTGGACTGACGAATGCGCCATCAGTGTTTATGGACTTGATGAACAGGACGTTCCGAGATTTCCTGGACCGCTTTGTGATCATCTTTATTGACGATATATTGGTGTACTCGCAGTGCAAAGAAGATCACTTCAAGCACTTGCATCTGGTGTTGGAGACTTTGAGGAGGAATGAGCTGTATGCGAAATTCTCCAAGTGCGAGTTCTGGCTACCCTCAGTAGCGTTCCTTGGTCACATTGTTAGTGGGGAATGTATAGCGGTGGATCCGACGAAGATCGTTGTGATACGGGAGTGGCCTGCGTTGTCTTCTGTCGCGGAAGTCCGTAGTTTTCTCGGACTTGCCGGATATTACAGGCGCTTTGTAGAGAACTTCTCGCGAATAGCGCTACCTCTCACGAAGTTGACAAGGAAAGATTAGAGATTCTTGTGGACGCAGGAGTGCGTGCAAGCTTTTGAGGAGCTGAAGAGACGGTTGACCACGACGCCAGTGCTTAGTTTGTCGAGTGGGGCCGAGGGCTTCGAGGTTTATAGTGACGCCTCGGGTAGTGGTTTGGGCTGTGTGCTGTTACAGTATGGGAGCGTGATAGCTTATGGATCGCATCAGCTAAAAGTGCATGAAAGGAACTATCCGGTCCACGACTTGGAGTTGGCAGCCGTGATATTTGCACTTAAGCTGTGGAGGCACTACCTATACGGCGTAAGGGTCGATATTTACACCGATCACAAGAGCCTGAAGTACTTGTTAGATCAGAAGGATATTAACATGAGGCAGAGGAGATGGATGGAGTTCCTGGGGGACTACACCTTCAAGATTCATTATGTACCCGGGAAGGGCAATGCGGTTGCTGATGCGTTGAGTCGCTGGGCTCCCTCCCAATCCAGCTAGTTGTTGGCGCATGATGAGCGGCTGATACGGGAGTTAAAGGAGCTTGAGATCTGTTGCGTTGAC
Organism: Platanthera zijinensis; assembly: GCA_039513925.1. Classification (NCBI taxonomy): domain Eukaryota; kingdom Viridiplantae; phylum Streptophyta; class Magnoliopsida; order Asparagales; family Orchidaceae; genus Platanthera; species Platanthera zijinensis. Next base: position 112,277,848 of record CM077095.1, on the reverse strand, counting down.
AAGCAGACGAGCGCCAAAGCAATGTTGAACTGGACAGAGGTCCAGTATGACCTTGCTGACCGGGTTCGGCAGGCATTGGAGTTAGATTACTCCATGAAGGAGCTTATGGAGGCAGCGTTGGATGGGTCAAATTCCCAATTTTCAGTGGAAGATGGGTTGTTAAGGAAGGATCATCGGTTGTGCATCCCAAGCGGGAGTAACCTACGGGCGGAGTTGATGTACGAGGCTCATCATACAAAGTACTCAATCCACCCAGGGAGCACAAAGATGTCCTGTGACCTCAAGAAGCTGTTTTGGTGGTCGGGGCTTAAGAAAGACGTAGCGTTGTTTGTGGCTAAGTGCCAAACGTGAGCCTTGGTGAAGGCGGAGTGCCAAAAGCCGGGAGGATTTTTGAAGTCCTTGCCTATACCGGAGTGGAAGTTCGACGATATATCTATGGACTTTGTGCATGGGTTGCCAAGGTCGCAGAAGGGGAACGACGCCATCTGGGTGATCGTAGATCGGTTAACTAAGGTGTCGCATTTCATTCCGCATAGGAAGGACGACTCGGTGGAGAAGTTAGCGAAGCTATATGTGGACAATATAGTTAGGCTGCATGGTGTGCCTCGCAACATTGTGAGTGATCGCGATGGGCATTTCACATCCAATGATTGGAGGTTGGTGCAATAGATGCTGGGGACAAAGTTGAAGTTCAGCACAGCCTTCCATCCGCAGACGGATGGGCATACCGAGAGAGTCAATAGAACGATGGAGGACATGCTCCGCATGTGTGTTCTAGACTTCAGGAAGCATTGGGAGGACCACCTGTATATGGTGGAGTTCGCGTACAACAATAGCTACCAGGCGAGTATCCAAATGACGCCCTTTGAGGCCCTATATGGTAGAAAATGTCGCACGCCGTTGTCTTGGTTAGAAACGGGTGAGGCAAGGTTGTACAAGAAGCAGGAGGTGGAGAGTGCTACCTCGTTGGTGCGGATCATTCGGGAGCGCTTGTTGATCGCTCAGGACAGGCAGGCGAAGTATTATAATGCCAAGCAGCGGAACGTGGAGTTCGCGGTAGGCGATTGGGTATACTTGAAAGTGAAGCCGTTCAAGGGGGTTTCGCGGGTGAGACGCTTGAAGAAGCTGAGACCAAGATACCTTGGACCTTTTGAGGTTCTTGAGCAAGTCGGCGAAGCGACATACCGTTTGAGGCTATCGGAGGAGTTAAGTGGGCTACACGATGTATTTCACATCTCTATATTACGGAAGGCGGTGCAAGAGCCTTCGCAGGTGATCGCAGTTGATCAAGTACCGGTGGACGAAGGGTTGACGACTAGGGTCAAGCCCGTTCGTATCGAAGACTCTGAGGTCAAGAGGCTCCGTAACAAGGAGATCCGGATGGTTAAGGTCCGGTGGGATAATTGCGGTCTGGAGGAACTCTCTTGGGAGCGGGAGCAAACTATGCTGGCGGAGTACCCAGAGTTATTCCGCTTAGGTACCGTTAAAAGTTTTAAGTTCCTATGGTTTTCCTTTAGTATATTTCGTGGGCGAAATTCTTTTAAGGGGGAGAGAGTTGTAACACCCCGAAACTCAAAAGAGGGATGGGTGACGTTTTAAGCCCAGTCTGAATTTTGGAGCAGGTGTCACGGGCGTGATACGGGCGTGCCACGGGCATGACACGGGCGTGTCACGGGCATGACACAGGCGTATTCGGCCACGGGTCATGTGGTCGACGTTTTGACGATCGGAGATCGTCGAGTTGAGGCACACGGTCTAGGACACGGGCGTGTCGCAGGGCATGTCACTTTGGGCAGTTTTCAGAGTCATGCACACGGGCCATGATACGGGCCCAGACACGGGCGTGCCACATGCGACACGGGTGTGTCGGGTGCCGTGTCGCAGGCCGTGTCCTCCTCGGGTTGGGAAAGCTGGCCGATTGCACACGGGGGGGGGGGGGGGGCTTGACACGGGTCTCGACACGGGCGTGTCACAGGTGACACGGGCATGTCGAAGGCCATGTCGAATGCCGTGTGCTAGTTTTCGAGTCGGTCGAGACGGCGAATGGGTGACACGGCCAGGCACACGGCCGTGTTGCAACCCGTGTTCGGCCCCAGATTTTGTATTTTAGGCCTAATCGTGACCGTCCGTTTTCTTGTCTTGGGATTCGATGGCTGGGATTGGTCCTGAGGGGCTTAAGTCCGGGAATAGAGTTTAGAAGCCCTCATTTCTCTTGGGCTTTATCTCTCTAAGATCTAGAGAGAAGGGAGAGCTAGGAGGAGGAAGAAGACCAAAGATCCGGTCACCGGCGGAGCTTCGGAGCTCCAAATAATGATCCGAGTTCGGATCTGCGAAGGAGAGGCCGATACGGTGCTTTCCATCCGACAAGATCGTCATGGCGCCGAGGAAAAACACAAGGGTATGATTTCTCATCCTTGGGCATGTGAATCCCTTTTTCCCTTTGCATAGGAAGCCCTCTCTCGCGAGTGAGCGAAGAGTTGGAGCGTTCCTTGGGGTAGATATGTAAAGTCCCCCTTGTATAGAGTCCGTATGCGAAAACGGGCATATGCATTGTGTGTGAAGCCTATCCGGACATGTAGAGCCGGATCGGTGATGTTGCAATGCATATGAACCGGGGAAGACTCCGGGTGTTTGGGCGTTTTTCGGGTTTTCTACGTGGTAGATTGCAGCAGGGAGCCTTGGAGATTAACTCTAAGGTGCACCCAGAAAACTGGGCAAAAGCGGGTTTTGCCAACATGGTGGCCGGGGAGACAACGTGAACATAACCGGGTTATGTGTTTATTATGGTGGAAACGGGACTCGGTGAGTCTTGACCTGCGCATATGGCTTAAATTGCCGTTGCGATATGAGCACGGGTCAGGCGGAACCATACCCGATCTATGTCGTTCGGTGGAACCGTTGGCATAGATGAGGGTCTTTGGCGGTCTATGGCTTAAATTATCATGACCAAGGCCAAGAAGACAAAATGCTCATATGGTTGGCCGTCCAAGGGGTGGTGGTGGAACAGGAATGTCTATGGCTTGAATTGACGTGACGTTGGCCAGTTCGCCGTGAATGTGCCCTGTGTGCACGAGGTGTGTGGCCGTGCGAGCCTACGCCTGTGTTGAAGTGTGTTTACACTATATTGATGCTATACTAATAAAGTGCAGGGAAAGAGCATCGCCGCCCCGATTACGGGGGCGGGATCGTTATAATTTGGTCAGCATAGCTGACCGTTGCTTTTGTTTACCACCGGGCGGTGGATTGTGGCTTGCAGGTGCTGCGGAGCCGAGCGGGAAATAGTGGGCTAAAGCCCATGTTGCGGTGCTGGCCCTCGAAGGCCTATCTTTCTTTATGTTTTCCGTTTATCTCATGTATGGCCGGTCTGCGAGCCGATGTATGAAAGACACTCTTGTTGAGAGAACTATTGTAAGGCCATAAGGCCAGTACTTTTGTATTAATCATTCCTATTTTATCTTAGTAGTGAACATTCGTGCTTGGCAGAGTTCTTTTATTTGCGCAACTTAAGAAATTGCTTCCGCTAGAATGACTTTGTGTAGGACGTTGGTGATTGGTTGAATGGTTTCAACGCGTAACCAACCGGTCTGTCCGTAGTATATGGCGTCGGGCCCCGGCCGGACCTACTGCTATATGCCATGCGACGGATAGGGGTGTTACATATCAGCTATCCCGTTTTTGATTTCATACGACTTTCTTTTCTCTTGAAATATGCATCCAAACCTGCGAGTGGGGCTTCTTTCTTTAGGGCCTTGAGCTTTCCAGTATATCCAATCCAGTATGAAAGTACAGCCTGCTCGGGAAGGAAGCCCTCCCCATTCTTTTTTGGGTAGAGTTTCTTCGCTACAGTAGCATAAGGCAAGAATCTGGTCTAGTTCAAGTTTCTCGGATTCTCTAGCTGTCTACCTCGATCCGCTCAAAATGTTCCTAACGCACTAGCAGCATGAATTGGCTTTTATGACTCGTCTTTTAGGCAGCATGAATTGGCATCTATGTCCTAGCCGTTTTCACTTGAGACGTGAAAGGTAATCAGGTACTTTTGCGCTTAGCCCTTAAGGTACGTCCTAGTTCTATCTTGTTCACAAGCCGACGGTCAAGGAGACATGGATGCTGACTTTGCCTTAGTATTCTTCCCATCTCTCAAGAAATGATTGAATTTCATAAGAGCTCCTCAAGCCTAGCATCAACACCGGACGATTCATAACGATTTGCTTTCAAGCATCCAATTCTCTCAATAGTAGAAAGATTCTACCCAGAATATGCCTCTCTGCCATTATCGGGTGCTATTAAGACATTCTATTACTCGAAGAATCCGCCCCTGTCTCTTTCCTATGCTATCAACAGGGAGAAGTAGGCTCCTTACCCACGGAGCGGTCAATGTTCAATCACCCCTGGCCTTACTAACGAAGTGAAGGTTATTACGAAGGGGAAGTAAATCGCTACGCGCCTGCTCTCCTTGGAAAGGCAGTAAGACTTTAACAGTCATTAGACTGACAGAAGGCATATTCGAGTACCATTCGCCGACCATAAGATCTTCCTTCTTTGCTTGTGCATTCGCATACCGAACTAAACTCAGACTTCTATTCCAGCTAGACCATCTTTCTTCCTTCTCTTTCAATCCACAAGGCAAAAGACATGCTGAATTAGAGGCTGAATGCCTACTTTCTTAATTTATAAAAGGAAAGGCTATGAATCTAGCTATCGAGTCACCCTAACAGATAACTCTCACTTTAATTTCGAGCGAGTTCGAGTTCTAAGGTCTTCCCCTTGTGAGATGGGTTCTTCTCGCGAGCCTGTGCTATAAATGGGATATTCTATTAAGTAGAAGTATCCCTAGCCTTAACCGAGGTTGTAGTTGTCTCAATAGTAGCATTCTTCAGCAGCAGGAAAAAGGCCTCACCCAGCAGGCTCTAATTATTCTATAGCAGTTTGAAAGTATGCCTTTGAAACCTATAGGTATTTCCCCGTAGCTTGCTCTGGTTGGAATAGATGCTGATCTATTAGAGATATATGTCAGATTTGGTCCATCCCATTACCTACTGCCATTCATTGCATTAATTGTTGTGTGTAACTAGAACCTCTACATTTCCTGTCCTTCTTACAGCCATTGATATTGATCTAGTTTCAGTACTTCCCCCTCTTCTTTCTTCCCCTCCCTTGCGAGCCAATAGGTCCACACAAAAGAAGAGTTTGCTTTGCATTTCCCTTTGTGGTCATTCCAGGCGTAGGCGAGCGACTAGGTTCCATAGACGCTTCGCGCCTTACCAAATGAGGTTGAGGGCTCTTCAGTGCTCCCCGGGATAGCTATACCAGTTCTAACGTGTATATCATTACTAGGCATCTAAGATTTCCAAGACCCATGGAGCGGTAAGATCTTCTAGTTGGATAAAAAAGAGTTGCTCGACTCTGACATACAGAGCGAGGGCCTTAAGAGGTCTGTAAGAACTCGACTGAAAGAAGAGGTAATTAATACAGTCCAGACACAAATAGGGTCCCTGGATAGGAGGGAATACATTACAGGCCATTCTTCAGCGCATCCATTGTTAGTTCTCTTTCAGCCAGTCAGCCAGCTAGGGCTAGGTATCAATCAACTTTCCAGCGGGCAGGTTATATAGGACTAGCAAGCAAGTCTCTTTTACCCTGGATAATATGACAGTACCTATTGCCTTTGTGCTTCGCTGAAGTGATTTCATTCCTCCACCTCCATAACCCTATCGGGTCCCCTCTCCTCTCCTTTCAGTCGAACCTTCACTAGCGCTCTCGAGTGATCCCTGCGGATCACCTATCCTAGTTAGTTGTATAGAGGTCATAGGTTGCAGGCGCGGATAGAGTTTGAGTTGCGCTTGCTGTCGGTGCGGATGAGGGAATGCGGTCTAGAGTGCCAGTCTTAAGCTAAGCCCCTTCTAAGCCAGCTCTTCACTCTACTATTCCTTCTACTTGCCCTAGGGTTTTTAGTTCCCGTTGGATGTCGTTTCCATAAAATTTTCTTACATCCCCTGAAAGTATGAAAAGAAGCAAGTGCATCAGATTGGGGTGCTAAATTCCTTCTATAGCAAGCAAGTTTTGGAAAGCCAGGTGGAAGAGAAGATTTCTAGTGGGTTTCACTCTTCCCCATCTGAGTCAAAAGACTTTCCAACTACAAGAAGGGGAGGGCAAGCCAACTTGAAGTGAGAAAGCTAGTTCTCTTCTGGAGGGGTTGACTGAAAGGAGACCAAACGAGACCAGTCCCATATCTCCTTGCGATCTAGTTTGTTTTCAAGCCTTTACTTTAAGAATCTCCTGAAAAGGAAGTCAAAGCCAGTTTCACCAGTGTGTAAGTAACCCCTTGAAAGCCAGTTAGGTAAAAAAAAGGTTCACAAATATCTAGCGTAAGGGTCAAGTGCAAAAGGTTCTTTCTGTTGGCGGAGGCTTCTCATCAACTGAGTCTTACTAGAAGAGCAGGAAAGAAGACACAAATTCTGAACTATGTTCTATTCTGAGAAGGAAGATATGTCAAGGCAGGTCCGTCAGGATAGCCAGCATCGGTTATGAAATTGATAGACCAAGAGAGGCCCGGAGGCATAGTTGCAAGCTCCGCTTTTGAAGCACATGCAAAGGCTGAAAAAGGTTCTTTAAGGTGAGTTTCATCCGCTTAAGCGAATCGACATGGTAGTTCGCCATGAAGAGATGCTGACACAGACAGATAGTTGTAGTGGAAATGCCCGACGACGGCCAGCTGAACAACTACGATAGGATTCGCCAAAGCAGATGAGACTAAATAGGAGCACCCCTTTCTCGAAGCCATAGTCATTCAGTAACGGAATCTTTCCGTGTATCCGCAGATCAATCATTCATTCCAGCTGACATATTCATGTATAGGGTTAATGACCCGCTTCTATCGTAGACGTTTGCCATGTCTGAGTGAAGAGATTCTGGCAAGGTCTTAAAGGAGCGGTTCTCTAGATTCAATTCTTGCGTATGATGGTGCCTTACCTGTTTGTCACGCTAGGAGGGACGAATGCTTTCTATCGAGTGATTGTTTCTTTCTCGATCAATGTATGGAATCTTTCTGAAAAGACAAGAAGGCATAGCCTAAAGGGCTAGCCCCGTGCTCTTTTTCAATCGTCGGCATATCAAAGAGTCAATCGCTTTCTGGAGACAAGAAAAAACTTTCTGCGGTGTGTATAGAAAACGGAGCTTTCGGCCCCCTCATTCTTTCCTAGTTGAAAGATGCCCTCTTTCAGAGCCTTGGCTTGGAGCTTAGTCTCGATCTAGATCTTCGTACTCCCTATCTGGGTACTGTAATTTAGTAGCATACTTTTTCAGGCTTGACATACCCAGTCTGGCTTCATATTCCTTCTGGATGAGTTCTGTGGCAAGCTGACGGATTCATCTACTTCTTCTCTTCTGAAAGAACTTCTTATTCTATCCTAAGAGCGTCTATTTCAAAGAGAGCACCGGATCTTGCATGAATGCGCACATCTCAAATCACGCGCCTTGGATAACATTAAAGCGTAATACACACTGAGGAGAGCCGGGATTGAAATGAGAGACAACATTCTAATCGACGGGTTTCGGCTCCTTTGACAAGCTTGATGGAGGTGGAATTGGCTTAGGCAACGAGGGGCGAGGCTCAACTTTAGTATGAGCAGAGCCTATATAGCTTTCTCTTTCTTCTGATGCGGCTCGGCGCTTCCGCTGAATTTCCTCCTTTTTCACATGTTTAGAAAGCTGGTCGGGGATCTTACCATGTTTCCCACGAGGCGGTTCCTCTATCAACATTGCAGCTTCATTAGCAAACAAGAGGGGTTCGTCATCACTATCACCCAACTCATGTGCTGCCGTGTCTAATTCTGAGGATGCTCCTTCATAGGTGTTAATGTGGCAGGCGGAATACTGGAGGTGGAGGTCCCGGTTCAACAAAAGGGTGTAACTTGGGGACTGCGCAAAAGCGTTCTTGCCACGGATTATCGAGGGTAAATAAAAACTCCCCGGCATGGACTGAGCAGGATGTTCCAAGAAAAGTGCCTCTTGACCAAACATGGTTCTTTCTGCCTCCAGCCTTTTTGCATAAAATCATCCAGGACAACCTCATGCGGCTCCCCTTGCTTGTCTTCCTCCAACCATTTGTAGTACTCTTCCATGTATTGGAGGTCTTCCTCGTAGGTCATCACCTTGATGGCTCTTTGTTTGAGTGGTTGGGCAGGGTAAATCATAGAAACCTTTTCATTATGATGAATGAGAGCTGGAGCAAAAGAGGAAGAGTGATCCGCTTTGGAACTTCCGAGATAGCCCGGGAAAACGGTTGACTTTATCGTCCTCTTGCTAAACCTCAAAACCGTTATCCATGTCTGAATCGGTATCTGAGTCAGTGCCATACAGAGAATCTGCCCCTGCTTCTGGCCGTCATCACCTTCCCAATCTTCGGTGGTGGAGGTTGCCGCATCCATGGTAAAACCATTGGCTGTTTGCATTGGAGAATCTTGCTGACATCCTGGGGAATAAGACCTTGTTATGAATCACCTTTTCCAGCCATTCTTTTCATTTCTATGCTATGGTATGTCCGATGGTAGGGGCAAGAGTTCGGTTCATTCACCTTGTCTACCTTGGTCGGATTTGGCAAAGCTAACAGACTTCGCCTGGTTACTTCATTGAACAGCTTTTGAACCTTTTCTCTTTTGAAGGAGTAGGTCTTGACAGGCTCTTCTCTGACTTTCTTGTTTCACCGATCTTTTACTCTTCTTTTTGTGCTTTTCCTTAGTGACCACATAAGATCATGACTCTAGGGATGAACGAAATGCCTTCTCTTACTCTTTAGTCAACAGGTGCAACGCGGATAGTAAAAATCTCTATACGAGACGCGAGTCGTTGGTGGAATAGGACTTTGTTTGCCTTACTTGACTATAGAACTACATAACTCAAACTCTGATAGGAAGTAGCAAGTCTTAGTGAAAGCGGGAGTTCCGTAATTCACGGAGCGAATCATCTTCTTAGCCAGCCAGTTGCGCCAGAAGTCCAAGACTCGTTCTCTCTTGTGAGTCAAGTATGCCGAGTGAGTCCATGTCTTTCTCCTTCGTTATCGCTCGCCTTCTCATTTCGAGCCTAGAATATCTTCAACAAGATATATGTCTATCCAAATCCATCCAATTCGAGCTTTCTCAAGAGATTAGCCAATAAAGAAGGTCAAAAGCTAGGGCAGGAAGCACTCGTCTGAGAATTAAACTTTCTATGGTCTCCTCATGCTGTAAAGTGGGAAAGACTCCATCAAGATCAAGGGGGTTTTCAAGACTCCTGCTCTCTCATTGGCTAGCTGCTTTCCTGGCCTACAAAAAAGGGGAACTCAATAGCAGTTTCAAGAAGAAAGCAATATTCCATATATATGTCAAGCATGAATCAATCTATCTCTCTTTATATCTGTCTATAAAAGCAATTAAAGACCTACTACTCCTTCAAAAGACAAAAGGATCGAAAGTCCTCCCAAGTAGAATAAGCGACCAAAGAACCCAACCAAGCTATTCTCCTTGACCCGAAAAAGCAAAAAAGTCATGACAATTGAGCAGGAGAATGGGAGGAACCCTACTCTTATCTGAGGTATCTGCCCTTTCTAGGATAGGTTTGGTTTCGCTGTAAATAAGAAGCTCCATGTGTTCGCCAGCACGGAGATGGGAGAAGTTTTCTTTTTCTTCTAATGCGGCCCTGTGCTGTGCCAAGCATATGGAACTATATGGGTTTTTCTTTTTTCTTTGAGTGAGTGGGGTTCTTTGAAGTGATTAGAGCAGAAGGAAGATCAATCCCTGGATTCTTCCCTGCGAAGGCAAACGATAGTGAAGGTATCAATGCCAGCGGATCGATCTGACAAAAGAGAGCCAAATCTTGTATAGAAACATAGAAACCAAGTCTTTTGGCTTATTCTGTACTGAGTGTTCCGTTCCAGTAGTTTAGTCTTTCTTTCTGCCCAAATTGCTTGCAGCATATGGAATGGATGAAAACGCTATTCGTACTTCATATACCCCCAATATATGCTACGAGAGCACTGAATGAGAAGTTGACGTCCAATTTGCAGTCCGAAACATGCCATTCCAGTAATATCTGACCTTATGGCGAAGGCGAGCGGAGCGAAGTTGAAGAAAAGAAAGAGAAAGAAGATGCCGGTGAGTTCATAAGATTGACGAGCACCTTTTCACAGCAGTCCCTTTCCATAGTAAGCCAGAAGTAGCCTTGAGGCATAAAAGTTTTGGCTAGCATGAAGCCACCATAGGTTGCCTGAGGACCACAACATCCTTCGATTGAGATCATGACTTTTGCTGCCTCATCTTCATCTAAGATATAAGCAGATCATGACATTTTCTATAAGATTCCACCTAATATCACATATTGAACTTCGCTATCGCTCGCCTCTTTTCTTCGTTTTTTCTAGTTGCTCACCTTTTCTTCTGTCGGAAAAAGCCTGAATTGAATGGATAACCCCTGATTGCCCACCGAGTGATGATCGAGAACTTTCCCTACTACTTGACCCGCTAGAAGACTGAGCCCATACTTTATCTTTCTCATTTATCAAAGACTTCTTCTTATCAGAGTCATAGTATAGGTCTCTCAAACTCAAACACTATTTGGCCGGACAGCACACCTAAGACAGCAATACGAGGAAAGTGAAAGTATGAAAAAAAAGAATGAAGTATTGGCGACATCACTGCTACTATTCTAGATTCTAGGCTGGATTCCTACTCTTCTCGCTTTTCTTTCATTTATGGGGATTAGGTCTTTTTAGAAGAGGGTCTTTCTTTTTCTTCTTTTCATATTCATTACCCAATAGTGTTTTTATTACTTCTTCCAGACTTCGCTTCGCTCGCCTTTCCGCGACGGGGTTGATTGGACGAAAGAACCCATCCCTATAGAATGAATGAGAAAAAACAAAATGACAAAAAGACGAAGTTGAGAATACAAAAATGACAAAACATCAGAGGTTTCATCCCTGGGGCGTAGTCATAGCAAGGAAACAAAGAGGCGGTGAGTTTCATCAAGCAGCATCTGAGAAAGACGAGATCACTAAGGGTTGTAGGATTTTACATCTTTTCTAAATGCTCTTTCTTTTCTGAAAAAAGTAACCAAATTTAGAATATAGACTTTCTTCTATTCTTAGAGAAGTCTATATTCTAAAGTAGAATCTATCTAATGAGAAAGTTCAATTGAATAGGAAGCTCTTCCCGTGCTATTACGTACGTACTTAGACATAATCAGTCGTTATTAGTAAAGTAAGATATAGGTAGAAGGAGCCTTTTCACTGTACGAAAGAAAGTATCGGATAAGGGCAGGAAATTAATGATCTGACAGGTATATGCCATAAGAAGTTGTAGCTTATTCATGCCTAATCCTCCTATTTCTTTGTAGCTCCTCCTGGGAAACTGGAGCTTTTATAGAAAGCGAGGAATATTACACGGGAAAAGCACTCACCCAGAGTGCATGCTCTGGAGAAGTGCTTCCCACAGGAATCACCGTGGGCGGGCGTAAGAAATCCCATCTGCCTCCTTCGACTTGAGGTCAATTGCTAGGCAAAATCGAGAGTCCTGGAGGGGATCTATGACTTCATTGGAACGGGAAATGACACAAAACTATGGATAGATCCCTGGTTGAACATCTCACCGTTGATCCACCAGCAATCTAGATCCTACCCGACCGCAGTGGAAAGGTTTCAGTCAATTAGCTCAATCATAACATAAACCGACGGACGAGTGGGATTGGAACGGAAGATTTCTTATGAAATAGCAGACAATACAGAAGAAAAGCTTCTGATTTCTAGCATTCATGAAAGAGATCTCCATCAGCGGACATGAAAGTTGATGCAATAGCCCTCTTGAGTCAGCTCCGAAAGGGAGTTAGTGAGTTGCACTACTAGTACTAGGGCTGGGATAATCAGTCCGCCCGTCGCTTTACCGCTCCAAGATTTGCTGCCTTTCACTCTTTCATTCTCCAAGATTTTCTTGCCTTTCTCAACACCGTTGACCCTCCCAACTCTCCTAAAACTTCGTGGTTGAGCCAACATCCAGGGCCCAAAGTGCTAGCCTTCTGTTCTCCCTCATCACCGCGCTTGTACATCACTACCCTCGCATCACCATTCAGAGTCTTGAGCATCATCTTCGCTCCGCGCCTCACCTTTCTTCTCAAAGAATAAAGGGGCACACCTTTTTGTCCAATTCTACCAGAATGGAAGCATATCAAATTCAGTCCCTCATACTCCACCTTTTCCCAAATCTCATCTAAGCAAATCTTCTAGGGGTTTATTCAGATCTACTTCAACGCAAACACCCTAGCAAAGCATCCCCTAAGCCATCCTAAGTATTCTGGTCAACCTTCAAATCCTTACCCAGCATCTTTCCCATGGCAAGCAAGACCCTATCATCATAATATCTCAACAGACAAACCACGGAAAACCGAACCCACACCGCAGTGAAATCATTGGAAGCATTCGTCGGATCAAAAGCCGCCACCTTCGTATCGTGAGGTAATGGCCAAAGATTACCAAAGGGTCCTTCCTCTAGAGCGAACTCCAGATCACTCGTGTCATAAAAACGGACTCAACAAAGAGCCTTCACTCAAGATAAATCAATTTCAATTTCTTCCCTGGGCATCCATAGTTTCTTGAGTTTTTCGGTGAGAGTCTTCAGACCAATGGAACGACCTAAGAATTTCACTATTAGACAGTTCTTCCACTTCCTATTCAGGCACTCTCGAAGTTTCTCCGAGGTAGTCAAACATGGTCAAGAGTGCTTGGTAGTCACCGAAAGAAATCACTCATTCTTCACAATGGGGCCAAACTCATCTTCTTCATAAAAACCCTTCGGTGCAATCTTACCCTAGCAACTTGTCCTTGAACGATGCCTTTGGGGGAGTCTCCTCTGACTTATTCTCGTCCAATTGCTTGTCCTCCATAGAGGCATCTTCAATGTTCACAACCGGAACCACATTATTTGTCTTGACTTTCTTGTTACTCCTAGCAAGTAGGTCATACTCCTCGTCCGACCTAAAGCACAGAGCAGTTTTCCATCATAAATGAAACTACTTGAATGTCGACTCCTTTGGGATGTCTTACGTGATCATTTCGGGAATCCCATTTTCGAGTAGGAGAGGGTGATTCCCTATGTGGTGTGATTTTTTCCAGGTAAAGAAAAGTGAGTTTCACTGAGTTGTATAAGTATATGCATGCCCTATGTGCTAATAAAGCTACTGAATAAGCTATTCTCGTGACCCTTGCTTCCAAAGCATAAAGTGAGTCGAACGGCAGATTCTAGTCGGCCTTAGGACCAAGGAGGATTGGGAGCACCAGATCATCCTTCTCGATAGCTCCCCGAAAACAACGTTCGACTTGCATCCTTTAGGTCGGGGACCTTGAATACGTCTTTTTGTTGGTATTGGAAAGGAAATCGGGAGGAAGTTGCTGATTCTGAGACAACCATCAGCTACAGTGAGAAAGGGGAGCAATATACAACTGCAGGAGGATGCCATAGGGAAATGAACATCCAGCAAGAAAACGGTTTTTTCCTTTCTACCCTTAACTTAAGGTCAAGCCAGTCTGTCACCTCATAAAGACTAGGGGATAGCAACAAGAGGAGCAGTGTCTCACAGACACAGGAAGTTAGCAGCGATACTAAAGACACTTCACTGCAACGGTTCGCCGCTTTCTACAAAGGAATCTATCTATATATATAATAAGGGTAAGTCGCCGGGCAGTAAGGCTGGTAAGCCGTAAGGCGAATAGGATAAGAGGACGTTTACGGTCAGCAAAGTAGCTACGCTGTGGAGTAGGTGTTTCATACCTGCAGAACCGATTGAGAAAATGAAACTCTCAGGAAACTAAAAGGAGGTTGTCGGTGAGCAAAGTAGCTACGCCGCAGCGAAGAGACGCAACATAGTCGCTGATAGGCGAGAATAAAGTATAGTAGCGTTGGGGCGAATAGGACATTTTCATCATTTTGGTGAGAAGGCGATGTAGCGTAGTGCGAGGACTAGTTTAGTTTATCAAGCAGCGATTAGAGTTGAGACTCTATCTTGGTTGAATTGCTATGGGTTAAAGACCTCTTTGCTTGACTCCTTTAGCGGGGATTGGGAATGAGAAATTGCCGTTTCGAATCAGTGTGAGTTAACCACCGGTTCGGAGAAGTACCGTAGTTCATGGAGTAATCCCTATAAGAGGAACCTTGGTCTTCTATTTATACCGACGAAACTGAAGTCTTCCGTTTACAGTAGCAACTGAGATCAACAACTCATGAAAAAGCGAAGAAAGAAACCATCTGACTGGAAGAACTCATTGACGAAGTCATTCAATATAGACCCACGCACGGGTTTAGGGTATATAAAGGGGAATGGGCGAGTGGCGCAATGGCCCTGAGATGCTATAGCCCCTGACTCGGGTTGGTGCGCACTCAATACGGATGGAGCTATTGTTAGGAATGCAGGACAGGCTTCAACTTCTCTTATGAATTCCCTCTCTCTATCTACAAGATTCATTATTGAGAAAGTGAGACTCTTCGCCTATCGGTGAAGCATACAGAAGAATCCGTAGAAAGACCGAACCAACAAAGGTGCCCACGGCAAACTCATGATGATCACAAACCATTAATAGGTAGACCCAGTCAAGAGGTCTTCAAAGTATGGGTAGGCCGATCACAAACGCTACAATTGGCTGCTCTTTTCAAACACTTGGAAGACTAGCAGTGAATTAACTACCTGGATCCTCATCTCTATCACACCTTTCTTGGATTTCGGGTTGTTCGCTGGTAGGCTGGGCTTCCCGGTCGCTGGTGCTCTCTGGATTGGGCCATGCTTTCGCACAAAGAGCCCTCTTTTTTGGGGATGAGACTCCTGCAAAATAATCTATCTCTTCGCTTCGTGCCTCTCCTCCTGGGTTTAGCCATCATTCTCTTTTTATGGTGGATTCCATTACCTTACCTATCGATCAAAGGCAGAGGTTCGGCCCCATATAAACGGTATTCTACGCCAGGATTGAGAATATTCCATTCGTCCTCCCTAGAGGTGGAAGGTATAAAAGAAGCTCTATTTCCAAACAGATTTGTCTTCCAACAACCCTGGCATATATATTATGTAAAGATCGAAGGCTAAGGACCAATGAATTCATCGAAACGAATAATCAACTAGAAAGAGAAACCTATTCACATTCATTCAATAGAAGATATGAATCAAGACTCATCAAGAACTCTAAAGAGATTCCTATGAACATTCATTCTATACGCTTCTGTCTAGAAAACATACTCATCCTCTCAAAAGGAATTCAGAATAACACATGATCAGATGTTTGAAACCATCCCCCTGCCTATATTCGCTGCCTTAACGGAGAAATTGAAAACATGACTACTAGGGAAGAGCTACGAAGTGAAGAAGCTGAGTCAACGAAGAAATTCTAATAATAACTTAGACCAGCAATGAAATGAACCAAGACTCACGCACAGATAGGATGAAGTGCGATCCGACACGAGCTTGTCCTACTCTTCACCATACTGAAAGGTTCGGTGCTGTGCTACCTGCACTTCTCTCTCTTAACTTGAGTGAGTCATGAGGGAACACCCCATTGGATAGCATATCAAGCCCTCTTTGATGAGTAGTATACGAATCTACCTTTTCAATCTCCCACTCTAAGACTAGCTGGTATAAGGTTGTAAGCCAGTGCACAAAGCCACTTTCAGACAGTAAAAGATAAAGACTCTTGTTTAGCTCTAATTGCCTCCTCGACTTCGGATTCAAACTGAACTAAGACCGAGACTGTCCAGCTATTGTATAGCAGGAAGGAGCTCTTTTTTCCTTTCAACTTTTTGAAACTTCGCTATTGTTCCCCTCGCGATTCACAAAGTCGCTAATAATACTTCGATTCAACGAACGACGAGAGCTCATTACAGAAAGCAAGTTCAGCTTTCAAACTCGAGAAGCTGTATTAAAAGAACCAAACCACTCTTTCAAAGGTTGACAACCTATTCCTCTTCTCCTACGCCATTATCGCAGGCTAGCCTAAAGGAATGGGCGCTATTTCATTGCATTTTCTTGCTTCATTAGATGTACCCCCAATCCTAATAATGAGAGTAGCTGGCCTAAGGTTTTATGGAATTAACAACCACCTAAGGGGAAGGTACCTACCGTATTCATCTATTACCTCTCCTTTCAGTCGAGTTGACCTCGGATTAGAAAGTAAACCAGTTACTTCAAGCCAGATTATGGGGCATAAGCAAAGAAGTTCTCAAGCTTTTGGGATAATAGTTCTTTCTTTTTAGGGTAAAAGCAAACAAGCTAACAGTATAAGGCGAAGTGCCTATAGTTCCAGTATGAATAGTCCCATTCCTCCTGTCTTCCGTCGACGCTATGCGCCTTCCAACTCATAGTAGCCCTTCTTGAAGTAGGTTCTGAACTAGGTCTTATCGCCCTGAAAGTGCTTCTCCATCTTGTCAGCCAATCCTACTTCTAGTTGGAGTGCTTGACTGTTCCTGCATCAGGTCACACTCTCTATAGTTCCATTGCCTTCTATCCAGTGGTTGTTGGGGAGGGGTTTTAGTTGCAGTTCTCCTCCAGGCATTTCTAGTACTCTGACTAGCCCCCTTTATCTGGAATAAGTGAAGAAAATCAGTCAAAATCGTCTATAGTTTTTTACTACCCGTAATAGGAAGATGGTGTCTCCCGCCCAATACAATAGCAGGGTCTTTCTAGCGGTCTAAATGTAGATAAGCTTTAGTCTTTTGATTTGTCTTCCTAATCCCTTGTAGCAGTTCATTTTCCAGTAGTCGGGTCCCTCCCTTAGGCCTAATGTTCTTATGCCTCTCTTTCCTTGTTTTGGAGTTTCTCACGCGTTCACTCTGGTGAGGTGCAATAGCCACTCGACTGAAAGGAGAGGAAAGAACAGGATATGAACTCCCCGTTAGGAGTAGTCATATGTATGACTCTCTTCCATCTCTTCACTGACGTCGAAAAAGACCAGTATGACACGAATCTAAGCCGAGATAGATTTTATTTGTTCTAACCGCCTGAACTTCTCAAGTTCAAATCCAGTTCACCGAGAATCGGTATGAATATTGACGCGTCGTCCTCTTTGCTGCGTATCTGCTGTTAGCTTAGAAGCTAATCTTCTCTGATGTATCAGCTTGTTCGCAGCTTCACCTAAAATGCCTCAAAGCCTAGAAAAGGGTAGTTTGCCTAACGTAAGACCTTCTTCGCAGTTCTTAGCAAGAAGTGGGGTATGGTTTCTTTTGGCTTTCAGCTACCTCTTTGCTTTCTTCCTCCGCTACGTGCACTCCTTCTGACCTTAAGACTCTTCCTTCGCTTTCTTCATCTTTGATTCATCGCAAGAACCCTACCTTGCTTTGTCTTGGTGTTTTGCTGTGAGCTGTTCGTCGAAGAGATCGGCGACAACATCTCAGAAAAGATGAGAAAGAATTAGACCGGGACCGGAAGAACAAGAGTCACGGTCGGCGGGCAAGTCAGGATATCAAAGGATCTGTGGTCCGCGACGAGATGCTTTTCTTGCATTTATTCACATACTTCGTCGCAGTGCTTGTTCACTTAGTAGCTTCCTTCGTCGAAGTCAAAAGGTTCAACTCCCACCTTTCTTGCTTTCAAGTCTCGGGCGGTTGAGTTATCTATCATCCAGAGGGAGCCGTTCTTTTGTACTCCATCCTATCTATATCATCCTTACTAAAAGGAGCGGAGTAACTTGGAGTTTCGATCTTCCTTCGAATATCTTATGTGATGATCTACCTAGATAAAAAGTACTATTTTTCTGGATGGGTGTCAAACGATCTCTCCAAAACCACACTAGTCTTCGGGAGGCTCAAGCCAATGTCGACCATGGATAGTGCGTGCCGTGCAGGTTTTTGGCCGTCGACTTCTTTCTCGCTTAGGGGAGAGGTGAGCTTATGCGAAGCCAAGAGAGGCGAAGGGGACGAAGTAGCTGAGCTTATAGAAAGAGGGGCGTAGAGCTGAGTCGCGATAGCGACGAAGAGGACAAAGGGGACGTAGTCGGTGAGCATATAGAAATAGGCGAACTAGCGTGGCCGTAAGGCGAAGAAGGTGAGTTGATAGGCAAATGGGAATCAAAAAGGGCTCTTTTTTCTCAAACCTCGTGAACCAGACATACAGATGAAGAAAAGAAGATCATCGTATATGGTATTTCATCTCAAAAAGAATCAGGCTTTGATAGATAAAGCCAGTCAAATCATCAAATTGAGATTCAGTTAGTAGGTACGGGGCTTTGAAAAGTGAAAGAAAACAAGAGAGTCTATCACCGGCCCCCTTGCTTGCTCATTCTGGGAAAAATCAAGAGAGTTGTACAATCAATAGGCCGGGAGAGATCAAGACTAAATCTTCCTCATCGGAAAGCGTAGGTGCTGGGGTTAACGAGAATCAATAGGTCGGTGCGCCTATGAAAAAGAAATGAACGAAAGTAAAGAAAGATCATAAGAGAAGATGCTCACACCATTGGAACAAGAAAGCACCGCTCTTTAGAGGATGTTCTCTTTCGGGATTCGGTGGCCCGAGGATAAGACCAAAGAAACTCAAAAACGGGAAGAGAACTCTCATGCGATCCGATCAATGATTGATCAGAAAAAAAACATGGTATGCGCATATTAGATTCGTTCTGGTTGAAACAAATATCAAAGAGATAGGATACCCGACTCAAGGTAGGCGCTCAACCACTCAGAAATATTCCGCTTTCAAGAAGAGGAGGTGAAGAAAAAGAGACTTCTGAATCGCTGCTTATCGTCCTCGAAGAATAAACAACTACCAGGTGCTACTGGCCCTTTTGGACCCCCCTGAAAAGGCAATAAGCTGAGATTGGAGCCCAACTGGATCTTTTTCGAAGGTTTTTTCCTTTAGTCACTTTAGTCAGAGAATTTATTCAAAGCTTGTGGAAAAGCCTTAACTCAAAAACAAGAATGAGGCCGAAGCAAGAGCCTCAATCGTCTTCCCAGACCGAAGAATGAATGACAGTTGGGATGGTATGAAAATCGGGGAGAAGAGACCCCGGTAACCGAAAGCAAGATGAAGTGAAAACAACTAGTCTCCCTTGATCGATCCCCGGACGGTAGGTAAGCAAGCAATGGATTCGCTACGCGCCTTCGATTTTGTACTATTCAAATAGTGGTCTTGATTTACCGGGCGAACTGGTTTATCGTGTGTGCCTTTCTCTTTGTCTTTATTTGATGATCTCGATTGTCTTTGTTCTTTCGTAGCTCAGCAAAGCCCCGGGTGCTTTCTTTTCTCTATGAGAAAATAAAAAGAAAGGGAGGGGTCTTCTTTGCTTACTTTATGATTTTGATATCCTTTTTAGTAGCTACATACCCGGTACTAGTGGAGCCTCGTTTCAGTTCACATTCTGAGTCTCACTTTCCTCTTTCTAAGATAAGCCACGTAAACAGAAGGACGCTAGAAATCTGACTTCTTCCTTCTACGTCAACTTCCTGAGGCGGACCTCTGAGCCGGTTTCAGAGTTTCATAATACGTCTTCCAGTATAGGAATTCCCCCTATCAAGATTGAGAGAATCGGTATGCAAACCCTCTTTCAAAGCGTATAAACACGCTCACTCCAAACTATCTAGATTTAGCATTCATTCGCCACTGAAAACTAGTCACTAGAAGTCCCACACTTCGTGAACCAATGAGAGGATAAGTCGTCTTATGGAACTCCTAAGGCCTTTGATTCTTCTCACGTTCACGCCAAGAAATTCCACCGGTCGTGAACAACTGCAGCTGAGATTACACAAAGACTAGCTTATGCGAAACAACTTCTTCAAGGCCGTGAACAGCTGAGAGTAATGGCATACTTCACTTTCTTAGGATTGAGAAAGGGAAATGCTCAGTCAAAAAGAGAGGGTATAAGATACTTATTACTCTAGAGGGGGTGAATAGAGTATTCAAAAATTAAGAGATTTTAAACACTTCTCTTGATCAAAATGCGGAATCGAAATAAAAAAAGCTTTAAACCTAAAGCCTAATCAGAGTGTAATGAATAGACACAAGCTAACTGATGTTTCAGTTGAGCTTTATACCTAACATAGCAACTAGCAACCTAGTTATATCTATCACAGCCACAGATCAATGATTAAAGTGAACAACCAGACAACACAAGAGATTTATAGTGGTTCCCCAATTGGGTACATCAACTCTTCTACCACCATGGTAGGAATCCACTGCAGGTTTTTGTTCAGGTGCCCTGCCACCACAAGATCTGCTTCAGGTAGATCTAGAAACCCTTCAGGCTTTTGATCAGGTGCCTAAGAACAAAATACACAGGTTTTGATCAGGTGCCCTGCCACCAAAGGTTCACTTTTGAAGGAAGTAATAACCCTTTTACAGGAGGTTAAGAGAAAAAATTGAAGGTGTCTTCTCTGTGTTCAGAGAAGCTAGTGTATTGCTCTGAGAAAATCAAAGCTCCCCTGGCTTAGAGAATTTCCAAGAAGAAGCTTTGCTTTAGGGTGTAGAAACTTCAGATTGCTTTGAAGCCTTTTCTGATGCAGCTTTGAAGAAGACTCAAGATGTTGATGGTTGTTCTTCTTCAGCAGCTTTGCAATCTTGGAGGAGAGTTCTTCTTGAAAGCTTGAGCACTGAGTGTTGATTTTCCTGAAGACAGGATGAACTTAGGAAGCAGCAGAAGAACAAGTTCTTTTTCTTTAGAGCTCTTGTTCTCTCACAGTTGTTTTCTTTTGTTTCTGAGTCTGTCTTTTTATTATCTTCAACCGACTGCTTTAAAAGATAGAAACTTCTCTTGTGTGAAATGGTCTCGAGCCCTGCACAAAAAGTCTTTCCAAATAATAGAATAAGACAAAATATGGAAACCTATACCTGCAATCTCTCTGTCATTCCCAAAAAGGATTTAAGGATAAAATAAATATCCTTTCAATTTGACTTAACAAACTGGCACAGGAAACCAAGCCTAATGGCTATAAAATAGCTGTATACAATCCACTCTTTCCTTTAATAAAACAAATAACTTTATTCCGTCAAAATCTTTTAAATCAATGCATAAGAAATATTGCAAATAAATAATAGAGTATAGGCATTCTAATAAGCAAAATATTGAATAGAATATAATTTAAATAAGATTGAATATTTCAGGAAATCATCTGAAATGAATATTATAAAGGTAGACAGAAATCATCGAGCAAAGAACGAAGATCGTCGATCTGGACAAGCAGATCGTCGATCTGAAGACAGAACAAAGTCTAAACAGAAATCATCAATCTAGGCTAAACGATCATCGATCTAAGCAAGCAGATCGTCGATCTCACTTCAGAGTACATATAACTCTGAGATCGCCGATCATCATTCGAAGATCGTCGAGCGCCAATCGACTATCGTCGAGCAAAATTCTACTAAACATAATTTCTATTTCTATCCAATCTCAACTATCTTATCTGGGTATATCCTATGGTAGACTAACACTTAGTCTAACCATTGACCATAGATAAATCTTGGGTCAATAAAACCTAAATGAGATGACATGGCCCAAATCAATAATAAGGGAACCAACAATCTCCCCCTATTTGGGTGATGTCACTCAAACACTAACAGATCTAAGATAATCAGATTAAAACAAAATCAGCAACAAATAAATCATCAAATAGATTTAAATGAAATAGATAAGCAACACAGAAGTCACAATTGTGTATCAACAGAATCTGAAGGAAGAATAGAAGAAACAGGAGAGAAGGAGATTTTCCTATTTGGATCATAAGCATCTTTCTTTGACAGCTTCAGGTTCTGCTCTCCAATGATCTTTAGCTCTCCAGCTTTGGGTAGAACAGCTTCAGGATGTTTCTCCATATACTTAGAAGCATCAAAAACCTCTGAACTGACTTGAAATCTATCCAGTTCTTTCTTTCTGTATTTTGACATGGTATAGAATCCTGAGATATCTTTTCCTTCAGCTTTAGCTTTCTTGATTTGTGCAGATCCAACCAATTCTAACAGTCTAGCCATTTTATAGTTAGGATTAAGCTCTTGACTTTCATAGGCATTCACATCAGAAGGATCCAACGGATTTATAGTCTTGAATTTTATAGATTGAGTTAAGAAACTCTCAGTTTGCACTTGAACTGGCTTGACATTTATATCTGCTGGCTCTTGAATTATAAGACTGGAAGGAGGAGCAAACTCAACATACTTTTTGCTTGATTTATCTGAATATATAACTCTTTTTCCTTTGAAATTTGCTAGTTTGGCCTGAGCAGGTTTTATCTTTGAAGGTGATCTAGAGGCAGGAGGAGGAGAGAAGGTGGGTTGTTGATATACAACTTCTTTAACTTGCTCTCTTTGAAAGTTTGACCTTTTAGACTGCCTCTGATCACTAGAACTGCTTGGAGGGGGCTGCCTTCCCTTTATCTGATAGGTATAGGACTGATTTTGCCTGGCAGAAGGAGCAGAAGCTCTGGGAGCAATATTTCCTGAGGCACCAGCAGAGGGAGGAGGAGGACCTCTCAGAATTCCCTTGGTGGAGGAGAGTACTTCCTGCTCTTCTTCCTTGCTTTTTGTTCATTCTTAGAGTACCACATCCAAGCCTCAAAATTCTTAGCTTTAGGATCAATTCCTTTCAAAATGTAGTACGGAATATCATTATCTGGATTAGAAGGAGCTGGAGCTGTAGCTTTCCTTTTCTTTTGAACAGACCTTTTCTTTTTCTTATTACCATCAGAATCATCAGAATCTTCATCTTCATCCTCAGAATGAGAGGGTTGAGGTTCTGCATACAGATCATCAATTTCCTTTAACATAGCCTCCTCTTTCTCTTTAGCTTGTAGAAGAGCTTTTTCTTTTTCTTCTTCTAAAACATCTTGGGCCAGGAGAGAGTCCAAATCTGGACCTGGGGTGTCATCCCAAAGAGTAGATGGAGCAGTTTCAGCTTCTGGAACTATAACTTGCATACTTTTAGCTGAAAGCTCTACTGATTTCCATTTATCTTCTAGGAAAGAGGTAATGATCCCTTCTAGATGTCTAACAATTATAGGAGTGGAAATCTCCTCAAGACAAACTTTGAAAGCAACCTTTGCTTCAGCTATTGTTTCAGAAATAACAAAGCTATCCAAAAACTGAAGACACATTGGTCTCTGGTAGCACACAATGGCCTGGAGAGGATTAAAAGAATAAGGGGAGGAGATAGGATTATAGAGGTCTCCACAGGATGACTCATCATCTGAGTCAAGGAATGCATCCAGTTCCTCTTCCAAAACTACTGGAGCATCAGACTCTTCAACTATCTTTTGAACAGAATCTGGAATAACTGTATCTGGAGTAACTGTATCTGGAGCTGAAACAACTGCCTCTGGAGCAGAGACTGAAAATCTTTCTAACTCTGAAAGTCTTTCTAACTCCAAAGCAGGGCCTAAATCATCTTCATCAAGCATCTCCCCCTGCCTGGGTTCAGTGAAAACTAAACCCAGGCTCCTAGTGAAGAAGGGATTGTGAGGGTGGAAATAGAGACAACAAGAGAAGAGATAGATAAAGCAAGAGGGGCAATGGCCTCAGCTATCATGGCTTTGATGGAAGGAGTTATGAGGTCCAGGACAGATGCAATGAATTCTGGTGTGATATGAGATGATGAAGGAATGCTAGAGGGGGCATCATCAGAATTGATTGTTGTCTTAGCAGGGGCTTCATCAAGTGGGGAATTGTGATGAGATGGATGATCATGAGTGGGTGATTGATGATTTGAAATAGCTGGGGAGTTAGATGGAGAAATCAGATTGAATAAAGAATCTATGTTAATATTGGGTATCTCAGCTAGATGAGCATGAGTAGGAGAAGCAGGTAGTGATTGGTTTACAAGAGAAGAAGGAATTACAATGGAGGTGGATGGCAAGAAGGAGGAAGCAGGGATTTCTTCATTAGGGTGGGAAGTGGCTTCAGAAGCCCTTGTGCTCTCAGATGTTATAGGAGCAGACTTTGCCTTGGAGGGTTTCTGAATGACCCTTTTCCACTTAGCAAACAGGGATGAATCAATCCTTTTGCTTGCATTGATTGCTGTAGGAATAGAACCTAACAGCTGGGAAGCTTTCTGAGAGAGAAAGAACCTGATCAGCCTTCCTTGCGTTACCTCTTTCTTGTTGTTCTTCTTCCTGATCAAATCAAATAACAGACCAGCCCAATTGATGTCTTTCTTATTCACAATGGCTGACATCAAGGCAAACTGTTGCCGGTTGATGTTGTCATGAGCTGAGTGCTTTCCAAGCAACACTTTTCCAACTAGATCCGCCATAAACTTGAAACCAATAGATAGGTTTACCTTCAGGAGCTTGGATGGGATGCCTTCTGCATGACCCATTTCCAACAGCATCCTTCCGTACTCAACAGAATCTTT
This sequence comes from Platanthera zijinensis, assembly GCA_039513925.1. Taxonomy (NCBI): domain Eukaryota; kingdom Viridiplantae; phylum Streptophyta; class Magnoliopsida; order Asparagales; family Orchidaceae; genus Platanthera; species Platanthera zijinensis. Next base: position 112,253,529 of record CM077095.1, on the reverse strand, counting down.
CTCAAACTCATCAGAGCCATTCTTTAACTCAAAATTTCAATTAGAATATCTGGAGTGAGAATTACCTCCACGCCGCTGATTGATCCTTTCATCTCTTTGTCATTAGAAGACGATGTATAAACCCATTCCTTGATTTCTGCTAGGTGCAGTTTGAGCTTTGAGGACATGAGTTTCTTAAGACCTTTATCTTCACACAACTGCAGCATTTCCTGAAAAACTTGTTCACTGGTACTGAAAGAATCAAAGTCAACAAAGAAACCAGCATCGAACTTCATCACTGATAGGGTTGCTGAAGAAATCACCATGGAGTTGATGAGAAAAATCGCAAGAAGAGAGGGGGAAAATGCGGGACGAGAGCTCGAAATAGTTCTTGAAGCAGAATATGAAATGACGAGCCCCGTCGACGATCTTCAGACCTAAATAGACGATCGTTTTAGAAATAAACAAAAGTCGTCGATCTCTGAATGAAGATCAAGAGAATCGGTCATCGATCGTCGGTCGACGATCTATTTCCGAAGCAGAGTCGTCGATCGTCGATCGAAGATTTCTGTCTCTAAAGCCAAAGAGTTGTCGTAGACCAAGGGTCGACGATAAAGCTCAACCTGTTTGACGATCTTCGAACACTGTTTGACGATCTCAGAACAGATTTCAACTTAGTAGATTTCTCACTTAGTCTGATCCATTCATCTTGCCTAGTTGATTCAAAAAGAATAGATGTTTCTGTTCATCTAAAGGCTTTGTAAAAATGTCACTCCTCTGAAGGTCTGTGGGTATAAACTCAAGATTTATCTTATTCTTATCAATACAGTCTCTAAGAAAATGGTGTCTAATATCAATGTGCTTAGTCCTAGAATGGTGCACAAGATTTTGTGCTATAGAAATAGCACTGGTACTGTCACACATGATTTTGGTGTTTCTGTGTGTGTACCCATAATCCAAGAGTTGATTTTGAATCCACAGAATCTGTGAACAACAACTAGCAATTGCTATATATTCAGCCTCTGCAGTCGAAGTTGAAACAGAAGTCTGCTTTTTGCAAAACCATGAGACTAATCTCTCACCTAGGAACTGACAAGTCCCTGAGGTGCTCTTCCTGTCAACTCTACAACCAGCATAGTCAGCATCTGAGTACCCAATTAACTCAAATTCTGATTCAGCTGGGTACCAAAGTCCTAAATTTGGGAATCCCTTTAAGTATCTCAAGATTCTCTTAAGAAGAGTTAAATGAGATTCCTTGGGGTTGACCTGAAATCTAGCACATAGGAATGTGGCAAACATTATATCAGGCCTACTTGCAGTTAGGTATAATAGGGAACTAACAATGGCCCTATAATTTTTCTGATCAACATGCTTTCCCTTATCATCAGAATCAATAACTACATTAGTAGCCATAGGAGTGTGCATTGCTGAAGCATCTGCCATCCCAAATTTCTTTACCAATTCCTTGGCATATTTAGATTGGGAGATGATGATGCCATCAGTATCTTGTTTCACTTGAAGACCAAGGAAATAAGACAGCTCACCCATACTACTCATCTCAAACTTAGAATGCATCAGGTTAGAGAACCTTTTACATAGTTTGGGATAAGTGGAACCAAATATAATGTCATCCACATAGATTTGAACTAACAGGATTTTGTCCTTGTGGTGCTTAATGAAAAGGGTTCTATCAACTATGCCTCTTACAAACTTGTGTTCTAATAGGAAACAAGCTAGAGTCTCATACTATGCTCTAGGAGCCTGCTTAAGTCCATACAAATCTTTTTCCAACTTAAAAACATGTGAGGGATAAGTTGAAGAAATGAAACCAGGGGGTTGTTCAACAAATACCTCTTCCTTTAGCTCACCATTTAGGAATGCACTCTTTACATCCATCTGGAACACCTTAAACTTCATGTAGGCTGCATATGCTAGAAAGATCTTTATTGCCTCTAGCCTTACAATAGGAGCAAAAGTCTGATCATAGTCTATGCCTTCTTCCTGTCTGTAGCCTTGTGCTACAAGCCTTGCTTTATTCCTTATGATAATTCCCTGTGCATCCAATTTATTTCTAAACACCCATTTGGTGCCTATAATCAGCTGACCTTTTGGTCTAGGGACCAACTTCCAAACTTTGCATCTTTCAAACTGGTTTAGCTCTTCTTGCATAGTAATGATCCAGTGGGGATCTTGCTCAGCATCTTTTATGGTTAAGGGCTCAACCTGTGAAAGAAAGCAAGCAAACATCACATCTTGACTTAGTTGATGTCTAGTTTGCACACCAGTTGAAATGTCTCCAATCACTTGAGATGTAGGATGATCTCTAAGTGTGACATAATCAGTTGGTGGTATGTGATCTTCAACAACAGTTGGAATTTATTCCTCTGGTGGAATTATATTGGCTGTTGGTACAGATGCAGTCACTTCTACCTGATCTTCATCACTGTCTAAATCAATTATCTGAGGAGCTGGTTGAATTTCCTGAGAGAGTTTTAGCTTATCCAAGTTTTTGCATAATTCAAGTACCTGCAATGAACTACTGGAGGAAGTTTCCTTCTCTCTATAAAACATTTTGGATTCATCAAAGAATACATGGACTGACTCTTCAATTTTCAAGGTGGATTGATTAAAAACCCTATAGGCTTTGCTTACTTGGGAATATCCTAAAAAGATTCCCATTGAAGCCTTTGCCTCAAACTTTCTAATGTATTCTTTGTTATTATTGTGAATGAAAACTATACACCCAAAAACTCTAAAATAATCTATTTTAGGTTTCTTTTCTTTAAGCAATTCATAAGGAGTCTTTCACTTAAGTTTATGTATCAGACTCCTATTCAGAACATAATTAGCTGTGCTAACTGCTTCTACCCAAAAGGATAGAGGCATATTAGCATCTGCTAACAATGTTCCTGCAGCTTCAATCAGGGTTCTGTTTTTTCCTTTCCACTACCCCATTTTGTTGAGGAGTTCTAGGAGCAGAGAAGCTGTGCCTGATACCTTCTTTCTCACAGAATTCTTGCATAAGAAGAGAGTCAAACTCAGTACCATGATCACTTCTGATCAAGGCAACTTGAGTAGAGTACTCAGTCTGTATACAAAGTAGAAAATCTGTAAGAACTTTAAGGTTATCAGATTTAGTTCTCAAGAAGAACACCCAAGTGAATCTAGAGTAATCATCTACAATAACTAGGGTATAGAATTTCCCTCCTAGACTCTGTATAGCTATTGGACCAAAAAGATCCAAGTGCAATAGGTATAAGATTCTAGGTGAATCACTTTTGTTTACAGCTTTGAAACTATTTTTGGTTTGCTTGCCTAGCTGACAAGCCTTGCATAGGCCTTCCTTCTTGTAGGAGCAAGAGGGCAAACCTCTAACAAGGTTATATTTAGATAACCTAGATATATTTTTAAGGTTAACATGACTAAGCCTCTTATGCCACAAAGTATTGTTACTACTCACTTCATTAAATAAGCAAATTTCAGAAGAAGTGGAATTAAAGTCTACAAGATATATATTTCCTTGTCTAATGCCTACTAGCACAGTTTTATTATCTAAAGTACTATTGCACTGAGTATTAGAAAACCAAACCTGATAGCCAACATCATAGAGCTGACTTATAGAAATGAGATTGTGCTTCAGTCCTGTGACATAAGCTACCTTCTTGAAAGTCACTGATCCTATGGTAAATTTACCATATCCTTCAGTCTGACCACAACTGGAATCACCAAAGACCACTTTTGGTCCCAACTTGGATTTGAAGCTAGACAGGTTCTCTTTGTTTCCAATCATATGCTTGGAGCATCCACTATCCAAATACCACTTGTCCTGAGTGATAGGATAGGTCTTTACCTGTAATAAGATAGATTAAACATTGTGGACCCAGGTAACCTTGGGTCCATTGTTCTTCACATAGGAAAAACTAGAAATAAAAGAATATGCTGGTTGAGAATGATATCCTAAGGGATGAGATCTCCTAGGTAGAATAATCCAATTGGCAGACCTAGGGTTGCTATTAAACTTGTTGTTTCTATTAGCATTGTTGTAATTTTGAAAATTTAGTTCTGATCGTCGATCGATGTTCGACGATCGGTACCCAGATCGTCGATCTTGGTTCACAGAATAGAATTCTGGGTTCCACGATCGCCGATCTCTGTTCGACGACTCAGGCTGAGATCGTCGATCCCTCATTGCTAAGTTGTTATACTCAGTAGGTGAGTTCAAAGATTGTCGATTGTCATTCGACGATGGGTTCAGCGATCGTCGACGGGCGTTTGACGATTTTTGTATTTCTATGAACTTCTGTTTCCTTTTGTCTCTCTTGATTTTATTTAAGGTTTTCTTGGCTTTTTGAATAACCTCAATGTTGTTTATTCCCTTTTCAGAAACAAACTTTACTGGAGTGGATAGATTGTATTCAAGGAGTAGTGGGGGTTCACTAGGTGAGGCACCTAAGCCTAACTTATTGTTTCCTGTCCTAGTATTGGTTGTGCTTGTGATTTCTAGCAGCTTAAGGCTTCTGCCATTAAGTGAATCTTCTAACCTTTTTGCTTTAGCTAGTTCCAATTTAAGAAATTTAATTTCTTCAGTTGATCTAGTGAGTTCAGCTTTCAAACTAATGTTTTTCATTTGATATAGATTCTGATTCAGCTAGTTTTTCTCTAAGCAATTTAATCTCCTTTTCTGAGCTAAGTAAGTCTAAGCATAGAATTTTAAATTCATGCTTGAATTCATCAGATGTAAAATCATAAGATACAATTACCTGATCTTCATCAGACAATTCATCTTCCTCATCTTCAGTCATCTCTGCAGCTGGGTTACTGCTGTAGGCATTGATTGCCATAAGGCAAATCTCCTTACCTTTCTTCTCTTCCTCATCATCTTCACTGGAGCTGGAAGAAGAAGAATCTTCCTCAGAATCACTCCAGGTCTTTGCAACAAGACCTTTCTCTTTCTTCTTGTATTTGTGAGAGGATGTTTTGGAGTGGTGCTTCTCATGTTCCTTTTCTTTTCTCCTTTCTTTATGCTTTGTCTCTAGACACTCAGGGAGAATGTGTCCAGGCTTCCTGCATCCATAACAAACAATTTCTTTAGAAGGGGTTTTATCATACCTTGCCTTGTCATCATATTTTGATGACTTTCTTCTGTTGTCTTTTCTGCCCATCTTGTAGAACCTCTTGGCAAAGAGTGCCATCAGTTCTTCATTTTATTGAGTCACCTTGGACTCATCATCAGCTTTAAGAGCAAGGGTTTGCTCTTTCCTTGTTGGAGTTGGTGCTTTAGCTTCAGCTTCCCTGGACTTCAGTACTTTCTCAAATTATTTGAGCTTGCCAAGGAGAGCTTCAGTTGAGATCTCTGTTGTACTTCTGGACTCTTTGATTGGCCAGATTCTGAGATCCCATGTGCTGGGAAAGCACTTCAGTATTTGGTCATTGACTTCTATCAATGTGATCTTCTTGTCAAGTGTCCTCAGCTCATTGATGATGGAGCTGAGCCTAGTGTACATGGCTTCTACAGTCTCAACCTCTTCTTTCTTGAAGTTTTCATATTGGGATATGAGGTTGGACCTTCTGTCCTTCCTCTCATCAGCTGAACCAGCTACAATTTGATTCAGTGAGTCCTACATGGCTTTTGTTGAGGTGAAATCAGCCACTTTCTGGAATGTCTCATCAGACATAGTCTGGGCCAGAATATTCATAGCTTTGGCATCAACTATCTTGGGCTTCTTGTAAGTTTCATTGTAGTCTGGAGGTGGCACTGCACTGAGATTTGCAGATGTTATAGCAACAGCAGGTGGTGTTGGTGGCCCTGTTAAGATAGAGGAAAAATATCTTCATCAATAGAGTTCATGTAAAGTCTGATTCTTGCCTTCCAGATGCCAAACTTGGCTAAGTTGCATACTGGAGGTCTTATGCTATAATAATCTTTGTGTTGGGCCATGAATCTAATGTGAGTGTATGGTATCAAAGTATCTTATCACAAGATCTTATGGTTCAGGTGTTAGTCTGTTCAACTAATCAACCTAGGAATGGTTAAGCTGTTGAATAACCAACCTCCCACAGATACCAATTGAAAGAGAGTGTATAAGATACTTATTACTCTAGAGGGGGGGGGGGGGTGAATAGAGTATTCAAAAATTAAGAGACTTTAAACACTTCTCTTGAGCAAAATGCGGAATTGAAATAAAAAAAGCTTTAAACCTAAAGCCTAATCAGAGTGTAGTGAATAGACACAAGCTAACTGATGTTTCAAATGAGCTTTATACCTAACACAGCAACTAACAACCTAGTTATATCTATCACAGCCACAAATCAATGATTAAAGTGAACAACTAGACAACATAAGAGATTTATAATGGTTCCCCAATTCGGTACATCCACTCTTCTACCACCCTGGTAGGAATCCACTACAGGTTTTTGTTCAGGTGCCCTGCCACCACAAGATCTGCTTCAGGTAGATCTAGAAACCCTTCAGGCTTTTGATCAGGTGCCTAAGAACCAAACACACAGGTTTTTGATCAGGTGCCCTTCCACCAAAGGTTCATTTTTGAAGGGAGTAATAACCTTTTTACAGGAGGTTAAGAGAAAAAATTAAAGGTTTCTTCTCTGTGTTCAGAGAAGCTAGTGGATTGCTCTAAGAAAATTAATGCTCCCCCTTGCTTAGAGAATGTCCAGGAAGAAGCTTTGCTTCAGGGTGTAGAAACTCCAGATTTCTTTCAAGCCTTTTCTGATGCAGCTTTTAAGAAGACTCAAGATGTTGATGGTTGTTCTTCTTCAGCAGCTTTGCAATCTGGGAGGAGAGTTCTTCTTGAAAGCTTGAGCACTGAGTGTTGATTTTCCTGAAGACAGGATGAACTCAGGAAGCAGCAGAAGAACAAGTTCTTTTTCTTTAGAGCTCTTGTTCTCTCACAGTTGTTTTCTTTTATTTCTGAGTCTGTCTTTTTATTGTCTTCAACCGACTGCTTTAAAAGATAGAAACTTCTCTTGTGTGAAACGGTCTCGAGCCCTGCACAAAAAGTCTTTCCAAATAATAGAATAAGACAAAATATGGAAACCTGTACCTGCAATCTCTCTGTCATTCCCAAAAAGGAATTAAGGATAAAATAAATATCCTTTCAATTTGACTTAACAAACTAGCACAGGAAACCAAGCCTAACAGCTATAAAATAGTTGTACACAATCCACTCTTTTCTTTAATAAAACAAACAACTTTATTCCGTCAAAGTCTTTTAAATCAATGCATAAGAAATATTATAAATAAACAATAGAGTATAGGCATTCTAATAAGCAAAATATTTGAATAGAATATGATTTAAATAATATTGAATATTTCAGGAAATCATCTGAAATGAATATTGATAAAGGCAGACGGAAATCGTCGAGCAAAGAACGAAGATCGTCGATCTGGACAAGCAGATCGTCGATCTGAAGACAGAACAAAGTCTAAACAGAAATCGTCGACCTAGGCTAAACGATCGTCGATCTGAGCAAGCAGATCATCGATCTTACTTCAGAGTACATATAACTCTGAGATCGTCGATCATCATTCGAAGATCGTCGAGCGCCAATCGACTATCGTCGAGCACAATTCTACTAAACATAATTCTATTTCTATCCAATCTCAAATATCTTATCTGGGTCTATCCTATGGTAGACTAACAATTAGTCTAACCATTGACCATAGATAAATCTTGGGTCAATAAAACCTAAATGAGATGACATGGCCCAAATCAAAAACTAGGGAACCAACACAGTCCATCTTTCTCCTACTCCGTCATAGGAAAAGGTGTCCTGCTCTGTAGAGTATAGACAATCGTTCTAAGAAAGAAAGGCGCGTAGCGATGAATCCGAGGAGTTGTGTATCGATGCTTGGGAAAGGAAGTGGTAATGCATAGGGTGAGCTTTCCATAGAACCCACGGGGCGGTTCCAAAAGCAACAGAAGCAGGTGTCAGTTTAGAAGCTGAAAGTAGAACTTGACGAAGCAGATGTCGCAGCTTTTTATTTTTTTTATAGCTGTAGCTTCTGGCGCAGGAACTCTCTACCTGTCGGCTAATTAGTGCCTGGTACGTCCAGTCGATCTCCTTGAGCTACCGTGGGCTTTTGAGACGCTAGTTCCATGCAGCGGATCTTAGGGGCTTGGGCAAAATCAGGGTAGAAGATAAGAGTACCAGTGAAATGTTTGAGGAAAGCACGTCCCACCCTCACCAACATGAAGAAAGAACAGGCGAGATTGAGCTGTTGGAAGAATAGGACCTGCTATTGAAGAAGAAATTCACGTAGAAAGAGGCATTCAAGAAGCTGCGATTGCTCTTATCGACTCTTCATGGTATGGTTGGAGAACAAAGCGAAGTGGTCAGCTCGTGGCCAATCTCTGCATTCAAGCAATTCATGCCATCCTGTGCTCTAGTTGTCGGTCTAGCTGCAGCAGATCTTATCTTATAGAAGAAGAAGCTATTGATGTTTTGGACTTCTTTCCTTGGCACGAAGGTCGATCTTGCCTTGGCGAGGAGCGGTAGACGAGGCATCTAGTACTAGCACACCGGTTTCCGGTCAATCTCTAGTCCACTTGCGAACTCTTTAGCCCGCGGTGAAAGAGTTGGCTAGAAAGCCGAGTACGAAGGTGATCACCACAAGGTGGTGGAGTATGCCAAACAGTCGTAGTCATCGACCTCTTTTTTGTTGACCGAGAACCCGGAGAATGTGGTCGATAAAGAAGGTAATCCATTCCAACCAGCGATAGAAATCCCTCTTGATGATCGTGAATGCGAGAGCATAGGGTCATCTTCCATTGGTACTCTAGTCGACAGAGTTCATGCGTCAGGAGTCATGTGATCTCTGATCAATAGAGCAGGAGATTGGCGACCAATATAAGAAAGAGAAGCGGGTAGGTTTCATACATATCAATAGGTATATCTCCTTAGCCTTGGTATAAGACTCGCAAGGAATTGACTTACAATGCCAAGGCTTGGAAGCCACTAGGAGGTGAACCATTGGAGTAGGGAAGTTTTTCCATTGGTTGAATGCATACCCTTTGGGTCCTACTACTCTGGCTCTATCCCCATGCTCCTTAGTCATCAGGGCACCAGCCGAAGCCAAGGCATCTTGCCATTCATGTGCAGCTATAACATGCTGCTATCGCTACATAAAAAAGACGTAGTATTTCAGTAGGTCTCTTCCATTATATACACCAAGCCTTCATAAATCTCAATCTCGATAACGAGAGAGACTCTTTCTTGTTGATTATGAAAGGGAAACCCCAAAAGGTGAAGTAGATCCATTCAAGGGGATCCTCTATCAATCTGTTTCCCGATTCGTTCAAAGACCGAGGGGCTAATGAAGTAGTCCATGGGTCCAATGCGACCGATTTCTTTATCCTCCGCATCGCATCCATTGTTGAAAGGCATCGAGGCGAGCGAGAGCGAAGTAGTTTCATTCATTTATGGGAAGTATGGATTCAGTCTCGTAGGGTCTAACCATATCATAGATTATGCATCCACATACCTGTTTTCGTTGATTATGAAAGGGAAAAGCCTCGAGGATAATAGAATATGGTCTCTTCCATATTGTATGGTGCCATCCAAAATCTGTGACAAGGACAAGAGCGACTATTGGTTTCAAAGAAAGATCAAGAAGATAAACTGGTCTTCCCATATTGGGGCATCAATCTATAAGCAAGTCGCAAGCGAGTGAAAGATATCCCGAAAGGGCCGAGCGATCATACCAACTGTGTTGAGCTATCGGATAGTCTCTCTTTTGACTTCCATGTTTGAACCTGTCTTTATGCTTTTTTGTTTTTTCATTCCGGGAGGGGAAGTGTCTTTACATACCCTAAAATCTACCTCTTACTCATCGTGCTGAAAGAAGAGAATGAACCGAAGACGTACCAGAGATGGCAAACAATACCTGAGTCTTTCTTCCACATTAGATATTCTAGGTTCTGAAATCAACTTCGCTCCGCTCGCCTTTCTCTATCTTCTCAGTAGAGTGAGTACGGTATCAAAAACTTCTCTACTCCAAGCGTTCGCCTTTCTTTATTGATTATACCCTAAATCACCGCAAAGCCTGTTGTTGATCGTGAAGCCTCTAAAAGAAGTCTAAGTAGGCCCATGAATCAGGGTACATCCTCAATCTGTTCTAAGAGCAACTATTGAAGACCTTGGAACTTATGGCTTCAAGGTGGAATCCATATCCGACCGCGGGGTCTTCCCTAAGAAAGACTTTCATTCCTCAAAATTGAGAGTTGGATCAAGCCTTTTCAGTCCAAAAATGGATGGAAACTCTTCCTTCATACTCCCAAAGGAACGAGAAAGGCGGCCAGCCTTGAATCGCCTGAAACTTAGCCTGATCTACTGCTACTCTATTTTTGTTGATGGTGTGGCCTAAGAATCCGACCTCCTCTAACCTGAATTCACACTTACTAAACTTGATGAAGAGAGAGTGTTCTAAAAGTTTAAGTATCACCATCTGCAGATATCTAGATTGGTCTGCCCTCTTCTTTGAGTAGATCAAAATGTCGTCGATAAAGACAATCACGAAGTGATCTAGGAAGGGCTCAAATACCCTATTAATCAGAGCCATAAAGGCAGAGGGGGCGTTAGTGAGTCTAAATAATATTACCATAAACTCATATAGCCCATAGTGGGAGCTAAATGCAGTTTTGGGGATATCCTCCTCCTGGATCCTAAGCTAATAGTAGCCCGATCTTAGGTCCATCTTGGAGAATACAGATGCACCTTGTAGTTGATCAAACAACTCGTCAATCTTGGGAAGTGGATACGTATTCCGTATTATAAGCTTATTTAGTTCCTTGTAATCTATGCACAAGTGCAGTGTCCCGTCCTTTTTTTTACAAATAGTATAAGGGCTCCCCAGGGCGAGGAACTTGGCGGACGAATCCAACATCTATTAGTTCTTGAAGTTGAATCTTCAACTCAGCTAATTCCTTAGGATCCATCTGATAGGGTGCTTGGGACATTGGTCAAGCTCCAGACACAAGATCGATCTGGAAGTCGACCTCTCGCTGTGGGGGCAAACCTGGGAGGGACTCAGGGAAAACATTCAGAAAATATCGCACCACCAGAACTTTGGCGAGCACTTGAACTTTATTCTCCATTTCGAAGTAGTTAAGAAATACTTCGTCTTTCTGTCAGACTGACCTTATAATCTGAGTAGAGGTCAAAATGATGCGAGAGGGTATACCTGCAAGCGTAACGACATGTTTGTCTTGGTTTTGAAGCTTGACCTCCTGGGTTGAACAGTTTATTTAGGCCTTATGCTCGGCCAGCCAGTCCATTCCTAGTATGAGGTCGAACCCGGTTATTGCTAGGATTGTCACGTAAATTTCAAATTATGCGTCCCTTAGCATGGCCTGGAATGAGCATTTCTCCTTAGATGTCATATATGATCCATCTGGTAGACGAATCCGCATAGAAAGTCTAGACGAGAGGATGACATTTTACTTAGTTGCAATAAAGTCTTGGGATATAAAGGAGCATGTTGCTCCAGTATCAAAGAGAGTTTTTGTGGGTTGTCCCTTCTACCAAAAGTAGTCCTAAAGAGGTAGGGAGCATATACATATCATTTAACAAAACATATACCTGATGTAGATATACATGTGCATAAAGTCTGATACATAGGTACTGATATCTGACGTTTCTCTAGCAGCTAAGATATATACCTATCACTACATCGGGGGCTGGTCCATGCTGAAGGTATAATGTGTAAGCCTCCAAGGGTGCTGCTCGGCCCTACTAACCTCTCCTACCAGCTTTACCTCTCCGGCCTTTATGGCCTTGCCCTCGTACTGCCTGCCCTCCTTGAACTGCTCCTAATCCTGGCCTTCCTGCCGCCTGCGGGCAGAAAGCCCTCATGTGTCTCAGCTGCAGGCATAGAAACTAGTTCCCTACAAAGGGAACATCTCGTCGAGTTACTGGCACGGGTTGTGGTACTGGAGTTGGCCTGGGCTCCTGCTGTGGTGCTGGGGGTGCTAGTGGGCGCCTATACGGCTGTCTGTGCTGTCTCTATCTGCGCTCTCTCTTATCTGCGGGGAGTAACTCCTCTATCTCTTCCCTCACCTCTAGGGACCTCGACCTGTCCTCGACATTATTGGGCTACCATTCTCTGATCTAACTCTAATGTCGCGACGTGAGTCGCTATGGTGTGGAAGGTGGATTGAGAGATCATGATCAAGGCCTTTATCAGGTCATCTCTCTAGCCTCAGTAGAAGCCAACAACCCTATCTTTGTTACTAGTTGCTAGGTTCCCAGTGAAGCGTGCCAGGTGGATGAACTTTCTCTCATAGTCTAGCACCGTCCGGTCACCCTTACAGATGTGCAGGAACCTATAATATAGTATAGCTTGGTCGGCATCCGAGATAAAGTTACCCAGAAAAGCCTCTGAAAACTCCCCCACAGGATAGAGCTCAATGGTCATCCTTTGAACGTCGAGCGGCTGGCTGCTCTCCTCCAGTCTCTAGCATACCCCTCTAACAAGGTCACCACTAGTGACACTGCAGCTATTGCCAGACACATTATTCCTACAAAAAGCTCTGCTATGCTCTCGACCCACTCCTTTTCCTGTATAGCAGTCTCTGTGCCTCTGAAGGTGGGAGGCCTTAGCCCCCGGAAAGTCATCAGTATGTTAGTGGGCACTAAAAATTATTGCGGTGGCTATGCCAAGGATGTCTGGAACATCTCCAGGATAGTTGTCATCATTTTCCCCAATTTAGTGTCGGCAAATGACACAGCTGCAGGGGTAACTGGGTCTGGAGGTGGGGTGGTAGGGATATATCCTCTAGAGGAGGATCTCCCATTACTGGACTCCGGTATCTGGAGAAGTAACAGGAAACAAGTGTTAGTATTTTGAAAAAGTATGGGAAATTTGCAAGAACTGACAAAGTGGAAACAAAGGTGTGTGGGTGTGCTATCGTATAGTCTAGGATCCCTAAGCTTCTAAACCAGGGTCTACTAGACTTTCGCTGCATGGTTCATCCCAAACCAAAGAACAAAGTGAGGGATGGAGAGATCCTGAGATTGCTCCACAAGGAAGGATCGTTATAGCTCTAATCCATTTGTAAGACCCTCCCTTCAAACCTTTGCCTGGGTTGGGCCGAAGGGGATCTTACTTGCCCAAGACGTCCACCGAGTGCTCCTTAAGGGGTAACAACCCACTCTGCTAAGCATTAGTTGGCCTCCTTGATCGGCTTGAATCAAAACATACACATCTCATCACAGAGTTTAGCAGAAGCATTAACAGGAAGCCACAACAAATATATATATATATAGTAATATATTTAAGGGAATGCAAAAGCCCGTAGCCACTATTTATACATGAAGACCCTAGGCTATAAAAGTACTATGACTAACAACTCCTCACTCTCTCAACCCTACTCGCTAGTACTCACGTCTCGAAACTCTGGAGACAACGAGGGTGCCTCTGCTCGGGTAGTCCTATCAGCTACCGTATTGTCCTTCGGCGGCTGATCTCAACGGTGCTCCATCTCCCATGAATGGTTATTAAAATAACTGTTAGTTACAGAGCTAAGTGAAATCAAATCTCCTCCCCGGATCCATATCCTGGGAACAAGCGCACGCACCCAACAAAAGTAGATAGCCGAAGCAAGAGAGAGTTAGTACAATATTCATATATAAGCTAGGAGCAACCATAAAAAACGGGATGTAGCATAGTATAACTTGAGTAGCAGCAACAATATACATCAGTTATAATTTAAGCTCCACTAGCACAGCAACACATTAGGTATTCATAGCATGTATTCATATAACAGACATTCATAGCCACGCACACATCGCAGGCATTCACAGCCGCACACACATCGCAGGAATTCACAGCCGCACACACATCACATGCATTCACAGTCATGTGCACATCGCAGACATTCACAACCGCACGCACATCGCAGGCATTCACATCCGCAGGCATTCATAGTCACACACACATCACATGCATTCACAGCCACACACACACCGTAAGCATTCACAACCGTACAAAATACCCTATGTCGACATAGTATGTGCCACTTCTCTTCAAGAAGGGTAGCGAACCCCGCACACCTCACCGATATGGCTATCAGTGAAAGTGGCCAGCCTTGCCACTTCTAGGGGTGATCGTACCGCACAACCCACACCCTAATGTACAACCCCGTATACTCTTGGATGTGAGCAACATCCGGTAATTCAACATTTTGGCCGATCAGCGGAGGAAACCCAACAGGGAAAACATAACGACCGATCATCCGTTATACTCATCTCCCTGTCGCCTTGAGTCGTCGAACTTCTCGCACAAGTACGATCAGTCTGCAGAAGTGACTGACCCTCCACAATTTACCACAAGCAATTTACAAGCAAACAAGTTAAAATAATTTTGCTAGCATGCACCAGGTCTACGGCAGCTTGCCCTATTATGCTTTAAATAGTTGAGGGAAATGACACTTGGCTCGACTTTCGATAAGGATCGTGGGAGCACTTTATTTGGGGCTAATTTAGGAGGAACATCTCAACTCCTGTTATCCCCAACGAATGCTCAACCTATCAAAATATCTGCACGTCAGAGTAGGACCCATGCTTAAAATAGAAAATTGCAGAAAAAAAGTGCGGTAATAAAAGCTGATGTTAGTATATGCTGTAGAATTGAAATGTTGTAATGAAATAGGACCAGTATGAAACTGGAGTAGTATTGAACTGAAAGAAAGTATTGAAGGGAACTTTACCAGTATAAGGCTAGAATTTTACTTCAATAAAAGAACTGAACTGAAAATAAATAAGTAGGACCCGTACGAGATTGGAGTTCTTGAAAATAAATAACTGAACTCAAATAAATAAAAGAACTGGACCAGTACAAGACTGGAATAAATCAAAAAGAAAATGGTTTGTAGCCTAATCACTATATTCAAGAGGCTTTAGTTCCATCTCCGTTCTCAGGAGGCAAGTTCAGTTCCATCTTCATTCTCATGAGGCATGTTCAGTTCCATCTCCATTCTTAGGAGGCATGTTCAGTTTGATTTCATCTTTTAGGAGGCTTTTTTTGGTTTCATCCATTGTTAAGATCTGATAATAATTCAGTTGCACTCTTTTTAATTTCGGCTTAATAAGATCAGGGGGACTTTATTAGGAGTTACATCTTTATTATTCGTCGAGAATAATTAGCAACTCATTTGCTCGTACTATCATCTTCCAAGTCTGCCCAAACTACCCGAGAGTCTTTTTAAAACGAGGTGCTCGACGGTTCTACTAAACCTCAGAACACTCAGATCTTGGACACTTGCCTCGATTACTCTTGTCAATAAAAAAATTGAGTTTATTAATCAACTTACAGAAGTGGCCGCGCGCTAAATTTTCATTTTCAAGAAAATTGAGTGTATCAATTTTCGAGCGCGACCCTGGGCTCTACGAAATTTAGAAAACTTCAATCTTTATTCCCATGTTCTCAAATTTTAGTACAACCTTTAGGGGGGCCTAGATGAGCCTAGTAATTTTTCCAAAAACTTTCGAGCAATTTTGGGCCTTAAATTTGGCCAAATAAAAAATATTTGAACTTTTAAAAATATCAAATCAACTCCAAAATTTTGAAATTTTTTGTGGAGGAAGCCCTTACCAAGTGGAACATTTTTCATGTTCAACACTTTTTCCCTAGGAGCCTAGATTTTTTTCAAAAATGGACAAATCTCTGTTTTAAATTTGGTCTGCATATAGCCAGATCAATCCAATCCTGTGGCCAGGAATGCGCCGGACGGTTGATTTGCCATATTTTTTGCACAGCGAATCAGTCGCAGATCAGCTGTGGGGGCGCTGAAGTTGAGACAGGAGGGGGATCAGGAAATCACTGCCGTCCTATCTCATCACCGAGATCGGACGGTAACTGTTCTTCCCCGTCGGTGAAGAAGACAGTGGCCACTGCCTTCGCCGGCCAGCTGCTGCTGGACGCCGGTGCCGCCCTCGATCAACTTTTCGGGGGACAACGACCTCTTGGGCGTTGGTCCGACGACCTGCCGCCTTTGGCCACCACCGGAATTTACCAAACTTAGAGTAGGGTAGTGGGTTGCTCTGCTCCCAGTGCTACTACGCCATCGTACTTCTATGGTGACTGCCCCGACCACAAACGACCCCAGCCAATGCACCGGGGGTTGAGCTATTCTCCGATGGTGGTCCGACAGCATGGCGCCGTCAGCCTCCGCTGTATTAAATCATAGAGTTTTTTCTCTATTTTCAGGTGCCATTAGAGCGGCTATTTTTGGTGGCACCTCGGCCTTCCACTACTGTGGGAGGTTATCCTTGATGGTGTTGCACTTTCCCAGCACTACGACTGGCACTAGGTAAGGCTCACTATATGCGGCCACCACCAGACCTGGAGCTTTGCTCGGGTGGTCCCGGCGACGCTCCGGCCGATGGGAGGCGCATGTAGAACATTCAAAATATGAGGAAGTGAGAGGGGAGAAGCTTCCACCTAGACTGGGGGAGCTTGGGGAGGCCCTGGCCGAGCCTCCATTAGAGGTGATGGAGGAAGAAGGTGGTGGTTTTTTGGATCCAGGTTTTCTGGCGACCCAGGGTTCTGGGAATGGGTTTAGGCTTGCTTGAGGTGAGTGAGGAGGAGAGCAGGGGGTATGGCCATTTATAGGCTTGAGGAGGGTGGTCACCCCTCCCCTCCCCAATATGGGACTAACCCAAGTGAGAGGAGGTGCTCCTCCACTCCTCCTCCACTTGCTCAGTCCAGGTGGCAACATTCTAGGGTACCTAGGTGCAGCCATCTAAGGGGAAGGATTTGGTTGGCTTGGGCCATGGTTCTTAAGAAGAGGAAAGGTGAGGGGGATAAGGGGTGGTGGGCTTTTGCCAAAGGCCCACCTACCAAGCCTTTGCTGGTTTGGGTGGCCCAAAAGGTGAGGAAGGCCAAGCCCTTAACTGGCAAAGGAGAGGAGGTGCCTACTTCTTTGAGAAAATTTTCCAAAAAATAGAATTTTAGGAGGGTTTGACCAAAGTCAATCCTAGGGTAGGTCCCCCATGTTGGTCAAAGTCAAAATAGGTCCTTGACATCAGGAGTCGGGTCAAAGTTGGGATATCTTATAATAATTAGTGTGCGCACGCTTTTCGGTGCACGATAACGCTCAGTTTGACCATAGATTTACCACTCATATTTGAAATTGACTGGGATGAACTCGGTTGACTTTGTATTGACCATATGAGTCTAATTCCATCGACCAGGGTTGAATCGGAGTTCGTTTGCTAAATATCCAAAATTTGCGCGTCGTAGCGCGCTAAAACAGTCAAAATGCTCACATTCGTCGTTAGACTTCGAATTGTGACACAATGAGTTCCACTGCATTTGCATCGACTATATGAAGCCATAGGAACTGACAGGACTCAGATCAGAGTTTCCTAGGTCATTATCCAAACATCCCATTTTCGTGACGTTTTATGAGGGACAACCATATCCATCCTAAGACCTCGGAATTTAACGGGAAGAGTTCCAATGCAATTGTATTGGTTATACAAAGCCATAAGGACTGACAGAACTCAAATCAGAGTTTTCTAGCTTCATCTCCCTGTCTAGGGTTACTTCCTACCTTGGTATGGGCTACGGGAAGATGTTCGGGTCACTTTTATTGGGCCCACTAGGGTTCTGGTGGCCCAATAAAAGTTGGGATGTTACAATCCAATAAAAATAAAAGGATTTTCGTCCCCAAAAATTTGCTTAAAGTAGAGTAAAAAGGTAACATACTTGGGGAAAGAGTTCTAGGTGTTTTTCTTGAACGAGTGCTTCTGGTTCCCAAGTATACTCATCTTGTTTATGGTTCGACCATAATATATTGACCATCAAAATGATCTTATTATGCAGATTCTTCATTTTATGATTTACTATTCTTACCAGATCAAGTTGGACGGATCTATCTGACTATAATTGTGCGGGCGGTGTAGGAAGGTGTTGTTCTGGTTTCCGGAGGACTCGCCTCAAGGATGAGATATGAAATACGTCATGGAGATTTCACAACTCTGGGGGCACGGCTAATCGATAGGCAACATGGCCAACATGCTCTATCACCTGATAGGGGCCAAGATAGTGGGGGTCTAGTTACTTTTGCTTCCTTAACCGGGAGATACCATGCATGGGATTGAATTTCAAAAATACCATTTCTCCCATGCTAAACTCCACGGTCGGTATCGTGCATCATAATATTTGGCGTGTCGACTTTATGCTTCCTGCATTTGCTTTTGATTAGCTGTATCGCTTGTAATGCCCTAAAACTCGATTTTGAATGGGCTGTATCGATTGAGTAACACGGCCTAGGACACAGGCATGTCCAAAGCCGTGTCCTGCTCTGTGTTTGCAACACGGCCTGGAACACGAGCGTGTCCAAAGCCGTGTCCTCCTCTGTAATTGTCAGGTTGTGTCAATTGAGGCACACGGCCTGGGACACGGGTATGTTCGAAGCCATGCCTGGAACATAGCCTGTGACACGGGCGTGTTACAAAGACGTGTCCTGTTCGGGCGTGACAGTTATTGTGTCGGTTGAGGCACACGGCCTAGGACACGGGCGTGTCCAAAGCCGTGTCAGGCACATAGCCTGTGACACAGGCGTTTCAAGAGACATGTCCTGTTCTGAGATCAACGATTTCTGGTACGAATGTGTTATACGGCCTGTAACACGCCTGTGTCACAAGCCGTGTTCGGACGCAGGAAAATGGTTTTAAGAGCGAATCAGGGCCTTTTATTTTATTTAAAAGAGATCCGATGGCCCAAGATTGTCCCTGAGGGTTTAACTTCGGGAAATGAGGGTCTAAACCCCATTTCCTTTGATAATTTCTCTTTCTAAAGAGATATATAGAGGGGAGAGCATAGGGTGAAGAAGAAGGAGGATTTCGGCCATCGCTGGAGCTTCAGAGCCCCAAATTGCGAGCCGAGTCCAGATCCGCGGAGGTGAGTCCGTTGCGGTGGTTTTCATCTGTCTAGTTTTCCATGGCGCTGAAGCGAACCTCTGGGGTAACGATTCTCTACTTGGACATGTGAAGTCCTCTTCCTTTTTGAATAGAGAACTCTCTCTCGCGAGTGAGCGGTGGGTGCGAGGTATTCCTTCGGGTAGATATGGTTTATCCCTGTAGTTTTGCATTTAGAGTCCAAAATCGTAGTACGGACATAGGCATGGTGTGTGAAGCCTATCCGGACTAGTTGGTTTGGATCGGTGATGTTTTCATTATGCTTGTATTACCGGAGAAGACTCCGTGCTGTTTGTTTTTCGGGTTTTCTATGTGGTAGATTGCATTAGGGAGCCTTGGGGACTAACTCCAAGATGCACCCAAAAAACGAGACAGAAGCGTGATTCTGCTATCTTGGTGATCTAGTAGCCAACTTACACATAACTGGGTTATGTAAAATTGTGTGATCGATTTGGGACTCGAGAAGCTTGACCCGCGCCAATGGCTTAAATTGTCGTGGCGTTGTGAGCAACGGGTTAGGTGGAACTATACCCGCTCTATGTGGTTCGGTTAAAGCGACCTAAGGTACATGTTACTTACCGTTGGCATAGATGGAGGGTCTTAGGCTTAGGACAGAAAGACTATAATGCTCACGAGGTTTTCCATCCTGGGGGCGGTGGTGAGACCGTGGATTTAACCGGGTTCACTGAGAATGTGCCCTGAGAGCACGGGGTGTGCGGCCGTGTGTTCCTACGCCTGTAGTGAAGTGTGCTTAAATTTAACTTTCACTATCATGTTTGGTTATACTAATGATAGCAGGGAAGGAGCACCACTGGCCCGACTAAGGGTCGGGGTCGTTATAATTTGGTCAGCTTTAGCTGACCATTGCTTTGTTTTTCCACCGTGCGGTGGATTGTTCTTATGTAGGAACAGGTGAGTCTAGTGGCAAATAGCGGGCTGTGGCCTTTGTTGTTGTGCTAGCCCTTGAAGGCCAAAGCGAAGTGTTTTATTTTATTACTGTCATGTATGACAAGCCTGCGAACCGAAGTATGGAAAACACTCTTATTGAGCAAACTATTGTAAGGCCATAGGGTCAAAGATTTGGTTTATGTGATTTCATTCCTATTGTGGCTGTAGTGGACATTCATGTGCTTTTGTATGGGTTATTATAACTATGTTAAAAGCTTCCGCTAGAATGCTCTGAGTTAGGATGCGTGTTCCTAAACTATTATCTTGGTATTAATATGTAACTCAACTGACTGCTCGTGGCATATGACGTGGGGCTCCGGCCGGACCTTCTGTTATATTCTATGTGACGGATGGGGGTGTTACAATTTGGTATCAGACTACGGTGTCGGTCTTGATTATTGGAATTCATGCGTGAATTATTTTAAGGGGTGGTGTGCACATGTATGTGTGTCATCGTTATAACATGAAAAGAACCCATGAATGTCCACTTAGGAATTAAAATACACTTGTATGAGGAACCTGCGTGTTCCTATAATTGCATTTGCAATTTTTTTTGGTCTCTTAATGGTGTGTTGTACGACTATAGGTGACCAAGAATGGTGTAGGGCCGTCAAAATACCTGCATTCTAAGGCAAGTAGTGCACCAAATGACGTGTCTGCAACCCCTCCTTCGGCAGAAACAATAAGACTGGTGGCTGAGGTGGTGTTTGCGATGCTAAATGCCCAGCCAGGAGGGCATGTGCAGCATCCTCGCCCTACAGGGGAGCAGGTACCTCTTCAAGCAACAGAACCTAGAAGCGTGGAGCAAGTGGTGATAGAGCCTTTGGTACCGAGAAGAGAAACAGAGAAGCAGCTTAAACATGTAATGAGCTTTAACCCTCCGGTGTTTTAGGGTACTAGAACCCCATCCTAGGCTGAAGATTGGCTCTCTAGAGTGAAGAGAGTCTTGACGGCCACTGAGACAGAGGAATGGCAGAATATCACCATAGCCACCTTCCTATTGGATGGAGAGGCAAGGTTGTGGTGGGAAGAGTTGGAGCTGTATCACTTGGTTTGAAGGCAACTCACTGATGTCTCGATGGAGGAGTTCTCGAGGTTATTCTTGGCAAGATACCTCCCCTCGGCATAGAGGATCGCTATGGAGAATCAGTTCCAGAGACTGACGTAAGGAGATAGTAGCATGGATGAGTACCTCCACGATTTTATGCGGTTGGGTCATTATTCTAGCTCTACGTTTGCTGACGAGGAGCGTAAGACCAACCGGTTCTAAGAGTGCTTGCGTGATGACATAAGGCTACTACTCTCTAGGCCTATGATGCAGGGATTCCTAACCCTGGTCAATACGGCCCGATCGTTGGAGAAAGATCTGAAGAGAGTCCAAGAGAAGGACTTTAATGTGAAAAAGACGATGTTCAAGGTATCAACCTCCTCAAAGTCTGGTTTCTGTAAGGGGTATAAGAAGGCTAGGTCTTCGGGTACAGCCCCTTCTTCTGGTACTTCTGGGGAAACTACAGGCCAAACCCCGGGCGCATGCTATAATTGTGGAAAACTGGGACACTTTGCCTGAGATTGTTGGAGCGGATGTCCAAAGTCTTAGAGGAAGCCTGTAGCAACTTTTGAGGAGAAGGTCAAGGCGTTGGAGTCAACCGCATCACATTATGCTCCAGCCCAGCCTAGAGTGTACAACCTTGGCCAGCAGGAGGCCATGAAGAAGACTGACATGGTGATAGGTATGTTTTAATTTATAGTAGTTTAGCTTTAAATACTTGTTACCTTACGCGTGTTAGCTTATGACTAGTTGTGCTAGGCTTTGTATCGATCTTTGATTTTCCGGCGAGATCACTGTTCGATACGTGAGCTTCACATTCCTTTTTGTCCGAAGAGTTTATATCGCGCATCGGAGTACCTTCTTCGATGGCAAGGGACATATTGGATGTATTGCTGCCTAGCGGGTGTTCTATGTGCGGGGATAGAGTTTGTTGCGTGAAGGGAGGGATTGGGAGGCACGAATATGACCTGCAAGCGTCGCTACTGCCGATAGTGGAGTTCGATGTGATCTTTGGCATGGACTGGCTATCGGAGCAGCGTGCGTACATTGATTGCAATCGTAAGGTGGTCAGATTGGGACTGGAGACAGATCATGAGACGACGTTCTCAGGTTTGAAGGGGTCAAGCAAGACTTTGATGTCTTCTCTCCAGGTGGTTAAGGCGGTTCGTAAAGGTGCAAAACTATTTTTCACGTTAGTGGAGGCTTCGAAGCCCAAACCTGGTTTGGACAGCATCCATGTTGTATCTTAGTTTCCTGACGTATTCCCTGAAAATCTCCCTGGAGCTCCACCTCAGCGAGAGATCGACTTCACCATTGAGCTAGTGCCAGGTGCCAAACCTGTGCCACGCTCTCCGTATCGGTTAGTGCCTAAGGAGATGTCGGAAATGAAAGTACAACTTCAAGAACTGTTAGAACAAGGTTATTTGTGTCCAAGTTCGTCGCCTTGGAACGCGCCAGTCCTCTTTGTTAAGAAGAAGGACGGAAGCTTACGACTCTGTATTGATTACCGGGAGTTGAATAAGTTAACGGAAAAGAATAAGTATTTGATCCCAAGGATTGATGATCTGTTTGACCTGTTGGTGGGGTCGACTGTGAACTCAAAGTTGAATCTAAAATCCGGATACTATCAGTTATGGATAAGGGAAAGTGACATTCCCAAGACGGATTTCAGCACACGTTATTGGCATTATGAGTTCACTGTAATGCCGTTTGGGCTGACAAATGCGTCATCCGTGTTTATGGATTTGATGAACATGATGTTTCGAGAATACTTGGACCAGTTCGTGATAGTCTTTATCGACAATATATTGGTGTACTCGTAGTGTGAGGAGGATCATTTTAAGCATCTGCATATGGTGTTGGAGACATTGAGGAGGAACCAACTGTATGCCAAGTTCTCCAAATGCGAGTTTTGGTTGTCCTCAGTAGCATTCCTTGGTTATATAGTTAGTGGAGAGGAAATTGCAGTAGATCCGGCAAAGATAGTTGCTATATGGGAGTGGCCTGTGTTGTCTATGGTGGCGGAAGTCCGGAGTTTTCTAGGGCTTGCCGGCTATTACAGGCGCTTCGTGGAGAACTTCTCACGGATAGTATTGCCCCTCACTAATCTGACAAGGAAG
Source organism: Platanthera zijinensis (assembly GCA_039513925.1). Classification (NCBI taxonomy): domain Eukaryota; kingdom Viridiplantae; phylum Streptophyta; class Magnoliopsida; order Asparagales; family Orchidaceae; genus Platanthera; species Platanthera zijinensis. The sequence continues at coordinate 112,230,495 of CM077095.1, read as the reverse complement.
GATCAAAAGTTTGTTTGGTCTCCTGAGTGCGCACAAGCTTTCGAAGAACTAAAGTATCGTTTGAAAACGACACCGGTGTTACGGTAGCCTTGTGGTACTAAAGGCTTTGAGGTTTACAATGACGCCTCTGGGAGTGGGTTAGGCTGTGTTCAGCTTCAGTACAGGTCGATGATAGCCTATGGATCACGTTAGTTAAAGTTGCATGAGAGGAACTACCCGGTCCATGACTTGGAGTTGGCGATTGTGGTATTCCCTCTCAAGCTTTGGAGACATTACCTGTATGGAGTAAAGGTCGACATCTATTCAGATCACAAGAGCCTGAAGTATCTGGTATACTAGAAGGACCTGAACATGCGCTAGCGTAGGTGGATGGAATTCCTTGGGGACTACACCTACAAGATTCATTATGTTCCCGGGAAGGGGAATGTTGTGGCAGATGCTTTGAGTCATAGAACTCCTTCACATGACAACTGGTTGCAAATGCATGACAAGCAGCTCATTTGTGAATTGGAGACTTTGGAGATCTCATGTGTTGACAGGGGATCTAATGTTAATGCAAGTTTGAGTTGGATAGAGGTTCAATACGACCTCGCAGACAGGATTCGAAAGGCCTTGGAGTTGGACGTAAGCTTGAAACATTGCGTGGTAGAGTCCGTGGATTAGTCGAATGACCGGTTTATTGTTGATGATGGCCTTGTATGGAAAGGTGGTCGGTTGTGCGTCCCTAATGTTGGGAAATTACGAGAATAATTGATGTATAAGGCACATTTTACCAAGTACTCAATTCACCCTGGGAGCACAAAGATGTTCGAAGACTTGAAGTGGCTGTTCTGGTGGCCAGGTATAAAGAAAGACATAACATTGTACGTGGCAAAGTGTCAGACTTGTGCCTTGGTGAAAGTCGAATGCCAGAAGCCAGGTGGATTTCTAAAATCCCTGCCTAAACCGGAGTGGAAGTTTGATGAAATCTCTATGGATTTCGTGCACGGGTTGCCTAGATTGCACAAGGGGAACGACGCCATTTGGGCGATCATTAATCGTTTAACGAAGGTGTCACATTTTATAACCAATAATAAGGATGATTTAGTGGAGAAGCTGGAAAAGCTTTATGTGGATAATATTGTCCGTTTGCATGGTGTACCCCGGAGCATCGTTAGTGACCATGATGGCCGGTTCACATCTAACAATTGGAGTCTCATTCATCAGTTGTTGGGTACCAAGATGAACGTCAGCACAACTTTTCATCCGCATACAGTTGGGCAAACTGTAAGGGTGAACAAGACGATGGAAGACATGCTTCATATGTGTGTATTGGATTTTGGTAAAAGGTGGGAGGACCATCTTTACATGATTGAGTTTGCATATAATAACAACTATCAAGCCATCATTCAGATGGCGCCTTTTGAGGCTTTGTACGGAAGGAGGTGTCGTACACAATTGTCTTGGGTAGAAATGAGAGAATCAAAGCTTTATAAGCGAAGAGAGGTTATAGATGCTACTTCAACGATATGATTGATTCGGGAACGGCTACTAATTGCTCAAGATAGACAGGCCAAGTACTACAACGCCAAGCATCAGAACGTAGAGTTTGCGGTGGGAGACTGGGTATACCTCAAGATAAAGCTGTTTAAAGCTGTATCCAGGATTTGACGCTTAAAGAAGCTGAGTTCGAGGTATGTTGGGGATTTTGAAATCTTAGAGCGGGTTGGTGACACCTCCTATCAGTTGGCTCTTTCAGCATAGCTGAGTGGCTTACACGATGTATTTTACATCTCGGTCCTATGCAAAGCCGTGAAATAACTAGCGCAAGTGGTTGCTGCGGATCAAGTATCGGTCGATAGTGGGCTAACAACGAAAGTTAGACCCATTTGGATCGAGGATTCAGAGGTCAAACAATTGCAGAACAAAGCTATAAGGATGGTCGAAGTCCGATGAGACAATTGCGATCGTGAGGAGCTCTTGTGGGAGCGAGAGCAGACCATGCTGGAGGAGTATCCAAAAATTTTCTTCTCAGGTACTATTTAATTTTATGTAACTTTCCATTCTCTAATTTTGGGACGAAATTCTTTTAAGGGGGGGGGGGGAGTTGTAACGCCCCAAAACTCGGTTTTGAATGGGCTATATCGACTGAGCAGCACAGACTGGGACACGGGCGTGTCTAAAGCTATGTCCTGATCTGTGTTTGCAACATAGCCTAGGACATGGGCGTGTCCAAAGCCGTGTCCTCCTCTATAATTATCGAGTTGTGTCGATTGAGGTACACAGCCTGGGATACGGGCGTGTCCGAAGCCGTGCCTGGCACATGACCTATGCTACGGGTGTGTTATATGGTCATGTCCTGTCGGGCATGCCGGTTATTATGTCGGTTGAGGCACACAGCCTAGGAAACGGGCGTGTCCAAAGCCGTGTCAAGCACACGGCCTGTGACACGGGCATGTCCCGAGCCGTGTCCTGTTCTGAGATCGACGATTTCTGGTACGAATGTGGCATTTGGCCTGTGATACGCCCGTGTCACAAGCTGTGTTCGGATACATGAAGATGGTTTTAAGAGCAAATCATGGCCTTTTGTTTTATTTAAAAGAGATCCGACGGCCCAGGATTTTTCCTGAGGGTTTAACTTCGGGAAATAAGGGTCTAAACCCCATTTCCTTTGATCCTTTCTCTTTCTAAAGAGATAGAGAGAGAGGAGAGCATAGGGTGAAGAAGAATGAGGATTCCGGCCATCGTTGGAGCTTCAGAGCCCCAAATTGCGAGCCGAGTCCAGATCCGCGGAGGCGAGTCCGTTGCGGTGGTTTTCATCCGTCTAGTTTTCCATGACACCGAAGCAAACCTCTAGGATAATGATTCTCTACTTGGTCATGTGGAGTCCTCTTCCTTTTGGCATAGGGAACTCTCTCCCACGAGTGAGCGGTGAGTGTGAGGTATTCCTTCGGATAGATATGGTTTATCCCCGTAATTTTTCATTTAGAGTCCGGAATCATAGTACAGATGTAGGCATTGTGTGTGAAGCCTATTTGGACAAGTTGTTCTGGATCAGTGATGTTTTCATTATGCTTGTATTGCCGGAGAAGACTCCATGCCATTTGTTTTTCGGGTTTTCTATGTGGTAGATTACAATAGGGAGCCTTGGGGACTAACTCCAAGATGCACCCAGAAAACTAGGCAGAAGCGTGATTCTGCCATCTTGGTTGCCTGGGAGCCAACTTGCACATAACTGGGTTATGTAAAATTGTGTGATCGATTTGGGACTCGGGGAAGCTTGACCCGCACCAATGGCTTAAATTGTCGTGGCGGTGTGAGCAACGGGTTAGGTGGAACTGTACCCACTCTATGTGGTTTGGTTAAAGCGACCTAAGGTACATGGTACTTACCGTTGGCATAGATGGAGGGTCTAAGGCTTAGGCTGTAAAGACTATAATGCTTACTAGGTTTGTCGTCCTGGGGGCTGTGGTGAGACCGCAGATTTAACCGGGTTCATCGAGAATGTGCCCTAAGAGCTCGGGGTGTACGGCCGTTTGTGCCTACGCATGTGGTGAAGTGTGCTTAAATTGTACTTTCACTATCATGTTTGGTTATACTAATGATATGTAGGGAAGGAGCACCGCCACCCCGACTAAGGGCGGGGTCGTTATAATTTGGTCAGCTTTAGCTGACCGATTCTTTGTTTTGCCACTGTGCGGTGGATTGTTCTTATGCAGGAATAAGTGAGCCCAGTGGCAAATAGCGGGCTGAGGCCTTTGTTGCTGTGCTGGTCCTTGAAGGCCAAAGCGAAGTGTTTTATTTTATTACTATCATGTATGGCCGGCCTGCGAGCTGAAGTATGGAAAACACTTTTATTGAGCAAACTATTGTAAGGCCATAAGGCCAAAGATTTGGTTTATGTGATTTCATTCCTATTGTGGCTGTAGTGGACATTCATGGGCTTTTGTATGGGTTATTATAACTATGTTAAAAGCTTATGCTAGAATGCTTTGAGTTAGGATGTGTGTTCCTAAACTATTATCTTTGTATTAATATGTAACTCCACTGATTGTTCGTGGAATATAGCGTGGGACTCCAGACGGACCTTCTGTTATATTCTATATGACAGATGGGGGTATTACACCGCTGCCGTAGTATCATCAATATAAGCTACTCCTAAGGCTTCCGTGTCCGTATCTTGAGCCCAAGTCAACTTAGTTTAACAATGCCTTCCATACAATGCCTCATATGGCGCCATCTTAATGCTGGCCTAATAGCCGTTATCGTAAGAAAACTCGACTAATGGTAGAAGTTGTTACCATGGCTCGTTATGCTCTATTATGTAAAATCGGAGTAGATCCTCCATCGTCCGGTTCGTCCTTTCTGTCTGTCCATCTGTCTGTGTGTGGAAGATGGTGCTAAAGGCCAACTTGATCCCCAAGTATGCCTGCACCTGTCTCCACTCCTTGGATGTGAAGCGTCCATCACGATTCGACACAATGGACTTCGACACTCTGTAGAGCCGGACTACTTGCTCTATGAACAATCTGGCAAGAATGTCAACTTCGTCACCCTGTCGGTTTGGAATGAACCGTGCTATCTTGGTAAGTCAATCCATGATAACCCATATAGAGTCATTTCCAGAACGGGGTCGAGGCAAGCCATGGACAAAATTCATTGAAATATCTTCAAATTTCCATTCTAGTATCGGCAGGGGCTGCAGCAGACCACCTGGGTTGCGGCATTTAGCTTTAAGTTTTTAATATGCCTAGCACTTAGCCACAAAGTTGGTGATGTCTCTTTTCAATCTGGGCAAGTAAATGATCTTGCGCAAATCAACATATATCTTAACTACACTAGGGTGAATAGAATACCTCGACTGGTGTGCTTCTCGAAGGATCTCATCTCAGATTCCTCCGGTAGAGGGAATAAATATGTAGTGTATGAACTGCAAAATTCCATCGTGTAGGTTGAACTCCTCTTATGCTCCATTTTGAAGGGACTGGATGATCAAGACCACTTTCAGATCGACCTTCAGGGCCTCTCGTATTCGATTCCGGATGTCGCACTGAATTTTCATCTAATATAGCTGGGCCTGGTACTCTTCCGGATCCCTACGAGCAATAAGAGTAATCTCCAAGTCTATTAAAGACTGAAAACATTCCCTTGGAATCTACTCCATCTAGCTCACGGATATCGAGGGTAGGCGGTTCAATGCATCAGCAACTTTATTAGCCTTCCCGGGGTAGTAGTGGAAAGCGAAATCATAATCACACATAAATTCCAACCATCGACACTGCCTAAGGTTCAACTCTTTTTGAGTAAAAATGTATTTGAGACTCTTATGTTCGGAGAAGATCTCACATCTTACTCTGTACAAGTAGTGTCTCCAAATCTTGAGAGAAAAGACGACATCACCCAATTCTAGATCTTGGGTTGCGTAATTCAACTCGTGTGTCTTTAGTTGACGAGATGCGTAAGTTAATATCTTACCGTGCTGTATCAGAATAGCTCCCAATCCTTTCAGGGACGTATCTGTATAAATCTGGAATCCTTCGGTTCCTGAGGCAATCATAAGGATTGGGGAAGAAGTAAACCGCTTCTTCAACTTGACGAACGCAGTCTCACATATTCAGTTCTATCTCCATTCTTAGGAGGCATGTTCAGGTTCATTACATATTTTAGGAGGCATTTTTGGATTTCACCCATTGTTAAGATCTGATAAAAATTCAGTTTCACCCTTTTTAATTATGGCTTAATCGAATCAGGGGGATTTTATTAGGAGTTACATCTTTATTATTCGTCGAGAATAATTAGCAACTTATTTGCTCGTACCCTCATCTTCCGGGTCTGCCCAAATTACCTGAGAGTCTTTTTTAAACGAGGCGCTCGACGGTTTTACTAAATCTCAGAACACTCAGAACTTGGACACTTGCCTCAATTACTCTCATTAATAAAAACATTGAATTTATTATTCAATTTACAAAAGTGGTCGCGCGCTAAATTTTAATTTTCGAGAAAATTGAGTGTATCAATTTCCGAGCGTGACCCTGTGCTTTAAGAAATCGAGAAAATTTCAATCTTTATCCCCAGGTTCACAAATTTTCGTATAACCTTTAGGGGGACCTAAGTTGAGCCTAGATATTTTTCCAAAAAAAATCGAGTAATTTTGGGCCTTAAATTTGGCAAAATAAAAATTATTTGTACTTTTAACAATATCAAATCAACTCCAATAATTCTCAAAAATTTTGTGGAGGAAGCCGTCGTTAGCGGTGATTTCCGGCAGCACCTCGGCCTTCCACCACCGGGGGAGGATATCTCCGATGGTGTAGCACTTCCCCAGCACTACCACCGGTACTGGACAAGGCTCACAATCTGCGAACACCACCCGACCTGGAGCTTGGCTCGGGTGGTGCCGGCGGCGCTCCGGCCGCCAGGAAGCGCATACAAAATGTTTAGAAGATGAGAAAGGGAGAGGGGAGAAGCTTCCACTTGGACTGGGGTATCTTGGGGAGGCCCTGGCTGAGCCGCCATTAGAGGTGGTGGAGGAAGAAGGTGGCAGTTTTCTGGATCCAGGTTTTTCAGCGACCAAGGGTTCCGACAATGGGTTTAGGCTTACCTGAGGTGAGTGAGGAGGAGATCAGGGGTATGGCCTTTTATAGGCTTAGGGAGGGTAGACACCCCTCCCCTCCCCGATGTGAGACTAACCCGAGAGAGAGGAGGAGCTCCTCCCCCTCATCAACTTGCTCAGGCCATGTGCTAACATTCTAGGGTACCTAGGTGGCAACCATCCAAGGGGAAAGATTTGGTGGGCTTGTGCCTTGGTTTTTAAGAAAAGTAAAGAGGAGGGGGAGAAGGGGTGGTGGGATTTTACCAAAGTCCAACCTACAAAGCCTTTGCTGGTTTAGGTGGCCCAAATGGTGAGGAAGGCCAAGCCCTTAACTAACAAAGAAGAGGAGGTGCCCACTTCTTTGAGAAAATTTTCCAAAAAATGGAATTTTAGGGGGGTTTGACCAAAGTGAACCCTAGAGTGGATCCCCCATACTGGTTAAAGTCAAAATAGGTCCTTGGCATTGAGAGTCAGGTCAAAGTTGGGGTGTCGTGTCACAATTGGTTTGTGCATGCTTTTCGGTGCACGATAGATAATGCTCATTTTGACCACAGATTAACCACTCTTATTTGAAATTGACTGGGACAAACTCAGTTGACTTTTTATTGAACATACGAGTCCAATGCCACTGACCGTGGTCGAATCGGAGTTTGTTTTTCTAAATATCCAAAATTTGTGCGTCGTAGCGCGCTAAAATGGTCAAAATACACACATTCGTTGTTAGACTTCGAATTACGATACAACGAGTTCCATTGCGTTCGAATCGACTATACGAAGCCATAGGAACTTAAAAGACTCAGATCAGAGTTTCTTTGGTCATTATCCAAACATCTCATTTTCGTGATATTTTACGATGGACGGTCATATCCATCCTATGACCTCAAAATTTAATGTGACGAGTTCCAATGCATTTGTATTGGTTATACGAAGCCATAGAAATTGACAGAACTCAAATCAGAGTTTTCTAGCTCCACCTCCCCATCAAGGGTTACCTCCTACCTGGGTATATAGTATGAGTAGAGGTTCGAGTCACTTTTATTGGGCCCACTAGTGTCCTGGTGGCCCAATAAAAGTCGGGATGTTACACTATTCCAGATTCTTACTGGTCCAATTTAATTCAAAATTTTATTTCAGTGCATTTAGTTCAACATTTTATTTCTACAGCTTATTTCTAGCAGCATTTTATTACCGCATTTAAATTACTGCAATTTACTATTTCAGCATTATTAGCACGGGTCTTACTCTGACGAGCAGTTGGTTTTGTTAGAGCATTAGTTGTGGATAATCGAGAGTCGAGATATTCCTCAAGGGTTAGCCCCAAATAATGTGCCCTCATCCTTACAGCGCTCCTTATCGAATATTGAGCGACATATTATTTTAAAAGGTTGCTTGCCCAAATTATTTGATGTCAAGTAGGGCAGGCCACCACAAACCCGGTATGTACCAGCAAATTATTTAAATTGAAAAGCTTGTAAATTTCTTGCGGTGAAAAGTGATGGGTCAGTCACTTCTATAAACCGTTAGTATCGGCGTGGAAGGTCAACAACTTATGGTAACAGTAGGACATGCACCACGGGTGAATGCCCGTTTTACTTTCCCCATTGGATTCCCTCTACTGTCGGCCTATATTTCTAGAATTCCCCGGATGTCGCTCACATCGAAAAGTACACTTTGTTATATACTGGGGCTTGGGTAGTGCAGAACGACCTCACTCGGAAGTGGCCGGACTGGCCACTGTCACGGATGGCCACATCGGCGAGGCGCGTGGTGTTCATTACCCTGCTTGAAGAGAAGTAGTCCAATATTTGTCGACATAGTGGGTGTGCGTGGGTTTTTATACTTGCGGTGTGTGCGGGTTTGAATAACTGCAGTGTGTACGGTTTGAATACATGCGGTGTACGTGGGTTTCAATACATGCAGTGTGCGCGGGTTTGAACACTTGCGGTGTGTTGGCGGGTTTTGAATACCTGCGGTGTGTTTACTAGTTGTGAGTACCTGTTATTTGTGATAGCTGGTTGAGCGTCTTTTTAGAAAAACCGATGTTTGTGCTACTATTTCATAGTTAATTTATGTTGTTACTTTATAATTATTTTATGCTGCACTGTTTCAGATATTTTCTCCTTGCTTGAGAAATGAAAATGCACTATACTGAAATGTTGTTTCTAACTCTCTTATGCTTCATCTATTTACTTATTTTTGGGTGCGTAGGGTTGTCCCCAGGATATGGATTTGGGGAGGAGATGTGTTTCCACTTTGCTCTGTGACTAACAATTATTTTAATAACCATTCATAGGAGACAGAGTACCGTGAAGTACAGATGTCGCAGGAAAGTATGCCAGCTGATGTGACTACTAAAGCAAAGGCACCCCAATCATTTCCATACTTCTGATACATGAGTTTCTAGCGTGTAGGATTGAGAGAGGGAGAGGGAGAGAGAGAGAGAGAGAGTGTGTGTGTATGTGTTAGTAGTAGACTTTTTGAAGCCTATGAGCTCGTTGTATAAACAGTAGCTACGACATATACTTACTCTAATAAATATATATTGTTATATATATGTGACTTTCTATTATTGCTTCCGCAAATATGTGATGTGATGTAAATATTATGATTCAATCTAGGCAAGGCAGCCAACTTGTGCTTGGTAGAGTGGGTGGTTGCCACTTGGGAAGTACTGGGTGGATGTCTTAGGCAATAAGGTCGTCTCCAACCTGACCCAGGTTAGGGTTGGGGTAAAGGGTACTACAAATGGACCAGAGCTATCGCGATTCATCCTTGTGGGGAAGTCTCTGGATCTTACCATACCTTGCTTCGTTCTTTGGTTTAGGATGAACCATGTAGTGGAATCTCGGTGGACCCTAGTTGGAGGCTTAAGGATTCTAGACAATATGGTAACACACCCATACAACTTTTGTTTCCGTTTTTGTCAGCCTTTTGCAAATTTTCCTTACTTTTGCAAAATGCTGACATTTTTTCTGTTACTTTTCCAGTTACTGGAGTCCAGTAACAAGAGGTCATCCTACAGAGGTGACGTTCCCTCCACTCCACCTCCAGAACCAGTTTCCCTTGCCGTTGTGTTGTCCGCCGAGATAGTTTTGGGCTAGACCCTTTCAACCATACTGACTACGTTCCAGACTATCATGTCACAACCATCGCAGCATCTTGCGGTACCCATAAACCCCTCGATGACATTTCGAGGGCTGAGGCCTCCCACCTTTAGAGGGACAGAGTCTGCAATGCAGGCAAAGGAGTGCGTAGAGAAAGCCGAGGAGTGGTTAGTGGGCATTATATGCCCTGCGATTGTCATAGTTCCCTTGGTTGTTATGTTGTTAAAAGGATATGCTAGAGACTGGTGGAGGGTGTCCATCCGGTCCACGTTCAGGGGGCATCCACTAAGTACTATTCTGTGGGGAGAGTTTTCTATCGCGCTCCTAGAGCACTTTATTTCTGATTCCGACCAAATTAATCTACAGGAGAGGTTCTTACACATCCAACAAGGCAATAGGACCGTCCCTAAGTACCAGCGAGAGTTCTCTAACTTGGCCCTGTTTGTCGGGACACTTGCAGTTACTAATAGAGACCGAGCTGCTTGTTTTTACCGAGGCTTGCTCAATGATGTGCGACAGGAGCTGATTATGATTTCCGATTCCACCTTTCATACTATAGCGACACATGTCGCTACTTTAGATCTAGACCAGAGGATGGTAGTCCAGTAGCGCCGAAGAACGGTTGAGGTTCCATGAGGTCATTGACGAGACAAAGGAGCCGCTCCCTGATGACAGGAGAGAGACCAGAGGAAGCGTCAGCACCAACAAACTTATAGGCACCCACCGCCGCCCAGACAGGCACCAGTACCCCCAACACCCCGACCAGTACCGCAGTAGGTCCCTGGACCAGCCCTAGCACCTCAGAACGCATCCACGGTTTGATGAGATGTTCCCTTTATAGGGAACTACCTCTTTTGCTAGCTGCTGAGCCACCAAAGAGCCTTCTGCCCACAGGCTACAAGGATACCAGGCTTAGGAGCACTTCCGAGAGTAGTGTTGGGTATTGTTTTCATAATAATCCTGATTTGAAGAAGTCTCCCTTAAACTTAGATGAATTGAGTTGTATTTAACTTTACTTTCAAGTTGTGTCTTTGTAGGACTTAATTGCCAAGTACACATAATGCCGGGTTACAAAGATTCATGTAATACATGATTATGCAATGTAATCCCTCATTGTGTAATACATGGTGCTGACTCATGTGTAATCTCTCTATTAGGGTGTACATCATTTTTAAGTGTATAGGAATCAAGGGAAAAGAAGGTTACTGAGTTCATAAAGAATCAAAAATTTTCCTAAGTAAAATTCGTCGAGTATACACTTGAAATCTCGTGTCATTCGTCGAGATGTCAAGTGAATACTCATGGAATTCGTCAAGTTTACTCTGAAAATTTCTGATAGATTCTTAAACTTCTTCAGAAAACAGCTAAGTTATATTCGTCGAGAATATACGTGAAGTCTCGTGTCATTCATCGAAACATCATGTGAATACTTGTGGAATTTGTCGAGTATACTCAAGTAGTCCAATGGCTGTTAACAAAAAAAATTCTAAGTTAAATTCATCGAATGAACTCGTTAATTCGTTGAATGCTCTCGTGTAAACTGAGTAATTCGTCGAGTGTTCTAGTTATTACTCGTGTCATTTCGACGGATGGACTTAACATTTTTCTGGTCTGATTTTTCCGACGGGTTTCATTTCAAACGATGGCCATGTACATTGCACGTGGAAGATTATTTTTGGAAGGAAATTTCTAGCCGTTGAAGATGGATTTCATATATATTTCAAGGATTCATTTCAGAAATACAGCTTGCTAAGAATTGCAAATATTTCTCAAGACCTAATTTCGAACTCGTGAACGACCGACTTCTATTTTTCTCAATTTACTATTCTCGAATTCGTTCTTCCCGATGACCTAGAGTTCACGATCAGTGATTCTCCTATGAGATCGATTTGACAAGATCATCACTTTCAGATTCCTCAATGGTGGTTTCGATCTAGTCAGATTTCAAGATTTCAGATCAAGGTTTTATAGATTTCAAGTCTTCTCATTCAATTTCATTCCAAGTCCAAATGTCCAAGAAGGAAGAAGAGTGAATCCTTTCAAATCTGAAGAAGTAGATTGTTTTTAATCTACAAAATTTTAAAAACTACTTTTATTATTGTAGGAAGTTTCTACTTTCGAGTTTTTAGATCTGTATTTTAGATCGAGTTGTAGGAGAGGTTGTTCTCCGAGTGTAGGAGTGTTGTTCTCCGAGTTATAGGAGTGTTGTCTCCGAGTTGTAGGATTTTAGGCTCCGAGGTATAAGATTTATATAATCTGAGTTTTGGTGAAGTAGCCGAGTCTAGCCCGAAGTGCTAGATAGGCAAGGAGGGACATTGGACGTATCTGTTCTAGAGAACCACTATAAATCCTTGTGTGCTTCTGTGTGCTTGTTTTTACTTATTTTTTATTCCGCAAAAAGACGCAAAACTCACCTATTCACCCGCCTCTAGGTGATTTAGGAAGACAACTAGATACTTTCAATTGGTATCAGAGGAAAGGTTGTTCAATAAAAGGTTAACACCTTGAACAATATCTCCATCTAGTTGTTGAAGCACAAGATTTTTTATCATGGATATAAGCAAGGATATGTCCCCTATGAAGCTTCCTGTGTGTTCCAAAAAAAACTTCCCCATGTGGAAGGAAAGAGTCAGGTTCTTCACGAAAGCTGCCAATCCTAAAAAATTTTTGATTGTTAAAGAAGGTCTGCATGTGCCCATGACTGCTTCAACCATCAACCCAACTATGATTGTTCCGAAGAAAATGCTGGATCTAACAAAATATGAAATTGGGCTTGTCTCTCTAGACAAGAAGGCAAAGAAAATTATTGCATGTGATGTGGACGACTCAATGTTGCAGAATCTAATCCACTACAAGTCAGCCAAAGATATGTGGACTTTTATGATTGTCCTCATGTAAGGTACGGAGGAGATTAGGGATGACTGGAAATCCCTTCTCAATCAGGAGTACCAAGCTTTCAAGCAAGACAGAAGAGACTCCATAGCCGACTGCTATGAGAAGTTCTTCAGGATTGTCAACGGGCTAAGGAATTGTGATCGCAAGTTTACAAATGGTGATCTTAACGACAAATTCTTGAGATCCCTAACAAAATAATTGGATAACAAGGTTTGTGCAATAAGGGAGTTTGGTAGACTTGCCGACACTGACCCTAAAAATCTGTTTGGGAAGCTGCTTTCCTATGAGCATCAAATAGTGATAAGTCACTAATTATAGTTATTTTCATATAGTTTTTATTTAATTAATAATAAGATTATAATTATATTTTAGTAATTATGGTTCTAATTGCTTTATTTTCATATTTCAGGTCAATATGAGCTGCGAATAGCAATTTGGAGCTTGCTGGACTGATCAGGAGTTGAAACGGAGAAAATGATCATTTTTGGTCACGGATAGCTGAACTTCAAATGGTCATAACTTTCAAACCAGGAAGATTAAGAACCAATTTTAGGAGTATGTTGTAGCTTAGTTTACTGTTTTTATGCATTTCTTTTATGTTATTTCAAATTCATAGTTTAGATTTCAATTCAAGCATTTCCTTTTTGCAAACATATTTTTCTTTCTCTTCTTTTTATGTATTTTCTTTATCATGTTAAGTAGCTAATTTACATTAGCACTTATCACGATAAACTTTGAAATTAAATAAAACTATTTTTGTCAAACTCTTTATTTATCTTTTCGATTTACCTTTGAATTATTTTGTATCGAATCCATATTTCGCGAATACGATTTCGATCCTAGATCCGTATCTTAAATGAACGAGAGGTTGCGGATACGAGTAGATCACTCAAAGATAGAAGGAGCCGCATGCACCCCTCGAGAGAGGATGACATGGATCTTCCGGATTGGAGTCAAATCCAATAGCGGGGTTCACCGCCTAAAGCAAGCTTAGGGGTTTCGACTGGCCGAGAGGTCTTAATCGATCAACCTAAGGTTAGTCAGAAGCATGAGCTCGAGAGAGACACTTTTGTACGTTAGGAACCTCCATGGTCGAGGTGAGTAAATTAGAGTTTGTGTTTTATAAAAGGTTTATTCAAAGTGAGTCTAGATCAAGTGCTCGTTGTTAGTTTATTTTCTTCCTTCTTTAGTTTAATTTACCCATTTTGATACTTAGATAAAATAATATTAATTTGCGTGAGTAGAAGTAATCAACAGGCCCCGAGTCGAATACGACATTTCCTATACTATATTACGATAGCTACACTTGCCTATTTGAGATTTTAGTTTGGATAATATTTAAAAACTATAGAAAATCTTCATCAAGTTTTTGGCGCCGTTGCCGGGGAGATTAGGAACCAATTTTAGGAGTATGTTGTAGCTTAGTTTACTGTTTTTATGCATTTCTTTTATGTTATTTCAAATTCATCGTTTAGATTTCAATTCAAGCATTTCCTTTTTGCAAACATATTTTTCTTTCTCTTCTTTTTATGTATTTTCTTTATTATGTTAAGTAGCTAATTTACATTAGCACTTATCATGATAAACTTTGAAATTAAATAAAACTATTTTGTCAAACTCTTTATTTATCTTTTCGATTTATCTTTGAATTATTTTGTATCGAATCCATATTTCGCAAATACGATTTCGATCCTAGATCCGTATCTTAAATGACCGAGAGGTTGTGGATACGAGTAGATCACTCAAAGATAGAAGGAGCCGCATGCACCCCTCGAGAGAGGATGACATGGATCTTCCGGATTGGAGTCAAATCCAATAGCGGGGTTCACCGCCTAAAGCAAGCTTAGGGGTTTCGACTGGCCGAGAGGTCTTAATCGATCAACCTAAGGTTAGTCAAAAGCATGAGCTCGAGAGAGACGCTTTTGTACGTTAGGAACCTCCACGGTCAGGGTGAGTTAATTAGAGTTTGTGTTTTATAAAAGGTTTATTCAAAGTGAGTCTAGATCAAGTGCTCGTTGTTAGTTTATTTTCTTCCTTCTTTAGTTTAATTTACCCATTTTGATACTTAGATAAAATAATATTAATTTGCGTGAGTAGAAGTACTCAACAGGCCCCGAGTCGAATACGACATTTCCTATACTATATTTCGATAGGTACACTTGCCTATTTGAGATTTTAGTTTGGATAATATTTAAAAACTATAGAAAATCTTCATCAAGTTTTTGGCGCCGTTGCCGGGGACTATTTTGTTGATATTTTGAAAACGCAAATTGTATTACTTTTATCCCTCTTTTTCTCTATCACCATTTCTCTTTTTAATTTTCTTTTTCAAATTCATTTTAATTAGCTAACGGTTGTTTTTTTTTCTTCTTTTATAAAAAAAATGTTATCACAATTGGCCGCTAAAATTGCTGAGCTTACACACAAAGTAAATCTTTTGAAAGCCGCAAGACAACGCCAAATTGTTTGTTATTATTGTGATGGTTCTCATCAAAGTGAATATTGCTATCATTATAATTTTTATCAAAATCTTTCTTATGAAAATAATTTTTATAATAATTATGAAAATAACTATTCTCACTTTTATGATAATTCTTTTTCTAATTTTTATGAAAATAATTTTTCCAATCCTTCTAATTTTCATGAAAATTCTTTTTCAAATTCAAATATGAATAATTATTTCGATTTAAAAAATTCTTCTTCCATCTCGGATGTTTGTTTTTCTTGTTCGCAAGATCAATCGGGAAACTTTCCGAGTGATGAGAATAATTATTTAGATCCGAATTTTTATCCTTCTTTTATCACACCACACACTTCTTCTTCTAATTTTGGGGACTTTACACAATTTCAAGTTGATACTCCCAAAAATTTAGAAGAAATTATCACTTGTTCTACTAATTTTTCTCCTTCTTTAAATATTTCACCTATGGTGGAACATGAATCTTCATGTACCCCCTTGGTGTCTTATTCAAAGGAGGAAGAAGACTTATTATATCAAAAATTTAATAATTTTATTGGCACACCGGACGAAGTAGAAGAAAAACATGTGTCTCCTCCTACGACTTCCAATTTTTCTCCTCCATGCACAATTTATGACTTTTTAGGAGCAAAAATATTTGATCCTGATGCGTCCAATGATTTTATTTCCAGTAAATTTTTGGATAAAAAATTAATTTTAGAAAATAAACAACCGGAGCCTAATCTTATACCTTCGCAAGAGCCTCCTCCTTGCGAAGATTTTTCTGAAATGCTAACTTTTGATTTTCCTTATACTAACGATTGTCATGTAGAAGAGGAGCCATTGCAATTAAACGTCATCCATGATCCATTTGTCGCTCCTCTACAAAAATTCAAATCACCTCAGGTATGGATCGGTGATTTGAATCTAAATTTTCAAATCAACTGCAAGAAGGTAAATCAAGAAGAAAGCGGAGGAGTAGCCGGGCAAGCAACTTTGGCATCTTCGCCAAAGCATGAATTAAGGGAGTTGCCCGTTCACTTTAATTTTTATTTTCCATTTTCTTAACCCAAACCGTCTAGCTTAAAGACGGGAAAAAGAAAAGCGCTCTTGGGAGACACCCCTTGATTATCTTTAAATCATTGTAATTTACTTTTTTTCTATGCATTTTCCCCCCTCCTACTTGGCTTGTAAACATTGGGGACAATGTTTATTTTTAAGTATGGGGGTGGACTCCATTTCATGCTTTTATTTCAAAAAACAATTTGAAGAAAATCTTTAAAAATACAAAAAAAAATTGTTTTCTTTTCATTTTTAAAAAAATACAAAAAAAATCGAAAATCAAAAATTCATTTCTTGGAAAGGTCCGTGTTGGGCTTTCATCCCACAAAACCGCCTAGTATCTTGCGAACCCGTCACTAGGTTGTCCTTGGGAAGACCAAGAAATAACAAAAAAAATTAGGATTTTAATTTATCCTTTCTTTGTTTTAGTATTGTTATCTTAAAAAAAATTCAAAAAATATAAATAAACCCCTACTTAATTTTATGTGATTTTCATCATTTTAATTGAGTTTATTTATAGAATTTTTATAATTTTTAAATTGCTAGTCTTTTATTTTATCATAGTTAGTTAAATTAATTTTTAGTGATTTAATTTTGAGAAATAAACTTATGAATTAATTTTGTTTAGAGAACCTTATTTACTTCTTTTTCTCTTAATTCTAATTAGTTTCAATTTTATAGTGTTTAGTTTAATAATCTTTTGATTTTAATTATAATCATTTATGCTTAAAGATTCTTAGGAAATTCTAAATTTACTATAGTTGCTCTCTAATTATTTTAATTTAATCTAAATTTTGTGTAACCTTCACTTTGTTTTAAATTTTCTTGTTAGATCATATGTTATAGGGATGAGAGGATAAAATTCATCATCCCTTGGTACACATGTGCAATTTTTTATTTTGGTTAGATCATATGTCATGGGACTTATAAATTTCTTGGTACACATATGCAATCCCAAAATAAAAAAATAGGAATAAAAGAATAAAATTCATTACTCCCATTTAATTTCTGTTTTGATTTGAAGAGAAAAAATATTTGTTCATATGTCATGGAAAATGAGAGGATAAAATCCATCATTTTCTTGGTAAACATATGCAAATATCAAAAGAAAAAAATGTGTGGGGTGAGAGGATAAAATTCATCACCCCCAATCCAAAAACTCTTCATTTTCCTTTTCCCCAAATCCTAAAAAAATGGTTTTAGAAGTAAATTAAAATACTAAGAGAGCATAAGTAGTAGTTAAAAATTTCTTACAAGTTTCTTTTTAGTAATAATGTGAATAATTCTAATCTAATTTTGTTTGCTAAATTACTTAATTTTGAATTCTAATTAATTTATATGAGAAATTTTTGCTAAATACCTTTCTCTGTACATTTTAATTTCATAGTTTAGGATTTAATATTTAAATCGCTAAATTTTATTTTTAACTTTCTTTTGATTTAATAAATTTTTAGTTTAAATAAAAAAATATAAATTTCTTATAAGTACTTCTCATAGTTTTGCTCTGGAATAGCAAAAGATTAAGTATGGGGGTATTTGATAAGTCACTAATTATAGTTATTTTCATATAGTTTTTATTTAATTAATAATAAGATTATAATTATATTTTAGTAATTATGGTTCTAATTGCTTTATTTTCATATTTCAGGTCAATATGAGCTGCGAATAGCAATTTGGAGCTTGTTGGACTGATCAGGAGTTGAAACGGAGAAAATGATCATTTTTGGTCACGGATAGCTGAACTTCAAATGGTCATAACTTTCAAACCAGGAAGATTAGGAACCAATTTTAGGAGTATGTTGTAGCTTAGTTTACTGTTTTTATGCATTTCTTTTATGTTATTTTAAATTCATAGTTTAGATTTCAATTCAAGCATTTCCTTTTTGCAAACATATTTTTCTTTCTCTTCTTTTTATGTATTTTCTTTATCATGTTAAGTAGCTAATTTACATTAGCACTTATCATGATAAACTTTGAAATTAAATAAAACTATTTTGTCAAACTCTTTATTTATCTTTGAATTATTTTGTATTGAATCCATATTTCGCGAATACGATTTCGATCCTAGATCCGTATCTTAAATGACCGAGAGGTTGCGGATACGAGTAAATCACTCAAAGATAGAAGGAGCCGCATGCACCCCTCGAGAGAGGATGACATGGATCTTCCGGATTGGAGTCAAATCCAATAGCGGGGTTCACCGCCTAAAGCAAGCTTAGGGGTTTCGACTGGCCGAGAGGTCTTAATCGATTAACCTAAGGTTAGTCAGAAGCATGAGCTCGAGAGAGACGCTTTTGTACGTTAGGAACCTCCACGGTCGAGGTGAGTAAATTAGAGTTTGTGTTTAATAAAAGGTTTATTAAAAGTGAGTCCAGATCAAGTGCCCGTTGTTAGTTTATTTTCTTCCTTCTTTAGTTTAATTTACCCATTTTGATACTTAGATAAAATAATATTAATTTGCGTGAGTAGAAGTACTCAACAGGCCCCGAGTCGAATACGACATTTCCTATACTATACTTCGATAGGTACACTTGCCTATTTGAGATTTTAGTTTGGATAATATTTAAAAACTATAGAAAATCTTCATCAAATAGACGCGAGGAAAGCTGAAGAAGAAGGATGCAGATCCGCAACCAGAGAAAGGTTAGTGTCCCTGAAGGCTGAAGTGTTAAGGAAGACTAGAGCTTTGTCTCCTACTAGGACACTAACCTCATGTGATCAAGAAGACTCAGAGATGAGCACCTCATTCTCTGAAATGTTCAACGAAGAGTTCTCTTTACTCTCAAAACAATTCAAGAGGATGCTCAACAAGAGAAGGCAGATGAGAAATCAGCCCTCATCGTCAAACTATAGGAGATCACGTGGAGATGGTGATCACTATAAGAAAAAGGGAGTTGTTAAGGGCACCACAATTTTGGCTAGGTGTACCACACTTTCTCCTAATTTTTAGCATCTTTGGAAATATGCCTTGTAAATGCATTTTTAGAAAAAGTGTTCAACTCGAAAGTTGTAGATCTCGACAAGATCTACAACTTTTGTGTTGAACACTTTTCCACTTTTCCTAAAAATGCATGTAAAAGACGTATTTCTAAAAGCTGCGAAATATGAGCTTATTTCCAAAGTACGCCTTCTACATGCATTTTTAGGAAAAGTGTTCAACACAAAAGTTTTAGATCTCGTCGAGATCTACAACTTTTGTGTTGAACACTTTTCATAAAAATGCATGTACAAAACTTATTTCCAAAAGGCGCGAAAATTAGGAGAAAGTGTCGTGCATCTAGCCAAAACTGTGGTGCCCTTAACAACTCTCGAAAAACTACAATAGCAACAACAGGTATAACTCGAAACCGAACAAATATATTTCAACTAATGTCGCATGCTACTGTTATAATAAGCTAGGTCATATGATCGCTGACTGTCCTTACAAGAAGAAGGATGGATCTAAGAAGGAAGAGAGGAGACCCTTCAAAAGTAAGAAGAAGAGGGAGAAGAGGTTCATCATAATGAAGCCGAAGACTCTAAACGATAGTGACTCAAACAAGTCAAGCTCTGATTAAGAAGCCTACTTTGGGCTAATGGCATATACTGACGAGGATGAAGGAAACTCTGAGTATAATAGGAAAGTAAATTCTCACTCACCTCTCTCCGAGTTTGAAACAGCCTCAGAAGGCCATGAATTCTATTCTTCTAAGAGGAATCAGATTTATTGGCTCAGTATAAGGTACTATTGGCAAGTTTTGACAAATGTCCTAAGGTAGTCAAAACTTAGGCCAAGGAGATTAACTCTCTCAAGACAGTGGAATCTGGTCTGAGAGAAGAAATTGAAAACTTGACTCCTCTCAAAGATGAAGTCCAATCCTTAAAAGAGGAACTCTTGACCTCTACTGAGCTAATAAGGATGAAAGAGAAAGCCATCGATGAATTAGAAGAAAAGTTGTTAGCTGAGAAGAAGCTTGTAGCAAGCTTCTCAAAGCCCAACACTGTCTTCCTCTTATCGATGGATTTTCTACTCCCAAGAAGGGTAGTGGAGTGAGACACAAATTCATTAAGAGTAAAGGGAAGGTTTCTCAAAGTCAAATCACCTTCAAGAAAGTCATCTTCCTTATGAATAAGTATGACTTTGAGGCATCCTATAGTCACTTTGCTAAACTGACATATGTTGATCCTCAAAAAACTACCAAGGATGGAGCTGCCCTAGGAATTTTGGAATGAGTGCTCTAAAGTCACCTCATGAAGAAATAATCTTTAAGGATTATGGTCCATTCGTTCATGGACCAAGTGCTAAGAAAGCACCAAAGGAAAAACCTGTTGTTGAAAAGCAACTTGAGAAGAAGAAGCCATGTATTTGCTGCTATCATGAGGCTTCGACTTCAAAGTCAGTAGCTCCTGCTAGACCTCCTATTCAAAAGGTAAAACAGGAGAACAAAATAAGATACAACAGGTTTGACAGTTGGGGTTGTGGCAAGGTTGGTCACTTTTCCACCGATTGTTGTTTAATCCCCAAAATTATAGAACTCCACAGGTTAACACTGCTAGGACGACCACCCATAATGTTAACACTCCCAGTGGTATTCAGCTAACCAGGAACCAAGGACCCATATCTATTTGGGTTCCTAAGGGAAATTATCTTATAAATGCAGGTATGTCCAAAAACCAATAAAATGTTAATATGGTATTTGTACAGTGGATACTCTCGACATATGACCAGGACAAGAAGCCTACTTCAAGAGTATACCCCGGTCGAGAACAATCCAAATGTCATTTTTGGCAGTTCGAACAGGGGAATCACAAAAGGCTACAACATGATTTCTAACGGTATAGTCTCTTTCACAGACGTGCCGTATGTTGAGGGATTACAACATAATCCCATTAGCATAAGTCAAATATGTGACAAATGTTGGGTACACTAGAAGTATGTACCAGATTTGGAGAAGATTCATCCTAGTCAATGATATACATCAATATGTATTTGATGTATGTTTAAGTTTCCTTGTGCAGGTTGAAGAAGTGGAAGAAAAATATTCTAAGTGCAAGTGTCGACACTAGAAACAAAGCTGTGTCGACACCCAGGCATTGTGTCGACACCTAAAGAAGTAGTTGTGTCGACACCCAGAATTGTGTCGACACCTAAAGAAATAGTTGTGTCGACACCCAGAATTGTGTCGACACCTAAGGCAGGAATTGTATCGACATCTAAAGCAGAAGCTGTGTCGATACCCAGAAGTTATGTCTACACCAGAAGAAAGGCATATGTCGACACTCAGGAATTGTGTCGACACCTGAAGAAGGTGTGTGTCGACAACTAGACACACACTCAATGCTGTCTGGCAGGAACAACTAGACACACACTCAACGCCATTTTACGGCAATAGTTATACTAGGTCTGAAGACTTGTGTCGACAGCTAGACATACACTCAATGCCATTTTTCTGCAGCAGTTATGTCGAGACCAGGAGCAGTTGTATCGACACACTGAACTTGTGTTGACACATACAAATAGAAGATGTGTCGAGAAGGAGAAGAATGACTATGTCGACACTTGGAGTATTGTGTCGATATTATCAAGACTTGTGTCGACACTATGTCTATTTGTGTCGACACATGTGGAGCAGATTGCTGAGTGGATTGTGCTGAGTTGTAGAATCTTTATGGAATCAACTGTCATGACTGGTGGGTCGACATCTGTCATTACCAACAGGTATTACACCTTTGTCAGAACTGACAGAAGGTTGTTACAAACTGGATCAGCCGGTAACCATAAAGAAAATCTATATAAAGGACTGATCTCTAACAACCATACAACAATATAGAAAAGGCCAGAAAAGCCATCAACTAAGAAAGAGAAAATTCACAACAAGTAAAAAGGGAAACCCTTTAAGAAGGAAGATCCAGAACAGTCTGCAGAATAGATTTAGATCTCATTCTTAATTCAAGGAAGGAGCTGACAGTGGATTAAATTCTACATTAAGAACAGTCCAACCTTATTTTTTTCTATCAAGAAGCTTTGAAACAGCCAAGTCTTGTTGGAACTGAAGATCAAGAACTGATCAAGAAGAACATCAATAGAGGGATCTATCTGGTGATATCTTTTGTATCTCTTTTATTATACAATTTCTTGTAGGATCTGTTGTAGATCTGAGTTGTAAGCCTATAATTATAAAGGCCGAGGTAGGGCTATAAGCCTCAGTGGTAGGACTTGTGAAAAGTCTGAGGTTTAAGCCTAGAGATAAGGCCCGAGGTAGGGCTGAGGCCTGATGTAGGATTCTGGGAAGGATCTGAGGTAGGACTTGCAAAAATCTGAGGTGTAGGAACCTTTTTGGTTCTGAGTTGTAGGATCTTTGGATCTGTGAAAGCGGAAAGAAGTTAGGTTGAATCCAGTACTCTACTAGATAGGCGAAGGGGGAAAGTGGACGTACCCATTTCTTGAGGAACCACTATAAATCTGGTGTTCTCTGTGCTGTGAATGTTCTGTGTTGTGTTTATATTTTGTTTGTTCCAAGCAAGGTCTGTTTAATTGCCTAAAATATTAAAGGAAAAATTAGAACCTATTCACCCCCCCTCTAGGTGTTTAGGCTCTTGAATTAAGTCTTTCAAGTGGTATCAGAGGGAGGTTACTCAAAGATTGATCTAACAGTCTGAGTGAATCTCCAAGGCAAATAAACAGATATCAGAATGGGTTCAAGTGAGAACCAAAAAGAATTTGGATCAATGAAACTGCCTATCTACAAGAAGGAATGTTTTGGCATCTGGAAGGAGAGGGTCAGATTGTTTATGAAAGCTTCTGATCCAATAATTTACATAACAGTACAGGAAGGACCCTTCATTCCAATGAAGGTATCAGTACTGGATGCAAATATAAAGACTCCTAAGAGTTATTCAGAAATTACAAAGGATGAAATCATCCTGGCAACTCTAGACAAAATGGCACAGAATATCATTGTAAGTGCCATTGATGATGCCACCTTTAAGAATCTGGTGCATTACAAGACCTCCAAAGAAATGTGGGACACTCTTATTGTCTACATGGAGGGAATGGAAGCGGTCAGAGAAAATAGAAAATCTATGCTGAATCAGGAGTATGAAAGCTTTAGGCAAGACAAGAATGACAGCTTAACTGAATACTATAAGAAATTTTTCAGGATTGTAAATGAGCTGATGACTTATGGAAGAGTCTTTAGCACTTATGAACTGAATGACAAATTTTTGAGATCTCTGACAAAGGATTGAGACACCAAGATTTGTGCCATCAGAGAAGTGGCCAAGCTGGCAGACACACCTCCTCCCACACTGTTTGGGAAACTGCTTTCATATGAAATGCAGCTTACAGCTAGGAAGGAGGAAGAGAAGAGCAGCAGATCTGAACACAAGGAAAAGTTAGTTTCCTTTAAAGCTGAAGGCAAAATAAAGGGCAGGAGAAAATATCCTTCTCCTCCCAGAAGGAGTGCTGAGGCAGAAGAAGGGATTCCTGATAACACTTCATCAGACAGCCACACCTCAGATGAGGACTTTGCAGCTTCACAAGGCAGTTCCAAAGATTCATAAAGAAGAAGTGGAGAACCAGACCTTCTTCATCCTTTTCAAAGGATGAGTACTACAAGAAAAAGAAAACTCCTAAGGAAGACAGGTATGCTTCTAAACCTAGTAAACAATCTAATACTAAGATTGTGTGTTATTATTGCAATAGGCCTAGATATGTCATAGCTGACTGTCGAGATAAGAGGGCTGAATCCAAAGACAAGAAGAAGCAACAAATGAAGGGCAAGAAAGAAAAATCTTTTGTTGCCCAAAAGCAGAAAAGCTGGACAGATTCTTCATAATCTGAATCAGGAGAAGAAGAAGAGGCTGAAGCATATATTGGGTTATTCTCAACTGAAGAGGATTCTAAGGAGATAGAATTTCTACAAATGCTGGACTCCATAAATGGAGTGGAAGAACACTGTTGTAAAGGGCTAATGGCTCAATCATAAGATGATCAGTGCCAGGATCATCCTGGACCAAGTAAGGTATACAATTCTCCCTCAGATTCTGATTATTTTACTGGATCAGAATCAGTAGCATCAACTTCAAGAGAAGGGGATGGTTCTGATTCTAAGTGGGATGTACATCAACTCATTAATGAGTATGGTGGGTTATTGCTGGCTCTGAAGAAGAGCAAGTTTCTTTTCAAAGAGCAGTCCAAGGAGCTTTAGATTCTTAAGCTGGCTGCAGCCGATTCAGCAAAGCTGTTGGATCAAAAATTGAATGAGATTGCCAAACTGAAAAACATTACTGTTATTCAGATGTGCACAATATCTTTCAAGGAGAATCATATCAAGAAACTGGAGGGAAAACTTCAGCAAGAAAGAGAGCTAGTGGCTAAATTCTCCAAGCCAAAATCTATCTTACCCTTAATAGACAATTTCATTTCACAAAAAGGGAAGACTGGTCTAGGTTTTAAGGGAAGAACTAGGACCACCAATTCATATAGAAAAGGTAAGGCCCCAGTTCAGCCTCTAGCTGCAAAACCCCCTATATTCTTTAGGAAGGTGATGAATCCTACAAACAGGTATAATCATGACACTACTCATGGTCACTGTGAGTATGGAAATCTCATGGGCAAGGGTGCAAATGCCAATAGGCCACTTTATAGGCATGCCTATCATGTACAAGAGAATTTCTTGAAGTTTGCTGCTCCAGCACCAACACTTAACAAGACTACTGACAACAAAGTAGCAAAGTCTGTACCTAAGAGAAAGTATAATAGATTTGAGTGTTGGTGTTGTGGCAAGGTGGGCCTCTTTGCCATGGATTGCTGGTTTAACACAAGTGTTAAAACCAAGAGTAATTTTCCTGTTAAAACAGCTGCAGGATTACAAACTAACAAAGACCTAGGACCCAATAGCAAATTGGGTTCTAAGGGTAAGTGATTCTTTATTTGATGTAGGTGAATCCAAGTGACCATACCCCAATATGGTACTTGGATAGTGGCTGTTCCAAACACATAACTGGAATAAGAAGAATGTTGAGGGACTTTGTACCCATAGAGAATGGTCCCAAAGTCATCTTTGGTGGATCAGAAAAAGGAGTCATCAAAGTATTTGGTAACATCTCTAGTGACTCTATTACTATCACTAAAGTGGCTTATGTTAAGGGTCTAAAAAACAACCTGATAAGCATAAGTCAGCTTAGTAATCTAGGTTATGACATCTCTTTTCACAAAGGGGAGTGCCAAATTAAAAGGTCAAGTGATCAAGAGATCATTTTGACTGGCACTAGGAGAGGAAATGTTTATTGTCTTAACCTAGATTGTGAGTTAAACAACTCACCTATTTGCTTAGTTGTAGATGAGACAGCCTCACTATGTGTCAAGTGGCACAAGAGGCTAGCTCATCTGAACTATAAGTCCATAGGATTACTGTTCAGCATGGGTTTGGTGAGGAATGGTTCTCATGTAAAGTGCATGAAAGAGGGAGCGTGTTCAGCTTGACAAAAGGGCAAACATACCAAGTCCTCTTTTGTAGTACTAGATACCAAAGATTCATTGAGATGTCTATATCTCTTGCATATGGATTTATTTGGTCCTATGCCAATTCAAAGTCTTGGTAGGAAAGCATACACATTAGTTGTTGTGGATGACTATTCTAGATACACATTGGTGTTCTTCTTAAGGCAGAAATCTGAAACCCCTAGTATTTTCCAGACTTTTGTTAGACAAGTTAAGAATGAATTTAATAATTCTGTGGTCAAAATCAGAAGTGACCATGGAACTGAATTTTAGTCTGAATGTATGACAAAATTCTGTGAAGAACTTGGGATTCATCAGGAGTTCTTCTCACCTAGAACACCTCAGCAAAATGGGATTGCTGAAAGAAAGAATAGAACTCTCATTGAGGCTGGTAGAACTCTACTCAGTGACACTACTCTCCCTGAATATTTCTGGGCTGAGGCAGTAAATACTGCTTGTCATGTTCTCAATAGAGCATCCATCAATAAGAAATTGAAGTTGACTTCTTATCAAATTTTGAAAGGCAGAAAACCAAACATTTCTTATTTTAGAATCTTTGGTAGCAAGTGATATGTCCTAGTGAATGGCAAGCACTACAAAACAAAGTTTGCTGCCAAATCCCTAAAAAGGATATTTGTTGGGTATAATAATAATAGTAGGGCATACAAGATCTACAACTTGACTACCCAAGTTGTAGAAGAGTCAGTTCATATTGTTTTTGATGAGTCTAAATTTATTAACAATGAATTTTCTAGTGTTTTTGTTAGTTCTACAAGTCTAACAGATAGGCTGGACAAGATGACCATCAATAATGATGCTCCTGCTAGGATGGATGATGCATGCTGTCTAGGGGGAGAACAAAACACACTGGAAGAAGAAGAGAATGAGGAGCATCAGGTGGAGGAAAATGAAGAAGGTTATGAGGTAGACAGGTTTCCTCCAGCAAGAAGACACCTAAAGGATCTTTCAGCTCATCAGATAATTGGAGATGAGAGTCAAGGTGTTCTAACAAGGAGCAAGAGCATGAACACAGTTTTGTGTTCTAGCTTTTTGTCTCAAATAGAACCCAAAAAGTTTGAAGAAGTAATGCTAGATGCTAACTGGGTTGATGCAATGCAAGAAGAGCTGAATCAATTCAGGAGATGCAAAGTCTGGGAACTGGTTCCTAAACCTAAGGATCATAATATCATAGGAACCAAGTGGATCTATAGAAACAAACTTGATGAAAATGGAACAATCATCAAGAATAAGGCTAGGCTGGTAGCAAAAGGATACAGACAAGAGGAAGGAATAAACTTTGATCAAACCTTTGCCCCAGTAGCAAGAATGGAGGCTATAAGGATGTTCCTGTCCTATGCAGTCTATCAAGGGTTCAAGGTATTTCAGATGGATGTGAAGTCATCATTTCTAAATGGTGACTTGAAAGAGGAAGTTTATGGTGAACAACCCTCAGGTTTTGTAGATCCTCACTGTCCTAATTATGTATATAGGCTTGAGAAAGCCCTATATGATTTGAAACAAGCCCCAGGGCTTGGTATGAAACCTTGTCTGCTTTCCTTATTGAGAATAAATTCTCTAGGGGAAAGATAGTTCAAACTCTATTCTATATGAAATCCAAAGGCAAGATAATCTTAGTCCAGATATATGTTGATCACATTATCTTTGGATCTACTGAGAATAACCTTTATAGGAAGTTTGCCAAACTTATGCAAGGGAAGTTTGAAATGAGGAGTATGGGTGAACTGAAGTTCTTTTTGGGACTTCAAGTTAGACAGACTGATAATGAATTATCCATATCTCAGTCTAAGTTCACTAAGGAGTTGATTAAAAAGTATGGGATGGACTCAACTTCCACCATGAAAACTCCAATGGGAACAAGTATGCCTATAGGCAAAGATGAGACAGGGAAACCTGTTGATGAGTCTTTGTATAGAGGGATAATTGGCTCCCTACTCTACTTGACTGCTAATAGACCTGACATCATGTATGCAACATATGTTTGTGCCAGGTACCAAGCATGCCCTAAGGAATCTCACTATACTGCAGTTAAAAGGATTTTGAGATATCTCAAGGGCACACCTAATCTAGGTCTTTGGTACCCTAAGAATAGAGATTTCGCACTAACTGGTTTCTCAGATGCAGATTTTGCAGGATGCAAAGAAGACAGGAAAAGTACTACAGGAACCTGTCAATTCCTAGCAGGAAGATTGGTGTCTTGGTGCAACAAAAAGCAGACCAGTGTAGCTATATCAACAGTTGAGTCAGAATATGTAGCTGCAGGCAGCTGCTGTGCACAACTATTGTGGATAAAGCACCAACTAGAAGATTATGACATCAAGGTAAGTAGAATTTCACTGTTCTGTGATTCTCCTATTGCTATTTCTATTACTAAGAATCCTGTATCACACAGTAGAACAAAACATATAGAAATTAAATTCCATTTCATCAGAGAACATGTAGAAAAAGAAAATATTAGTCTAGAGTTTGTGAATACAAATAATCAAATTGCTGATATTTTTACAAAACCTCTGGATGAAACTAAATTCAATTATTTTAAAATTGAATTAGGTATGTTGAATCTAGATTAAGTTAGCACAAGCTACCTTTAGTAGAACATGTAAGCTCAAGTTTTCATAGGAAATTTGGCTAAGTACCAAGTTTGTGTCGACATAAGCAGACCTTGTGTCGACACTCTCAGTATGTTGTGTCAACAAAGAAAACAGATGTGTTGACACAAAAATAATATCTGTGTCGACTGAAGAATAGGTGTCGACACAACTATGTCGAGACTTTCAGTTAGCTGATTTTTGTGTAGACACACAAAAATCAAAGTCGACATTGTGTCAAGACATGTCGACATCTATGTCGACACTGACATAAGTATGTCGACACATGCATGTGTCGACTAAACCTTAGTATTATCTAGACCTAGATCTATTCTGTCGACACATTAGATTTTGTCGACTAGTCCTAGTGCTAAGGCACGTCTTTTGAACTCCCCTTTACACTTAGACTATAAATAGGTGAATCCAAAATCCGGTCGACTACGCTTTCTGATTTCTTGGCTCTGCATCCTCTGTCGAGGAGAATCATCTTTCCTTTTCACCTTCATCTCTCTCTTCCTGTAATGGCGCCTCGTCTAGAAGATAAGGTGAACCAAGGATATGAGCTGGTCTGTGGTGGGTTCACGATGGCATCACCGGAGATTCAGGGAGTAATTGCCCTAATTTCAGACATCGGTTTGGAATTCTTGGTCTCTGAACCAACAAAGATATGGAAGAAAGAAGTTCTGGAATTTTATTCTTCTGCAACTACAGACGCAGACGGGAAGAAGATGAAAGCTACTGTTCAAGATACCCGAGTGAAAATTACCTTGAAAACAATCCGAAAAGCACTCCAACTCCCAAAGGTAAAGGAAGAAGTTGACGTACGACCATTTATGATCAAGGACGCCTTAAAATGGTGTGGTTTAAACCCAAATACTAAGATAGGATCATCTATCAACCGCAAAGGGATGAATTCACAAGGGAAGCTCCTTTCTGAGATTATAGGGAAGGTCATACTGTGCAAAACAGGTGGACATGACAGAATCTCAGCCACCATGTTCCACCTGATGACCAGGATCATCTTCAAGCTTAAGACTGACTGGACAACCATAGTATTTGATAAGTTATATGAAGGTATCAAGAAACCTAACCTGAGGTGAATTCTAAGTCTATGCCTATCATCTGTAATACCAGAAGTAATGAGCCACCTTCCTGGTATAAAAATAAATCAAATGAGAAGAATGGACACCAGGATTCTGTCAAGATGGGATAGGGTGTTGACTAAGGAGGTTGGTACTCCTCAAAAACAGACCAAAACAATACAGAAGAAGAAGAAAGTTGTTCCATAGAAAGAATCGTCTAGTGATTCAGAAGAAGTGCTCTTCAGTTCTGATGAAGACAGGAAACAACAACAAGATGCATAAGGACAAGTGGACAGTAGTATGCTCCTAGAGCAACAAAGAATCTCTACTCCAGGGGGAGAAGACCATGCACTAGAAGTACAAGACACTATGTTTACTTATCTGGCTGGTCAAGGGGGAGTAAATATTGCCGCTACACTAGACAGTGAATTAACAGTTGATACCGTGATGAATATAGTCTTTGATATAAATAAGGAAGCACTACTGCATGTAGAGGAAGAGGCACCTGAGGTGCATATGAAGGATACTGCTCAGATTGGGCAAGTAAGTTTCTCTTTCCTAAAAAGTGATGGCGGCAACCCCCAACGTGTTAAAGTTGAAGATGATGACGGTGACGGCGACGACGTTATCCTACATGTTGAAGATGATGACGGCGACAGCGACGGCGATGGCATTCTCCTACATGTTGAAGATGATGACGGCGACGCCGACGACGTTCTCCTACATGATGAAGATGAAGACTACATGATGTGCAGCTATATGAGATGAAGGCTTTTAAACATTATTTAGTTTATTTCTATTCTCATTTTTATTTTCATCATGTAATGTTTAAAACATTTTGTATTATTTTTATTTTCTTTATGTGGGCTGCATATAGCCAAGGTATGTTGTAAAGCCTATATATAGGCATGGACTTTCATGGTTTTATTTAGAGAATGAAAAATTGAAAACCAAAATTCAAAATTTGAATTTCCCCCCTCCTCTCTCTTCCCCTCTTGGAAACTTCGTTTCCTCCTCCTCCTCTCCTCTCCTCCTCTCCAAAATTTCGGCCTCCCCCTTTCTTTCCCTCCTCTCTACCTCCTCCTCCTCCTTTCCAATATTTGTCCAAAG
Organism: Platanthera zijinensis; assembly: GCA_039513925.1. Taxonomy (NCBI): domain Eukaryota; kingdom Viridiplantae; phylum Streptophyta; class Magnoliopsida; order Asparagales; family Orchidaceae; genus Platanthera; species Platanthera zijinensis. The sequence continues at coordinate 112,200,123 of CM077095.1, read as the reverse complement.
TCTTCCCCCTCACCCAAAAAAACCGATCAACCCCCTCCATCAAGAGCCCCCAAATCAGCCCTTTTCCATAGTGAAATCGAACAAGATCAAGGTGTTTTCTCCCTTTGTGGTTTTCCTCCATCCCGGCGTGAAGCAAAGGAAGCAGACAAGTTTTTCTCCGGTCGGCGAAACTCCGGCGGAGTCGTGGAAGAACGATCCTTGAAAGTGAACCGGAATCATCTATTCCGGTTGGGTAACGAGATCTTTTACCTCTTGTGTGATTCTTATTTTTTTAGATTTTCATTTGGTGGAATACCTTTGTGTTACTTTGGAATCGTTTTTTCGTTCGTGGTTTATCTTTCCGATTGCATGTGTTGTTCTTTCTAGTTGTTTAATTTTCCGAGAGGTTTGGCGAGCCTCGCTTTCGTTTTGTTGGGAGAGATCTACCATTTCCGAACCGAAATTTTCGGTAGATCTCTTTTGGTACAACCATCGCTCGTTCGGACCGGGTGGGTCCTTTTAGCTTGAGAGAACGACGACCTATAGTCGTTTGTTCGATCTTAAAACGGCGTGGCTACCGTACGTTAGTAATAGTTGATAACGTTGTTTGTGAGTGTGCTGCGTTTAATTATTGTGTGAGCGTAATAGTGGAAATAGAGAGGTGTACGTGTAATCCCCTTAGCCGTTATAGTGACAAACATAGTGGTCTATATCAATTTGGTATCAGAGGGAGGTTGTGTCAATTTCTTAATTGACACCATCCTATTTAATTTTAGTAGGCCGACACGCACGTGCACAAAAGTTTTCAAACAATAAAAAAGCAAAAAAAATATTTTTTGTGGTCTGCCAATAGCAGCCTAAATTTTTATTTTTAGCAAAAATTAAGAAAAAAAAATTAATTAATAATCTCCATATTTTTGCCAACAAGAATATCAAAATATATATATATATTATGTTGAAATTTTAGCGGGAACAAATCTATCTTTGAAAATTAATCAAGATCAGACTATATTTCTTTGTATTTGTGCACTTACTCCGCGTAGTCTATCCCCATTTTCCCGCTGAAAATTAAAACAAAAATGGCCTACGATGTTCACGTTTCCCGAATGAAATCTTTAGGTTCTGTCATGAACGTTAGAAAGTCTTTCCATTGTCCGATAGTGGAAGAGATTAATGGGTTGATTGGCCACCTAAAAGCTAATCAGGTTGTACCGCACTCATCTAGGCATGTTAGAGTTCCAGCTCCGACCTATGATGGGCTAGGTGGAACTCAAGAGTTTTTAAGCTGGGTAAAGGCTATGGAGCGCTATTTTGAGAGATATCAGATAGTGGACCCCCAGAGGATCCCCGTCGCGAGACTTCAATTATTTAGTCGAGCCCAGACCTTCTGGCTCAATGAGGAGAGACGTTTTGGGACATCCCTCGAAGAGTCACCTGTAGGTTGGAATATTATGAAGAATTTATTAACGGATGAGTATTACCCTCCCCACTGTCGTTCTCAGTCATCTAAAAATGTAAGTGATGCCACCTATGATTATGCCTACACCATACCAGTATGACACCCTGTACTCCCGTGCTAGGACGTCACATAAGTTTACTTCTCCCCGCCAGGGCACTAGACCCCAACTTGATTATGAGAGTGTTCCTATCCTCGTGGGTAGTCAGGCGATCAAGACACGTGAGACTAGTGAAACGACTAGGTTTGGCACTATCGATCATTCTATTCTGACTACGCCCGTAGTCTCCTTAGAGTCGCCCCCTGAGCTGTCAAATCTAGTTATTGACTCCCCTAATGAGTCTGAGGCTGATTCTATGATTGCGCCCATCACCGAGGATGAGGTTATTATCACTGACGAGTTTAGCGATGTTGAGGAGATTGGTTACCCTAGTGATCTTGATGAGGATTTCTCTTATGAGGAATCATCTCCACTCCCCTTCGATGACATTTCGGAGCCATCCATCTTGATCGTAGTGGAGTCTTTTGATGACCCTAATTCAATTGACAATCTGGCTGAATCGGAAGAGTTATCTTACGCTAAGAGCTTACCCAGTCGTGGGTTAGATGATGTTTGGGATGATGATAGTTTGACCTGTGAGAGTATTACTTTGCCCATTACTAGCCACACTAGCGTTGTGACTGATCACCCTAGTGTTGAGAGCCCTCTCCAAAATACAAGCCTCGACGTGTTAGAGGCTACGATTACACCTAATGAGAATATCTCTGATTTTCCTGAGGATCTTGTAAGTGAGGATGTTCTAGTTGATTTCTCTAATCACGAATTAATGGATGCCCCAACTGATTTGGAAGACTTACTATATGATCAACATTTATTGTTGGAAGAACTTTCGGATGAGTTGGTAGAGTCCTCCTGTGAGGAGTGTTATTCGGAGAGTGAGTTGGGTGATGATGAGCCAGATGAGTTTATCGTGAGGGAAAATCTTTTGTTTGATTTTTCGGTAGAGTTTGATGGCTTGCACCCGGAGGATTTTACTTGGACGATAAATCCATATTTTGACACTGGGTATGACGTAGCCCCTCCTCCGAAATCTATCGATGCGCCCATTCCTGAGATTTCTACTGCTACTGATGTCACAATTTATGAGTTGGAAGAATTTCCAAGTGAGAGAGTTATACTTTTGGAGGTCGTTATTGAGGTAGACCCGGATAAGCGTCCCCTTATGCTAACTCCGTGGCGTGAATTTAAATACAATATTAACTCTTTCTCGTTGTTAGTGCTACCGATAATCCCTCCTGATATGTTGACCCGACCAGCGGATCCTTTGGGTTGTGCGTTTAATTTGCCTGATTTGAGTCAATTAGTTTTACCATCCATGCTGGACCCTCCTTGGGACATGTCGCGTCGTGTGTTATTAGATATTGTGTTGGGTCATGATGACAGTCTCGTTAATTCTGTACCCTCTCAATTTTCTAAGATTCACCAAATCTCTGAGAGCACATTAATGACGTGGCCATCTTTTGTGCCATCGGACTGCATGCAGTTAGTACCACCTAATTTCATTCTACTAGTGCCTCCTGATGTAGTTCCGCTAGTGCCACCCTATTACTTTCCGTTTGCACCACCATATTTATTTCCGTTTGTGCCACCTTATGTAGTTCCGTTACCGCCATTTTCTATGACAAGTCAACATGCACTAGTAATTGCCTCTTTTGTTCTTAATTTACATAAGCATGGTAAGGAAGCGTTAGTCACACACATGTTTTCTTATCAATATATCGCTAACTTACATAAGAGGGTGTCTCCTTATAAGGTTTTCGGTTTACTCTTGGTGCGTCTCATCCCAGAACGGATGCCTTCGGGAACTATAGAAACATTGGCGATTTGGCGAGTTAGAACTTTTCGGATTTTTAATCAATTAGGAGAAACAACATATCTGTTGAAGTTAACCACTGAATGGGGTAATTCCCCTAGTTCAAATGTTTCCAATTTCACGCATTGTGTTTTTCCACCTTTTGAAATATCTAACTCTACGTTTGGTGCCACTATATTTTCATTTGGGTTGGGGGGTGAGCTTGTTCTTGGATCGTCCTCTCCATCGGTCTCCAACGGAGGTACGTTGACTGTTGATGAAGAAATTTTTCCTCTTTATTTGCCTAATGCTTTTCCCAGTTTCCCCAGGACAATCTTTTTGCTAGACAGGTTCATATTTGGTTTTTTGCTCTCCTCTCCAAGCGGTGGTATTCAGCGTTATGTGATACGATGGTGTGCTCGCCCGGTCTCCGGTGACCCTTGGATTTCGGACTCGGCGATGGTTCTTTTGGATGATGTTCTTCGGCGCCAGCACCTCCATGCCAACTCATCGGTGATGAGTTATTTTGAGCGGGGGAGGATTGATGGCGGCAACCCCCAATGTGTTAAAGTTGAAGATGATGACGGTGACAGCGACGACGTTATCCTACATGTTGAAGATGATGACGGCGACGGCGACGGCGATGGCGTTCTCCTACATGTTGAAGATGATGACGGCGACGGCGACGGCGTTCTCCTACATGATGAAGATGAAGACTACATGATGTGCAGCTATATGAGATGAAGGCTTTTAAACATTATTTAGTTTATTTCTATTCTCATTTTTATTTTCATCATGTAATGTTTAAAACATTTAGTATTGTTTTTATTTTCTTTATGTGGGCTGCATATAGCCAAGGTATGTTGTAAAGCCTATATATAGGCATGGACTTTCATGGTTTTATTTAGAGAATGAAAAATTGAAAACCAAAATTCAAAATTTGAATTTCCCCCCTCCTCTCTCTTCCCCTCTTGGAAACTTCGTTTCCTCCTCCTCCTCTCCTCTCCTCCTCTCCAAAATTTCGGCCTCCCCCTTTCTTTCCCTCCTCTCTACCTCCTCCTCCTCCTTTCCAATATTTGTCCAAAGTCTTCCCCCTCACCCAAAAAAACCGATCAACCCCCTCCATCAAGAGCCCCCAAATCAGCCCTTTTCCATAGTGAAATCGAACAAGATCAAGGTGTTTTCTCCCTTTGTGGTTTTCCTCCATCCCGGCGTGAAGCAAAGGAAGCGGACAAGTTTTTCTCCGGTCGGCGAAACTCCGGCGGAGTCGTGGAAGAACGATCCTTGAAAGTGAACCGGAATCATCTATTCCGGTTGGGTAACGAGATCTTTTACCTCTTGTGTGATTCTTATTTTTTTAGATTTTCATTTGGTGGAATACCTTTGTGTTACTTTGGAATCGTTTTTTCGTTCGTGGTTTATCTTTCCGATTGCATGTGTTGTTCTTTCTAGTTGTTTAATTTTCCGAGAGGTTTGGCGAGCCTCGCTTTCGTTTTGTTGGGAGAGATCTACCATTTCCGAACCGAACTTTTCGGTAGATCTCTTTTGGTACAACCATCGCTCGTTCGGACCGGGTGGGTCCTTTTAGCTTGAGAGAACGACGACCTATAGTCGTTTGTTCGATCTTAAAACGGCGTGGCTACCGTACGTTAGTAATAGTTGATAACGTTGTTTGTGAGTGTGCTGCGTTTAATTATTGTGTGAGCGTAATAGTGGAAATAGAGAGGTGTACGTGTAATCCCCTTAGCCGTTATAGTGACAAACATAGTGGCCTATATCAAAAAGGTCACTGGACAAGGACATGGAAGTCCAGGGAGAACCATGTATTTTACCAACTAATCTTATTCCTCCTATTCAAATGTTGCAGGAGGTGACCTTGGAGGAGTTGTTCCCTGACTCACCAGTAGTAAGGACTGAGGGGGAGCAATAACCATAGGACAAAGAACTACCAGAGACTGAGGGGGAGGAATTGCTAAAGAATACTGTAAACAAAGATACTGTTGACATAGAAAGTTCATCTTCTTATGATGAAGAGGCCAACTTGGCTAAGAAAAGGAAACTTGCTGTAATGAAGAAGAGAAGCTCTGGCTATAAGAGGGCTTTACAAACAGCCACACCACCTCCAGTTCCAAGTATGGACTTCAATTCTCTACTAGTCCACTTGCAAGTTAAGTTGGATGAGCAAAGGAAGTCTCTAGAAAAGTATGTGGATTAAACTAATAAAGAGCTGCAATTCAAGCTAGCTCAGGACATCAAGTCAATCAGATTTGAAGTAAATCTGGATAAGAAAGAGATGATAGATTGTTTCCATAAGGGAGGCAATGCTGTAGTCTATTTGGCTGAGCAACAAAAGCTTATCAAGTATGAGATTGAGGACATTGCCACAAAGTAAGGGTATGTCTTGGAAAATCAATTCAGGTCCAATGAAAATATCACAGACTCTCATAATGAAATTCTCATAAAGATTGCAGCACTATCTATTGCTGTCAAAACAAGAGTTACAAAACGAATTCAGACTGATCTAGCTGCTGTTAAAACGGTGATAGAAGCTGCCCAAACAACTATTACCACTCAAATTCATAAATTTTGAGTCTACTACAGAGAAGGGATTGATCATCTAGAAGGTCAAGTCAGATTTCATAAGAATGATCTTAGAGATCATATTGAAAGAGAAGTCATAAAGGGAGAGAGGGTGTTAGTCCAAGCTAGTTCTGACCATGCTAAATGGGTTGCTAATACCATCAGAGCTACTCTTGGCTTCCCTCCCTTTTGTGATGATGATAATGTGGCGGAATCTGGGATACAACCTGCATATATAGAGGGAGATCAGCCAGAAGTTGCTCAGGTTATATATCCTCCTGCTAATTTTGAGATGGTTCATGAACAAGTGCAGAAAATGTACAACCCTCCACAAGAGGCACAAAAGGTGGTTATTGAAAAAGTTGAAATGTCAGAGGCTGCCAAAGAAGCTCAAAGGGAAGAATTGCTATCTATGAAGAGATTCAGAGAACAGGCTGAGTTAAAGACAGACTTTGAGAAATGAAGCCCTACATGAAGGAACATCATTCTGACTGCATGGAAGGTTGTTAAGGACAAGACCCATGATAGGGATAAGTGGTACTAAGAGCAGGAGTAGAATAAATTTTAAGCTAGACAGGAAGCCATTCTTCAGTATAGGAGGAGTGCAAAAGTTGGGAAGCTACCTACAAATGCTATAGAGCCCATCAAGTATTTTCCTAAGCCCTTTCACTACTTTGAAAGGCAAAAAAATAAAAGCTGAAGAAATAAAGAAAAAGGATCTTAAAGGAAAGAAGCCTGCTGAAGATACAGAACCAGCTGTGAAGGCAAAGATAAAGTCTGGTCAAGGCATTGTAATAAGGGAGCCTAACAAATCTTAGGATAGATAGGCTTATGATAATAAACAATATAGCTTTTTTGATTTTTTTCTATAAGAGAAATGATGTAAATCAAATATTTTCTACTAGATAAAATAAGTTTTACTGTTTATTTTAGATTGTTTACATTGTTTGAATGTTTACTTGCACTGGAATGAATGTACATCTATGTCTTATGTGTTTTATCTTAACTGGTGTATATCTTTGACTAAGGGTTATGACTTCTCCAAATAGGGGGAGATTGTTGGGTACACTAGAAGTATGTACCAGATTTGGAGAAGATTCATCCTAGTCAATGATATACATCAATATGTATTTGATGTATGTTTAAGTTTCCTTGTGCAGGTTAAAGAAGTGGAAGAAAAATATTCTAAGTACAAGTGTCGACACTAGAAGCAAAGCTGTGTCGACACCCAGACATTGTGCCGACACCTAAAGAAGTAGTTGTGTCGACACCCAGAATTGTGTCGACACCTAAAGAAATAGTTGTGTCGACACCCAGAATTGTTTCGACACCTAAGGCAGGAATTGTGTCGACACCCAGTAGTTTTTTGACACCAGAAGAAAGGCATGTGTCGACACTCAGGAATTGTGTCGACACCTGAAGAAGGTGTGTGTTGACAACTAGACACACATTCAATGCTGTCTTTCAGCAACAACTAGACACACACTCAACGCCATTTTACAGCAACAGTTATACTGGGTTTAAAGACTATTATCGACAGCTAGACATACACTCAACGCCATCTGTCTGCCGTAGTTATGTCGAGACCAGGAGCAGTTATGTCAATACACTGGACTTGTGTCGACACATATAAATAGAAGATGTGTTGAGAAGCAGAAGAATGACTATGTCGACACTTGGAGTATTGTGTCGACATTATCTAGACTTGTGTCGACACTTTGTCTACTTGTGTCGACACATGTGGAGCAGATTGCTGAGTGGATTGTGCTGAGTTGTAGAATCTTTATGGAATCAACTGTCATGACTGGTGGGTTAACAACTGTCATTACCAACTGGTCTGACACCTTTGTCATAACTGACAGAAGGTTGTTACAAACCGGATCAGCCGGTAACCATGAAGAAAATCTATACAAAGGACTGATCTCTAACAACCATACAATAATATAGAAAAGGCCAGAAAAGCCATCAACTAAGAAAGAGAAAATTCACAACAAGTAAAAGGGGAAACCCTTTAAGAAGGCAGATCCAGAACAGTCTGCAGAATAGATTCAGATCTCATTCTGAATTCAAGGAAGGAGCTGACAGTGGATCAACTTCTACATCAAGAACAGTCCAACCTTATTTTGTTCTATCAAGAAGCTTTGAAACAACCAAGTCTGGTTGGAATTGAAGATCAAAAACTGATCAAGAAGAACATCAATAGAGGGATCGATCTGGTGATATCATTTGTATCTCTTTTATTACACAATTTCGTATAGGTTTTGTCGTAGATCGGAGCTGTAAGCCTATAATTATAAAGGCCTAGGTCTGTGAGCCTGAGTGGTAGGACTTGTGAAAAGTCTGAGTTGTAAGCCTAGAGATAAGGGCTGAGGTAGGGCTGAGGCCTAAGGTAGGATTCTGGAAAGGATCTGAGGTAGGACTTGCAAAAGTCTGAGGTGTAGGAACCATTTTGGTTCTAAGTTGTAGGATCTTTGGATCTGAGAAAGTGGAAAGAAGTTAGGTTGAATCCAGTACTCTACTAGATAGGCGAATGGGGAAAGTGGACGTACCCATTTCTTGGGGAACAACTATAAATCTGGTGTTCTCTGTGCTGTGAATGTTCTGTGTTGTGTTTATATTTTGTTTGTGCCAAGCAAGGTATGTTTAATTGCCTAAAATATTAAAGGAAAAATTAGAACCTATTCACCCCCCCCCCTCTAGGTGTTTAGGCTCTTGAATTAAGTCTTTCAGCAAAGGCTATATGGTAGAGTTCTACAAGGATAAGTTCATGATAAATTCGTCTGATAGCTCAGAAACTATTTTAATAGGCACTCAGAGTAGAAATATTTTTTGCTTTAATTTTCTTTGCTTACACTCTTCTACACCAGTGTGCTTTTTCGCAAAAGATAGTGCATCTCTCTGTGACCAATGACACAAGAGATTAGCACATATTTATTTCAAAACTATTAATGTATTACTTTCTCACAACTTAGTGTGTGATGCCCCCATTATTAAGTGCATTAAAGAGAGACCTTGTCACTCATGCCAAATGGGTAAACAGACAAGGGCTACCTTTAAGAGCATCATTGGCAAAGATTCTACTAGATGCTTAAATTTTCTCCATATGGACTTATTTGGTACCTTGCAAATTCGTAGTTTATGAGGTAAAACTTGCACGTTGGTTATTGTTGATGACAACTCAAGGTTTGCTTGGGTGTTCTTTTTGAAACACAATTCAGATACATATGATTCTTTCACCAATTTTGTTAGACAAATTCAGAACAAATTGAACTGTCTATGGTCAAAATCAAAAGTGACCATGGAATAGAATTTGAATCGGTGCCATGACAAAATTCTATGTAAGCCTAGATATATATCTTTCATGAGTTTTCCTCTCCTCGCACTCCACAACAAAATGGAGTTGTTGAGAGAAAGAATAGGACTCTCATAGAGGCATGCATAACTATGTTGAACGATTCTTGTTTACCAGAGTATTTCTGGGCAGAGGCCATCAACACTGCTTTCCACGTGCAAAACAGAGCGCTTATAAACAAGAACCACCATAAGAAAACTTATGAACTATTGAAGGGCAAGAAACCAACTGTGTCTTATTTTAGAATCTTTGGTAGCAAATGCTTTGTACTTAATAATGGGAAGTATTACAAAAATAAGTTTAATGAAAAGTGTTTTGAAGGTATTTTCGTAGGCTATATTAGCCATAGTAAGGCATATAGGATTTTCAATAAGAAAACCTTGGTGATAGAAGAAACCTTTAATGTTGTATTTGATGAGACGAGCATGCTTCATAGCAGCTCTACTAGTGTATTTATTGAAGATGCAGGTACACAGTTAAAAGAGCTAAGCGTGGAAGAAAATTAGAAGATAGATGCTCCAAGCTTAGTCAAAGTCAACATTTCAAGCCTGGTGGAAGATAAGCTTCAAGATGAAGAGCTCCATCAAATTGAATAAGATGCACAATAAGCAGCAGAACCTCCTAGTGGCATAGAGGATGCGAGGAATCTAGTGATCAAACACTCAAGAGACCATCCAGTTGATCAGATCATTTGATACCCTCGTGATTTTAATACCCCCTCCCCCTTACTCAGGAGGTTACCTGGTCTTATGCCCAGAACCGCCTCCTCACGGTGACACTTAGTACACACGGCTAGTCAACATCGCAAGACTCCGATCCTGCTGGCTTATGCAATCATTACCTGTAGGCCAAGTGAGAATAGAAGTACATCGAGAAGTTATAAAAACTAGCAAATCCACAAGTCACATCAATATCATCACATATATAGATGAAAAGTACAACAGTCTACAATTAGTACAAAAATGAGGGAAGGGCTTATGCCCGATACATGCCAAATAAAATTAAGTCTCTCTCACACAAACACTAAGCGAAAGTTGTCACTAAAACACTCGTCATCACCTGACGTTGAACTACAGTAGTAATGCGCTGCAACTGCTCCTTAAGTCCTGCCACCTCATCTTGCTGGTCATGATGGCGCTCCAACTCTTGAGCTCCTAAAATGATACGGTCACAACCGACTGTTAGTCATAAATACTAAGCCATTTTGTCCTCACCTCACCCCAGCGATTCCTAGGCACCAAGCGAGAGGACGAAAGCGGAGGACAAAAAAGCAGTACAAATAGAAGCAGGTGACGGTGGATCTATGCTATCATGGATATATTTCTAACAGTTTTGTCATTGTACTAGCAGTTCTATATATCACATGTAAAGTAAGCAAGCAATACTAAAAAGAAGTGTAGTAAGTAATGTAAAGAAAAAATGGCAATGTAAACTATCTACTACTACACTATGATCACATGAGTACCATAACTTATATGAATGCATATACAAACTTATATATTGAGGTTTTAGGAATATAATTTATCATATAAAAGAGCCCATACTAATTTATATGATAAGGATCTGCGGTACGTATGTCCTAAGTATGTATGTTTGTATGTTATGATGTGTAATACGGGTTATGATTCATACAAGTGAAACTCACACACACGACTCTGTGATCAAAGACCTTTAGTTCCCACTTTTTGGAGTTATCTTAACTCTCGGGTACCACCATTATGGCTACGACAGCAGCGGAGCGGGCGTCTCCGCATCCTAGGCGGGTATATACATTGCTAGGCCTAGAACCTTTGTACGCCTCCGTACACGTCTTAGGTGCACATTCTAGAGTCTTTGCATACTAATTTGCTAGCAAATCCACCAGTCTTTTTGGTCGAGTGTGCATTTTCGGGGATTGTCCTCCAGACCGCAGTGTAAAACAGCCCACTGGCCCCTTAAACCCTCATACCTCGCCAAGGTCACCGTACTGTCATTGGTATGACAACAAGCCAGTACCACATGACCCTCCACTAATATGTTCAATGCAAATGCAAATTATTTCCAACCCGAGCTTCCAGCTCGCAGGACCAACCCGTCCTGAAGTAACCACCCGAGCCTCCAGCTCGCAGGACTAAACCTGTCCTCCATCCAAACATCCGAGCCTCCAGCTTACAGGACAAAACCCGTCCTGTATCCTCCAACTCTATACGGGTGAGTTTTTCAAATCGTTCTTATAACCTATTAGAATTATCTTGTCTAATTCTTATTATACATAGACGTTTAGGGTTAATCCTTGGACTGCCCAGGGCATGCCCGGTGAAAGGCTCTCGAGGGCACTAGGAACAACGTTGGACTGAAGCCCAAAGCTTCCTTTCTCAAGGACACTTACTTTTATTAATGTCTACCCATTATTAATACCCCAATCTCGTATTTACTTTTGAGTAAACCTAATGACTTAAGGTACTGATTGGGAGGGCGGCGATCTTTCATCGGGCCCCGTTATAGTTGTTCTCCTCTTGGCTTGCACTCTATCACTCGTAATAATGTAGTGACATACCCGTGACACCAAGCAAGGTTTCAACTTCCCAATACTTCTCTAAATCCAGCCACCTATCATTTTCATATGGGTCCTAGTGTTACACGCCACTTTTACTAAGCGCATCCCATGACCTAATTCTAACCCGTATGAGACGACTTCCAATTCCTTGGGCCAAAGGCCCCTAAATATTTATCATGGGTTTGTCATGTGAATGAAGTTGACCATTTAGAATTTCATCATTTTTTTAAGTATTTTGGACCATAAATTAAATCATTTAATTAGGTGACCTAGGTCACTTTGTACATGAGCTACTATATCCAATGGTCCATTATGTCCAGATAATTTACCTAGAGTTCATCTAGATTAAAAATAGTTGTTAACCAAAGATACTAATTTTTTCACTGGATTTACCATTCATTTTCTATTTATGATTATAATCACAATTATTCCATTTTCCAAATGAAGCACCTAAAATATTCAACTAAAAATTCATAGAAAATTACTGAAGATTAACATTGTCATAATAATGCTCAAAACAGAATTTCATACTCCTAGCCAGTGATTTGACCTACAATAATTACATGTGAAAATTATTACAAAATGTCACTACTAAGGTTTTCAGCATAATTAATCATCCAAAATTCTTAAATAAATTCACAGGAGTTTATATCACGGAAATAAGAGTCTATATATTTTTCCATAATTTTCCAAATATTATTACCCCTACTTTTAATTTAAATCCAAAAAGGGTAAAATTATAAATATACTATATACACAAGATATAATTCTCAAACAAGATCATAACTTTTTCAAGAGATTATGTCTTATTAATGCTTGAAATAAAACTTTGGAATTTTCTAAGATCAGTAGCCCTATTTCTCATTTTTATTTCTAAATGAGCTTATTTTCCAATAATTCAAAATAATGGGATTTTTGATCCCAAAAATCCCAATCTTTCTATTGGAGGTGTATTTCATCCCTATGAGCCTCTGTCCAAAATCTCATGGACAAGTATTGAGTCAAATGGCCTAATTTCCCATTTTACTATTGGCACATCATTTGCAAATCTACCTCCTCCACGTATGTTGGATTTTATCCAACATACAAAGGTTCAAATGGTCTTAAACTTTTACCATGGTCATATGATGACACTAGAGCCATGCTACCCAAATTTAGTTCATTTGGAAAAGGGAATTTCCCTATATTTCATTTATTTAATAATTGATATTTTTATAAAAACTATAGAAAATTACCTTCCAAAATTTATGATTTTTGGGCAGGACCTAAGTCTATCATAAACACATGCATTACATAAATTTCATTGCATGTGTACTTATAATTTAACCTAGACATCCATTTGAAATTTTGTCCTAGTATAGGAGTAGTCCTAGGAGAATACACTACAAGGAGCTACATAGCTCCAAAGTGCATGTTTAGGGTGTCATATTAAAGGCAAGACTTAGCTCTATAATTTTTATGTTGTTGACCAGTTCTGGATTTGCCTTTAATATGCTTAGATTTAGCATTCAAGTGATAGTATAAAATATGACAAAATGCACATATAGTTATTTTATTTCATAAAAAATTCAAGGGCATCGGGTTATCTTCTTCAATGAGCCAACAACTCAGATTTAACCCGCCTGTAGCAACTCGATCTCCTAATTCTGGCCACTTGGGCCACTGCCACTGCCTGTGATTATCTCCACCACCTCTATTGAGGTGGCGGCTAGTATTTCCTAGCGATATGGCTATCGGAGGCGGATCCTCTAGCAAGCTCGAGCAATAAGAAATGCTAGAATTTCTCCCTCTTTCTCACATGGCATCGGGCTCAATTAAGCCCGATGTCTCTCCTAGTGGATATAGAATGAAAGTGAAGGGATAGATCACACTTACTCTAGAGTTTATATATATGTATATATATAAGGAAACATTAAGCACAAAAATAGAAAGCAAGGGCAAACAAGACGACACAAAGATTTTATAGTGGTTGCCCTAAAACTTGGGTACATCCACTCTTCTACCACCCTGGTAGGAATCCACTATAGGTTTTTGATCAGGTGCCCTGCCACCACAGATTTTTGTTCAGGTGCCCTGTCACCACAAGATCTATATTCAAGGGAGATCTAACAACCCTTTGAGCTTTTGACCAGGTGCTCAAAAATCAAACTAAGTCTTTTGATTAGGAGACTTAACAACCAAAGGGATAACTTTTGAAGAGAGTAAAAACCCTGTACACAGGAAATTGAAAAGTAAAAAATGATATTATCTTCTCTGTCGCAATGCTCTGAGAAGACTAGTGGATTTTGTTAATGTTGTCAAAGCTTCCCCGAGTTATAGAAATCTGATCAGGAGTGGAAGCTTTGCTTCAGGGTGTAGGCCTTCAAAGAATACTTCTCCTTCCAGTATATGTATCTGAGTGATTGTGAAGTTGATCTCAGAATGATGATTGTTTACTGGAAGAAAAGCTTAAGGCAGAAAGTCTGAATCAATTAGCCTGTAACTGTCTGTGTGTATCTCTTAAGGTAGAAAAACTTCTGATAATATTCTATATCTGTATGCTTGAGGAATTCAAATATTTGAATTCATTCTGAATAGTTGGAGCATTCCCTAGACTGATAACTACCTTGGAAAAAGATTAGCATTTAACTCTGTGATAATATCCACATTTAATGCTGCCTTTAAACGGCTATATTCATAAGAATATATTGCATTAAATATCAGAGCCATAATTGCCTTAAATTAATCTCATTAAAATATTCTATCTTCAGAATAATTTTCCTGAAATTAAGTTTTGAAGATAATCTGTTTCTGGAAAGAAATAACTGCCTAAACCTCTGTCTGGAAAACGTCGAACTGAGCAAGAAATTCATCGACCTGAGCTCAGAGATCGTCCAGCTGAAGATGCTTATTCGTTGATCTAAGCTCAGAGATCATCAAGCTTAGACTTGTTGTCGTCGAGCTGAGATGGTAGATTAGAGGTAGACGATCGTCGAACGGAGCTCCAAGTTTGTCGAGCTGATAAGGCACTTCGTCGAGCTGAGATTCTGATATTAGTTCACAGTTCATTGATCTCAGCTGGACTTTCATCGAGATCAACTCAGAGAAGGAACTCTGAGTTCGTCGATCTGAGATCGACGATCGTCGAGCTGAGTTTGACTATCATCGAACTGAATTTCCTAAACTTGAAATCTTCAAAGTCAAAACCCTTGAAAATACTATGACCCTAGACTATACAAGATGGATCAATCTAAGCATCCTAATAGTAATCCTTGCCCAAATCAGAACTAGGGTTCCAACAATCTCCCCCTATTTGGGTGAGGATACTATTTAAAAAAACAAAACATAAAGCATACAAAAATTTGACTGAATTATAAATTTTTAGATATATAAAGGTGCTTTGAGAATGTTTATAATCGATAAAGATTCAAATTTGTAAACAGAAATAGAGAATCTTTCTGACGAGCTGCTGATGGAAGAACTGAGGATGATTTGGTGAGAGAAAGCTCTCTGGTGGAATCTTCAGCTTCCCTTTTGCTTAGCTTTAGATCTTGACAACCTATAGATATACTGAGAAGAGGCTGTAGAAACAATAGCTTCTGGAGACTATCAAATACCACTGTTCCTCTATGGTAGGATAGATCTTTTCCTTAAAAAAAAGGTTATGTGTTCTAGACCTAGGTTACCTTAGGTCTTAATTTTCTTTCATAATAATAATTGGAAATATAAGAATACTCTGGTTGATCTTTATATCCTAGTGGATGATGTTTCCTAGGAGGGATGATCCATTGAGTAAAAGAATTCATAAATTTCTGTGTTTGATTATATTTTTGAAATGAATTAAAATTTTTGTTTTGCAAGTTTGAGTTCGACGAATCATATTGATTTCGTCGATCTGAGTTCGACAAATGAAAGTGGGTTCGTTGAGCTCCATTCATAGAATGATAGTAGTTGTTTTCTGTGTTCCACATTCATCAATCTCGGTTTGACGAATCATATGGATTTTGTCGATCACAGTTTCTTTGATAATTATACTGAAATCTAGCGTTCATAGTTCATCGATCGGAGTTCGACAAATGATGCTAATTTCATCATAAAACTTCAGTTACTTTATCTAAATCTTCTAACTTTTCTTTCCCTTTTGCTGATTTTAAAGAAACTATCTTTTCAAGAGCATTTTTTAAATCTTCTTTAAGTTTTATGTTTTCAGAAGATAGATTATTTTGTTCAGTTAATTTCTCTCTGAGAAGTTTTATTTACTTCTCAGATTGAATCGAATTTTCACATAATAATTGAAAATCTTTTTTAAAATGTTCTAAAGTGAAATGAAAACAAGAGATTACCGGGTCTTTTTTAGACTCATATTCTGAATCAGAATTGCTGTAGGATGCATTTATTGCCATTAGGCAGAATTCTCTTGCTCTTGATTCTTCTTCATCTTTAGTTGTACAGGATGAAGTTTCTGAATCAGATTCACTCCATGTTTCAGCAACCATTACTGTGAGAGAGTTCCAAATATCCTTTGCTGAAGAGCATTCAACCACTTCCTGAAAAATGTCATCAGACATTGATTGATCAAAAATATTCATGGCTTTTACATCTGTAATTTTTAGTTTTTTCTGAGCATCTGTCCACTCAGGTGGTGGAACTGCACTTATGCTTGTTGTTGTAGTTGGTGTAGGGGGGCCTATCAAAATATAATTGTATATGTATTCATCAATAAAATTCATATAAACCTTAATCCTTGTATTCCAAAGTTCAAACTTATTAAGATTGCACACTGGAGGTCTGGTGCTTGAGTACTCCTTATTTTGTGCCATGATATAAAAGGACACTAGAGTATATGAGATTTGTCAAAGATCTTTTGGTTCAGTTGTTAGCCTGTGAAACTAAACAACATTACCCTCTGATACCAATTGAAAGTGAAGGGATAGATCACACTTACTCTATATTTTATATATGTATATATATAAAGGAAACATTCAGCAAGAAAATAGAAAGCAGAGACAAACGAGACGAAACAAAGATTTTATAGTGGTTCCCCTAAAACTTGAGTACATACACTCTTCTACCACCTAGTAGGAATCCACTACATGTTTTGGATCAGGTGCCCTGCCACCACAGGTTTTTGCTCAGGTGCCCTGTCACCACAAGATCTATTATCAAGAGAGATCTAACAACCCTTTGAGATTTTGACCAGGTGCTCAAAAACAAAACTAAGTCTTTTGATAAGGAGACTTAACAACCAAAAGGATAACTTTTGAAGAGAGTTAAAATCATGTGCACAGGAAATGGAAAAGTAGAAATGATATTGTCTTCTCTGTCTCAATGCTCTTAGAAGACTAGTGGATTTTGTTGATGTTGTCAAAGCTTCCCCTGAGTTATAGAAATCTGATCAAGAGTGGAAGATTTTCTTCAGGGTGTAGGCCTTACAAGAAAATTTCTCCTTCCAGTATACGTATCTGAGTGATTGTGAAGTTGATCTCAGAATGATGATTGTTTGCTGGAAGAAAAGCTTGAGGCAGAAAGTTTGAATCAGTAAGCCTGTAACTTTCTACGTGTATCTCTTAAGGAAGAAAAACTTCTGATAATATTCTATATCTGTATGCTTGAGGAATTCAAATATTTGAATTCATTCTGAACATCTGGAGCATTCCCTAGAATGGTAACTGTCTTGGAAAAAGATTAGCATTTAACTATGTGATAATATCCACATTTAATGCTGCCTCTAAACGGCTATATTCATAAGAATATATTGCATTAAATGTCAGAGCCATAACTGCCTGATATTAATCCAATTAGAATATTCTGCCTTCAGAATAATTTGCCTTTAATTAAGCCTTGAAGATAATCTGTTTCTAGAAAGAAATAACTGCCTAAAACTTTGTCTGGAAAACGTTGAACTGAGCAAGAAATTCGTCGACCTGAGCTCAGAGATCGTCGAGCTGAAGATGCTTATTTGTCGATTTGAGCTCAAAAATCGTCGAGCTTAGACTTGTTGTCGTTAAGCTGAGATGGTAGATTAGAGGTAGACGATCGTCGAATGGAGCTCCAAATTCATCGAGCTGATAAGGCACTTCGTCGAGCTGAGATTTTGATATTAACTCACAGTTTGTCGATCTTAGCTGGACTTTTATCGAGCTCAACTAAGAGAAGGAACACTGAGTTCGTCGATCTGAGATCGATGATCATCGAGCTGAGTTCGACTATTGTCAAACTGAATTTCCTGAACTTGAAATCTTTAAAGTCAAAACCTTGGAAAATCCTATGACCCTAGACTATACAATATGGGTCAATCTAAGCATCCTAATAGTAATCCTTGCCCAAATCAGAACTAGGGTTCCAACATAGAGGACTAGCACAGAGGGAGGGGAGGAGAAACAAACCTGGATGCAAGCTTAGTGGCGCGTGCGGTAGTGGTGAGCCATGGCCGATCCTTGCTCCGTCGAGTTAGCTCCAAATCTCGATTCTCCGGTTAAAGCTTAACTTCATAAATCATTTCCCACTCCTCTGGCTCAACAATGGTGACGACGGGCTTGACAGAAATGGGGGCAACGATTAGGTTTCGTTTCTTCCCTTTTTATAAAAAGAATTCAGGTTTAAGTTGCTTGCCGTATATCACCCATGTATTGGACCATCAATCATTGCCTTAAATAGGTCTTCTTGAAATGATCAAAGTATTAAATAGGTTTGCTGAAGAGATTAGGTTCAAACGTGGCATCATCATTTTATCGCGAAACCCCGGTTTAGGCCAGATATATATAAACCAGCAAATATAGCTTAGAAAGGAAAAATACTCTAAGTCCAAAAGCATTGAGTGGTGTTGAGACAACTCAATGCCGCATTGAGTCTACTCAATGACAACAGTAAGATGAAAATACTCTATCCAAAAGCATTGAGTGGTGTTAAGACCACTCAACACTGCGTTGAGTCCACTCAACGCCAAAAACAAGATGAAAATACTCTGCCCAAAAGCGTTGAGTGGTGTTGAGACCACTCAATGCCATGTTGAGTCCACTCAGTGCCACAACATCCAGAATGTTTCTAAGTCAAAAGCATTGAGTAGCATTAAGACCACTCAATGAAGCGTTGATTCCACTCAATGCCTCATCAAATGGCATCGTGTTCACTCAATGCCTATTGATTAAATAGCATGGCATTGAGTCCACTCAACACACTCAACAATTCGTCGAGTGGCGTCGTATTCACTCGATGCCCTGTTGAATCCACCCTATCTCCTTAGGTAAAACCTATCCTAACCTCATTCACTCACCACATATTCTACCCTAAACCTAGTTAAGGGGTCTAGAAGAAAATGGGATGTTATAGTGATGGAGAAAGAACAAGAAGAGGTACAACTAATGAAATTTCACACTTGAGTTTTCTCCCACAGATTGAGCCAAAGAAATTTGAGGATGCAAATAGAGATGCTTCATGGATCATTGCAACATAAGAAGAGCTCAATCAATTTAAGAGGTGCAAAGTTTGGGAGCTGGAACCAAGACCCAAAGGATACAATGTGATCAGGACGAAATGGGTCTTCAGAAATAAGCTGGACGAAGATGGCCTTATTATAAAGAACAAAGCTAGACTTGTAGCTCAAGGGTACAAACAAGAAGAAAGGATCAACTTCGATCAGACATTTACTTCAGTGGATAGACTCTAAGAAACCAGGTTGTTCCTCGCATACGCAACTCACAATGGGTTCAAGGTCTATCAAATGGGCGTGAAGTCATCCTTCCTTAATGGTAATTTAAAGGAAGAAGTATATGTGGAACAACCCTTAAGTTTTGTAGATTTTTCATTCCCTGATCATGTCTACTTTCTTCATAAAGCTTTATATGGTCTTAAACAAGCTCCTTGAGCTTGGTATAAGACGCTACCTAGCTTTCTTCTTGAGAATAATTTCATAAGGGAAAAGATAGATAAGACATTATTTCTTAAAGAAGTGAAAGACAAGATTTTGCTAGTGCAAATCTATGTCGATGACATTATCTTTGGATCTACGGATGACAAACATTGCAAAAAGGTTTCTAACTTGATTCAAGAGAAGTTTAAAATGAGCAATATCGGAGAGCATAAGTATTTCTTAGGACTTTAGGTGAAATAATCTGCAGATGGAATTTTCATCTCGCAGACGAAATTCACCGAGTTAATCAAGAAATTCAGAATGGAGAACGCAGCATCTATGAGGAATCCAATGGGTTCAACTATGAATTTGGACAAGGATAAAAAAGAGAAACCTTTTGATGGAACCAAGTATGGAAGCATAATTGGATCCTTGCTTTATCTTACTGCTAGAAGACTGAACATAATGTTTTCAACATGTGTATGTGGTAGATTCCAAGTGAACTCTAAGGAATCTAATTATACCACTGTGAAAAGGATTTTGAGATACATAAATGGTACACCAAATCTTGGTTTATGGTACCCAAGAAGTAAAAACTGTGAACTAATTTGTATTTCAGATGCTATCTGTACAGGAAGCAGGTATGATAGGAAAAGCACTTTTGGGACGTGTCAGTTCCTAGGAAGAAGGCTTATTTCATAGAGCAGTAAGAAGCACAATTGTGTTGCAATCTCGACTGCCGAGTCAGAGTATATCTCTACAGGCAGTTGTTGCGCACAACTTCTATGGATAAGGAATCAGCTTGAAGACTACAACATGAAGCTGAAGGAGATTCCCATGTTTTGCAACTCTTCTAGTGCAATAGCAATTGCTAACGATCTAGTCTCTCAAAACCGGACAAAACACATTAATATAAGGTACCATTTCATCCTGGAGCATATGGAGAACAGGGACCTCAATCTCTGTTATGTCCTGATGGATAAGTAAGTGGCCGATATTTTCACAAAGCCGTTGGACGAGTCCAAGTTCAATTTCTTCAAGATGAAACTTGGTATGCTCAACAAGGAGTCATAAAGATTCAAGAAATAAGCCAAAAGTACAGGAATTCATCATCTCAAAAAATCTAAGGAAAATTCGTCGAGTATACCCGTGTAATTTTGACGAATTCGTCGAGGCTTCACGTGAAATCAGGACTTCTTCACGAGTCATTTTTGACGAATTACTTAGATTACACGAGTCATTTTGACGAATTTATCAGGATTTCTCAGGACATTTCATCTAATCTGCTCAAGGTCAATTTTTTTTCTTTCTAAGTCTTTATGTATTGGATCCGAAGAGTAATTTCCAAATAGGTACGCGCCTCTCTATCTCTCTCTCTTCAAAATGTTAAAACTATATAAATAGGACTTAAGGCATTCAGATTTTGCACGATTCATCAAGACTTCTTTACTCCTTCCGACAATTCAACTCCCGGTAGAGGGTATTCACTGCAGATTCTCCTCCGTCAGTGTAGGACTTCACCGTCGATTTCGTCAAAGGAAATCCTCCTAACTTCATCTCAAGTCGTGCCGCAGTTCGTCTCTAGAAATTTTCGTCCTTCCCGTTAGTTATAGTTCGATTTTCAGTGATGGCTCCCAGAGGTAGTGGAAACCTTCAAGTCTGTGGTGAACTTGTACGCACAAGATTTTTTTTCAGTCTCAGATGAATTTAGAAATATCATCTTGATACTCGAGATGGCAGGGCTGACCTTTCTTCTGGAACACCCTTGTCAAGTCCTTAATCGAGATGTCCAGGAGTTCTATCAAAATGTCAAGCTTTGTCATGAAGGGACAGTGATAAAAAGCAAAGTGAGGAACACTTCTATTAAAGTGAAGGCAAGTCTCTTGAATAGATACTTGCGGATTCCATCAGTGGTTGAGGAAGAATTGATTGAAAAGGCAGATTTCCATCGAGCTCTTCTATTTTGTGGTCTGCCAAGAAGAACTACCTCGATCCAAAGGAAAGGGATGAATGAGGAAGGGAAACTGCTATCAGATATTATGGGAAAAGTCATGTTATGCAAGGTTGGATCACATGACTACTTTTTTGGTGAGATGTTCAAGCTCCTCGTAGTTGTGATCTGTAGGAAGAGGATTGACTGGGGAAGAGTCCTTTGGGAAAATCAAGGAATGTTGGATGCACTGAATTTTGGAAGAATTCTCACTCTCTACTTGAATCAAATGGACAAGAATCGGTTTGACATGTCTTCAGGTATACCTATTCATTATCGGAAGAAGATTGACTCTTCCATTTTCAGCAGGTGGGAGAGGAGAATTCACAGGATAGGTTGGATGCAAGATGCAGGTGAGGAAGAGGAATTCCTTGAGGAGGAGAGAATTCCAACTCCTGCCCCCCAATGACGCACCTCAGAGTTCTGGTGCCGTTGTTGAGGGGGAGACACTTCCCTCTATAATTGTTGATGTTCCCATTTCTCCTAAGCCTGTTCTAGTTTCTACAGAGACAGTGGTTGAAGATACAATTGTTCTTGTTGCAGAGACAGTTGTGCTAGAAGCTGATGTTGTTAAAGTTGGTGATGTTACTGTTAGTAATCATGATGTTGATGCTAAGATCAATGAGGATGATGTTGCTGATGTTGTTGTTGTTGATAATTTTGTTGATGTTACCAATGATGTTGATAGTGATGTTGATTTTGTTGATGATGCTGTTGATGAGAAAGCTACTGCTACTGCTAATATGATAGTAAGTCTCCCAATAGATCTTCTAGTTATGGCTAAGGGGGAGCTGAACCAGCCTTCTAATACTCTTCAAGACCAAATTGACAAGTTTATCCATGATCTCGAGCAAGGGATTGCTAGGATACCAGGTGGGCCTCTAGTTGAGGTGGATAACATCCTTGAGATTTCTGATGAGGAAGGAGAAACAGAGGTGCTTCCTCCTATCCTAGAGGTTATAGATCCCACTCTCCTGCTGAAAGCTCATGTCTCTCTGGTGGCACTTTCTCCTAGTGACTCTGAGAATGTTGCAAATCTCCCTTCACCTACTATACCTCAAGCTAAGGATATTCCAAGTACCAGTTCAAAAAATTCTATGTTGAAATCTATAGAAGCAATGCTTTCCAAGCAAAGATCATACTTTGATCACTCCCTGAAGAAAGTACTAAAAAAGGTAGAAGAGGTGTAAAGAGATATGAATAATGGACTTGCTGAAGTCAAGGTCAATTTTGAGAAGCTAGAATCCAACCTGGATAACTGGCTAGTGCAAGATCGCAAAGCAATTGTGCGCACAATGAAAGGACTTATCGGGAATTTGGAGGACACAAGGCATGTGCATGACACAACAAAAACTATTATTGATGCACAAAATGTCAGGATGGACCATTTTGATAGACATATGGTCTACTTTAGAAATACTATTATTAATGTCATCACTAAAGATGCTATAATGGGGGAGAGAAAACTTTAAAAGAAGGTGAATGAACTTGAAGCTGCCATGTAACAATAGTTTCAATGTGTCAATACATACTAATATGAAAACTTCAAATGGCTGCATGGAGAACTCTTTGGATCTCAAGTAAGTGTTGAAGCTAGAATGCCAGAAACAGTACATGATACTGTTCAACCTCATCAAGAGTACACTCAGTACTAGGCAGATACTCAGGAATGGATAAATAATCAAGATTGGACAGAGACTACTGAAAATATCGATGCTGCTGCTAAAGATGAGGTAGAATTTGTTGATAAACCATCTCAACCAACTCTCAAGAGAAGAAGATATGGAGAAGGCCCCACTTCTTACAGGTCTAACCCAAACTAGGAACCTGTTGAAGTATGGATCCCAATCTCAAAAGGGATTATACTGGACACTTTCACACTAGTTGATGTAGCTAATAAAGATAGGTGGTTACACTACAGTAGAGAGGAATGGTAAAAGCATGATGTTATCAATGCTAAGAGGAGGATACATTTCAGGAAGTACAGGAGTGATGTACCAGATGCTCCTCCTCCTTCGCCAAAGTATTTCCCTAAGCCAAAAGTATATTTTGACAGGAAGAATGAGAAGGTCAGTGGAAAGTCTGCTTAAATTTCATATTCTATGTCTGTGATTGTGTGTGAATCTGGAAATGTCATTAAGAACTATTTATAGAAGATTATTGTTTTGCTGAGATTTCTGCTAGTTTTACTTTATTTACATTTCCTTCTATGATTGTGTGTAAGATTATTTTATGTGCAATTCACCTTTGTGTATAGGGTTATGACTTCTTTAATTAGGGGGAGATTGTTGGGTATTGTTTCCATAATAATCATGATTTGAAAAAGTCCCCCTTGAACTTAGATGAGTTGAGTTGTATTTGACTTTACTTTCAAGTTGTGTGCTTGCATGACTTAATTGCAAAGTACACACAAATGTCAGGTTAGAATGAGTTATGTAACACAGGAATATGAAATGCAATCCCTCATTGTGTGGTACATGGTGTTTAATCATGTGCAATCTCTCTATTGGGGTGTACTTCATTTTCAAGTGCATAGGAATTAAGGGAAAAGAAGGTTGTTGAGTTCAAGAAGAATCAAAAATTTTCTTAAGTAAAATTCGTCGAGTATACACGTGAAGTCCCGTGTCATTCATTGAGTTGTCACGTGAATACTCGTGGAATTCATCAAGTTTACTCGGAAAATTTCTAACAGTTTCTTAAACTTCTTCAAAAAATGACTAAGTTAAATTCGTCGAGTATATACGTGAAGTCTCATGTCATTCGTCGAGACATCACGTGAATACTCATGGAATTGATCGAGTATACTCGAGTGGTACAGTGGCTGTTAATAGAAAAATTTCCAAGTCAAATTTGTCGAATCAACTCGTTAATTCGTTGAATGCTCTCGTGTAAACTGAGTAATTCATCGAGTGTTCTAGTTATTACTCGTGTCATTTCGACAAATGAACTTTACATTTTTCCGGTCTGATTTTTCTAATGGGTTCTATTTCAAACGACGGCCATATACATTGCACACAGAAGCTTATTTTTGGAAGAAAATTTCTAGCCGTTGAAGATAGATTTCATATATATATCAAGGATTCATTTTAGAAAGACAGTTTGCCAAGAATCGCAAATATTTCTCAAGACCTAATTTCGAAGTCGTGAACGACCGACTTCTATTTTTCTCGATCTACTTTTCTTGGTTTCGTTCTTCCCGACGACCTAGAGTTCACGGTCAGCGATTCTCCTACAAGATCGATTCTACAAGATCATCGCTTTAAGATTCCTCAATGGTGGTTTCTATCTAGTCGGATTTCAAGATTTCACTTAAAGGTTTGACAGATATCAAGTCTTCTCCTCCAATTTCATTCCAAGTCCAAATCTCCAAGAAGTAAGAAGAGTGAATCCTTTCAGATCTGAAGAAGTAGATTGTTTTCAATCTAGATAATTGTAAAAACTATTTTTCTTATTGTAGGAAGTTTCTAGTTTTGAGTTTGTAGATCCGTATTTTGGATCGAGTTATAGGAGAGATTATTCTCCGAGTTGTAGGAGCATTTTCTCTGAGTAGTAGGAGTTGAGGCTCCGAGGAGTAAGTTTGTATAATCTAGGTTTTTGTGAAGTAGTTGAGTCTAGCCCGAAGTGCTAGATAGGCGAGATGGGATAGTGGACGTACCCATTCTGGAGAACAACTATAAATCCTTGTCGCTTATGTGTGCTTGTTTTTCCTTATTTTTTATTCCACAAAAAATGCAGAACTCACATATTCACCCTCTCTAGGTAATTTAGGTAGACAACTGGATACTTTTAAGTAGCAACCAGAGGATAGAGATACAGAGGCCACAGAAGTTGGTATGGTAGGAGAGATCAGCAGGGCCGAGCAGAGCTTCTTGAGGTATACACTTTGGATCTTCAGCACGGGCCAACAACTGATATGGTTATAGGTATCTACATCCGACACTAGTGATGTGATAGATGATGATGCTAGGATTAGTTTTATGGTATATGCAAGAATTTCCGGACGTTTTCTAGGGTCCCTCCTAGGGTTACCGCCATAATGAGAAGTGCAATTTCATGTTGAGCTCATGCTTAGGACTCGACCAGTGTCCTAAGCACCCTACCGAATGGCTCTTAGGGATTTGGCAAAGCTGAAAAAAATCAACTCCAAGAATTAATCGATGCAGGATTCGTCTACTCGAGGTCGTCACCATAGGAAACTCCTGTAATGTTCGTGAAAAAGAAAGACGAGATGTTGTGCCTATGCATCGACTATAGAGAAATTAACAAGATCACTATACGGAACACGTACCCCTTACCGAGAATTGATGAGTTGTTCAATCAATTGTTGGGCACGTCCGTCTTCTCCATGATGGACTAGAGATTTTGTTACTATCAGCTTTATATTCGGGAAGAGTATATTCACAAGACAGCCTTTAGCTCCTGCTATGGCCTCTACGAGTTATTAGTGATGCTATTTGGGCTCACAATGCATCCCAACCTTTATGACATTGTTGAATAAGGTATTTGAACCGTTTATGGATCACTTTGTGATTGTCTTCATAAACCACATTTTGATCTACTCGAAGACTAAGGAAGACTATTCTAGACACCTACAGATGGTGTTACTTAAGCTTCGAGAGCATTTTCTCTTCACCAAGTCCCGCAAATGTGAATTCTGGTTAAAGGAAGTTTGTGGAAGGTTTTTCTAAGTTTGTGTTGCCCCTCACCACTCTCACAAGGAAGGATGATATGTTTTGTTGGACACCGGAATGTGAGACTGTGTTTGTCAAACTGACTTACACAACTCACGATTCAGAGTTGGGCGTTGTCGTCTTTGCCTTAAGATTTGGAGGCACTACTTATACGGAGTGTGGTATGAGATCTTCTCTGATTATAAGAGCCTCAAATACATCATTACCAAGAAGGGTTCCTTCAATCTCTAGCAGATCTAGATACCACACGTATTGTTTGTAGGGACCCAGAAGAATATCAATCCCAACTGTACTGGATGAAGATACAGTGTGACATCCGGGATTGAATACGTGAAGCTCAGAAGATCGACGGAGAGGAAGACCGCCAATACAAAAATCTACTACAAACTAATAGGATGCAGCACCGCAAACTTCTCGACCTAGAGGAAGGCCGCCAATATACACATCAACTTTACATCGGCGTGACTCGAATATTGCCCGCCGTTGAGATATACGGCGAGGCCAACAAAGAAATTATACCACCAACAATCTCCAAAATGATAGTACAAGTGAAACGACCTACGACGATGAAATACCAGCAACACTTGATACATCTACAACACACAGTGAGACTCCATCCATATACGTCCCTATACGTACAAAGTAAACGTGCAAAGTAAACGTGCAAACAAGAATTGGTATTGGTGTTAATCTCACAGTCATCTATTTCTATTATTGCACAGGAAACTCAAGATGAGTCTCCCCCTCAAGGATTATACAAACAAGAATTATTATCAACTTCTTGAGTAGGGAGCTCAAGATGAGTCTCCCCCTCAACTTGAGAAACATCCCCATAAACTTGATGTATATCAGCATCAGTTTCGAGGACATCTTCTTGGACTTGCTCCCCCTGAGAGTCAGAGGGGATCTGATCAAACCTATCTTGTACATTGACCAGGAAGGAGTAAATCTTTTCCTGTAGACAAGCAGGAGATGGGCTCTGCTCTCCCTTAATAGGAGCATCTCCACTTGGGGTCTCCCCTTTAATGTTAGCAAACATTGTATCCATAACAGTTATAAAAAAACTCCTTAGCAGGTTCCAATATGGTGTCTTCTTCAATCTTAGTCTGAGACACACTGTTGGGTAGGATCTTTACAGCAGGCTCAGAGGACATTAAGACTTAAGCATTGACATCCTTCCTTATTTATGAAGTGGATTCTGTTAGATTTGGATCATGAGGTTCTGTATCTCTGCTGTCAGAAGTGTTGCTTCTCGAGCTTTCATCAAAATCTCGAACAACCATCTTTCTCTTTTGCTTCTCAGATGGCAGAGGGTGATGAATAAGTACTCTATCCCATCTTTCAAACATCCTGATGTACATCTTCCTCATATGATGGATCTTTTCTTCTAGCCTTAGATTCAGCATACCTAGAGCAGAGTTTAGTAGGAACAAGGATAGTATCCTACCTAGATTGAGTTTAAGAATACACTCAAAAATCCTATCAAAGATCACCTTCCCCTAATTAGTTTTATTTGTAAGAATAACTCTGGTCATCAGCTCAAACATCTTTATTGAACTTTTATCATGAGACCCTGTCTTGTAGATTAGGGCTTTGCCAATTATATCTGCTAAGAATTTCCCTTTTAGGTTCATTTCTTTTCTTATGATAGATCTAGTGGCGTGCTTTGACAAGCCACACTATTTCAGAGCTGACTTTACATCATCAAGAAACAATTCATCTTCCTTGTTAGAAGGGCTAACATTGGTCAGTTTCAAAGCCTTACTTAACTTTCTAGAAGTAAGTTTAATCTTATTTCCACTTATAAATGTTTTTATTTTGGAGGAAGAGGAATCTACTTTAGTATTAATGTAAAGCTCTAACACTTCTCTTTTCCAAATAGAGCATGGCTCTGACAGTATATATTCTAGGTCTGCGGCATTCAGGAGATGCAGAACCAACTAAACTTCCTCAGTTGCATCCTTGAATCCATTCCGGACAAGTTCTGAACCCTCAAATAGGAAGTCAACTCCCTTGGGAGCAATTTAATCAGAGAAATTGCTCGAGAGAAGAGGAAGACGGTGGGAAAAATAAAGGGTAGGAATACAGAGAGACGAAAAGGGATATGTAAATATGTGTATTATAATAGGCACACCTTTCTATTTATAGTTACCCTATTCGAGAATATGGAAAAGCACGTACCTGTCGTGATTTACACAATAAGATGAATGATTGTGAGTAATCCCGTGAATTTGACATATTTCGAACCGTTAGATTATATGCGTTGAGTGCACTCGACACACTCGATGCTTTTATTTCCTAGAGTTAACTCAGTGCACTCAACACCTGGTCAGTTAACTCAGTGCTTTCAATGCCTGCTCATTTAAAATTTTCATTCTTGTTTTACTGCAAAAAGTTAATCTTCAAATTCACATATACATATAATAGAAATTCTTTACCATAATAGTGCTACTTCAAATTAAGCATACCCAATTTAAATTTGAAGGTGTTGAACTTGGCTTCATCAAGAGGTTTAGTAAAGATGTCAGCCACTTGAATGTCAGTGCGGACAAACTCAAGGCTGATATCTTAATTCTCAACATGCACTCTTATGAAATGATACCTAATTTCAATATACTTGGTCCTGCTATATGAAAAAAGATTCTTAGCTATTGAAATTGCACTTGAAGAATCAAAAAACAAAGGGGTTTTACTTATCTGGAGATTGTAGTCTTGGAGTTGATGTTGAATCTATAGTAGTTGTGCACAACAACTCCCAGCTAATATGTACTCTGATTCTGTTGTAGAGATGGCAACACAGTTCTTCTTCTTGCTGCTCCAAGATACTAGCCTTCTTTTTAGAAATTGACAGGTACCTGATGTACCTTTCCCGTCTTCTTTGAAACCTGCAAAATCTACATCTGAATACCATATTATTTCAAAATCATTATTCCTAGGGTATCACAGACCAAGATCAGGTGTGCCCTTGAGATATCTCAGAATTCTTTTGGCAGGAGAGTAGTGAGACTCTTTAGGGCAAGCCTGGTAACTAGCATAAACACTTATAGTAAACATAATGTATGACCTACTAGCAGTCAAATAGAGGAGGGAGCCAATTATGCATCTATACAAAGTTTCATCAACTGGTTTCCTAGTCTCATCCTTGTCTATTGACATATTTTACCTCATTGGAGTTTTCATGGTTGAGGCACTCTCCATTCCAAACTTTTTAATTATTTCCTTGGTGAACTTAGAATGAGAAATAAAAAATCAATCCTCTGACTATCTAACTTGGAGGCCCAAGAAATACTTGAGTTTACCCATACTGTTCATTTTAAATTGCCTTTGCATAAGTTTAGCAAAGTTTTTGCATAGGCCATCATCAGCAGACCCAAAAATGATGTCATCTATATAAATTTAGATTAGGATTATCTTACCCTTAACTTCCCTTAGGAATAATGTCTTGTCTATTTTTCTCATTAAGAATTCGTTCTCAATGAAAAAGCTAGACAGAGTTTCATACCAATCCCTAGGAGCCTATTTCAACCCATACAAAGCTTTTCTTAAAAGAAATACATAATCAGGAAAAGTAGGATTGACAAAACCTGATGGTTGCTCAACATAGACCTCCTCCTTTAGGTCACCATTCAAAAAAGCTGACTTAACATCCGTCTGGTAGACCTAAACCCTTTGTAGGCAGCATATGCAAGGAATAACCTTATGACTTCAAGTCTAACAACTAGTGCAAAAGTTTGATCAAAATAGAGGAGGGGGCAAATTATGAATCTATACATAGTTTCATCAACTGGTTTCCAACATGCAGAACTCACATAGTCACCCCCTCTAGGTGATTTAGGTAGACAACTAGATACTTTTAAGTAGCAACCAGAGGATAGAGATATAGAGACCGCAGAAGTTGGTCTGGTAGGAGAGATCAGCAGGGCCGAGCAGAGCTTCTTGAGTATACACTTTGGATCTTTTGCACGGGCCAACACCTGATATGGTTATAGGAATCTACATCCGACACTAGTGATGTGATAGATGATGATGCTAGGATTAGTTTTATGTTATATATGAGAATTTTCGGACGTTTTCCAGGTCCCTCCTAGGGTTTCTGCCACAATGAGAAGTGCAATTTCATGTTGAGCTCATGCTTAGGACTCGACCAGTGTACTAAGCACCCTACCGATGGCTCCTAGGGATTTGGCAAAGCTGAAAAAAATCAACTCCAGGAATTAATCGATGTAGGATTCGTCTACCCGAGGTCGTCACTATGGGAAACTCCTGTAATGTTCGTGAAAAAGAAAGATGGGATGTTGTGCCTATGCATCGACTATAGAGAAATTAATAAGATCACTATACGGAACAAGTAACCCTTACCGAGAATTGATGGACCTGAGATCTGGTTACTATCATCTTTAGATTCGGGAAGAGAATATTCCGAAGACAGCCTTTAGCTCCTGCTATGGCCTCTACGAGTTCTTAGTGATGCTATTTGGGCTCACAATGCACCCCCACCTTTATGACGTTGTTGAATAAGGTATTTGAACTGTTTATGGATCACTTTGTTATTGTCTTCATAAACCACATTTTGATCTATTTAAAGACAAAGGAAGACTATTCTAGACACCTACAGATGGTGTTACTTAAGCTTAGAGAGCATTTGCTCTTCAACAAGTCCCGCAAATGTGAATTCTTGTTAAAGGAAGTTTGTGGAAAGTTTTTCTAAGTTTGTGTTGCCCCTCACCACTCTCACAAGAAAGGATGATATGTTTTGTTGGACACCGGAATGTGAGACTGTGTTTGTCAAACTGACTTACACAACTCACGATTTAGAGTTGGGCGTCGTCATCTTCGCCCTTAAGATTTGGAGGTGCTACTTATATGGAGTGTGGTGTGAGATCTTCTCTGATTATAAGAGCCTCAAATACATCATTACCCAGAAGAGTTGCTTCAATCTTTAGTAGATCTAGGTACCACATGTATTGTTCGTAGGGACCCGAAAGAATATCAATCCCAACTGTACTGGATGAAGATACAGTGTGACATCCAGAATTAAATACGTGAAGCTCAGAAGATTGATGGAGAGGAAGACCGCCAATACAAACATCTACTACAAACTGACAAGATGCAACACTGCAAACTTCTTGACCTAGAGGAAGTCCGCCTATATACACATCCACTTTACACCGGCGTGACTCGAATATTGCCCGCCATTAGGATATACGGCGAGGCCAACAAAGTAATGATACCACCAATAATCTCAAAAATGACAGTACAAGTGAAACGACCTACGATGATGAAATAACAGCAACACTTGATTCATCTACAACATACAGTAAGACTCCATCCCTATACGTGCAAAGTAAACGTGCAAACAAGAATTGTTATTGGTGTTAGTCTCACAATAATCTATTTATAATACTGCACATGAAACTCAAGATGAGTCTCCCCCCACAATGATTGTACAAACAA
Organism: Platanthera zijinensis; assembly: GCA_039513925.1. Classification (NCBI taxonomy): domain Eukaryota; kingdom Viridiplantae; phylum Streptophyta; class Magnoliopsida; order Asparagales; family Orchidaceae; genus Platanthera; species Platanthera zijinensis. Next base: position 112,168,404 of record CM077095.1, on the reverse strand, counting down.
GAATTATTATCAACTTCTTGAGTAGGGAGCTCTAGATGAGTCTCCCCCTCAACTTGAGAAACATCCACATCAACTTGATGTATATTAGCATTAGTTCCGAGGACATCTTCTTGGACTTGCTCCCCCTGAGAGTCAGAGGGGATCTGATTTAACCTATCCTATAGATTGACCAGGAAGGAGTCAATCTTTTCCTATAGACAAGCAGGTCATGGGTTCTGCTCTCCCACAATAGGAGCATCTCCACTTGGGGTCTCCCCTTGAATGTCAGCACACATTGTGTCCATAACAGTTGTAAAAAACTCCTCAGTAGGTTCCAATATGGTGTCATCTTCAATATTAGTCTGAGACACACTGTTGGGTAGGATCTTTGCATTAGGCTCAGAGGACATTGAGACATAAGCACTGACATCCTTCCTTATTTATATAGTGGATTTTGTTAGATTTGGATCATGAGGTTCTGTATCTCTGCTGTCAGAAGAGTTGTTGCTCGAGTTTTCATCAGAATCTGGAACAACCTTCTTTCTGTTTTGCTTCTCAGATGGCAGAGGGTGTTGAATCAGTACTCTATCCCATCTTTCAAACATCCTGATGTCCATCTTCCTCATATGATGGATCTTTTCTTCTTGCCTCAGATTCAACATACCAGGAGCAGAGTTTAGTAAGAACAAGGATAGTATCCTACCTAGATTGGGTTTAAGAATACACTCAAAAATCCTGTCAAAGATCACCTTCCCCTAATTAGTTTTCTTTGTAAAAATAACTATGGTCATCAGCTCAAACATCTTCCTTGAACTTTTATCATGGGACCCTGTCTTGCAGATTAGGGCTTTGCCAATTATATATGTTAAGAATTTCCCTTTTAGGTTCATTTCTTTTCTCATGATAGATCCACTAGCGTGCTTTGACAAGCCACACAATTTCAGAGCCGACTTTACATCATCAAGAAACAATTCATCTTCCTTGTCAGAAGGGCTAACCTTGGTCAGTTTAAAAGCCTTACTTAACTTTCTAGAAGTAAGTTTAATCTTATTTCCACTTTTAAATGTTTTTATTTTGGAGGAAGAGGAATATACTTTAGTATTACTGTAAAGCTCTAACACTTCTCTTTTCCAAATAGAGCATGGCTCTGACAGTATATATTCTAGGTCTGCGGCATTCAGGAGATGAAGAACCAACTAAACTTCCTCAGGTGTATCCTTGAATCCATTCCGGACAAGTTCTGAACCCTCAAATAGGAAGTAATCTCCCTTGCAAGCCATTAAATCCGAGAAATTGCTCGAGAGAAGAGGAAGACGGTGGGAAAAATCAAGGGCAGGAACACAGAGAGACGAAAAGGGCTATGAAAATATGTGTATTATCATAGGCACACATTTTTATTTATAGTTACCCTATTCGAGAATGTGGAAAAGCGCATACTTGTCATGATTTACACGATAAGATGAATGATTGTGAGTAATACCGTGAATTTGACGTATTCCGAACCGTTAGATTATATGCGTTGAGTGCATTCGACGCACTCGATGCTTTCATTGCCTAGAGTTAATTCAATGCACTCAACACCTGGTCAGTTAACTCAGCGCTTTCAATGCCTGCTCATTTCAACTTTTTCATTCTTGTTTTCCTGCAAAAAGTTAACCTTCAAATTCACATATACATATAATAGAAATACTTTACCATAATAATGCTACTTCAAGTTAAGCATACCAAATTCAAATTTGAAGATGTCGAACTTGGCTTCATCAGGAGGTTTAGTAAAGATGTCAGCCACTTGAATGTCAGTACGGACAAACTTGTTGAGATTAAATTATCCAGCAGGTTTATGTGTATGTGGGACTGTGTTTTGCTTCCCCACCGCGTTCCAGGTCTGGGTGGTTACCCCGGTGGGCCCCTCTGGTGGAATATCCATGTGTGCTTGTGGTTAGGGTTAATCCCACACTGCCTGGATATTCCACCAGAGGGGATTAACCCCAACCACAAGCACACATGGATATTCCACCAGAGGGGCCCACCAAGGTCAACACCCAGACCTGGAATGCGATGGGGAAGCCAAACACGATCCTACATACACGTGACCTCCTGGATAATTTAATCTCAACACACCCCCGCAGCAGGACAACCTCCCTCTGATACCATGTGAAAGTAGCGAACAGGCGACTAAAAACAAGCCAAAAATTTGAATAATTGAAAGTTTTATTATCCTAAAAGATAAGATTTACAAAGGTATGGCCTCCCTTTTATAGAATGGAGGAGAGAGGAGAGAGTACAAATAGACAATGTGGGACTAAAAAATTTATAGAGCTATGTGGCTAGAAATAATGAGACCGAACATGCCGAGCGGATAGACAGATGGGCTAACTGCTCGGTAACACAAGAAGGAAGAGAATAAGCCGCAGTAAAAGACCGCTAGACCGCCCGATCTCCAAGATGACGGAGATAAACCGCCAGACTGCTCGTACCACAAACAACAACAGTCTGGATATCAAATCGCTGGAGAGTAACCACTAGACCGCGTGGTTTACAACTCGCCAAACTTAGACCGCCAGTCCGATCGGTCTCATACTTCAACACTCCCCCTCAAGCTAGAGCATAGATATCAATCATGCCCAGCTTGTCACAAATGTGGAAGAAGAAAGTAGAAACCGGCTTGGTGAAGATATCCGCCAACTCTTTGTCGGAGGTGACGAACAGAGTGAAAATCTGTCACTTCAAGACCTCTTCCCTAATGAAATGGCAGTCGATTTCTATATGTTTAGTTCTCTCATGGAAGACCGGATTTTTGGATATGTATATAACGGCCTTGTTTTCACAGAACATAGGAAGAGGATAGTCGTAGACCTCTCCTAGGTCAAGCATGAGAGCACGCAACCATTTTAACTCACACGTGGTTGACGCCATACTTCGATATTTGGCTTCTGCACTGGACCTGGAGACAACAGACTGTTTCTTGCTCTTCCAGCTCACAAGATTTCCTCCAACGAATGTGCAAAAGCCAAATGTAGATTTACGGTCACCTTTATCATCCGTATAGCTTGAATCTGAATAGGCTTCAACCCTCAGATGAACATTTTTCTGAAAGAGTAGCCCTTTTCCTGGTGCTTCTTTTACATACTTTAATATCTTCAAGGAAGACTAAAGAAGGCATTCCCTAGGAGCTTACATGAACTGACTAACCTTGCCTACAGCATAGGCGATGTCGGGTCTGGTCACTGTGAGATAAATGAGTTTGCCCACCAGACGTCTGTACCTCGTGGCATCGGATAAAAGAGGCGAGTCATCTGTCCATATTTTGTCTTCTCTAGTAGCCATGGGATACCAGGCCGGTTTTGCACTAGTCAATCCTGCCTCTCGTAGAAGATCAAGAGCATACTTCCATTGGGAGAGAACCAATGAGTTGGGATTCCGAGAGATTTCTAATCCCAAAAAGTATTTCGGGGAGCCCATATCCTTCGTGACCAGATGTTGATAGAGGTGTTTCTTTGTCAAGTCCACCCCAGCCTGATTATCGTCGGTAAGAAGAATATCATCCACAAACACTGCCAAAACCATAAGTCCCGATGCGGTTTTGCGAATAAACAAGGAGTGATCGACCGAACTTCTTGCAAAGCTGATGGCAGCCACAATGCCACTGAACTTGTCAAACCATGCCCGAGGGCTCTGTTTTAGGCCATAGATGGCCTTCTTCAACTGGCATACTCGTGTCTCCCCCTGAGCAACATACCCAGGAGGTTGCTCCATGTAGACGTCCTCCTGAAGATCCCCATAGAGAAAGGCATTCTTTATATCAAGCAGGGAAATAGCCCAATCCCTATTGATGGCCACAGAGAGAAGAACCCGGATGGTGCTGAGGCGAGCAACCAGAGAGAAAGTATCAAAGTAGTCAACCCCATAAGTCTGAGTAAATCCTTTGGCCACCAGTCGGGCCTTGTAGCGCTCCACAGTGCCGTCTGGGCGAAATTTCACAACAAACACCCAGCGACAGCCGACCATATCAGTATCCACTGGTGGAGGAACAAGGGTCCAGGTACCCCGTTCAGTAAGAGTGGCGATTTCCTTATCCATGACAGATTTCCAATGAGGAATATCAAGAGCCTCCTGGTAGGTATGAGGAGTGGTAGTAGCCGAGATAGCCAATGCAAAACACCTGCAAGAAGGAGTAAGTCGATCATAGGAAACAACTGCCGCAAGCGGGTGTGGGTATACGCCCACACCCCTTTGCGAAGAGCAATGGGAAGATCCAGATCAACTCGTGCCTCAGTGACCGGAGCGTCCGTGGCGGATAAAGCTGGCCCGGGACTAGAGATAGATGGCTGCGGAGAAGAGGGGGAAGGTGGAGGGGGTATAATGGAGAGAGGAGGAGATGAAGGAGGAGATGAGAAAGGAGTGGAGACGTCGATATGAGTGGAAGGAATAGAGAGAGACTGTGGAGAGTCAGAGACATCAGGAGGAAGAGGGGAATGATGAGAGAAGTAGGATGCATTTTCGAAGAAGGTCACGTCCGCGGAGACAAACTGCTTGTGCAGAACGGGGTCAAAGTAATAATAGTCTTTTTGAGTGGTCGAGTAACCCAAAAAGACACACTTGGTGGAACGGGGGGGAAGCTTGTCACGAGTAGCGGACGGAGCATGCACAAAAGCCGTACACCTAAAGATACGGAGAGGGTGAGGAAATGGTTCCTTGCCTGGGTAGAGAATGGAGAAGGGGGTCTGGCCGTGGAGAACCATAGAGGGAATACAATTGATGAGATAGCATGTGAGGAGAACAACATAGCCCCAGAAGGAGCAAGGCACCTGCATCTGCGTCATGAGAGTGCGAGCGACATCGAGGAGATGACGGTTTTTATGCTCTGCCACCCCATTTTGTTGGGAGGTGTAAACACAACTGGTCGGATGGACAAGACCATGTTGCATACAAAAAGAGGAAAACTCATGACTAAGATATTCCTTAGCATTATCAGAGCGAAAGACTTTAATAGAAATATCAAACTGAGTTTTAATCATATAATAAAAGGATTGTCATACAGAAAAGAGTTCAGAACGATATTTTAATAGATACACCCAGGTACATCTAGAGAAATCATCAATAAAGGTTACAAAGTAAGAACTATCCCGACCAACGGTGAGAGTAGGAGCAGGACCCCAGACATCGGAATGAATGAGATCAAATGGGCGAGAAGAGCCACGACCTTGCTTCAGAGGGAAGGAGGATCAGTGATGTTTGCCAAGTTGACACGCATCACAGTTGAGCGGAGCACTGGTCAGAGGTAAGTGGGGCAGAAGCTGACGAAGAATCCGAGGAGGAGGATGTCCAAGGCGAAGATGCCATTGAAGCAGATCTGTAGAAGAGGAGGAGAAGGCGGATAGAGCGGAAACGTTGTCGAGGAAGTAGAGGTCGTCGCTCTCAGTCCCAGTAGTAATCGTCCGTTGGGTCCTCGGGTCCTAAAAAGAACAAAAAGTGGGAGTGAATAAGACAGAGCACTAAAGTTGCTTGCATAAAGTTGTAATGGATAATAAATTGCAAGGGAACTTTGGGACATAGAGGGTGTCCTCCAAGCGAAGAGACAAGGTGACTTGAACCACTCCCGTCCCATGAATCGGGGAAGGTGAACCATCCGCAACAAGAACTAGGGGCAACCGATCATGCATTTCTAGGAGAGAGAAGCATTGAGGATTGTCGGTCATGTGATTTGTAGCACCAGAGTCAATCAGCAACTTATCTCGGGTAAAAACATGGGCACTAACTGAAGTCATGGCCATAAAGGTAGACGGCCGAGAGGAGACGGAGGTAGAGATGACGGGGGTGGAGAGACCGGAATTATCCATAGAGAAACACCGGAAACCATGCGAGTAGAAGAGAGGTCGCGCGGATAGACAGGGAGAAGGCCGCACGAACAAAAGAAAGAAACCGCAGTGGGCTAAGAGAAGCTGTAACGGTCACGGTGTCAACACACTAGCGGCAAGAAGGGCCACGACCAGGAAGAAGAACAAAGTAAAGGGACAGAGGTCGCGTGAACTGTAAAGAGTCCGGGCGAACAGTAAAGAAGTCGCGCAAACATACACAAGGTTCGAGCGAACTAGAAGAGAGAAAGGAAGCAGAGAGCGGCAAGAAGACTAGGCCACGAAAAGAACAACAGATCGCGACGACAAGCAAGAAGCGGACAAAAAGAAAGAGACTGCGAGAGCAAGAGAAACCACATCGAATTCGAGGAAAGCCGCAGCGGACAAACAAGGAGAATGCAGCGGTCAATGTGCCAACACACCAGTGGTCAGAGAAGCCACGACCAAACCGCAAGACTAGAGAAGCAGAACAAAGTAGAGGGGAAGTAGTCGTGCGAACAAAGGAGATAGCCCGAAGCAAGCAAGCTACGCAGACAAACAGAGTTCAGGAGAAAGAGAGGAAACCGCGCGATTAAAGGAGGTCGCATGAAGAAGAGGAGAAGAGAGATCGTGAGAAACAGGTCGCGAACTGTTGGTACCCTAGTTTGGATTTGAGTTTAGTCTGCTTTTTTAGTTTCTTGACCCAAGATTTATCTATGGTCAAAGGTTAGCTAATAGGTTAGATTCCCTTAGTTGTAGAATTGCTTATCCAGATGAAAGATTTGGTTAAGTCGTTTTTGGTTGGACTATAGTCGAACGCCGCTCGACCATCGTCTATCGACTGTTCGACGATCGTCTATTAGTTGGTCGACTATCGTCTGTCAGCAGATCGTCTATCTCTGAGTTAGTTCAACTCTTGTTAGCTCGACGTTCTGTGGAATCTGCCTCGTCGATCGTCGAACCCCGCTCGACTTCTTTTGACCAGACAGATCTCTTGATAGTTCAACTATCTGCTTGGATAGTTCAACTATTTGATAGCTCGACTATATGTTTGTTAGGCCGACTATCTGCTGGGTTTGATAACTCGACTATCTGTTTGATAGGTCGACTATCTGCTCTTCTTGATAGTTCAACTATCTGCTTGGATAGTTCAACTATCTGATAGCTCGACTATCTATTTGATAGGTCTACTATCTGCTGTGTTTGATAGCTCGACTATCTGTTTGATAGGTCGACTATCTGCTCTTCTTGATAGTTCAACTATCTGCTTGGATAGTTCAACTATCTGATAGCTCGACTATCTGTTTGATAGGTCGACTATCTGCTGTGTTTGATAGCTCGACTACCTGTTTGATAGGTCGACTATCTGCTCTTCTTGATAGTTCAACTATCTGCTTGGATAGTTCAACTATCTGATAGCTCGACTATCTGTTTGATAGGTTGACTATCTGTTGTGTTTGATAGCTCGACTATCTGTTTGATAGGTCGACTATCTGCTCTTCTTGATAGTTCAACTATCTGCTTGGATAGTTCAACTATCTGATAGCTCGACTATCTGTTTGATAGTTCGACTATCTGTTTGTCTTTGATAGTTCGACTATCTGATTGATAGGTCAACTATCTGTTTTGCTTGATAGCTCGACTATCTATCATGATAGGTCGACTATCTGATAGCTCGACTATCTGTTCTGATAGGTTGACTATCTGCTGTGGTAGTTCGACTATGTTCTTTGATAGTTCGACTATCTGTGTCGTTCGACTATCTATCTGATAGGTCGACGATCTTCGTGCTTCGGTCGACGATCTCCGAGGGTCGTTCGACGTCTTTTTGTCTGCCTTTAGTAAAATTATATTATGTATTTCTTATCTGTTTGGCATATTTTACTAAAGTATATTTCATTGATGTTATGCTATTATTTCCAGGCAATCTTTGCTCCATTCTTTATGCATGAGCCAATCTTTATCTGACAAAGTGGTTTGTCTTATTAGTTGAAATATATTTTCTGCTTTATCTGCCAGGCTGTCCTTTATAGCCGTTAGACTCAGAAAGTCTTCTCTGGCCGTAAAGAGCTCTTTCTGATGTGACTTTTTCTAGCACTCTTTTATCAGATTGGATATGCAGTTTCTTAGAAAGCTTTATCCCCTTATAGCTTGTCTGCCTGCAGGATATATTTTTGCTTTATGCTTTTTGAAGCCTAGATTGCAGATTCCAGAAGAAGACAAAGTTCAAACTCAGATTAGAGCCGTTGCAAAGGCTCATATATAAAGAGCTTCTTTTTTTGAAAGAAGAGATACATACAGACATACAGATATAGATACACAATATACAAGAAGTTTTACTCTCATCAGCATAGAGATCTACAGCTCTCAAAAATTCACATTCAACTGAGAAGATCAAATTTCTTCAGCATTCTTCTTCATCCTGAGTTCATCCTGCTCACAGGAAGACATTCACTCAGAGGCTTTTAGAAGAAGAAGAAGAAGAAAGGAAGCTGATTGAAGAAGAACACCTTTTCCAAATCAAGAGTCTTCTTCAAGCTTCTCCTTCAGAACTCCAAGACAGTTCTTTATCTTAGTTCAGAAGAGCTCCTGCACCCTGAAGCAAGACTCCTTCCTGGATATTCTCTAAGCCAGGGGGAGCCTTGATTCTTTAGAGCTTTCCAGCTCTGTGCAATCCACTAGCTTCTCTAATCTGTTTTAACAATAGAGAAGAAACTTTAACTCTCTCAACCTCCTGTATAAAGGGTTATTACTCCCTTCAAAAGTGAACCTTGGTGGCAGGGCACCTGATCAAAAACCTATGTTGGATTTTGAGCTCCTAATCAAAAGCTCAAAGGGTCTACTTGATCTACCTGAAGCAGATCAGTTGGTGGCAGGGCACCTGAATAAAAACCTGTAGTGGATTCCTACCAGGGTGGTAGAAGAGTGGACGTACCTATTTAGAGGGAACCACTATAAAATTTCTTGTGTCGTCTGTGTTGCTTATTTAATTTATTGCACTGTGGCTATGAGTAGAAATAACTAGGATTGCTAGTTGCTGTGTTATGACCAAAGCTTAACTGTAATTATAGTTAGCTTTCTCCAGTGCACTTCACCTTGTGTTAGGCTCTAGGGTTATCAATATCTATAAACTCATTCCGCAAATTAACTCTAAGGGAGTTGAGTAGGGTGTCATAATTTTTGAATACTTTATTCACCCCCCCCCCCCCCTCTAGAGTTGTATCTATCATCACTTTCAATTGGTATCAGAGGGAGGTTCACTGACTGTATAGGCTAACACCTGAGTCACAAGATCCTGATAGATACCAAGCTTATAGATATTCACTTCATGGCCCAGTCCAAGGATTACTCTAGCACCAGACCTCCAGCATGCAACTTAGCTAAGTGTAGCATCTGGAAGGCAAGAATAAGATTATATATGAACTCTATTGATGAAGACATTTTCTCTTCTATTTTGATAGGACCTCCAACACCACCTACTACAGCCACTGCTACAACATCTACAAATCTAAGTGCAGTGCCTCCTCTAGATTATAATGATGCCTACAAGAAGGCAAAGATAGCTGATGCCAAAGCTATGAACATTCTGGCTCAGACTATGTCTGATGAAATCTTCCAAAAAGTGGCTGATTGCACCTCTGCAAAAGCCATGTGGGACTCACTGAACCAGATTGTAGCTGGTCCAGCTGATGAAAGGAAGGACAGAAGGTCCAACCTTATATCCCAGTATGAAAACTTCAAGAAAACTAAAGCTGGATCAGTTGAAGCCATGTACACTAGGCTCAGCTCAATCATCAATGAGCTGAGAACTCTTGATAAGGAGATTACATTGACAAAGGTCAATGATAAGATACTGATGTGCTTCCCCAGCACATGGAATCTTAGGATCTGGCCTATCAAGGAGGCCAAAAGTACAATTGAAATCTCAACTGAAGCTCTCCTTGGCAAGCTCAAGTCTTTTGAGCAAGTGCTGAAGACCAGGGAAGCTGAGGCTGAAGCAAAGACTGCAACTCCAACAAGGAAAGAGCAAACTCTTGCTCTCAAAGCTACTGATGCTTTAGAAGGAAGCCAATCCAATGAGGAACTGATGGCACTCTTTGCCAAAAGGTTTCTCAAGATGGGAAGAAAAGACTTCAGAAAGAAATCTTCAAGATATGAAGATAAACCAAGGTATGACAGATCTCCTGCTAAATAAATTATTTGTTATGGTTGCAGGAAACCTGGACACATTCTACCAGAGTGTCCAGAGGAAAAGAGTAAATAAAAGAGAAAGGAAAAAAAGAACATCACAAGAAACACTCCAAGTCCTCCTCCTACAAAAACAAGAAAAAGAAGAAAGGATTTGTTGCTGAGACCTGGAGTGATTCAGATGAGGAATCTTCCTCCTCAAACTCTAGTGAAGATGAGGAAGAGAAGAAGGCAAAGGAAATCTGCCTTATGGCAATTGATGCCTGCATCAATCACTCAGCTGCAGAGAGTTCTGATGATGATGAAGAAATGCCTACAGAAGATCAGGTATTATCTTCATATGATTTTTCTTCTTCTGAATTTAAATCTGAATTTAAATCCCTTTGCTTAGATCTAATTAGTTCAGAAAAGGAAATTAAGGAACTTAGAAATAAGTTAGATGAATCAGAATCTATTTCCATTGAAAATGCTAGGTTAGAAGCAGAACTCACTAAGTCTAGTGAAGAAATAAAGTTTCTTAAAAATGAACTAGCAAAGTCCAAGAGATTAGAAGAATCCTTAAATGGTAGAAGCCTTAAGCTACTAGAAATCACCAGCATGACAAACACTAGGTCAGGCAATAATAAGCTAGGCTTAGGAGCTTCATCATGTGAACCCCCAATTATTCTTAAAAATCATCTTTCAACTCCAGTGAACTTTATTTCAGCTGATGGGATAAAGAACACTGAGCAAGTAAGACAAGTTAATCAAGCCTTAAATAAAGCTAAGAGAGAAAAGAGAAAACAAAAGTTTAAGGAAATACAAAAGTCGTCGAACGCTGCTCGACGATCGGAGGCTTAATGGTCAAACGAACCTTGACGATCTGAGCATCGATCGTCGAACGTAGATCGACGATCTCAATATGAATTTCAAAATTACCACCAGAACCTTAGAAACCTTAATATGAATAGAAACCCTAGGTTTGTGGACCCATTAACTGTATGGAGCATCCCACCTAGGAGATCTTACCCTTTAGGATATAAACCCCAACCTGCTTATTCTTTTATTTCTAGTTTTCATTATGTGAAGAATAATGGACCCAAGGTTACCTGGGTCCACAATATTTAACTTAACTCACTACAGGTGAAGACCTATCCTATCACTCAGGACAAGTGGTATTTTGATAGTGGTTGTTCCAAACACATGACAGGGAATAAAGAAAATCTGTCAAAGTTCAAGGCCAAGCTTGGACTAAAGGTGATCTTTGTGGATTCTAGCTGTGGTCAAACTGAAGGATATGGTAGGATTACCATTGGAGCAATAACCTTCAAAAGGGTTGCATATGTAACTGGACTGAAGCACAACCTTATCTCAGTAAGTCAGTTATGTGATGCAGGATATCAGGTATCTTTCACAAACACTCTCTGTAATATTAATTTAAATAGTAATGTTGTGTTAGTAGGTATTAGATAAGGTAATATTTATTTAGTAGATTTTAATTCAACCCATTCTGAAATCTGTTTATTTAATGAAGTAACAAATAATAACAACACCTTATGGCATAGGAGGCTTAGCCATGTTAACCTCAAGAACATATCTAGGTTATCTAAATATAACCTTGTTAGAGGTTTACCTTCTTGCCCCTACAAGAAGGAGAGCCTATGCAAGGCTTGTCAACTAGGAAAGCAAACCAAAAACTCCTTTAAATCTGTAAATAAAAGTGATTCACCTAGAATCTTATATTTATTACATTTGGACCTTTTTGGCCCAATAAATGTACAGAGTCTAGGAGGGAAGTATTACACTTTAGTAATTGTAGACGACTTCTCTAGGTTCACTTGGGTGTTCTTCTTGAGAACTAAGGCTGATAACTTCAAAGTTCTTACAGACTTTCTACTTTGTGTGCAGACTGAGTATTTTACTCATGTGGCCTTGATCAGAAGTGATCATGGTACTGAGTTTGAGTCTCTTCTCATGCAAGAATTCTGTGAGAAAGAAGGTATCAAACATAGCTTCTCTGCTCCTAGAACTCCCCAACAAAATGGGGTAGTGGAAAGGAAGAATAGAACCCTGATTGAAGCTGCAGGAACACTGTTGGCAGATGCTAATATGCCTCTCTTCTATTGGGCAGAAGCTGTTAGCACAACTAATTATGTTCTGAACAGAAGTCTTATACACAAGCTTAAGTGTAAAACTCCTTATGAGTTGCTTAAAGGAAAGAAACCTAAAATTAATTATTTTAGAGTATTTGGTTATGTAGTATACATTCATAACAATAACAAAGAATATCTTAGAAAGTTTGAAGCAAAAGCTTCAATGAGAATCTTTCTTGGATATTCCCAAGTAAGCAAAGCTTATAGGGTATTTAATAAATCAACTTCTAAAATTGAGGAATCTGTGCATGTGTCCTTTGATGAATCTCAGATGTTTTACAAGGAGAAGGAAACTTCTCCTTCCTCAAGTTCATTACAGGTACCAGAAGTAAATAAAGATGTCACTCAAGAGATTCTCCATCTATCAACTCTTTACATCACTGATTCAGACAGTGATGACTTTGCAGAAGCTGTTGCTGTACCACCAACAGTTGATCCAATTCCTCCTCAAGAATTAATCCCAACTGTTGTTGAAGATCACATCCCACCTGCTGATATTGTCACACTTATAGATCATCCTACATCTCAAGTGATTGGAGACATATCAGCTGGTGTACAAACAAGACATCAATTAAGATAGGATGTGATGCATGCTTGTTTCCTTTCATAGATTGAGCCTCTCACCATAAAAGATGCTGAGCTAGATCCCCACTGGATCATTGCTATGCAAGAGGAGCTCAATTAGTTTGGAAGATGTAAGGTATGGACTTTGGTTCCAAGACCAAAAGGCCAACTGATCATAGGCACCAAGTGGGTGTTTAGAAATAAGTTGGATGCAAATGGAATTATTGTAAGGAATAAAGCTAGGCTTGTAGCTCAGGGCTACAGACAGGAGGAAGGTATAGATTATGACCAAACCTTTGCTCCTGTTGCAAGGCTAGAGGCAATAAGGATCTTTCTAGCCTATGTAGCCTATATGAAGTTTAAGGTCTTTCAGATGGATGTCAAAAGTGCATTCCTAAATGGTGAGCTAAAGGAAGAGGTATTTGTTGAACAACCTCCTGGGTTTGTCTCTTCAACTCAGCCCTCACATGTTTTCAAGTTGCAAAAAGCTCTTTATGGACTTAAACAAGCACCCAGAGCCTGGTATGAGACTCTAGCTAGTTTCCTGTTATAGCATAACATTGTTAGGGGAGTAATTGATAGAACCCTTTTCGTTAAGCACCACAAGGACACAATCCTGTTAGTTCAAGTGTATGTAGATGATATTATTTTTGGTTCCAATGATCCCAAACTGTGCAAAAAGTTCTCTGACTTGATGCATTCTAAGTTTGAGATGAGTAGTATGGGTGAGCTGTCTTACTTTCTTGGTCTCCAAGTAAAGCAAGATGCTGATGACATCTTCATCTCCCAATCCAAATATGCCAAGGAATTGGTAAAGAAGTTTGGGATGGCTGATGCTTCAGCAATGCATACACCTATGGCTACTAATGTAGTTATAGATTCTGATGATCAAGGCAAGCTAGTTGATCAGAAGAATTATAGGGCCATTATTGGTTCCCAATTGTATTTAACTGCAAGTAGGCCAGATATAATGTTTGCTACATGCTTATGTGCTAGATTCCAGGTCAACCCTAAGGAATCTCATTTGATTCTTCTCAAGAGAATTTTGAGATACCTGAAGGGATGTCCAAATCTAGGACTATGGTACCCAGCTGAATCAAAATTTGAGTTAATTGGATACTCTGATTCTGACCATGCTAGTTGTAGAGTTGACAGGAAAAGTACCTCAGGAACTTGTCAGTTCTTGGGAGAGAGATTGGTCTCTTGGTTCTGTAAGAAGCAGGCTTCTGTCTCAACTTCAACTGCAGAGGCTGAATATATAGCAGCTGCTAGTTGTTGTTCACAGATCCTGTGGATTCAAAACCAGCTTTTGGAGTATGGGTACACACACAAGAACACAAAAATCATGTGTGACAGTACCAGTGCTATCTCCATTGCACAAAATCATGTGCACCACTCTAGAACCAAGCACATTGAGATTAGACACCATTTCCTGATAGATTGTGTGGAAAAGAACAAGATCAGCCTTGAGTTCATATCCAATGACCTTCAGAGAGGTGATATTTTCACCAAGCCCTTAGATGAACAGAAGCATCTGTTCTTTCTGGTTCAACTAGGCATGATTAATGGAAAAGACTAAGTGTGACGTCTGCCTTTGTTGATATCTGTTTGAAGATCGTCGAACGACGTTCGGCGATAGTCGATCAGTTTGAGCCGATCGTCGACCTATGGGTGACGACAGCTCGTTTTGTTTGGAAGACAGAAATAGTCGAACGATGGATCGACTACTCTGCTTCAGGAACCGATCGTCGAACGACCGTTCTACCATCGTCTTCTGTATCTTTTAAAATAGACTGACGATTGTGGTTCTTATTTAAACCGATGGTCGATCTAGGTTAAGAGATCGTGCTTGTTATAGTCGACGGAACTCATCTTTTCGTATTCCGTCTTTCTGTTTGAGCTCTGCCTCGCGCTTTCTCCTCCTCGTCTCTCTCATCTTCTCCGACAAATCGATGGCGATTTCTCCAGCCCTTCTGTCCGCGATGAAGTTCGACGCCGGATTAAGCGTAGACTTCGATTCCTTCGGCGCCTGTGATTCTCAGATAGTGGAAATCCTCCAGCTTTGCAAAGAACAAGGATTGGAAAAGCTTATGACCGCAAGAATCAAGATCAACATCCTAGAGATTAAAGAGTGGGTTTTCACTTCATCTTCCAATGACGAATCGATGACTGGAACGATTGGCGGCGAAAAGGTAAGTTTGACTCCTGCCGTTTTGACTGATATTTTCGGATTATTGAATGGTGAAGAGGATTATGAACAAGATACCCAAGAGTTTGGAAGGATGTTAATCGAGTTAGGACATGCCGAAGGCATTCCTTCTAAGTTGTTAAAAGTTAATTTTCCGTTAAAGATAAAGTTCCTGGCTGAACTCGTTGGAAAAGTGCTTCTGGGCAAGCACTCTGCTCATGACAACATCACCAGGCAGCAGTTTGCCTTGATGTGTGCCATAGTAAATAAGAAACAGATCAATTGGGCAGGGATTATGTTTGACTTGATAAGAAAGAAGAATGACAAGAAGGAAGTCACCCTGGGTAGGGTACTTGGAATATTTCTAAAAGAAAAATACCCCCAGCTGTTGGTTACAGTTTCTACAACTATCAATGCTAGTAAGAAGATGGACCCAACACTGTTTGTTAAGTGGAAAAGAAGTTTTCAGAAGCCTTCTCCTGTAGGGGTAGCTCCAGTTGTGTCAGAGAACACAAGGACTGTTTCAGTCTCTCCCCTTCTACATGAAGCAGGCTCATCCATTCTTTCCATTCCATCCACTTCTGCTGCATTCCCATCTACCTCTACTGAAGTACCATCCACATTTGCCTTACCATCTACTTCAATTGAAGTACCATCTTCTGCCTCTCTTCTTCTTGAGTCCTCCACAATTCTCCATACTTCATCTCCAGCATTTCCCATTCCTACACATCTAGCTGGGACTTCTATTCCCAGTTTTGATTTGTTAGGATCTGAGAGAATTCCAAACCCTCCTCAGTCACCACTTACTCCTCCAGATCACACTGACTTTCCCTCATCCACTCCTCAATCACTAGTTCACAACACATCTCATCAGGAAACTGCCTTTACTGATGATCTTCCATCTTCTGTTGTTCCCCCATCCACATCTATATCTCCAGCACTCATAGCCAATATCCTGGAGTTAATTACTCCTTCAATCAAAACCATGATTGAAGAAGCAATTGCTCCCCTTGTATCCTCCATTTCTTCCCTGACTGCCTCCATCCAAGCCCTCTCAAAATCTGTTGAGCCCTCTTCATCTAGGGGCCTGGTTTCAGTTTCCACTGAAATCAGGCAGGGGGAGATGTTCTATGAAGATGCCTCTGAACTGCCCCTGGCCTCTCTTCCAGCAGATCCTCCAGCAGATACTCAAAGAGAAACAGCTCTTATAGAAAAAGAGATAGTAGCTCAAGAAGAAACAGTACCTCATCTTTCTGAAAAAGAGATTTCTGATGCTATAATGGAAACAAAATTTGTTGTCAAAGTCTGCTTAGAAGAATCCTCCACTCCCTTAGTTGCCCTTTTCCTAGAAGGAGTCATTACCTCCTTTCTAGAAGAATTATGGGAGTTAGGAAATTCTGAGGAAAATCCTGAAGGTAATTCATTTACTCACTTTCTTGACATGTTAACTGGCATGCTAGTCTATGAATACCTTGAAGGTATGTTTTAATCTTATTTAGCAAATCTGTGTTCATGATACTACAGATATAGTGGAAGACGTTTTAGTTGTCCATGAACTTGTTCAACAACCTGCTCCAGAAGTTCTAGCTGATCCAGAACCTGCTGTTCAAGATCCTGAGTCTGCTCAACCAGCTCAGATAGTTGTGCAAGAAGAACTTGTCTCCATGACAGTTACAGTTGAACAAGAGAATGTTTCAGATATTCAGGAAGAAAAATCTATAGTCTGGGATGACACCCCAGGACTGGATCTAGACACTCTTCTGGCACAAGATGCCTTGGAAGAAGAGATAGAAAAAGCTGCTTTAAAGGATAGAGAAAAAGCTGTGCGAGAAGCTGTTGATCCTTATGATCATCCTCAATCATCTGATGATGAAGATGACTCTGATGATTCAGAAGGAACCAAGAAGAAGAAATCTGCCAAAAGAAAAAGAAAAGCTGCTGCTGCTCCTCCATCTAACCCTGACCATGATATTCCTTATTACATCTTGAAAGGAATAGATCCCAAGTCAAAAGAATATCAGCACTGGATGGGATTCTCCAAAAATTAGCAAAAACAAAGAAAGAAATCTAAAAGATATGACAGTCTAGCTCCTAAATGGAATTCTAAAGGACCTCCTCCTCCTCCCAGTGCAGGAGCATCTGGAAATATTGCCAGTCCCTCTGCTCCTCCTTCTAGATTCACTTCTTCCCAATCTTATCAGAAGAAAGGAAATCAAAGCTACCATGGCAAGTCTCAATCTGGTCATCAGAGACAGGAAGCTGAGTTACAAGAACAAGTGAAAGAGGTAGTTTACCTAAAGCCAACCTTTTCTCCTCCTCCTTCACCCAAGAAAAGGACATCAACAGATGAAGAAAGCAAGATCATATCTTCCAGAGAATCTGATCTAAAAAGGAAAATAGATGCAAAAGGCAAAAGAGTTATATACTCTGAGAAATCAAGTAAAAGATATGCTGAATTTGCTCCTCCAACATCTTTAGTTATTCAAGAAAACAAAGAGCCAGCTGCAAGCTTGTTAGAACCTTCTACTAAATTCAGAACTGTAAATCCTCTAAATCCAGCTGATGAAAATGAGTATGAAAGCTTAGAGCTTAATCCTGACTTCAGGATGGCCAGATTCCTTGAATTGGTTGGATCAGCTCAGATTAGAAAATCCAGAGCTGAAGGACAAGATGTTAAAGGCTTAACTACTATGTCCAAATTCAGAAAGAAAGAACTTGATAGATTCCAGGTAAGACCTGAAGTTTTTGATGCTACCAAATATATGGAAAAATATCTAGAAGCAGTTGTTCTAAGAGCAGGAGAAACCAAAGTTATTAGAGAGCAAGATCTGAAGACATCAAAGAAGGAAGTTCTAGATCCTCTCAGAAAAATCTGTTTTATTCCTGACTCTTCTATCTCTAAAATAGATTCTGATGCTGCTTAAGTTTTATTATCAATCTGTTTATGTTAACTGTTTGATTGATGCATTTGATGCTTAGATGTTTCTTTCCTGTATTATATTTATTTCCTGTAGTTTATTTATTTTGTTTTGTTTTGAGAGACTTAACTCAAATAGGGGGAGATTGTTGGTACACTAGTTTGGATTTGAGTTTAGTCTTCTTTTTTAGTTTCTTGACCCAAGATTTATCTATGGTCAAAGGTTAGCTAATAAGTTAGATTCCCTTAGTTGTAGAATTGCTTATCCAGATGAAATATTTGGTTAAGTCATTTTTGGTTCGACTATAGTCGAACGCCGCTCGACCATCGTCTATCGACTGTTCGACGATCGTCTATCAGTTGGTCGACTATCGTCTGTCAGCAGATCGTCTATCTCTGAGTTAGTTCAACTCTTGTTAGCTTGACATTCTGTGGAATCTGCCTCGTCGATCGTCGAACCCCGCTCGACTTCTTTTGACCAGACAGATCTCTTGATAGTTCAACTATCTGCTTGGATAGTTCAACTATCTGATAGCTCGACTATCTGTTTGATAGGTCGACTATCTGCTGTGTTTGATAGCTCGACTATCTGTTTGATAGATCGACTATCTGCTCTTCTTGATAGTTCAACTATCTGCTTGGATAGTTCAACTATCTGATAGCTCGACTATCTGTTTGATAGGTCGACTATCTGCTGTGTTTGATAGCTCGACTATCTGTTTGATAGGTCGACTATCTGCTCTTCTTGATAGTTCAACTATCTTCTTGGATAGTTCAACTATCTGATAGCTCGACTATCTGTTTGATAGGCCGACTATCTGCTGTATTTGATAGCTCGACTATCTGTTTGATAGGTCGACTATCTGCTCTTCTTGATAGTTCAACTATCTGCTTGGATAGTTCAAATATCTGATAGCTCGACTATCTGTTTGATAGGTCGATTATCTGTTGTGTTTGATAGCTCGACTATCTGTTTGATAGGTCGACTATTTGCTCTTCTTGATAGTTCAACTATTTTCTTGGATAGTTCAACTATCTGATAGCTCGACTATCTGTTTGATAGGTCGACTATCTGTTTGTCTTTGATAGTTTGACTATCTGATTGATAGGTCGACTATCTGTTTTGCTTGATAGCTCGATTATCTATCTTGATAGGTTGACTATCTGATAGCTCGACTATCTGTTCTGATAGGTCGACTATCTGCTGTGGTAGTTCGACTATCTTCTTTGATAGTTTGACTATCTGTGTCGTTCGACTATCTGTCTGATAGGTCGACGATCTCCGTGCTTCGGTCGACGATCTTCGAGGGTCGTTCGACGTCTTTTTGTCTGCCTTTAGTAAAGTTATATTATGTATTTCTTATCTGTTTGGCATATTTTATTAAAGTATATTTCATTGATGTTATGCTATTATTTCCAGGCAATCTTTGCTCCATTCTTTATGCATGAGCCAATCTTTATCTGACAAAGTGGTTTGTCTTATTAGTTGAAATATATTTTCTGCTTTATCTGCTAGGCTGTCCTTTATAGCCGTTAGACTCAGAAAGTCTTCTCTGGCCGTAAAGAGCTCTTTCTGATGTGACTTTTTCTAGCACTCTTTTATCAGATTGGATATGCAGCTTCTTAGAAAGCTTTATCCCCTTATAGCATGTCTGCCTGCAGGATATATTTTTACTTTATGCTTTTTGCAGCCCAGATTGCAGATTCCAGAAGAAGACAAAGTTCAAACTCAGATTAGAGCCGTTGCAAAGGCTCATATATAAAGAGCTTCTTTTTTTGAAAGAAGAGATACATACAGACATACAAATACAGATATACAATATACAAGAAGTTTTACTCTCAGCAACATAGAGATCTACAGCTCTCAGAAATTCACATTCAACTGAGATGATCAAATTTCTTCAGCATTCTTCTTCATCCTGAGTTCATCCTGCTCACAGGAAGACATTCACTCAGAGGCTTTTAGAAGAAGAAGAAAAAAAAAGGAAACTGATTGAAGAAGAACACCTTTTCCAAATCAAGAGTCTTCTTCAAGCTTCTCCTTCAGAACTCCAAGACAGTTCTTTGTCTTAGTTCAGAAGAGCTCCTACACCCTGAAGCAAGACTCCTTCCTGGATATTCTTTAAGCCAGGGGGAGCCTTGATTCTTTAGATTTTCCAGCTCTGTGCAATACACTAGCTTCTCTAATCTGTTTTAATAATAGAGAAGAAACTTTAACTCTCTCAACCTCCTGTATAAAGGGTTATTACTCCCTTCAAAAGTGAACCTTGGTGGCAGGGCACCTGATCAAAAACCTTTGTTGGATTTTGAGCTCCTGATCAAAAGCTCAAAGGGTCTACTTGATCTACCTGAAGCAGATCAGTTGGTGGCAGGGCACCTGAACAAAAACCTGTAGTGGATTCCTACCAGGGTGGTAGAAGAGTGGACGTACCTATTTAGAGGGAACCACTATAAAATTTCTTATGTCGTCTGTGTTGCTTATTTAATTTATTGCACTGTGGCTGTGAGTAGAAATAACTAGGATTGCTAGTTGCTGTGTTAGGACCAAAGCTTAACTGTAATTATAGTTAGCTTTCTCCAGTGCACTTCACCTTGTGTTAGGCTCTAGGGTTATCAATATCTATAAACTCATTCCGCAAATTAACTCTAAGGGAGTTGAGTAGGGTGTCATAATTTTTGAATACTCTATTCACCCCCCCCCCCCTCTAGAGTTGTATCTATCATCACTTTCACGAACAGATAAGGAGGAAGAGCAGAAAGGCCGCACACATAGAGGGGCAACAACAGGGCGTGCGAGTAGGAACAAGCCGCTCGGACAGGTTGAGCGGACAGAGAGGGATCAAATAACAGGAGGAGAAGGGCAATCCGCGCGGACAAGATAGAATAAACCGCATGGATAGAAACAAACTGAATCAGGTGGAAATAATTGAGCCCTCTGATACCATGTGAAAGTAGTGAACAGGCGACTAAAAACAAGCCAGAAACATGATTTTTAGCTATTGAGACAAACTCAAGGCTGATATCTTCATTCTCAACATGCTCTCTTATGAAATGATACCTAATTTCAATATACTTGGTCCTGCTATGTGAAACATGATTTTTAGCTATTGAAATTGCACTTGAAGAATCACAAAACATAAGGGTTTTACTTATCTAGAGATTGTAGTCTTGGAGTTGATGTTGAATTTATAGTAGCTGTGCAAGACAACTCCCAGCTAATATGTACTCTGATTCTGCTGTAGAGATGGCTACACTGTTCTTCTTCTTGTTGCTCCAAGATACTAGCCTTCTTTCTAGAAATTGACAGGTACCTGATGTACCTTTCATGTCTTCTTTGCAACCTACAAAATCTAGATCTGAATACCATATTAGTTCAAAATCATTATTCCTAGGGTATCAAAGACCAAGATCAGGTGTGCCCTTGAGATATCTCAGAATTCTTTTTGCAGCAGAGTAGTGAGACTCTTTAGGACAAGCCTGGTACCTAGCACAAACACTTGTAGTAAACATAATATATGACCTACTAGCAGTCAAATAGAGGAGGGAGCCAATTATGCATCTATACATAGTTTCATCAACTGGTTTCCTAGTCTCATCCTTGTCTATTGACATATTTTACCTCATTGGAGTTTTCATGGTTGAGGCACTCTCCATTCCAAACTTTTTAATTATTTCCTTGGTGAACTTAGAATGAGAGATAAAAAATCCATCCTCTGACTGTCAAACTTGGAGGCCCAAGAAATACTTGAGTTTACCCATATTGTTCATTTCAAATTGCCCTTACATAAGTTTAGCAAAGTTTTTGCATAGGCCATCATCAGTAAACCCAAAAATGATGTCATCTACATAAATTTAGATTAGGATTATCTTACCCTTGACTTTCCTTAGGAATAATATCTTATCTATTATTTTCATTAAGAATTTGTTCTCAATGAAAAATCTAGACAGAGTTTCATACCAATCCCTAGGGGACTGTTTCAACCCATACAAAGCTTTTCTTAAAAGAAATACATAATCAGGAAAAGTAGGATTAACAAAACCTGATGGTTACTCAACATAGACCTCCTCCTTTAGGTCGCCATCCTGGAAAGCTGACTTAACATACATCTGGCAGACCTAAATCCTTTGTAGGTTGCACATGCAAGGAATAACCTTATGACTTCAAGTCTAGTAACTGGTGCAAAGGTTTGATAAAAATCAATACCTTCTTCTTGCATGTATCCATTGGAAACCAGACTAGCTTTGTTCTTGATGATAACACCATTTTCATCATGCTTGTTTTTATATATCCATTTTGTTCCTATGATGTTATGTCCATAAGTTCTGGGAACTAGCTTCTAGACACTACATCTTTTGAACTGGTTTAGTTTTTCTTGTATAACCACAATATAGAATTAGTCTTTGTTGGATTCTTCAAACTTCTTGGGTTCAATCTGAGATAGAAAGTTTGAATACATTACAATGTTTTTGCCTCTGCTCCTTTTTATTACACCCTGGCTTGCTTCCCCAATGATTAGATTTCTGGGATGATCTCTCAGGTGTTTGATGGTTCCTGACATCCTTTCTTCAGCATATTGAACTTCAACTTCAGGGTCCTAAAGACCATCTTCTATTTCTAATCCACCTGTACATTCTTCTGGAATGACCACACCCTCATACTTTTCTTGTTCAACAGGAGGTGTGTCATTAATACTTAGCTTGTCCATTCTTAAATTTGCACCTGCAGTTCTAGAAGAGCTAGACAGCTCAATATGAATCATAGAAATTTCATCAAACACTACATTAATAGACTCTTCGACAACCTGAATTTTCAAGTTGTAGACCCTATAGGCTTTGTTGTGGTTGATATACCAAACAAAAATTCCCTCATAGGATTTTGCGGCAAACTTTGTCAAGTAGGACTTCCCATTGTTTAGCACAAAGCACTTGCTTCTAAAGATTCTCAAATATGCTAGATTTGGTTTTCTGTCTTTCATAATCTTATTAGGAGTCTTCTTGTGGTACTAGTTGATAGAGGCCCTATTCTGGACACGATAAGTAATATTCACTATCTCAGCCAAGAAATATTCTGGGAGAGAAGTGCCACTAAGCAAAGTCCTTCCAGCCTCTATGAGAGTTCTATTTTTCCTCTCAATAATGTAATTTTGCTGGGGTGTTTTTGGAGAAGAAAACTCCTGAAAGATTCCTTGCTCTTTGCAGAACTCTATCATGCTTTTAGATTGAAACTCTGTGTCATGGTCACTTATGATTTTGACCACAGTATAGCCCTTTTCATTATGAATCTGCTTGACAAAACTCACAAAGCTATCAAAAATTTCAGACTTTTTTTCTTAAGAAAGAACACCTGTACAAATCTGGAAAAGTCATAAACTATCACAAAAGTATAGACTTTACTACCTAGACTATGAATTGACATAAGATCAAATAAGTCCATATGCAAGAGGTAAGGACACCTCTCAGAAACCTTGGACTCAATCCTTTTAAAGGAAGCCTTTGTTTGTTTGCCCTTTTAGCATGCAAAGCAAATGCCCTCTTTAGTGCATTTCAAATTGGGTCTATTTCTAACCAACTCTTCACTGAAGAGCTTATTGATAGCCTTGTAGTTCAAGTGAGCAAGCCTATTGTGTCATTGCACACAATAAGTATATATCTCATTTGCTACTAGGCACACAGGAGAATCTCAATCTATATATAAGAAATTTAAACAATAAGTATTTTTACTCCTAGTGCCTCACAGAATGATCACTTGGTTACTTGACCTTTTGATTAGACACTTATCCTTGTGGAAGACAATGACATAGCCAATGTCATAGAGTTGGCTAATGCTAATCAGATTATATTGCAATCCTTCCACATAAGTCACTTTTGTGATGGAGACTATGGCATTGGTGATCATACCATAGCCTTTAGTAACTCCTCTATCTGAACCACCAAATATGACTTTGGGTCAATTCCACACTGGAGTGTAGCCTTTTAGATTGCTCCTTATTCCAGTCATGTGTCTGAAACATCCACTGTCCAAGTACCATATAGGCATTTGATGGATACTTGGACTAACCTGCAATCACATATTTAGTTTACCTTAGGTTCCCAAAAGAATTTGGGTCCTTGGTTCTTATTAGCATAAATTTGAACAATTCTCCCTGTAGTATCCCTGACAGGAAGACTCAACTTTGCCCTTAGCACATTTGAGTTATGCCAACAGTCTATGGAAAAGTGTCCCACCTTGCCACAGCACCAACACTCATGAATATTGTATCTACTCTTCTGAATAGCCATAGATGTGTGTGAACCATCAAATTTTTTCTATTCAGGGGGGAGTGTAGCAGCCCTCCTCCTATTTCTTTCAGCTAGAATTTGGCTGAAAGTAAGTCTGCTAGTAGGTTCTCTTGGTTTATTCTGATTGACATCAATAGTTGTCTGGTTTGCAGCTGATAAGGTGTTAATGATATCAGAAATGGCCAAATGAGGCTTACTTGTAGTCTTGCTTACAATCTTGTTCTCTAATAAAGGAACTTGGGCAAAGTCCACTACCTTACTCTTGAGAGTGGGTGTTAGAGCACCAAACACAAATGGTCTATGGTGGGTCATTTGGATTTCTTCATGGGGAGCCTTTAGTGGACTCAACCCCATGCTCTTTATTCTTCCATTACAAGTTATATTAATGCTCTTACAAGATGAACTTCCATTCTTCTAGTGACCATACATGATGTTATGGTTATACCAATTAGAAGGGCAAACTACCTTTGAAAGGTGGTTTGAGGCACTATTGGAGCCTTATCTTTCCCTTTGGAATGGGTAGCTCTAGCATTCCACTTGAACCCCAATCCCCTCTTATTATTTTGAGATGGGAATGAGTCAATTAGTGGCAATACTGTCTTTGGCTTGGAAAACTGAGCCACTAGCATCCTCTCTTTGAGGAGCTTCTCTTCAAGATCCCTAATGATCTTGCTCTTCTGGCTTATGGTGCTTATTTGGATTATAGTCATGGACCTCAGCTGACTAATTTCTCTGCTCATCTCAGCTAGCAGTGAAGCTGACTCAGATTGCATTGATTTAGTCTGCTGTAAAGAGACAATCTCTTCAGCCTGACTTTTGACAAGCTTTTTACTCTTCTTCAGATCCTCCAGGATAGCACCATATTTGACAATCAATTGATTGATATCCACATCAAATTCTGATCCATCCTCCTCACATGATGAAGGGGATTCCTTAGAATCTGTACCAATTTCATAAACATAAGGAGAGTTGGAAAGAGTGTGTACCTCATCAGGATCAGATTTGTCCTGAGTTTCTTCAGTCATGTCCATGAGGCTGAACTCTTCATTATCTTCAAAGTCACTGTCAATAGAGGACAGTGGTGCCCTTATGCCCATTATGGTAGCAGGAAGATCAACCTCCTCTTTTATAGTGATAAGACCAATATAAGCCTCTTCTGATTCTGATTCTGAAGACTTAGAATCACTTTTTAATAAGCAAGACTTCTTCTTGGCCAAGAAACTCTTGACAACCTTTTTGTCTTTATGATAGATCTTATCATTAGACCATCTATTTTCTTTCCTCTTGATAGGATAGTCAGTAATGACATGTCCTGACCTATTGTAGAAGTGGCAAACCACATTAGTATTAAAGTATTTATTCTATTTAGAGTGATATATGTCCCCAGAGGGGTCTTTTCTAGACTTCTCCAGGTTGGCTTGTGGCTTTTTGGAGCTAGAGCTAGAGGAGCCCTTGTTCTTCCACTACCTCCTCTTGCTAAGCATCTTTTTGAACTGCTTGGAGAATAAGATAAGTTCTCCATCTGACAGCTAATATCTTGAAGTGCTTGGACTTGAGCTTTATGACTCAACTTCCCTTCTTAGTGGAGAAGGATTCTTCTCCCTGATCCTTCTTGAGGCTTCAGCTTTAAAGACTACTGACTTCTCTTGGTTGAGGGACATGACAGCTTCTTATTAAGCTTTTCTGGAATTCAGTTGAAGCTCATGTGATATCAGCTTGCCAAAATAATTCTGGGGCACTATGCTGGCCAAGTTGTCCACTTCCCTAATGACACAGATCTTGTTATCCTATTATTTATTGAGAGATCTCAGGAACTTGTCATTCAGCTCATAGTTGGTGAACTGTCTGCCATAAGTGATCAGACTGTTCACAATCTTGAAGAACTTCTCATATCAATCAACTATAGAATCCTTCTTGCTTTACTTGAAGGACTCATACTGCTGGTTGATGAGGAATTTTTTGTTATCACTCAATTCCTATATTCCCTCCATGTAGACTATCAGTGAGTCCTGCATCTTCTTGGTTGTTTTGTAGTGAACTATGTTCTGAAAGGTTGAATCATCTCTGGAACTAACAATTATGTTTTGTGCCCTCTTATCCATAGTGGTTAGAACCATCTCATCCTTAGTAATCTCTGAATATCTCTTGGGAGTCTGGATGTTGGCATCAATAATAGAGACCTTCAAGGGAATGAAAGGTACCTCTTGTACTGTAATGTATATCCTAGGGTTTGAGGCTTCCATGAATAACCTCACCCTTTCTTTACAGATCCCAAACTCCTTACGGTTCTCACCAGAAGCCATGAAGATATACTTCTACTACCCTTGTAGATCTAATTCAGAATGTTAAGTCCTTTTTAAACAACCTCCCTCTAATACCACTTGAAATTCTTTTTTAAGGATAGTTAAACACCTAGAGAGGTGAATAGGTTTATTTTAAATCTTTAGAATCTTTTCAAATTAGAGCTTGATGTGTGTTTATGTTAGATGTTAGCTTTCATGATCATAGAAAACACACCAGATTTATAGTGGTTTACCTATCTAGGGTATATCCACATTTCCCCTTCACCTATCTAGCAGTGTCCTAGATTTGACTAACTCCTCCTTTATACTCAGCTCCTTGAGTTTACACCATAGATCCCTCGGGATCTTACAACTCAGTGTGTACACTACTCCTATAACTCAAACTGTTTCCAGTCCTACCTCAGATCCACTCCAGGACCCTACAACACAGAGTTCACGAACTCCTACAACTCAGCCTTTAGGCTTACAACTCAGATTATAGAAAGATCCTACAGATTTGAATAATGGTTTGAGTGAAATGACTCCAGAGATAAATCCCTGAGTCCTCTTCCTTGATTGTGTTGTAACCAGTCCTTCTTTACAGCAACAAGAAATATTTCTTAGGAGTTGAATTATCTTGTGTTGTGTATAACTTCTGCAGAGCTCCGCTCCTTCTTCAAGCTTGAGAAAGCTTATTGTTCTGTATTGCAGGCTTGAAGATGAACAGAAAATGGCTTGAGCTCTGCTAGCTGACTTTTGCAAAACTTAGGGCTTAGAGAAATGGCAAAAGTTCTTGTAAAAGATGATCTCATTCTGTATTTATACCCACATAATTCCAATGGCTCTATCTTCCTTTTTGGAAAGCGACATGTTCGGCATTTATAGTTGCTTTACCATAACTGCACTATAGAAGAAGTACGACAACATTTGTCCTCTAGTGCAACTTCGTTGAATTTGAATTTGATGATGATGTCAGCAGTCATGTCTTAACACTGGTGGACTTAGAAACTTGTTCGAGATTATCTGCATAGGCGTTGAGTGAAGCCTTGTGACTCAATGACGTGAAGCATTGAGTGTTGCCTTGTATCTCAATGCATTTGTACTTTAACTATCATCTGCAGAAGCGTTGAGTGATAAGCCTTCACTCAACGCAAACATACTTAGTTGATTTCTGACCATCTCCAAAGGCGTTGAGTGAGCCTTCTCCACTCAACGCTTTTGTCCTTTGACTGCTTATCCGATAGGGCATTGAGTGAGCGCCCATCACTCAATGATTTTATACTTGGAAGTTATTTCTGATTGACGGTGTTGAGTAAATGTCCTTCACTCAATGCTTTTGAACTTGGCAGCAATACTGATGAATGCGTTGAGTGAACGTCCATTACTCAACGCTTCTGGACTTGGCAACTTTTCTGATGAAGGTGTTGAGTGAACATCCATCACTCAATGCTTTTGGACTTAGACAGATTAAATGCAAGGGCGTTGAGTGAATGTCCATCACTCAAATGCTTTTGTACTTATATGGATTTCACTGCATCTTCACTAAGGCTTTGAGTGACTGATTATCTATCGACGCTTTTTGGCCTCAGGCATTGAGTGATGTGTACTCACTCAATGCTTTTGTACTTAGACAATATTCTGCCTCTCCTAAGTATTCTGACTTCTGTCCAGCCAATTTTATAACATATTTAGCCTGTCTAATCACTGAATAGCAGACATCCTGCATATATGAACTTAGATGAATATCAAATACATGCTTGTGTATATTATTGACTTGTGGGCCTTCTTCAAATCTAGGACATTATGATTAATGGACCCAACAGGAATGTTACAATCCAATAAAAGTACTAGGATTTTCATCCCCGAAAATTTGCTTAAAGAAGGGGTAAGTGTAACATACCTGGGGAAAGTGCTCGAGATACTTTTCTCAGACGTGGGCCTTGGGTTCCCACGTGTATTCGTCTCATCCGTAGTATGAACATAAGATCTTGACCATCGATATAGCCTTATATCGTAGGTTTTCACCTTGAAGTCCACTATCTTCATTGTCTCTAACTCGTTAGATCTATCTGACTCTAGCGGTACTTGCGGAGTATGATGGTTTTGATCTATTTGTCGAAGAACTCTCCTCAATGAAGAGACATAGAAATCATCATATAGATTTCTCAACTCTGGGGGCAGGGCTAATTGGTATGCAACAGGTTCAATTCGTTTTATCACCTAATAGGGGCCCAAATAGCAGGGTCCAGCTTCTTCTGCTTTCTCAACGGGGAGATACCATGCATGAGCTTGATTTTCGAAAAAAACCATTTCCCTCCATGTTAAACCCCACCGGTCAGTGTTGCGCATCATAATTACTTAACCTGCCGACTCTACGCTTTTCGCATCCGATCCTGGACTAGTTGTATCGTTGTTGAAATGTCATCAATATAAGCCACTCCCAGTGCATCAGGGTCCTTATCCTGGGCCGAAGCCAAAGGGGTTCGGCAATGCCTTCCATTTAGTGCCTCGTACAGTGCCATCTTAATGTTGAACTAGAAGCTGTTATTATAAGAAAATTCCACTAGTGGCAGCAGCTACTCTGAAGGCTCGTTGTTCTTCACTTATGCATAGTCATCTTAATTTAGGCTCGTTGTGCTTCACTTATGCTTAGCACGACAACGACGACAAGTAGTTGGAGAAAATAGAGTGGTCGCAGGAACATGTAGTGTTGGGTAAAAGTTTCTTGCACTCGAATGGTAACTTGAGCCGTGGGTAGCAGTATTTCCTGTGCAGTAATAGAAATAAATGACTGTGAGACTAACACCAGTAAAAATTCTTGTTTGTACGTTTGCTTTGCACGTATAGGGATGGAGTCTTACTGTGTGTTGTAGATGAATCAAGTGTTTCCGGTATTTCATCGTCGTAGGTCGTTGCACTTGTACTCTCATTTTGGAGATTGTTGGTGGTATCATTACTTTGTTGGCCTCGCCGGATATCCCTACGACGGGCAGTATTCGATTCACGCTGGTGTACAGTGGATGTGTATTGGCGGCCTTCCTCTAGGTCGAGAAGTTTGCGGTGCCGCATCCTTTCAGTTTGTAGTCGATGTTTGTATTGACGGTCTTCCTCTCCGCCGAGCAGTTGTAGGGGGTAAGAAGGTTTTGTTTGCTATGTTTTGTCCTTCCTCTTCAGTTGTTGTATCTCACATGCATGCAAAGCATAAAGTTGTAGTTATTTTAGAACTTCAAAGAATTAGCATCATATTTTGGGGTAAAGTGGCATATACCTGGAAGGGGGGCTTTGGTTTGACTTTGTTCTAATCGTCGATGTTGAGTTCGAACTGTTTGTTGCTGCGTAGTAGCTGCAATATGAGTATTTTATTTATAAATTTTTGTATGTCTTTTTTGTAATTGCAATTGCATGTGCAAGTAAGTTGAAACAGAATGAGACCTTCCACTGTTGGTATATAAGGTGGAACCAAAGTTTCAGCAGTGGAAGTTGCGTTTGGCAATTGCTCTGCATTGTTTCCTCGACAATAATTTGATGGAGAGTTGTAATTGTCGTTTACTTTGAGTAGTTTTATTGTATGTGTTGTAGTAGTTTACCAGACGTGTACGCATCAACGCTTTGTCGAAATCTGTAGAGTTCCCTTCTTAGAGCATTAGTTGCATTACACTGCTCTTGAGTTGATGCGTATGTAGGAAGTCGTCCTCTTCTGCGGCGTTTTTCGGTTAGTAAGTTGCTTGCATTTGTCACAATTGACCCGTCCTGACGTTCAAGCTCGTTGCGTTGATCTGTCGTTGATATTCTGAATGTGTAGCTGAGTTTAGATTTAAGCTTAATATGCGTTGAAAATATTTTAAAAATGGATTTAAGAAGGAACAATAAAATAGCAACTAAATCACAGCAGACCAATCAGAAGGTTTTCATCAGATGCTTGGAGTTTCCACTTCATGTTCGATTGCTAAATGTGAACAATGAAATAGCTAGATTTCTAATTACATGCTTTAATGTTACCTGAAATTTTGTCAAGTGTTGGAACTAAAGGGAAAAATTTGTTTCCATTAAAAATAAGTAATCAGGTCGAGAGGTGATTGCGGGCCAATGCACGTTTATTTCGTGCTTCCGACACAGAAAAGCATATTATTTTCAATTGATATTATTTTCATGGCAAAACCAATCAATGATGTACTCCAATCTAATTAAGAAATAATGAAATTGGCTGAAATGAATTAAAATGATCGAAGTTCGACCTATCTTATTCAACTTCCTTACAGATGATAAAATGATAAAAGTTGACAAAAAATTGGCATATGCTCGTCTTACAGGAGCATGCACTAATATATAACTTTTAACACTAATATTAAAGAAGCAGACATTAAAAATTATAAAAAATGGGAATACATGTAACTTGGATATGGGTATCTAATGTGAAAGCACACTCAGTACTCAAATTTTAGTTATCAAGTTCATAGCTCAGGCAAGCATCTTTTCGTTGAGTGAAGGTCCCTTGCGTGAAATCACACTCACATTAAAGCTTTAAAAACTAACACACTTTTTTCTTCAGATCAAATCAGTTATGTACCTCTATATTTGTGAGCTTAATTATGAAATTAGGAATATGTATTGATGTGATGATGTTGCCCATAGCTAAATGATTTTAGATTGCATGTTCCTTTGACTGTCCCTAAATGATTTTATATTGCAATGCAATCTAAATTGCCTGGTTGATGTTGGTTGATGTTGTCCAACGAAATTTACCTATTACGTCATAGCTCTATATTTGTGAGCTTATCAAATACAAATTATGAGTTGCAAATAAGCCTGTCTTTCCAAACCATCTCAAATGATAGCTATCAAATAATTAATAACACCAGTCCGGCATCCTTTTTGATTTTTTGGTTAAAATAAATAAGAGATCCAAGTATCCAACTATTGTTCATCCAACTGCTGGTGTTAGAATCCAGTAAACTACCAAAACTTTGAGCTTTTAAAATTAATCTGTATTGCCGGCTTGACATACCTTTGATGGTGAAGAAGAGAATATCAGATCATAAAACTTTGACATCTACGGGGAAGCGTAGGAAATCAATAAAGTCAAAAGATGGAGGTGGCCGGAAGACATCTTCATACAGTGGAAATCACTCCCATGACAGATAACTATCTACTGAAATGAAGGTGTGCTGTGAGAAATGTTAATGCAGAGGAGGAGAAATTGACCTGTTAGTTAGAAGAGAACATTTCATGAACCTCGGTGAGAGATATGGCACAAATTTCAGTGGTTGTGGTTGGATGTTCTCTGTAAATCACTGGTCCTTCGTCCGCTAAAGATGAAGAGAGGTTTTGCGCTGACAAATAACAAACAGAAATGAAGTATTAGGCAAGAGTTGAAGGAGTGGTAAGAGAGGGGAACATGGAAGTGAAGAAGGAACATGTAGAGAATAATGCCCTAAACTGAGGTTGTAATGTCCTAACGTGAGGTTGAGGATTGTATACGGAGCCGTTGCTGAAGATGCATGAGCGTGAGCCTGACGCGAGAGGAGAGGGAGGATTGTTGCCCTTAGTAGAGGTTGAGGATGGAATGTGGCCATCCCCGAGGTCAGATTGCTGTCGAGGGAGCGGAAGAGGATGAAGGGCGTGTGAGTGATGTCTGACGGCTTATATTTTTTGCTGGATATTTGTGGACACGCTATTAGCAGGCTTTCATTGATAATGGTTAGGGGCAGCTCATTGATAATGGCAAACAAAATTTTACACAAGTAGATCAATTTGTTAATGACAGTTGTCACAACCCGCATTTTCGCCGAGGTCGAGAATTATCAGAGTATGGGAAAACACGCGTTGCGATGCCACGTCAAGCAGGGGATAACTGCTGACGCTCAGGCAACGCACCAAGACTATAAATCATGATTTTTAAAAGAATAGAAAACCAGTTTATTTAAAGGCCGTATCCCTCGGCACAGTGGATCAGCTAGTCCACGATTGGAAAATATATTTGTTTGCAGCAGAAAAATTCTTTGATTTAGTTGATTTGACATCCTAAATGAGTATAGTATTTATATATGAAAGATATTCTTTACGCTTAAGTAAGATAGTGTTTTAGCTTTGCAAATATGATATGCATGAGATACATATAATAGTTTCGAGTTTTAAAATACCTAACATGCAACCTAGCATAAAACCTTCCCAGAAGCAAGCGAGCAACCCCAAGAGGGCAAAAACAGTAGTTTTAATTCATATTCAGCAAAACAAGCAAGCCACCAGTGGGCGTCGACAATCCGACACGAACCCACCGGTGAGTGAGCATGTCCATACAGAAAAGAAGAATAACTACCTCACAAGGTGAAAGATCTGCAACTCAACTACCCTGGAGGCTATCAGCAAAACCCACTAAAAAGAAACAGCCGCCCTATCTGCTACAATCTGGACCTGAGGCATTCAAGAAAGAGCGCCTCAACATAATATCAAAGCATGAAGAATATAAGATTTAAGTGTGAGTAAAAAGGGTTTACCAACCCGGTAACAAAAGAAATAGCTAATAGTAAGCGAAAAGTGTGACGATAAGAAGAACAATACTATCAAAAGGGACAGTAAAGGTAAATCATGCCAAGCGTGGGCACAAAAGCTACCTGCTCGGCAGAAAGAAACAACCCGCAGCAGTAAAGCATCAGTATACTAGCAGGAATAGCCAAAAGCAGGAAAACAAAGAGCTAACAGTCCTAATGAAAGTATCTAGTGTCAACTAAATCCACCTATGGGGGTGGGGAATAGGTGATGTGCAGTCTTTTGCGGAATTTAAAATACCTGCACAAATAAACAAACACAGCACATAAAAGCACACAAGCAATTATAGTGGTTCCCCGATTTGGGTACGTCCACTCTCCCCCTTCGACCTACCTCCCACCACGGGATGACTCGGTCACTTCACTAACCGGATTGAAATCCAATCCTCAAACTACAGAAGGAACCCTTCACCCCAAAGGAGTCGCTACTAATCCACCACGGGTTGCACCCAACCCTTATAACTAGGAATCAAAATTCCTTTACAACAAAACAAAAATTGAATGTACAAGAAATACAAACAAACTTGAGGAGATCCTGATGTCCTTCTTCGTTCGTTGAAGCTATCTTGAAAGAGACGAAGAATCCACGACCGGTGTTCTCTCTTGGAGAGGATCTTGACATGATCGGCGGCGGCAAGTGAATGCGGTGGCAATGCTTTGTAGATCCAAACTTCTTGACAAAGAAAGCAAGGTCTACCAACGATCTCACTCGGATCAGTCGTCTCAATCGATTCAGAATGAAGAACTATCCTCGTTCAACAAATCGAGAGACAAGAGATCTCGAGAGAGAAGCATGAGACGCTAGGCTTGCCTCGGTACTGTCGTCGGAAGATCAAAGATGCTCTTAGATCAGCGATGGCGAAAAGCTTGCGAGCGGCGACGGCGATCAGTGACGTTCCGCGATCTGCTAGGGCACGCGTCGGCTACTTCAGATTTTTCGTTAATCGATCTATCGGTATGTTCAAATACGCGAGTATATATACTTGAAGCCAACCCTAAATGACCGTTGTCGGGCCCATAAGGAGAAGCCCTAGTCCCGTTCAAAACGGCGCACAACAAAATTGGTTCGGGCCAGCGAACGGGAAATTTACCCAAGGCATAATCGGCGAGAATCGCTGGTGATTTCCGTCGAAGTCGGCGGGAATCACTCACGATTCCCGTCGAATTTGCCTTAGCCGAATTCCAGTAGGGAGCCTTGTCAGCCGGAGAGAATCGGCGGGAATGCAAGGTGATTCTCGACGAATCGGCGAGAATCACTTGGTGATTCCCGTCGATTCTACCTTAGCAGATTTCTTGTAGGAGGACAGTCAGCCGGATGAAGCAACGGGAATCACTGACTGATTCTCGACGATTCGGCGAGAATCACTAATGATTCCCGTCGAATCGGCGAGAATCACTTAGTGATTCCCGTCGATTTTTACTTAGACGCTTTTTCTCTTCCTTCCTATGAACTTGGTCTTCGACCCATCTTTGCTCCTCTTCTGCTCTTGATCTATCTCGACCCTATACTTGAAAGTAAGTACACTCCAATAGAGAGAGCACACGTGAGTCAACACACTGATCTGCTCAACGAGGGATTACGTTGTGCAGACCCGTGTATATTGACCCACTGCACCCTGACATTGGTGTGTACTTAGTATGGAATAGTTGCAAGCACAACTTGATAGAAAATCATCAAATACATTGTGAATCCATATTAGCTTGATTGGAGTCTTCTTCAAATCCAGGTAATTGTGGATACAATACCCAACACCTAACTTTGTGGGAAAATGACCGGGGTGTAAATAATAAGGGGCTGGAGTGGGTGGCAGTACCAACACCAACAACCAGACCCCAAAATAAATACTCAAGGGTGAACACAACCGGTGGCAGCCTTAGGGTCCACACACCTAAACAAGTTAGCCCCATTGTCCAGACTCCGTGGTGTCCACAGCTCAGCACATACATTTCACCCCTCCAAAGTCCAGAAAACACCCCCTCCGGCCATAGTCCACGAGTCGGCATGCAAAAACTAGCCGAACACCCCAACATCCCCCTTAGGAAGGAAAAACTCCTCTAACATTCCTAAAGAAGCACACATCCAAAGGCTAAAGTCTTAGTCTAAAAAAAACTGCGGCGTTGAGTGAGTATACCTCACTCAACGCCAAAATAGCCACGGCATTGAGTTAGGTACCCTCACTCAACGCCAAGGACTTAACCGCAAGCCCTGGCTGTGGCGTTGAGTGAGTCTACCTCACTCAACGCCAAACCTGCTTTAGCGTTGAGTGAGGTTGACTCACTCAACGCCATCAGACTTATCTGCTGAAAATACTGCGGCGTTGAGTGAGTCTACCTCACTCAACGCCAAAACTGCTTTGGCGTTGAGTGAGGTCGACTCACTCAACGCCATCAGACTTAACTTATTGAAAAAAACTGCGGCGTTGAGTGAGTCCACCTCACTCAATGCCAAAACAGTTGCGGCGTTGAGTGAGGTCTACTCACTCAATGCCAAAGACTTAGCCGCAAGTATTTGCTGTGGCGTTGAGTGAGTTCACCTCACTCAACGCCAGACCTGCCTTGGCGTTGAGTGAGGTCGACTCACTCAACGCCTCGACACTTAACCGCACAAAGTCAACCTGGCGTTGAGTGAGGCCCACTCCACTCAACGCCTGGACCATTAGACGCAAAAATAACTATGGCGTTGAGTGAGTGCACCACACTCAACGCCATAAGCCCAACAGTCTAGGTGTTGAGTGAGGTTCACTCACTCAACGCTTTTGACTTAGCATTTTTCCAGAAAATCTGGAACTAAACCTACCCCTGCCCACTCAGCTTTCCACAACCCAAGAGCTGGAATTTAATTCTATCTCTCACTCCTACCTCTCCTACCCGACCACAATAGCTCCAATCTAGCCTACCTCAAAGCTAAGCCTAAACCTAATGTTAACCAAGGCTGGACACCAGCCGAGACAAACAAAACCACACACCAAACAAAAGAAAGAAAAACTGCTGCTGCTAAAGCTAGAGTTTAGGGAGCAGCTCAGGAGGGATTGAGGGAGAGAGAGAAAGAAAGGAAAAAAAACTACCCGCTGCTCTACTTCTAGGGAAGAACAACCAGCACACAAGCTAGGGGATAGAATAAAATGAATAGCAAGGGCGAGGGAGCCACTTGTCTCTTCACCAAGCTCCAGCAGCTGCCTTCCCAAGCTCGGCACCGGCAGCAAAGCAGCTACCTCGGAAGCTAGCTCTCGGCGAGAGCAGCTCGGATCCATCGTCGCCTGAGAGAAGAGACTCCTAAACTAGCGGCCACCGTCGGTCAAAGCTGCAGCTCCTCCGCCGGTTCCTTCTGCTGGAAGCCTGCTGATTTCTTGGGAAGGAGGAGAAGTGAAGCTCGATACCAGCTGGCTTCCTGTATAACTCCAGCCACCTTCTCCAAAAGATAATATAAAATAAACTATGCATGGGGAGTTTCGGCCACCAGCCACAGTATTCCTACCTCCACACCCGCCAGCTAACAACCACTTCTAGCTTAAGCACACTTATAAATATACATGTATACTTACCTTAACCTCACCTCAGCTAATTGAACTCCAGCCACCTAGCTGACCCTGCCCGAGCTAAGTTAGGAACAAAAAAATATATAAACTTTTATATATTCCGATATATACATATATATATAAGCAACCCTGTATATATATAAGCTGAAAAAAAGAAAAAGGGCTAACCGCACCCCATCATTGCAAGCACCAATATATATATATATATATATATATATATATATATATATA
Source organism: Platanthera zijinensis (assembly GCA_039513925.1). Taxonomy (NCBI): domain Eukaryota; kingdom Viridiplantae; phylum Streptophyta; class Magnoliopsida; order Asparagales; family Orchidaceae; genus Platanthera; species Platanthera zijinensis. Next base: position 112,131,729 of record CM077095.1, on the reverse strand, counting down.
TAAAATAAATGGCTAATATTTTAGCCTAAAACCAAAGCACAAGCCTTACCAGGCTCGACCACACAAGGCTACGCACAACAAAGGCAACAACATGGCTACACACTACTGGCTAACAAACGAACGTCGAAACAACGCAAAAAAACAAACGACCGCGGATTTTGACAAAACTCACACCGTAACTAAACACCCAAGCTACAAACACAATGACGAAGACGAAAACAACATCTGACGATCAAAACTCGGGCTAAAACTACCCGAAGCCAAAACACAAGCATTTCCTAAGAGGCTCAGCCGAGTCATCACAACTGACACAGACTAGCTGGGGAATCTTGCAAACAGGCTACTAATGGGCCACTAAAGGAACCTAAAGAGCTATGACCACTCTCTTACAATGGCAAAAAGGCCGGAAACGCGTCACCGTTACGCCAACATCTATCAAACAAAACAAAGAAAAGCCGGGGACGTTACAACAGTCCATTTTTTTTAAACAAAAACATAAATTTCATAGAATAAATATGAACTATAGTAAGTAGAATTTCCAAAATTAAATGAATTTAAGCTTGCTACAAAATGATCTCGTATGAGACTAAAGCATTTCAAAATACTATGTGTTATAATTAAAAATAAGTATAGCTAAACTATGTGTTATAATCGAAAAATAAATATTCATAAAGTAATAATTAAAATAAGTATTCAAAATGTACCTAAACTTAAAGATCTCATTGTCTCGCATCTACGGAATCTATAATACAAAACACAAATCACCCAAAAAAGTCTATGTAAATACAGAACAAAATTTATTTAACATATTCTCATTCACAAAAAAAAATTTTTGAGAGGGAGTTTTGGATTTACCGAAGCACAAATCGGGAGGAGAGGATGTTGTTTGTGAAAGTTATTACTTGAAGGTTAGCTAGTCACCTAGAGGGGGGGTGAATAGGTCTTTGAAATTTCTTAAGTCTTTTTGCTATTTTCTTTCTAAGTGATCTAGAGTTTCTCCTTATAACCTACAACATAAATAAGAACATGCAACAAAGCACAACACATAGATATTTATAGTGGTTCGCTAATTGGGTACATCCACTTTCCCTCCCACCTTTCTAACTTATGTTAGACAAGGCACAAACTCCTCCAAATGCTCCTCAGAGCTTACACCTCAGGCCCTCATCCTTACACACAGGTTCTCTTCAGAACCCTACCTCAAAACCATAAAGATTCCTACCTCAGAGCCCTGCAGTGCTCCTACAGCTCAGTGGTCCTCAAACCACCTACCTCAGCCTTATCTCTAAGGCTTATAACTCAGGCTTCTCAGCCCTACAACTTCAGGCACAAGGCCCTACTCTCGGAGTGTTACAGCACTCCTACAGCTCAGTACCTTTCCAGGTACCTACCTCAGTGCCCTTCCAGACACCTACAGCTCAGCCTCCTCCAAGGCCTACAACTAAGTGACACACTTGTCACCTATAGCTTAGTGACTCAATAGTCACCTACCTCAGGCACTAGGCCCTACACTCAGGCTGGGAGGACAACCCTACCTCAGATCCACACTTGGATCCTGCCTCGGTATCCCAGCAGGGCACCTACCTCAGTGACTAATTAGTCACCTATAACTCAGGCACAAAGTGCCCTACAGCTTAGATTCAAACAAGCTGAATCCTACAGGAAGTTAATCAAGAAGTTGAAATAAAATAAAACTTTGACTCTGAGAAAAATATCAGAGTCTACCTTGCTGGACTGAGCAGATATCAGTCCATCCCTCTTGCTATAGAAGGAATTAGACTTCTTCTACAGCTAGCTCCTTTTCTGCTGCATTGAAGAACAGTTATCTGTTGTTGAAGGCTGACGTCCCTTCACAAAGCTATCTCTCCTTGCTGATTAGATGAATCAGCTACCTTATTCTGTAAAGAACAAACTTTTTGTTCTTGAAAAAACTTCAGCTATCTTTCTCTGCCTGCTGGCATGCACTGTTGGACTTGGCTTTCAAGCTCGTAAGAGAAGATGAAATCCATCCCCCTCTGTTTTTCATTTTCTATCTTTGTTAACCCTAATCCCCTTTTCTCTCTTCTTTTTATATCTGTTGATTTGAATCAACGACACAATTTGAATGTGGGCCCAGCCAAGGATGGTGAGCGCCACCTCCCTCAGAAGAGGACAAATAGTAGCATCCGTCGCTACTGTAGCTTTCCTGCAACGGCATGAAATACTTTGTCTGCGCTCGATGAATGGAGAGCTGGGTTCGACGAATTTTAAATCAGTTCGACGAATTTTAAACTGAGCTCAACTAACTCAGAATCTTCAAACTTTAACTTGAGCTCGACGAAAGGTGAGCTGGGTTCGACAAATTTTGAAATAAGTTCGATGAATTTTGAACTGAGCTCGACGAACTCATAATCTTCAAACTTTAACTTGAGCTCGACGAAAGGTGAGCTGGGTTAGATGAATTCTGAAATTAGTTCGACGAATTCTGAACTGAGCTCGACGAACTCATAATTTTCAAACTTTAACTTTAGCTCCACGAAAGGTGAGCTCAGCTCGACGAACTCAGAATTCAGTTCAACGAATTCTGGACTGAGCTCTTCTTTAGAGGCGTTGAGTGAGCCTGTTTCACTCAACGCTTCTGGGCTTAGAGAATTTATGTTGGATTTGTCTCAGTGGTTCCTTCTCAACTATCTCAGCGATTTCTTCTTCATAGCTATGATTATCTTCTATCTCAGCGGTTTCTTCTCAACTGTATTAACGGTTTCTTCTTCACAGTTGAGACTATCTCCTGTCTCAGCGGTTTTGTTGAGACTAATATTCAGTGTTTTAAATGTCGGCCGACATGTCTGATTTCAAGAGAAAACGCTCTATTTTTTCAATACAACGGAAATATTTCGTTTTAAATAAAATCGGCCGAAATTTTGGTCAAAACCCGAAATTTCGGCCGAATCCGATTTTTGGAATGTCGGCCGAATCGTTCGTGTTTTTAATTTCCTATAAATTCTTTCGCGATTCACTTTGCCCTAAATCTCTCGATCCGGCGTTGAGCGAGGGGTTGAGCAGCGAACGAAGTGAGCGCTGAGAAATCGTCGATCCGGCGCTGAGAAATCATCCCTCCTCCGTCGGTGGTGACTCCGGTGAGCAGCAAACGAAGCCCTGCTCCTTCCTCCTCCTTTGTCGGCGGTGAGCAGTGAAGGAAGCCACTTCTGGCTCCTCCCCCCTCCTCCTCCTCCGTCGGCGGTGAGTAGTGAACGAAGATCGCTCCTCCCTCCTATGTCGACGGCCACTTGCTGCTCCTCGCTCCTCCATCGGCGTTGAACGAAGTCCTTTCCTGCTCGGCTGATCCTCCTCCCTCCTCCATCGGCGGTGAACGAAGTCACTTCCTGCTCGACTGCTCCTCTTCCCTCCTCTGTCGAATCCACTTCCTGCTCCTCCGTCCTCCTCCATCAGGGGTAACTCTTAAATGTCTTCTTCTTCCCTCCCCCTTTTTCCTGCCATTTTTTCATTTGCACGGTGCTTGCTATCATCTTGTGTGTTACACACTTACACTTACACAGTTACACTTACATGTTCTTGATTTTGGAATCAAACTGTTACATGTTACATGTTACACTTGTGTGTTACACACTTACACTTACACTTACATAGTTACACATACATTTAGCCATTTAGGTCAGCCATCAAGATTGTTTAGAAGCTCTCCACATTAATGAATTTAGGTCAGCCATCATGATTGTTTAGAAGCTCTCCACATTTTGTTTGTAACTATTTACTTGCTGCTCTCCACCGCCTGTGGAATCAAATTGTTACACTTACATAGTTACATTAATGATTGTTACTAGTTTCTACATATCAAGTTGCATGTCTCTCTAATTACAGATCAACCAAGCCCTGCTATTAAAAGTAGAACTTGTGATGTCGTCTGAAGCTTCTACAAAGGAATCAAGTACTAAGCTAGGTAGAGATCCTTTTTGGTCTCACGGTGAGAAGGTTGATGCGAAGGACACAAATCGGGTTCGATGTCGGTATTGCAGTCAAGTACTAAGTGGAGGGGTGAGTCGGTTGAAGGCGCATCTAGCTGGGATACGAGGCAATGTTAAACCATGCCCAAAAGTACCAGCAGAGGTGAAAATTCAAGCGGATGTTGCTTTAAAGTCACAACTAGTACTGAAAGAAGCCAAAATCACTAGATTGGAGGCAGACCGTGATGAAGTAGTAGTTGGAGGTGCAATGGATTCAGAAGACAACTCTCAATCACATAGGAGTATCTTTTCTAAAATGAAGACAAAAGGAACGTTGGATATACATTTCCAAATACCTGCGGATAGTGTTGGACAAACAAGTAAAAGTGGGAAGTTGGCATTAGGAGGAGATAGGTGGAAGAAGAAAATAAGGGAGGAAACAAACACATATATCGCAAGATGGATATACGAGGCCGGTGTATCCTTTAATTCTGTGATGCTTCCTTCCTTTGATCACATGGTACAAGCTATTGGGCAGTGTGGGCAAGGGTTGAAAGGCCCTACACCATATAAGTTGAGTACAAAACACTCAAGAAAGAGGTTGATCGAACAAAAGAATCACTAAACGCATTCACCGCTACTTGTAGGTTGAGTGGTTGTAGCATTATGACTGATGCATGGACTGACAGAAAGGGAAGGAGTATTATGAATATTATGGTTCACTGTGAAGCAGGAGTAGCATTTTGGATGTTAAGGAATGTCTCATCTGACGTTCATGATGGAAAATTCATTTTTGATTTTGTTGACGAGGCTATCGGATCTGAGTCTGGACCGGGAGAAGACAATGTGGTGCAAGTTGTCACGGACAATGCATCTAATAATATGTTGGCGGCAAAGATGCTATCTATGAAAAGACCTGCCATATTTTGGACGTCTTGTGCAGCCCACACAATTAATTTATTACTTGGAGATATTGCAAAAATAAAGCAAATCAAAAATGCCATCACCCTTGGTCGTATTTTGACAGTCTTTATATATGGACATACCATTTCTCTTGATTTGCTAAGGCAATTTACAAAAGATTTAAATTCTCATGAACTTATTCGGCCAGGAGTGACTAGATTTGCTACTGCATTTCTATCTTTGCAAAGCATTTTAGATAAGAAGAAAGAGCTAAGGAATATGTTCTCATCGCAAAAATGGGAAAACTCAAAGTTAGCTAGCACACCACCTGGAAAGAGGGTAAAATACAAAACTTTGTTTTATAGTTAAATTATGATTAACTTGTGTTACTTCTTAGTTATTAAACGATTATGATCAATTTTGCTGTATTTAAAATTACAGGCCGTTGCAATTGTATATAATGTGAAATTTTGGAAAGATGCGGAGATTGCTGTTAGTATATTTGCTCCTTTAGTGAAGGTGTTGAGAAGAGCTGATGGAGATACGCCTTCTATGGGGTGGATATACGGAGATATGATGAAGGCTAAAGAAGAAATTGAGATTGCTCTAAATCGTAATGAATCTCGGTATCTTCCCATATGGAAGCTAATTGAAAGAAGGATTGATAGTAAGTTGAGCACTCCCCTTCATATTGTTGGTCATTACCTTAATCCATACTTTTATTTTGCAAATTGGGAAAAAATGGAGAAAGACGGTAAATACATGGATGCGGTAATTGATTGTATGTCTAAGATGTATGGGAGGGATGTGGCTCTTCAAGATCGTATTGCTGACCAAATATGTCTCTATCGAAATAAGAGAGGATCTTTTGGAAGAGAAATTGCAAAGAGACAAAGTCTCAATAGTTCTCTTGATCTTGGTATAAATAATTTTAAATTTCTTAAATTATTCACTTGTTTTACTGAGTAGTTCCATTTATAATTTCATATTGCTAATTTTTTTATTACTATTTTTTGTTTAAATATAATTAGTGAATTGGTGGATGTTTAATGGGAATGACGCACCTGATTTGAGAGACATGGCAGTACGCATTCTCGGATTGACTACTAGCTCTTCAGGTTGTGAAAGAAATTGGAGTACATTTGAGTTGGTAAGTTAATATTTATTTATAAGTTGTAATTAAATTTGTATATATTGATTATCTCAAATTTTATATTAATTGGATTGATTGACTTTATAAATTACAGATTCATACAAAAAAGAGAAATAGACTGGATCATAAAAAATTGAATGATCTTGTCTTCGTAAAATTCAATGCTACTCTAAAAACAAGGTCAATGGAAGCTAAACGAGATCCAATAGCTGCAAAAAAACTTTGAAGATGGAAAAGTGACAGAGTGGTTGGTGGGCTCCAGTTCTTCAAAGAAATCAATTGATGATGAAGATGATGAGGTCTTTCCTGGAGAGGGGTTGACTTGGCAGCAAGTGGCGGAGTGTATGGATGTTGATACAGAACCAAGAAAAAGCTCTCATGAGTCTCGTCAATCTTCAATGACTCCGAATACTAAATCATCAAAGAAGAAAGGCAAAAGAAAAGTAGATTGTGTTGATGAAGAAGAGGAAGTAGAGTTTTCTGCTTCATCAGAGGGGGACCTTATTCAAGAGGAGATTTTAGAAGGTGATTACGAGACAGATAACGATGAAATAAATCAAACAATGCATTCGGAAGGGATCGAGGATGACTGAGGTTAGTCAAATAGAAGTTGACTTGCAACTTGTGTACAATGTTGTTTAACATGTTTAATTTGTCTTTAATTCGTGTAATTGATATTTGTAACAGGTTCAGCTTTTGGAGGAGTCGATGAGAGTATTTTACTAAAAAAAGACAGCAATATTTTGCATTTCTATCATTAACCACTTTTTGTGCATGTCGAAAAGGGCCAACTAAATTATCCATTTAAATCTTCAATTAGCACCGACACTAGTGGCAAGTTGTAGTGGAATTGAAGTGCAAGTTATTTTGTGTAATTTCGAAATTATTGTTTGTTCTTTTTTACATTTAAACTTTCCACTGACTGAAAGGGATTGGTACTGATTTTATTTTGTCTCTTTGTGTTTCATTTCTTCTCCATTTTCAACATCAAGCGCAATATATGCTTTTATTGATCACTCAGTTCAGGTTGATGTTGCAAGGTCAGAAAAATATGCTGCTCCTGGAAGGCTTATGGATCATCTTCAGCATACTCGGGGGTTCATTTATAAAAATATGGTACAATATTCTTCATTTTTCCAAGAGATTCAGAGTATACTTTTATTTATTGTACTTGAATATTCTTCTTTTATTTATTGTACTTGTATAGTTATATTATGCATACATACAGATACTAATAATTTTGAACCCCGATATTTTCAAATGTCTCCGACATGTCTCCGACATCCGAAATTTAAAAACCCAATCCGATATGTACCCGACATCCAATATTTAAAACATTGCTAACATTTCTCTCAATGTTTTGTGTTTAGCTTCTCAGCTGTCTCAAAAGATATGTTGAGACATTCTTCTCAGCTGTCTCGACGCTTTTGCCTTAGACATTCTTCTCAGCTGTCTCAGCTTTCTCTGGCATTGAGAGCGTTGAGTGTGCCTTCATCACTCAATGCTTTTTGCTTTAGTCAAATTACCTGACTTCCAGCTTACCCTTTTTGTTCACCTGTCCAATCAAGGACAACCTGCATGTATGAACTTGAGCACACATCAAATACCTTTATTCCCCTTAGCATGATTGGTGATGCCTCCTCAAATCCTGAGGAACATTGTAGGGCACAATTCCCAACAGTTTGCTCAGCATGTTTAGGGGTCAGATCACCGACGATGGGAGAGGCGGCAGCGGATGAGGAAAAATCGGGATTCGGTGGCTCGGGTAGGACTGGAAGAGGAGAAAATTGGGGGAGGTTGTTGCATCTAGATAGGTCGGGTAGGGAGTGAAAAGGAAAATGGTGCTTGGCTATCTCCTCCGGTGGCAGCAGTGAGAGAGGAGGTGCTGAAAAAGTTGGGCGGCCACGGCGAGCGGAAGGTGTCGGGTGGCTAGGGCGAGCGGAAGTTATCCGACAAGAAAAAAAACGGGGATGAAGAATAGGAGATAAAGGGGCTGTCATTAGGTTTAAATGTTAGACCTAGGAAAAAACAGTAATTAATTAAAAGATTTGAGCTGCCACTATCCTTTAGTGGGATGCCCTTAACAATCCCCATTTATATATGGGATGCTCTTATATGAACTCTTTATATGCGCCCGGTGCGAACTTCAACTCCTGGCCGCTTGATCATCATCTTCCGCATATGCATCCGACAACCAAGCGAAATTCAACTCCGCCGCAGCCAGCCGGGGGCTCGCCGGCTGCCAGCTGCCCGACATTCATCGGTGTGGCAGTTGACAAACTACAGGAGGCCGGCGGCGACAGCGCTGGATTTGGGCACTCGACAAAACAAGAGCCGTCGGCGCCAGCCTTGGGCTCGCTGGCCGCTCGAGGTTTGTCTGCGGCCACGCCGACGAACCCCGGTGGGCCGGTGGCCGGCGAGCCCAAGGCCGGTGGCGGTGGCGTAGGTTTTTGTCGAGTGCCCAAATCTAGCGTTATTGTCTCTGGCCATGGGCTCGCCGGCCATCGGCCGCCTGACATTCGTCGGCTTCCATGTCGGCGAATGTCGGTATGCGGATGGCCGGCTGCGGCGTAGTTGAATTTTGCTTAGCCGTTGGATGCATGGGCGGAAGATGATGATCGAGCGGTCATGAGTTGAAGTTCGCACTGTGCGCATATAAAGGGTTAGAATAAGAGCAATAAGCTTGGAATCATATTCGAAAAAAGGAGGAGCAGAGTTCTCAAATATCTGCAGGCAAGTTGGCTGATTGATGAAAACAAGATCAGGCAAATCAGTTATCTTCACCTACAAGTTCAGAATAGTGATTCTGAGTAACTTTTAGCACAAGCCGTCCAGCACTGAAGATCAGTTTTCTTGTTGTTGAGAATAAGCTAGGGCAAAGATAATTTCTATCCAGGAAAGGCCGACACAGAGAACTCTTCTAGTGTCAAAATCAACTCATATATTGTTTATTTTGTAGAATCCTTTTGGATCTGAGTGTAGGCCTTATATATAAAGGCTGAGAGGTAAGATTCCTGTGTGAATTTGAGTTGTAGGCCTATGTTATAAAGGCTTAGGTAGGATCATTTATTGATCTGAGTGTAGAATCCATTTGGTATCTGAGTGTAGGGCTTAGGCCTGAGTTGTAGGATCCTTTGGATCTGAGGTAGGGCTTAGTGCCCGAGTGGTAGGTCTTGGAAAAGACTGAGAGGTCCTGCGGGATCATTATTGTAAGCTCTTATAACCCGAGTGTTGGTGTTGTGCCTTATCTAATACACTGTTAGAGAGGTGGGAGGGATAGTGGACATACCCAAGATCAGGGAACCACTATAAATCAATTGTGTCATCTGTGATTGATCTTGAAAGCCAAACTAACCTAATCACTAAGCACAACAAAATCAATTAAGGTCTAAATAAATCAAAAAGAGACCTAAAACCTATTCACCCCCTCCCCCTCTAGGTGTTTAGCTGACCTTGAAAACAAGACTTTCAAGTGGTATCCGAGGGAAGTTACTCTTTAAGGACTCAATAGTCTGAGTAGATCTCCAAGATGAGCAAGAAAATACGTCCTTATGGGTTCAGGAGTAAACTATAAGGACCTGGGTGCCATGAAGCTTCCAATCTATAGGAAGGAAGGGTTTGGCATCTAGAAGGAGAGGGTTAGGTTATTCATGGAGGCAACTGACCCTAGGATCTCTATAATAGTTAAGGAAGGTGAAAGTGAGGGAAGATCTTATATTTTCTTTAGGAAGAGTTAATGCGGAAAATTAAAAATTAAAACAAATAACAGAGCATAGCACAAAGAAAGAAACAGAGCAAGCAAACCAGACGACACAAGGAGCTACAGTGGTTCCCTCTCAATAGGTACGTCCACTCTTCTACCACCCTAGTAGGAATCCACTCAGGTTTTTGATCAGGTGCCCTGCCACCAACAAGATCTGCTGCAGGTAGATCTAGAGACCCTTTAGACTTTTGATCAGGTGTCTAAAAACCAACACAGGTTTTTGATCAGGTGCCCTGCCACCAAAGGGGTTTACTTTTGAAGGGAGTAATAACCCTGTACACAGTTTATAAAACTAGAAGTTGATGATGTTCTTCTCTGTTCTCAAATCAACTGAGAGAAGACTAGTGGATTGTTGTTGATGTCAAAGCTCCCCCTGAGAATATGAAATGGTTCAGGAATGCTGGGAGTCTTTGCTTCAGGGTGTAGGCCTTCAACTGATGTTGAGCTTCAGCAAGCTTCCTTAGACAGATATGAATAATTGTCTCTTTGAAGCTTGGAGCAGAAGAAGAAGATGAAGCTTTCTTTCTTCTGCCTGTATCCTGAGAGTGTCGAGCTTTCTTCTTTGTTAATGTATATGAGAGAGAGAGAGAGAGAGATCCTTTATTTGTAAGTGAAAAAGTCTTCTCACTTTTTCTCTCTCTAATCTTTCTTTTTATCTTTGTCTTTATCTGGCTGAATTACTTTTCCCCAGAAAGATTATATTTAATGCAGCCTCAACGGCTATATTCATAAGAATATTGCATTAAATATATTAGCTGTAAGTCCCTTAAAATAAGCCTGAAATAACTTTGCCAGCTGTAATAAAGTCTGTCTGAAAAGCCGCACAGGAAAACGCCAAAAATAGCCTTCTTAAAGCTTCCTGAAAATCTGCACAGAAATAGTAGAGCGCCGTTCGACTATCTCTGGACTGCAATAGTAGAGCGTCGTTCGACTATCTCTGGACTGCAATAGTAGAGCGCTGTTCTACTATCTCTGGACTGCAATAGTAGAGCGTCGTTCGACTATCTCTGTGAGCTAAAATTTCTGAACTTCAAAACTGATTTTCTCTGGAATTCTTCTGCACTTCTTCTGGAATTCTTTCTGAGGTATGTCTGGAAAAACCTATGACCCTTAGACTATACATTTTGGGTCAAACTAATCACCCTAATAGTGATCCTAACCCAAATCAGAACCTAAGGTTCCAACAATCTCCCCCTATTTGGGTGAGGATACTATTTATATAAAAACAAAATACAAAACAAAAAGATCTGCCTGAATTATAATATGATAGCAGATGTACATGGGTGCTTTGTTAAAAAGGGATTCAAAATAAAAGAAATACAAACAGAAACTAAGGGACAGCTGTATAGAATCTAATAAAGTGACAGCTGCACTTCTGTTCATTTTCATTCTGAGATTCTGATAATCTCCCCCTATAGTTGTAGCCTTCTGAACAATTTTCCTGAAAGGAGATGTTAGGAATTCTGGACTCATTTCAGAATAAGTTGGGCGGCCTATGTGGAAGGGTTGCAACACAACTTGATAAGCATTAGTCAACTCTATGATCTTGGCTATGACATAGTATTCCACAAGGATGAGTGCCAGATTAGGAGGTTAAGTGACCAAGAGGTCATCTTAACAGGCACTAGGAGTGGAAATGTGTATTATTTAGATTTCCTATATTTAAGTAAGGACTCTTCTATATGCCTTATTGTAGATGAGAAAGCCTCTTCCTGTGTCTAGTGACACAAGAGGCTAGCCCATCTGAATTATAGAACCATAGGCAAGCTCTTTAGTAGGGAGCTAGTTAGAAATGGTCCTAAGTTAAAGTGCACTAAGGAGGGTATCTGCTCTGCATGCCCAAAAGGAAAACAGACTAAGACCTCCTTCAAGAGCATTGGCACAAAAGACTCAGCGAGGTGCTTATACCTCCTACATATGGATTTGTTTGGTCCAATGCCAGTTCAAAGTTTAGGTAGGAAAGTCTACACCCTTGTGATTATTGATGACTTTTCAAAATTTGCTTGAGTGTTCTTTCTAAGGAAGAAATCTGAAACCCTTGATGTGTTCCAGACATTTGTTAAGCAAATTCAGAATGAATTTAACAGTATTGTGATCAAAATTAGAAGTGACCATGAGACTGCATTTCAGTCTGAGTGCATGATAAGGTTCTGTGAAGAGCAAGAGATTCATCAAGAATTCTCCTCTCCTAGAACACCCCAACAAAATGGGATTGCTGAGAGGAAAAATAGGACTCTCATAGAGGCTAGTAGAACCTTGTTAACTGACTCATCTCTCCCATAATACTTCTAGGCTGAGGCAGTTAACACTGCAAGTTATGTCCTTAACAGGGCTTCTATCACCAAGAGCCACAAGAAGACTCCCTATGAGATCTTGAAGGGTAGAAAACCAAACCTGAGCTATTTTGGGATCTTTGGTAGCAAGTGTTATGTGCTTAACAATGGAAAATCCCATATAACTAAGTTTGTTATCAAGTTCCATGAAGGGATCTTTGTTGGGTACAACATTCATAGTAAGACATATAGAATCTATAACTTAACAAGTCAAGTTGTAGAAGAGTCAATGCATGTTGTCTTTGATGAATCCAACATGATTAATAGTGAGTTTCCTAGCTCCTCTTATAGTCTTATAGGTACAGAGCTGATGATGGACAATCTAACCATCAAAGAAGCTGCTCCCACAGTCCAAGATAAAGATGATGGACTGATCATTCCTAGAGAAGGGCAAGGCATACTTGAAGTGGTTGAAGACCAGCCAGATGAAGACAATGAAGATCAGAATGTTGAAGCTAGATTGACTCCAGCTATCAGACATCTGAGGGATCATCCAGCCCACCAAATCATTGGTGATGCAAGCCATGGAGTTCGGACCAGAAGCAAGAGTATCAACACAGCTCTCTACTCAAGTTTTTAATCTCAAGAAGAGCCCAAGAAGTTTGAAGAGGCAATCAAAGACCAGTTTTGTATTGGAGCAATGCAATAAGAACTGGACCAATTTAAGAGGTGTAAGGTCTGGAAGTTGGTTCCCAGACCACAAGGATAAAATGTCATAGGGCCCAAGTAGATCTACAGGAACAAGTTGGATGAGAATGCAATTATTATCAAGAATAAGGCTAGAATGGTGGCTAAAGGATACAAGCAAGAAGAAGGGATAGATTTTGACCAGACATTTGCCCTAGTAGTCAGATTGGAAACAATAAGACTCTTCCTTGCATTTGTTGTCTATCAAGGATTCAAAGTCTACTAGATGGATGTGAAGTCAGCCTTCCTGAATGAAGACTTAAAAGAGGAAGTATATGTGGATCAGTCACTAGGTTTTGTTGACCCTCACTCTCCTAATTTTGTTTATACGCTTACGAAATCTCTATATGGGTTAAAGCAAGCCCCTAGAGCATGGTATGAGACTTTGTCTAGTTTCCACATTGAGAACAAATTCTCAAGGGGGAAAATAGAAAAAACCTTATTCCTAAGGGAATCTAAGGGCAAGATCATCCTAGTCCAAATTTATGTAGATGACATAATTTTTTGGTCTATTGATGACAACCTTTGCAGGAAGTTTGCTAAATTTATATAAAGGAAGTTTACGATGAGCAGTATAGGTGAGCTCAAGTTCTTCTTGGGACTCCAAGTAAGACAGACTAATTATTGAGACCGGGCAGTCTGGCGAGTTGAGACCGGGCAGTCTGGCATTCTAGCAGCTTGTCCCAGCAGTTTGGTAGCCGGGTTGGAGAGCGGGCAGTCTGGCGGTTTGTCTGATGGTCTGGAGGCTTCTCCCAGGGGCTTGGTGCCGAGATGTTGCTGGATAGTGTCTGGCGGTCTGAGCGATCTGGCGGCTTATCTATGGCGGCTTGGGGATATTGGTTGCCTGTCCTCCACATTGTAGTGGTCGTGCAGTTAGGCTAACCATACGGCTTGTGCGGCTTATGCAGCTTGTATAGTTTTATATTCATGTAATTATTAGTCCCGCATTCCTTATTTGTAATCTCTCTTCTCTTCTCCATTCTATAAAAGGGAGGTCATACCTTAATAATAAATATTTTTTGGATAATAAAAATTTTGTTACTCCAATTTTTCGGTCTCTTGTTTTCTGTTCGCACATGGTATCAGATGGCTCGATCTTTTCCTCCTGATTTTTGAGCCTAAAAGATGGGGTTAGATCTGATTTACACTAAAGGGGGGGGGGGGGTGAATAGAGTATTTAAAATCTTGGCTGTTTTTAATTTTATCAGAGTAGAAAATAGGTGATATCAATAATATAGAAAGAAAAGAGAAACAAGCTAAACTATTCTATCTATCACAGCACAGCAAGAGCAGAAAGAAAATCAACACAACCAGACAACACAAGAATTTTATAGTGGTTCCCCAACTAGGTACATCCACTCTTCTACCACCCTGGTAGGAATCCACTATTAGGTTTTTGATCAGGTAACTTCCACCACAATATCTATTTGCAGGGAGATATAACAACCCTTTAGGCTTTTGATCAGGTGACCAAAAACCAACCAAGTCTTTTGATCAGGTGACTTGATAACCAAGTGGTTAACTTTTAAAGGGAGTTAAAACCCTTTTATAGGAGGTGAGAGGAGGTGATGGTGTCTTCTCTTTCTCTAATCAATAGAGAAGACTAGTGGATCTTAATGTTGACAAAGCTTCCCCTGAGAAGTTGAATAGTTCAGGAAGACTGGAAGCTTTGCTTTAGGGTGTAGGTCTTCAGCCTTGTCTGAAAGTAATCCTGGAACTTTCTGACTGATACAAGTTGAGTTGTCCTTGAATGTTCCTGGAGGAAAAGGTTGAAGAAGACTCTTGATAGTGATGAATGTTTTTCTTTAGTCTTTAGGATTGACAAGGATGAAAGCAGATTGCACTGTGAGAGAGTTCTGAAGGTTCATTCTCTGTCTCTGTATTTTCTCGTGTGCAGTATATTTTTTCTTCTGATTTCTGGCTCTATCTGATCTAGTGTATTAGGGATCACTTCGATGTCGACTGAAAAGGAGAGAATTTCTTGTATATTCTCAGTCAATAAAATATCTCCTTTGAATTTGAATTGCTGGTATTAATTGCTGAAAGATTTAGAGAATACAAATGGCTGGAATATGTCTTAAATGAGTTTCCCCAACTGTCTCTGATAAAATAAGCAAGTAATTATCCTGAAGAAGACCATATTTAATTCTTCCAATAACAGTTATATTCAGGGGAATATGATCATTAATTACTAAGGAATATTACTGCCAAATAATATAGAAAGTAAGGGACAAACGACAGGAAAACTTCTCATTCTGGAGCGGGATAGAAATCATCGACCTCTGAATGGAATTCATCGACCGGAGTTCCAAGTTCGTCGACCTGAGAATTTCTGTTCGTCGACCCGAGCTCTTCGAACTGCATACAGAGAATGACTTGCCAAATCTTCGCTCTAAGTTCGTCAAGCTGAGAATCTGTCTTAAAGAAAATATCGTCGACCTGAGCTCGAATATCGTCGAGCTCAACTAAGAGAAATAACTCTGAGTTCGTCGATCTGAGATCGACGATCGTTGAGTTGAGTTTGAAGAACTTCGAACTGAACAATCTGTTCTTTTAATACTACTAAGTCTCGAGTCTACCGAGGTCCTCTGCTGGCTGGTCCATGAAGGTTGAACCTAATGACTTAGCCTAAACTCTAGGACTACTAGACTTGATCCTGGTTATACAATGTGGGTCAGACTCAACCTAATTTAGTGAATTTAGCCCAATTCCAACTTGGGATCCAACAATCTCCCCCTATTTGGGTGAGGTCACTAAAGCAAAATAAAAGAAATAATCATAAAGCATGAAAACATATATCTGATAGAAATAAAACATTCAGAAGATATTTACATTAGGTGCTTCATGATTAAACATAATAGAGTTCAAGAATAAGAACAAAACACAAACAAAATCACTGTTTCTGCTTAGGATTTGCTTTCTCTGACTTCTCAGAAGGCTATTTGAAAATGATTTCTCTGTTTGGATCAACAGCTTCTCTCTTTGACATTGTCATGTCTGATGCACCAATGATGTTGAGAGATATTGCTCAAGGAACTATAGCTTCTGGATGCAATTTCATATAATCATCAACATTAAAGAATATATTTACCTTTGCATATCTCTTAAGTTCTTCTTTTCTGAATAAAGATATAGTATAGAATTGTGAATGATCCTTTCCTTCAGCTTTGGCTTTGTTAATTTGTGAAAGTCTTATTAGCTCATGAAATCTGGCCATTTTAGCTGAAGTCACCTGTTCTAGATCTACAAAGGGAATTGGAGGAGATTCTGACCTGTTTGGACTTGAGTCCTGCTTTGATTTAGCAACAGAGTCTGTAGGAGCTTTCTTGATTGATTCTGAAGGAGGATGGCTTTGAGAAGATTGTTGTTGATTGCCATGCCTTGAATATCCTTGATAAGTCTTGGTCACTGGAGCAGATCTTTGAGAAATATTGTCAAAGGCACCTGAAGACGGAGGAGGAGGAGGAGGGTCTTTCCTAAATTGCTTAGGAGGAGACCTGTACCTTCTCCTCTTCTTCCTTTCTTTCTACTCATTCTTGGATAGCCACATCCACTAAGGAATCCCTGGGTATGGAGTTATCTTTTACAAGATATAGTAAGGAGTGTCATTGGTAGGATTAGGCTTTGGAGCAGCCTTTGGAACAATCTTTCTCTTCTTTGCAACTTTCTTCTTAGACTTAGGATCATCGGATCCATCAGAATCATCATCTATGTCCTCATCAGAGGAACTTTGAGGGTTATCATATAATGCATCTATCTCTTTCAAAGTTTCCTTTGAGATTTGTCTTTCCACCTGAGGAAGTACTTGAGGTTCAGCAACTGTAGGTGGAGCAATACTTTCAGTAATCATCTGATAATCTTCTATATGTTTGTCAACAAGCAGGAATTCATTCAACTCAAGATCATTATGAATCTGTCTAAATTCTTGGGCTACATCTTGATCAATTAAATCATCTAAATTGGGGATTGGACTATCATCCATCACATAGGTTGGGCCTGAGGCTTCCACAACCATGTTAACAACAAAACTTGCCTTCAGTTGATTAACAACTTCAGGACTTATGGGAGGAGTGTAGCACACTATAGCCAAAGATGGCTTTACTGATGTAAGAAAAGAATTCAGATAAATTGTATTGAAAGAATGTAATAATCTAAGGATGTCTACTTTGGGATTGATATAACAATCACCAGCAGTCACAATATCTACAATCAGCATATCTACATCAATAATTTTAGCCTCTGTAACCATATGTACATCTGTTAGCTCAACTGTCAGCAAAACTGTTGTTTCTTCTTCTGATGATGCTTCTTCTTCTGTTGCTGCTAGAGAGGGTACTAGAGATTCTTCATAGAATATCTCCCCCTGCCTGGTTTTAGTAAGTACTGGAACTGGGCCCCTTTTTGATGAAGGAGGGACAGATGAGGTAGAAAGTAAGGCAGTAAGAGATGAAATGGAGGTAGCAAGAGGTGAAATAGCCTCAGTTATGAGTTGTAAGACCCCTTTTTTTTACTTTTTAAACCACGGGGTCTTAGGCCCAGAACCGCCGCTTTGCGGTGACACTCTCACACCCGGGAAGGATGTCACTATAAAACGCCGATCCTGCTGGCCAAGTCGATCACAGAACAGTAGCAAAATATGAGAGTATGAAATAGAAGAACTCTACACATGTTCACAAAATCACAAATATAGTAAATAGTCTCTATGAAGGGAGAGTCAACAAAAATAATAAAGGTACTGAAAATAGGGCTCGTGCCCGGCACATCAATATCCTCACTACATATCACTCAGCGTGGAAGCAAAAACTAAACATCTACTAACGATCAAAACTCACAGTCCTAGATGTCTGAACTCCAGAGCTAGACTGTCCCATTTCCAAGCATGCCGACCTCCGGGGTTGCTCCTCCATGCTGGGCTCCATGGTCCTCTAAAATGATATGGTTCAAAAACCGTTAGTCTAAAAGACTAAGTCCTATCATCCCACACCCCTTCCCCTATGGCTCCTAGGCACCGAGCGGGGAGGGGCAAAGGAGAGGTAGTGAAGGTGGAGAATGAACAAGAAGCAGGTGACGGTGGAACTAATCTAACAGTTCTATATGTATATATGGCAGTAATAAAAGTATGAGAAACTGAACAAGAAATAAGTAACCTTAACTTATATGAAAACTCATAAGCTAAGGGATCTTCTGCAAGGCTCCTATCATATAAAAAGTCTCACACCAATTTATACGATAGGGTGTCAGTTTTTCTAGCAAGCATGTATATATCTACAAAATATAAACCTTAACTTATAAACACGCTCACACGAGCTTATAAACCAAAGGGTCGTTTTGCAGGGCCTATTGTATAAAGCATCCCATACCACTTTATACAATAGGTGTCAGGGGTTATATGCAATGATGATGCTATGACATGCAAATATGCTATGATGTGATCATGCAAGTGCAACTCACCCACCCGGCTCTATGCACACAGACCTTTAGTTCCCCCATTCTGGAGCCTAACCTCCCAGGATACCTCCGTAATTGCAAACGGAAGCGGTGGGTTGGGCCTCGCCCACCTCTAAACCGGTAATTGCCCAAAGCCCAAAGCCCACATCTATCATCTTATCCCCTGCCCTAGGCGGAATTTTTGTATCTGATTCCCGGTTGGAATCGGAACCAATGATAAGCCTTTAATGCATGGGCCCCGTACAAAAGTGTATGTCACACTCCTAGAATGCGTGGGCCCCACATGCCTTTTAACGGTGATCCAGAACTCCCAGACCTAGATTTCCATACGGGCTTCAGTTCCAAAAAATTCTCCTGCCTAGACTAGAATAATCTATAATTTTATAATATATTAAAAGGGAAAAATATCATTTAGTTAAAAATTAGTTTTCCCATTTTGCTCTTTTTATTAAAAAAAATTCAATTTTTTAAGATTGGTGTTTTTTTATTTTAAAAAATATGCTCTCAAATAAACAATGTCTTCTAATTATAATAAAAATATGTTTTTCCCATCACTTGCAAATCTCCATGCAGATTACAAAGAAGAGTGACGAGAATAATACCACACTCCCGGATTTGTCGCTGATAGTAGGGGCGGAGCCCTTTGCATATCACAGGTAATATATATAAACACTAATAAGAATTAAGAACATTCATTTAAATACACAATGACAATTAAGCGAACCCTCATCCCCACCATCTCCCCAATCTCACTCCACCTTCCACGCACAGAGCATAAAGCAGAACTCCGGTGCACCACCGCCGGAATTACGCCGCGCTGAACCCATATCCCTTCTGGACTCGTTCTTATTCAAGCTTTGGGACTCAGGCTCTCGAGGGCACTAGGAACTACGATGGGCTGAAGCCCAAAGCTCCCTTTTGCAAGTCACTTATTATTATCGGTTAATATCCGATTCCCAATCAGTTTTAATATTACTCTGGATCTAACCCTAGTGTGTTTTGACTCTAACTCTCTCTCCACAGGAAGGACAATCTTTCGTCGATCCCGAGTACTACCTAAACTTAGACAACTCTACTACCTACAAATCCCAACTTCCAATGGTATACTCCAATCCACTTCGCTAAAATCAGTAAACCAAAATCCCATCTTCCAACGACCATTCCCCATGTTAACACGATTTCGGTAGTTTTACTAAATGCAGACAAACCCATGCTATATGATGTACATGATAGGAGGTACTCCAAATTTTCATCCAAATGCCCTAAGATATTTATTGAGGGTCTTCCCTTATATATTCAGTCTAAATACATAAATTTATAATTTTGTAATTAAATTTGATATTTAATTAATTTTTTTGAAAATTAATCCATGGGTGATTTGAACATGAAGCACTAGATTTACTTCGGGTATGACCATACAAAATTAATAACATTGTAGAATAACAAGATATCAATGAATACAAAATATCATAAACTTTCACAATCATTAAACCTCTAAATATTTAATCAAAAATAATTCATATAAATAAGGGTATTGAAGGAAGTACAGAAAATACAATTCCAAAATTTCCTCAAAAATTAACAGAGCTACATTATGATCATAAAACTTCACTTCCTAAGTTTCATGAAATTACCAAGTCAGTAAACCATGTAAAGATTATCCTAAGGAAAACTATCATAAGACACTTTATGAAGACACACCCTTATCATCTCAATTAAACAACATTTAACAATTTTCCATGCTTCTATATGCCCCAAAATGTTCTCTGGCTAAGTATCACAATATTCCAGCAAGCCATTGTATTTATTTCCTATTTATCCAAGTAAGGTGCACTAATTTACTTTACAAAGGAAGTACTACAAATAAAGCTTCAAACACTCCTAATAAACTACTAGTGCAACCTAATGTCATTTGATTATCTATTCCAGAATTTAAAATTATTCTACCACCTATCATCATATTTTCAACATTAACATCAAAAGGGCAATATGGAAGCTATAACTTCAAGGATGATCTACTGATTTCTAAACACCCTAAGATAACTACCAGAGGTTAATAATACTATGAAATTATCCATACCAAAATATCATCAAGATTCAAGGTCATTTGACCCATAAGATAATTTCTAGGGTTTAAAGTCCTAAATACTTATTAAGTGGTTTATGTGGGGTGCATTTGTATAAATACCACCATATCCCTTCCTAGGGAATTTCACCACCCTAGGATCTCATGGACTAATCCCCAAGTCCATCCAAGAACATAACCCCCTATGTCCTTCACAAGCCCCCAAAGTTCAACCTTAGGGTTAGAACTAGGGCCCTAGGGCAAATACACCCTAATCCACCCCATAATCCATATGAGGGTATTAAATGTCATATCAAATCAGTGGCCCAAATTTCAACCTCTGTTGAGGTGGTTTGGCCACTCAAACCCACAAGGGGCACTTTTGACCTAAATACCCCTTTTTGGGCCAAGGTTAAGGTTTACAAAATTCAACCAAATCATCTCTAAATGAGGTGAAATTTTATACAAATACCTATATTGACCCCAAAAACTCTCCCCAAAATTTTGGAGCAATTGGAGGTCATTAGGCCCCTTGATTAATTTAATCATTGTTTATTAAATAATTACAAAAACTATAAAAAAAGTACTCCAAAAATTCCCCTTTTTGGATATGTTCTTTGTATAAGTAAGAGTGACCCCAATCCAAAATTTCAAGTTATTTGGATGGATGGATTGATGGGGGCACGCAAAATAATCTCTGGTCTAGCCTAGGTATAGAGCTCACCAAAATGAGTTCTGTGGTCAAACCACTTACCCAAATTCGTTGAAATTAATTTTACATTAAACTAAACTTCACGGGCTATAATTTCCATGTTGAACATATTTTCTGTAGGTGACCCTAGGTATTTTTAATATTTAATTTAAAACAGAACAATAAAGTGGACAGAAATTGAAATAATAGGATTTAATAAAATCAGATCTAGCACGGATCTTAAAGCAAAATCGTGGGGCTCCTGGTCATCTTCTTACTCCGGCAAAGGGCTAGGAATAGACCGACCTGGAGATTACTCCAATTCATTTTCCCGGCTACCCGGCCACCTCCCTGGCCAGCCACCACTGCCACCACCTTCATTGAGGTGGGGAATATCGTTGGGCAGCGGCACGGCCGCCGGAGGGGTGGTTTTCGGCGAACCCGACCACTCCATTTTTTCGGAAAAACAATGGAAAAATCATCACCTGATTTGGCTCATTTGAGCCCTATTCTCATCCTAAAATATTCCTAAGATCTATTCATAAAAGGAGTAGAGGAGGACCTTCAATCGTGCTTGCCGACGGGTTTGGTGGTGGTATGCCATGACCGGATTTTGGAGCTTCATGTATGTTACAATTGTGCAATGGGAGGGCTCGATTTCTTCAGCAAAAAGTTGGAAACTTCTGCTCTTTGCCTAGGGAAGCTTTTACGGTCATCAAATGGGGGAGGGGAAGGGCCTAGACTTCAAAGCCATTTATGGCCATGAAAGGGAATTTTAGCCATGGAGAAAATCCCTTGAAATTCACCACCCCTTGGTTCCAATTCATTTGGAAACTCCTCAAAACTAATAGGGGAGATGAATACTAATTAATTGGTGAAGAGGGGTGATTCACCTTCCCCGCCATGAATGGCCTTCTCTTTCTCACTTTCTCTCTCCTCCATTAAAGGACAAATGGAGCTTTATCTCTCCTAGTCATCATCAACGAATTTTCTCATCACCCTCGCCTATTGGCAGCCCATCTAACCCACATGAACAATAAAAATGAGGGTAGCCCAAGTGGGTTTGGGTTTGAGCTTGAGTTAGCCCATTTGAACCAACTTGACCTAACACATGGGTAAAGTTAACCTAGGTTAATTTGACCTTTTGGGTTGACCCCAATGGGTCCTTGGTGACCCATTGGCCTCCCCTAAGGTCTAGGTAGGGTTGACTTGGCACCTTGGAGGTCACTTGGCCCTTATTAAGGGCACTTTAACCACTTTTGGGTTTGAGTTGACTTTGGTCAACTTAGCCACTAGTGTTGACCCCATTGGGTCCTTGGTGACCCATTGACCCCACTTTAGGTCTAGGAAGACTTTGGTAGGGTTGGTTGGGCTTGTTAGGGGCACATTGCCCTTAGTTAGGGCACCTTGCCCAATTTAGGCCTAGGATGGTCCTAGGTCAACTTGGCCACCTGGTTTGACTCCAATGGACCCTTAGGGCCTTTCAATAGATTGATAAGGTTATGGTGGGGTCTTGGAGTCATGGTGAAGCCCCTTGATCATCCCAACCTTGTATTTAGAAATCTACTATTTGTAGACCATAGTGATCCCACTTATATTCCTAGGTCCACTTGTTCTTCTTGGGCTTCCTAGGGTTTTGTCATGACCTAGTCATGACAAAACAACTCCTAGGGGGTCTAGTTTCCTGAGAGATGTCACAAATCCCAATACATAAATAAAAAAATTTGTCCCCGAAATTCGAGTTTGGTCTACGGGTTTTCAGGTACGAAAAATTAATTGTAACATTCCGAGAGGTTGTAAGGAATACCTGACTGAAGAGCTCCGGGTACCTTTGTTACATCAAGTCCTGTGGCTCCCATGTGTGCTCCTCCTGCCCATAATTTCTCAACAAGACCTTGACCAATGGGACCTTGCGTCGCAATACCAGTATCCCCTTATCGTCAATCTGGACCGGCTCTAGGTGAATTGACCGATATATACTACCGGCCAATCCATGGCCATAATCTGCTGCTTCGGGCGTAGTAGAGCCCTCCTAAGTGAAGATATGTTGAATACATCATGCAGACCTGCCAACTCTGGTGGCAGCTCTAGCTTGTATGCTAAGGGACTTATCCGCTCCAGGATCCTGTAAGGCTCCATATATCTTGGGCTGAGCTTCTTCTTCCGACCACGCACCCGTGAAACTCCATGCATTGGACGAATCTTCAAGAATACCTGGTCCCCCACCTGAAAATCCACCTGATGATGTCGAGCATTGTAATACTTAGCATGTCTGCTCTGAGCCACTAACATCTGATCCCGTATTAGCCTCACCTAAGCCTCGATGTCCTCTACAAAATCTTATCCCAGCACCTTCGGATCCTCGTCCTGTATCTAAGACAGAGGAGTCCTACATCTCCGCCCATATAAAGCCTCATAAGGGGCCATGTCGATGCTAGACTAGTGGCTGTTGTTGTATGAGAACTCTATAAAAGGTAGCTACCTCTCCCACGGCTCACTGCGATCCAATATGCAAAGTCACAGCAGATCCTCTAGAGTCCGATTGGGGCACTCTGTCTGTTCATCCGTTTGGGGATGAAAAGCTGTACTGAAAGTCAGCCGTGTTCCCAAGTAAGTCTGCACTGATCGCCACTCCTTTGACGTAAATCGTCCATCCCGATCTGATACGATCGTCTTGGGTATGCCACAATAACGGACGAACTGCTCCACAAACTTCCGAATTAGCACACCAACTGAGTCATCCTTTCTGATCGGGATAAATCTGGCTACTTTCGTCAGCCGGTCGATGATCACCCATATCGAATCATTCCCTTCCCGTGATCGGGGAAGCCCATGTATGAAGTCCATCGCGATATCCTCGAACTTCCACTCCGGGACCGGAAGTGGTTGCAGCAATCCTGCGGGGTTCCTACACTCCGTCTTTACTAACTGGCATGCCTTATAGTGGGCCACAAAGTAGGTGATATCCTTCTTCATGCCTGTCTAGTACATGGTATTCTTCAAATCGGCCGTCATCTTGGTGATGCCTGGGTACACCGAGTACCTGCTACAGTGAGCCTCAGTCATGATGTCCTCCCGGATTCTGTCCCCAGCCGGTATGTACACCCTGCCTCTGAAGCATATCATCCCATCTCTCTCTGTATATTCCCCAGCCATGCCTGCTTCCAAGGATCTGAACATTGGCTCTAGCTTGTCATCTTTCCTCTGCTCAGCTCTGATATGATCCCGAATGTCATTGGTGGCTACCAACGACGATAGGTACTCCCGATATAGCTCTGGGTGATCCTCGGACACCAGTGATATCTGCATCTTGTCTAACATCTGGACCAACTCCATTGCCATCAACTGAGGTCCTGCTCCTGAGGTCGTAGCCTTCTGGCTCAGCGCATCCGCCACCACATTCGCCTTCCCTGGGTGGTAGTGGATCGTATACTCATAATCTGAAAGGAACTCCACCCATCGTCTCTGGTAAACGTTCAGCTCCTTCTGTGTATCAACATATTTCAGATTTTTATGATGCGAAAATATGTCGCAGTGAACTCCATATAGGTAATGTCTCTAAATCTTCAGTGCGAACACTACTGCCCCTATTTCTAGGTCATGAATAGGATAGTTCTGCTCATGCTTCTTCAGCTGCCGTGAGGCGTATTCTATCACATGACCATTCTACATCAAAACATCCCCCATCCCCTAAAAAGATGCATCCACATACACCTGAAAGCCCTCCTTCCCAGATGGAAGGGCAAGGATAGGGGCCGACGTAAGATGGCTCTTCAACTCCTAAAAGGCCGCCTCACATTGCGGTGTCCAAACAAACAAAGCATCCTTATTTGTCAACGAAGTTAGTGGGAGGGATATCTGAGAAAACCCCTACACAAACTTCCGCTAGTATCCAGCCAATCCCAGGAAACTTCAAACATCTGTGGCCATCTTCAGCTGAGGACAGTCTCGCATTGCCTGAATCTTTATAGGGTCCACTGCCAGTCCCTCTCCACTGATAATGTGGCCCAGAAAGGCCACCTCTGTCAGCCAAAACTGACATTTGCTGAACTTGGCGTAAAGCTGATGCTCCCTGAGCTTCCCCAGCGTCAAAGCAAGATGTTGTGTATGCTCCTCCTTCATCCTTAAATAAATGAGGATCTCATCAATAAACACAATGACAAACCGGTCAAAATATGGCTCAAACACCCGGTTCATCAAACTCATGAAGGCTGAGGGAGCGTTCATGAGCCTGAAAGGCATCACGGTAAACTCATAGAGTCTGTATCTACTACTGAAGGCTGTCTTCGAGATATCATTCTCATGAATGCGCAGCTGGTAGTAACCCGATCTCAGATCCAATTTTGAGAACCAGTGGTCTCCCTCCAACTGATCAAACAGTTCATCTATCCTTGGCAGTGGATAGGTATTCCGGACTGTCAATCTATTCAGAGCCCGGTAGTCGATGCATAGTCGGAGCAACCCGTCCTTCTTCTTGACGAATAGTACCAGAGCTCCCTAAGGCGAGGAGCTCGGTCTAACAAACCCAGCCTCCACCAGTTCCTTCAACTGACTACTAAACTCCACCAGCTCCTTGGGAGCCATCCGGTAGGGAGCCTTCGTCACCGGCTTAGCAACCGGCACAAACTGTATCTGGAAGTCCTTTTCCCGATGCGGGGGTAGCCCTTGTAGCTCCTCTGGGAATATGTCGGCAAAATCCTACACCACTGAAATACTAGAGATGGGATCCTTGGTCTCGGCCATCTCAAACAGCACCTAGTATACCTCTTCCCCCTACAGGTGGGCCTTGACGACCTGTATGGATAACATCAAGAGCAGGGTGGTAAATGTAATACCTTCGATGACGACATAGGAATCCCCATACCTCAAGGTGAGCCACTTTGCCAGGCAGTCAATATGGGCATGGTTCCACTGCAACCACGTCATGCCCAGGATCAGATCGTAGATTGGCATCCTTTGGATCATCGCAGGTGCTTCGAATGTCTTTCCACCGATCTCCGACTCCATGTTACAATGGGCATAGGTGAATAGCTTCGATCCATCGGGTAGACGCACCCTCCTCATCAAGCTAGTAAATCGCTCCATGCCTTCTAGTCCTTCAACGAAGGCCTCCGACACGAACGAGTGTGAAGCACCCGTATCGAACAACGTATAAGCGGGCTTGCCGCTAATGAAGACTATGCCTGGGGCAGTTAAATATCTTAGAAATATAGTTATGGTTTTATTTCCTAGTCTGTCAATTCTATATCCATGAGTCTAATTATTTAGGAAAGAAAGAACTTAAAAATTTAACTGGTATACTTGTGATCACTTGCTCTGGATTCCGCAGTTGTGCTAGATCTAGTGCATATACTTGCTCCCTCTCCAACCTGCGGTCTCCGCCCTAGTATCCACTTCCTCGGCCATGTCCACGGCCTCCAAAATACTGAGCAGGCGGGGCAACCTGTGGTGCTGGTAGGGGTGCCCCCCTCATGGTGCAGTTTCTCTGGATATGCCCTACCTGATGGCAGTTGAAGCACTCTGGCGGGGGATATACAATACCCTCGAGTCTCTGCATCTCTCGCATATGGAGAGGCTTAGGAGCCATCACCACTGGTTCCATCTGCTCCTGTCTCGCCTCCTGACGAGTCTGATCCTCTATCCTTCTTCCATCTCTCTCATCAACAATATGGCCCCATCGCTGATCATTTCTGGCTCCCCGGCCCTGATCCTCAGTTGGCCGCTTCCGGCCTCGAGTAGTATGTCAATCTGCCTCAATCCTCTTTGCCATCTCAAATATCCGAGGTATAGGCCCGTCGGATACGAACAACAGAGCCTCTCTCAGATCCTCTCGTAGGCCCTTATAGAACCTCTTGGTGTATCCTGCCTTATCCAACTGATAAGAATCCGCGAACCGGGCTAAATAATAGAACTCTCGGTGGTACTCCACCACTGTCTTGTTTCCCGGCCTTAATTGTAAAAATCTGTCTTCCAGCTCATCTCTGGCCGACTGCGAAACAAAATGCTCCAACAGTGCAACCCTGAACTCCTCCCAAGCAATCTCCACAACCTCTCTATCAGCAAATGTCATATCCAGCAATGTCTTCCACCATCTTTTGGCATGGGACTCCAAGAAAGAGACCACCAAAGGCACGCTCTCCTCCCATGGGCACCGTATCCCAATCAGCATCTCATACATAATGTCCAACCACTCCTCCATCCGAACAGCCGACTCTATCCCCAAGTAAGATGGGGGAGAAAGTCCTCTGAAAATACTCAACCAATTGGCCCCTGGGTTTTGCTACGGAGTCGGAACCTGCTGGGCCCTGAAAGCCTCTAGTATGGTTGTCAGATTCTGCCTCATCTCTGAATGTAGGAACGGAGTGGGGACCGGGGGAGGTGGTGCAACATTCAGAGTTTGTTTGACTCCGCCTTGTGGTGTAGGCTGTGTCGGGGGCTGCGTAACAAAAGTCATTTATAAATAATCGAGTCAAACCTAATTAAAAGTGGACAGTTACATGTGATCCCCCCATATGGGCACACCACTGCTTCTGCTTCTTAGTTTGTCCCCAAACTAAACTCGCGCGAGGGTGACCCAGGATTTGTGGACTGCTACCTTTCCTATCGAGGTCTCCTCTGATACTACTTGTAAGACCCACTTTTTTCCTTTTTAAACCACGGGGTCTTAGGCCCAGAACCGCCGCTTTGCGGTGACACCCTCACACCTGGGAAGGCCATCACTACAAAATGTCGATCCTGCTGGCCTAGTCGATCACAGAACAATAGCGAAATATGAGTGTATGGAATAGAAGAACTCTACACATGTCCACAAAATCACAAATATAGTAAATAGTCTCCATGAAGGGAGAGTCAACAGAAATAATAAAGGTACTAAAAATAGGGCTCATGCCCGGTATATCAATATCCTCACTAAATATCACTCAGCGCGGAAGCAATAACTAAACATCTACTAACGATCGGAACTCACAGTCCCAGTTGTCTGAACTCCGGAGCTAGACTGTCCCATCTCCAAGCGTGCCGACCTCCAGGGCTGCTCGTCCATGTTGGGCTCCACGGTCCCATAAAATGATGTGGTTCGAAAACCATTAGTCTAAAAGACTAAGTCCTATTATCCCCCACCCCTTCCCCCATGGCTCCTAGGCATCGAGCGGGGAGGAGAAAAGTAGAGGTAGTGAAGGTGGAGAATGAACAAGAAGAAGGTGATGGCGGAACTAATCTAACAGTACTATAAGTATATATGGCAGTAATAAAAGTTTGAGAAACTGAACAAGAAGTAACCTTAACTTATATGAAAACACATAAGCTAAGAGATCTTCTACAAGGCTCCTATCGTATTAAAAGTCTAACACCAATTTATACGATAGGGTGTCGGTTTTTCTAGCAAGCATGTATATATCTACAGAATATAAACCTTAACTTATAAACACGCTCACACGAGCTTATAAACCAAGGGGTCGTTTTGCAGGGCCTATTATATAAAGCGTCCCATACCACTTTATATAATAGGTGTCAGAGGTTATATGCAAAGATGATGCTATGACATGAAAATATTTATGATGTGATCATGCAAGTGCAACTCACCCACCTGACTCTGTTCACACAGACCTTTAGTTCCCCCTTTCTAGAGCCTAACCTCCCAGGATACCTCCATAGTGGCAAACGGAAGCGGTGGGTTGGGCCTCGCCCACCTCTAAATTGGTAATTGCACTACCAGTCAGACCTATCGTATGCCTCAACGCTGGTGCACTAAGAGGAGCTCCTGCGTACTCTTGCCGACTGGCGCACCGGACTTAATTTGGCGAAGTGCAAAACCACACTTGTCGAGACAACATTTTGGGGTCGATGCATCCACCCTCCAATACTGAAGACCCGCCATCTTATACTTTATGCACATGCAACCTTATGTATCATCTACCGATCCAAAGCTCCCCGGACCATTCCGTCTGTCACAATCAACAACCGAGCCAAAGCTCGTCGGGCAAACCTGCCCATAACCAAATCCACTGAGCCTATAGCCCGAGTGGCCCAACCTATCATCCGGAGACATCAAGGTGAGTGAAAGTGCATCTGTAGTTATGCTAGTTACTCTTGCAGTTTATTTTGCCTACAGTTTAGGTTAGCTTAGGACTGCCCAAGACATACCCTGTGAAGGGCTCTCGAGGGAACTAGGAACTACGATGGGCTGCAGCCAAAAGCTCCCTTTCGCAAGGAACTTATTATTATCGGTTAATACCCGATTCCCGATCCCTTTTAATATTACTCTGGATCTAACCCTGGTGTGTTTTGACTCTCTCTTTTTCTCTATAGGAAGGACGATCTTTCGTCGATCCCGAGTACCACCTAAACTTAGACAACTCTACTACCTACACATCCCAACTTCCAATGGTATACTCCAATTCACTTCGCTAAAATCAGTAAACCACAATCCTATCGTCCTACGACCATTCCCTATGTTAACACGATTTCCGCAGTTTTACTAAATGCAGACCAACCCATGCTATATGATGTACATGATATGAGGTACTCCAAATTTTCTTCCAAATGCCCTAAGATATTTATTGATGGTCTACCCTTATATATTCAGTCTAAATCCAGAAATTTATAATTTTGTAATTAAATTTGATATTTAATTAATTTTTTCCAAAATTAATCCATGGGTGATTTGAATATGAAGCACTAGATTTACTTGGGGTATGACCATACAAAAATTATTTCATTGTAGAGTAACAAGATATCAGTGAATAATAAATATCATAAAATTTCACAAATCATTTAACCTCTACATATTTAATCCAAAATAATTCATATAAATAGAGGTATTGAAGGAAGTACCAAAAATACTATTCCAAAAATTCCTCAAAAATTAACAGAGCTACATTATGATTATAAAACTTCACTTCCTAAGTTTCATGCATTACCAAGTCAGTAAACCAGGTAAAAGATTATCCTAAGGAAAACTATCATAAGGCACTTTATGAAGACACACCCTAGTAATCTCAATTAAACAACATTTAACAATTTTTCCATGCTTCTATATGCCCTAAAATGTTCTCTGGCTAAGTATCACAATATTCCAGCAAGCCATTGTATTTATTTCCTATTTATCCAAGTAAGGTACACTAATTTACTTTTCAAAGGAAGTACTACAATTAAATCTTCAAACACTCTAAATAAACAACTAGTGCAACCTAATGTCATTTGATTATTTATTCAAGAATTTCAAATTATTCTACCACCTATACATTATATTTTCAACATTAACATCAAAAGGGCAATATGGAAGCTACAACTTCAAGGATGATCTACTGATCTCTAAACACCTTATGATAACTACTAGAGGTTAATAATACTATGAAATTATCCATACCAAAATATCATCAAAATTCAAGGTCATTTGACCCATAAGATAATTTTTAGAGTTTAAAGTCCTAAATACTTATTAAGTGGTTTATGTGGGGTGCATGTGTCTAAATACCATCATATCCCTTCCTAGGGCATTTCACCACCCGAGGATCTCATGGACTAATCCCCAAGTACATCCAAGAAAATAACCCTCTATGTCCTTCATAAGCCCCCAAAGTTCAACCTTAGGGTTAGAACTAGGGCCCTAGGGAAAATCCACCCTAATCAACCCCATAATCCATATGAGGGTATTAAATGTCATGTCAAATCAGTGGCCCAAATTTCAACCTCTATTGAGGTGGTTTGGCCACTCAAACCCACAAGGGGCGCTTTTGACCTAAATACCCCTTTTTGGGCCAAGGTTAGGGTTTACAAAATTCCAACCAAATCATCTCCAAATAAATTGAAATTTTATACAGAGACTTATACTGACCCCAAGAACACCTCACCCAAATTTGGGAGCAATTGGAGGTCATTAGGTCCCTTAATTAATTTAATCATGGTTTATTAAAAAATTACAGACACTATAGAAAAATGTTCTCCAAAAATTCCCAATTTTGGATATATTCTAGGTATAGGTAATAGTGACCCCCATCAAATATTTCAAGTCATTTGGATGGCTGGATTGATGGGGGCACTCAAAATAATCTCTGGTCTAGCCTAGGTATAGACCTCACCAAAATGACTGCCTAGGCCACTTTTTCTGTAGGTGACCCTAGGTATTTTTAATATTTAATTTAAAACAGACCAGTAAATAGGACAGAAATTGAAATAATAGGATTTAATAAAATCATATGCAGCACGGATCTTAAAGCAAAATCATGGGGCTCTTGGTCATCTTCTTCCTCAAGCTAAGGGCTGGGATCAGCCCGACCTGGAGCTTACTCCAAGTCATTTTCCCAGCCACCCGACCACCTTCCTGGCCGGCCACCACCGCCACCACCTTCGTTGAGGTTGGGGCTATCGCTGGGCGGCGGCACGGTCGCCGGAGGGGTGGTTTCCGGCGAGCCCGACCACACCATTTTTTCGGAAAAACCATGAAAAAATCATCACCCGATCTGGATCATTTGAGCCAGATTCTCATCCTAAAAGATTCCTAAGATATATCCATAGAAGAAGGAGTAGAGGAGGACGTTCAACCGTGCTTGCTGACGGGTTTGGTGGTGGTGCTCCATGGCCGGATTTTGGAGCTTCGTGTATGTTACAACCGTGCAGTGGGAGGGCTCGATTTCTTCAGCAAAAAGGTGGAAACTTTTGCTCTTTGCCTAGGGAAGCTTTTAAGGTCATCAAATGGGGGGAGGGGAAGGGCCTAGGCTTCAAAGCCATTTATGGCCATGAAAGGGAATTTTGGCCATGGAGAAAATCCCTTGAAATTCACCTCCCCTTGGTCCCAATTCATTTGGAAACCCCTTAAAACTGATAGGGGAGATGAATACTAATTAATTGGTAAAGAATGGAAGGGTGATTCACCTTCCCCACCATGAATGGTCTTCTCTTTCTCACTTTCTCTCTCCCCCATTAATGGGCAAATGGAGCTTTCTCTCTCCTAGTCATCATGAACGAATTTTATCATCTCCCTAGCCTATTGTCAGCCCATCTAATCCACATGAACAATAAAAATAAGGTTAGCCCAAGTGGGTTTGGGTTTGAGCTTGAGTTAGCCCATTTGAACTAACTTGACCTAACACTTGGGTAAAGTTAACCTAGGTCAACTTGACCTTTTGGGTTGACCCCAATGGGTCCTTGGTGACCCATTGGCCTCCCCTAAGGTCTAGGTAGGGTTGGATAGGGTTGACTTGGCACCTTGGAGGTCACTTGACCCTTATTAAGGGCACTTTAACCACTTTGTGGTTTGAGTTGACTTGGGTCAACTTAGCCACTAGGGTTGACCCCAATGGGTCCTTGGTGACCCATTGACCCCACTTTAGGTCTAGGAAGACCTTAGTAGGGTTAGTTGGGCTTGTTAGGGGCACATTGCCCTTAGTTAGGGCACCTTGCCCAATTTAGGCCTAGGATGGTCCTAGGTCAACTTGGCTACCCTGGGTTGACTCAATGGACCCTTAAGTCCTTCAATAGATTGATGAGATTATGGTGGGGTATTAGAGTCTTGGTGAAGCCCCTTGATCATCCGAACCTAGTATTTAGAAATCTACTATTTGTAGACCATAGTGATCCCACCTACATTCCTAGGTCCACTTTGTCTTCTTGGGCTTCCTAGGGTTTTGTCATGACCTAGTCATGACAAAACCACTCTTAGGGGGTCTAGTTGCCTGGGGGATGTTACATGAGTTGCCTTATGAGTGTGTTGGAACCCTTGGTTCAGATTTGGGTTAGGATCTCTATTAGGTTGTTTAGGTTGCTTAGTTTAGTTTAGTTTATTTCCAGTAGTTTTAGTTTTTGAAAGACTTAACCCAAATAGGGGGAGATTGTTGGTACCCTAGTTTGGATTTGAGTTAAGTCTTTCCTTTTAGTCTCTTCACCCAAGATTTATCTATGGTCAAAGGTTAGTTTTAGTGTAGTCACTTATCTAGTGAAATCTGGCTAAGTTAGTTTTTGGTTCGACTATAGTCGAACGCCGTTCGACTATCGTTGATCAGTCATTCGACGATCGTCTTCCTGTTGGCCGACTTTTTTCTATCTCCAGATCGTCTAGCTTTGTATCTTGACAGCTCGACGTTCTGCTGGTTCTGTCTCGACGATCGTCGACCTCGGCTCGACTTCTTTCATTAAGACAGATTGTCTTGATAGTTCAACTATCTTCCTTGATTGTTCGACTATCTGATAGCTCTACTATCTTATTGATAGTTTAGCTGTTTGTTTGCCGGTCGACTATCTATTGATAGTTCGACTATCTGTCTGTATTCTTAGGTCGACGCTTTCTGTCTAGCTCTAAGTCGCTCGATGCTTTCTGTCTAGCTCTAAGTCGCTCGACTCTTTCTGTCTAGCTCTGAGTCGGTCGACTATCTGTCTGATAGGTCGACGATCTCAGTAGGTCGGTCGACGATCTCCGAAGATCGTTCGACTATCTTTTGTCTGCCTTTAGATATAATTATATTCGTTATTATTCTGCTATCTAATTATTATTATTATATATTAGATTGATTTTCTGCATATATCTCAAAGCAATCCTTGCTTCTATCTTTATGCTAAGTCAATTCCTTCTGACATGTATTTTGTCTTATTATCTGACTTTATTCAGCAGCTGTCCTTTATAGCCGTTGGACTCAAATGTCCTCTATGGCTTTAAAGAGTATTTTCTGATGTGACTTTATCTTATTATTTATTCAGTTTAATATTGCAGCTGCTATAGCTTTATTCTTTATATAGAATATATATATCTGCAAGACTTGTTTTGTCTTTATGTTAAATGCAGCCCAGTTTACAGATTCCAGATAAAGACAAAGCTCAACTCAAATATTAGAGCCGTTGCTGCTGCTATTATTTAAAGAGTTCTTTTGAAGAACAAGCAAGCAAGAAGGAAGAAATACAGTACAGCAATACAGCTTCTCTCAGCCATTTCACATTCAACTGAGAAGATATCTCTTCTGCTCTTCTTCAACCTGAGTGCTCCTGTTCCAGGAAGTTTTTACACTCAGAGATATTGAAGAAGAAGAAGAAGAAGGAAGCTGAAGAAGAACATCTATTCCAGATCTCTAGTATTCTTCAAGCTTTATCCTTCAAGACTTCAAGACAGCTTGCTGTCAGAAGTTCTGAAGAGATCTTGTGCTTCTCTAATCTTGTTTAAAATAGAGAAGACAATCTAACTCTCCTTCCCCCTCCTGTAAAGGGTTATTACTCCCTTCAAAAGTATACCTTGGTGGCAGGGCACCTGATCAAAAACCTGTGTTGGTTTTTAGACACCTGATCAAAAGTCTAAAGGTTTTCTAGATCTACCTGAAGCAGATCTTGTTGGTGGCAGGGCACCTGATCAAAAACCTGAGTGGATTCCTACCGTGGAGGTAGAAGAGTGGATGTACCTATTGAGATGGAACCACTATAAATTCCCTTGTGTCGTCTGGTTGTTTATTTATTACTTGTACTGTGGCTGTGAAAAGATTTAACTAGGATTGCTAGTTGCTGGAATAGGACTCTAGCCTTAACTGTAATTACAGTTGGATGCCTTTTGTGCACAACACTTTGTGTTAGGCTTTAGGGTTGTTCTAAAATATCTATAATCTGAATTCCACAATCAGTATCTATCCCCTTTTCTTTCAATTGGTATCAGAGGTGAAAGTGAAATTAAGGCTAGAGTCCTACTGTAATTACAGTTAAGGCTAGAGTCCTATTCCAGCAACTAGCAATCCTAGTTAAATATTTTCACAGCCACAGTACAAGTAATAAATAAACAACCAGACGACACAAGGGAATTTATAGTGGTTCCCTCTCAATAGGTACATCCACTCTTCTACCTCCACGATAGGAATCCACTCAGGTTTTTGATCAGGTGCCCTGCCACCGATAAGATCTGCTTTAGGTAGATCTAGAAACCCTTTAGACTTTTGATCAGGTGTCTAAAAACCAACACAGGTTTTTGATCAGGTGCCCTGCCACCAAGGTATACTTTTGAAGGGAGTAATAACCCTTTACAGGAGGGGGAAGGAGAGTTAGATTGTCTTCTCTATTTTAAACAAGATTAGAGAAGCACAAGATCTCTTCAGAACTTCTGACAGCAAGCTGTCTTGAAGTCCTGAAGGATAAAGCTTGAAGAAGACTAGAGATCTGGAATAGATGTTCTTATTCAGCTTCCTTCTTCTTCTTCTTCAATATCTCTGAGTGTAAAAACTTCCTGGAACAGGAGCACTCAGGTTGAAGAAGAGCAGAAGAGATATCTTCTCAGTTGAATGTGAAATGGCTGAGAGAAGTTGTATTGTTGTACTGTATTTCTTCCTTCTTGCTTGCTTGTTCTTTCAAAAGAACTCTTTAAATAATAGCAGCAGCAACGGCTCTAATATTTGAGTTGAGCTTTGTCTTTATCTAAAATATGTAAACTGGGTTGCATTTAACATAAAGACAAAACAAGTCTTGCAGATATATATATTCTATATAAAGAATAAAGCTATAGCAGCTGCAATATTAAACTGAATAAATAATAAGATAAAGTCACATCAGAAAATACTCTTTAAAGCCATAGAGGACATTTGAGTCCAACGGCTATAAAGGATAGCTACAGAATAAAGTCAGATAATAAGACAAAATACATGTCAGAAGGAATTGACTTAGCATAAAGATAGAAGCAAGGATTGCTTTGAGATATATGTAGAAAATCAATCTAATATATATTAATAATAATAATTAGATAGCAGAATAATAACGAATATAATATTATCTAAAGGCAGACAAAAGATAGTCGAACGATCTTCGGAGATCATCGACCGACCTACTGAGATCGTCGACCTATCAGACAGATAGTCGACCGACTCAGAGCTAGATAGAAAGCGTCGAGCGACTTAGAGCTAGACAGAAAGTGTCGAGCGACTTAGAGCTAGACAGAAAGCATTGACCTAAGAATACAGACAGATAGTCGAACTATCAATAGATAGTCGACCGGCAAACAGACAGCTAAACTATCAATAAGATAGTAGAGCTATCAGATAGTCGAACTATCAAGGAAGATAGTTGAACTATCAAGACAATCTGTCTTAACGAAAGAAGTCAAGCCGAGGTCGATGATCGTCGAGACAGAACCAGCAGAACGTCGAGCTGTCAAGAGACAAAGCTAGACGATCTGGAGACAAACGAAAGTCGACTAACAGGAAGACGATCGTCGAACGACTGATCAATGATAGTCGAATGGCGTTCGACTATAGTCGAACGGCGTTCGACTATAGTTGAACGGCGTTCGACTATAGTCGAACCAAAAACTAACTTAGCCAGATTTCACTGGATAAGTGACTACACTAAAACTAACCTTTGACCATAGATAAATCTTGGGTCAAGAGACTAAAAGGAAAGACTTAACTCAAATCCAAACTAGGGTACCAACAAAGTGGAGTGATGTGCTCAAAGATGGAGAAAATGGAGGGAGAATCGATGTCCATTCACTCAGGAGGGGTTTGAGTGGAGACAGATGAGTGGATGTTGGGAATAGAATTAGTGAAAGGAATAGAATCAGTCATGGTGTCATGCTGAGTGGGAGAGGATGAAGGAGAATAAGATGGTTGGGGAGTATGGATGGGGGATGACAGTAGATTAAATGATGGTAAGGATGTGATATTGTGTAGGGGATATCAGCAAGATGTGAAGGAAGAGGGAATTGAGGAGGAGTATGAGCTGGTGTGGATATATGGTCTGGGGACAAAGGTGGAGTTAGAGAGTTAACTAGAGATGGAGAGGGTTGGTGAAGGTTTGTAGAAGGTGTTTGACTTTGAGGAGGTGTTGGTTGTTGAGCTGGAGGAGGAGGGGATGGAATTCTGGTATCTTCTGGGGGTGGAGGAGTAGCTGTTTCAGCTCTTGTATCCTCAAAAGCTCTGGAAGTGAAAGGAGCCTTGGATGGCCTGGTGATTGACCTCTCCCACCTCCCAAATAAGGCACAAGTAAGCCTTTTGGAGACATTTATGAATATGGTCGGGGATACCAGGGATTCAGCAGCCTTAGCCTGAAGGAAGATTCCCATAATTCTTCCAAAGCATACCTCTTTCTTTGTATTCTTCTTCTTAATCATCTCAAACAAAATCCTAGCCCAATTCACAGGCTTCTTGTTCACAACAGCACACATCACAAGGAATTGTTGTCTAGTGATATAATCATTGGCTGTGTGCTTGCCCAGCAATACCTTGCCCACAACATCAGCTAAAAACTTGTATTCAGATGACAAGTTTTTCTTAAGAAGCTTATTTGAGTTATCTCCAGAATGCACCATCTTAATCAACATCTCATCATTTTTAGAACTATCAATCTCTAACTCTTCCTCTCCGTTAACTAATCCAAAAATTTCAGTTAAGATCGCGGGGTTAAGAGATACTGCGTTACCCGATATGGTTCCCGTCATAGTATCAGCATCTAGAGAGGAAGAAGGGAAAACCCATTCCCAAACTTCTGTTGCAGCAATCTTTATTCTTATGGTTATAAGATTATTTAACTGCTAATCTTCAAATAATTGCAGAATGTCTAAGAAGATCTGGTCGGAATGTTGGAAAGACTCAAAATCTATATCAAATCCCATATCAAATTTCATCGCCACTAGAGTACTCGTCGGAATCGTCATGATCACCTGCAAAGGAAAACACAGAGAGATCAAGTGCAAGGGGAAACAGAAAGCGCGGGATAGAGCTCGAAGAAAACCTAGATATAAGGTTTTTTAGAATATGAAACGACAAACTCCGTCCTGCGAAAAAGAAAAATTCTTTGATATGAGGTCAACAAAATTTTTTATTAACAAAAGGGTTCGTCGATCTCAGTCCGAAGAAGGGAAAGCTTTTCGTCGTTCTCAGGTCGAAGAAAATTTTCTGAAGTCAGATCGTCGATCTTAGTTCAACGAATAAAACTTCACAAACAGAGAGTTCGTCGATCTCAGGTTGACGAATTTTCTCAAGAACTTTTTCTCAGTTCGTCGATCTCCAGTCGACGAACTGTGGCAAATTCTTTGACCACAGAAAGAAAGTTAAATTAAAGCTTCTCCATTGATCATACTAAGCTGATTTAGAAAGAACAGATGATTTCTTTCATCCAAGGGTTTGGTGAAGATGTCTGCTCTTTGCAAATCAGTGTAGATGTCGATAAGATTAATTTTCTTTTTGTCCACATACTCTCTAATAAAATGATGCCTTATCTCTATATGCTTAGTCCTACTATGATGCACTGTATTCTGGGCAATTGAAATTGCACTAGTATTGTCACAAAGTAGAGTTAAATTATTTTAGTTGAATTCATAATCCAGGAGTTGGTTTTGAATCCACAACATCTGTGAAAGGCAACTGCCAGCTGCTATGTACTCAGCTTTTGTTGTTGATGTAGAAACAAATGTTAGCTTTTTGCAAAACTAGGAGACAAGTCTAGCACCAAGGAACTGGCCTCTTCCTGATGTGCTCTTCCTACCCACTCTACATCTAGCAAATTCAGCATCTGAGTATCCAATTAATTCAAATTCGGACTCAGTTGGATACCAGAGTTCTAGATTTAGGCAACTCTTCATATATCTTGAATTTTTTTAAGAAAATAAGATGAGATTCTTTTGGGTTCACCTTGAACCTAGTACAAAGATAAGTAGCAAACATTATATCTAGCCTACTTGCTGTGAGATATAACAGGGACCCAACAATGGCCCTATATATTTTCTGATCAACAGGATTTCTATGTTCATCAGAATCAACCACAGTATTGGTAGCCATGGGTGTTTTCTTTGTTAAGGCATCTGACATCCCAAACCTTTTTATTAGCTCCTTAGCATACTTGGATTGGGATATGAAGATGCCATCAGGCAATTGCTTCACTTGGAGGCCAAGGAAGTAAGAGAGTTCACCCATGCTACTCATTTCAAACTTGGAATGCATTAAGTCAGAAAACCTTTTGCATAGTTTGGAATCAGTAGAGCCAAAGATAATATCATCTACATAAATTTGTACTAATAAGATTTTATCTTTATGACGCTTAATAAATAAGGTCTTATCTACAATGCCTCTAGAAAATTGATGTTCTAAATAAAAGCTAGCTAAGGTTTCATACCAAGCTCTTGGAGCTTGCTTTAGACCATAGAGATCCTTATGCAATTTAAAAACATAAGAGGGATAAGTTGAAGAGACAAAACCTGGTGGTTGTTCCACAT
Source organism: Platanthera zijinensis (assembly GCA_039513925.1). Classification (NCBI taxonomy): domain Eukaryota; kingdom Viridiplantae; phylum Streptophyta; class Magnoliopsida; order Asparagales; family Orchidaceae; genus Platanthera; species Platanthera zijinensis. Next base: position 112,092,582 of record CM077095.1, on the reverse strand, counting down.
AGACCTCTTATTTGAGTTCACCTGTTGAAACCAGAAATCGGTCTCTTGTGGAGTTAACCCTTGGGGAAAGGGTGGTCGCGCACCTACTTCACTCCTGCAAGAAAAATAATAAGGAAAAAAGAGCTAAGGACTAGACCAAGGGCTCGGCGTGGAGGTCCCACCACACACCCGGAAGATCACTGAGCACTTCCCCTCCTTAGCCAAATGCTGGGCTAAGGTACCTCAAAAATCACTAGAAGACTGGGAGGCAAGTAAGCATGCCTTCTGAGGTACCCCTCAGGTCATGTTTATAGATTTCTGAAAACGGTCTACAAATAACCAACCTCTGCTGGCTTGAAATTACTGAAAGCCCCTTGGGCTGTCCTGCCAATAGCCAAACTCCGTTGTTCTGAATAGCTATGTGCAGCCCACCCGGGACTGCCAACAGCGAGACTTCGCTATTTCAACCGGCTATGAGCAGGCCAGTGGGGGAAAAATTGTAAAAACACCTCACAGACTACTAGACGAGTAGCCCTTAACGGTTTCTGCTCGGCAAGGATGGTGAGTGCTCGATGAGGTTGGCACTCGCCGCTTCTACTCGGCCTTAGACAAGTATGGGCTTGGCTGACCCTATCCACCTACTACTTGTCGAATGCGGGAGTGGAGAAGCATCACTCAACGCCGAGGCACATGCTCGGCCTGCCCTGACCGCATGTCGCGAGTTAGCTAGAAGGTCATACCTCAATGAACGGGGCTTGGCAAGTACAAGCTCGCCCCTCAAAAACATCACACCCCGCCTAGGTGAGTCAAGGCTACAGCCGAGCTCTTTAGGGCGGGGGTAATCCGACCGATGGGCAAACTCGCCTCACTCGGTGCCAAGACAAGGTGTTGAGGGAGCTCACCTCACTCAACGCCACGATAGAAGGAGTTGAGGGAGCTCGCCTCACTCAATGCCACGACAGAAGGCATTGAGTGAGCTCACCTTACTCGACATCACGGCAGAAGGTGTTGAGTAAGCTTGCCTCACTCAACGCCACGATAGAAGGCATTAATTGAGATCGCCTCACTCAATGCCACGATACAGGGCGTTGAGTGAGCTCGCCTTACTCGACGCCATGGGCCTGGCTCGCCTGGGTCTTGGGCTGGACTTGGCCAGTCTGGCTCATGCCAACCCCACTCGCCGGATACGGGGTTGTACATAATCCCCGCTATTTGCGAGGTTGGCACAAGCTCGGAAAGAAACAGCCAACCCCATAGGATTCGACGAGTGTGGCAGGAGCCAGGGAATCTTTCAGTGGGGCCCACCAGCGGCTATAAATATGCGTATGTGTACCTAGGTGACCTTTGTCACTCCCTTCCGCCCTGAACTTGCTGAGATGCCTTTCCCCAAGGAGCTCCAAGAGAGGCTGTTGAAGGCTCGCGGGATCTCCTCCGCCCGCGTCGCCATCTTAACCTCCATTCCCCCTATCATCCCGCGGAGCGCCCCCACCGAGTCCAATTCGGCCAAGAGGGTGAAGCCAGATGTAGAGGCGTTCGAACACGCGTACCAAGATTTTAAGAAGGCCTTGGTGCCTGAGACGGGCTCCTCCACCTTGTGTGCCCCTGAAAAGGAGGGGAATTTTATCGACTTTTGTGCCGACCAGGACTACCGGGATGGGGGCGGAGGGATCACCTCTCCACGGGCTGATATTCTCCCCGCTGACCTGCAGTTTGGGGCTTCGGAGACACGTCACCACGACCCGTCCCCGACCTTTGGGACCCTTGGGCTGAACTTGCAAAAACTTGACTCATCAGTCCGCGTTACCTCCTCTTAGCTCGTCGGGAATTCAAGGGATGGTGCCGGAATTATCCTAGTGCCAGACTTCAACCTTATTTCACCCCGAGTGCAGCCTCCGGGTCACGGTAAGGATCTAAATATGCCACCACCCCGCTTCTCCCTCGATGCGCCGAGCTCTTCTGGTAAGTTATCCTTTACTGGGCTGTCCGTAATTCCTCCAGATGTGTTCGCCTTTCACGTCATTCAACCATTCTTGTAGCCTTACACAGTCAGTCGGAGGCCGATGAGTCCCTAGAGCGAGCTCACTACTCGCCCCTCCCTTCCCCGAAGACCTTGGAGTCCTTCCTGGATGCCGAGTTGGGGGGCCCTGAGCTGATGAAGCGAGGAATCGAGGTCCTCAAAAAGATGGTGCGCGAGATCCACCGGTTGCGGGAGGACAATGACATGCTGCATCGAGAGTGCGCGTGGCTGCTAGGCAAGGCAAGAGAGGGCCTGACGAGCAAGACGGCGTCCCTCTCACCATTACTGGAAGAGCTGGACGAGAACCTTTTGGCAGCCCGGGGATGCTTGAGGTGGATCCGCGAGTTTCGCAACTCGCGCCGTCCTGCGGGGTAGGAGATGTGAGACCGGGGAAGGTAAAGAACGGCCCCCTGGCAGGCCTATCGGGACTCGCCTCCTGCCCCCTCAGCTCACGCGCACGCCGAGATGGCCGTCTTGCATTCAATTTCCCTGGGCAATATCCCTCTCGGGCCTGTAATAACTTAGAAACATTTTCAGACTTTATTGCTTGTTCATTCAAATATAATACTCTTGGTTGACGTGTGATGGGATGGGTGCTGGAAGTATGCGAGCTGGATTAGGAGAGCTGGGCGAGGAGAGCTAGACTGGTCGGTCAGCTCGGTCCTTGACCCCATTTTCTATAAATAGGCGCTCTTAACTACTCTGAATTACCGCTTTTATTGCTTCTGTACTTTCCTCCTCTGCTTGTCTCCTTCTTACCTGCACTCGCTCTCTACATTTTTCGCGATCATGGGGAAGTCCAACCCTGACTCTGAATGTCGCTCCAAGTACGCTAAGCACTTTACTGACTACTGTTTCTTCGATGGAAACACGAAGGAGGACGAGTTCGCCGCGTTCTGTGCCGACTTCAAGCCCCTTGGCTTCGAGGCACGCCGGCCTAGTTAGGGAGAGGCCATCAACACATTCTACCCAGAGGAGCTAGCCTTCCCTATCTCGCATTTTGAGATAGGGCTGCGGCTTCAGCTCTAGCCGGAAGTCCGCCAGATCCTCAAGTACTTCAGCACGGTGCCCGCGCAGCTGAACCCGAACTCCATCACAATGATGGTGGTGTTCGCGAGCTTCCTCCGCCCGGAGCGAATAGAGTTCAACCTGACCGTGTTCAGGAAACTCTTTACTTACAAGGCGATCCCCAAAGGCGTCTCCTACTTCGGGGGATCCTTTATCAAGGTTCGCGAGATCGCGAACAAACATCACAACTGGATGACCAAGATTGTCTTTATCAAGGGCGATCTTGGCAACGTCCCCTACTCGCCACAGCAAAAAGGTGAGGAGGTATACCGACCCCCTTCCATCTCTGGCAACGATGCCGAGCTCCACAAGTTTTTCCTCCACGAAGACTTCGAGGTCGCCTTCCTTCGAAAGGGCCTCAACTCGCTCCTCCCCGTCCTTCCCGGAGATGGTATATCTTTTAACTTTCCTCCTTGTCAGACCTCGCCAAATCCATTGGAATTTTTCTAAGTCATTTCTGCAGGAGAGCGGTTGATTCGCGAGAACCCGCCTTTCGCGGATCCGGCTCTACTCGCCGACCCACTCGCCCGTAAGAAGGCAGCTGTAGCCACCTATCGAGACGAGATGTTGTCGTCTAAGCCTTCTGGTAGGAAGTGGGCTGATCCTGCGGGGTCCAGATCGCCTCGCCGCCATCCACCGTAGAAGAAGCTGAAAGTAGTGGAGGTTTCTCGAGCAAAGTAACAACCATATCCCAAGTACATGAGCTCGTCCGAGACCACCCTGGACGGATCGCCGGGGAGCCTGCTAAAATATACAACGGGAAAAGAGCAGGAGGGAGGCGAGCCTTCTGCTCTTACAGTCAAGAAGCCCCCGGCACGCGAGCTGGGTCGGCCGAAATGTCACCCCCTCTTCGGCCTTGGGGGGGGGGAAGGAATTGGCCGGCTAGCCCATGGTTCAGTGGGACAAGTCCGCCTACCGGATCTCCGTCTTAACCCTCCAATCCTCCTGGGCCGACCGCGAGCCCTCCTCAAGTCAAGCCTATGCGCTCAGCTTCGACCTCTATTGGAGCGAGGACGCCGCGGCCTACAAGCGCATGACCCTACGCCAACTCAGCTATGAGGGCCTGCAGGCCAACATGCGGGCACTGGAGCTCCACCACATGGTGGTTTGTCGTGGCTTCAACCTCAGCCACCTCCTACAGAAGACGGAGAAGAAGCGCGACCTGGCCCAGGACAGGGTCGTTGACCTAGAGTGGAGGCTCGACATTGCCGAGGAACTGCTTGCCATGGGCGCAGGCGAGATGGTGATCACCGATCATCCTTTCCCCCCTTTTCTTTTAGTTAGAATTTTTCAGCTTCTGGTTTACCCATCCATTTTTACCTCAGGATGCCGAGGCTGCCCGAAAGTTGCGGACTCCCGCCGCTGGGTTAGAGGAAGGGAACCGCCAGCTTCATGCTCGCTCCAACGCGCTGGAAACTCGTGTCGCCGAGCTGGAAGCCCGCACCGCCGAGCTAGAAGGGTAGAATGCAAAGCTGTGCGAAGAGAACAAGGGGCTTCGCGGCGAGATCGCTCGTCAGGTCGAATCTTTTCTCCCTCCCGGTGGTAACGAGCCTCCTTTCCCATACAAGAGCCCCATGATGTTCGGCGAGGTGGAGGTCTCTGAAAGTTTGCGGGTCAACTCGTTCGCATCCGTCGAGTGCACCCTGCAGATTATGAAGGATATGCAGGTGCTGGTGGAGAGCTGCGAGGAGGCCACAGTCCAAGACCTGATGCCGAGTCTGTTCTCGCCCACGCCGCGGAGCGAGAAGGAAGACAGTCTCAACTTGTTCTTCGGCAAGGACTTCAAGGACCATCCTTCCAGCAGAGCAGACGGAGACCTCCAATCCGGGGAGGAGGCGAGAGCTGACCCCCCTCCCCCTCTCCCCTTTTTTTCTCTTTCTTGTAACTCTCTCTCCCCTTTTGTAACCTCGCCGAGGCGAGCTCCCCTTTTCTAATCACCTTATACTGAATGAAAACTAAATTTTTATATCTTCTTTGCTTTTGAACTTTCCTTCTGCGATGCACTCGGCCGCGAGCCCTCCTCTTTGTTAGACCTCGCTAGGATAGAACTCACCGCTAGAGTGCCTGTCTAGTATTCGTACCCGCGAGCAGATTCCAAGAGCTAGCACCCCGGGTTAACCAGGGATAGACCACCTGTCGAGCTGGGTTCACAACCACCCAGCTCGCGCGCGAGCTGTCTCTTCTTTTGTTGACGTCGAGCCAAAATTGTCAAAATATTTCACAAGTAAAACTGGGGGGGAGTGCCTTGTTGGAGCTCGCCCTCCTATATAGGAGGCTTAGGATGGCTCGCCTTCTTTTTCCGAGCTGGGCCCGCGAGCTCCGGCTTGCCTATAAAGACCTCCTCTTCTATACCCTTAGGAAAGTGATCTTCCTAAACAACTCCCGGAAAGGGTTTGGAATCCCTCGAGTGACATGCAGCCCTGCCAGCTAGGTGAGAGCCTGGCAGCGGGATCTTCTCGGGGTCTGGAGTAGACTCCCTCGAGTGATATCCAGCCCTGCCAGCTAGGTGAGAGCCTGGCAGTGGGATCTGCTTGTGGTCTGGGGCAGACTCCCTCGAGTGTCATCCAACCCTGCCAGCTAGCTGATAGCCTGGCTGCGGGATCTGCTCGGGGTCTGAGGCAGACTCCCTTGAGTGACATCTAGTCCTGCCAGCTAGGTAAGAGCCTGGCAGCGGGATTTGCTCGGGGTCTGGGGCAGACTCCCTCGAGTGACATCCATCCCTGTCAGCTAGGTGAGAGCCTGGCAACGAGATCTGCTTGGGATCTGAGGCAAGCTCCCTCAAGTGACATCTAACCCTGCCAGCTAGGTGAGAGCATGGCAGTAGGATCTTCTCGGGGTCTAGGGTAGGCTCCCTCGAGTGACATCTATCCCTGCCAGCTAGGTGAGAGCCTGGCAGTGGGATCTGCTCGGAGTCTAGGGAAGACTCCCTCAAGTGACATCCAACCCTGCGAGCTGGGTGAGAGCCTGTCAGCGGGATTTGCTCGGGGTTTGGGGTAGACTCCCTCGAGTGACATCCAGCCCTGCCACCCTCGAGTGACATCCAGCCCTGCCAGCTAGGTGAGAGCCTGGCAGCGGGATCTGCTCGGGGTCTGGGGTAGACTCCCTCGAGTGATATCCAGCCCTGCCAGCTAGGTGAGAGCCTGACAGCGGGATCTGCTCGGGGTCTTGAGCAGACTCCCTTGAGTGACATCCAGCCCTGCCAGCCAGGTGAGAGCCTGGTAGTGGGATATGCTCGGAGTTTGGGGCAGACTCTCTCCAGTGACATCCAGCCCTGCCAGCTAGGATAGATCCTGGCAGCGGGATCTGCTCGGGGTTTGGGGCAGACTCCCTCGAGTGACATCCAGCCCTGCCAACTAGGTGAGAGCCTGGCAGCGGGATCTGTTTGGGGTTTGCGGCAGACTCCCTCGAGTGACATCCAGCCCTGCAACCTAGGTGAGAGCCTAGCAGCGGGATCTACTCAGGGTCTGGGGTAGACTCCCTCGAGTGACATCCAGCTCTGTCAGCTAGGTGAAAGCCTGGTAGCGGGATCTGCTCGGGGTCTGAAGCAGACTCCCTCGAGTGACATCCAGCCCTGCCAGCTAGGTGAGAGCTTGTAAGCAGGATCTGCTTGGGGTCTGGGCCAGACTATCTCGAGTGACATCCAGCCATGCCAGCTAGGTGAGAGCCTAGTAGCCGGATCTGCTCGGGGTCTGGGTCAGACTCCCTCGAGTGACATCCAGCTAGGTGAGTGCCTGGTAGCGGGATCTGCTCGGGGTCTAGGGCAGACTCCCTCGAGTGACATCCAGCCTTGCCAGCTAGGTGAGAGCCTGGCAGCAGGATCTGCTCGGGGTCTAGGGCATACTCCCTCGAGTGACATCCAGCCCTGCCATCTAGGTGAGAGCTTGGCAGCGAGATCTGCTCAGGGTCTAGGGCAGACTCCCTCGAGTGACATCCAGCCCTGCCAACTAGGTGAGAGCCTGACAGCGGGATCTGCTAGGGGTCTGGGGCAGACTCCCTCGAGTTGCATCCAGCCCTACCAACTAGGTAAGAGCCTGGCAGCGGGATCTGTTCGGGGTCTGGGGAAGACTCCCTCGAGTGACATCCATCCCTGCCAGCTAGGTGAGAGTCTGGCAGCAGGATCTGCTAGGGGTCTGGGGTAGACTCCCTCGAGTGACATCTAGCCCTACCAGCTAGGTGAGAGCCTGGCAGTGGGAGCTGCTCGGGGTCTGGGGCAGACTCCCTCGAGTGACATCCAGCCCTGCCAGCTAGGTGAGAGCCTGGAAGCGGGATCTTCTCGGGGTCTGGGGCAAACTCCCTCGAGTGATATCCAGCCCTGCCAGCTAGGTGAGAGCCTGGCAGCGGGATCTGCTCGGGGTCTGGGGCAGACTCCCTCGAGTGACATCCAGCCCTGCCAGCTAGGTGAGAGCCTGGCAGCGGGATCTGCTCGTGGTCTGGGGTAGACTCCCTCTTCCATTTGCACAAGACATGTCATGAGTATAAGAATCTAGAGAAATTTTATTTCATAAAGTAGAAATTACACGACTCAGGGGTACAAGCGTTTTAGTTCATCACCACTCCAGGTGAGACCTAGGGTTTCGCCTTCCACATTCCGGAGGTGATACCTTCCTGACTTCAATACCTCCTGCACTATGTATGATCCTTCCTAATTGGGGTTGAGTTTCCCCACTGAGGCTGACCTCCCTGCATCATCTACCTTTCTTAAGACCTAGTCCCCCTCTGTGAATTATTTGACTCTGACGTGCTTGTCAAAGTACTTGGTCATTCTTCTTTTTACTTCCTCTTGCCTGATGGCAGAGAGGTCTCGCATCTCCTCAACTGTGTCGAGTAAAAGCCGCAGCTTCCCCTCATTCTCGGCCCTCCAATCTTTTCTGCCCTCTCCTATCTCGACCACCTGAGGCGTTCGGACCTCGAACTCTACCGGAAAGTTTGCGGGTTAACTCGATCGCATCCTCCCGATCCTCGCACCGATCCTCCTCCGGGAGCGGCATGACCTCTTTGATCCGCACCTCCTAATGCTCCTGCTGTCATTGTTGCTCCCTATTTCCTCGCAATTCGAGGAACTTCGGGCACGTGATCGTGGTGTGCCCTTCCTCCTGCTGGAAGTCGCAATAGGGCAGCTCCACCCTAACTTCCCTTCTCCTTCTCCTTGCCGCCCTCCTTCTTTCCCCCATGGATATTGCCATATCCTGCTCCTGGTTGGGAAGAGGCAGCCTCTAGGCCTGTCATCCTCCAGAAGGATAGAACTAGTCTTGGCCTCTCTGGTGACAGTCCCCTCCATGGAACCCTCTTCTCGCCCCCAGATCTTGCCATTTTGGCCTCCAACCTAGCCGTTGATTCGGCTCCTGATTCCCCCACCTGGGTTATTGTTGTTGCTGCTGCTCCCTCTGCCGGGGTTCAGCTCTCCTTTCCTCCTGACCTCTGGCCCCTCTGGGTTTCTCCATCTCTGTAGCCCACCTGGCTATCCTCCAGGCAAACTCCGGGTTCGATGCCTACCCGTCGAATTCTCTCGTCGCCCTCTCCATCAACTCCTCGTAGGAGAGGGGGGATCCTCTTCAACTCCATCTGGAAGAAACCCTGTTGTAGCCCCAAGGTAAAGGCCATCATCAGGGTGTGCCCCGGCATCTCCTGAACCTGGGTGACCTCCTCCTAGAAGCGATCGATATAGCTCCTCAGGGTCTCATTAACCCCTTGCTTGATGCGGAACAGGGACTTTGACTCCCTCTTCCTTCTCTTCAAGGTTGTTAACCTCAATATGAACCCCTGGTGTAGGTCCTCGAAGCAGTAGATGGAACTGGCCGGTAGCTGGTTGAACAACTCCCACTCCTTCTCCTTGAGGGTGATGGCGAAGAGTCTGCACTTAAAGCCATCCGACATCTGTCGGATCGAGACCACATCCTCAAACCACTAGACATGCTGGACCGGGTCCCCCTTCCCGGTGTAGTAGGACATCTCGGGCTCCCTGAACCCATCCGAGACTGGTGCAGAGGAGTCAAACTCGCTGAAGCGACTATCTCCCCCTACTGGGCGAGCTGGAGGGTCTCGCGCCCCCAACTCGCCAAACCTACTGCCGCTCCTCGAACCTGGGAAGAGCACTCGACCGGGGAGCTCGACACCCCGGCCTTCCTCGGCGACCTCCTTCCCTGCTCGCCGGGAGGGAGCGGCCTCGCCGAGTACTGGATCCGCGAGAACTAGGATTACTGGAGTCGAACACTCAGCAAGCGCACCGAGTGTGAATCGGACCAGGCCAAGTACCTCCTGCCTGAAGTCTTCGAACATCCCCATTGTCGCGAGAGGGGGAGGGGGTGGCGAGTTAGTCATGTTCGATCCTTGCCCTTCTCCTCCAGTCATTGAGCTCGCTGGAGGTTTTCTGTGCTGACCACGGTCCATGCTCACCGCACCAAAAATGTTGAAACCAGAAATCGGTCTCTTGTGGAGTTCACCCTTGGGGAAGGGGTGGTCGCGCACCTACTTTGCTCCTGCAAGAAAAATAACAAGGAAAAGAGAGCTAAGGACTATAACAAGGGCCCGGCGCGGAGGTCCCACCACACACCAGGAAGATCACTGAGCGCTTCCCCTCCTTAGCTAAATGTTGGTTTAAGGTACCTCAGAAAGCACTAGACGACGGGGAGGCAAGTAAGCATGCCTTCTGAGGTACCCCTTGGGTCCTATTTATAGATTTTTGATAACAGTCTGCAAATAACCAACCTCTACTGGCCTGAAATTACTGAAAGCCCCTTTGGCTGGCCTGCCAACAGCCAAACTCCGCTGTTCTGAATAACTATGTGAAGCCCACCCGAGTTTGCCAACAGTGAGACTCCACTGTTTTAATCGGCTATGGGATGGCCATCGGGGGCAAAATGGTAAAAAAACCTCGCAAACTACTGGGCGAGTAGCCCTCAATGGTCTCTGCTCAGTAAGGATGGCGAGTGCTCGATGAGGTTGGCACTCACCTCTTCTACTCGGCCTTAGACGAGTACGGGCTCGGCTGACCCTATCCGCCTACTACTTACCAAATACGGGAGTGGAGAAGCATCACTCAACAACGAGGCACAGGCTCGGTCTGCCCTGACCACATATCGCGAGTTTGCTAGAAGGTCAGACCTCGACGAACGGGGCTTGGCGAGTACAAGCTCGCCCCTCAAAAACATCACACCTCTCCTGGGCTATTTGGGGCTACTGCTGAGCTCTTTAGGGTGGGGGTAAGCCTATCGATGGGCGAACTCGCCTCACTCGACGCCAAGACAAGGTGTTGAGGTAGCTCACCTCACTCAATGCCACGACATAAGGCATTGAGGGAGCTTGCCTCACTCAACGCCACGGCAGAAGGCATTGAGTGAGCTCGCCTCACTCGACACCACGGCAGAAGGCATTGAGTTAGCTCGCCTCACTCGACGCCACGACATAAGGCGTTGAGTGAGCTCGCCTCACTCAATGCCACGATAGAGGGCGTTATGTGAGCTCGCCTGACTCTACACTACGGGCCTGGCTCGCCTGGGTCTTGGGCTGGACTTGGCCAGTCTGGCTCATGCCGACCCCACTTGCTGAATACGGGGTTGTACACAATTCCCGCTATTTTCGAAGTTTGCACAAGCTCGGAAAGAAACATCAAACCCCATAAGATTCAGCGAGTGTGGAAGGAGCCTGGGTGTTGGATCCCTAGTTGGATTTGGGCTAGGTTCACTATGTTAGGATATTACCCAACATGTATAGACCAGGGTCATGGTTGTGTCCTAGAGTCTAGGTCAAGTCCTTAGAGTCAACAATACAAAGGACCAGCCTCCAACACTGCCATGGACTCAAGACTTAGAGAAAATTCAAGACTTAGAAAAAGAGTTCTACGTTCGTCGATCTCAGGTCGACGAAAGTCGTGCTCAGCTCGACGAACTCAGAGACAATTCTCTGAGCTGTGCTCGACGAACTTGGCTCTTAGCTCGACGAACTCTGGACAAAGTCACTCAACATCCTAAGTCAAATTCCGATCGACGAACTCAGAACATCAGCTCGACGAACTCTGTTCTCTGTTCCCTGTTCTCAGTTCAACGAACACTAGATAATGTCTCGACACTCAATGCCAGATAATTTCTCGACACTCAACACCAGATGTTTTCTTGACTCAACGCCAGAATAATGTCTCAACACTCAACGCCAGATAATGTCTCCACACTCAACACTAGATAATGTCTCGACACTCAACACCAGAAGACATCTTAAATATTCTAAGTCCAGAATGCAAACTCAGCTCGATGATCTTGGACTCCAGCTGGACGAACTCAGTTCTCAGGACTCAGCTCGACGATCTTGGATCTCAGCTCGACGAACTTGGTGCACAGAATAAGAAAGTCATCAAGCAGCAGTAAGCCATTCAGAGGTCGACAATCTTGGAACTCAGCTCGACGAACTGCAATTCTCAGCTCGACGAACTGTGGACTCAGGTCGACGAATCCAGACTTGGCTGTTTCCCTCTCCTGTTCCTATTTTATTGCAATGATTCCTGAGTAATTAATGCTCTAATATTCTCTGAATATTACCGTTAGACAAGAGCATTAATTATGGTCTTCATCAGGATTATTGCCTTTCGTTTTTCTAAGGGACAATTCTGTTTGCTTACTTGTGCATGTTAGTTTAATTCCGCAAAAGACTGCACGACACCTATTCCCCCCCCCCCTATAGGTGGATTAGGTTGACACTAGATACTTTCAGTATCCTGTAACTCCCCCTGGATATCATCTTCTTTATCGATAGGAAACTCTTCCTTGGTCTCCTTAAAGACTACATTCTAATTCTCTTTATCAGACATTTGCACTTCTTGTGCATGAACATTTTCTCAGTTTGGAAGATTATTGGGGTTCTCCCCCTCAATGTGATCCTTCTCTGGTCTTGTATCCCCCTGCATCTAATCTTTAGTACCAGGAGGGGTCCTTAGAGAATTTTCTGGTACTGCATTATCATGTTTTTCTAAGCTAGAGCTTCCTTTTTCTTCAGAGTCACTGGAAGATTCTTCTTCCACAACCACTACTTTCTTCTTCTTCTCTTTGTTCTTCTCTAGTACTGGTGTCTCTTTTGTTAATACTCTATCCCATATTGCTAGGATTCTCATGTCCATTCTTCTCATGTGATTGATCTTAGAACCAATCTTGAGATTGATACTGTCAGGAAGTGCTTGGACCAAATAGAGGCTTATTATCCTTCCCATATTAGGCTTCTTGAAGCTTTCTGCTATTTTGTCAAAGACTACTTTGCTCCAATTGGTCTTCACTTTGAATATTATCCTTGTCATTAGCTCAAACATTTGAGTAGATATTCTGTCATATGCTCAAGTTTTGTATAGCAACACTTTTCCTATAATCTCTAACAGAAATTTTCCTTGAGTATTCATTCCCTTCCTAACAAGGGTGCTTCCAAGCTTTGTGGTTGGGGCCAATCCATACCACTCCAAAGCTTCTGCAATCTTGGCAGAATCTACATCATCTTCTTGATCAATCCTAGGCAAGTGAAATATCTTGGTCAGTCTTTTGGTTGTGATTTTGACCTTTGTTCGATTTACTTTGGACTTAATCTTTTTTGTGTTTGAGTCAAGATGAACAATGGAAAAGAATTCTTGAACTTCTCATTTCCAGATATTTGAAGGTTCTGAAAGCAGATATTCCAATCATGATTCAGTGATTAGGGTTATTACATTCTTAATTTCTTCAGATGCCGAGTTGAAGTCATTTCAGACAAGTTCATTACCTTCGAAGATGTTATCGTCACTCTTGGGTGAAATGAGAGTGGAGAGAAAAGGTTGATGAGTGTTGACTGATCTGGGTTCTAGGGCTCGACACTCAGAAATCAACAGTTCATAATATCAAGAAAGCGTAGTCGACTTCTACTCTCACACCCTATTTATAGTCAAATCTTTCCTGAAGTCGAAAAGGCGCGCTCCATTTAGACTGCTCCAAATTTTTAGGAAAAGACCTAGTGTCGACACTAGAAAAATTATCTATCGAGATGTGTCGACACAAGTCGACATAAGGATAATGTCTCTCGACATATACCTTTGGGTTTCGACACCCTTTGATGTCTCGACACTTACTTTTGTGTCTCGATCTTTACTTTGGTGTCTCGACACATTTTTTGGTGTCTTGACACAACTTTTGACTTAGCCAATGTTTTGTCTCCTGAACTATAAAAACTTGATACTCAGATGTTTTTACATGATATTTAATTAAGTAAACTTAATTACTAATTAATATTTTATTCTTATTTTCATCAGTCTTTAAGTATTCATTAATTATTCCAAATTTAACATGTCAATTTCAAACTTAAAGAAATTAAATTTCTCTTCATCTAAGAGCTTAGTGAAAATATCAGCAATTTGTTTATTTATAGGAATAAATTCTAGATTAATGTCTTTCTTTTCTATATGCTCCCTTATATGGTGATATCTAATCTCAATATGTATAGTTCTACTATGTGATACAAGATTGTTTGTAATTGAAATGGCACTAGTAGAATCACAATATAATGGAGTTTTACTTAGCTGAATGTTGTAGTCTTGTAATTTATGTTGAATCCAAAACAATTGTGTACATCAACTTCCAGCTGAAATATACTCAGATTCAGTAGTGGATATTGCTACACTTGTTTTCTTTTTACTGCTCCATGACACTAGCCTTCTTCCAAGGAACTGACACGAACCTAAAGTGTTTTTCCTATCTTCTTTACAACCTGCATAATCTGCATCTGAAAAGCTTGTCAGTTCAAAATCACAATTCCTAGGATGCCATAGGCCAAGATTAGGTGTGCCCTTTAGATATCTCAATATTCTTTTGGCTGCTTTATATAGAGACTCCTTAGGGCAAGCTTGATACCTAGGGCAAGCTTGATACCTAGTACAAACACAAGTAGCAATAATTATGTCTAATCTACTAGCAGTTAGATAGAGTAGTGATCCAACTATGCCCATATACAAGGTGATATCAACTGACTTGCCAACACCATCCTTATCTAAAGACATACTGGATCACATATGAGTTCTTATGGAAGTAGCTGTTTCCATTCCATATTTCCCGATTAACTCCTTGGTGAACTTAGACTGATGAAGAGTCCATCTATAGTTTTCTTAACTTGGAGACCCAAGAAAAACTTGAGTTCACTCATGTTATTCATCTCAAACTTATCTTGCATAAGTTTGGCAAATTTGGTGCAAAGTGACTCATTAGTAGAACCAAATATAATGTCATCTACATATATTTGTACTAAGATAGTCTTGCCTTTGACTTCCATTAAAAATAGTGTTTTGTCTATTTTTCCTCTTAATAATTTGTTCTCCAGAAAGAATTTAGACATAGTCTCATACCAAGCCCTTGGGGCTTGTTTTAACCCATAGAGAGCTCTTAACAAAAGATAAACATAATTAGGATGAGTAGAGTTAATAAAAACTGAGGGTTGCTCAACATAGACCCTTTCTTTGAGGTTTCCATCAAGGAAGGTTGTCTTCACATCCATTTAGTAAACCATGAATCCTTTGTAGGCTGTATATGCTAGGAAGAGTCAAATAGCTTCCAATCTAGCCACTGGTGCAAAGGCTTGATCAAAATCTATACACTCTTCTTTTCTATAGCCCTTTGCAACCAGTCTAGCCTTATTTCTGACAATAACACCATTCTCATCAAGTTTGTTCCTGTAGATCCACTTGATTCCTATGATGTTAAAGTCATCTAGTCTGGGAACCAGCTTCCAGATATTACATCTCTTGAACTGGTTCAATTCTTCCTGCATAGCCCCTATCCATAATGGGTCTATATTGGCTTCTTAAAACTTCTTTGGTTATGTTTGAGATAGAAAACTTGGGTACATTATAGTGTTGTGTTGTCTACTTCTTGTGGTCATACCATGAGCTGCATCTCCAATGATCAGTTCCCTTGGATGATCCCTTAGATGTCTGACAGCAACTGGTAATATGACCTCTTCTCTTTAAACAACTTCATCTTATTATTGAGTCTCTTCTTATGGTTGTTCTTGTACAAGTTCTTCCTCAACAATGTTGACTCCATCTTGTATACTTTGGCTTGCTGGAACTAAGTCTTCTATTGATAACTCCTTTAGCTTCAAGTCTTCTCTTGTTATGCTTGATGTACCATAACCTCTGTTAATCCCTTTGTCAACTCCACCAAAGATCACCTTTGGTCCATTATTCACTGGAATAAACTCCCTCAAATTGCTTTTGGTTCCAATCATGTGTCTGGAACATCCACTATCCAAGTACCAGATGGGTCTATCTCTGGTGCTTAGACATACCTACAAAATAAAGATTTATTTATCCTTAGGAACTAAAATTGTCTTGGGTCCTAGGTACTTGTTAGCTGGAACTCTATTAAGACCACCTGAGAATTTCTTAGCTGGGTATATTTTCTGTCCATGAGACGCTGTGTGATTGAACCAGTAGTCCAGGGCAAAGTGTCCAATCTTTTCACAATACCAGCACTCATATCTGTTGTATCTCCTCTTTGGAGGCACAATATAAACTTTATGTTGACATTCCTTAGGACAGGAATCAGTAGCTTTTACAGTTGCATTTTGACTATGAGCAAGTTGTTTTTTTGCCTCACTATTACAGCAGTCCACATTGGAGGAAACACATTAGGAATAGCTTTCCTATTCACAGATGTGCTAGGTGCTCCTGGTCCAGACTTCAGGATTTCTTTTCCTTTAGTCTAAGACATAGGATGTGGCAACACTGGACTCTTTTGTCCTGTCAGCTTTCTACCTCTCCTTCTCCTAGGTTTAATATAACTAAGACCACTTCTAGTTGTTCCTGATAAGGTATCTATTATGGGGAGTACAGTCTTAGGTTTAGAGAACTGTTGAACAAGTCTTTTCTCATTCTGGAGTTTGAGTTCTAACTCCTGAATGGTTGCATCTCTTTGTTTGAGAAACATGATTTGATCATCAATGATCTTAGTTAGCTTAGCTAACTTTGAACTTTAAAGACCAATCTACTGAGTAGCCATCTCATGAGGGTAATCAAGACCTCTTAGTGATGCAATCTTAATGGCTTGTTCTTTGATAAGCTTTTTGCTCTTTACAAGAGCCTCTAGTAGTTTTCCAAACTTAACTATGAGCTGCTACAATTCAGTCTCAGAGTTGGACTTATGTGAATCAAAATTTGAGTTATATGAATCTGACTCATCCTCATTCTTATGAACAGAAGTTGTAGAACAAATAAAATTATCAAAGATTACCTGAGTATCCTAACATTCAACAATTTCTATTTTTGAATTATCAGACAGTGTCATCAAGTTAACCTCTATATCATCTTTATAGTCACAGTGGAGTGTTGAAGTTGTGAAGTTATTGCCCTTGTATATGGCCTCCCTGATGAATTCCACTTCATAGGAGAACGGTCAAATGTTTGCATGTATTTCTTCTGATTAAGTTGAATCTAAATCACTATCAGATAAATTCTTTAGCTTCTTTTCCATCAGACACTTTTCTGACTTCTTATCATTGTAGAACTTCTTTTCCTTGGGCTTTCTATTCTCCTTTCTCTTTATTGGATAGTGAGCAATGACATGTCTATGCTTGTTACAGCAATAACAAATAATGTCAGTCTTCACTTGTTTGTTCTGGTTTGAATCATATCTGACCAAAGAGTTATTTCTGTGTTTATCTTTGTTTTTGCTGGTACTTGGTCCAGATGATGTCTTCTTGTTCCATTGCCTCCTTCTTCTCATCATATTCATGAATTGCCTGGTGAACATTGCCAATTCATCATCTGACAATTCTTCTGATGAAGAACTAGTCTCAGTGCTAACTCTATCTTCATCCCTTCTTAGTGATGATGGAATTTCTCTTCTAGCCTTCTTTGTTGTGTCTGCTTTGAAAGGCACAGATCTAGTCTGTTTTGAACTTCTGGCAGATTCATCTTTGGCCTTTCTAGAATTTAACTGAAGCTCATATGACAACAACTTCTCATACAAATCCTGGGGTAACATGTTCCTCAGATTGCCCATTTCTCTTACAGCACAAATCTTTATGTCCCATTATTTGTTTAGGAATCTAAGAAACTTGACATTAAGCTCAGAGTTTGGGAATTCTTTGCCATAATTTTTTAAGTCATTGACTATTCTAAAGAACTTTTCATAACAAAGTTCTATAGAATCAGTTTTCCCTTGCCTAAATGCCTCATACTGCTGGTTGAGTAGAGACTTTCTATCATCTCTTGACTTCTTATGTGCCTTCCATATAGACATCCTTTGTCATCTCAGACATACTCTTAGGGGTTTGCACATTTACATCTAAGATAGATACTTTCATGGGAATATATGGTCCTTCTTGTATAATGACAAAGATTCTTAGATTTGATGCCTCCAAGAATAATTTCACAATCTACTTCCAAATAGCAAAATTATTCTTTGTACATGTGAAAAATGAGAGAGAAATGGACAAAAGGTAAATAAACCGCAAATTTTGCTCTAAAAAGGTAATCATTACATAAGTATGTCCCCTTATTTATAGAAAATGAAGGAGGTGAGAGAGTACAAATGTACAATACGCGATGTGGGACTAAACTTAAGCCAAATGGCTTGTGCGGTTTGACATATACAAACCGCACACTACATAAAATATAATAAAACACCCTGCGGCCACTAGAGAAGACTGTTGGATCCCTAGTTGGATTTGGGGAAGGTTCACTAAGTTAGGATATGACCCAACATGTATAGACCAGGGTCATGGTTATGTCCTAGAGTCTAGGTCAAGTCCTAAGAGTCAACAATACCAGGGACCAGCCTTCAACAAAGTCAGAGACTCAAGACTTAGAGAATTCAAGACTTAGAAGAAGGAGTTCTACGTTCGTCGATCTTCGGTCGATGAAAGTCGTGCTCAGCTCGACGAACTCTGGACAAAGTGATAACTTCTCTAAGTCAAACTTCAGTCGACGAACAAAGAACGTCAGCTAGACGAACTCTGTTCTTTGGTCGACTAATTCTGGATAAGGTGATTCAACACTCAACGCTAGATGACATTACACTCAATGCAAGATGATTTAACACTCAAAACCAGAGGACATCTCATTCAAAGCCAGAGGACATCTCACTCAATGCCAAAATGTTACTTCAACACTCTACACCAGAAAATAGTCTAAGTCCAGAATCAAAACTCAGCTCGACGATCTTGGACCAACTGGACGAACTCAGTTCTCAAGTCTCAGCTCGATGATCTTAGATCTCAGCTCGATGAACTTGATGCACAGAAGAAGAAAGTTATCAAGCAGCATTCAGAGGTCAAAGATCTTGGATCTTAGCTCGACGAACGGCTATTCTCAGCTTGACAAACTATGGACTCATGTCAACGAATCCAGTCTTGGTTGTTTTCCTCTTTTGTCCTTATTATGTGGCAATGATTCCTGAGTAATTAATGCTCTAATATTTTCTGAATATTACTGTTAGACAAGAACATTAATTACGGTCTTCATTAGGATTATTGCCTGCCGTTTTTCTAAAGGACAGTTGGGGAAACAAATCAATGCAAAATTATTCCAAGGCCGTCAGCATTATTTAAAGGAAGAATTTCAAATTTCAAAAGGACTTGCACATGGAAAATATAAAGACGAGAAGTTCTCTTTCTTCCACACACATATACAATCAAAAATACAGACAAATCTAAGAGACATACAAAATTCTTGAGACATAGAGAATCGATCAGTCAAGTAATCAACAACTGCTAGAACAGAAGAAGAACAATCTTTCTGAAGAAGAAGAACAACCATCCAAATCAAGAGTCTTCTTCTGTCGTACTCTCAGGAACTTTCAGTAGGACAACAATACTATATCTGTCAAAAAATTCCTGAAGTTCTTCTGGTTGAAGTTGAAAGCTTGAAGGCCTATCACCCTGAAGCAAAGCTCCATTTCCTCCCTGAACAAACTCAATATTTCAGGGGGAGCTTTTTGTTAACATCAATTCCACTAGTCTTCTCATTTGTATTTGAGAAAGAGAAGACACCATCACTCTCTTACCCTCTTTGTAAAAAGGGTTCTCTACTCCCTTCAAAAGTGATTCCTAATTGCATATCTCTTAACCAAAAGACTTGAGGTTTGGTTTTTGAGCACCTGATCAAAAGCTCATTGGTGGCAGTCACCTGATTAAAAACCTGAGTGGATTCCTACCAGGGTGGTAGAAGAGTGGATGTACCCAGGTTGGGGAACCATTATAAATTCTTGTGTTATCTGGTTGCCCTCTTCTTCTTGTTCTTGCTGTGGTTGTGATATTTAGCTTTTCTGTGATTTCATTTATTTTAATTTTGTATACTGTGATATTATATCTAAGTTTAGGTATAATCTTTTATAGTTAAGGAAAAGTTTTTAAATATACATACATACTATATTCACCCCCCCCCCCCTCTAGAGTATATCAGATCTAACCCTAACTTTCAATTGGTATCAGAGGAGGTTCTCTTGGTTGTACAAGTTAAACTCTTGAACCAAAGATCCTAAGTTAGATCTGTTCCTTATCTTTACTAGATTTATATATACAACATGGCACAGAACAAAGAATATGTAAGCACCAGACATCTAGTGTGCAACTTGTCCAAGTTCACAATCTGGAAGGCAAGAATTAAGCTTTACATGAACTCTATTGATGAAGATATATTTAATTATATCTTAACAGGACCACCAGCTCCAGTGGCTTCAACCTCAACTGCATCAACTGACTTGAGTGCAGTCTAACCCCCTGGATGGACATATGCACAGAAAAAGGCTAAGAGAGCTGATGTCAGAGCCATGAACATACTAGCTCAAACTATGTCTGATGAAATATTTCAAAAGTTTGCTGAGTGTAAATCAGCTAAGGACATTTGGAACTCTTTGAACCAACTGGTGGCTAGATCAGCAGATGAGAGGAAAGATAGAAGATCAACCCTCATCACTCAGTAAGAAAACTTCAAGAAGGATGAAGAGAAACAGTTGAAGTGATGTACAATAGACTCAGCTCCATCATCAGTGAGCTAAGGACCCTAGATAAAGAAATCACTTTAACTAAAGTAAATGACAAAATCCTTATGTGCTTTCCCAGCACATGGGACTCAAGAATCTGTCCCATCAGAGAAGCTAGAAGCATGATAGAGATCTCAACAGAATCTCTTCTAGGAAAGCTAAAGTCTTATGAGCAACTGATGAAAGCAAGAGAAAAAGCAGCTGAAGTGAAGACTCCTACACCAACTAGGAAGAAGCACAGCATAGCTTTCAATGCTACAGAAGATTCTGAAGTCATTCTTGTGAATGAAGAGTTGATGGGTCTCTTTGCTAAGAGATTCTTCAAGATGGCTAGAAAAGACTTCAGAAGGAAACCATCAAAATATGAAGATAAGCCAAGGTATGACAAAATACCATCTAAAGAAACAGTTTGTTTTGGCTGCAGGAAACTAGGGCATTTCATCTCTGAGTGCCCAGAAGCTCAGAAGAAGGATAAAAGAAAGGAGATGGACTCAAGGAAGAGTCACTACGGCAAACCTTCCTCAAGGAAGCACAAGAGAAAAGACAAGGGCTTTGTTGCTGAAACATGGAGTGATACTGAAGAAGAGTCAACATCCTCCAGCTCCAGTGAGGATGAAGAAGAGCAGAAGGCTAAGGAAGTTTGCTTCATGTCCATTGAGGCAGGTTGTAGCAGATCAGATACAAATGAATCTGAAGATGAGGAATCCTTATCAGCTGAAGATCAGGTAATATCATCTTATGATTTTGAATCAGATGAGTTTAAATTTGAATTTAAAAATTTGTGCTTAGACTTGATCAGCTCTGAGAAGAAAATCAAACTTCTCAGAGAAAAACTAAATGATTTAGACAAAATCACCTCAGAAAATGCTAATCTAACAAATGAACTGATTTCTGCTAATGAACAAATATCTTTTTTGAAATTTGAACTTAGCAAGGCTAAGAAGTTAGAATAATCACTAAATGGAAGAAGATTACAACTGCTAGATATCACAAGTACTGTAAATGCTAGGATTAACAATACCAAACTAGGACTAGGTGCCTCCTCTAGTGATCCACCTCTAATTCAGAAAAATAACCTTTGCAAACAAGTAAAGTTTATATCTGACAATGGAAAGAAGAATACTGAACAGGTTAATATGGTCAATAAATTTCTTGAACAAATTGAAACTAAGAATAAACTTAAAAACCAGAAGAATAATAGAAACAACAATGTTCAATATTCTTCGATCTGTGATCTCAGATCGACGATATATGAACAGATCGTCGAACTCAGAACGACGATCTCTGAACGCAAACTTAAGTAATAATTATTCTTCGATCTGTGATCGACGATACCAGTATGGTTCGTCGACCAGAGATCGACGATTTTGGTGCCCCGAGAATGAATATCTCCATTCTTCGAGTAGAGATCGACGATCTCACCAATCATCGTCGAGCAAAGGTCGATGATCCAACCAGAAATCGTCGATTGCAGATTCTTACAACAGAAACCTAAATTCTAACAGCAACTTTAATCCTTTTAGTAAATGGATAATACCACCAAGAAGATATCATCCCAAAGGCTATAAAGATCAACCTGAATGTTCTTACATTTCTAGTTATAGCTATGTAAATCAACAAGGACCCAAGGTTACCAGGGTCAAGAACAACTAACTATCTTATTTGCAGATGAAGACCTGTCCAGCATATAATCAACATTAGTATCTGGATAGTGGTTGCTCCAAGCACATGACAGGCAGCAAAGACAATCTAATTGATTATAAGCCCAAGCTGGGACAAAAGGTCATCTTTGGTGACTTTAACTGTGGCCAAACAGAGGGCTATGCAAAGTCAGGTTTGGAACAGTAACTTTCAAGAGAGTTGCATATGTAAGTGGACTAAAGCATAACCTCATCTCTATAGGCCAACTCTGTGATGAAGGTTATCAGGTATCATTCAACTCTAGCTCATGTATATTACCTCTAAAGAAATCAAACCTGTTTTAATTGGCAATAGACAAGGAAACATATACCTAGTTTATTTTCACTCTGTTACTTCAGACATATGTGTGCTTAACATAGTTAGCAGTCAAAATGACTTATGGCATAAAAGATTAGGACATGTAAATCTGAAAAATATTGCTAGGTTATCTAAGGACAACCTTGTTAGAGGTCTACCTTCTAGCCCCTACAAGAAGAAAGGACTCTATAGGGCTTGTCAACTAGGCAAGCAAACTAAATCTAGTTTCAAATCCATTAATAAGAGTGATTCACCTAAGATATTGTACTTACTACATATGGACCTATTTGGCCTTGTGGTTGTACAAAGCCTAGGAGGGAAATCTTACATTTTAGTGGTTGTAGATGACTTCTCCAGATTCTCTTGGGTATTCTTTCTGAGATCTAAGTCAGATACATTCAAGGTTCTTATAGATTTTCTTAGGACCATACAGATTGAGTACTCTACTCATGTTGCATTGATCAGAATTGATCATGGTACAGAGTTTGAGTCTCTTCTTATGCATGAGTTCTGTGAGACGGAAGGTATCAGGCACTGCTTCTAAGCTCCTTGAACTCCTCAACAAAATGGGGTAGCTGAAAGGAAAAATAAAGCACTCATTGAAGCTGCAGGCACATTACTTGCAGATTCTTACTTGCCCATATCCTATTGGGCAGACGCGGTGAGCACATCAAATTATGTCCTGAATAGAAGCTTGATACATAAAATAAAACATAAGACTCCCTATGAATTGCTCAAAGGGAAGAAATCAATAATCAACTATTTTAAAGTTTTTGGTTGTGTATGTTATATTCATAACAATGATAAAAAACACATTAGAAAGTTTGAAGCAAAGGCTGCAGTGGAAATTTTTCTAGGATATTTCCAAGTCAGCAAAGCTTATAGGGTATTTAATAAATCTACATTGAAAAATAGAGGAATCTATGCATGTTACATTTGATGAGGCTAACATGTTTTATAAGAAGAAAGAGATTTTTACCAAAGACTCCTTGTAGGTACACAACCTGTGTGAGAAATTGGATGACTTAAACCTTACCCCAAAAGTTATACCTCATCCTTCTCAACAAGTCAATGAAGAAAGTGATGAAGAAACTGTGGAAGAAGCTGACCCCCCCTATAACAATAGAAGCTACTCCACAAGAAGAATTCTCTCCAAATGATTTTGCAGAACCAACTTCACCCACTGACTTTGTCACACTGAGGGATAACCCCATATCCCAAGTGATTGGAGACATAATAGTAGGAGTACAAATAAGGAATCAACTCAACCAAGATTTGATGCATGTCTGTTTCCTCTCTCAAATTGAGCCTCAATCTATAACTGATGCAGAATAAGATCCCCACTGGATCATTGCAATGCAATAGGAGCTTAATACGTTTGAGAGATGCAGAGTTTGGGTTTTGGTTCCAAGACCAAAAGACTACCCAGTCATTGGAACCAAATGGGTATTCAGAAATAAGCTTTATGCCCAAGGTGTGATTGTGAGGAACAAGGCTAGGCTTGTTGCTCAAGGGTATAGGCAAGAGGAAGGGATTGACTACGATCAAACCTTTTCTCTAGTTGCCAGGCTAGAAGCTATAAGGATATTTCTGGCTTATGCTGCATTCAAAAGTTCAAAGTTTATCAAATGGATATGAAGAGTGCTTTCTTAAATGGGAAACTTAAAGAAGAGGTTTATGTTGAACAACCTCCAGGTTTTGTTTCTCCAACTCATCCCTCTTATGTGTTTAAATTACATAAAGTTCTCTATGGTTTAAAGCAAGCTCCAAGAGCTTGGTATGTGACCTTACCCAGCTTTCTCTTAGAGCATCGTTTTTCAAGAAGCATAGTAGATAGGACTTTATTTACCAAAATGCATCATGATAAAATACTGTTAGTGCAAATATATGAAGATGACATAATATTTGGTTCTACTGATCCCAAATTATGCAAAAGATTTTCTGATCTAATGCATTCAAAATTTGAGGTGAGTAGCATGGGTGAGCTCTCCTACTTCCTTAGTCTCCAAGTGAAGCAGCTTCCTGATGGCATCTTCATTTCCCAGGCTAAATATGCTAAAGAGCTTATTAAAAAGTTTGGGATTGCTGATGCCTCAGCAAAGAAAACACCTATGGATACAAATGTTGTAATAGATTCTGATTTGCTTGGGAAACCTGTGGATCAGAAATTATATAGGGGAATTGTTGGGTCCCTACTATACCTTACAGCAAGCAGACCTGATATCATGTTTGCTACATGCCTTTGTGCTAGGTTCCAAGTGAACCCTAAAGAATCCCATCTAGTTTTTCTAAAAAGGATTTTAAGATATATAAAGGGTTGTCCTAGTCTAGGTCTCTGGTATCCTACTGATTCAAAGTTTGAGTTAACTGGATACTCAGATGCTGACTTTGCTGGATGTAGAGTGGAAAAAAAGAGTACCTTAGGAACCTGCCAGTTCCTTGGTATGAGGTTAGTGTCCTGGTTCTGCAAGAAACAATCATCTGTGTCCACATCAACTGTTGAAGCAGAATATATTGTAGCTGGCAGTTGTTGTTCCCAGATGCTGTGGATTCAGAACCAACTCCTGGACTATGGGTTAAACTTAAATAATTCAACTCTACTATGTGATAACACAAGTGCTATAGCTATATCACAAAATCCAGTCCATCACAGCAGAACTAAACATATAGACATAAGACATCATTTCATTAGAGAGTGTGTAGACAAAAACAAAATTAATCTTGTCTATATCTACACTGACTTACAAAGAGCTGATATTTTCACCAAACCCCTGGATGAAAGAAATCACTTGTTATTTATAAATCAGCTTGGAATGATAAATGAAGAAGGTTTAGTTTAGTTTATGTCTGCATTCGATAAATTTTTCAGAGTTCGTCGAACGGAGCTCGATGAACTAGGAAAAGTTCTTGAGATTTTTGTCGACCAGAGATCGACGAACTCTCTGTGAGCTAAGTTAGTTTCATCGAACTGAGATCGACAAACTTACTTCAGAAAACATTTGTCGACCAGAGATCGACGAAATGTCTTTAAACCTTCAGACTGAGATCGACGAACTGCTTAACTCTAAATTATTTCGTTGACCTCAGATCGAAGATCTTTTCATGTTTTCATGGAATGGAGTCTGTCGATTCATATTCTGGAAAACACTATATCTAGGTTTTCTTCGACCTCCATCCCGCGCTTTCAGTTCTTTTGCACTTGATCTTCGTTTTCCTGTACAGGTGCTCTCATAGTGATTTCCGCAAGATCTCTTGCTGCTATGAAGTTTGATTCTTATTTTGATTTGGACTTTGAATCTTTCCAGTTTTCCGATCAAATCTTCCTGAACATTCTAAAACTCCTTGAAGATAAACAACTAAAGACTCTGCTTTCCACTCGCATCAAGATATCTGCAATAGAGATCAGGGAGTGTGTCTATACAGCTACTACAGACGGGAATACGATGACTGGAATCATCACGGGTAACGCTATTTCTCTTACCCCCGATATTTTAACTGAGATTTTTGGATGAAAAATTGGTGAGGATGAATTAGAAATAGACTCTGAAGAATTTGATTTGATGTTAAGTACATTGGGTTATTCTGGAGACACCCCAAATAAATTACTTAAGAAACTTTTGTCTGCCGAGTATAAGTTTATTGCAGATATAGCTGGGAAAGTGTTGCTAGGAAAGCACACAGCACACGATTACATCACCAGGAATCAGTTCCTGGTTATGGGTGCCATAGTAAATAAGAAAGTTGTGAACTGGGCTCAAATTCTGTTCGACTTGATTAAAAAGAAGAACAACAAGAAAGAGGTGTGTTTTGGAAGTATCCTAGGGATCTTCCTTAAGGAAAAGGCTGCAGGATCCCTGGTCTCCTCGACCATATCCATCAATGCTTCTAAGAGACTCGCTTGTGCTCTTTTTAGCAAGTGGGGGAGGACTATCACAAAGCCAACTAAGGCTACCTACTCCTCCACAAGAACTTCTGAGAGTACAAGGGCTGCACCTGCCTTTCCCCACCCCACTGAAGGGATCCTCTCCACCCCTCCACCACCTCCTGCCCCTCAAGTTCCATCCCAATCTTAATTCCAACCCACCCCACCCTCCATTACCATTATAGTCCATACCCCTACACCACCAGCATCTCCTATTCCTTCCTCCCCACAAACATACCATCCAATCCAACCTCCCCCCCAGCATGATACATCTGTACCTACACCACCCCTATCTCATCTTCCATCTCATCTTGCTGATATCCCCCACACCAACCTCTCATCATTCCCATCTTTCATCTTATTATCCTCTCCACTGAACACTCCCTCTACTCAACATGACTCCATCCAAGACACTCCCATTCCATCTCCACCTATCACCACCACCCCCCCCCCCCCAACAACTGCAATTTCCACTCAACCAGCTACTGCCCCACCATCCACTTCTCCAAACCTGGATCCATATCTTGTCACCCCACTCATTACTCTCCTCACACCTCTACTCAAATCTCTTATAGCAGAGGCCATTTCTCCTCTAGCTGCCTCCATATCCTCTCTTACTGCCCAGATCTCTGCCCTCACTACTGCTCTCTCTTCATTTGGGGGCCTGGCTTCAGTGTCTACTGAAATCAGTCAGGGGGGGATACTTCATGAAGAAGTAGCAACAGTTGTAGCAACAGCAGTTGCAGCAACAACAGTTGCACCAGCAGAACCAACAGCAGCAGGAACAGGTGCTGATATGGAAACAGATGTCATGAATTTTCTTGAATCTGACATGGAAACAAATGTTGCAGAAACAACAGCCTCAGTAGCATATGCAAGTAACATTTATTGTACAGATATTATAGTGTCAAATACTCAAGAGGTCATTTTGCCAAATATTCTGCCTATAAGGGTTTATTTCATTAATCCCAAAGTGAATCTAGCAGCTTTGCTAAAAATGCTTGGGTCATATATTTATTTCTTTCTTACCTTCCCCATTCTATCATCTAAAGCCATAACATGTTATACCTCTCCTGCCAGCTCAGAGATGTTAGACACTATAAAGACAAGTTTGACTACTCCTCCAACAAATAAATCTGATGATCAGACATCTATCTCTTCTAGGCCATCCTATGTTATGGATGATAGCCCTCTCCCCAGTCTTGATGATATTATAGCTCAAGATATTGCTATGGAAACTGAAGCAGTCCATGCTGAAGTTATCCCTACTCCAAGAAGTAAAGAAATTCCCAAAAATAAAATAAGGCAAATTGATGATATGTATGACAATCCTCAACCTTCTGATGATGATGATGATGATGATGATGATGAGGACCCATAGAGGAAGAAAATCTCTAAGAAAAGGAAGGCTCCTCCTCCTGCTCCTAAGCCAGGAAATACAAATGACACTCCCTACTATATTCTGCAAAACATAACTCCATACAAAGGGATGCCAGCTTGGATATGGCTATCAAAAAATGAACAAAAGGCTAGAAAAAAAAGCAGAAGATACTCCCCTCCTCCTCCTCATAGATATAGGAAGGGTCCCCCTCCTCCTCCTCTAGCTGTTGGTGCTTCAGGAACCA
This sequence comes from Platanthera zijinensis, assembly GCA_039513925.1. NCBI lineage: Eukaryota > Viridiplantae > Streptophyta > Magnoliopsida > Asparagales > Orchidaceae > Platanthera > Platanthera zijinensis. Next base: position 112,064,997 of record CM077095.1, on the reverse strand, counting down.
CTTCTCAAAGGTCAGATTCACCTTCCAAGCCTGCATTCACCAGAACTTATCAGAGGCAGGAAAGGCAATCTAGACATCAATCTCATGGAAGCAGCCAGCAAAGAAGTATTGGTTGTACAGAGCAAATAAAGGAAGTAGTCTATCAGAAGCCAGAGTTTTCTCCTCCACAACAACAAGCTGAACAAATAAGGCATTCAAAATCACACAAACCTAAAGGAAAATATAGTGAAACTGCACCTCCAAAGTTACTATACATTCAGAGTGATGAAAGCCAGAAAGCAACAAACTTTCAAGCACAGTTAACTCAATTCAGGCCTGCTACTCTGCTACCCTCCAAAGATGATCAAGCATCTGTCAGTCAGGATATTGATCCTAATTTCAGGATGGCTAGGCTTCAAGAATTGATTGGTCTGTCACAGATAAAGAAGGCCAGAGAAGAAGGAGAAGATCCAACCAAGTTCACTATCATGTCCTCATATAGAGAGAAAGAACTTGAAAGACTTCAGGTAAGCAAGAAGTTATTTAATCCTGCAGATTATATGGCTAGACACCCAGGGGCTATAGTTCCCAGAACCTCCACCCTGACAGTGATTGGAGCAGCAGATATGTACATATTAAAGAAAGAAGCTGCTAATCCTGACAGGAAAATCATTTTTACTCAGCCTGGAGATAAGAGCAAAGAAGCTAAGCCAAAGGAGAAGAAACAGAAAAACTAGAACCTGAACTGTTATATGGTATATTTTTGATAAATTGTGTTTTATGTTACAAAGCTAATGTAAATATATCTGCTGCACATTTATTGTTTAATTCTTTGCCAGATATATATTGTGTTCTTGCTTTGTACATTTTCTTTTATTGAGTCTGTAATTAGTGACCTCGCCCAAATAGGGGGAGATTGTTGGATCCCTAGATGGATTTGGGCTAGGTTCACTAAGTTAGGATATGACCCAACATGAATAGACCACGGTCATGGTTATGTCCTAGAGTCTAGGTCAAGTCCTTAGAGTCAACAATGCTAGGGACCAGCCTTCAACAAAGTCAGAGACTCAAGACTTAGAGAATTCAAGACTTAGAAAAAGGAGTTCTACATTCGTCGATCTCTGGCCAACGAAAGTCTTGCTCAGCTCGACGAACTCTGGACAAAGTGATAACTTCTCTAAGTCAAACTTCAGTCGACGAACAAAGAACGTCAGCTAGACGAACTCTGTTCTCTGGTCGACTAATTCTGGATAAGGTGATTCAACACTCAACGCCAGATGACATTACACTCAACGCCAGATGATTTAACACTCAAAGCCAGAGTACATTTCACTCAAAGCCAGAGGACATCTCAATCAACGCCAAAATGATACTTCAACACTCTACACCAGAAAACAGTCTAAGTCCAGAATCAAAACTCAGCTCGATGATCTTGGACCAGCTGGACGAACTCAGTTCTCAGGTCAAAGCTCGACGATCTTAGATCTCGGCTCGACGAACTTGATGCACAGAAGAAGAAAGTTATCAAGCAGCATTCAGAGGTCGACGATCTTTGATCTCAACTCGACGAATGGCTATTCTCAGCTCGACGAACTATAGACTCGGGTCGACGAATCCATTCTTGGCTATTTTCCTCTTTTGTTCTTATTATGTGGCAATGATTCTTGAGTAATTAATGCTCTAATATTTTCTGAATATTACCGTTAAACAAGAGCATTAATTACGGTCTTCATTAGGATTTTTGCCTTTCGTTTTTCTAAAAGACAGTTGGGGAAATAAATCAATGTCAAATTATTCCAAGCCCGTCAGCATTAATTACAGAAAAATATTAAAAATTCAAAAGGACTTATACATGGAAAATATAAAGACGAGAAGTTCTCTTTCTTCCACACACATATACAATCAAAAATACATACAAATCTAAGAGATATACAGAATTCTTGAGACATAAAGAATCGATCAGTCAAGTAATCAACAACTGCTAGACCAGAAGAAGAACAATCTTTCTGAAGAAGAAGAACAACCATCCAAATCAAGAGTCTTATTCTGTCATACTCTCAGGAACTTTCAGTAGGACAACAATACTACATCTGTCAAGAAGTTCCTGAAGTTCTTCTGGTTAAAGTTGAAAGCTTGAAGGCCTATCACCCTGAAGCAAAGCTCCATTTCCTCCCTGAACAAACTCAATATTTCAGGGGGATTTTTTTGTTAACATCAATTCCAGTAGTCTTCTCATTTATATTTGAGAAAGAGAAGACACCATCATTCTCTCACCCTCTCTGTAAAAAGGGTTCTCTACTCCCTTCAAAAGTGATTCCTGGTTGCAAGTCTCTTAACCAAAAGACTTGAGGTTTAGTTTTTGAGCACCTAATCAAAAGCTCATTGGTGGCAGTCACCTGATCAAAAACCTGAGTGAATTCCTACCAAGGTGGTAGAAGAGTGGATGTACCCAGGTTGGGGAACCACTATAAATTCTTGTATTGTCTGGTTGCCCTCTTCTTCTTGTTCTTGTTGTGGTTGTGTTATTTAGCTTTTCTGTGATTTCATTTATTTCAATTTGGTATATTGTGATAATATATCTAAGTTTAGGTATAATCTTTTATAGTTAAGGAAAAGTTTTTAAATATACATACATACTCTATTCACCCCCCCCCCCTCTAGAGTATATCAGTTCTAACCCTAACATTCAAAGACCGCCAGACAAGCCGTCAGGATGCACCTGCAGGTTTCCACTAGACCGCAGTATGGCTACCCATCACATCACTACTGCGGCTTCAATCAGACCGCTACTACTTCACAAGACCGTTGTGGTTAACACGTAAACCACAGTTGTTACTTCCTGACAAGCCAATGCAGTTTAACCCCAGATCACTGATACGGCTCCATACAGGCTGCTGCGGCTTCACCAGACCGCTGCGGCTTCACCAGACCGCTGCGGCTAATCAACAAGACCGCTGATGTGGCTAACAATCGAGGAATTACTGCGGCATCAAACTAGCCTGCTGGACAACCATCCCAATAACTCGCTATGCCAAACTGCCAGAAGCCCGACTGGACAGGCCTCTGCGGCTAGAATGACTAACTGTCCGAACTGAGTTCCAACACTCACCCTCAAGCTAGAGCATATATGTCAATCATGCCCAGCTTTCTACAGACTTCTGTGAACGAAGTAACTTGTTTTGTGAAGGAATCAGCCAGCTCCTTATCAAAGGTAACGAATGGCATACATATCTGGTTCTTCAGAATCTCTTCTCTAAAAAAATTGCAATCATCCTCGGTATGCTTCGTTCTCTCATGAAAGACCGGATTCTTCGAAATGTATATAGCTGCTTTATTATCACAGAACATCGGTAGGTGGTGATCATAAAACTCTCCCAGATCCAGCAAGAGAGTTTGAAGCCACTTCAGCTTACAAGTAGTCAGAGTCATGCTTCTGTACTCTACTTCTGCACTCGATCTAGCAACTACAGTATGCTTCTTGCTCTTCCAACTGACCAGATTTCCTCCAACGAAGGTGAAAAAACCAGATGTTGACTTCCTGTTACCCTTGTCATCTGCGTAGCTTGCATCAGAATAAGCCTCTACTTTTAAATTTCCCCTTTTCATGAATAAGAACCCTTTCCCTGGTGCACCATTCACATACTCGAGAATCTTTAGTGCACTCCCTGGGAGCTTGCATAAATTGACTTACTCTCCCTACCGTATAACAAATATCTGGTCTTGTAACTGTCAGATAGATGAGTTTACCAACAAGTCATCTGTACTTGGAGACATCTTCAAGAAGAGAAGAGGACTCACTCCAACATTTGTCATCTCCCACAGCCATAAGAGACCGAGCAAGTTTAGCTCCAAGAAGGCCTGTCTCTTATAAAAGATCCAATGCATACTTCTGTTGTGAAAAAAATGATAGAACTAGGTTTTCGAGATATCTCGATCCCAAGAAAGTACTTAGGAAATCTCATATCTTTTGTGACAAAATTCCAGAGCAGATGCTGCTTTGTCATATCAATTCCTTTCATATCATCCCATGTAAGAAGAATATCATCCACATATACTGCAAGAATTACAAGACCAGGCGAGATCTTTCGAATAAACAAAGAGCGATCTGCAGCACTTCGAACAAATCCAGCAATATAAATAACCTCATTGAACTTGTCAAACCAGGCTCTTGGACTCTGCTTTAGACCATAGATGGCTTTCTTTAACTTACACACCTAAGACTCCCCCTGAGCAACATACCCGGGAGGTTACTATATATAAACTGTCTCGTTCAAATCACCATAGAGAAAGGCATACTTGACATCCAACTGAGACATTTCTCAATCTTTATTCACAGCCACAAAAAAAGGACATGGATAGTAGTAATCCGTGCAACAGGAAAGAATGTATTAAAGAAATCAACACCATAAGTTTACGTAAATCCTTTAGCCATAAGCCGAGCTTTGTATCTATCAACAGTACCATAAGGAAGATACTTGATGACAAAGACGCAGCGATACCCAACCACATTAGCACTAGGAGGAGTAGGAATAAGAGACCAAGTACCTCGTTCAGTCAGATTTTTCATCTCCTCATCCATAGCCGCATTCCAATGTGGAATAATTAGAGCATCATGATAAGATGCAGGAAGAACATTTGTCGAGAGGGCAAGAACAAAACTTTGCGCCAGAGGAGATAGACATGTATAAGAAACCATACCAGCAAGAGGATGTTGAGTGCATGAACAAACACCCTTCCGGAGAGCAATTGGAATATCAAGATCATTCCTGTCTACTTGCTTAGTTCCATCCAAAGGAGAGACTAGCAAACCAGGAGCTATTGGCAGCTGCTCAACAAATGAATCAGAAAGAGCAGGAGAATCACAAGGAGAAGAAGGAATGGCAGGCTCGGGATAAGGGGCCGACACTAGAGGAAAAGAGACTGGATCATCAGAAGAAGGAAGAATGGAGGAAGGTGAAAAGAATGGGATATCCTCAAAGAAAGTAATATCGGCAAAAACATACTGTCAGCAGAGAATAGGATCATAACACCTATATCCTTTCTATTTCGTACAATAAACAAGAAAAATACATTTGATTGAGCATGGCGACAGTTTGTCATGACCAGAAGAAGGAGAGTGAACAAACGCAGTGCACCCAAAGACACGTGGAGGCAAAGGAAAAGGATTCACATTAGGATGCAGGATATAAAACGGGGTTTTCCCATCGATAACCGATGATGAAACTCGATTAATAAGAAAGCATGAGAGAAGAACAACATGACCCCAATATGACTTGGGAACATGCATATGAGTAAGAAGACTACGAGCCACATCTAAAAGATGATGATTCTTCTGTTCAGTAACACCATTTTGTTGTGACGTATAAGAGCAAGTGGTCCGATGAACAATACCATGATCTATACAAAATGATGTAAATTGATGACTGATGATGCATAATTTGACCTAAATTATTAATATAAAAATCTAAATAATCTAATATAAATATTTTTATAATGTTAATTTTATTCGCTAAATCGTATCTTTTTATAATTCTATCCTAACCATGCCTATTTTACTATATTTTCTGCGCGCAGCGAACTTCGGGGCCATATTTGGACATGTTGCGGCCAGAATCAGATCTTGGGCTGAACATGAAAGTTGTAGCCCTCGGAAATACCTTTCCAACGCATGGTTACACGCCTTCATCGGATTTATGTAGCTTCGGGAATCCTCCGTCGAATTTGCTGTCCAGCAGATTTCCTGCATGTATGAAACTCGTGTTTGAGCAAGAACCGAAGATCCCGGGACAAATTGCATTATCAATTCAAAAATAACATGCCTTCAGTTATGGTGTGCCAAAATAAATGTCAAGTGCACTCATGTCATGGTGTTGTTGAACAATATTCAAGAATGGAATGAAGCCACAATGGTCCTATGTGATTTTTTCATGACAAATGTGAAATAAGCTAGCCACCTTTGACTTTATATTCAACATGTGTCCTTAAAGAAAGCTTCATGGAAAGAGAGAAAGCTAGCCAACTTTTATCATTCTTTTCATGATAAGTGTGAAAGAGGCTAGCCACCTTTGAATTTTAAACCAACATGTGCTTTTTGACCAAGGGATGCTTCATGGAAACTTCATCCTCATGCCAAATTCCAACTCTACCCCTTTGGTTTTGGCCCTATAAATAGGCATGAAGAAAGAGGGGAAAGCATCATCCTTCCTACTTCATTTTGAGCATTGTAGAGAGCCATTGGAGTTTGTTTTTAGAGTATTTTAGTTTAATATTTTCATGCTTTAATGTTCTTACAATTTCTTTTATCGTACTTGTAATCTTCTTGCAAACTCTCTTTATAATGTCTTTTTTGAAATCTTTTGTAACTTCTTTTCAATAAGAAATAAATTAGTTTGTTATTCCCTTTCCTTCTTTCTCTTTCTTTTTATGCATATTCTTAACATGATTTTCTTTTCCTATATTATGAGTAACTAAACATTGTTTAGTGCTTGATCGAAATGATCCGAGGAATGAAATGATCTCTTTTTCTTAATCCATATCTTCTCTTTCTCTTTGAACAAATGTTTAGGATTTACCCTTGATTAATTTATAGAGAGGACATATCATCGATATATGATTTTCTCTTCTGTTTCCATACTCTAGTAGCCGAAAGGATCATGCGTATGGATTGATCGCTCATGGGTAAAGGGAGTTGAATGCAATCCTTGAAAGAGGACGACATAAATTTCCCGGATTGGAGTCAAATCCAATAGAGGGGTTCACTACATAAAGCGAGTTTTAGGGGTTTCAATTATAGAACGAAAGTTCGGTTGATCAACCTAAACTCAGTTGGGCGTAGCCTTGAAAGAGGTGCGTTCATATTTTGGGAACCTCCACGGTCCAAGCACCTTTGTTAAAGAGAATTAGGGATTTATCTATTGTTGGTCATTTTCATTCCAAGTTGATTCAAGATCAAGTACTAACCTTTTAAATTATTGCTTAATCATCCTCTTTTATTGTATAACCGTTCTCTTATTTGCAAATCAAATCAAAGTATCTAATTGATAAAATAACAGAAATCTCTTTGAAGTAGAAGTAATCGACGCGCCTTGGTTCTAATACGACCTTGATATTATATCCTATGCTATAAGCGATAAGGTACACTTGCCTTTATCGAATATAGATTCGGAGAACATCATCTTCATCTTCATCTTCTCTTTTTCATAAAACACCTCCGGGATTTTCTCCATCAAGTTTTTGGCGCCGTTGCCGGGGACTTGCGTCGATATTTCAAAAAAAAAAGATAACTGTTAATTTTATCATTTTTCTTTTTTTTCTAAAATATATATATCTTAATAATATACCTAAAACCGCTTAAAAAGAACAAAAAGAAAAAAAATTCCATAATTAATTTTTAAACTCATCTTTAATCATTTGTCTTTTCTTTTTTTTTCCTTCTAGTATATGACCCGAGCAAGTTCTTCGAATAATCCTGAATCCCATTTTGATCCAGAAATTGAGCGCACATTTAGGCAACGCCTTCAATCTCGTGGACAGGATTTACCAATTATTTTTGAAGAATCTATCGGAGATACTAATATAGCAACTATGGGTGACCCCAATCCTAATGAAGCCCAGCAACGGACCATGTCCTATTATGCACGGCCGAACTTGGAAGGGACACAATCTAGTATTGTTCGCCCTACTATAGCTAATAATAATTTTGAGATCAAGTCTAGCATCATCCAAATGGTGCAACAATCGGTTACTTTTGATGGTTTACCAGATGAAGATCCAAATCAACATCTTTCAAATTTTCTTGAAATCTGTGATACCTTCAAAATAAATGGCGTTACTGATGACGCCATTCGATTACGACTATTTCCCTTTTCTTTGCGATCAAAGGCCAAGCAGTGGTTAGGCTCTCTTCCTAGAGGATCTATCACTACATGGGCCGAAATGGCGGAAAAATTCATGACTAAATATTTTCCTCCTGCAAAGACCGCCAAATTACGTACTGATATCTCTTCATTTATGCAAATCGACTCAGAGACTCTCTACGATACATGGGAGCGCTTCAAGGAGCTTTTGCATAGATGTCCTCACCATGCACTTCCTACTTGGCAACAAGTACAAATTTTTTATAATGGCATTAATTTCCAAACAAGGCAGATGATTGATGCAGCCGCTGGGGGTACTCTCAATAATAAAACCCCAGAGGCCGCTCAAGAGCTTTTTGAGGAAATGGCCATGAATGCCTATCAGTGGAATGTGCCCCGAGCGCGCCCTAGCAAGCCGGTAGGACTTTATGAAGTTGATATGACAGCTAATTTAGCTTTACAACTTGAACGTTTAAGCAAGCAAGTGGCAGAGATGTCTGCTTCCTCTGCCACTCCTTCTTGGGCAAATAATACTAATAATACTTTTATTGAAGAACAAGTTGATTTCATGGGGAATCTTACTCGTCCTTCCTTTAACCCGAACAATGCTCCGTATAACAATGCTTATAATCCAGGTTATAGGAACCACCCGAATTTCTCATGGAGCAACCAAAGTAATGCCCAGCGCCCTCCTAATATGAACCCACCTGGTTTTCTTCCACCACCACCAAAGCCCTCTTCGATTGAAGAGGTATTTTCTAAATATGTTGCCTCGAACGAATCCAACATCCGGAATCTCACCGGATCTGTAAAGAACTTAGAGAATCAAATTGGCCAGCTTGCCAAAATGATTGCCGAGCGCCCGCATGGAGCTTTGCCAGGCAACACTGAGACGAATCCAAGGGAGAATGCAAATGCCATCAACCTTCGCAGTGGAAAGGAGGTAACCTCTCCAAGTAGGATTGAACCCGAGGTAACTGTTTCTATTTTACCCCCTCCAGTTTTATTTTCTAATTCTCCGAATGCTTCAAAATCTCCTCTTGTTTCTACTTCTGCACCCCCTTATCCATCTAAAATTAAAAATGAGCGAGTAGAGGAGCAATACAAAAAATTTTTAGAAATTTTAAAACAAATTCATATAAATGTTCCCTTCTGCGAGGCAATCTCTCAAATGCCTAAATACGCGAAATATCTCAAGGAGTTACTCTCCAATAAAAAGAAACTTGAAGATATCTCACGTGTTTCCCTCAATGCAGAATGCTCAGCAGCTTTATTAAATAAATTGCCTCAAAAATTGAATGATCCGGGACGGTTTTCTATCCCGTGCCTCTTTGGTAATTTATTAGTAAAGCATGCCCTCGCCGACCTAGGTGCTAGCATAAATCTAATGCCTTACTCTTTGTTTAAGAAATTGGGGTTAGGAGATCCAATCCCAACAAAAATAAGTATACAACTAGCGGATCGTTCTGTTAAGTATCCAGTAGGGGTAGTGGAAGACGTGTTAGTCAAGGTTGATAAGTTCATCTTTCCGGTGGACTTTGTCATTCTTGACATCGAAGAGGATGCTGAAGTACCACTCATACTCGGCCGCCCCTTCCTTGCCACCTCCCGCGCAATAATAGATGTGAGTAACGGAAAACTCCTCCTTCGTGTTGGAGATGATGAAGTTACTTTCAGTATAAACCCCTCAATGCGCAATTCTCTTTCAAATGATGATTCTTGTTACCATCTAGATGCATCATTTGAAGAAGATTTTTCATCATTTTCTAATTTGTGTCCCACGTCTTGTGATGATGCAGAACATGATGAATTATTTTGTTTTAAGGAATTATCTCGTTCTTCACCTCCTGAGCCAATTGGCTTAGAGAGTATTAAAATCACGACCTCTTATGAAGTACCACCTACTCTTGAGCTTAAGCAACTTCCAGAGCACCTAAAATATGTCTTTTTAGAAAAAGACTCTAAATTGCCGGTCATCATTTCTTCCACTTTGTGTGATTCAGAAATTTTCGAATTAATTCAAATCTTAAATAGGCATCGCCGAGCTATAGCTTGGCAATTATCTGATATTAAAGGGATAAGCCCCTCCTTCTGCACACACAAAATATTACTTGAAGATAATTCTCGCAATAGTGTACAGCCTCAGCGACGACTTAATCCCAACATGAAAGACGTCGTTAAGGCTGAAGTAATTATACTATTAGATGCAGGAATTATCTACCCGATTTCGGATAGCCCGTGGGTTAGCCCCGTGCAAGTAGTACCAAAGAAAGGCGGCATGACAGTAGTGGTTAATGAGAACAATGAACTAATTCCAACTCGTACTGTTACGGGTTGGCGGATGTGCATCGACTATAGAAAATTAAATGATGCCACCCGAAAAGACCACTTTCCCTTGCCATTCATTGATCAAATTTTAGAACGCCTTTCCGGTCACTCCTACTATTGCTTTCTTGATGGTTTATCGGGATATTTCCAAATACCAATCTCACCCGAGGACCAGGAGAAAACAACCTTTACTTGTCCCTTCGGCACCTTTGCTTATAGAAGGATGCCATTTGGCCTTTGCAATGCACCAGCTACATTCCAAAGATGTATGTTGGCCATCTTTGATGAGTTGGTTGAGGATGTGATGGAAGTATTCATGGATGACTTTTCCGTATTTGGAAATTCTTTTAAATCATGCTTAGCTAATCTTGAACGTGTTCTTCAACGTTGTGAAGATACGAATCTAGCCCTAAATTGGGAAAAATGTCATTTCATGGTCCGAGAGGGGTTGGTACTCGGTCATAAAATATCGGGTAAAGGAATCGAGGTTGATAAGGCCAAGATCGAGGTGATTGAGAAACTTCCCCCTCCCACAAATGTAAAATCTATTAGAAGTTTCCTTGGTCACGCAGGTTTTTATCGGCGGTTTATACAAAATTTTTCCAAAATTACAAAGCCGTTAACACACTTGCTAGAAAAAGAGTCTTCTTTCATTTTTGATAATGAATGTTTAGCAGCTTTTAATATTATCAAAGATAAGCTTATCAACTCGCCAATTCTAGTAGCACCAGATTGGTCCTTTCCTTTTGAGATAATGTGCGATGCAAGTGACATTGCTGTAGGCGCAGTGTTAGGCCAACGGGTGAACAAGTATTTTCACCCAATTTATTATGCAAGCAAGACACTCACATCCGCACAGGCCAATTACACAACTACAGAGAAAGAACTTCTGGCAATTGTTTTTGCGTTTGATAAGTTTAGGTCTTATATTACACTCTCTAAAGTCATTGTGTTTACTGATCATTCTGCCCTTAGGTACCTACTAAACAAGGCAGACGCCAAGCCCCGATTATTAAGATGGATCCTCCTACTGCAAGAATTTGACTTGGAGATCCGGGATAAGAAAGGAGCAGAGAACTTGGCGGCCGATCATCTCTCCCGCTTAGAAAACCCTGCTGCGGATACGCTGGTGGAAGCTGATATTGATGATAAATTCCCTGAAGAGCGCCTCCTCGCCATCGAAAAATTAACGAATTCTTCTACCCCTTGGTTTGCGGATTTGGCCAACTATCTAGTGGCTCGGGTCCTGCCAAAAGGTTTTTCAAGTCAACAAAAGAAGAAATTCTTTTCCGACGTGAAGAACTACTTTTGGGAGGACCCCTTCTTATTTCGTATCTGCGCAGATCAAGTGGTAAGAAGATGTGTATCGAGCGAGGAAGGCTTGCAAATATTGCGGCACTGCCATGAAGGACCAACCGGCGGACATTATCAAGCAAGCCGGACCGCAAGGAAAGTGCTGGAGGTCGGTTTCTACTGGCCCTCGATCTTTAAGGATGCTCACTCTTTTGTAAGTGGATGCGACAGGTGCCAAAGGTCAGGTAACATATCTCGCCGAGACGAAATGCCCCAAAACTCCTTTATGGAGTGTGAAATTTTCGATCTATGGGGTATCGATTTCGTAGGTCCTCTCCCTCCCTCATTTAATAATAAATATATTCTCGTCGCAGTCGACTACGTGTCGAGGTGGGCGGAAGCACAAGCTCTCCCATCCAACGATGCAAGAGTGGTCATAAAATTTTTGAAGAAATTATTCTCTCGTTTTGGCACGCCTCGTGCTATAGTTAGTGATAGGGGCACACACTTCTGCAATAGCCAGTTTGCTAAAATTTTAGCAAAATATGGCGTTACACACAAACTCTCCACCGCCTATCACCCACAAACTAGTGGCCAAGTGGAGGTAGTGAACCGCGAGCTCAAGAGGATTTTGGAGAAGACTGTCTCTTTTAATAGGAAGGACTGGTCTTTGAAGCTCGATGATGCTCTATGGGCTTATCGGACGGCATACAAGACCGCCATTGGTTGTACACCATACCGATTAGTCTACGGCAAAGCTTGCCACCTTCCAGTTGAGTTAGAGCACCGCGCCTATTGGGCGCTAAAATTCCTCAATCTTGATTATACTTTGTCCTCCGAGCAAAGAAAATTCCAACTGAATGAACTAGATGAATGGCGTGCTAACGCATATGAAAATAATAAGTTTTATAAGGAGCGCTCAAAGTTCTACCATGATAAAAATATTAAAATTCCTAAAAGTTTTTCACCGGGGGATCTAGTCCTTCTTTACAACTCACGCCTTCGTCTTTTTCCAGGAAAGTTAAAATCTCGATGGTCCGGCCCCTTTGTTGTCAAAGAGGTTTGGCCATATGGGACCGTTCTTATTTCCCACCCGGAACTCGGCTCCTTTAAAGTGAACGGCCATCGATTAAAATTTTATTTCTCTAATGATACTTCAGCTACCAATATTGAGACCCTCACCATATAATCTTCCATGCCAATAAGTCAAGCTACGCGACGGTAAACAAAGCGCTTATGGGAGGCACCCCAAACTTTATCTTCTTCTTATTATTTTCTTTGTTTTAACATGTATTTGCAGGTTTCCTTCTAGCCTCCTCGATTTCACCATCAGGGATGTCATCTTTCCTCACTTCTTCTTTTATAGCATTTTTATTACTTCATACTTAGTTTTAAACATTGAGGACAATGTTTAACTTTAAGTATGGGGGTATAAGTCCTTAAATAATAAAATTTTAAAAATTTATAAATTCCAAAAATTCAAAAAAAAAAATATATTCTTTCTTTTGTCTTTAATATATATACAAAAAAAAGAGAAGATAAAACTTATATAAAATAATTAATAATTTGAGTTAATCTTTGCTAAATCTTTTAGTACCCCATGACTTTGCATTTTCTTGTTTTTAATCATTTATGTACTTGTTTAGTTGAAATAAATTAAATTAAATTTCATTTTGTCTATGTTTCATGAGTAATATGTTGACTCATGTAGTGTTCCTAATTAAGGTAGCATGTTATTTTTGAAAAACATTCTTAAATATTTGCACTTTTTCATAGCCATTTTTTTATGTTTTTCACTTTTATAAAATCTACCATCCCTTGTTTTCTCTTTTAAAAATATTTGAAATGATTGATTAGTGTTAAGTATAGTAGATGCGAACTAATCTAAGATGCTTATTATCTTCATTTTTCATGAAAAGTCAATTATCTCTATTTTCTATCTGGAATTTGCGTCTCTTGAATTTTTTAATACCTTGCTTTAAGTAGACTTAAGAGCATGAGGATGATCTAGGCAACTTTTTGATTAGTTTGAGCTTTTGCATCCCGAACCTTAAATTCCTAACCATTGCTAGCCACGTTGTGCCTTTTCCATTTTCTTTTTATAAGTCCCACTTATTTTTCACCAAAGCCATATAGCTTACCCATGTCGCACACTTAAAACTTTTTGAGCTTTATATCACTTGTGTGTACTATATTTTGTGAAAATGGTGGAGATTTATATTATATAAAAAGAAAAAAAAAAGGGAAAACTCAATTGTTTCAAAAGAAGGAAGAAGATATGATATATATTTATATATATATGCAAAAAAAAAAAAAAAAATTATGAATGACCTTTTAACCCCAACTTTATATTGCAAAATGACTTGGGGTGTCAAAATTTTATTTTCTAGCAACAAATTATTTGCAAAGCTCTTCTTTTTGTTTTAAGTGTGCTTTACCCATCATGTTTATCTTTTGAACTCCACACCCTTAAAACCTAACCCAAAAATTTACACTTAATGAAAGTCCTTTTGATTCATTCTTCTGAGGTTTATTTTTAGTACGGTAGCGAGAAAGTAAATTGAGTAAATTCTTAGGTAGCAGTATTGATCTTTGATTTAGATTGGTATGAACATAAAATGTCTCTTAGATTTTAGTAGCAACTCAATATCCTTTTCATTTATCACATTACTCAATTTTTAGTTTTGCTTAAAAACATGGGATGATTTATTTTTTTTATGCTAGTGAAAATTGTAAAATTCTATGCCAAGACTAAGTAAAAATATTTTGTTTTCTTTTCATAATTCCTCTACCTTAATTTCGCATCGTACTTGTGTTTGGCATAGCCAATTTGTTTGGTTTGTTTTTTTTATTTTTTCTAGCTCGTATGTCTTTGCTTGAGGACAAGCAAAATAATAAGTATGGGGGAATTTGATGATGCATAATTTGACCTAAATTATTAATATAAAAATCTAAATAATCTAATATAAATATTTTTATAATGTTAATTTTATTCGCCAAATAGTATCTTTTTATAATTCTATCCTAACCATGCCTATTTTACTATATTTTCTGCGCGCAGCGAACTTCGGGGCCATATTTGGACATGTTGCGGCCAGAATCAGATCTTGGGCTGAACATGAAAGTTGTAGCCCTCGGAAATACCTTTCCAACGCATGGTTACACGCCTTCATCGGATTTATGTAGCTTCGGGAATCCTCCGTCGAATTTGCTGTCCAGCAGATTTCCTGCATGTATGAAACTCGTGTTTGAGCAAGAACCGAAGATCCCGGGACAAATTGCATTATCAATTCAAAAATAACATGCCTTCAGTTATGGTGTGCCAAAATAAATGTCAAGTGCACTCATGTCATGGTGTTGTTGAACAATATTCAAGAATGGAATGAAGCCACAATGGTCCTATGTGATTTTTTCATGACAAATGTGAAATAAGCTAGCCACCTTTGACTTTATATTCAACATGTGTCCTTAAAGGAAGCTTCATGGAAAGAGAGAAAGCTAGCCAACTTTTATCATTCTTTTCATGACAAGTGTGAAAGAGGCTAGCCACCTTTGAATTTTAAACCAACATGTGCTTTTTGACCAAGGGATGCTTCATGGAAACTTCATCCTCATGCCAAATTCCAACTCTACCCCTTTGGTTTTGGCCCTATAAATAGGCATGAAGAAAGAGGGGAAAGCATCATCCTTCCTACTTCATTTTGAGCATTGTAGAGAGCCATTGGAGTTTGTTTTTAGAGTATTTTAGTTTAATATTTTCATGCTTTAATGTTCTTACAATTTCTTTTATCGTACTTGTAATCTTCTTGCAAACTCTCTTTATAATGTCTTTTTTGAAATCTTTTGTAACTTCTTTTCAATAAGAAATAAATTAGTTTGTTATTCCCTTTCCTTCTTTCTCTTTCTTTTTATGCATATTCTTAACATGATTTTCTTTTCCTATATTATGAGTAACTAAACATTGTTTAGTGCTTGATCGAAATGATCCGAGGAATGAAATGATCTCTTTTTCTTAATCCATATCTTCTCTTTCTCTTTGAACAAATGTTTAGGATTTACCCTTGATTAATTTATAGAGAGGTCATATCATCGATATATGATTTTCTCTTCTGTTTCCATACTCTAGTAGCCGAAAGGATCATGCGTATGGATTGATCGCTCATGGGTAAAGGGAGTTGAATGCAATCCTTGAAAGAGGACGACATAAATTTCCCGGATTGGAGTCAAATCCAATAGAGGGGTTCACTACATAAAGCGAGTTTTAGGGGTTTCAATTATAGAACGAAAGTTCGGTTGATCAACCTAAACTCAGTTGGGCGTAGCCTTGAAAGAGGTGCGTTCATATTTTGGGAACCTCCACGGTCCAAGCACCTTTGTTAAAGAGAATTAGGGATTTATCTATTGTTGGTCATTTTCATTCCAAGGTGATTCAAGATCAAGTACTAACCTTTTAAATTATTGCTTAATCATCCTCTTTTATTGTATAACCGTTCTCTTATTTGCAAATCAAATCAAAGTATCTAATTGATAAAATAACAGAAATCTCTTTGAAGTAGAAGTAATCGACGCGCCTTGGTTCTAATACGACCTTGATATTATATCCTATGCTATAAGAGATAAGGTACACTTACCTTTATCGAATATAGATTCGGAGAACATCATCTTCATCTTCATCTTCTCTTTTTCATAAAACACCTCCGGGATTTTCTCCATCAATGACTAAGATACTCTTTAGCATTATCAGACCAAAGTATTTGAATAGAAGTATCAAATAGTGTATGGATCTCATTATAAAATGCAGTGCAAATAGAAACAATTTCAGAGCGTTCACGGAGCAAATATAATCATTTATAATGAGAAAAATCATCAATAAAGGTCACAAAATATAAACTACCCCTACCAATAGTTTGAGTTGGAGCAGGGGCCCATATATCAAAATGTACAATTTCAAAAGGACGAGAAGAACTACGTCCATTTTTAGCAGGAAAAGTAGATCTATGATGTTTGCCAAACTGACAAGCTTCACAATGAATAGAAGAATCTCGCCGAGATAAATCAGGCAGAAGTTGATAAAGAATCCAAGGAGGAGGATGTCCGAGCCAAAGAAGCAATTAAAGCAAAGGAGAGGACGCAAAAAAGACAGAAGAAGTATCAAGATAGAACAAGCCACCGCTTTCAGTCCCAATAGCAATCGTCTCCTTGGACTAAGGAACCTGAAAGGCCTAAGTAGAAGCAGTAAATATAGCTTCACAGTTCAACTTTTTACAAAGAGCAGTAACAGAAAGTAGATTGCACGGAAATTTCGTGACATAGAGTGTAATACCCCAAAATCCAAAGTACAATTTTGACAGGGCAACACAGCCTGGGACACGGGCGTGTCCCAAGCCGTGTCCTGCTCTGTTGGTTGAGTTGACTCACAGCTTGTTGAGAGCTCGATGAAATAAGCTCGAAGTTGGTCGAGAGGGTACACGGCCTGTGACACGGGCGTGTTCTAGGCTGTGTCACTCGAGAGCTCGAAGATCTTCACTCAACGGCCTCCAGTCGGCACTCGAGAGGTGTGTGTGGGTACACGGTATGTGACACGGGCGTGTTACATGGCCGTGTCCTCCTTAGGTGTTTGACCGATTTGTGTGGCCTTTGAACACAGGATGGACACGGGCGTGTCCTCAGCCCGTGTCACCGGACCGTGTTCTTCTCTGGATGTTGGCTAGGGAAAGGAGCTTGGTGAACACGGGCTAGACACGGGCGTGTTTGAAGCCATGTCAGGGCACACGGCCTGTGACACGGGTGTGTCACAGGGCCATGTTTTGTTCATGTTAAGTCGGTTCGTGTATCGCTTCCAGTACACGGCCCGTGACACGGGAGTGTCACAGGTCGTGTCAACCCAAAAATAGACTTTTCAGTGGCAATCTGAGTCATTAGTTTCCTTTGATGGAGATCTAATGGCCCTGGGTGTTTCCTGGAAGGATAAGAGCAGGATTTGATGAGCTTATTCTCATTTTAACCTTACCTCCTCTTTCTAAAAAGAAGAGAAGGAAGAGCAAGGGAAGGGAGAAGAAGATAACTCCGCCCGCTGGTGGTGCTATGGTGGTCCAAATCGTGAGCCGAGGCCAGATCTGCGAAGGCAAGGCTGTTGTGGTGACGTTCATCCGTCTCGTTTTTCCCCATGGCTCCGAAGCGTCTTCCTAGGGTAACGATTTCCTACTTGGACAAGTGAAGTTCTTCTTTCCTGCATTTGCATAGGAATCCTCCACCAAAGGGTGGATGGCGAAGTGATTCCCTTGGGATCGGTGGTTCATCCCTTGTTATATTGCATTAGAACCGAAAGTGTGTAGTACGGTTAGGCATGTTGTGTGAAGCCCATTCGGACGGGTTGGTCTGGATTGGTGATGCTTTGTTTGCAAATCTGTGTGACCTTGGTAGATACCTATGACTTGGTGCAACAGGAAGTACTGGAGGAAATCCAGGAAAAGCTTTGAGAGTTGGTACTTGGTGTTCGACTCTGGTAGCTGTGAGTGTCGTTTTATTTGGAGTTGAGTCGTTGGGCTGCAACTGTGGAATGCCTTGGTGGAAAACGAGAAAGGTGAAGCTGTACCTGTGTTAGTCCAGTCATGAGTTTGATGAATTTGAGCAACGGGAAAGGTGGATCTGTACCCGCATTATGGTTGTCTACCTGTGGGGTGCTTAAGACCCCGGTAGGATCACATAGCGAGATTCCTTGGCCTGTGCACCATAAAGACTAGGAATGCTCATAACGGACCGTCATGTTTGGGACCTCTAAACGGTGGTGGGACCCTTGTTTTCCGGTACACCAATAATGTGCTCTTAGTGCACAGAATGTCAGGCCATCGGGCCGGCGTTTGTGATATGTATGAACCTGTGTAGTTATGCGCGTCCTTGGTGGCTTGTTATACATATATATTTTGTGGTTTAAATTCTATGTAGGGAAGGAATTCCGCTTCCCCGTGCCAGGGGAAGGGTCGTTATAATTGGTCAACTGAATGTTGATCGTTGCCCTATTTTCCACCTCTTGGTGGATTGTCCGTGTGTAGGTAATGGAGGACCAAGCAGGAAGTAAAGGGCTAAAGTCCCTACTGCTGCCGCTAGCCCTTGAAGGCTTTGTTTTGTTTACTCTTGTTCATGTGTGGCCGGCCTGCGTGCCGATGTTTGCAAACCACACCATAGTTAAGAGAAAACTTGTAAGGCCATAAGTCCAAGTACATTTTGTATGCATTCCTGTTTTCTTAGTGGACAATCTTTGTGATTCTTGAGTTCAAGTTTTCAACCATAAAGCTTCCACTAGAATGCTCTGTGTTTGGATTCATTGGTAATTGATATTATTATGTAGCTTCTCCTCCTGTTTGTAAAATATGGTGTGGTGCCCCGGCCAGACCCTCGATTATATTGCACATGATGGGTAAAGGTGTTACAATTTGGTATCATCATGTTGGTCTTTCTCTTCCGAATTCGTTGTCGAATTCTTTTGAGAGGTCGCGAGTACGTGTAAGTGTTGTCGTCATAACTTATAAATTGAACTCAAGAATGTCCACTTAGGAATGGAAATGCATTTATTTGCTGAACCTGTGTGTTTCTTTGTGTATGTTTGTCATTTGATTGGTCGCTAAATTGTGTTTCTACACATATAGGTGACTAGAAGTGTTGCGGGTCAGTCGGAACCTCAACATTATGTTAAAAGTGCAGCGCCGGATGAGGTGCCCACACCTCCTCCATCTGTCGAAACTGTACGTATGATTATGGAGACAGTACTTGCTATTATGAATGCTCAGCAGGTTGGGCAGGCTCGCCCTGCAGTGGTGCCAACGCATGCTGAGATAAGGCAAGAACCAGCGGGAGTTGTGGTTGATCCACAGAAAGCAGATCAACAATTGAAGTGGTTCATGAGCTTCAATCCCCCTCAATTTACTAGGGCGGGTGCCCCAGCCCAAGCGGAGGATTGGCTCGCAAGGATTAAGCAAATCTTGACAGCTATCAGAGTTGAGCAGGAATAGAAAGTAACTTTAGCCACTTTCCTACTTGAGGGTGAGGCTCAGCTGTGGTGGGATGAGGTGGAACTGTATCACTTGGAAGGCAGACAGTTGACGGGGGTATCGATTGAAGAGTTCTCCCGGTTGTTTTTAGCAAAGCATCTATAGATGTAGTAGAGGATTGCTATGGAGTTGGTGTTCCAACGGTTGACTCAAGAAGAGCATAGTGTGGATGACTACCTCCATGAGTTTATGCATTTGGAACGGTATACGGATACTATCTTCGCCGAAGAGGAGCGTAAGACCAGTCAGTTCTATGGGGAACTATGGGATGAGCTACGGTTTTTGCTCTTGAGTTCTGTGAACCAGGGGTTTCAAGCATTGGTCTGTACGGCTTGGTCCTTATAGAAGGACATGAAAAGTGGCAGGGCTAGGGGAACTTGGCTGTTACTAAGCCGGAGTTCAAGCCCCCATGTCCGAAGAAGTCTGGGTACCGAAGGAGGTGGGGGAAGAAGTCCAAATCTTCTAGACAAACTGCTTCAGGAGTAGCTTCAGAGGCATCTTCGAGTTTTGGTCCTCGTACTTGCTACACGTATGGTAAGCCAGGACACTTTGCTCGGGATTGTCAAGTTGGCCCTCCAAAGAGCGAGAAGAAGCCGAGTGCATCCTATGCGGAAAAGGGGAAGGTTGTGGCAGAGTCTTCTGCATCACAGGAGCAACCTCGAGTGTGTAACCTTGGACAATAGGAGGCCATCAAACAGGCCGATGTCATCACAGGTACGAGTAGTTTATAGTTTTACTATGTGCTTTATGCTGTACTTGTGCTTGGTGCTTTGTGTTTTGTGATGTACTTGTTATAATCTTGGTGTTGTAGGTTTTGTCCTTATACGGGACTGTCTGGCACGATCCCTGTTTGATACAGGTGCTTCACATTCGTTTCTGTCTGAAGATTTCGTCCTGTGTATCGGGGTGCCTATACGGACCACGACAGATAGTGTGAAGGTGTTACTACCTAACGGATGTTTGATGTGTGCGGATAAATCTTATTGTGTTGAGGTAAAGATAGGAAGTCGGGATTTCAAGGTGGAAACACTAGTATTGCCGATATCAGAGTTTGATATAATCTTTGGTATGGACTGGCTTTCAGAGCAGCATGCCTATATAGATTGCACTTCAAAGGGAGTGTGCGAATAGAACCAAAACAGTCCGGAAACTAGAGTAATGGAAATTTTATTATCCAAAAAACTATCTATTACAAAGGTATAGCCTCCCTTATATAGAATGGAGGAGATGAGATAGAGTAGAAATACCCAATGTGGGACTAAATACAGAAATACAGCATATACAAAGCTAACCGCCTAACCGCCTAACCGTGCAGTTAGTAAGAACACTAACCGCTCGGTTACCACCAGGAGACGAGCCGCCGACCATTGATATCCCAGAGAGTAACCGGCTAACCGCCCGGTTACCAAACCGCCATGCCAACCCGCTATCGTTGCTCAGATATCAGACCGCCGGAGACAACCCGTCAACCCGCGCGGTTACCAAACCGCCCGGTCTTTAACCGCCTGTCCTCCCAGGCCTATACAGCAACACTCCCCCTCAAGCTGGAGCATATATGTCGATCATGCCCAGCTTGCTGCAAATGTGGAAAAAGGAAGCGGATATAGGCTTTGTGAAGATATCTGCTAACTCTTTCTCTGACGTAACAAACGGAGTGCAAATCTAGTTCTTCAACACTTCTTCCCGAATGAAGTGACAGTCAACCTCTATGTGTTTTGTCCGCTCATGAAAGACCGGGTTCTTGGAAATGTAGATGGCCGCCTTGTTGTCGCAAAACATGGGAAGCGGATAGTTGTAGACCTCTCCTAAATCCAGCATGAGAGCCCGCAACCATTTCAACTCGCACGTGTTTGACGCCATACTTCGATATTCTGCTTCCGCACTAGATCTGGAGACAACAGATTGCTTCTTGCTCTTCCAGCTAACCATATTTCCTCCAACAAACGTGCAAAAGCCAGATGTCGACTTATGATCCCCTTTGTCGTCCGCATAGCTAGCATCGGAGTATGCTTCCACTCTCAAATGGCCATTCTTCTGAAAGAGGAGACCTTTCCAAGGAGATGACTTTACATACTCCAGAATTCTTAGAGCGGATTGAAGATAGCATTTCCTAGGAGACTGCATAAACTGGCTGACCTTTCCTACTACATAAGAGATGTCTGGTCTGGTCACCGTGAGGTAAATGAGTTTGCCAACAAGACGCCGATACCTCGTAGTGTCCGATAGAGGAGGTGATTCGTCAGTCCATGTTTTGTCTTCTCCAGGAGCCATGGGACACCGAGCAGGTTTAGCGCCCGTCAATCCTGCCTCTTTCAATAAGTCAAGAGCATACTTGCGTTGGGAGAGAACCAAGGAGCACGGTTTCCGAGAGATTTCAATTCCCAAGAAGTATTTTGGAGAACCCATATCCTTCGTGACAAGGTGTTGGCGGAGATGGACCTTCGTCAGGGCTACACCAGCTTGGTCGTCGCCAGTAAGAAGTATGTCATCCACATAAACGGCTAGCACAACCAGACCCGAGGATGTCTTGCGAATGAACAAGGAGTGATCCGCCGAACTCCTTGTGAAACCGATTTCCCCAACTATGCCACTGAACTTGTCGAACCATGCCCGAGGACTCTGCTTTAGACCATAGATGGCCTTTTTCAACCGGCATACTCGAGTCTCCCCCTGAGCAACATACCCAGGAGGTTTCTCCATGTAGACATCCTCATGAAGATCACCATAGAGGAAGGCATTCTTGACATCCAACTGGGAAATAGGCCAATCCTTGTTGACCGCCACCGATAGAAGAACTCGAATAGTGCTGAGACGAGCAACCGGAGAGAACGTGTCGAAGTAATCAACACCGTAAGTCTGGGTAAATCCCTTGGCCACAAGACGGGCCTTGTACCGGTCCACACTGTCATCCGGACGGAACTTGACGACAAAGACCCAGCGACATCCAACCACATCCGTGCCAAAAGGAGGAGGCACAAGAGTCTAAGTGCCCCGCTCAGAGAGAGTAGCAATTTCTTCATCCATGGCCGCCTTCCAGTGAGGAACATCAAGGGCTTCCTGGTAGTTGCGATGAGTGGAAGTCGCCGAGATGGCTGGGGCAAAGTCCCTGCGAGAAGGTGTTAGCCGATCATAAGAAACAACAGCGGCCAGTGAGTGCTGGGTGCATGTCCGAACCCCTTTGCGAAGAGCAATGGGCAGTTCCAAGTCATCTAGTTCCTCAGTCGCCGGTGCATCCGTGGCGGAGAAGGCTAGCCCGGGAGAGGAGAGAGACGGCCGAGGAGAGGAGGAAGATGGCAGGGGATCAACAGACGGAGTGTGCGGTGGAGTTGGTGATGGAGGAATCTCAAGAGGAGTGGATGGGATGGAGGGAATGGTTGGAGAGGGCAAGTCAGCCGGAGAAAGAGTAAGGTCAGAGGAGAAGTATGAGGCATTTTTAAAGAACGTCACATTCGCCGAAACGAACTTGTTGGGTCCGGTGTTCCTTCACTTGACCCGTGGCGCTTTGCTACTTATTTAAGAAATTAAGTAGCTCCCTCTCCAATAGTCTGGGCTCTTGGTGCAGTTGGGTATGTGCTTGATCCTTCAATAGGTATCAGAGGGAGGTTGGTTGCTCATACAGGCTAACACCTGAACCAAGTGATCCTTGGTAAAATCTATCTTTTAAGAGGGTTATTTCTTCTTATATATATATTACTCTAAGACATGGCACAGAACAAGGATTATGCAAGCACCAGACCTCCAGTGTGCAATCTATCTAAGTTTGCACTTTGGAAGGCAAGGATTAAATTATACATGAACTCTATTGATGAAGATATTTTCAATTCTGTCTTGACAGTTTGTCCAAGTCCACCAGCAAGCTCAAGCACAAATGCTGTTCCACCTCCCTCAGGAACAGATGCAGACATAAAGAAATGGAAAACTGCAGATGCAAAGGCCATGAACATCTTAGCTCAGACAATGTCTGATGAGATATTTCAGAAAGTAGCTGACTGCAACTCAGCTAAAGGAATTTGGGACAAGCTCTCTGAAATTGTCTCAGGGTCTGCTGATGAAAAGAAAGACAGGAGATCTCACCTCATAACCCAATATGAGAATTTCAAGAAAGGAGAGACTGAGTCAGTAGCAGATATGTACAACAGATTGAGTCTGATTGTCAATGAGCTAAGGACCTTGGATAAAGAAATCTCATTGACTGAGCTTAATGACAAGATCCTAATATGCTTCCCCAGTACTTGGGATTCAAGAATCTGGCCAATCAAAGATGCCAGAAGTCTAAATGAAATCACTACTGAAACTCTCCTAGGCAAGATCAAATCTTATGAGCTGCTTATCAAGAACAGAGAGGAAGAACAGAAGGCTGCTTCACCAGCCTCAAGGAAAGAGAAGTCAATAGCTTTCAAAGCTATTGAAGATCATCCTGAAGAAAAACTCACAGGCAATGAGGAATTGGTCAGCCTACTGGCCAAAAGATTTTACAAGCTAGCCAGAAAAGACTTCAGAAAAAGGCCATACAAAGGACATGACAAACCAAGGTATGATAAGTCAAATAATAATAACAAAGAAATCATATGCTTTGGTTGCAGGAAACCAGGCCACATTATGCCTGACTGTCCAGAGAACAAGAACAAGGACAGAAAGGATAGAAGAGAAAGAAGAAAAGAAAAAGATTTCAAAAAGAACAGCTCAGACAAAGCCTCCACTAGTAGGAACAAAAATACAAGGAAGGGTTTTGTTGCTGAGACATGGAGTGAGACAGAAGAAGATTCTGAAACTTCATCTAGCTCCAGTGATGATGAAGATGATGCTGATGAGAAAGAATTCTGCATGATGGCTATCAATGCCTCACAGCAAAACTCTGATGAAGAATCAGATTCAGATTCAGAAAATCAACCAGAGGAAGATCAGGTAATTAGCTCTTTTGATTTTAATTCTGAGGACTTCAAAAATGAATTTAAGACATTGTGCTTGGATTTACTAAAATCTGAGAAAGAGATAATCTCTCTCAGAAACAAATTATCTGAATACAGTGTCCTAAACTCAAATAACCTCAAACTCTCTGAGGAGTTAGAATGCTGTAGGGAGGAGATAGCTTCACTGAAAAGTGAACTGTCAAAAGCTAAAAAGTTTGAAGAATCCCTAAATGGGAGATGTATCAGACTGATGGACATTACAAGCACAGTGAACTCTAGATTTAACAGTACACTGGGCTTGGGTGCCTCATCCAGCCAACCTATAGTATTAACAAATCCAATCAAATTTGTCTCTGACAAAGGGAAGGGAGTAATAGAGGTAGCTAGGAAGAATGCAGATCTGCCAGAGAAAAATTCAGTTCAACAGATTGCGTCGAGCAGAGCTCGACGATCGTCGAACAGAGCTCGATGATCTAACCACAGATCGTCGACCTCAGCTCGACGATATCCAAACTCTGAACTTCAGTATAATCGATCTTCGAACTGAGATCGACGATCTGACCCAAGATCGTCGACCTCAGTTCGACGATCGTCGAACAGAGATCAGGTCTGTGAACATTCCTTCAATGACACATCTAGATTCAATCCTAGAGGTCCCACATCCCAAGGCTTTAACCCCTATACTGAATGGATAGTACCTCCTAGGAGATACCATCCTGAAGGCTATAAGAGTCAACCTGTGATGTCTTTTATTTCTGAATTCAAAGGATATCAGCCTAGGCCCAAGGTTAACTGGGTCAAAAACAAGTAAGCTGCTCATGTGCAGGTAAAGACCTATTCAGTATCTAACCAACAATGGTATCTGGATAGTGGGTGCTCAAAGCACATGACAGGGAACATGGAGAACCTATCATCCTTCATAACCAAACTTAGACCCAAAGTGATTTTTGGTGATTCAAATTTTGGCCAAACCAAAGGATATGGTGCTGCTCAGATAGGCTCAGTCACTTTCAAGAAAGTAGCATATGTAGAAGGACTGAAGCACAATCTGATAAGTATCAGTCAACTATGTGATGAAGGATACAAGGTGACATTCAATAAATCCCTCTGCAAGATCAAATCAGAGGACAACACAACAGTGTTAACAAGTAAAAGGACAGGTAACATTTACTTAGTATATTTTCTTTCTTCTAAAGTAGATATCTGTTTATTCAATTCCATATCTAAGCCTAATATTTTGTGGCATAAGAGATTAGGACATCTTAACCTTAGAACCATTGCTAGGCTCTCCAAGGACAACCTTGTTAGAGGACTACCTTCTGGCCCCTACAAGAAGGAAGGACTCTGCAAGGCTTGTCAATTAGGCAAGCAAACTAAAAATAGCTTTAAGTCACTTAATAAGAGTGATTCACCTAGGATTTTGTATTTGTTGCACATGGATCTTTTTGGACCCATATCAGTACAAAGCCTAGGAGGGAAGTCCTATACTTTAGTAGTGGTAGATGACTTCTCAAGATTCACATGGGTATTCTTTCTGAGGAAGAAGTCTGATAACTTTAAATGTTTGACAGAGTTTCTCAAATGTATACAGATTGAGTTCAACACTCACATTGCCCTGATCAGAAGTGATCATGGGACAGAGTTTGATTCTCTTCTTATGCAAGAGTTCTGTTAAAGTGAAGGGATCAGGCACACTTTCTCAGCTCCTAGAACTCCTCAACAAAATGGTGTAGCTGAAAGGAAAAATAGAACCCTAATTGAATCTGCTACTACATTGTTGACAGATGCTCACCTACCTCTATCCTTTTGGGCTGAGGCAGTGAACACCTCCAACTATGTATTAAATAGAAGCCTGATACATAAACTAAAGGGCAAGACTCCCTATGAATTGCTCAAAGGGAAGAAACCTAAAGTAAATTATTTTAAAAATTTTGGCTGTATTTGTTATATTCATAATAATGACAAGAAACATCTAGCAAAATTCCAAGCTAAAGCTGATGAAGGAGTGTTTCTGGGATACTCCATGATCAGCAAGGCCTATAGGGTATATAATAAATCATCTTGTAAAATTGAAGAATCTGTTCATGTTACTTTTGATGAGACTAACATGTGTTACAAGGAGAAGTCTACTTCTACCATAGAACCCTTGCAGGTACAATCTATATCAGAAAGTATGGACAGATTATAGGTTAAAGAAGAGGATACAACCTCTCAACCTATTTAGAAAAAGAATGAAAGCAGTGATGATGAAGAAGTACAACATCTTGAAGAAAATCATCCTGAAGAGCCAGTTGTTGTTCCACTAGAGGAAACAACAACACAGGTTGGTGAACAATCAACACCCCTTGTTGATTTAGTAACAACAAGAGATCATCCAATTTCCCAAGTAATTGGAAACATCTCAGCTGGTGTGCAAACCAGAAATCAGGTCAACCAGAACCTGATGTACACCTACTTCCTATCTCAAGTTGAGCCTCAATCCATTCAAGATGCAGAGCAAGATCCACACTGGATCATTGCAATGCAAGAGGAGCTACATCAATTTGAAAGGAACAAAGTTTGGGAACTAGTGCCTAAGCCAAAGGATCATTCCATTGTTAGAACAAAGTGGGTGTTCAGAAACAAGCTTGATGATCAAGGAATTATTGTCAGAAACAAGGCAAGGCTAGTTGCTCAAGGCTACTCTCAACAAGAAGGAATAGACTATGACCAGACCTTTGCACCAGTTGCAAGGTTAGAGGCCATTAGAATATTTCTAGCTTATGCTGCTCACAAAGGCTTCAAGGTCTATCAGATGGATGTGAAGAGTGCATTTCTCAATGGGGACAACAAATAGGAAGTCTATGTTAGACAACCTCCAGGTTTTATCTCTCTAACTCACCCTGATTATGTTTTCAAATTGCATAAAGCATTATATGGTCTCAAGCAAGCTCCTAGAGCATGGTATGAGACCCTAGCATGCTTTCTTCTAGAAAATGATTTTGTTAGGGGGAGAGTAGACCAAACTCTTTTTATTAGAACCCATAAGTCCCACACCCTACTAGTACAAATTTATGTAGATGATATCATATTTGGATCTACTGATTCAAACTTGTGCAGAAAGTTTTCCAACCTAATGCATTCCAAATTTGAAATGAGTAGCATGGGTGAGCTCTCCTTCTTCTTAGTATTGCAAGTAAAACAGCATGCTGAGGGCATATTTATTTCCCAAACCAAGTATGCTAAAGAATTGGTTAAGAGATTTGGTATGTCTGAGGCATCTTGTATGAAAACACCCATGCCTACCAATGTTGTATTGGATGCTGATGAACATGGGAAACCAGTTGATCAGACAACATATAGAGCAATGATTGGCACTCTATTGTACCTTACAGCCAGTAGGCCAGATATAATGTTTGCTACATGCATATGTGCTAGATTCCAAGTTAGCCCTAGAGAGTCACACCTAACTCTAGTTAAAAGGATTCTTAGGTATGTAAAAAGTTGTCCAAATCTAGGACTCTGGTATCCAAAAGACTCGGGATTTGAATTAACTGGATTCTCAGATGCTGATTATGCTGGATGCAGAATAGACAGGAAAAGCACCAATGGAACATGTCAGTTCCTTGGTGACAGACTTGTCTCCTAGTTTTGTAAGAAGCAAACATCTGTGTCAACTTCAACTGCTGAAGCTGAGTATATGGCTGCAGGCAGTTGTTGCTCACAAATATTGTGGATACAAAATCAGCTTCTAGACTATGGCTACAACTTAGAGAAGTCTAAAATTTTTTGTGATAATACTAGTGCTATCTCTATAGCACAAAATCCAGTCCTCCATAGTAGGACAAAACATATAGAGATTAGGCACCACTTTCTAAGAGATAATGTAGAGAAAAACAAAATAGAACTTCAATATATACCTACTGATTTGCAAAGGGGAGATATTTTCACCAAGCCCTTGGATGAAAAGAAACACAGTTTCTTCCTAAATTAGTTAGGCATGTTAGATGGAGGAAGCCTAAACTAACTTACAAGATTTTTGAAAAGATAAAACAGACCAAGACTAGGCTAAAAAATCAGTTCCTTTTTGTCTGTAGAATAGGCTTTGTCTCTGAACTGCTCTCGACGTTTTCCCAGAAAACGTCGAACGTAGATCGACGTTTCTCTAAAAATTGTCGACCAGAGATCGACGTCTCCAAAATCGTCGATCTGAATTCAGCGCCTCCGTTAGCTCCAGGTTTTGGTTTTCTCTTCTTCTGTTCAGAGGCCGTCGAGCGGAGCTCGACGCTTTTCAACATTGTCGAACGGAGATCGACGATATTGACGTCTCTTCAGATTCCCTCTGTAGCCCAAATCGTCGAGTTGAGATCGACGTTCTGTCGAACCAAGCTCCGCGATTTTCCGTTTCGCCGTCGAACCCTAATATTAAATCATTTCTTCAGCCGTCGTTCACCTTTTGCGCTTTCACTCTCTGCAACTTTCTTCGTTTTCCCTCCAAATCCTCTATGCTTGGTCGTGTTTGGTTTTTCGTGTTGCAGGTGCAAATGGCTGATTCCAGTGCTGCAATCTCTAAGATGAAATTTGACACAGGATTTGACATTGATATGAACTCATTTGATGGAAGCGATCAGCGCTTCAAGGATATTCTCAATCTATTCAGAGATCAACAGCTATCGCAAATAATGACTACCCGGATGAAGATTGCTTCAGAAGAGATCAAAGAGTGGTATTTTACAGCGACAGATGAGACTGAGAACACTGTCGTCGGTATCATAAAAGGGACCCAGGTACATCTATCCCCGACTCTCTTAACAGATGTTTTTCAACTTAGTTCTGGAGACGATTCTATCGAATTATCTGGAGAATAATATGATTCCATGCTTGATAGAATGGGGCACAATGCTGTAAACCCCAACAAACTGCTAAAGAAAAATTTGTCTCTAGAATTTCAATTCTTGGCTGATGTTGTCGGGAAAGTGCTTCTGGCCAAGCACTCAGCCCATGATACCATTTCTAGGTATCAGTTTTGTTTGATGGCAGCCTTAATTGATAAGAAACATCTTGACTGGGGATCAATCTTCTTCAACCTGATTAAGAAGAAGATAAATAAGACTGCTGTCAATTTTGGGAGAATCCTAGGGGTCTATCTGCACTCCAGATGCCCTGAATTGTTAACCTCCTCTGGGATGTTCATTAATGCATCCAAAAGGCTCTCCTGTGCCCTGTTCAGCAAATGGGACAGGCAAATTATCAACCCTACAAGAGCTGCTGCACCACTCTCTTCAGGCACAAGGACTGCTTCAGTCTCTCCACCTCTGCTCTCTGCTCCAGCAGAAGTGTTGCCTGTCTCTTCTCCTCCTCCAGCTGCATCTACCCCAGCCACTTCATCCTCACCTCCAATCACCACCATATTGATATCTTCCCCCATTAACATTTCCTCACCAGTTTCAACCCCTCCAGCATCTACTTCAGAGGAATTCCACCCTCTCTTCTCTTATTC
The DNA here is from genome assembly GCA_039513925.1 of Platanthera zijinensis. Lineage (NCBI taxonomy): Eukaryota > Viridiplantae > Streptophyta > Magnoliopsida > Asparagales > Orchidaceae > Platanthera > Platanthera zijinensis. The sequence goes on along the minus strand of CM077095.1, from coordinate 112,035,104 downwards.
AACCTTCACCTCACCATCATTCTCCCTCATAGAGGATTCCTTTATGGATGATTCTCCTTCCACTCCTCCTGAGCCACCCTCTACCTCCTCTTTTCAACAAATGCTTCATGATATCCTTTCCCAACCATCCTTCACACCCTCTCTTGCTTCACCTATCTCCACCTCAACCTCTTCTATCTCCATAATTCCACCCTCAGAGCCATCCATTCCTACTCCACCTACCTCCACATCTCCAGCTCCAGCCAACATCCCTCCATCAACCTTCTCTACTACCTCTGCTCAAGCCCCTCTTGAGCATGTAGATCTTCCAAGGTTGGCAGACAGACTCTATGAGTTGCTAGCTCCCAGGCTGACATCTCTGTTGGAGACTTCCTTGGCTCCACTCCTGAAACAAGTCCAGGAGCTGTCTACCAAACTTTCCTCCTTTTCCTCCTCCCAGGCAATCCCTTCTACTGGGTGCCTTGCTTCAGCTCTCCTTGGACCAAGGCACGGGGAGATGCCTCATGAAGAAGTGGATGTGCCTCAACCAGCTCCAGCTCCTGCTCCTGCTTTTGTACTGGACCTTCAAAGCTTGCTCTCTAAGTTTGATACAGTACATTTCAATTTTCTGCTAGTACCTCAGGCTGAAGATTTGTCTAAGGCCATTGTGCCTATATCTGTCTGTGATCCCAGCCATATTGCCTCTTACAAAAATTCCTGGAAGGCTGTGGATATTCTTGATGCTGCTACTAAGGCCATTGTGCCTCTTGTTGTTGTAACTGCTGCTGCTGCTGAAGATATTGAAATGGTTCCAGTAACTACTGTTGATGAAACTGCTGATGAAGAACTTGCCTCCTATCTAGAAGCTCCTACACCTACTGCTGTTCCTGCTCAAGTTCCTGCTGCTGCTCCTGCTCAAGTTCTTGCTGCTGCTCCTGCTCAAATTTCTGATGCTGCTCCTGCCCTGACTGCTGATCAGTTGAAGTTACAAGAGAAATACTTGAAAAGCATTGATGATCTGTATGACAGACCTCAAAGCTCAGATAGTGATCAATTCCAAACTGAATCAGATGACTCTGCAAATACCATTGCCAAGAAGAGGAAGGCCAGAAGTAAAGCCTTAATGTCAGTTCCCCCAGCTCAGGCAAAGAATTCAAATGACATTCCCTATTATATTCTGCATGATTGCCCCATATCTGAGCCCTGGATGCAGTTCTCCAAGAATTAACTCAAGGCTATGAAGAAGAGAAGGAAGCTAGATAAGTATGAGAAAGGATCTTCACAGTATCAGCCTCCTCCTTCTCCTCCTCCAGATTCTGGTTCAGGCTCAGCCTCTCAAGCTCCAGCTTCAAGGCAAAGCTCCTCCCAATCTTATCAGAAATATTATCAAAGGGGGCAACATCAAAGAGGATATCAATCTAAAAGGGGTCATTATAGAGGAAGCCAGAGAGGACACAGATCTCATCAAAGGGAAGGACAAGGCCACACTGACTCTACTTCAGGTCCTTTCCCCTACAGGCTAAAAGACACAGTTGTCTCCAGGACTCCTCCTACTGCTACTCAATCCATCAACAGGTATGAACCTCCTGTTCCTTTTGAGGATCCTGAGAACAATCCTCTATCCTGGACAGCTAGAATGAAAGAGCTGGCTGCTCTTGATCAAATAAAGAAAGTCAGAGAGCAAGGCAAGGACACTTCCAATATAACAACTTTATCAGATCAGAGAAAGAAAGAACTTGAGAAATATACATCAAGAAAATTTTTCAACCCAGAAGACTATATGAAGCTGCACCCTGAGGCTGTAGTTCCAAGGCCCAGATCTCAAACTTCTCTAGGTGCAGAAGATGATAGAAGATCCAAGAAAGAAGCCCTGAATCCCAACAGAGAAATTATGTTTAAAAAGGGAACTGAGAAGAAGTAAATTGTGTAAGCTGAACATTCATCCTCCTCTGGATAATTGCTGCTATTTTATCTGTGATCTGCTTGCTGCTATATCTTTGCTTGGTTAGCTCTTGTTTTGAATGTATACTTATTTATTTCCTAATTCTGTCTGTAAATAGTAATCCTAACCCAAATAGGGGGAGATTGTTGGAACACCCTATTACTAATTTGGGTAAGGATCACTATGTTTGTCTTAGGAAACCAGGTTGACCTAGTTGTATAGTTTTAAAGGCCAACATTAGAATGAGTCTAGGGCTTAGAACTTAGGTTTGAAGCTGCCCCCAGGACCATTCCAATGTCAAGGATATAGAGCCAAGTCTAAGGCAATTCTCGTCGAGCTCAGGTCGACGAAACGTCGAACTCGGTTCGACGCTCTTTGAGCTTAACTTGATAAATCGTCGAACTCCGGTCGACGATCTTCGAGCTCAGATCGACGATCTCTCTTCCGCTATTCTTCAGGTCGCTGAGCTCGGTTCGACGACCTTCGAGCTCAGGTCGACGTTTTCTGTCTGCTTGATCTCATTCCATCTCTGAGCTCAGGTCAACGATCGTAGAGCTCAGATCGACGATTCTTCTGAGAGATTGGCGCTTTTAAGGATTCAAATGTTGTTATTCTTTGGAATGTTTTTGAATGCTATCAGCATTTATGTTAAGGAGATCTGCCAGCCGTTTATCTTTATTCTGGAGCAAGTTTCAAGGAATTGTTCAGGAAATATTTTATTGGACCTTCCTCTGAAAGACAAGACACTTTATGGAAGACATTTATGACTGCCAACGGCTATCCTTGACAAGAATTCTTTTCAGAGAATGAGATCCTTCTTCTTGTCTTCAGAAGAAAGATAGAGAGAATATACAACACTCAGAGTACAACAAGAAGAAAAAGCTGTGACAGATAACAAGTGATCAAGAATTAGAAGAACAATCTTCTTGCTTACTAAAAAGTGTTCACAACTTCATCTCAAGAACTCTAGACACCTCATCTTTCAGCCTCTTTGCTGAAACAATCTTTTGCTGGAGATCAAAGTTCTGAAGACCTATCACCCTAGAGCAAAGCTTCCTTTCCTGAACCAGTCTACATCTCAGAGGAAGCTTTGACAAAAGATCCACTAAGTCTTCTCTCATTTAATTTGAGAACAGAGAAGACAACTTCATTTCCTTTTTATTTTCCTGCTGTAAAAGGGTTCTTGAACTCCCTTCAAAAGTTTTGTCTGGTTCTGAGAGCCTTGTCAAAACTCAGTGGTGGCAAGACACCTTATCAAAAAATCCAGTTTTGGTTTTTGAGCACCTTATCAAAAGCTCATTGGTGTCAGGACACCTGATCAACTCATCCTGAGTGGATTCCTACCAAGGGTTGTAGAAGAGTGGATGTACCCAGGTTTTTGGGGAACCACTATATTTCCTTGTGCCTGCTGGATTGTTTGTGTGATTATTGCTGTGTGCTGTGTTCTTAATTTCTTGCTTCTTAAATTTCTTTCTAGCACTCTACACTATAGTGTAAATTAAATTTTATATGTGCTGATATACTCAAAACTGTGAAACTTATTTGAATAAACTCTATTCACCCCCCCTCTAGAGTTGAGATAGATCTTACCCTCACTTTCAATTGGTATCAGAGGAGGTCATGGGTTCAAGACCGGGGGCGCTATTAAATCTTGATTTTTCCCTTCTACCTGTGTAGGTCCGGCGGGTCAGGCAACCGTGGACATGTGGTAACCCCTCCTCTGAGCCGTGTGGGCCATGTGGTAACCCCACCTCTGAGCCGACGGGTTGTGCTGGACGCCGGGGGGGATTGTTGGGTCCGGCGTTCCTTCACTTGACCCGTGGCGCTTTGCTACTTATTTAAGAAATTAAGTAGCTCCCTCTCCAACAGTCCGGGCTTTTGGTGCAGTTGGGTATGTGCTTGATCCTTCAGAACTGTTTGCGATGAACAGGGTCAAAGCAACAGTAACCTTTTTGAGTAGTAGAATAACCCAAAAAGATACAGTTGGTGGAACGTGGGGATAACTTGTCACGAGTTGCGGAAGGGTTGTGAACAAAGGCGGTGCAGCCAAAAATGCGTAGAGGTAAGGGAAAGGCATTCTTGGCCGGATAGAGAATGGAAAAAGGTGCTTTGCCTTTAAGAACTGTCGAGGGAAGACGATTGATGAGGAAGCAGGAGATGAGAACTGCATAGCCCCAGTAGCTACGAGGAACCTGCATCTGTGCCATGAGAGTGCGAGCGACATCGAGGAGGTGACAGTTTTTACGTTCTGCCACCCCATTTTGCTAGGAGGTATATACGCAGCTAGTTTGATGAATGATGCTGTGTTGCATACAGAAAGAAGAAAATTAATTACTCAGGTATTCTTTAGCATTATCTGAACGAAAAACTTTCACAGAAGCACCAAACTGAGTTTTAATCATAAAATAGAAGGATTGTCATACAGAAAATAGTTCAGAGCGTTCTTTTAAAAGATACACCCATGTACATCGAGAGAAATCATCAATAAAGGTTACAAAATAGGAACTACCCTGCCCTACGGTAAGGGTGGGGGCAGGACCCCATACATCAGAGTGAACAAGTTCGAACGGCTTAGAAAAGCCACGACCTTGCTTAGGAGGAAAGGGGGAGCGGTGATGCTTGCCTAGCTGACAGGCATCACAGTTGATAGGAGAAGCATGCTGAGGTAGGTGGGGTAACAGTTGGTGGATGAGACGTGATGGAGGATGCCCAAGACGAAGGTGCCACTGAAGAAGATCTGTAGAAGCGGATGAGGCTGAAAGAGCGGATACATCATCAAGAAAGTAAAGGTCGCCTCTCTCAGTCCCAGTAGCAATCGTCCGCTTGGAGTCCGGGTCCTGAAAAGAACAAGAAACAGGAGTAAATGTGTCTGAGCACTGAAGTTGCTTGCAAAGGGAAGTAACCGACAATAAATTGCACGGGAACTTGGGCACATAGAGAGTATCCGCTAGGCGAAGGGACGGAGTAACTTGAACCATGCCAGTCCCATACACCGGAGAGGGAGAGCCATCTGCAACGAGAACCGGGGGCAATCGATCATGTGTTTCTAGGAGAGAAAAACACTGAGGATTGCCCGTCATATGATTAGTGGCACCAGAGTCGATTAGCCATTTACCTTGAGTCACCACATGGGTGCTACCTGAAGTCATGGCCACCGAGGCAGATGAGTTGGATGTGTGGGGGGCATCACCAGAGGGGCGAAGGTGCGGATGCTTTGTCCAGCACCGGTCAATCACATCAGAAGTAGTCATTCTGGAAGAGAGGTCGCGCGGTTAAGAAAGTAAACCGGGCGAGCAGCAGAAGGAGAAGATCGCAGCGGTCAAAGGAGAGAGCAGCGGCTAGAAAAAGTCACGACCAACTGCGGACAACCAATGGGGAAGAAGGTCGTACGACAAGACAGGTCGCACGAGACAAGCAAATCACACAAACAGATTGTTCGGGCGAGAAGAGGAGATCGCGAGAGAAGCAGAGGGGAAGGTAAACGAGAGAGATCATGAGAGATCGCGCGACAAGCAGATCACACGAGCTGAAGGCAAACGCAAACAGGGGGACTAGATCGCTGCCTCTGATACCATGTGCGAATAGAACCAAAACAGTCCGAAAACTGGAGTAATGGAAATTTTATTATCCAAAAAACTATCTATTACAAAGGTATAGCCTCCCTTATATAGAATGGAGGAGATGAGATAGAGTAAAAATACCCAATGTGGGACTAAATATAGAAATACAGCATATACAAAGCTAACCGCCTAACCACGCGGTTAGTAAGAACACTACCCGCTCGGTTACCACCAGGAGACGAGCCGCCGACCATCGATATCCCAGAGAGTAACCGGCTAACCTCCCAGTTACCAAACCGCCATGCCAACCCGCTATCGTTGCTCAGATATCAGACCACCGGAGACAACCCGTCAACCCGCACGGTTACCAAACCGCCCGGTCTTTAACCGCCTGTCCGCCCAGGCCTATACAGTAACAGGGAGTTACACTGGGGCAGAATACCGAACACGAGACGAAGTTGTATGGCATTCAAGGGATGAGTAGGATATTGATATATGCTCTCCAAGTCGCTAAGGCAGTTCGGAAGGGTGCGGAGTTATACTTCACACTCGTAGAGGCAGTGAACCCGAAGAACAGTATAAGTGAGGTACCGATTGTATCGTAGTATGCTGACGTGTTTCCAAAAGACCTTCCGGGGTTACCTCCCCAAAGAGAAATCAACTTCATTATCGAGCTGGTGCCAGGTGCGAAACTTGTGGCCCGCTTGCCTTACCGGGTAGCGCCAAAAGAAATGGCGGAGCTGAAGGTTCAGTTACATGAACTGCTAGAGCAAGGCTTTATATGCCCAAGTCAATCACCTTGGTGCACGCCGGTTCTCTTTTTGAAAAAGAAGGATGGTAGCTTGCGTCTATGCATTGACTATCGAGAACTAAACAAACTAAAGGAAAAGAACAAGTATCCGATTCCGCGGATTGATGACTTGTTTGATCAGTTAGTTGGCTCGACTGTATACTCCAAACTTTATTTGAAATCAGGTTACTATCAGTTGAGAGTTTGGGAAAGTGATATACCCAAAATAGCGTTTGGAACACACTATGGTCACTATGACTTCACGGCAATGCCGTTTGGGCTGTCTAATGCATCATCGGTATTTATCGACTTAATGCATCGGATGCTTAGGGAATACTTGGACCTCTTAGTGATCGTCTTTATTGACGATATCCTCGTATACTCCCAATCCAAAGAAGAACATGAAAATCATTTGCAGATGGTGTTGCACACCCTGAGAAAGAACAAGCTCTACGCCAAGTTCTCGAAGTATGAATTTTGGCTCTCATCGATGGCTTTCCTTGGTCATGTGGTTAGTGGAGAGGACATTGCGGTGGATTCGTCCAAGATAGTTGTGATACAGCAGTACTCTATTCTAACTACAGTAGCAGAAGTCAGGAGTTTCCTTGGGCTTGCTGTCTACTACAGGCGCTTCGTAGAGAACTTCTCGAGGATAGCCTTGCCTCTCACCATACTGATAAGGAAGGATCAGAAGTTCGTTTGGTCGCCCGAGTGTGCACAAGCTTTTGAAGAGCGAAAGAGTCGTTTGACAACGGCGCATGTATTGACAGTGCCATGTGGAACAGACGGCTATGAGATTTACAGTGATGCTTCAGGGAGTGGCCTAGGCTGCGTTCTTCTACAGTTCGGGAAGGTGATATCATATGGCTCACGGCAGTTGAAGGTGCACGAATGGAATTACCCCGTCCACGATTTGGAAATGGCGGCGGTGATATTTGCACTTAAACTGTGGCGTCATTACCTATATGGCGTGAAAGTTGATATCTTTATGGACCATAAGAGCCTGAAATATCAGTTGGACCAGAAAGAGCTCAATATGCGGCAGAGAAGGTGGATGGAGTTTCTTGGTGACAACACCTTCCAGATTCATTACACTCCCAGTAAAGGGAATATAGTCGCAGATGCCTTGAGTCGTAGGACTCCGGCAAGGGCAAATTGGTTGCTATGGCGTGATGAAAGATTAATTCGAGAATTGGAAGCATTGGATATTTCTTATATTGAAAAGAATTCCGCTGCAAATGCGTGCTAAAACAAGACGGAGGTACAGTATGACCTAACGGATCGAGTTCGGCAGGCAACGGCACTTGACGAAAGTATTCAACGCTATGCAGAGGAAAGTGCAGATGCTCAGTTTTCATTTAGTGATGGGCTTTTTCGGAAGGACAGTCTCTTGTGTGTCCCAGATAGGGGTAAACTTCGGGAAAAAGTGATGTATGAAGCCCACTTCACAAGGTATTCTATCCACCCCGGGAGCATGAAATGTATAGGGATTTGAAGAAAATTTTATGGTGGCCTGGGATGAAGAAGGACATAGCGCACTACGTTGCGAAGTGTCAAACATGTGCCTTAGTAAAGGCTGAATGCCAAAAACTAGGAGGTTTTCTAAAGTCACTGCCTTTCCCTGTGTGGAAGTTTGATGATATTTCCATGTATTTCGTGCATGGGCTGCCGAGATCACAACGTGGGAATGATGTGGTTTGGGTGATTGTGGACCGGTTAACTAAGGTGTCGCATTTCATCCCTGACCGAAAGGACAATCCAGTTGAAAAGTTGGCAAAGATGTATGTGGATACGATTGTACGAGTGCACGGGGTGCCTCGTAGCATCATCAGTGATCGAGATGGGCGTTTCACATTTGGTGATTGGAGATTAATCCACCAACTATTGGGTACGAAATTACATTTCAGCACGGCCTTTCATCCTAAAACGGATGGTCAGACCGAAAGGACCAGCAGGAAGTTTGAGGATATGCTCTGAATGTGTGCGCTGGATTTCGGGAAGAGTTGGGAAGATCATCTCTTTATGATTGAGTTTGCCTACAATAATAGCTACCAAGCTAGTATTCAAATGGAGCCCTTTGAGGCTTTATATGGTAGGAAGTGTTGTACGCCGTTGGCTTAGGCGGAGACTGGTGAAACAAAGTTGTACAGGTGAAAGGAGGTGGATGATGCCAACTCACTTATACGGTTGATACGTGAAAGGCTGTTGGTGGCGCAAGATAAACAGGCTAAGTATTTCAATGCCAAGCACCAAAATGTAGAGTTTGCTGCGGGCGATTGGGTATACTTGAAGATTAAACACTTTAAAGGTGTGTCCATGATACGACATCTGAAAAAGCTGAGCCCAAGGTATCTGGGACCGTTTGGAGTGGTAGAACATATTAGTGAAGCTGCCTATCGGTTTAACACTATCGCTCGAGCTGGGCAGTTTACATGATGTGTTTCATGTCTCGGTGTTGCGGAAAGTGGTAAAAGAGACATCACAGATGGTTGTTGCAAATTAAGTATCAGTCGGCAGTGGGCTAACAACGCAAGTTAGACCCATTCAGATCGAAGATAGAGCCGATAAACAATTGCGGAACAAGACAATCGGGTTGGTCAAAGTCTTGTGGGACAAATGTGACCGTGAGGAGCTAACATGGGAGCGGGAGCAGACCATGCGAGTTGAGTTTACCGAGTTGTTTATTTGAACTGTCGTGTAAGGCGTCTTTTGTTGTAATGTACATTTTGAGTTCTATCATTATGGTTGCTAGGTTTCCTTGCTGTGCCTAAATTTCAGGACGAAATTTCTGTAAGGAGGGGAGGATTGTAACACTCCAAAATCCAAAGTGCAATTTTTACTAGGCAACAGGGCTTGGGACACGGGCGTGTCCCAAGCCGTGTCCTGCTCTATTGGTTGAGTTGACTCACAGCTTGTCGAGAGCTCGACGAAATGAGCTTGAAGTTGGTCGAGAGGGTACACGGCCTGCGATACTGGCGTGTTCTAGGCCATGTCACTCGAGAGCTAGATGATCTTCACTCGATGCCCTGCAGTCGGCATTTGAGAGGCGTGTGTGGGTGCACGGCCTGTGAAACAGGCGTGTCACATGGTCGTATCCTCCTCGGGTGTTTTGCTGATTTGTGTGGCCTTTGAACACGGGATCGACACGGGCGTGTCCTCAACCGTGTCTGGGCACATGGAGTGTGACACGGGCATGTCACAGGGCCGTGTTCTTCTCTGGATGTTGGCTGGAGAAAAGAGCTTGGTGAACACGGGCTAGACACGGGCGTGTCTGAAGCCGTGTCAGGGCACACAGCCTGTGACACGGGCGTGTCACAAGTTCATGTTTTGTTCATGTTAAGTCGGTTCATGTACTGCTTCCAGTACACGGCCTATGGCACGGGCGTGTCACAAGTCGTGTCAGCCCAAAAATAGACTTTTCAGTGCCAATCTGAGCCATTCATTTCCTTTGATGGAGATCTAATGGCCCTGGGTGTTTCCTGGAAGGATAAGAGCGGGATTTGATGAGCTTATTCTCATTTTATCCTTACCATCCTCTTCTAAAAAGAAGAGAGAAGCAAGAGCAAGGGAAGGGAGAAGAAGAGAACTCCGGCCGCTGGTGGTGCTATGGTGGTTCAAATCGTGAGCCGAGGCCAGATCTATGAAGGCAATGCTGTTGCGGTGATGTTCATCCATCTTATTTTCCCCCATTGCTCTGAAGCGTCTTCCTAGATTAACGATTTCCTACTTGGACAAGTGAAGTCTTTCTTTCCTGCATTTGCATAGAAATCCTCCACCAAAGTGTGGATGACGAGTGATTCCCTTAGGATCGGTGGTTCATCCCTTGTTATATTGCATTAGAACCGGAAGTGTGTAGTACGGTTAGGCATGCTGTATGAAGCCCATCAGGACGGGTTGGTCTTGATTGGTGATGCTTTGTTTTCAAATCTGTGTGACCTTGGTGGATACCTGTTGCTTGGTGCAACAGGAAGTACTGGTTTTAGGAAATCCAGGAAAAGCTTTGAGAGTTGGTACTTGGTGTTTGACTCTGGTGGCCGTGAGTGTCATTCTATGTGGAGTTGAGCTGTTGGGCTGCAACTGTGGAATGCCTTGGTGTAAAACGAGAAAGGTGAAGCTATACCCGTATCAGTCTAGTCTTGAGTCTGACGAATTTAAGCAATGGGAAAGGTGGATCTGTACCCGCATTATGGTTTTCTACTCGTGGGTTGTTTAAGGCCCCAGTAGGATCACATAGCGAGAGTCCTTGGCCTGCGCGCCATAAAGACTAGGAATGCTCTTAACAGACCGTCATGTCTGGGATCTCTGAACGGTGGTGGGACCCTGGTTTTCCGGTACACCAATAATTTGCCCTGAGTGCACGGAATGTCAGGCCATCGGGATGGCTTTTGTGATATATATGAACCTTTGCAGTTGTGCACATCCTTGGTGGCTTGTTATACATATATGTCGTGTGGTTTAAATGCTTTGCAGGGAAGGAATTTTGCTGCCCCGTGCCAGAGGAAGGGTCGTTATAATTGGTCAGTTGAATGCTGACCATTGCCATGTTTGCCACCACTTGGTTGATTGTCCGTGTGCAGGTAATGGAGGACCAAGCGGAAAGTAAAGTGCTGAAGTCCCTGCTGCTGCTGCTAGCCCTTGAAGGCTTTGTTTTGTTTACTCATGTTCATGTGTGGCCGGCCTGCGTGCCGATGTTTGCAAATCACACCATAGTTAAGAGGAAACTTGTAAGGCCATAAGGCCAAGTACATTTTATATACATTCCTGTTTTCTTAGTGGACAATCTTTGTGATTCTTGAGTTCAAGTTTTCAACCGTAAAGCTTCCGCAAGAATGCTCTGTGTTAGGATTCATTGGTCATTGATATTATTATACAGCTTCTCCGTTTGTTTGTAAAATATGGTGTTGGGCCCCGACCGGACCCTCGATTATATTGCACGTGATGAGTAGAGGTGTTACATAGAGAGTGTCCTGATGCTGAAGAGAATGAGTAACATGCACTGTGCTAGTCCCATGAATTGGTGACGGAGAACCATCAGCAATAAGAACCGAAGGTAATAGGGTACTTTGGTCAAGAGAATAAAAAAAGCCGAGAATTCACTATCATATGATTAGTAGCACCAAAATCAATAAGCCACCTACCCGTAGTAGCTAACTGAGCAGCACCAGAAGTAGCAAGAGAAGTAGTGGACTTCTTGGCAAAATCAGCAAAAGCAGGATGAAGGTGAGGATGTTTGACCCAGCAACGATCAACCAAGTGGTCAACTTTTCCATAATCAGAGTAGAGAAATTTAGAATAACCACGGCCTCCAGTACGGCCACCTCGACCACAAGAATTATCCTGACATGTAGGATGAGAAACAATATCAGAAGAAGGAGAAGGAAGCAAAGGATGCTGAAGCAGAGTTATAACAGCAGAAATGCAAGCAACATTAGCATCGAGAGTCAAAGTATCCTCCTCTCCTATAATCTGCTGACGAATCATATCATACGAATCAGGAAGACGAAGCAAGTAGCAAACTACAAGAAGTTCCTGAAAATGTTTTTGTTGCTCAGCAAGATCAGCAGAAAAATGACAATGTTGAAGAAGTTCAGCCCCAAGACTCTGAACCTCCTAATAAGCAGCAGCAAGGGTCATAATAGGACGAGCAAAGAGATCTGCATATAGAGTACAGATGCGCGAAGTCTGGGCCCTATTGGAATATAGAGCAGCAAAATGATTCCATGCAGCTTTGACAGTTTGATCATGTTTGATGACAAGAAAACATTCATCAGACAAAATGTTAGCCACCCAGTATGGAACAAGGCATCAGAAGCATCCTAATCATCATAAGTGGCTGAGTCAATAGGAGGGGGGTCATCAGTCAAATGAGAGCGCTTATGCTGAGAGCGTAAAAGAAATACAAAGATACACTCCAATCAGGATAGTTTGGGCCAGTAAGCTTGGACACAGTACCCAAATTACCAGAAGTAGACATAGAAGTAGAAGTAAGAGAGAGAGGAGCAGAGAAAGTAGCAGAAGAAGACGGAGTGTCCATGAAGAAGAAAAAACAATCCGCACAGTTAAGCAGTCAAACCGCACGAACAAGCAGGGAGAAAAGAACCCGGAAGAATAGGAGAAGAGATCGCCCGGTCTCGGTGTCAACACACTAGCAGCAGGAAAGATGCTGCGACCAAAATACAGTTCCTAAACAGAGTGTTGAAGTATGAGATCGGGAGGTCTGGCAGTCTAAGCCTGGTGGGTTGTAGACCGTGCGGTCTAGCGGTTACTCTCCAGCGGTTTGATATCAAGGCTATTGATGTTTATAGTCCGTCGGTCTGGCGGTTTATCTCTGGTGGCTTGGAAACCGGGCGATCTTGCGTTCTCCTACCGCGTCTCCCTCTCTTGCATCTGGTATTGCCGAGCGGTTAGCCTATTGTCTAACCGTGCAGCTTGTTCAGGGTTATTATTTCTAGCCGCTCAGATTCTGTATAGTTTTAGTCCCACATTGTTAGTTTGTACTCTCTCTACTCTCCTCTATTCTATAAAAGGGAGGTCATACCTTTGTAAATGATATCTTTTTGGATAATAAAACTTTCAATTATTTAAGTTTCCGGCTTATTTTTTAGTCGTTTGTTCGCTACTTTTACATGATATCAGAGGCAGGTTCTTCTCCTCCAGATTCTGTGCGGCCTCTTTGACCGCGTGTCCTGTCCACGCGGCTTGCTTCTTCTTCTCGCGACCTATCCTCGCAGATTGTTTCTTCTGTCGGCTTGTGCCCTGTTCATGCGGCTTCCTTCTCTCTTTGTCATTGCCCTTTGTGTGTGCGACCTCTTTGATTCCCCAATCTTCTCGCCGCGACCTGTGCTTAGTCGTCGCGACCTGTTTGCCTTGTTCGCCTAATTTGCCTCCAAGCGTACCTTTCTTCTATTCGCACGGGCTGCATTCTAGCTGCTCGACTTCTTTCCCTCTGCTTGGTTCTGTGGCTTGGTCGTTGCTTTTCTGGCCGCTGGTGTCTGACATCGTGATCACTGCAGCTCTCTTGTTTCCAAACCGCGTGGCTTCCTGTTTCTTTCTCCTATGTCTCTTTCTGAGACTTCAACTGCCACCACTCCTGTCGCTAATCCGGCTCCGCCTCCTCCTCCTACTCCTTCTGGAAACCTTAGCACGGTTTCTAAACTAGTTGGTTCCAACTATCCGGATTGGAGCGTTTCTTTAACCTTTCTCCTTCGCTCTCAGCGCAAACGTCATTACCTCACCGATGACCCTCCTCCTCTAAACTCTGCTCACTTTGAGGACTGGGATGCGAGTGATGCGCTTGTCCGCACTTGGCTTGCTAATAGTATCTCTATACGGACCTCTTCGCTCGTCCTTCCATGTCTCTTGATGCGGCTTATCAGCAGGTTCAGGCTCTTGGCGCCGAGATCCTCCAGAATTGCCCCTTCTCCGCAGACTTGGACGAGCAACACAAATACTTCCAGGAACTCCTAGTTGTTTGTTATCTTCTCCGACTCCCCGAGTCTTTTGATATGATCTGCCAGCAGATCTTGGGCGAAGCAGAGTCTCCCACTTTGGATGCCACCGCGGCTCGCATCACCGTTGTTACTTCGCTGCTCTAGCGTCCTCTATTGTCCTCCCCTTCTCCACAGGACTCATATGCTCACCAAGCTCAGCGGGGTGGCACTAGTGGCCGCAGCCAGTTAGGCGGGCGTGGTTCGTCCAGGTTCCTATGCTTTCACTATGGTCGTACCGGCCATTCTATTGACCGTTGCTGGCATAAACATACTCATCTTCGCCCTTCTAGTGATACATCTTCCTCAACCTCTGCCTCCTCTCGGCCATCTGCCTCTGTGGCCAAGACCTCAGGTAGTGCTCACGTCGTTACCCAAGGTAAATGGCTGGTTGACTCTGGTGCTACAAATCACATGACCAACAATCCTCAATGCTTCTCTCTCCTAGAAACACATGATCGGTTACCCCCAGTTCTTGTTGCGGATGGTTCACCTTCCCCGTTTCATGGGATGGGCATGGTTCAAGTCATCCCGTCGCTTCGCTTAGCGGACACCCTCTATGTCCCGAAGTTCCCTTGCAATTTATTATCCGTTTCTACTTTATGCAAGCAACTTCAGTGCTCTGTCTTATTCACTCCTACTTCTTGTTGTTTTCAAGACCCGAGGACCCAACGGACGATTGCTACTAGGACTGAGAGCGGCGGCCTCTACTTCCTCGACAATGTTTCCGCTCTGTCCGCCTTCTCTTCCACTTCTACCGATCTGCTTCAATGGCATCTTCGCCTTGGACATCCTCCTCCTGGGATTCTTCGTCAGCTTCTGCCCCACTTACCTCAGACCAGTCCTCCGCTCGACTATGATGCGTGTTAGCTTGGCAAACATCACCGCTCCTCCTTCCCTCCGAAGCTAGGCTGTGGTTCCTCTCGCCCGTTTGATCTCATTCATTATGATATCTGGGGTCCTGCTCCTACTCTCACCATTGGTCGGGGTACTTCGTACTTTGTAACATTTATTGATGATTTCTCTAGATGTACCTGGGTGTATCTATTAAAAGATCGCTCTGAACTCCTTTCTGTATGGCAATCCTTTTATTATATGATTAAAACTTAGTTCAATATTTCTATTAAAGTCCTTTGCGCTGATAATGCTAAAGAGTATCTCAGTCATGAGTATTCCTCTTTTTGTTTGCAACATGGTCTTATTCATTAGACCAGCTGTGTTTACACCTCCCAGCAAAATGGGGTGGCAGAGCATAAAAACTGCCATCTCCTCAATATCGCTCGCACTCTCATGATGCAGATGCAGGTGCCTCGCTCTTACTGGTGCTATGCTGTTGAAAGTGGAAAGTTGTCAACCTAAATCACCTAGATGGGGTGAATAGGTGAATCATGCGTCTATTTGCGGAATAAAAATTTTAACGAACTTGCACAAAACATCAAGCAATCACAGAAGACAAGAAGATTTATAGTGGTTCCCCAATCTTGGGTGTCCACTTTACCTCACCGATCTAGCAAATCACTAGACTCGGCTACTCCACTATCTCGTATTGAAAACAATCCTACGCCTCAAAACCAAGTTCCTACGAACTCGATCCAAAAGGATCTACACTCAGAAGATAAAACCTTCCTACAAACTCGGAGAACAATGCTCCTACACTAAAAGAATAATCTCCTACAAGATTTACAAAGAGGTTTGAAAATACAAACAAAAATTTCACTCAGATCTGGAAAAATTCATCCCTAGGTCTTCTTCTTGAATTGGCGGCTCTTTCAGAATTTGTAGAAGAAGAACCTCTGTAGATCTGACCTGAGAAGACTTAGGACCTCAAGGAGAGGATGAAGATTCCTTGAACAGCAGGTCTTTCTTGATCGAAAGCAAAAAGATCGATCTCACGTTGAGCGGCGGCGGCGGCTTTAGAATATTATTCTTCTTAGAAAGTGACGGCCGATCTAGAAATTTAGAAGTTTGGAATCCGCTCTGTGTAAGTGTTAGGGTTTTGTCTTAATGAAAAGACTTTATATAGGATTACCCTTAATGGCTAGAAAAGACATTAATGACAACACGTGTAAAGTCATTTGAAAAATCTGGCCGATCTAGACTTAAGCATATTTCAGAAAAAAATCTGTTGTTCTCGAGAAGTAGGAGAGAGTTCTCGAGAACAAAAAGGATTTCTCGAGAACTATACTGTTTGGAATGAAGTTAGTTTATGAGAGAAACTTCTCGAGAGCAAACTGGACTTCTCGAGAACTAAGGGTTGAGCTTCTCGAGAACTAAAGGGACTTCTCGAGAATTGAAAGGACTTCTCGAGAACCTTGACTGACTTCTCGAGAACTACTCTGGACATCTCGACAAATAGGACTTGGAAAAATTTCTTTAAACTTTCTGAACTTCTCGAGAACTACAAGCTGGGACTTCTCGAGATCTAAGGGCTAAGCTTCTCGAGAACTGAAGGGACTTCTCGAGAACTGAAAGGACTTCTCGAGAACCTTGACTGACTTATCGAGAACTATATATAAAAGAGAGTTTCTCGAGAACAAGTCTCGGCTTCTCGAGAACTGGAGGAACTTCTCGAGAACTGTTAAGTCTACTTCTCGAGAACTGAGAGGACTTCTCGAGAGGTGGACTTAGAGAAATTATGGACTTTTACATTTTTCTTCTCTTCAAGAATCCTATCCTCATTCCTTGATCAGAGTGCTTGAAAATGAAGTGTATTCCAATTAAGAGGCTACACATGAGTCAACACCTTGGATCATACAGTGAGGGATTACACTATATGGTCCTGTGTTCATGACCCACTGTAGACTTACATTGGTCTACACTTAGTAATGATGATCTGCAAACACACAACTTAAACAAGATATCAAATACAACTTAATTCATCTTAGTTCAAGGGTGACTTCAACAAATCTGGGTTATTGTGGATGCAATACGAAGCAATCTCCCCCTATTTGTAGAAGTCAGAACCCTCTACACTAAGATGAATTATAACAATAAAGAAAGAACTAGAAATGAGGAAATAGAATTAAAATGCAAAAAGAGATTAATTGAACACACAATTAGGCAATACTAGAAATTTAATATATATAATGTTTTAGATTTCTAATTCAACAAGCATTTCATCAAAATTCTCAAAAACACATATATATCCACAGAAAAAATAATTCTAGCTCTGATGCTGTCTGTCAAATTTCTCTTGCTGTCTCTTCTGATAGCTGAAAGGTTTAGGATAGTATCTTGGAGGCTTTGAGGAGCTTTAGGGTTATTCTTGCCATATTCTCTATCATAAATCCTTCTTTTGGTCATGAACTTCTCATATAAATCCCACTCAAAGGAGTTGTAGTGGAGATTCCTATTCGCATTTTAGTCCATCACCAATTTAAGAGTATCAAGAATTAAGGCCTTAGAAGTGGGGCTCCAAACTTCAGCAAACTCCTAGGCTTTCCTTTTCTCTGTGTCAGGCTTGGGGGCACTTCTTCTTCTTGTAGATAGGCCATCTCCATACTTCCTTTTCTTGTGGATGTGAATTTCTGGTAAGCTTTGAGGAATATCATCATCCCAAAACTGGAAATAAGAAGCAAGAGGAGGTGCCTGGTCTTCTGGCCTTGGAGAAAAGGTCGGCATTTGAGGTTGAGGCATCTGAGCTGGCATTTGACTAGATTCTCCTTCAGCAAGGGGGTTCAGATGATGTGGAATCACATTAGGATCAGCTTGAAAGTCTGGGAATATTTGGTTGTGCATCCAAACTGACGTATCATAGGTATAGAACTTCACTGATTGGATTTGAGCTAAAACATTCTTATTTATCTCAGTCAATTTTTCATTCCAGAGAGTTTTTGCATCTGCAGTAAGCTTTTCCACTTGTTCTTTCACTAAACTCTCCCCCTTTCTGATTTCTATACAAAGCTTTTCAATAGCTTCTTCTTTGAAAGTACCAACTTTATTGCAGATTGTCATCATATGCTCTTTAGCCTTCTTTTCTAGCTCTATCTGGTTGTTTGCAAGAGTGAGAGATTGTTCCATAACTTGACCAACACTAGAGATTGTGTGGTCTTTGGCTTTGCCACCAATTCTGAACAGCTCTTTAAGAGAATCTGTGTTATGTTGTATTTCAGCAAAGCCTCTACTCATCTCTTGCTCTAGATCAGTCACTTTATCTTTAACTGACTTGATGGATTCATCAAAATATTTTCTTTGGTCAGCCAGCAAAAGTTCAATCTTACTGAGAAGTTCTGAATTAGAAGAGGTAGCAGCAGCAGCAGGAGGGGTAGAAATATTGATAGAAATAGTAACTCCAAGAGGAGGGGCTTTCTAGGGAAGAATTTATTCTATTACCACAGAGCTCTGGGCTCTTACAGTGTGAGATACTTTATCAGCCTCCTCATCAACAAATCTTGGGAGGGAGAAGTCAAGGTTCCTGAGAGGGGCTTCCACAGGTTCTTGCTCATCCTCTTCAGAGAGAAGGATGGTCTCTGGTGGAGTAGATTCTTTCCTTGGAGAGGGAGAAGGAGGTGGAGTAGCTTGGGGTGAGGGTGGTGGAGATGGTTCTTTTGATGGTTCTGCAATGGTTTCTTTGTGAAGGGGAGGAATTGGTTCACCTGAAGTAAGTTCTTCAATCATGCTATCAATTGCTGCATTTGTGTCCTTGAGAGTTTCCGGGACTTGAGCATCTGAAAGGGTGGCATCTGGAAGATCTACCACAGGGCTCTTGATTAGAGATCTCAATGGGCTTCTGACAGGAGATCTTGCTGGAGGAGTAGGAGTATGAATCCTGGCAACTTGAGCAGAGGTTGCAGGCTCCCCCTCAGTTGCTGCACTAGAAGGTTCAGCAATATTATGTGAAGGAGGAGATGGGGTCCTGACCTCTGAGGCAGAAGCTGCAAGTTCTTTAGCTAACTGCTTGGGATTCTTCAGTTTTAAATCCCATCTCTGGATGGAGGCCACTGAAATCTTCTTCAAGTGATGAACTGGAGTGCCTTTGGAAATTTTAAAAGTGACTGGATCAATCTAACTCAGCAACAAAGAGATTATCCTTGCAAACATGGGATCTTGAATGCTGTCCCTGATCATCTCAAATACCATCATGCCATATTGAAATTTCTTCCTGTAGATTACAGCTGTCATAACATCAAATAGGTCATTGGTTATAAAACTAATGGACCCTATTTTGCACCACAAGATCTTTCCAATGATATCTACCAGAAGTTTTCCTACATCATTCAAGACATTTCTCCTTAATGAGAAGACATCCACTGAAACTCCACAGAAGGAGTAAGTTCTGTCAGAATCTTCATTGGTTAGGTCATCCTCTTCATCCACAACAGGCAGCTTGAGGAGCTTGGAAAGTATGGTCTTGTTCAACTTGATTTTGATTCCCTTGACTTTAGATTTCAACACAGTATCATTTCTCCTTACCTTGGCATTCCTGAAGAATTCCTCTACATCCGGAAAAACAATCTTGCAGGGTTCTGAGAGAATGAACAGCAAACCGGCTATTTCCAGGAGAAGGAGCAAGTTCTTGAAATCATCAGAAATGTCTGAAATTCCTGCAATGACAAGTTCACTGCCGACTCCAATTTTCAAACTCTGCACCATGGATGCTGACGGCGGCGACGGACAGAGAGCGAGAATGCGGCGAAGTCGAAGCACTGGTTGGCGGAAGACGAAGAGTTTCAAGAGAATTGATTTTGAAATGTCGGTTGAATTTGGAATTCTAATGTTTTATATATATATAACCCTATTAATGTCAATTACGTGTCTAATTAATCGAGATTATGACATAAATCAAGCGGGTTTTCAAAATAGAGAAAATTAAACATAAGTCGCAAAGAAGACGGGCATTTCTCGAGAAGTAGGGTTAGTTCTCGAGAACTGGCAGAATACTTTTCGAGAAGTATGATATAGTTCTCGAGAGCTTAAGAGACTTTTCGAGAGCTTTGATACCAAGACTTCTCGAGAGCTTAGGAGAGTTCTTGAGAGACAGATCAGAAGTTTTCGAGAAGTAGACTAAGTTCTCGAGAATTGTTACTTCACTTTTCGAGAGGTATACTTAGTTTTCGAGAGCTACCTTCCTCTTGAGAAATTTCTGACCTTTTTGAGATATCCTCGATTATTGAGCTTTAAACTGATTCCCTTTGATCTATCCTTCTTTGTTCAGCATTCCAAGTTCAGTTTTGAAGAAATTGAACTTGGTCTTGTCCAACGGCTTTGTGAAGATATCTGCAACTTGCCGATCTGTTAGCACGTACTGTAGATCCACATCCCTTTCCTCCACATGCTCCCGGATGAAATGATATCTGAGCTCGATGTGCTTTGTCCGGCTGTGCGAGACAGGGTTGTTTGCGATTGCGATTGCGCTGGAGGAGTCGCATAACAATGGAATGTCTTTGACATTCATATTATAGTCTTCTAGCTGATTCTTTAGCCAAATCAATTGTGCACAACAACTACCGGCATAAATATATTCTGACTCGGCCGTTGAGATTGCGACACGGTTTTGCTTTTTGCTGCTCCATGAAATAAGCCTTCTTCCAAGGAACTGACACATCCCGAAAGTTCTTTTCCTGTCATCTTTGCTACCTGCAAAGTCTGCATCTGAAAAACCGATTAGTTTGTTGTCATTACTTCTTGGGTACAAAAAGCCAAAATTAGGTGTACCTTTAAGGTATCTCAAAATCCGCTTTGCAGCAGCATAGTGAGATTCCTTACAGTTCACTTGGAATCTAGCACAGACACATGTAGAGAATATTATGTCTGGCCTACTGGCAGTAAGGTAGAGCAAGGATCCAACTATGCTTCTGTACTTGGTTTCATCAAAAGGTTTCCCTTTCTCATCCTTGTCCAGAGACATGGCTGAGGCCATTGGAGTCCTCATAGAGGTTGCACTCTCCATTCCGAATTTCTTAATCAACTCTTTGGTGAACTTAGTCTGAGAGATGAAAATTCCATCTTCAGATTGTTTCACCTGAAGTCCTAAGAAATACTTCAGCTCTCTCATACTACTCATTTCAAACTTCCCTTGCATAAGTTTAGAGAACTTTTTGCAGAGGTTGTCGTCTGTAGAACCAAATATAATGTCGTCGACATAGATTTGCACTAGCAAAATCTTGCCTTTAATTTCCCTAAGAAATAATGTCTTGTCTATCTTTCCCCTTGTGAACTTGTTCTCGAGGAGAAAGCTAGACAGCGTTTCGTACCAAGCTCGAGGAGCTTGTTTCAAACCGTACAGCGCTTTTGATAATAAATAAACATGCTCAGGAAAGTTAGGATCAACACAGCCTGGGGGCTGTTCCACATACACTTCTTCCTTTATGTCACCATTAAGGAAGGCGGACTTCACGTCCATTTGGTAGACAGTGAAGCCCTTCAGTGCAGCATAAGCCAGGAATAGTCTGATGGCCTCAAGCCTTGCCACTAGAGCATATGTCTGGTCGAATTTGATCCCTTCTTCTTGATGATATCCTTTGGCGATGAGTCTTGCCTTGTTCTTTATGATCGTCCCATCCTCGTCCATCTTGTTCCTATAGACCCACTTAGTTCTGATGACATTTTTACCTTTAGGTCTTGGAACAAGCGTCCAAACTTTGCATCGCTTGAACGGATGCAGTTCTTCATCCATGGCCAAGATCCATGATGCGTCTGAGTTTGCTTCCTCAAACTTCTTTGGTTCAACCTGTGATAGAAAACTTAAATAGAGATCCTCGTTAGTTGTACCTCGACGAGTTCTGACACCATCCCATGGATCTCCTATGATTTGGTCCATTAGGTGATCCTTCAGATGTCTGAGCTCTAGATTCCTTGCATCTGGGACTTCTTCAGCCACTAGGATGACTTCATCAACTTGGATGTTATTTTCATCTTGATCCTCTACCTCTCCAATAGGGGTCTGAGTGGTGATCTTGATGAACTTATCATCTTTACTTTCGGTCTGTTCATCCAAACTGATTTCTTTAAGCCTTGTACCTGCATCTTCAACAAGCACACTAGACGATTTGTTTTGCAGCAAGCTCATCTCATCAAATACAACATGTATTGATTCTTTTACAACCAGAGTTTTTCTATTGAAAATCCTGCATGCCATACTATGGCTACTATATCCTACAAAAATACCTTCAAAACTTTTCTCACTAAACTTGGTAGTATGATACTTACCATTGTTAAGTACGAAGCATTTACAGCCAAAAATTCTAAAATATGAGATTGTTGGTTTCCTGCCTTTTAGAAGTTCATAAGGTGTCTTATCATGATTCTTGTTTATGACAACTCGATTTTGCACGTAACATGCAGTGTTGACGGCTTCAGCCCAGAAGTATTCTAGTAGTGAAGCGTCACTCAACATGGTCCTGCAGGCCTCTATAAGTGTTCTATTCCTTCTCTCAACTACTCCATTTTGGAGTACGAGGAGAGGAGAACTCATGAAAGATACCTAGGCTTTCACAAAATTATGTCATGGCTCCAGATTTGAATTCAGTTCCATTATCACTTCTGATTTTGACTATGGAGCTATTGTATTCATTCTGGATCTGCCTAACAAAGTTTGTAAAAATATCGAAGGTATCTGACTTGTGTTTCAGAAATAACACCCACGCAAAGCGCGAGTAGTCATCAACAATTACCAACGTATAATCCTTACCTCCTAAACTTCTAACTTGCAGTGGACCGAACAAGTCCATATGAAGTAGGTATAAACACCTATTAGAGTTTTTGCCTATGATGCTTTTAAAGGTAGACCTTGTTTATTTTCCTTTTACGCATGCATGACAAGGTCTATCTTTGACGTGCTTGACATTTGGGGCATCACGTACTAAATTCTGGGAGAATAATTTATCAATAGTTTTAAAAATAATATGTGCTAGCCTCTTGTGTCATTGGTCACCAATAGACGCACTATCTTTTGCCAAAAGACACACTGGTGTAGAAGAGTCTATACAAATGAAATTTAAACAAAAACATTCCTGCTTCGAGTGCCAGATAGAATCGTTTTCATATTGTCAACAGACTTTATCAAGCACTTGTCAATGTGGAATTCAACTATGTATCCTTTGTCGCACAATTGACTTATGCTTATGAGATTGTGTTCCAATCCCTCATCATAAGCTACATCTGAAAAGGATACACTACCGTTAGAGATCATACCGTAGCCTTTAGTTATCCCTCGATCCGAACCTCCAAAGATGACCTTTGGTCCGTTGCAGACTAAAGTGAAATTCTGGAGTAGGCTTCTTGTCCTGATCTTGTGCCGAGAGCATCCACTGTCCAAGTACAAGATTGACATTTTGGTGGCCTTTGGACATACCTGCATTCATAATCACTTTGCCTTAGGAACCCAAACTTTTTTGGGTCCTTGGTCTCGTGTTAGAAAACTCCCCCTATGAAGATTAGCATTCTGAGTGGTCAGTCTCATATTACCAACTTGAGGAGTAGCAACTTTCCTGGTATTGAACCAACAGTCGATGGCAAAATGACCAATTTTGCCACAGCACCAATAGTCAAACCTGTTGTATCTTTGCCTTACGTACTCCTGCTTGACCTCTTGAGATGGTGGTCTAGCAGGGGTAGCACTCTTGGAGGAGGAGGCATCATGATGATGGAAATCAAATGACTTCTTCTCCTTCGGAGGTCTTTCCCCAACGGGCTTTACTTTAGGTGCTTTCTTAAAGTTGTGCCCATGATTATAAGGACCATAGCCCTGAAGAATCACTTCTTCATAAGGTGACTTGAAGACGCTCTCACCAAAGTTTCGAAGGCGAGTCCATCCTTGGTACCGAGACTTTGGCTCTACATAAGTAGGCATGCTCAAGTGACCATAGGACGAGTCCAGATCAAACTTATTTGTTGGAAAGATAACTTTCTTAAAAACAGTCTGATCTAGAGGGGATATCCCCTTTTCTTTGGCTAAGGCCTTCTTGGCGTCCTTATTCTTCCATTGAGCCTTGTTTCTCCTAGAAGATTTACTAGGAGCGGCAACATGGCCTAGTCCAGATCCTTGGGCCTTATCTGAGAATTCAACAATGAGTGGAAGAACTGTCTTAGGCTTAGAGAAACTTTCAACAAGTTTCTTCTCAGCCTCAAGTTGTTCGTTCAACTCTTTGATGATTTCCTCTTTAAGTTCGAGGTGCTTAAGAGCTTGATTGTATTCTTCAATAGCAAGATTGAAGTTCTCTTGAAGAGAGTCAGTCTTAGCAACTTCTTCTCTCAAGCTGCTCTCAATAGCCTTTAGAGACTTAATCTCTTTAGCCTGAGTTTTCATGACTCGGCGACATTTGTCATAAGTCATGATCAACTCCTTGTACTGGGCCTTAAGTTCTGACTCATCGTTGAAGAGCTGTCCTCATGATCATGCTCAGAACTTTCAGATTCAGAGAGAGGAGTGTGAGATTTTACCTCCCCAGTAAACTGGGGCTCTTGTTCGTAATCTGATTGAGCCATGAGACCAAAGTAGGCTTCCTCTTCTTCACTCGACTCAGATGAGTCGGAGTCGTTGAGAGTCTTGCCCTTCTTGGCCAACAGGCTCTTCTCTGTCCTCTTCTTGTGGTATAAGGACTTCTTTTCCTCTCTTCTGCTACCCTCCTTCTTCTTGTTGGGGCAGTCAGCTATGACGTGACCTGGTTTGTTACAGCAGTAGCAAACAATGTCAGTAGAAATCTGTTTGTTTTGTTTAGAGCTATACCTGTCATGGCTACATGAGCCTTTCTTTTGTTGATCACCGTCATGTCGTGATCTTCTGTATGAGGCATCCTTGCCTCTCCACTTCTTCTTCTTGTTCAAGAATTTCTTGAACTGTCGTGAGAGCAACGAGAACTCTCCTTCAGATAGTTCTGAGCCTGAGGTGCTTGGCTCAGAGCTTTCCTCTTAACTTACTTCTTGAGCTGGTGTTGGTGAGGCAGCTTTGCCCTTCCTTGAACTATCAGACTTTAATGCAACTGACTTCTCTTTTGAGGAGAAGCGACTTTTCTCTTCTTTAGCTTTTCTGGAATTGATCTGCATTTCATAGGACATCAGCTTGCCAAATAGATTCTGTGGGTCTGTTTCAGCTAGTCTGTCAAACTCCCGGATGGCACAGACTTTGTTGTCCCATTCCTTTGTGAGAGACCTCAGAAACTTATCATTCAGCTCCCCATTAGTGAAGGCTCGACGATACACTCTTAGGCCATTTACTATCTTGAATAAATCCTCAAAAGTATCTGCAATGGTCTCCTTTGACCCTTGCCTGAAGGCTTCATATTTCTAGTTTAGTAGGGATCTTCAATCATCCCTCACTTCTTCAGTACCTTCCATCAGAGTTACTAGAGACTGCCACATCTCCTTAACAGATTAGCAGTGAATCAGATTCTCCA
The DNA here is from genome assembly GCA_039513925.1 of Platanthera zijinensis. Taxonomy (NCBI): domain Eukaryota; kingdom Viridiplantae; phylum Streptophyta; class Magnoliopsida; order Asparagales; family Orchidaceae; genus Platanthera; species Platanthera zijinensis. The sequence continues at coordinate 112,010,013 of CM077095.1, read as the reverse complement.
GCATCGAGTCATCGACTGCACTTGCTTTGATATTTTTAGCTTTCTTGTCCAAAGAGACAAGTGCAATCTCGTCCTTATCCAGATCCATCAATTTCTTAGGAACTTTCTTGGTTGGATCTATAGTGGAGACAGTCATAGGAATGTAAGGACCTTCTTCAACAATATTGAAGATCCGGGGGTCCACAGCTTTCATGAAAAATTTGATTCTCTCTTTCCACATGGGAAAGTTATTCTTAGTGCACAGAGGAAGCTTGGCAAAATCTTTGACCTTGTCCATTGCTTGAATATCCAAGTGACAACTTTCGAGAGGAAATTGATCAAGGTGTTAACCTTTTAATGACCAACCTCCCTCTGATACCAATTGAAAGTGAAAAGTTGTCAACCTAAATCACCTAGAGGGGGGTGAATAGGTGAATCGTGCGTCTATTTGCGGAATAAAAATTTTAACGAACTTGCACAAAACATCAAGCAATCACAGAAGACAAGAAGATTTATAGTGGTTCCCCAATCTTGGGTACGCCCACTTTACCTCACCGATCTAGCAAATCACTAGACTAGGCTACTCCACTATCTCGGATTGAAAACAATCCTATGCTTCGGAACCAAGTTCCTACAAACTCAATCCAAAAGGATCTACACTCGGAAGATAAAACCTTCCTACAAACTCGGAGAACAATGCTCCTATACTCGGAGAATAATCTCCTACAAGATTTACAAAGAGGTTTGAAAAAACAAACAAAAATTTCTCTCAGATCTGGAAAAATTCAGCCCTAGGTCTTCTTCTTGAATTGGCAGCTCTTTCAGAATTTGTAGAAGAAGAACCTTTGTAGATCTGACCTGAGAAGACTTAGGACCTACTAGATCAAGGAGAGGATGAAGATTCCTTGAATAGCAGGTCTTTCTTGATCGAAAGCAGAAAGATCGATCTCACATTGAGCGGCGGTGGCGGCTTCAAAATATTGTTCTTCTTTGAAAGTGATGGCCGATCCAGAAATTTAGAAGTATGGAATCCGCTCTGTGTAAGTGTTAGGGTTTTGTCTTAATGAAAAGAATTTATATAGGATTACCTTTAACGGCTAGAAAAGACATTAATGACGACACGTGTCAAGTCATTTGAAAAATCTGGCCGATCTGGACTTAAGCAAATTTCAGAAAAAAAATTTGTTGTTCTCGAGAAGTAGGAGAGAGTTCTCGAGAATAAGAAGGATTTCTCGAGAACTATACTGTCTGGAACGAAGTTGTTTACGAGAGAAACTTCTCGAGAGCAAACTGGACTTCTCGAGAACTAAGGGTTGAGCTTCTTGAGAACTAAAGGGACTTCTCGAGAACTGAAAGGACTTCTCGAGAACCTTGACTTACTTCACGAGAACATCTCTGGACTTCTCGAGAAATAGGACTTGGAAAATTTTCTTTAAACTTTCTGAACTTCTCGAGAACTACAAGCTGGGACTTCTCGAGAACTAAGGGCTAAGCTTCTCGAGACCTGAAGGGACTTCTCGAGAACTGAAAGGACTTCTCGAGAACCTTGACTGACTTCTCGAGAACTATATATAAAAGAGAGTTTCTCAAGAACTAGTCTCGGCTTCTCGAGAACTAGAGGAACTTCTCGAGAACTGTTAAGTCTACTTCTCGAGAACTGAGAGGACTTCTCGAGAGGTGGACTTAGAGAAATTCTGGACTTTTACAGTTTTCTTCTCTCCAAGAATCCTATTCTCATTCCTTGATCCAAGTGCTTGAAAATGAAGTGTATTCCAATTGAGAGGCTACACATGAGTCAACACCTTGGATCACACAGTGAGGGATTATACTGTATGGTCCTGTGTTCATGACCCACTGTAGACTGACATTGGTCTACACTTAGTAATGATGATCTGCAAACACACAACTTAAACAAGATATCAATTACAACTAAATTCATCTTAGTTCAAGGGTGACTTCAACAAATCTGGGCTATTGTGGATGCAATACCCAACAGTTGTTATCCTCGCCTGCTATCTCAACAATCGCATTCCCTCCACGGTTCTCCATAGCAAGACCCCTTCTCCATTCTCTACCCGGGCAAGGAACCCATTCCTCTCCCTCTCCGTATCTTTGGGTGTATGGCTTTTATGCATGCTCCGTCCGCTACCCGTGACAAGCTTTCCCCCTGTTCCACCAAATGTGTCTTTTTAGGTTACTCGACCACTCAAAAAGGCTATTATTGCTTTGACCCCGTTTTGCGCAAACAGTTTGTCTCCGCGGACGTCACCTTCTGTAAGAATGCATCCTACTTCTCTTCTCAATCCCTGCTTCCTCCTGATGTCTCTGACTCTCTACCATCACTATGTGTTCCTTCCACGCATATTGACGTCTCCCCTCCTATATCATCTCCTCCTCCGTCTCCTCCTCTCTCTGTTATACCCCCTTCTCCGCAACCGTCTCTCACTAGTCCCGGGCCAGCTTTCTCCGCCACGGACGCTCCAGTCACTGAGGTACGAGTCGACCTGGATCTTCCCATTACTCTTCACAAAGGGGTGCGGGCGTGTACCCAACACCCGCTTGCGGCTGTTGTTTCTTATGATCGGCTTACTCCTTCTCACAGGTGTTTTGCTTTGGCTATCTCAGCTATTACCACTTCCCGCACCTACAAGGAGGCTCTTGTTATTCCTCATTGGAAATCTGTAATGGATGAGGAAATCGCCACTCTTACTGAAAGGGGTACCTGGACCCTTGTTCCTCCACCGATAGGTACTGATGTGGTTGGCTGTCGCTGGGTGTTTGTTGTGAAGTTTCTCCCAGACGGCAATATGGAACGCTACAAGGCTCGACTGGTGGCCAAAGGCTTTATTCAGACTTATGGAGTTGAATACTTTGATACTTTCTCCCAAGTTGCTCGCCTTAGTACCAGCCAGGTTCTTCTCTCTGTGGCCGTCAACAGGGATTAAGCTATTTCCCAGCTTGATGTCAAGAATGCCTTTCTCTATGGGGATCTTCAGGAGGACGTCTACATGGAGAAACCTCCTAGGTATGTTGCTCAGGGGGAGACACGAGTATGCCAGTTGAAGAAGGATATCTATGGCCTAAAATAGAGCCCTCGGGCATGGTTCGACAAGTTTAGTGGCATTGTGGCTGCCATTGGCTTTACAAGAAGTTCGGTCGATCACTCATTGTTTATTCGCAAAACTTCATCGGACCTTGTAGTTTTGGCGGTGTATATGGATGATATTCTTCTTACCGGCGATGACCAGGCTGGGGTGGACTTGACAAAGAAACACCTCCATCAACATATAGTCACGAAGGATATGGGCTCCCCGAAATATTTTTTGGGGATAGAAATCTCTTGGAAGCCCGACTCGTTGGTTCTCTCCCAACGGAAGTATGCTCTTGATCTTCTACAAGAGACAGGATTGACCGGTGCCAAACCGGCCCGGTATCCCATGGCTACTAGAGAAGACAAAACATGGACAGATGACTCACCTTTTATATCCGATGCCACGAGGTATAGAAACTGGTGAGCAAACTCATTTATCTCACGGTGACCAGACCCTACATCGCCTATGCTGTAGGCAAGGTTAGTCATTTCATGCAAGCTCTCAGGAAATTTCATCTTCAATCTGCATTTAAGATATTAGAGTATGTCAAAGCAGCACTGGGAAAAGGGATACTCTTTCAGAAGCATGGTCATCTGAGAGTTGAAGCCTACTCAGACTGAAGCTATGTGGATGATAAAGGTGACCGTAAATCTACATCAGGTTTTTGCACATTTGTTGGAGGTAATCTTGTGAGTTGGAAGAGAAAGAAGTAGTCTGTTGTCTCAAGGTCCAGTGCAGAAGCCGAATATCGGAGTATAGCATCAACCATGTGTGAGTTAAAATGGTTGCGGGCTCTCATGCTTGACCTAGGAGAGGTCTACCACTATCCTCTTCCTATGTTCTGTGACAACAAGGCCGCTATAAACATATCCAAAAATCCGGTCTTCTATGAGAGAACGAAACATATAGAAGTCGACTGCCATTTCATCCGGGAAGAGGTCTTGAAGAGACAGATTTGCACTCCGTTCGTCACCTCCGACAAAGAGTTGGCGGATATCTTAACCAAGCCGGTTTCTACTTCCTTCTTCCACATTTGTGACAAGCTGGGCATGATTGATATCTATGCTCCAGCTTGAGGGGGAGTGTTGAAGTATGAGACTGGGCGGTCTGGCGGTCTAAGCCTGGCAGGTTGTAGACCACGCGGTCTAGTAGCTACTCTCCAGCAGTTTGATATCCAGGCTATTGCTGTTTGTAGTCTGGCGGTCTGGAGGTTTATCTCCGGTGGCTTGGAAACTGGGCGGTCTTGCGATTTCCTACCGCATCTCCCTCTCTTGTGTCTGGTATTGCCGAGCGGTTAGCCCATTGTCTAACCGCATGACTTGTTCAGTCTGCTTATTTCTAGCCGCTCAGATTCTGTATAATTTTAGTCCCACATTTTTAGTTTGTACTCTCTCTACTCTCCTCCATTCTATAAAAGGGAGGTCATACATTTGTAAATGATATCTTTTTGGATAATAAAACTTTCAATTATTCAAATTTCCGGCTTGTTTTTAGTTGTTTGTTCGCTACTTTTACACAGAGAAACGATGCAAATGGAAAGAAGCACTAGAAACTGCGGAAACAAGCCACAAACAACGCGACTAGAAAGCAAGGGAGGGAAGAATCTGGAAGAAGGGAGGGAAAAAGAAACCGCGTGATTACAAAATTCAAACCGCAAATAAGGCGAAGCAAACAAAATGGAGCAAAGGACAAGTTTTCCTCTGATACCATGTGAAAAATGAGAGAGAAATGTACAAGAGGTAAATAAACCACAAATCTTATTGCTCTAAAAAGGTAATCATTAAATAAGTATGCCCCCTTATTTATAGAAAATGGGGGAGGTGATAGAATACAAATGTGCAATACAAGATGTGTAACGTCCCAATTCGCGCTAGGCCCCTCGCACGTGTTCTGAGTCAAGAGACTCAACTCGGGCTCGGGGTACACCGACGTGAGGTGTCTGGTGCATAGAATAAGTGTAGGGTTGGGTTCAAGGTCACCCCAACCAGTAGCCGAGATGAGGGAACTCGGCTAAGTAAAAGTCGTCGAGAATGGAGGTTGATGCTCGTCGATCGTCGAGAATGGAGGACTGATTCTCGCCGATTCGACGGGTATCGGTGGTCGATACCCGCCGGACACAGAGCTGCAAGTAGACTAAGGGAAATTCGGCGAGAATGCTCGGCGATTCCCACCGATCGTCGAGTATCGCTGAGAATACTCAACGCAATCAACGCAGGATGTCCAGTAAAAAGGCTAAGGGAAAATCGTCGGGAATCATTGTTGATTCCCGACGAATTCGTCGAGAATGACCTGATGGTTCTCACCGATCGTCGAGAATGACCTGACGATTCTCGCCGATCGGCGAGAATGGCGACTGATTTCTGCCGAATTTTACTTGGGCGTTTTCTTCGCCCAGGCAGATTCGCCGGCTTGTACAGGCAGACTGAACCGGACTTCGGGATTCGTGCTGAATGATCCTTGGACCGGTCACTTCAAATGAAACCTAATTTGGGCGGTCCAATTAGAGAGTGACACGTGGCGGAAGGGGTTAGCCTAATATGTAATATAAAAAGGGAGTAAACCAAACCCTAGCCGATCGTTCTTGCCGAGCCGTCACCGTGCAAACCGACGGGAGCGGAGGAGGAGATATCGCGGGTCACCGGAGCCGAATTCTGGAGGAAAAGCTTCGCCGTTTCCGTGGAAGAACACTGCTAACGAAGCCAAGGATGCCGCCACGGAGAATAACGCGATCCATGGCCGGCAACGGAGGAAACGCCGGAAATGAGGTGAGTTTCCTCCCCTCTCCCTTGGTGCTAGATCTGTAGTTATTCTTAGGCGAGACATCGACTCAAAAGAGTCTTGATGTGTGAGATGAAGCTTTCTAGGAAGGCCATGCTAGAACTCGTGTTCTAAAGCTTAGTCATCTTCAACCTCTCCTCGCTTCAAAGTGATGATGGGGGTGGTCTCGTGAAGAGGAAATGGCCTCAGATGGAGAATAAGGGTAAAGGAACTTCTGGTTGCGATTTGGGGAAAATCGCTTGAGGTGGAAGATGAACGGATGCCGTTCACTTCGCTTCAAGATGCGTGCAGAATCTGTATTCTGCACGCAGCGACCTTCTTGGCTATTTTTAAGCAAGAAGGGGGCGGATCTGGGCTTTCGACTAAACATGAAAGTTGTAGCCTTTGAAATTACCTTTCCAACGAGTGGTTGCACGTTTCCATGCGATACCTGTAGCCACGGGAAAGTCTGTTTGAATCTGCTACGGTTGGAAGTTAATGCCCAGGAATTCTGTATCATGTACGCAGCAGACTTCGAGTTGCATTTCTGGTATGATGTGACCAGATTTGGGCCTTCGACTAAACACGAAAGTCGTAGCCGTTAAAATTATCTTTCCAACGGGTGGTGGCACGTTTTCAGGCGATACCTGTAGCCACGGGAATCCTCAGTCAAAGTTGCTAACCAGATTATATACGATTCTAGGTGATTATAATATGAACTTGGATTCGATGGAATAGATGTTGCAATTCATCTCGAGGTTGGGTGAATTCTTTTGTGTTAATCACCGAGGTAATGTGAAGATTGATGTTTGAGGACTTGAATTCCTATGCCGAGATGTTAATCAAGCCTAAGTGAATGAAAGGCTTTGTAATATTTGGTAGATCACTGTTATGCGCATCATCTATAATATATTGAATTCATTTGGAAGGATTTGTAAATGATTAAAACCATGACCAGGATGTACAATGGAATGATGGAAGGGAATGGATAGTCCAATGCTTAGAGTGTCGTCTCCCCACGGGTAGCATTGTGGAAGTTAACAAGTGCGGTGTAGACTGTCACTAATGGAAATGAGGTTGAGTTAGATAAAAATTGGACGGTTGGGCTTGGTCCTCGGTGTTCACGTCCCGAGGCTCCTTCCGTGTCAAGTGAACGGTTGGGCTTGGTCCTCGGTGTTCACGTCCCGAGGCTCCTTCCGTGCCAAGTGAACGGTTGGGCTTGGTCCTCGGTGTTCACGTCCCGAGGCTTCATCCGTATTTGTTGGATGGTTGGGCTTGGTCCTCGTGCTTACTCCGAGGCTCCTTCCATGCCATGAATTGTGGAATTGCATGTGGTGTGAGTCGACATGCGGTGTCGTGATCCCGAGTTAGGATAGTGTGGCAAGTCTACGGGCTCGCCAATCGTCACACCGATGGGAGTTGACAGTTAGACCTTGGGCGGTTGGGCTTGGTCCTCGGTGTTCACGTCCCGAGGCTCCTTCCGTGCCAAGTGAACGGTTGGGCTTGGTCCTCATGCTTATTTCCGAGGCTCCTTCCGTGTCATACCATAGGCCAGTCAGGGGCAAGGATCTTGGTGCATATTTACCCGAGAGAACCCGCTGAGCCGTAGTACGCAGGTGAGCTCCGCTGCTGTGTTCTTAGCGTTGAGGCGTACGGAGGCCTAGGCCAGGTAGTGTGGAGACTAGCCTAGTAGTGGAGATGCCCGCTCTACTGTCACCGTTTGGCCACGACGGTTGATGCCTGAGAGGTTAGCTACCTGCTCGAATAGTGGGAACTATAAGTCTGTGTCGACATAGCAGTGGAAATGAGGTTGAGCATGGGTGTGTCATTGCATTGCATACATAGCATTGCACTTCATTACATACACAAGACCCTCATCGTATAAGTTTGTATGGGCACTCCTATACGATGAGTTACTTTCTGCTGAACGACCCTCAACTTATATGCTTGTATAGGCATCCATATAAGTTGAGTTACTTACTATTCTAGTTATATACTCTCTTGTTGCTGTAGTTTGTAGATTTGAAATAAGAGCTTGTTTATTATACACTGCTGATGTTGCTGCTTATATCATGTATACTCATTTCACCTATTGTACTACTGTTATTTATATATTGTACCTGTTCCTTTCTCCGCCCGGTACCGAGGAGTTGCCGGGGGAGCGGATGTGAAACCACTTAGTCTTTTTGACTAACGGTTGCTACGTCTTCCTTTTTAGGAGGAAACCCCGCAGGTGGAGCAGCAGGCTATGCAGACGGACAGCCAGGCCAGGGTGACAGGGCCTGAAGGGACGGTACCGTCGCTACCGTCGGTTACAGATGTGAGTGAGAGAGAGATTAAGTTGTAGCCCTTCGGGGCAATTCTGTTTACGTACTCTGATATTAGAAGCTTGTTGTAGCTTCTTTATTTATGATATTATGGACATATGCTTGGTGTGGATTTGACTTTCATATTATTATGGTTGGGTTGGCATTTATCTGTTGATATTGTTGGTAGCCGGCAGAATAGGCGTCTTGTGGTACAGGCTAGCCTAAGTGCTAGTGTTACCGCAAGGCGGCTGTTCTGGGCATAAGACCCCTCTCGTGTCGTGTCTTGTGTTCCGGGAGGGGGGCCTTACAAATGGTATCAGCTTGCTACGATCCTCTAAGGCGAAGTCACTTAACAATGGTACCACCCCCGTTTGATTGGTCAGTTTGGGGACAAGCTGACTTAGCGGAAGCAGTGGTGTGCCCATATGTAATTCACACTAAGTTGTCCATCTTTAACCTTAGATTAGCCAACCTAACCCTAAGTTTGTACCTTATGTGTAGATCCCAGCACTTGTTGAGCCAGTAAGGGGTACCCCCGCCCCGTCCGTACCTACACAATTCCAACAATCAGAGCTGGGGAAGACGCTCACAGCTATTCTGGACGCCTTTAGGTCTCAATCTCAGCAGACACATGTACAACAACAAGGTCCGGGATCTAGTTGGTTAAGCATTTTCCGAGCTCTCTCCCCTCCCGCTTATGTTGGGACAGAGTCGGCAATGCGTACGGAAGAGTGGCTCGACACTATACAAGAGTTGTTGGCAGGAATAAGATGCCCAAACAACATGGCGGTGACCCTTGTGGTGACACTCTTAGAGCTGCACGCCAAAAGGTGGTGGAAGTCCCTCATGGGCTCCACTTTTCGTGGAAGAGTGTACACGGACATTAGTTGGAGCGAATTCTCCGAAGCCTTCTTAAAGCATTTCATCCCCTCGGCCGCTCGGGATGGCCTGGAAGAGTCATTTTTGCAACTTAAGCAAGGGTCCATGTCGGTGACGGAGTACCAACGGGAGTTTCAGCACCTGGCTAGATTCGCTGACTCCTATGAGCTGGATGATAGAGGGTACGCCAAAAGATTCTACAAAGGCTTGTGAGACCCCCTAAGGCAAGCCCTTTTGTTTATAGCGGACTCTAGTCTGGCGGAGATTATTGATATGGCGAAGAGATTGGAAGCGGACCACTTGGGAAGTGGTAAGAGGCCAGCAGAGGGCGTGATAGAAGCCGGCCCCAGCAACAGAAGGAGGTTTGACAACAAAAGAGGAAGAGGATATCGGAGGGGTGGCGGGCGTTTTCCCCAGAACTTTGGAGAGGAGCGCCCGGTCCCCCAACCGCCAGCATTACCTCCACCTCCACGGTTTCAGCAACATGACGGAAGGTAGGAATGGGTATGCTTCGAATGCAACCAACCGGGCCACATTCGACGCTACTGCCCACAACTGTTTGGTGATGCGCCTCTTGCTTTCCCTCCAGTAGCCCCTCGGGGGTGGGGATATGTGCGTGGTCGAGGACGAGGACCACGAGGAAGAAACCTCGGACCCGCTCGAGATCAGATGTATGCCCTGGACATGAATCAAGAACGGAACCCTCAAGAGATGATTACAGGTACGATTCGAATTGGTCATTTTGCTTTCATTAATATCCTCTAGTTGCTTGAGATATACTAGACATCTAGCTTGAGTATTATTAATGACACTTAGGCACCGTGATGGTCGGCGGGAAACCGGCTCATACGTTACTCGATACCGGTGCCTCACATTCATTCGTGTCTGAAGACTTCATCAAAGATATACACGGAGTGCAATATTTCACTGGTATTGCTCGAAGAGTACGCCTCCCAGACAGATCTGAGATGACGGCAACCGCAAAGTGTGAGTTAGAGATAGCCATTGGGGAAAGACCTTTGATACCCCTACCACAATTTTGAGAATACCAGAGTTCGACCTCATCCTAGGTATGGCGTGGCTAGATTGGCACCATGCGAGAATCGACTATGCGGAGAAGCGTATCTATTTGAGACATGGGGATACTGATGTAGTCTTCCAAGGTATAAATTTCGCACCACGAATCTTGTTATCCTCAATCCAGACCTTGAAAGCTCATATGAGAGGGGATGAAGTCTACATGATACGATTCGAACTAAAGGAAATGAAGTTAGATGTGAAGGATGTGCGGGTAGCACGGGACTTCCCTGAGGTATTTCCCGAGAAACTGCCAGGGTTACCCCCGCATAGAAAAGTGGATTTTCAAATTAAGCTTGTACCAGGAGCTAAGCCTGTCTCCAGGACCCCTTATCGGATGGCTCCAAAAGAACTTGCGGAGTTTAGAGTGCAATTGCAGGAGTTGGTAGAATCAGGGTTTGTTCGCCCCAGCTCGTCGCCTTGGGGAGCTCCTGTTCTATTCGTCAAGAAGAAGGATGGAACCCTGCGTTTATGTATAGACTATCGGGAACTCAACCGACTGACAGTACGGAACACCTACCCGTTACCTCGGATCGATGAGTTGTTCGACCAACTGGTGGGAGCGCATTGGTTCTCCAAGTTAGACTTGCGCTCGGGGTACTACCAATTGAGAATACAGGAGGATGATATACAGAAAACGGCTTTCAGCTCAAGGTACGGCTTATATGAGTTTACAGTGATGCCGTTTGGACTCACAAATTCCCCATCGGCTTTCATGAGCTTGATGAATAAAGTGTTTAAGACCTATCTAGATGTCTTCGTCATTGTGTTCATTGACGACATCCTAGTCTACTCGAAGACGGAGGAAGAGCATGTCGGACATTTGGCCTTAGTTCTAGAGAAGCTAAAGGAGCACGCCCTGTTCGCTAAGTTTAGCAAGTGTGAATTCTGGCTTAAGGAGGTTGCTTTCTTGGGCCATGTAATCAGTGGGGCAGGACTAGCTGTGGATCCAGCCAAGGTGCGCGCTGTGAAGGAGTGGTCACCTTTGAAGTCGGCGGCCGATGTGAGGAGTTTTCTTGGACTTGCCGGATACTACCGCAAGTTCGTAAAAGGATTCTCCAAGATTGCCCTCCCGCTTACTTCCTTGACAAAGAAAGGAGTGCTATTTGAGTGGACTCCCCAGTTTGAAGCGGCATTCCAGGAATTGAAGGATAGACTTACCTCCGCCCCCATCCTTGTCCTTCCGTCTGGGAAGGAAGGATTTCAAGTTTATACGGATGCGTCTTATCAGGGTTGGGAGCGGTGTTGATGCAGCACGGGCACGTAATTGCTTATGCTTCAAGACAATTGAAGAAGCATGAAATCAATTACCCGGTGCATGATTTGGAGCTAGGAGCAGTGGTGTTCGCCTTGAAGGTATGGAGGCATTATCTATACGGCGTCCACTGCGAAATCTTCTCGGACCATAAAAATCTGAAGTACGTCCATACCCAGAAGGAATTGAACTTAAGACAACGACGGTGGTTAGAGTTTCTATGCGACTATGAGTTCACCTTGAACTACCACCCCGGAAAAGCAAACTCGGTAGCCGATGCGTTGAGTAGGAAAGTACCCGGCTCGAGCCCAGAATCTCGATTGATGAGCATGGAGTTGGCACGGATGATCGAGGAGATGGACATCACCTTAATATTTAAGGCTTCTTCGGAATATACGGAGTACCTATCCAGCATGAGCATAGTTTGTGATATCCGGGGCCGAATCCGAGTGGAGCAAGGATTAGATGCGGCTTTGGCCCCGGCAATAAAGTTAATAGAAGACGGGACTACCGACGAATACACACAAAAGGACGGCCTCGTTTACTTTCGCGGCCTACTCTACATTCCCAAAGGTGGCAGAATCCGGGAGGATATTATGAGAGAAGCACATTGCTCTCAATATTCTGTGCACCCAGGAATTTCAAAGATGTACGCCGGCTTACGAAAGACGATGTGTTGGCCAGGGATGAAGAAAGATGTCCGGTACTTTGTCACGCATTGTGAAGCCTGCCAAAGAGTGAAGGCGGAATATAGGAGCCCTGGTGGCCTGTTGCAGTCATTGCCAATCCCCGAATGGAAGTTCGAGGATATATCCATGGACTTCGTACATGGTCTACCTCGCTCCCGCTCAGGGAATGATTCAGTATGGGTGATCGTTGATCGCCTGACGAAGGTTGTCCGGTTCATTCCTATGAAGAAGGAGGCTCACGTGGATGTCTTGGTACGCCTGTTTGTGGAACAATTTGTACGGTATCACGGCGTACCTAAGATGATAGTTTCGGATCGTGATGGTCGTTTCACCTCCAAGGAATGGAAGGCAGTACAGACGTATTTGGGCTCACGTCTTACCTTCAGTACCGCATTTCATCCTCAGACGGACGGACAGTCTGAGCGGACCATCCGAACATTGGAAGATCTGTTGAGGTTGTGTGTGATAGATAGGGGAGAGCCGTGGAAAGGCTCTTGCCCTTGGTGGAAATTCTCCTATAACAATAGCCATCAAGCTAGTATTGGCATGGCGCCCCATGAAGCCCTATATGGAAGGAGGTGTAGGACCCCCTTGTCTTGGGTGCAAGATGAAGACCCGAAGACTTTGGGAATTGAGTACATGGATGACACTGATGCGGTGGTTAGGCTAATAAGGGATCGCATGTTGGAGGCTCAAAGTAGGCAGGCGAAGTATTACAATGCAAGGCACCGTATGGTGGAATTTCGAGTGGGTGATAAGGTGTTTCTAAAAATTCGGCCGATGCATGGAGTGTCACGAGTGCGAGGAGTGAAGAAGCTCAGTCCACGGTATGTTGGGCCCTATGTCATATTGGAAAGAGTTGGCCCTTTGGCCTACCGGCTGGAGCTACCGCCCGAGCTAGAGAATCTCCACGATGTGTTCCATGTGTCGTCGCTTCGGACGGCGCTGTTGCGGCCCGAACAATACATCCCCACAACTGATGGTACTGTGGCGTCTGACAGATCTGTGCGACTAGAGCCGGTGCGGATCGTTGATAATGAGATAAGAACCTTGCGCCGCAAAAGTGTCCCTTTGGTAAAAGTGTTATGGTCTAATCATAGGAAGGAGGAATTCACATGGGAGCCAATGGATTTGATGCAAAGACGCTACCCGGAGTTGTTTACTTCAGGTAACTTTATTTAAAAACATATTTGGTTTTCTGTATGCTTTACTCCCCACGACCTCAGCCTGATTTCGGGGACGAAATCTTTTTATTTTGTTTATAGGATTTGTAACGTCCCAATTCGCGCTAGGCCCCTCGCACGTGTTCTGAGTCAAGAGACTCAACTCGGGCTCGGGGTACACCGACGCGAGGTGTCTGGTGCATAGAATAAGTGTAGGGTTGGGTTCAAGGTTACCCCAACCAGTAGCCGAGATGAGGGAACTCGGCTAAGTAAAAGTCGTCGAGAATGGAGGTTGATGCTCGTCGATCGTCGAGAATGGAGGACTGATTCTCGCCGATTCGACGGGTATCGGCGGTCGATACCCGCCGGACACAGAGCTGCAAGTAGACTAAGGGAAATTCGGCGAGAATGCTCGGCGATTCCCACCGATCGTCGAGTATCGCTGAGAATACTCAACGCAATCAATGCAGGATGTCCAGTAAAAAGGCTAAGGGAAAATCGTCGGGAATCATTGTTGATTCCCGACGAATTCGTCGAGAATGACCTGACGGTTCTCACCGATCGTCGAGAATGACCTAACGATTCTCGCCGATCGGCGAGAATGGCGACTGATTTCCGCCGAATTTTACTTGGGCGTTTTCTTCGCCCAGGCAGATTCGCCGGCTTGTACAGGCAGACTGAACCGGACTTCGGGATTCATGCTGAATGATCCTTGGACCGGTCACTTCAAATGAAACCTAATTTGGGCGGTCCAATTAGAGAGTGACACGTGGCGGAAGGGGTTAGCCTAATATGTAATATAAAAAGGGAGTAAACCAAACCCTAGCCGATCGTTCTTGCCGAGCCGTCACCGTGCAAACCGACGGGAGCGGAGGAGGAGATATCGCGGGTCACCGGAGCCGGATTCTGGAGGAAAAGCTTCGCCGTTTCCGTGGAAGAACACTGCTAACGAAGCCAAGGATGCCGCCACGGAGAATAACGCGATCCATGATCGACAACGGAGGAAACGCCGGAAATGAGGTGAGTTTCCTCCCCTCTCCCTTGGTGCTAGATCTGTAGTTATTCTTAGGCGAGACATCGACTCAAAAGAGTCTTGATGTGTGAGATGAAGCTTTCTAGGAAGGCCATGCTAGAACTCGTGTTCTAAAGCTTAGTCATCTTCAACCTCTCCTCGCTTCAAAGTGATGATGGGGGTGGTCTCATGAAGAGGAAATGGCCTCAGAGGGAGAATAAGGGTGGAGGAACTTCTGGTTGCGATTTGGGGAAAATCGCTTGAGGAGGAAGATGAACGGATGCCGTTCACTTCGCTTCAAGATGCGTGCAGAATCTGTATTCTGCACGCAGCGACCTTCTTGGCTATTTTTAAGCAAGAAGGGGGCGGATCTGGGCTTTCGACTAAACATGAAAGTTGTAGCCTTTGAAATTACCTTTCCAACTAGTGGTTGCACGTTTCCATGCGATACCTGTAGCCACGGGAAAGTCTGTTTGAATCTGCTGCGGTTGGAAGTTAATGCCCAGGAATTCTGTATCCTGTACGCAGCAGACTTCGAGTTGCATTTCTGGTATGATGTGACCAGATCTGGGCCTTCGACTAAACACGAAAGTTGTAGCCGTTAAAATTATCTTTCCAACGGGTGGTGGCACGTTTTCAGGCGATACCTGTAGCCACGGGAATCCTCAGTCAAATTTGCTGACCAGATTATATACGATTCTAGGTGATTATAATATGAACTTGGATTCGATGGAATAGATGTTGCAATTCATCTCGAGGTTGGGTGAATTCTTTTGTGTTAATCACCGAGGTAATGTGAAGATTGATGTTTGAGGACTTGAATTCCTATGCTGAGATGTTAATCAAGCCTAAGTGAATGAAAGGCTTTGTTATATTTGGTAGATCACCGTTATGCGCATCATCTATAATATGTTGAATTCATTTGGAAGGATTTGTAAATGATTAAAACAATGACCAGGATGTACAATGGAATGATGGAAGGGAATGGATAGTCCAATGCTTAGAGTGTCGTCTCCCCACGGGTAGCATTGTGGAAGTTAACAAGTGCGGTGTAGACCGTCACTAATGGAAATGAGGTTGAGTTGGATAAAAATTGGACGGTTGGGCTTGGTCCTCGGTGTTCACGTCCCGAGGCTCCTTCCGTGCCAAGTGAACGGTTGGGCTTGGTCCTCGGTGTTCACGTCCCGAGGCTCCTTCCGTGCCAAGTGAACGGTTGGGCTTGGTCCTCGGTGTTCACGTCCCGAGGCTTCATCCGTATTTGTTGGATGGTTGGGCTTGGTCCTCGTGCTTACTCCGAGGCTCCTTCCATGCCATGAATTGTGGAATTGCATGTGGTGTGAGTCGACACGCGGTGTCGTGATCCCGGGATAAGGATAGTGTGGCAGGTCTACGGGCTCGCCAATCGTCACACCGATGGGAGTTGACAGTTAGACCTTGGGCGGTTGGGCTTGGTCCTCGGTGTTCATGTCCCGAGGCTCCTTCCGTGCCAAGTGAACGGTTGGGCTTGGTCCTCATGCTTATTTCCGAGGCTCCTTCCGTGTCATACCATAGGCCAGTCAGGGGCTAGGATCTTGGTGCATATTTACCCGAGAGAACCCGCTGAGCCGTAGTACGCAGGTGAGCTCCGCTGCTGTGTTCTTAGCGTTGAGGCGTACGGAGGCCTAGGCCAGGTAGTGTGGAGACTAGCCTAGTAGTGGAGATGCCCGCTCTACTGTCACCGTTTGGCCACGACGGTTGATGCTTGAGAGGTTAGCTACCTGCTCGAATAGTGGGAACTATAAGTCTGTGTCGACATAGCAGTGGAAATGAGGTTGAGCATGGGTGTGTCATTGCATTGCATACATAGCATTGCACTTCATTACATACACAAGACCCTCATCGTATAAGTTTGTATGGGCACTCCTATACGATGAGTTACTTTCTGCTGAACGACCCTCAACTTATATGCTTGTATGGGCATCCATATAAGTTGAGTTACTTAATGTTCTAGTTATATACTCTCTTGCTGCTGTAGTTTGTAGATTTGAAATAAGAGCTTGTTTATTATACACTGCTGATGTTGCTGCTTATATCATGTATACTCATTTCACCTGTTGTACTACTGTTATTTATATATTGTACCTGTTCCTTTCTCCGCCCGGTGCCGAGGAGTCGCCAGGGGAGCGGATGTGAAACCACTTAGTCTTTTTGACTAACGGTTGCTACGTCTTCCTTTTTAGGAGGAAACCCCGCAGGTGGAGCAGCAGGCTATGTAGACGGACAGCCAGGCCAGGGTGACAGGGCCTGAAGGGACGGTACCGTCGCTACCATCGGTTATAGATGTGAGTGAGAGAGAGATTAAGTTGTAGCCCTTCGGGGCAATTCTGTTTACGTACTCTGATATTAGAAGCTTGTTATAGCTTCTTTATTTATGATATTATGGACATATGCTTGGTGTGGATTTGACTTTCATATTATTATGGTTGGGTTGGCATTTATCTGTTGATATTGTTGGTAGCCGGCAGAATAGGCGTCTTGTGGTACAGGCTAGCCTAAGTGCTAGTGTTACCGCAAGGCGGCTGTTCTGGGCATAAGACCCCTCTCGTGCCGTGTCTTGTGTTCCGGGAGGGGGGCCTTACACGATGTGGGAGTGAACTTAAGCCGAGTGGCTTGTGCAGTTTTATATATACAAACCACACACTACACAAAATACAATAAAACACCTTGTAACCACTAAAGAAGACAGTTAGACAAGCCGCCAGGCCGCACGTACGGGTTGCCACCAAACTGCAGTGCGGCTACCCATCACTTCACTATTGCGGCTTCAATCAGAAAGCTGCGACTTAACAAGACCGATGCGGCTAAAACCTAAACCACAGCTGCGACCTCCTGCTAGGCCGACGCAGTTTAACCCCAGATCACTGATGTGGCTCCATATAGGTTGTTGTGGCTTCACCAGACTACTGTGGCTAATCAACCAGACCACTGATGCGGCTAACAACCGAGGAATTACTGCGGCCTCAAACTAGCCCGCTGGACAACCATCCCAATAACTTGATGTGCCAAACCGCCAGAAGCCCAACTAGATAGGCCGATGTGGCTAGAATTGCTAACCACCCGAACTAAGTTCCAACAGTATATATAGGAAGCTTCATAGAACTGAGTTCTCTATGAGATTTTGAAGCTATGAGATCTGATATATATCAACCACCCTTAGGATCTTTTTCTGACTATTAGGTCTTTCTTTGAATAACCTCCCTCTAATACCACTTGAAAGATAAATCTGTGGGTAGTTAATCACCTAGAGGGGGTGAATATGTGTCTTTTAAATTTCTTTTTCACTTATACTAAAGATTCAACAAATACTTGAAAATAAAACATTCACAATAACACATCACAAGCAATCCACAGAACATAGAGATTTTATAGTGGTTCCCCTATCTAGGGTACATCCACTTTCCCCCTTCTTCCTCACTAGCAATGTGCTAGATAAGGTTATATCTCTTCCTCTTTAACTCAGATCAACAGATCTTACAAACTCAGTTTCTTTCTAGAAACCTACACCTCAGACCAACAGGTCCTACCTCAGAGATCCACCCAATCTCCTACCTTAGGTTCCTTACCTCAGACTATATAAGTCTTACACCTCAGTGATCCCACACAAATCACCTACCTCAGGTCCCTCAAGAACCCTACCTCAGCCTTTATAAATCAGGCTTACAACTCAGAGAATATATCTCCTACCCACTCAGATCTCAAAGAGATCTTACAAAATAAAGAGGAAAATGATAAAGAAAGTTATCTCAGAAAACAGTAACTTTAAGATCTGACTTATCTGAGAATTCAGATTCTTCAATTCAGCAGCACAGGATTGGTTCTTAATGATCAGACTGGCTGAAATGATTCTTCATTGGATCTGTAATGTTCTTGATGATTATCGGCTTAATTTCCTTGAAAAAATTGTAGAACAAATCCACCTTAATCCTCTGATCAACTTTTTGAAAGGATCAGAATACTTTCTTGAAGACATGCGTCTTTCTACTCCTTGGAGTTGTCGCCCTTCCCCGACTTAGCAAAAATCAGATGAGAAAATTGATTCCTTCCTCCTTCTTTGTGTAGATGACCCCTCTATTTATAGCCTTCGCGAAGTGCTGGCTTCTGATTGATGATATCATACTTCAAGTTTTCCTTCAAATAGATTCTGATGAGATGTCAAGTGACTGTAGCTGACATGACTCTTCTGACTTTACTTGACACTCAGCTTTGTCGACTCTGTATAACTTCAGGATCATAAGTGTCGAGAAATCCCAAGTGTCTCGACGCAATATAACTTAGTGTTCTTAGAAGGTGTCGAGACATCTTAGCAGTCTCGACACATCTGTACTTGATAGAATTTCCAGGCTAAACTTGACGGTGTCAAGACAGTTGACTTGTCTCGACACAACTGTTTGCTGAGTGTTGACATCCTTAAATCTGCACTATTTTGAGATAGTTGAATTATCTCGACACTACAGTCTGCTGGGTGTCGACATCTGCTATAAATCTTCACTATGTCGAGACAG
The DNA here is from genome assembly GCA_039513925.1 of Platanthera zijinensis. NCBI lineage: Eukaryota > Viridiplantae > Streptophyta > Magnoliopsida > Asparagales > Orchidaceae > Platanthera > Platanthera zijinensis. The sequence continues at coordinate 111,991,260 of CM077095.1, read as the reverse complement.
TTGAATTGTCTCGACACTACAGTCTACTGGGTGTCGACATTTATAAGTCTACATTTCAGTTGTTCATTGTGTCGAGACAGTTATATTGTCTCGACACTACTGTCCTGAGGTTTAAGGTGTCGAGATATCTGAGTTGTCTCGACACTACTGACTTTCAAGGTGTCGAGATAACTGAATTATCTAAACACAGCTGTCTTGTATCTTTCTGATCTCAATACTTCTCCTACAAAGGTGTCGACATAATTGTGAAGTATGTCAATACTTTTGTACTTAGTCATTTCTTCTACGCTGCAACTTGTTGGGCTTTGACTGTCCTGACTTCACTCAGCATTATTAGTTATATGGCATTGAGTGAACTGGCTTCACTCAAAGCTTGTGGACTTAGTCAAATTTCTTCAGTAACTTCCTTGATATATGGTGTTGTGTGAGCTTGCTTTACTCAATGCTTGTGGACTTAGAGAATTTCCTGCCTTTCCAATCAGCTTCTTTGAGTCCACTTGTGAATGTCACTTGGACCACCTGTCTAATTAATATGGCATAGACTAACCTGCATGCATGAACTGAAACATACATCAAATACATACTTGTGTATATCATTGACTGGAAAGAGCTTCTTCAAATCAAGTACATTGTTTTTAATGTACCCAACAGTATTGGAACCTCTGCCTCCTCGACTCTTCCCTTATTCTTGATTTTTCTTATATTAATGATTTTCATGTAGAATATGAGTCGTTGCAATCAAACTTTGAGAATCCTTAAACTAATATTTATTCTACTCATTTTAATTTATGAATTATGAGTTATTTCTTATGAGTCTAAATTTTATTTCTTAACTTATTTTGATTTGAATCATATATTATTTAGAGTATGTTTTTAGGAGTAATCTTTTTGGAAATGTCCCATGAAATCTTCTCATACTTACGAATTAGTTTTGTTCGGGTCGAGCAAAAGCATTAGTATGGGGTATTTAATAACACTTTATAAATTTTTATTTAATAATTGGTTTTATTTTAATTACTTTTTGTTTAAATAAACTCTAATTGACTTCTTTTTATAATTTAGTGTATTTTGGGTTGTAATTATCAAATTAGAGCTAACTTGAGAATTTTGGGCACTTTTTGGAAAGTTTTGAAAAAGTTGAAAGTTACACGCCCTAATCACGAGCGTGACTAATCCCATGCACCATACTCGTTCTCCAGCACACTAGACAAGACGCTACGGCAAATTAAATTTACACGCCCTTGTCACGGGCATGATAGGGAGCGTGTCCAACAAACTAAGGGCATGACCAGGTTTTCAATCCAGTTGTTTGCACTGGCATGATATTATAGCAAACACGTCATGGGTACATGCGTGACCAGAGGGCGTGACACCTTCCCAAATCGACGGATTAAATGTAGATCACTCTGTTTCCCATCATTTTTCAGACTTGGTCAAGACACGCCCTAGGTCATGGGCATGACTTAGGGGCGTGACCCGCCGGTTATTAACTTTGGCATTCTCTCTCCCAGCATTTCCCAGGGTTTTTATGGCGGCAGTTCCGTACTAGACATGCCATGGTCACATGCGTGACTCCCCGCTGAAAATTCTATAAATACCAGCAATATTCTTGAGCTGAGGAGAGGAGATTTTGGGGCTAAATTGTTGTAATTCTTGTTAGTTCTAGTTGTATTTCTCATTTCTAGTTATTAGTATAGCTTTTGTATTTTTATTCCTAGTATAACACTTTTTCAATTCAAGCTCTTTGCACTTAGTAATTATATCTCTCCCTACTTTCATATGTAATTCCCCCCATCATGATGAGTAGCTAAATTCCCTTAGCACTTAATCATGATAAACTTTGAAATAAAATAAATAGTACTTTATCTCTTTTTAAATTAACAAGCTCTCTATTTTCTCTCTTTGATTTATCTTTGATTAATTGGCTTTGAATTCTTATTTCCTGAACTTATTTTCTGATCTAAGATCCACTTCTAGTTTACAAAGAGGTTGTGAATGCGAGGAGATCATTTAAGGATAAGTATAAGGTGAATATGCTTTTCGATTTTAGATCCTTATTCTAGTTTATCGAGATGTTGTGAATACGCGAAGATCGCTCAAAGATAAAGGGAGTTATGTATAATCCTCGAGATAAGATGATATAGATCTTTCAGATTGGGGTTAAACCCAATAATGGGGTTCACCGCCTAAAGTAAGCTTAAGAGTATTGACTGGTCTAGGGGTCTTAATCGATTCACCTAAGGTTAGTTGATAGCATATTCTCGAGAGAAGCGCTTTCATAAATTGGGGACCTCCATGGTCGAAGTTGCATATTTTGAGAGTTTGCAATTTAATCTTTCAGTAAAGTTTATTTTATTCAAAAAGATTTTAGATCAAGTGCTAGTATTTATCTCATCATTTTTATCTTAATATTTTCAATCACTTTTTCTTTTAGTTTGTTAAATCAGGCAACCCTTTTGTTAGATAAAATAATATCTCTTCCGTGTGAGTATAAGTAATCGACAGACCCGAGGAATATGACACTTGATTCTATACTGCAAATGATAGGTGCTCTTGCCTTATCGGGTTACGCTCTAACAAGCGTTAGAACTATTTATTAGTATAAGAGACCCATAAGAACCCCATCTAATGAAGCCAAGAAAATCTCGACTCCAAAATTCGGATCAACGCAGCTAAAGGTTAATGATCCTGCGCTCATGGTTAAAGGCCTGACGGAAAAAGAGTAAGGAGTTTAGGCAACACTAAGAGGACCCCAGGCGCTGTGGCTGGGAGGTCTTAACATGCACCTGAATGCTTAGAAGAAGCTTTCCCACCACAACCAAAAATGGTCGAGTACGGTGCAAGGGGGACAATAACTGGCGTCTTGTCTCTTCGGAGAAAGGATCCAAAAGCTCAACTAAAAGTCCAAGGAAAGAGGTGACGACTATCTATAATGCTCATAATGCCTAACATAGTTATTAGTCGGATGTCGCCTGCTAGGCGAGTATTACTTCTGCTCGCCACTGTTACTAATCGAAACTTGCCTAGATAAAAAGGTCTTTGATTCTCAGCTGCGCTGCTGGGTGGGCGCGCAACCTGGCGAGTATGATTCTCGCTTGAATCTAAGGGTCCCCTTATTCCCCATGCTGGTCATTGACTGCTAATCGGGTCTTCATATGTTGATGCTTCTTGTTGACTACTTATCGTTGACCATTGAACTTTGGCGAATAAGGGTTGTACATAATTCCTGCTCTTTTAGAGCAACCTAGGAGCTCAGAAATAAACGTCCTACCATGCATTCTACAAGGCCCTTGGCTAGCTCTCATCCCTACGATGCCCAAGGTACACCCCCCTCCGACATCTATAAATAGAGGAGGAGGGGATGACCCTCGGGCTCCGCTTTTTGACTTCTGCAAGATGGTCTACACCACTAAAGAAGTCGCCAAGAAGTTCTACATCCTGGGAAGCATCCTAGGTACTCGGATTCGGCCTTCTGATATGCATGAACGGGAAGTTCATGACGAGGAAGGTGATTGCTGGAGGAAGAAGAAGCCGAAGAAGGATCCTCCTGCTGAAGAGGAGTCTGCTACGCCAAATGAAGATCTTACAAACCCTGCGGAGTCTTCTACTACTCTGGGTACGACTAAGGATATGCTGAACCAGATGGAACTAGGTGAGGATATTGATGTCCCGAGGGATGACTCCACTCTCCCTGAAGACCAGACCAAAACTCTTGCCTCCACACCACTGGTGCAAGCCGAGGTGGTACAACCCAGCGAGGTACTGTCCATCCCTCCTAATACTACTGACATCACTCCTACTGCCGAGATGCCCGGCTCTTCCTCCACTCCCTCCGAGGTTGATTGATCCTCTAGAGTGGTGTATTCCGAACTCAGTACAGTAACTACTCACAAAAGATTGTTCTCGAGATATCGCTTCCTGGTTCTTTCCCTTGACGAGCTTCAGTGACTCTGTAGTTAGTACGTCAATGGTGGACCTTGCCCGTAGGAGTAGCGGTCTAATGAGTTATGGCCTTCCGCCTAGTACCTCGCACCTTCACATAATACGACTTCACCTTTGTTTCGGTCAGCTGACCCATAATCTGCACACCAGCCACCTAGCCGAGAATTCCCTAACTCTGATGCCTCTTTGCTCGAACACTCTACCTTCCCAAGGAGTTATTGGGAACGTACCACCTCTCCCGCCATCCCGACCTAGCAAGAATAGGAGAGGTCAGCCCTCTAATCCGCCTACCTATGCTGATCGTTGGCATCTAGGATTTCGGGGGAAGGGTCTGGCTAAATCACATGTTGTTACATCCTCGCAACCTTCGGAGCTCTAAGAGACAATGCGATGTTCGCTTTGTCGGGCACCGGGATACATACCATCGAAGTCAATATCCTCAGCGGACACAGGTCTCGTCCAGGTGAACTCCTCCTCACCGAGAACACCTATCCCCTCATTGCGAGTCTCCTATTTGTGTGCGATCTCCACCTCGCGCCGAGTATCGGCGGACCGGCTCTATGCGTTGGTAACGATTATTGTCTTATTCTTCACTGACTCTCCTCACCACATGTGCTGAAAATGGGCTACTCTTTTTGTAGGTCATACTGCTTCTCCCGGGGGAGCGTTGATCGATGCCATCAGGCTCCCTCTATGCGAGTATCAAGAGAAAGTGGCCTCAGCCTATCTCTACCTCGAGATAAAGTTTGATTAGCTTGTGATCTGCGAACCTTGCTAACACCTGGCTCGACTGAAAATCATGTATCCATGATAGAGGAAGCCGAGGAGCGCAAGAACCTCACGGAGTCTCTCTACTCCTCAATAAACTATCTTAACCAATGCCTCGCGATGGTAGAGAACTGGCAGGAGATAATACACAACAAGCTCTACAGGATTCAGGTGAGTATCGGATCGGTGGGGCGTCTGGAGAATATGTATGAAGACCTCTTGTGTTGAGAGGAATTCTACAGCAGGTGAACGAGCTCGTACGAAAGCTGCACGATTGAAGGTGGTCTGGGTGACATGCTCAATAGAGTGATCGTCTGGGGAACCTGCACGACCCTTAAATTCTTCTTGTTTTAATTCTGTGAGTTTCCCTTTGGCTTTGTAATAATTATGATTTGATATTCTTCCTTTCTATACGAATATTATTTGAGAAGCTCACTCTGCCGAGTAATTTATTTGTGCTTATCTCTTGCTTTGTCTTACATATAGGCGATAATCTTCCTTCTATGTTGGCAAGTATCGATAGGTAGGTCGCTAGGCTCATTCTCGATGTAATCGACTTTCTATCCCTTTTGTGAGTATGTAGGTCGCTTCTGACGTTCATGCTCGAAACTTTCTCATACTTGGCAGGATACTCGATGTCGATCACTGTCGCGGAAACGCACTACCCCCTACTTCGCTTTTGTCTATAAATAGTAGGGCAGGGGGCGAAATGGCGCTGATTTTTTGGGACCTTCATCTTTGCTCTCTTACTGTTGCTCGCTTATGATTGCTCCCTTCTTCAAAGTCACTAGTCGCTTCCCCCTGTCAAAATGGTTTCCGCCGAGGACACCCATGCTTGAAAAGTCAACCATGTCGCAGTTTTTAAGGCCGCAATCTTCAAGAAACTTATCACCGACTCCGCTGACCTTGAAGATTTCAAAGACCGATTCTTCCCTTCTACCGATGAGATTTTTCGCGCGAGAATACCTCGTACACACAAGCGAATAAACTCGTTCTTCATTTACCGAATAGCACTGCCTATTCATCGTGGCTTGAATTCTACAAGATCCACCTGCACTTTGGACTTATGCGAGCATAGATCAATCCCAACGGTGTGGCAATCATCGTTGGGTACCTCTCCTACCTGAGATCAGAGGAGATATTCTTCGACATGGCGACCTTCAATAAGATATTCAACATTGGGGTGACGAAGTATGGGATCATCTTCTTTTAAAGCCACACATGTACAGTAGTTGGAACTATGAATAAGGTACACTGTTGGACAAAGCGGTTTGTGATCCTCAGCGGCACAGTTGGTGACATCCTATTTTCCCCGCAATAACTACCGAACGAGGTTTTAAACACCCCTATCTTGGAGGGACCTACCAAGAACTTGTGAGTTGCCTTCATCGACAGGAGGCCTGATGTCACATACTGGCAGTGGGATGTTGTTGATCTTCCTTACATCTGGCCAGGAATAGGTATATACTCAGCTAGCTTTGGACACATCTAATCAGGATTTTCTTGAAAATAGTCTAATACTAATCTCGCTCTGTCAGGTGCTCGCGCAGTCCTGTAAGAGCCACTTCTCCTTATCAAGGAACTGTCCTCATTTGAGCTCGTGCCAAGATCCTAGGAGATAACCTCTGAATCGTCATCAAGGAGACATCAGCCGATATCGCAAATCACTGAAGAGCCCAATGTTGCTGATTCACAAACACGTCCACCTGTCGTCGCACCTCCTAGGCGTTCGGAGCTTGGCGAGCCATCGAGAAAGAGATCTCACTCCAAAGAGTTTGCCTCGAAGAAAAAAGAAGTCGATATGGGGGATGAATCTGGGGACCCATTCTCAAACTCGAACTTTGGCCAGGGGAGCGATGAGGTGGACTGCTTTGGTCGATATTTGGTTACCTTGGAGGATGGGTCTAATGAGGTCTGCCTCATCCCCAGCCTCCCTCTCTGATCTAAGGACTAGGATTACAATGGTGTGGCCTATAATGTCATACTTGTCATGTACAAGCGAGAAGATACAATGGTGTTGCCAGAGTCGAGCACCTCCTTTCTTGCCAACCAGGCTTCAAAGTCACTGCTTCGATCTCTAGAGCTCACCCACTAGTTGGAGAGAAACTTGAAGGCGGAGTACACCAAGTTCAAGATTCAAGGCAATCAGATCGATTCCCACGCCCGCTCACAAATAGAGTCTCGGGCGTGGATCGAAGAGCTTGAGAACTTGCTGCAAGCATCCGAGGCCAAGGTCGCCGAAAATAAGGCTTATGAGGTGACTTTGGTCAGAAAAATTCTTTCTCAATATGTACTACCTACGCAGATCGGGGTGTTATTTGATATATAAGATTTTCTTCATGTAGGAGGCCGAGCTGGTCGCAGCCTAATTAGAGCTGGATTAGAAGCTCATTGAGAGGAAGGCGGTGCTGGAGGCATCTCAAGTCCATGTCACCGAACTTGAATTGTGGGAGGGTGATAGGAATCCACCACCATAGGTGAGCACATCGGGCATCAGGAATAGAATTTGGATCATTCCTCTCCCAGCTGCACTCCTCTCCCAGCTACAATTCAAGAACCAATTGATGTCGGGCTCCAAGGATCTTATAGTGGGTGATGTGATCACGGGTCTTCTCGCAGAGGATTCTCACTCTCCAATGCCCCCAAGGTCGCTGAGTTACAATGATAATGACTTGGATGTAGAGGAATAAGATGAGGATGACAGCGCTGGCGGAGATGCTCCTTGAAGGACTTGGGTTGCCCGGCTTCCTCCTAATTTTTTTTGTATAACAGGGCGATGTAAGGGGCTGGGAACTTGCCACTTTTTTGGAGTTACATGTAATCAATTGGAAAACCACACATTTTGCAATGGATTTTTTCTGAGTTTCACCTATTCTTTCAGATCAGTTTTTTGGATGGTCGCTCGTTTGATGCATGCGTAGGCTCTTAGGCTTGACTGGTAATGGATACTTGCTAGGCTTATAGGCATGGGAAGATTGAATGCTCGTAATAAGCCTCCCCTAATTTCACGTCATTACTTGTACATGTATGTTCGCACCTCGTGTTGGGTATTGTATCCACAATAACCTAGATTTGTGTGAAGTCAATCTTGAACTAAGTTGAATTAATTATGTATTTGATGTTATTCTTTAGTTGAGTGTCTGCATGTCATTATTGCTAAGTGTAGACCAATGTCAGTTTACAATGAGTTACTAAACATAGGACCATGCAATGTAATCCCTCATTGTGTGATCCATTGTGTCGACTCATGTGTAACCTCTCTATTGGGATGCACTTCATTTTACAGTACTAAAGCAATGGAAGAATGTAAGGGTTGCTGATTTTCAACAAAGAAGAATTAGTTTTTTAGAAAAATTTTCTAAGTACTTTTCTCGAGAAGATGAAGTGAATTTCTCGAGAAGTCTAAGTATAGTTCTTGAGAAAGCAAAGCTGTTCTCGAGAAACCTTAACACTTCTCGGAAAATTCTCAGAAACTATCCTTATGTCTTTTTCTTGAGAAAGTCCTAAAGAATTCTCGAGAAGCCAAGTATAGTTCTCGAGAAAGCAAAGCAGTTCTCGAGAAGTCAAATTTGTTTCTCGAGAAGCTAAGTATTTTTCTCGAGACGTCAAGTTTCTTCTCGAGAAATCAGTTCCTCGGTTCATAGAATTTGCGTTAAGTATTTTCTCGAGAAGGTCATGCCATTTCTCGAGAAAGCAAATCCTTCTCGAGAAATTATAAGTCTTCTCAAGAAATAGAGTTGCAGAAAACTTCTTTTTAAACAGTCTGACGGGATTTCAATAAAACCTAAGTTCCTCATGATTGGTCCACGTGGATCCTTCCTTAATGATTTCAGACCGTTAGATGAGGTCCTATAAGAAGTCTTTTCAGAGGAATCAGTAACCCTAACAATATTATTAAGAATCGCAATTTCAAAATCGGGAAAGCCGCGTCATCATCATCATTCTTCTTTGTCGCTCCTCTCTTGATCCAGCGATTCCAAGAAGAAAATATTCGACAGATCATAAATTCATGTTCTTCAAATATATACTTGATTATGTCGGCTCCTAAGCATTTCAGATCAAAGTTTTCTCGGGATTTCTTCCTCAACTTCTTCATAGAGTTTTTCAATTTTTAAGAAGAAAGAACCATGAAGATCTCAGATCTGAGAGTATAAAGTTTTGATTGTTGTTGAAATAATTATTTTAACTCTTTTAGGCGTCTTATCTCCGAGTTTGTAGATCTGTTTGTGAATCGAGTGAGTAGATATGGTTGTGGATAAAGTGAGTAGATTTGTTTGTGGATCGAGTTTGTAGGAGTGTGTTATCTCCGAGTTGTAGGAGCGTTGCTCCGAGTTGTAGGATTTTTGCAATCCAAGATTTAGTGAAGTAGCTGAGGCTGGCCGTGGTGCTAGATAGGCGAGGTGGAGAGTGGACATACCCAAGATTGGGGTGTTGGATCAAGCGCATACCCAACTGTTCCAAAAGCCTGGACTGTTGGAAAGGGTGCTACATAATTTCTTAAATAAGTAGCAAAGTGCCACGGGTCAAGTGAAGGAACGCCGGACCCAACAATCCCTCCCCCCCTCCCAGCGTTCAGCACAACCCGTTAGCTTAGAGGTGGGGTTACCACATGGCCCACACAGCTCAGAGGTGGGGTTACCACATGTCCATGGTTGTCGGACCCATCGGACCCACACAGGTAGAAGGGAAAAATCGAGATTTAATAGCGCCCCCCCCCCCCCCCGATCTTGAACCCGTGACCTCCTCTGATACCAAATGTTGGAACAAGCACATACCCAACTGTTCCAAAAGACCAGACCGTTGGAAAGGGTGCTACTTAATTTCTTAAATAAGTAGCAAAGTGCCACGGGTCAAGTGAAGGAACGTCGGGCCCAACATGGGGAACCACTAAAAATTCCTTATGTCATCTGGGTTATGCTTGGTTATTTTCTGTGTAGATTACTCTCAAGTTTTTATTCCGCAAAAGACGCAGAACTCACCTATTCACCCCCCTCTAGGTGATTTAGGTAGGCAACTAGATACTTTAATTGGTATCAGAGGGAAGGGTTTTCACAAAAGGTTCACACCTTGAACAGATCTACTTCTAGTTATCATAGAGATTATCAAGAATGGACAGATCCAAGGACTTTGCAAAGCTTCCGATGTGCACCAAGACTAACATTCCCATTTCGAACGAGAGAGTAAGATTTTTCATGGAAGTTGTTGATCCCCGCATCTTCATGATGGTGGAAGAAGGTCCATATGTTCCCATGATTGTTTCCACTATCGATCCAACCAAGAAAGTGCCGAAGAAACTGATGGATCTTGACAAAGATGAGATTTCCCTTGTCTCGCTAGACAAGAAAGCATAGAACATCATCACAAGCATAGTCGATGATTCAATGTTGTGGAACCAAATACACTGCCAATCTTCCAAGGAAATGTGGCAGTCTCTGATTGTTTTGATGGAAGGAACCGAAGAAGTAAGGGATGAGAGAAGATTCCTTCTAAAATAGAAGTATGAGGCCTTCAATCAAGGCCCCAAGGACACAATAGCCGATATGTATGAGAACTTCTTCAAGATCGTCAATGGCCTGAAGAACTACGGCCGGGTTTTTTCAAATGGAGAACTAAATGACAAGTTTATAAGATCCTTAACTAAGGAATGGGACAATAAGATTTGTGTTATCAGGGAATTTGGGAGACTGGCTGACACTGACCCTTAGAGCCTCTTCGGAAAGCTTATGTCCAATGAGCTTCAAATAAACTCCAGAAAAGCTGAAGAAGAGGGCAGCAGATCTTCATCAAGGGAGAAGTCTGTTGCACTGAAGGTAGATAGCTCAAGAAAGGCTAAAGCAGCATTGCTTGCTCCCACTCAGGAAGAAAGTGAAGAAGAAGACTTAGATCCAAACACCTTAGGCTCAGAGTTATCTGATGGAGAGTTCTCTCTTCTCTCCAGATAGTTCAAGAAGTTTCTCAGTAAGAAGAAACAGATGAGAGGCAAAGACTCCTCATACAGAAGATCGTGTCACGATGGTGATCATCAAAATAAACATCACACAAATGACAGTTATAAATCTAAATAGAACAAACATAATTCTACTGACATTGTGTGTTATTGTTGTAATAAGCCAGGTCACGTGATCGTCGATTGCCCTCATAAGAAGAAGGAGGGTGAAAGAAGAGAAGAGCATAAGTCCTCCCATGCCAAAAAGAAGGAGAAGAGCTTCATGGAAAAGAAGCGGAAGAGCTTCAGTGATACTGACTCATCTGAGTCAAGTGAGGATGAAGAAGCCTACTTCGGGCTCATGGCTCACTCCAACGAAGAAGAAGCTAACCCCCAATTTCATGGGGAGGTAAATTCTCTCACCATTCTTTCAGAGTCTGATGCTCTAGACGATGTTCATGAGGAATGTTCCTCTGATGATGAATCAGAACTCATGGCTTAGTATAAAGAGCTGATCAAGTCCTATGACTGGTGTAGAAAAGTTGTTAGAACTCAGGCTAAGGAGATCAAATCCCTTAAGGCTGAGGAGATCACTCTGAGGGAGGAAGTCGCAAGAATGAACTCACTCAGAGAGGAACTCCATGCCCTGGCCAATGACAGTAACAGTTCACACGAGCTCCTTAACCTAAAAGACAAAATAATCGAGAAGTTGGAAGGACAACTTGCCGCTGAAAAGAGACTTGTTGAAAGTTTCTCCAAGCCCAAGGCAATCCTTCCACTTATTGTTGAATTCTCTGCTAAGGCTAAAGGAGATGGCTTAGTTCATATGGTTTCTCCTAGTAAATCTTCCAGGAGGGCCAAGGCTAAAAGGAAAAATAAGACTACTACAAAAGCAATCGCCAAAGAGAGAGGGAAGGGGCTTCTCACTAAGACTACGTTTAAGAAGTTTATTTTTGCTTCTAACAAATTTGATTTTGATAGCTCCTATGGTCACTTGACAAGACCAATTCAGTTTGAACATGTCAAGGACAATAAGGGGTGGACTCGTCCCCAAATCTTCGGTACAAGTTCCTTCAAGACATCTTTTGAAGAGATCACTCTACAGAGCTATGGTCCCTATATTCATGGTCCAAATAATAAGAAAGCTCCAAAAAGTGAAACTCGTTGCTCAAAATCCACTTGAGAATAAGAAGCCATGTAAGTGCAATCATCATGACGCTTCTACCTCCAAGTTAGCCGCTTCGGCTAGACCACACGTTCAAAAGGTCAAGCAGGAGACTTGGAAAGATACAACAGGTTTGACTGTTAGTGTTGCAGTAAAGTTGGTCACTTTGTTGTGGATTGCTATTTTAATCCCAGAAATATTGTAACTTCTCAAGTTAATCATATGAGACATACCACTTATAGTGTTAACACTCGTATGTGGAGTATGCTAACAAGGAACCAAGGACCCAAATCTTATTGGGTTCCTAAGGTAAAATGATCTATGATTGCAGGTATATCCAAAGGACAACAAAATGTCTATATGGTATTTGGACAGTGGATGCTCTCAGCTTATGACCGGGACAAGAAGCCTACTTCAAAATTATACTCCAGTCAAAGAGGTCCAAAGGTTATCTTTGGTGGCTCTGACTAGGGAATTACAAAAGGCTACAGTATGATTTCTAGTGGTGTAGTATCATTCACTGATGTGGCTTATGTGAAAGGATTAGAACATAATCTGATTAGCATAAGTCAATTATGTGATAAAGGCTTCATTATTACTTTCTCTAAGGATCAGTACCTGATAAAATCGGCCTCTACTATAGAGACGATATTAATAGGCACTAGGAGTCGAAATATTTTTTCTTAATTTTCTATATTTAGACACTTCTACTCAAATGTGTTTTGTTGCAAAAGATAGTGCATCTCTTTGTGACCAATGGCATAGGAGACTTGTACACATTAATTTCAAAACTATTAATATGTTATTTTCTAAAGACCTAGTACGCGACGCACTGACTATTAAGTGCATTAAAGAGAGTCCATGTCATGCATGCAAAATGGGTAAGCAGACAAGGGCTACCTTTAAGGGTATTACTGATAAAGATTCCTCAAGGTGCTTGTATTTACTGCACATAGACTTATTCAGTCCAATGTAAGTTTGTAGCTTAGGAGGTAAGTTATATATGCTGTTAATTATTGATGATCACTCTAGTTTTACTTGGGTGTCCTTTTTTAAACGAAAGTCAGATACCTTTGATGTGTTCACGAATTTTGTCAGGCAAATTCAGAACGAATTAAACTGCTCAGTGGTCAGAATCAGAAGTGACCATGGAATAGAATTTGAATCTGGTGTCATGATAGAATTCTATGGAAGCCTAGGTTTCTTTCATGAGTTATCCTCCCCGCATACTCCACAAAAAAATGGAGTTGCAGAGAGAAGTAATTGAACACTCATTGAAGCATGTACTATAATGCTGATTGACTCCTCTCTACCAGAGTACTTCTAGGCTAAGGCCGTCAATACAGCTTGTCACCTGCAAAACAGAGCGTTGATCAACAAGAGTCATCGTAAGACTCCCTATAAGCACTGAAAGGCAGGAGACTGACTGTGTCCAACTTCGGGATCTTTGGCAGCAAATGCTATGCACTTAATAATGGGAAATATCATCATACAAAGTTTGGTGGAAAATATTTTGAAGGTATTTTTGTAGGCTATAGTAGCCACAGTAAGGCTTATAAAATTTTTAATAAGAAAACCCTGGTTGTAGAAGAATCTATTAACGTTGTATTTGATGAGATGAGCATGCTACAAAGCAGCTCTTCCAATATTCTCATTGAAGATATAGGCTTGGATGAGACAGTTGAAGAAAATGCTCAATAGTTTATCAAGATCACTCCTCCAACCTCAATTAGAGAGGGATATCACCAAGATGAAGAAATTATCCAAGTTGAGGAAGACACTCCAAAAATAGAAGAAGTTCCCGATGCAAGGACCATAGAGCTCAGACACTTGAGGGATCACCCGGTTGATCAAATCATAGGAGATCCTCGTGATGGTGTAAGAACTCAAAGAAATACTACTAATGAAAATATGCATTTGAGTTTTCTCTTGCAGGTTGAACCAAAAAAATTTGAAGAAGCAAATAAAGATGCATCTTAGATAGTTGCAATGGAAGAAGAACTCAATCAGTTCAAGCACTGCTAAGTCTGGAAGCTTGTACCAAGACCCAAAGGAAAAAATATAATTGGAACAAAGTGGGTGTACAGAAGCAAGTTGGATGAAGATGGAACCATCATCAAAAATAAAGCCAGACTTGTAGCTAAGGGATATAGACAAGAAGAATTAATTGATTTTGATCAGACCTATGCTCCAGTGGCAAGACTCGAAGCCATCAAGTTGTTCCTTGCATTTGCTGCTCTCATGGGTTTCATTGTCTATCAAATGGACGTGAAGTCAACCTTCCTCAATGGTAAAATAAAGGACAAAGTGTATATGGAACAACCCCCAGGTTTTATTGATCCTAACCATCATGATTATGTTTATTTATTATTTAAAGCATTATATGGTTTAAAATATGCTCCATGAGCTTGGTATGAAATGTTATCTAACTTTCTTCTTGAGAACAAGTTCACAAGGGGAAAGATAGATAAGACATTATTTCTTAGGGAAGTAAAAGGAAAGATTTTGCTAGTGTAAATCTATGTCGATGATATTATCTTTGGTTATACTGATGACAACCTTTGCAAGAAGTTTTCCAAACTTATGCAAGGAAAGTTTGAAATAAGCAGTATGGGTGAGCTGAAGTATTTCTTAGGACTTTAAGTGAAGCAATCTAAAGATGGAATTTTCATCTCTCAGATGAAGTTCACCAAGGAGTTGCTAAAGAAATTTGAAATGGAGAATGCAACCTCTATGAGGACTCTAATGGGTTCAGCTATGTCTCTGAACAAGGAGGAGAAAGGGAAACCTTTTGATTAAACTAAGTATAGAAGTATAATTGGATCCTTGCTCTATCTTATTACTAGCAGGCCTAACATAATATTTTCAACATGTGTGTGTACTGGATATCAGGTGAACTCAAAGAAATCTCACTACAAAGCTGCAAAGCGGATTTTGAGATACCTTAAGGAAACACTAAATCTTTGCTTATGGTACCCAAGAAGTAATGATAGCGAACTAATTGTATTTTCAGATGCAGACTTTGTAGGTAGAAAAGATGACAGAAAGAGAACTTTCGGTACTTGCCAATTCCTACGAATAAGGCTCATATCTTTGAGCAGTAAGAAACAGAATTGTGTTACAATCTCAACCGCCGAGTCAGAATATATTTCTGCAGGCAGTTATTGTGCGCAACTTCTCTGGATAAAGAATCAATTTGAAGACTATAACTTGAAGTTCTGGGAAATCCCCATATTTTGTGACTCCTCCAGTGCTATAGCAATTGCAAACAATCCAGTTTCTCACAGCCGGACAAAGCACATCGAATTGAGATATCATTTCATTCGAGAGCATGTGGAGAATGGGGACATCAACCTCCAGTATGTTCCAACAGACAAGCAAGTTGCAGATATCTTCACGAAGTTGCTGGACGAGGCCAAGTTCTCTTTCTTTAAGACATAACTTGGTATGCTCAACAAGGAGTCCTGAAAGGTTCACATTTGAAGTTAAGAAAAGATTATGCAATCAGCAACTCAGAAAATTCCAAGAGAATTCTCACTCAGCAAACCTTCAGTTAAATTCAAGCTCGGAGCTGAATTTCTCGGAAAACTTAATGGATTTCTCGGAAATAATTTATATTTCTTGGAAAATAACTAGATTTATCGGAAAATAACTTATACTTCTCGAGAAAATTAACATACTTCTCAAGAAAATTAACATATTTCTTGAGAAAATAATTCTTCTCAAAAAATCAACCAACATAACTTTTCGAGCAGAATTCCAACCGTCATTCCTCAGGTATGCTTTTCTTCACTCTTCAAGATTTTCAATTTTATATAAATAGAAAAGTCCATAGAATATCCAAATCCACAATTTCGAAAAAGCTCTTCCCGAGAAAAACCCTTGAGTTCCGTCGAAGGCCTCTAGCGCTCTTCTCGCAAACTCCATCGTTTCTTCTCGTAAAAGTCTGTAATCTCTCATCTTCTTCAATCGATGGCTCCCATAGTAAATATTTGCGTCGATAGTGAGTTCGTTCGCACTGGTATTGAAGAAATCTCCGATGATTTCCGTAATGTCATTCTACTTCTTGAAACTGTCGACCTCTCATTCATTCTCGAGCATCCTTACAAAGTTTTGGTTCCAGAAGTTGAAGAGTTCTTTAGAAATGCAAAGCTTAAAAGGAGTGGGAAATTGTTGAAAAGTTCTGTCAAAGATGTGAAGATCAAAATGAAGCTGTCCTCCTTAATAAATTTTCTTAGGTTACCCTCCATTGATGAGGAAGATTATTTGTCAGAATCTGATTACTCCAGGACTCTTTCATTTTGTGGTCTCTCCCAATCCACTACCTCTATTCTCCGACAGCACATGAATGATGAAAGCAAGTTGTTGGCCGACATTCTTGGAAAAGTTCTCCTCTGCAAGACAGTTTCAATTGGATATATCTCCTCAGACATCTTTTGCATGATTATTGTTGTGGTGTGTCGAAAAAAGTTCTAATGGGGGCACATGTTATTTGAAAAGATTAAGGAAAGCATGAAAGCACCCAATTTTGCAAGGATCATCTCACTATATCTGAATCAAGTGCACTCTGAAGTTTTTGACTTATCCAAAGGTGTGTCCATTCACCACGTGATGAAAGTCTCTCTCTAATCCATCAACAGATGGGAAATCAGAATTCAAAAGCCAGACCAAGCTCTAGCAGTTGCAAGGACTGTAGTTGATGAGGACAGGGCCCCATCTCCCCTTCATATTTATATAGTTGGCATATCTATTGCAGCTATTGAGGGAGAGCCTTCTCCTTTAGTTCAAAAGGAAGATCAGCAAGCAAATGTACCAGACACAAAGTTTCATTCAGATGTTCTTACAGATCCGGCTACAGAGAAAGTCCATGCTGATGATGTGGTAGTGGAAAAGGAAAACCAAGCTCAGTCTGATGATGAGAAGAGCACCTCTGTGCATGATGGTGGCTCAGGTATGGATATTGACTATTCCTTTGGTCAGTAAAATCCTCCTGCAGAGATTCCAGAAGATTCTCAACCCAATGCACAAATTAAGGGGGATAATGAGGTTATGCTCTCTTATTAGGATGAAGTTATCCCAGAACCTGTAGAACCTCCTCTCAAGAATTTAAATTTCTCTATACCTATCATTCTTGGTGAGGAAGGGGATGTGATGACAACTACACAAAGAGGAAAAAGCTCAGTTGTTATTGAAGAACTACCAGTCTGGACAGCTCCAGCACTACCTCCTCCACTTCCTCTAGCCGAAGTCATTCCTGATGATACCCTTTTGGGTAAGATTGATTCAATATTGACAAAGCAGAGCGAGTACTTTGACAAGTCTCTCAAAGATGTAACTGAGAGAGTAACTGCTCTTGAGAAAGAAATGAGCAGAGGATTTGTTGAGATTCAGAATAATTCAAATGAATTCAAAAGACTGCTCAATATTGGTGGCAAGGCTTTGGACCACACTATCACTAGTGTTGGTGAAGTCATGGATCAGGCATTTATTGTGGCTAACAATCAGATACTCTTGCTGAAGAAAACTGAACAACAAAACTTCAAAACCTGTGAAGAGGTCGGGAAATTCAAGGAAGGTGTCATTTAGGAACTAACCATAGAATTCAGAAGGGGGAGGATAAGGTGAAAGAAATCTAGAATGCAAAGTTCAAGAAATGAAGACTCAATAGGATAATCAACTGAAAGAGATCAGTACAAATGTAGAAACACAGATTAAGGGTGTAAACATTTATACTTATGATGCTGCTATGTGGATGCACAATCAAATTTTTCCAGAGTTTCAAGTTGATCCAAATGATGTTCCACCTCCTTACTTGATCCAAATGTTTGCAAGCCTATATTTTCTCTCAGACTTGAACAGCATGGAGTTCCTCCTGTGAGTTATTCTCAAGTCTGGACTTCTGATCAGCCAGAGATACCTTAGGACCTACCTCCTGAGGTTTTAGTTCCCAAGAAATGAAAATATGGTGATGGTGCTTAAGCCAGTCGATCTTTCCCAAGTCAAGAAGCTGCCAAAAGGATAGAAAATGAATTTGTTGAAATTTGGAGTCCAACCTCCAAGTCTTTAATTCTAGACACTATGAAGTTAGTTGTGGAACTTTATGATAATAAGGATGATCATTACAATTATAAGGAGTGGGAGCTATATGAGAAATCTATGATAAAAAGAAGGATTCATGATCGTAAACAAGGCCGCAATAATCCTAATGCTCCTCCTTGTCCTCCAAAATACTATCACAAGCCCTTTAGCTACCAGAAAAGGCAACAAGAGAAGAAAGAACGGTAACACCAGCAATAGTACAAATGATGTATAGTTAGATTCTATTTAAATAACTGAAATATTATTCTGCCTTAAGTAAAAAAAGAAAAGAACCTATTCACCCCCCCCCTCCTCTAGGTGTTTGGGTTATCTTGAAATCAATTTTATCAAGTGGTATCAGAGGGAGGTTGCTCAAAGAAGGACTTAACAGTCTGAGTAAGATTCATAAGGCAGATTCAAGATTAAGAAAATGGGTTCAGGAGAAAATCATAAGGAACTAGGTTCTATGAAGAAGGCTCACTAGGTGTATTGTCATATTGGTATATGTTTTGTTTATAAGTTGTCATGTCATATAATGCATATATACATCATAATGTTTGTTTATTATAAGTGGTGTATATCATTGACTAAAGGGTTATGACTTCTCCAAATAGAGGGAGATTATTGGGTACATGGAAAAATGTGTACCTGATTTGAAGAAGCCTCACTTAGCTCAAAGTAACATCAAATACACCTTGATGTATATCATTGAACTAAGTGAGGCTTCTTCAAATCAGGTACATATTTTCCCATGTACCCAATAATCTCCCCCTATTTGGAGAATTCATAACCATTTAGTCAATGATATACACGACTTATAATAAACAAACATTATGATGTATATAAGCATTATATGACAGGGCAACTTATAAACAAAACATATACCAATATGACAATACAGAATAATAATACAAGCTCAATGAACATGAAATATTATTTTGTTTATACTTATCAAAATGTTTCTAAAAAACTGCTTACATAGATTTCCTTAATACTAAAGATTACATTGTTCTTGCAAAATCTAGTAAATCTATCCTAAGGCTAATCAGGCTCCCTAATGACTATGCCTTTTCCTGGCTTAATCTGAGCCTGCACAGTAGGTTCTGAATCATCAATAGGCTTCTTTCCTTTCAACTCTGATTTCTTATGAGCTTCAGCCTTAATCCTCTGCCTTTCAAAATAATGAAAAGGCTTAGGGAAGTATTTGCTAGGCTCCTGAGCATTAGGAGGTAGCTTCCCAATTTTAGCCTTCCTTCTATACTGCAGAATGGCTTCTTGCCTTGTTCCATACTTCTGCCATTCTTATTCATTATACCACTTGCCCCTTTCATGAACTTGATCTTTCACAGCTTTCTAGGCAGTCAGAATGATATTCCTGGAAGTGGGGCTCCATTGCTCAAAATCAGGCTTTAACTCAGCCTGTTCTCTGAACCTTTTCTTTGATAGTTGAGCTTCCTGCTGAGCTTTCAAGGCAGCTTCTGGCATTTCAACTTTCTCTATAACAACATTATCAATTTCCTATGGAGGACTATACATTAACTGAACCTGTTGTTGAATCATATCAAAATCTGCTGGAGGGTAGATGAACTGAGCAACTTCAGGTTGATTACCTTCATCATAAGCAGGTTGCACACCAGACTCAGTAACATTATCATCATCACAAAGGGGTGGATATCCCAGAGTGACTCTGATGCTATTGGATATCCATTTGGCATGATCTGAGCCTGCTTTGACTAACACCCTCTCCCCCTTTATGACTTCTCTTTCAATGTGGTCTCTTAAGTCATCTTTTTGAAATCTTACTTGCCCATCAAGAAAATTTACACCATCTTTATAAAATGATTTTAACTTAAGAAGCTGATCAGAGATTTTTTTCTGAGAAGTAGTAATGGTTGTCTTAATTGAGTCTAAGGCATCCTGTAGCTTCTTATCAAACTCCTCTTTCTCCTTAGCTCTTTCTTCAGTCAGTGCAGTGACTGTATTCTTTATTTCAGTGACTATCTCATTGTGAGATTCAGTTAGATTGTCATTCATCCTGATTTGATTCTCAAGAATATATCCTTGTTTAATAGCCATGTCATCCACTTTAGCCTTGACTTCTGCTTGTTGCTTAGCCAGAAATACTACAACATTATCCCCTTTGTGGAAACAATCTGTCATTTCTTTCTTATGCAGATTCACTTCAAATCTGATGGATTTGATATCCTGAGCCAAATCAAATTGAAGTGACTTATTGCTTTCATCCACATACATCTCTAGAGCCATTCTCTGCTCATCTAATTTCAGTTGCAAGGCCACCATTAATGAGCTGTAATCAGTCTCTGGGGCAGGTTGTGGAGTAGTAGTTTGCAATGCCTTCTTATAGCTCTGGCTCCTTCTCTTAAAGACCATCAGTTTTCTTTTCTTGGCATTTCTAATTTCCTCATCTTCTGAAGCAGAAGTACTGGCTATATTAACTCTTTCTTTAGGACTAAAAGGAATCTCCTTTTCAGTTCCAATCTGCTCCCCCTCAAGGTTAGCCTGCTCCCCCTCATTCCTTATTTGTACCTCCTTATCTGCTGCTCCATCAATATCAGGAAACAATTCTTCCAGAGTGAACTCCTGTTGAGTGTTAACTAGTGATACTACTTTCTCAGGAGCATCAGCAGCTCTAGATGTATCCTCCATGATAGCATCTTGGGCTAGAATATTGGCATGAGATGTCTTAAGGACTGTTTGTGAATCTATTTCCTATGCCAAGTGGATTCTCTCTTCTCCCTGCACCTGTGCAGTAACTGTCTCCCCCTGCACTTGTGCATTCTCAGTCAGGTCTTGTACTTGTACACTATCTAGCTCCCCCTGCACTTGTGCACTAACTGTTTCCTCCTGCACTTGTGCATTCTCAGTAAGGTCCTGTACAGGTGATTTCACTGTAGCCTCTTGTCTCTCTATATCAGGTATGTCCTTTGATAGGACCCTATCGCATCTGGAAATAATCCTTATGTCCATTCTTCTCATATGATTAATTTTAGATCCAGGGATCTGGTGCATTACTTCTGGAATGGCTCCAGCCAAGTATAAACTCATCAATCTAGCAAAATTAGGTTTTTTTATTCCTTCCTTAATCTTCTCAAACAGTACGACAAACAAATCTGTGTTGAGCTTAAAAATTACCCTTGTCATGAGGTTGAACATATAGGCAGAAATCCTATCATGTCCCCCTAGCTTACACAGAATTACCTTTCCTACCACTTCTGAAAGAAATTTTCCTTGCTGATTCATCCCTTTCCTGTTAATTGCTACTCCAATCTTCAAGGTAGGATCCAATCCACACCATTGTAGTGCCTGTCTTATTTTTGATACTGGTACTTCTTCTTCATCCTGAGTTCTTGGAAGATGAAGAATTTTTATCAAACTTTTCATGGTCAGTTTGACCCTTGCTCCATGAACTGTTGATTTAATCTTTAGTCCAGTTGAGTCTATTGTTGCTACAACAAAAAACTCAAAAAACCTCCTTCTTCCAAATCTTAGTTGGTTCGAATATCAGAAACTCCAAACCACTGGCAGCAAATAAGGTAATGACCCCTTTAATCTCTGACTCCGCATCATCAAAGGCATGGCGAACCAACTCATATCCTTTGTTGATGTTATCTTCTACCTTTGGCGCCATTGGGATGGTGAAGAAGCTTGGATTGAGAGAAGAGAGTTTGTCGACACAAGGTTTTAGTCTCGAAAACTTGGAGAGCATGTCGACAGAATATGTTCTTGACCTATTTATACCCTTCTAAACAAAGAAGGTCAAAAGGCAGGCAAAAATAGTCTAAATGTGTTGACACTGTTGAAATGTGTCGGCACATACTTCTAATGTCTCGACAACGGCGATGACTACTATGTGTCGACACCAATTGATGATATGTCGACACTAGACATACTTAGTAGTCCAACAGAAATTCAGTGTCGACTCTTATTGCAAGTGTCGACACAATTTCTGGATGTGTCGACACCACTACTCTAAATGTGTCGACACCGCTTTCTGAAGTGTCGACAACACTTCTCTGGATGTGTCGACACAGATTTACTTAGCCAAATTTGTTAAACTAATCTATGTTCAACATTCCTAATTCAATTTTAAATTTATTGAATTTAGTTTCATCTAGAGGCTTAGTAAACACATCTGCAATCTGATAATCTGTTTTGATAAATTCTAATGAGATGTCCTTTTTCTCTACATGTTCTCTAAGAAAATGGTATCTAATTTCTATATGCTTAGTCCTACTATGTGAAACAGGATTATTAGCAATAGAAATAGCACTAGTAGAATCACAAAACAAAGGTGTTCTACTTACCTGAATACCATAGTCTTCTAGCTGGTGCTGAATCCACAATAGCTGTGCACAGCAACTTCCTGCTGCCATATTCAGACTCAGCTGTGGAAATTGCCACACTAGTCTGCTTCTTACTACTCCAAGACACCAATCTTCCTCCTAAAAATTGACAGGTGGCTGTTGTGCTTTTTCTATCTTCTTTGCAACCTGCAAAGTCTGCATCTGAATAGCCTGTCAGTAGAAAATCTCCATTCCTAGGGTACCAAAGGCCTAGATTAGGTGTACCCTTTAGATATCTCAAAATCCTTTTTACTGTAGTGTAATGAGATTCTTTAGGGCATGATTGGTACCTAGCATAGACACATATTGCATACATAATGTCTTGTCTACTAGCAGTTAGATATAGAAGAGAGCCAATAATTCCTCTATATAAAGACTCATCTATAGGTTTACCTGCTTCATCTTTGCATATAGGAATACTTGTTCCCATAGGAGTTCTAATGGTGGAAGATGATTCCATACCATACTTCTTAATTAACTCCTTGGTGAACTTAGACTGGGATATGGACAAGCCATCATCAGTCTGTCTTACTTGGAGTCCCAAGAAGAACTTAAGTTCCCCCATGCTGCTCATCTCAAACTTCCCTTGCATAAGTTTAGCAAACTTCTTGCAAAGGTTGTTTTTTGTAGACCACAATATTATGTCATCTACATAAATCTGGACTAAGATTATCTTTCTTTTGGACTCCCTTAGGAATAGAGTTTTGTCTATTTTCCCCCTTGAGAATTTGTTCTCAATAAGAAAAGTAGACATGGTTTCATACCAAGCCCTTGGGGCTTGCTTTAACCCAAATAAAGCTTTCCTAAGTCTATAAACATAATCAGGTTTGAGATAATCAACAAAACCTGAGGGCTGCTCTACATAGACTTCTTCTTTTAGATTTCTATTTAGGAATGCTTATTTTACATCCATTTGGAATACCTTGAAGCCTTGATATGTTGCATAGGCAAGGAACATTCTAATTGCTTCCAGTCTTGCTACTGGGGCAAAGCTTTGATCAAAGTCAATACCCTCTTCCTGCCTGTATCCTTTTGCAATAAGTCTTGCTTTGTTCTTCACAATGATCCCATTCTCATCCAGTTTGTTTCTAAAGAGCCACTTTGTTCCGATGATGTTGTGGTCTTTTGGTTTAGGAACTAACTCCCAGACTTTGCACCTTCTGAACTGATTCAGCTCCTCTTGCATGGCATCAATCCAATGTGGGTCTAGAATAGCTTCTTCAAATCTCTTTGGCTCCAGTTAAGATAGGAAGCTTGAGCAAAGCACTGTATTCAAGTTCCTGCTTCTGGTTTGCACTCCAAGTCTTAGATCACCAATTATCTGATTTATTGGATGATCCTTTAAGTGTCTAACAGTTAGAGGTAAATTATCTTCAGGTTGAACATCTCCTGTCTCTTTAATATGATGCACCTCTTGGTTTTCAATAGCATCTAGGGAGTCTTGTACTCCCCCTGGATAGTAGTAACCATTTTCCACATCCTGCTCTTCAGTTGATTCTTTTGTAATGGTAAGCTTGCCCATTTTTTCATTTATTCCTGTAGAACTGCATGAGCTACAAGGCAACTCACTGTTAATCAGTCTTGTTTCATCAAAGATAATATGTACAAACTCTTCTACAACTTTAGTAATCAAGTTGTAGACTCTATAAGCCTTACTATTATTGTTGTGCCCAATAAATATCCCATCTTGGGATTTGGTAGCAAACTTAGTTAAATAAGACTTGTCATTGTTAATGACATAGCACTTGCAACCAAAGATCCTAAAATAGGATAAGTTTGGTTTTTTACCCTTCATGATCTCATAGGGAGTCTTTTTGTTGCTTTTGGTGATAGATGCCCTATTGATCACATGACAAGCAGTATTTGCTGCCTCAGCCCAGAAATATTCTGGGAGAGAAGTGTCACTCAATAGAGTTCTACCAACCTCAATTAGTGTTCTATTCTTCCTTTCAGCAATACCATTTTGCTATGGTGTTCTAGGTGAGGAGAATTCTTGAAAAATCCCAAATTCTTCACACAGTTTTGTCATACTCTCAGATTGAAATTCAGTGCCATGATCACTTCTGATTTTTACCACTGTACTGTCAAGTTCATTCTGAATTTGCTTGACAAAGCTGTATAAAACACTTGAGGTTTCTGATTTTTGTCTCAGAAAGAACACCCAGGAATATCTAGAATATTCATCTACCACCACAAAAGTGTAGACCTTCCTACCTAGACTATGAACTGGCATAGGACCAAATAGATCCATATGTAAGAGGTATAGACACCTCACTGAATCCTTGTTTTCAAGGCTATGAAAGGAGGATTTTTTCTGCTTTCCTTTTTGACAAGCTGAGCATATCTCATCCTTTATACACTTAACTTTTGGACCTTCCTTACTAACTCTTTGCTAAAGAGTTGGCCAATTGTTTTGTTGTTAAGATGGGCCAGCCTTTTGTGCCATTTGACACAATAAGAGGCTCTCTCATCAGCTACAAGACAAATAGGAGAAACATTGTTCTCACAACCAAAGTAAAGACAGTACACATTTCTTTTTCTATATCCTGTCAATATGACCTTTTGATCACTTGATCTTTTGATATGACATTCATTCTTAATAAATGAAATGTCATATCCTAAATCACTTAGCTGACTTATGCTTATAAGGTTGTGTTTCAAACCCTTCACATAGGCCACTTGTGTGATAGTAATCTGGTTACTAGAAATGTTACCAAATCATTTGATGATTCCTTTTTTAGAACCACCAAAGATTACTTTAGGCCCATTTATGATAGGTAAAAACTCCTTCAGCAATCCCTTTGTTCTAGTCATGTGCCTGGAGCATCTACTGTCCAAGTACCATATAGGGGCATGGTAACTTGGAGTCACCTGCAATAAAGAATTACCTTCCCTTAGAACCCAAGTAAGTCTTGGGTCCTTGGTTCAAGTTAGCTTCATACTTAACAAATCTACCTGCTGCTCTTCTAACAGGTAGACTGTTGTTCTTCCTAACACTAATGTTGTGCCAGCAATCTATGGTATAATGGCCTGTCTTGCCATAGCACCAGCATTCATACTTGTTGTATCTATTTTTAGATACATTCTTGGCAGTCTGGTTGACAGCAAATCTTTTATTTTTTGTTGGTACTGCTGCAGCTACACCCACTATTTTCTAAGGAACATGGGGTTTATGGACATGGGCTGCCTTATTGACATAAACACCCTTATCATTCAGAACTTCAG
Organism: Platanthera zijinensis; assembly: GCA_039513925.1. Classification (NCBI taxonomy): domain Eukaryota; kingdom Viridiplantae; phylum Streptophyta; class Magnoliopsida; order Asparagales; family Orchidaceae; genus Platanthera; species Platanthera zijinensis. The sequence goes on along the minus strand of CM077095.1, from coordinate 111,965,792 downwards.
TCTTACTATGACCATGAGTATTCTCAAGGTAATACTTGTTAGAAGGCTCTTGTACCTTTCTAAAAGCTACAGGGACTTTAAAGTTCAGTGACTGGACTAAGGCTTTTCCCTTTCTCTTAAATTGGACAGCCCTAGTGTTATCTTTAAAGCCTATTCCAGTCTTACCCTTTTGAGCTACAAACTCATCTATTAAAGGTAAAACTGATTTTAGCTTTGAATAACTAGCCAACAAATCTTTTTTCTTTTGAAGTCTGGCTTCCAGACTTTTAATTAGATCATTTTTGTATGTGATTGTGCTCATCTGAATAACAGTTATAGTTTTCAGTTTGGCAATCTCATTCAATTTTTGATCTAACTCTTTCTCTAAATCAGATGCAGCCATCTTAAGATCTGCAATTTCCTTAGCCTGAGTTTTGGCCAGGTTTTTGCTTTTCTTTAGTGCCTGCAATAAGTTCTCATATTCATCTATCAGCTGATGAATATCACCTTCAGACTCAGACCCATCCACATCATTTGATGCAGATGTAGCTGACTCTGTACCAGTACTACAATCTGAATTTCTAGAAATACATTGTACCTTACTAGGACCAGGCTGATCCTGGCACTTGTCTTCTCCTGACACAGCCATCAGTCCCATGCACTGATGGTCTTCTTGTTCATAGATAGAGTTCAGCACTTACATAAACTCATCTTCTTCATCTACTGCATATAGACCAATGTATGCCTCAGCTTCAGATTCAGACTCTGAAGTTGATTGGTATATCAAGCTCTTCTTCTTAGCAACAAAGGATTTCTCCTTCTTGCTCTTTTGTTGAGTCTTCCTTTTATCAGCAGACTCCTTTCTTTTGTCTAGACACTCAGACACAACATGTCCAGGCCTATTACAGTAGTAGCAAACTATCTTTGATGTTTTAGATTTGTTAGGCTTAGACCTGCTCCTGTCCTTCCTTGATGACTTCCTCTTTTGATAATAGTCATCCACAGGCTGAGATGTGGAGGGCCTAGACTTCCACTGCTTCTTCTTCAGGAATCTCTGAAACTTACTTATGAAGGCAGCAAAGTCTTTATCTGAGTCACTACTGTCTGAACTTTGGTTATCTGAATTATCTGAAGTAATTTCAGCAACAATCTCAGGAGGTGATGGAGACATCCTCCTATTCTTCCTAGTGTCTTCCACCTTGAAGGCCATATACTTTTCTTTATGCTCCCCTTTTGCACTTTTCTCTTCCTCTTTCCTATCCATCAGCTGCATCTCATATGACAGCAATTTTCCAAACAAAGTTGGAGGAGAGATATCTGCAAGTTTGGCCACTTCCCTAATGGCACAAATCTTAGTGTCTCAATCCTTTGTCAAGGATCTTAGAAATTTATCATTCAGTTCATATGTACTGAATGTCCTTCCATAGGACATCAGCTCATTTACTATTCTATAGAACTTTTTATAACACTCAATTATACCATCTTACTTTCTTTGTCTGAAACTCTCATATTCCTAGTTCAACATAGATTTTCTATCTTGTCTGACTTCTTCAGAACCCTCCATGTAGACTATCAAAGTGTCCCACATTTCCTTGGAGGTCTTGCAGTGAATCAAATTTTGAAAGGTTGAATCGTCTATGGCACTTACTATGATATTCTGGGCTCTTTTATCCATAGTTGCCAGGATGATCTCTTCCTTAGTCATTTCTGAAAAATCTTTGGGAGTTCTTTGATTTTCATCTAGAACTGACAACTTCATTTGAATATAAGGACCTTCCTTTACTATAATGTAGATCCTTGGATCAAAAGTCTCCATATAAATCTTGACCCTTTCTTTTCATATTCCAAATATCTCTTTCCTGCATATGGGTAATTTCATAGAACCTAGTTCCTTATGATTTTCTCCTGAACCCATTTCTTGATCTTGAATCTGCCTTATGGATCTTACTTAGACTATTAAGTCCTTCTTTGAGCAACCTCCCTCTGATACCAATTGATAGAATTGATTTCAAGATAACCCAAACACCTAGAGGGGGGTGAATAGGTTCTTTTCTTTTTTACTTAAGGCAGAATAATATTTCAGTTCTTTAAATAGAATCTAACTATTCTACAGCAATCACAGCACAGAATTCACAATCACACACACATCACAGATTGCACACAGGTTTATAGTGGTTCCCCAAGGTCTGGGTACATCCACTTTCCCCCTTCACCTATCCAGCACTGTGCTAGATTCGGCCTAACTTCTTCCTTCTTCTCAGATCCACAGATCTTACAGCTCAGAACACTAAAAGGTTCCTACAACTCAGAACCCTGAAAGGTTCCTACAACTCAGAGTGAAACCACACTCCTACAGCTCTGTCTAACAGCCCTACCTCAGCCTTGTCACAGGGCCTACACCTCAGAGAATGATTTCTACTACACTCAAGCTCAAAAGCCCTACCACTCAGAGAACTATATCTCCTACACTCAGCCTTTATAATATAGGCTTACAACTCAAATCTTTGAAAAGATCCTACAAAATTTGATAAGTGTTTTAGATGGACTCTTACCCTTGTTGAGAGACAAGGGATAAAAGGATTCTTGATCAGCTCTTGATAAGACTGATTGCTGAGATCAACCTGTTCTTAGCTTTCTTCAAAGCTTCTTGCATCGGAACTCAATAGGGTTGATCTTCTTTGAAGTTGACTGACTGGCAGCTTCCTTCTTAGATTTCTGAAATAGATCTGAATTCTTCTTAGCATATTAGTTCAAGATCTGCTTCTTAAGATACTTGTAAATGTCTCCTACTTTTCTTCAACAGCTGGAGATCTCTCTCACTCTCAAGAACTTCTGAAGTTTCTTCAGAATTCTTGCTTGAATTCTCCTTAGACAAATTCTTAGTAGATTACCACTTCAGATTGTCTTCTTAGATCTTCTCACGAAAATCTTCTTCTGTGTGACGAGCTCTTTCTTGATAAATGATCAATACTTCAATAGTTATTCGTGTTGTTTCTTTTTTTTGATTTGACAGAATCCGTCTTTATATAGACTTCATCCATGGCAACCGGTTGATCCGGTTTCTAACCAACTTCTGACAGGTCTGATAGATTCAGCTAACTTATTAGAATACACAGCTGTCAAGTCTCCAATCAGTTTTTGAACCTTTTTCTTTGTCAGCAAAGCGTCGAGACTGAACTTCATTATGTGTCGACACAAGTAGATTAAGTGTCGACACAAGCTTTGGTGATGTCGACACAGATCCTTTTGTGTCGACACAGCTTCTTGACACTGTATCTGTAGAATGTGTCGACACTGCTTCTTTGTGTCGACAAAAACACTTATTCACTTCACAGCAATCAACATTGTTGAAACTCTGATATGTGTTGACACAAGTCCTGTGTGTCGACATAGTTAATGTAGTCTCAGAATTCTGTGTGTCGACACTGCCTCCAGGTGTCGATACAGTTGATGTCGACTAATACTTCTGTGTGTCGACACTGCCTTTCGGTGTCGACACAGTCGATGTCGACTAATAAATTATGTGTGTCGACACTGCCTCCCGATGTCGACACAGTTGATGTCGACTAATAAATTCTGTGTGTCGACACAGTTGCTTCTAGTATCGACACAGCTTTTCCCAGTATCGACACAGGCTTTCTTAAGTGTCGACACATGGACTTAGAAACTTTTTCCTCCATATTAGCATATACTTAACCTGCACATATAAACTCAAAGTAACATCAAATATACCTTGATGTATATCATTGAACTAAGTGAGGCTTCTTCAAATCAGGTACCCATTTTCCCATGTACCCAACATATATGATTGTTAGTGTTATGGAATTTTGTGGACCTAAACATTTCTATGGACAAATTCTATATATATATAAAATTTTGAATTTTGATGATCTAATTATCTCTTAACTATCATTGCATATATTGTTTTATTTGTTAGTTAATTGTTTGATTATCTTGATATAATTCACCTTAGTGTAGAGGGTTCTGACTTCTACAAATAGGGGGAGATTGTTGGGTATTGTATCCACAATAACCTAGATTTGTGTGAAGTCACTCTTGAACTAAGTTAAGTTAATTATGTATTTGATGTTATTCTTTAGTTGAGTGCTTGCAGGTCATTATTTCTAAGTGTAGACCAATATCAGTTTACAATGAGTCACTAAACACAGGACCATGCAATGTAATCCCTTATTGTGTGATCCATGGTGTTGACTCATGTGTAACCTCTCTATTAGGATGCACTTCATTTTCAAGTACTAAAGTAATGGAAGAAAGCAAGGGTTGCTGGTTTTCAATAAAGAAGAATTCGTTTTTCAGAAAAATTTTCTAAGTACTTTTCTCGAGAAGATGAAGTGAATTTCTCGAGAAGTCTACGTATAGTTCTCGAGAAAGCAAAGCTATTCTCGAGAAACCTTAAGACTTCTCGAAAATTTCTCAAAAACTATCCTTAAGTTTTTTTCTCGAGAAAGCCCTGAAGAATTCTCGTGAAGCCAAGTATAATTCTCGAGAAAGCAAAGCAGTTCTCGAGAAGTCAAAATTGTTTCTCGAGAAGCTAAGTATTTTTATCGAGACGTCAATTTTCTTCTTGAGAAATCAGTTCCTCAGTTCAAAGAATTTGCATTGATTATTTTCTCGAGAAGACCATGTCATTTCTCGAGAAAGTAAATCCTTCTCAAGAAATTATAAGTCTTCTCGAGAAATAGTGTTGCAGAAAACTTCTTTTTAAACAGTCTGATGGGATTTCGATAAAACCTAAGTTCCTTATGATTGGTCCACATGGATCCTTCCTTAATGATTTCAGACCATTAGACGAAGTCCTATAAGAAGTCTTTTCAGAGGAATCGCTAACCCTAACAACATTGTTGAGAATCGCAATTTCAAAATCGGGAATGTCGCACCATCATAGTCGTTCTTCTTTGTCGCTCCTCTCTCAATCCAGTAATTCCAAGAAGAAAAGATTCGACAGATCATAGATTCAAGTTCTTCAAACATCTAGTTGATTATTTTGGGTCCTAAGCATTTCAGATCAAATTTTTCTCGGGATCTCTTCCTCAACTTCTTCACAGAGTTTTTTAGTTTTTAAGAAGGAAGAACCTTAAAGTTCTCAGATCTGAGAGTATAAAGTTTTTATTGTTGCTGAAATAATTATTTTAACTCTTGTAGGAGCCTTGTCTCCGAGTTTGTAGATCTGTTTGTCGATTGAGTGAGTAGATCCGGTTGTGGATCGAGTGAGTAGATTCGGTTTGTGGATCGAGTTTGTAGGAGTGTGTTATCTCCGATTTGTAGGAGCGTTTCTCCGAGTTGTAGGATTGTTGCAATTCAAGATTTAGTGAAGTAGCCAAGGCTAGCCGTCGTGCTAGATAGGTAAGGTGGAGAGTGGGCGTACCCAAGATTGGGGAACCACTATAAATTCCTTATGTCATCTAGGTTATGCATGGTTATTTTTTTTGTAGATTACTCTCAAGTTTTTATTCCGCAAAAGACGCAGAACTCACCTATTCACCCCCCTCTAGGTGATTTAGGTAAGCAACTAGATACTTCACCTCGCTACTCGCACCTGTATGTTTGCTCCTCGCTACTTGTACCTGTATGCTTGCCAAAGGAATATCATCATATCTATTTTGTTTTTGCAGGTTTGGTGTAATCACCTAAGGAAGGATGTTTGCTGAAAAGAAAAACAGAAATAGTTCTTTACTTGTCCGCTATAATCTTTCAGATAAGTGAGTGGTACTCTGGGTGTCTCGCAAGACGCACACTCTTGAGGCCAACACTCCACTTCAACCAGCAAAAACTGAGGGATCCAGAGATAGGGAACGACATTCGGGGGTCCAACGGGATGCCCACACTCGAGGCCTCCATCCTATTATAGATTATCGCCTTCCGAAACTTTTTTGCTTAACTGCTTCCAAAAGCATGGTGGGTTATCCAACCTCGGCACTAACAGAGATGCGTCCTGATTTACAGGACAAAAATTGCTAAAAGCGGGTTTTAGCCTTCTCAAAGACTGATGACCCCTTTACAAAAGGTGTCACTTTGTAAGGTCGACCCTTCGTCGAGTTTAAGAGGTTGGCATCCAGAACTATTCCTGATAGTTCATCCAGTCAGATAAGAAGTACGATCGGGTGGTAGCTAGGTCAACATACAAGGGGGGAGCTGATCTCGACCATCAATGTAGGGGCTTGGTCTAACAAGAACGCCTTAAAACTCAATACACCATCCTATCATCCGTCTTGGGCTTTTTAGGAGAATCAGGTTGGATGTGAGTTTCCCAAATCAATCATGGAAATTGACTTCACTGTTTGTGTCTAATTTGAGATGATTTGAATAAGGAAGACAACTTGCACTGTCCCGTGTTTCAGGGGGCGAGGACTTTTATTAAAAAAATAGAAGTAACATTGAATGCAGACTATCACTACATTTTACTGCTAGGGATAGAACCTTTTCAGGATGTCCCCGCTACAGGTGCTTCCTAGTAGCTCTCCTTCTTGGGTTTGTAGGTGGTATCCTCTAGTAGCCAGGACTTCTTGGACGATGAAGGGCCCTTCCCAAATAGGGTTTAACTTGTCGATGACAGCTGCCCTTCCTGCCGCGTCTACCTTCTTCATGACAAGGTATCCTACAAGAAATTGTTTGATGTGGACGTTCTTCCTGAAGTGCTTTGACATTCGCCTCTTAACCTCCTCTTGGTAGACTAAGGCCAAGCCCTGAAGCTCTTTAATGTAGTCTAGAGAAAGTTTTTGAGCATCTTCATTCTCAAGGCGTCATTCTTCACTGCCTTCTCCTACCGCAATGACTCTTGGGCTCCTGACTTCGAACTATATAAGGATGAGAGCTTCAAACCCATGGGATAACTTGAAAGGTATTTCCCCCATGACTGAGTTAGGAGTGATTCTTAGATCCCATATGACCGAAGGGAGTTACTCTGCCCAGTTTCCTTACAGGTTGGTGACTTTCTTATTTAGGAGATTGATGATCGGCTTGTTGGCATCCTCCACCTGTCTGTTGCTCCGAGGATGGTAGATAGAGTCAAATAAAAGATCCATCCCTAGTCGCTTGCAGAAGTCTTCTAGCACTAAGCTGGCAAATTGCGGGTCATTGTTGGTGATGATGGCAAGAGGGATCCTGAACCTGCAGGTGATCTCTCCACAAATGAAGTTCTTCACTATCTGAGATGTGGTCTTGGCAAGAACCTTTACCTCAATCCACTTGTAGAAGTAGTCGACCATGACGAGAATGAACCTCCTCTGGCTGCTAGCCTGGGGAAAAGGGCCTATTAAATCCATTCCCCAGATAGTGAAGGGCCAAGGAGCGGTGATCGAGCGAAGTTGTCAAGCTGGCTACAAATGGACGACATCGAAGATTTGACATTCCAGAAATTTCTTTGAGAAGTTTTCTGCATCCTTCTAAATGGTCGACCAGAAGTAGCTATGCCTCAAAATTCTCTGCTCGAGAGTGCGAGTCCCAGAGTGGCTTCAACACTTTCCTGAGTGAATCTCTCTGAGCACTCAAGGAATCTCTACTTCTAACAAGCATCTAGCCAGGGGGCCCGAGATGGTCTTATGGTATAGCTCTCATTTATGTAGTAGGTAGTAGACTGCCTTGTATCAAAACTTCATTTGGTCTCCACTGCTAGCCGAAAGTTGACCTGTTGTAAAAAAAGAGACGAACTGGTCCTTCTAGGAATCTTGTTGATCGATCTCCATCATCTCTCCTTTTTCGATGTATGGTCGAAAAAACTCGGTTACGGTTCCACCGGCCCTTAGACCATACTTAGTTAGGTAGTACGCCTCTGAGTTCTCCTCCCTTGGCACGTGCTCGATGAAGAAGGTTTGAAATTTCCCTATCAAGTGTTTTCCTTTTATCATATATCTTTGCAGGATGGGGTCACGTACTTCGAAATCTCCCCAGATTTGAGATGCGAACACCATTGAATCGGTGAAGGCCTTGAGGTCCTGGATTCCTAACTCCTCGGCAAGACGCAAGCCTTCCACCATGGCCTCGTACTCCACCTGGTTTTTTGTGATAGGGAAGAGGATTTTGACTGCTTGCTCGATCCTGGTTACTTACGGGTTAACCAGCACGATACACGCTCCTACTAAGCTATTGCCCGAAGCTCCGTCCATGAACATCTTCCATGTAACTGGGTTTTAAGGGCCCCTGTCCCCTCCTACCTCAGTCGAAAAGTCAGCTAAGAAATCTGCCACTGCTTGTGCCTTGATTCTACCCTTGGAGAGAAAGATATATCAAACTTGTTGTGCTCTACTGTCCACTTTACGAGCTTTCCCGAATGCTTCACTCCATCCAAGATACTTTAAAGAGGATGATCAAAGATGATCTTGATGGAGTGAGCCAGAAAAATAAGGTCACAGCTTTCGAGACGAAATCACCAAGGCAAAGACCAACTTCTCCAAGATGGGGTATCTTATCTCTGTCTGCCTGAGCACCCTACCTACATAATAGATGGGAAGCTGACCTTACCCTCTTCTCATACGAGCATTGAGCTGACTGCTCTCACTCCCAATCCTAGGTAAAGGAGGAGATCTTCGCCTTCTTTAGGTCCTTGGAGTAGAGGGGCTTGAGTCAGCTGGCTTAAGCTTTCTGAAGGCCTCCTCACACTTCTCGGTTCACTCGAACTCCTGATTATTACAAAGGGTTTTGAAAAATGGAGAGTGCTTCTCTCCCACCTTAGATAGGAAGCAGCTAAGACCCGTCAGCCTTCCTGTCAGCCTCTGGACTTCTTTAGGATTCTTTGGGGTTACCAGATCCAGAATGACTCTCACTTTATCGAGATTAGCCCCCCCCCCCTTGGAGTAAGGAGGTGCCCTGCGAACTTTCCCCTTCCTACTCCGAAAACGCACTTTGCCGAGCTGAGTCGCATCTTGAACTTTTGTAGTATCACGAAGGTCTCCATCAGATCCTTAGTGTGTTTCGCAATTCTACTTCTCTTGAATAGGAGATCATCCACGTACACTTCCAGGTTCTGCCCCTTTTGCTCCTCAAAGACTTGATCCATCATCCTTTAGTACATCGCACCTACATTATTTAGCCCGAAGGGCATCATCTTGTAGCTATAATAACCGTCACTGATGATAAAGGAGACATCATAATATTCAGGGGGATGCATCCGAATCTAATGATACCCTAAAAAAGTATCAATGAAACTCATCACAAAAGATCGACGGCTGAATGAATCAGCGTGTTGATTCAAGGAAAGGAGTAGCAATCCTTTGGGCAAGCTTTATTCAAAGTAGAAAAGTCGATACAAAGTATTCAGCCCCCTCCGGCCTTCTTCACCATTATAATATTGGAGACCTAGACAAGATACTGAATCTCTGAAACAAAACCTGCCTCCAACAGCTTCCTCACTTCTTCCCAGATTGGCTTGGTTAGCGCAGTTGCGCTCTACTTCTAGCAAATGGGGGCAACCTTAGGGCCCAGGTTAAGGCAATGACAAGCAACCTCTGCATCGATTACCAGCATCTATGCGGCGTTCCAGGAAAAGATGTCTATGTTTTCTTACAGACAGACCACCATCTCCACCTTCCCTTCCAGCGTCAGGGATCCTCCAATCTTTAGTAGTCCGAGCTCTCCATCCTTGGAGATCACCTTCGCTTCCTCCATCTCCTTCGCTGCTCTCAGCCTGTCTTCTCCTTCCAAGATCTTCTCATCCTCTCTGCATCCTCCATCCAGCTGATGGTATTAACGACACTAAGGTAGTATTCCTTGGTATCTTTAGGATCGCCCCTGATCCTCACTTGGACATCTCCCCGACAGTACTTCAGGTACTGATAATATAAATATGGGACTACCATGAAGCACTTGATGTGTAGCCTCCCGAAGATCGCATTGTAGCATCTTGGTGCATCCACGTTGACGAACCTGCACCTGATTGAATTTCCACCAAGGGTAATCAGAAGATCTTCTCCTCCTTCCACCCCTTTCTTCTCTCTAGAGAAGTCAAAGAGGGGTCCGTCGGCAGTTAGGATCCTGGATGCCTCCACCTGCAACCCGACAAATGTCCTTTTAAAGACGACATTCACCAAGCTCTTGTTGTCCACTAGGATTTGGGAAATGGTGAAGTCCTTGATGGCAGCTTGGATGATGAGGGAATCATGAAAGGGGTTCTCATTCCCCAACATATCTTCCTCGACAAAATGATCTCCTCTAATGGCGGCGGTGCTTGAGAGGTCGAAGAGACCCTCTTGCGATAGATCTGATGGAGACTTCCCTTGTAGGAAACTTCTAGCCTAGATCCTCTATGGATCACCCCCACTTGTCTGCCTCCTGCCCTGGACAACTTCCCTGCGATCGCCTTGGTCGACCCAGTCCGCGTTCCTCCTCCTCCCCGGAGCTTGGAATGCTACTGGTCCTACGGGGACCCCTTGCCTCTCTTGCTTCTCCCTCTCCATGGCACCTATTTATAGCTTCCTCCTTACTTCCCAAAAATCTAAGCAAGATATGGTCTCGTGCCCCTCTACTTGATGTAGATCGCAGTAAAGGGAAATCTCCTCTGCTTGTTTCCTCACTGGTCGGTTCCTCCTATGATGCATATTCTCTTGTTGGGCAATGGTCATTGCCTCTTCTTTGGCTCCTCCTCGCCTTCTCTCTGGTTGGTTACTGTTCCTTCTCTCGTGGTTATGGGGTCTCTTTGCTGACCTCCACTAGGGTCAGTTCACGGGATACTGAAACCTTCATACTTCTTCCCTTCTCTTTGGAGCTGCCAAGAGCCTCCTCTCCTCATATCTGTGAGGCCACTCCTTCCTCCTCGGCTCTTTCGCCCTCCTGGGCTCTTCCCTTCTTTTCGGCTCCTCTCCCCTTCTTTCTTCCTACCTTTCTGGCACTACTCTGGCTCTCACCTCCAAAGCTCCTCCTCTATCCTTGCATCCCGGGCTTTCTCCATCCAGCCTAGCTAAGAAGTCGATGTTCTTCTCTTCCCCCAGCATGAATTTGTTTGCCTTCTTGATCAAATCTTCATAGGATCTATGGGGTTTCGAGCCGATCTCCATGCTGAAGAGAGCTTGCTTCAGGCCAAACGTCAAGAACACCTGCAAGGTAAAGCCATCCACCTCCTCAACTTCGAGAACCTCCTCCTGGAAGCAGTTCATGTAGTGGCCCAGCCTCTCATGCTTTCCCTCCTAGATCTTGAAGAGCGTGATTGCCTCCTTCTTCCTCCTCATGGAAGTTGCAAACCTTGCCATCAGACCTTACCGCGGGCCCTCGAATTAGTAGACGGAACCTCCTGGAAGCTTGTGGAAACAATATCTACCTTCCCCTCAAAGTTGATGGAGAAGAACCTATACTTGAATTCCTATGTCATATTATAGATAGACACCACGTCCTCAAACCATTAGATATGCTTGATCGAGTCATCTCTGTCGGAGTAGTTGCTCAAGACGGACTCTCTAAAGCCTTGGGGATTTAGGGCTGCTAACACCTCATCGCAGAAGGGGCTCCCCCCCCCCCCATGACTGATGATGGACTTCATATTGGCGAGCATCCCCCACACTCACCACATTTTCAAGTATCATGTAACTTCTTCGGGTTCTCTACATCTCAAAATCTGATTCCCTGGTAGCTCGTCAGGCAGTATTTCGACTGTACTAGTCGCTCTGTCTACTACTCCACTCACTCTTTTCCTGGTAGCCTAGGTGGCTCCTCTTCTTCTGACGGTGTCACATGACGAGGAGAGGTCGTCGTGAAATCGGGGCGAGGGAGAAAACCTGTCAAGATGCTCATCTAAATCCACCTCATGAACTCCTCGAATATTGCCACTATCACAAAGCCGTCTCTTACAGCTGAGTTGTTGACTATCTCCTCATTCTCGCCTCCATCCACCATCTTGCCTACTTGTGAGACTTTTCTCCTTGGCTACGATCCACGCTCACTGCACAAAAGTGTTGAAGCCAAGAAAATCTCGACTCAAAAATTCAGATCAATGCTTCCTAAGGTTACTGATCTTGCGCTCAAGGTTGACGACCTGAAGGGCAATGATTAAGGAGTTTGTGCAATACTAAGAGGACCCCAGGAGCTGCAGTAGGGAGGTACAACCACGTACTCGGATGCTTAGAAGAAGCTTCCCCTCCACAACTAAAGATGGCTGAGCAGGGTACAAGGGGGAAATAACTGGCGACTTGTCTCTTCGGAGAAAGGCTCAGCTAAAAGTCCAAGGAAAGAGGTGATCAAAATATTTTTCAAGATTTGAAAGCCTATATTCTTGTACCCATGGGATCCTATTTATAGATAAATATTGGGGAGTGGGGGTCTCTAGGAGACAAGACCCAACCCTGCGATCACTGGCTACATCCTTCTAGCGACCTGCCTCGGTTGCTGGCGATATCGACTGGCGAATATCTATGATGCTTGCCACGCCTGACATAGTGACTGGTCGGAGGTCTAAAGTGAAATGACTAAGGAGTTTGGGCAATACTAAGAGGACCTGAAGGGCAATGACTAAGTAGTTTGGGCAATACTAAGAGGACTCCAGGCACTGTAGTAGGGAGGTCCAACCATGTACTCAGATGCTTAGAAGAAGCTTCCCCTCCACAAACAAAGATGGCTGAGCAGGGTACAAGGGGGACAATAACTGGTGACTTGTCTCTTCTGAGAAAGGATCCAAAGGCTTAGCTAAAAGTCCAAGGAAAGAGGTGATCAAAATCTTTTTCAAAATTTTGAAAACTATATTCTTATACCCTTGGGATCCTATTTATAGACAAATCCTGGGAAGAGGGGGTCTCTAGGAGACGAGACCCAACCCTTCGATCACTGGCTACATCCTTCTAGCGACCTGACTCGGTTGCTGGCGAGTATCAGCTGGCGAATATTGTTGAAAATGGTGAAGTGAAAGTGGGTGATTGCGCAACCTGTCTGCGCGGCCTATGCGGATAGGACTGGCGGTTAGCCAGTTCGGCGGAGCTGTTACAGTCAGCTTGTTTCTTTGGCGGCCTGGGCTTTCTATTCGCGCGGACTGTGCGGACAGAGGGGGAAGCCAGCCAGGCCGGCTTATGCTCAGCCTAAGCGGTTTGGTCCCAAGAAGGTAACTGGGCGAAGATAGCTTCTTTAACCCGTAGAGTCCGGCAAGATGCAGATTGGACTAGAGCACGGCAGACCGACATGGCAGATGCCTTGGTCTAGCTCTGGTAGTACAACTGGTGGAAGTCACAGGGATCACCGGTTAGAATGGACTGGATCTGGAGGTCGCCGGGTTTGGTGAACTGTTTTCCAGAGTCCTGCCAGTAAGCGCGGAATTGGCCCATTGTGGCCGGTGGTGTGGATTTGGTTTGTTCTGAACCAAGTCCAGGTTTGGCTCAGTCCTGGCGAGATCGGGCAGTTAAGCGCGGACTACTTCTCAGTCTGTCAAGCTCAGTAGTAGTGCCATGTGCCTTGGTTGCGAGCTTGGGGTACGCGGACTGGAGGTGAGTTCGCAGGGCGCGGACTAGAGCGGTGTCCGCTGATAGGTGGACAAGATGTTGCTGTAGAGTTCGTGTTGTAGCGGCGTCCTGGCTAGGCCTTTGGCGACAAGGCGGATAGAGGGTATGTCCAGCCTTGGTGATGCTACTTGGCGGGCTGGCTATCCGGGACAGGTCACGGCAGACTGGTTGTGTATCCGCAGCTTGCGGATACACTTGGTTCTTGCTGCGGGATGGGATCGGTTATCCTATCGGCTAGGGCGGTGACCACACTCCTTACTGTGCCTATAAATAGGGCCCCCTGCCACATCAATGATAAGCGAATGAACAGTAAGTAAACTCGCGGATAGTTGCTGCAAACTGGATTTTTGTATCCGCGCGGTTTGAGAAGGTTGACCGGGTTGTCCTTTGCAGGTTGTGCGAATAGCGCTGGAAGGCCAGGACTTGGTTCCGATTGCGGTCAGGGACAGTGCGGACTCTGCGGATAGCAACCAACGGTTAACAGCAGGTCGCGGGATTGCGGCTAGGTGGTCTCTCTTCTGCAACTAGTTTCCCGGTTCAATAAGTTGTCTGCTTCTGCCGGCCTAATCAGTTCAGCAGCAGCAGATCGTGCGGTCAGGCGGCTAGGCGACCTTGCGATTAGGCGGCTTGCTGATCGGTGGTTAGAGTTCAGCATTGGAATAACGGGTAGTCCGCGCGGCTTGGTTGCTGTCTGGCGACTAGGCGGGTTGAGCGGACTGCGTAGATCAGTAGTGCAGTAGCGGCTTGGCGGTCTCAGCAGACTCGGCGGACTCGGCAGTCTCTGAGGCAGTCCTCCCGGCTAGTTTTGCCTTGTATTGTTTCTGCTTTCCCTTTGGGTATTTTTGGCGAAATCATGTCTCGTCATGTATGTCTCGCCCTGTAAAGATCGTTTAGTACAAGATTCTTACTCTTCTTGTTTGCATTTGGTTTATTTGGGCTCGGATAGGTTGAGTGTTCCTGCGCCTGGTTTCCCGTCTTCCGCTATATCAAATTTCAACAAATATCTATGATGCTTGTCACGCCTAACATAGTGACTGGTCGGAGGTCGCCTGCTAGACGAGTATTACTGCTTCTCAGTGCTCGTCATTATTACTACTCGGAACTCGCCTGGATAAAAAGTTCTTTGAAGCTCATCCGCGCAGCTGGGTGGGTGCGCGACTCGGCGAGTATGATTCTCGCTTGCGTTTAAGGGTCCCCTTTCACCCCCCGCTGGTCATTGGCTGTTGATCGGGTCTTCATATGCTAATGATGTTTGTTGGCTTGTTGACTGCTGATCGTTGACCGTTGACTATAAAGGTATATGCGTAGATGATCTTCATTGGAGAAATAGTTGAGATTTATAATCAGCTAAGCCAAAAGATAAAAGATCAAGTGACATTAATTATGTTATAAGTATTCGAAGTGACTGCACTAAGATTTTTTCTTAAAAAAGACAACCAAAGAAATATGCAAGTGAAGAAATATTTAGCACTATTGTAGTTATAAGAGAATTAAATTAAGGAGACAAGTTTTTTCCCAAATGTATGCTCTAGTTGTTATGCATGGTACAACACTAGTGCCCAATAGATATATTTAGGTAGTGACATCGACATGCTTTCAATCTAAGATTATGTTAAAATAATTCTAAGTATTTGTAGTACCTCCTTTAAAGCAAGTACATAATTAAAACACAGAATTAAATTATTTGAAGAAAATTTATTTGGATTATTAAAATGTATACTAACTACATCATAAATGATCATATGCATTTTTATTGAAAAATTAGTAAAATGGTCTTTTTTTCATGTGTTAACTTTGACCCTAAACTTGTATTCCTCTAGTATGGTTCTTAAAATTATCCAAGAAATCATTATGATTCTTCCATTAAACATTATGTCAAATATTAATGGAATTTTGAAAAAAAAAAAATTGTCTCATTAGACATTAAAAGTTCCTTTCCGTTTGCATGTGCCTCTCACGAGCCTTTTGTTTTTTTTCTGGTAATTGGACTAAGGTAAAAATCTCAAATTATATTTTGGATGAAGCTTGGATACTGTAGCAAACAAAAAAATTTGTTGTCAAAATTAATACGTTGAAGTACACAAGGAAACGCTTTTTTTTATTTTCTCTACTAAGCAGGCAAACACTGTCGTTTTATCCACTTTTAATTATTGAGAAATTAGAAAGTGTCATTTATATGTTGGAAGTTCAAATGGTGCATTGATGTGGTAGTTTTAAGATGATTAAAACAAAAATGTTCAGCTGGAGTTGTTACACCAAAAAATGAAGGATGCACTTGAATATGAAAGAGAAAGATACAACTCAAGAGACAAGTTTTTGCAAAATTCTTGAAGGTTAATTCCCCAGCATCTCTCAAAGGAGAGTTAAAAATAGAACTAACTTGCCCAGGCCCTCCTTATATAGGGAGAGCACTTCTAATATGCCAATAGGGATAATATACTATTTAATCTTGAATGCGGTTTTGAATGTCATGTGCAACCCATAGTATGTCCAGCAATTTCTTGTCAAATGAGCTGGTGGGTTCTATGGTAGTGTCACCTTTACATGTCCAACTGCATGAAAATCTTCCTTGTCCTTTAGGTTGGGTGAAGAAAAGACACGCGTCAACGATCAACCAAATGTGAATGACGATGATGGGATGAACAAATCTGACCAGATCTTTAATATAATTTGAGTGGTGCACATAATGTAGAAGACTATCAATGAAAGGTGTAGTCCTAGAGCGTGTGGAGTGGACTTTTGTGACTGTCAAAGATGCTGGAGTGGTAGCGATTGCCTGAATGCCTTGCTAAACGATCTCAACATCACCTTAGTAGATATTGCCTTGGCTTGTTCACCAGGCATCTTATTCTTAGGCAACCAGAGCACCTTAGTAGCACTTTGTTACTACCACATCTTAGGAGGACAGCTTTATTAATCTTAAATGGTTAGCTTAACCACTGTATTTTTTATGTTTTCACTGCAGATGTGGTGTATATTAAACAGTCTTTTATGCACTTAAATTCCCTTATTTCTCCAACATCTTTTTCATTTTAATTGAGAGAACAAAGAAATCCTTCCATCTCAGCTTTCTTTAGAGAGCATCTTTTTGCCTTTATATTTCTACTTTTGCATAAGTGGAGCTTTGGATGATTTTATACTTTTTTTTTTTTGGAGCTTTGGATGATTTGATACTTCTTCTTTTTTTTCTTTTTTGTTTTTCTATTTATTAGTCACATTTGCATATGAACCTATTATTGTATTATGTGTCTAAAAGATATACGAGAGTATGTGTTATGGTACTATTTTAAGTATGAGTGTTTTAATTATAATTCTTATATATGCCTTTTTTTGGATGATCTTTTTGCCATAGTTTTACGAATCTGTTGAATGATTTGCAAATGTCAACTGTGTTTGTTTAGGAAATGTGGTACGCTACCGCTACTCTTGCTGTGATAATTTGTGATACCCTAGGTGGTGCCACCGCATTCCCCCAAATACCTAGCCGTTGAACCAGTTGGGCACGTCCGGTTGGCTTAGGAGGAGGGAGAGACTGAACCAGTTGGTTCAGACTCCTTATTCTTTGGCCCCTTACGATGATAGAACGCTCCGAATCGGGTCAGGGTCATATCATTCTCACCGTCTTCGAAAAATTGCTTGTCCTCGAGCTAAAACTCGGGATATGTCTCTTTGAACTCGTCGTAATCCACCTAAGTCTGTTCGGACTACCCAAGCCCCTCCAGTGGATCAGCAGTCGTATGAGGGACTTCCCCTGCACTATCTTAATCCTCGCTTCAAGGACCTTCTCCAGTATCCGGACCGGGCCGATCGGGCCCGGGCTTTTTGCCAATCGGGCTCAGGCCCGGCTTGAGCCGGGCTTGGGCACCTCTTAAAGAGGGGGGATGCTAAAGCCCTCAAGGCCGGCCCGGGCCGGCCCGAATTTCCTATAGAAGGGATTAAAATCCCGCCTATATTTAGGCGGGATAAAATCCCGCCTAAATAGGAGGGGATTAAAATAGGTGAGATTTTAATCCCGCCACCGGCGGGATTTCCTTTCCATGGAATTCCCACCATGAGGCAAGATTTTCCGCCGGCCTGGGTGTCGGGCATAGACTAGGCCCGGCACCCGGGCTTTCAGGCATCCGGCCGGGCTACAAGAAAATAAGGGGTCATGTAAGGCCCCCGAGCCCGGTCTAGCCCGGGCCGGGCCTAGCCGGATTTTTTCTGGGTCAGGCCCAAGTCAGGCTTCCGGGCCCGATCTTTTTGAACACGACTACTTATCACTATTGGAGATAATTCAAATAAAAGAACTAGGAAGAAAAAGAGCAATGCTCAAATCGTGATTATTATGTCGAATTTCTATATTCTTCATATTAAAGGTAATTTGTAAAGTTTTGCTTAATTACAAGATAGTAGTAGATACATGTTTCTGGTAAAAATAATGCTCATTAAAGTTAAAATTCAAAGACTGGTCTAATATATAACAAGTAGAAATTGGGGGCAATCAAAATATGCTTGTTTAACTCAGCCCTATTCACAATTATTGATTTTCTAATTGATTGGGGATGAGGAAGGTGGTGACAAGGCAAAAGTGAGGACCGATTCCCAGTGGGCAAGTGTGGGCGGTCTGCTGCGGTCTCTTTATGTTGGCTATTGAAGATGGGTTGCTTGTTGGCATTTGTACATTTTGGCTTGTCGTCTCGATATATTGAATTAAAGATTTTCTATTCACAAACTAAATTCCTAATAAATAATTTAAGTAATATAAAATTAATCAAGCTTTCTTTCTTTTTCCTGCTGTAATTTGGCTTTATGTAGTTTCTCATGAACTTACAATGATTTTTTATTGAAATTACTTTTTTATTTTAAGATTTTATGTGCCTATAATAATTTGTCTTTTCTGTTGTAGGCTTCTCAGTAAATGTATACACTCATTAATTTAATTAAGAAAATCTAATTTTATTTTTGCTAAAATAGTATACACTTGTGATTGTATGAAAGAATGCCTTCTGTTTTTATTTTATTTTTTAGTTTTCAGCATTGATTTGTGAAGACTAAAAATATTTTTAAATAACAGATTTTTTCATTCGATAAATCTACCATATTGTGCGGTATGCTATGAAATAGTCATGAACATAAAGCCTGACAGACCCAGTTTAGAATCTGGCTTGTCAGACCCAATTTTTTTTTTGTCCAGGCCCAAACTTTTTTTTTGTCCAGGCTCAGGCCTGGGCTACCCCTTATATAAAGGGGGATTAGTTGAGCCTCTTCGGCTAGGCCTTGACCAGGCCCAGGCTCCTAGGCCAAATTTTTCAAAAAAAAATTACTCTTTTTATAAAAATTAATTAATATAAATACAAGACTAAATATTTAATTTTCGATATAATAAATATTTATAAATATAAAAAAATTAAATAAAATTAAAAAAAACAAAAAAAAAACTCAATAGAGCCGTTGGAAATGGCTCTCATAAAGTATGGGACATTGGGCCGATTATGGCAATTGATCATTATGACAATTGACCATTATGACATATCTTCCCAACATCTCTCAAGTCTTTAGAGACGTTGTCAGCTGGGAATTTTAAAATAAATTTGCATGACAATTTTTATCGAGTTGCCTTGTTTAAGTCAGTCTTGGGCCGAACTCAAGCCTGGCTTGGGACCGGGCCCAGATAAAGCCTAGGACCAGGCTTAGCCTGGGCCTATCAGGCCGAGCAAAACACTAATATGGGGGCCTTTTTAAGCCCCCCCCCCCCCCCCCCCCCCCCCCCCCCCCCCACCCCCCCACCCCCCCAGGATCAGCATGGGCCTAGACCAGACCTGCCCGGGCCTAGGCCTAACGAGACTTTTGCCAGGCCGGGCCCAGACGGGCTTTCCAGGCCCAGCCTTTTTGTGCACCACTACTATAAATCAAAGAGCACTCGCATGGCACATTAATGACTCGCTAAACTCCAATATCAAAATACATTTCATACATTAATGATGATCACCAAATTCAAAGAATAATTAAAACAAATTAATATGCAATACCACACTAGTTCGTATCAAAATCGAGCAATCGCGTTCGATTTCATCTAGCCCAAATGGCAAGACTCGAGGAGATCGTTGAATTCGAGTGATAAAATGGGTTGATAGACAGAATAATCTACAAATTTTGTTCCATTTACACAATACATATATATATATATATAATAATCAATAAAAGAAGAAGAGAAAGAAATTATATAACTAGTGCTTATTGACTCATCAAGGAACAACGGCTCTACAACAAAGAAATCTTCAAGCCCCAATACAACAAACGAAGTAGCTCCTAAACTTTTTCCTCCCCTGCAAAGAAAAGCAATAATAAGTATATACATTAGTTGTGTAAATAAAAAAAACAGACTGAACCATAAAACCGAATCAAATCACACGGGTCCAATTTGGTTTTTGTAAAAGAAGATTGTAGTTCGATTCGGTTTGGTTCTCAATTTTTAATGTTAAATTAAATTGAACCATATAGAAGGCCACGCTAAGTCCCTCTATCTAGATGTCGCAGGTTTAAGACCTTATCTCAATAACTTGCTGCATATGAATCGCGCTCTCTGTGTGGAGATGGTATGCGACCTACAAAGCTTCTTCAAAAATTTTAAATATATATATGCATTATAAAATTATTTATATAAATAATTTAAAATTATATTCTAGATGGTTCGGTTTATGATTCTGCTCCGAAACAAAATCAAATTGGACAGTTGCACTTATTACCTTAATATATTACAGAATTATGAAAATAAAAATAAAAATATAATAAAATATAAATAATAATAAAAAGAATCGAATACAATCATAAATGTACGAACAACCAAAAACGTGCCGCTAGCCAGAGGCGGAGGATAGAAAGGGATGAAAGAAGCAGATTATTACCGGCGGAGTATGCTGGCGGCGGATCGCCGCAGGTACGGCATGGCCTCCAAGGGATTCGGCGGAGGCGGCCTTTGGTTGGTGAAGCAGCTCGTCGTCGTTGCCGACGGAGATGCGGGAATAGTCGGACTTGTTCTGTTTCCGCATCTCGCGGATCTTGGAGAAGTCCAGCGAGTAATCCGGCATCCCATGCTGCTTCTCCCACTCTCCGAACGCCGGAACCGACAACCACTCCGCCCTTGCCATCTGCAATCAAAATTCATAAGGGTCAGTTGGTTTGCAATGTTTTGGCAGCTTCCCAGAAAGAAACAGAACCTTGTAAAACTCCTCAATCCATATATAATTTCTTTCAAGAAATCGATTCATCAGTTATAGATGACGAATTGAAGGGATGGTTTACCTCTGAGCTCTTCTCCATTGAATCCAAGAAAAACCTAAAAAGAGAAATCGCCGGGAAAGAGGATAAGAAGAAGAAGACTAATAAGATCTAGACATTCAGTTCTTATATACCCTGAGGTTATAGCTATTTACAATCTTGCCACTGCCTTTTTTTCCTTCCCAGAAACAACGTCTATTATATAAAGCTACGCAAGCTCTGCACGGAGAATTATATGCGAGAATTCACATCCGCAGGAGGCTTTTCGAAGCCAGCTTATCGACGGAGGCGATGGAGACCGCATAGATAAAGTTAATATGCGACGCGGGGGCAGCTGGGCAGCGCTGGCAAGAGAAAGGCACAGCTGGAAGCCACGCGGAAATTTAGTGTCCTCGGCGGCGGGAAGGATAGGGAAAGTGGCGTGTGATTGGTTCACTTCGCCGCCGGTAACGCGGCCGGGGAATATCTTGTGGAAGACAAATCTGAACAGGGGTCGTTTTAGCAGATTTAATTAATATATTAATATATATATATATTAAAATCATCATTATTAGTTCAACAACTTTGTGGGTCCTGTGTGTATATAATAATTAATGGGAATTGATATTCGCAGGTCATATTTAGCTATTTGTACCCCAAACATCATTAATATTTAAATATCTTTTCCCATATAAAAAACCCTATTTGTACCCCCCCTTTTCTTCCGCCTCCTGTGAAAAACAATGAGAAATTCCTCCTAAATCCGCCTCCGAGTCCGACGGCCCGCTCGCCCCTTTCGCCCGCCAGGCGAGCCTCTCCCTGTTCCCTCCACCCCGACCAGCCTGCTCTCTTACGTCGGCGACCTCCCTATTCCCTCCCCCTATGAGTTGTCCCTCCTCTCTTTTCATTTTTTCCGGTATAAAAACCTTTTTTTTTAAATCCTTCACGCAGCCGCTGCCCTTCCTTCCGCCGCCCTTGATTGCTCCTCCCCGGCCGATGTTTTCTCTAACGGCAGTGACCTCCCTATAGCCGCCCTCCGGTGAGTTCTCTCTCATCTCTCAATTTTTTCTCTCTAATAACCTAGATTTTTTGAAATCTTTCTAAAACAAGGGATGTAGCGAAATCAAGGGAAAATGAAGCTCACAAATATCTTAAATATTTTTGTATTTTAATATTTTGTGGACTTGACTTTTTGACAAAAATATATTGCTTGTTAAGATGTATTTGACAAAGGTGTCAACATAGATTTGACTATTTTTGTTAGGAACTCATTATATATAACATTAATTTTAAAAATTTCATTTTTGTGGGGTACGAATATCGGGTTTGGGTACAATTATAATTCTGTGGGGTACGAATATCGGTGGGTACAAATAGCCAAATATGATCTGCGGATATCAATTTCCTAATTAATTCCTCCTGTGTTAGTAAAATATGATTTTTTTATATTATATTAATATCTATGCTAAATATAATTAGTCGTGTGCTTAGCTAGGTCGTTATCTGATGCAATGGGGGCATCAAGATTCTCTCTAATTCATATGAAATGAATATTATTCATTTGATGATGGAGATTATTTTTAATACATCTAACCGATGATATTAATGTTCAAATTTGAAAAAGACAAGGGTAGTTTGATCATGTGTAAAAAGCATTTTAATAACTCATTTAATATCATTATTTCGATGTAGGAGAAATGATCTTGAATATGAAATGAATACTATTCATTTTATGTGAAATAGAGAGAGGATCCTAATCCGCACACCGTGTTCATTATTTTCAAAAAACACATGTGACTCAGAATATAAAATTTAACAATAAATGAGAGAACTATGATTATTTAAAAATCAAATAAAATTGCAATCAAATTTGATTTTTAAAAAGTTGAAAAAATTATAATGAAAATGAATAAAATTGAAAAAAATGAATGTTTTGATATATAACAAAAAATAATAATGTGTAGAAACAAGGTTGACTTTTTTCCACCTGAATTTAGGGACTGTTTGGCACGGTAGTGGCGGTCGTGAGCATGGTGGTTATGAATCGAGTGAGTTTGGACAAAAATACTATTATCGTGAAATATATGTTTGATTTGAAGGAAAATCTTTTTGATTTAATCAAATATTGGTCATGATTGGATGATATTTCATGCCCTTTTTGTGAGATATTTCATATTTGATTAGATTATGATTGTCTATGTTTTTTAAGGGAAGACAAAATCTGCCGGATATTTTTCAGCTTTAATGGAGCCTTTCATTATGAGCCATTTAGCAAGCAACGTTTTGAAAATCGGACCGGTCATCGAACCGGTGAAGCGAAAGGTTCAAGCTTCAACCGGGGTCGAACCGTTATATATAAATATATATATTATTACAAATTTATTTTAAGTATGAATATGTATATTATATATTTTAAGAGTATATATAATTTTATACGGTATATAACTATATATATTCATTATTTTATATATTTTTGAATATATTTGAATGATATATATTATATATTTACTCATATATTTTAAATTACAAATATATTTAAATTTATCATGATTTTTTTAAATGATAATTTAATATAATAATGCTTAGAAATATTTAATTTTTTATTAGTATAATAGTATGTATATTTATATAATATATTCCGAAAAAATTCATCAAAGATCAATTGCTCCAGTGGTCTTTAACTTTGCTTGAGTTGGAGGTGGTCCGAGTTCAAATCCCAGCAAAATCATTTTTTACATGTATTAATAATTAGGCTTATGACCCGCCCGGTTCCACAAAACCGAGCCCGGTTTTCGGTTAGCCGGTCCGCCCGCCCTGTTTACCGGTTCTTGGGTGGTCCGCTGCCATGGCGGGTTTTCACCCTTGACCGGACCGGCCGGGGGTCCGGTCGGCGGTCCGACCGGTTGAACCGGCCGGTCCGATCCGGGTTTTAAAAGCTTGTTAGCAAGTCTTCCAAATTAGAGAGTACTTATGCTTTCCCATTTACACTGCTGCTTTCGAAGTTCTTGTCCAGGGTTTGTGGAGCCCTTGTCGTCATGTCTCCCTCTAGGAAGATCATCATTTTTTCATGAGATTAATCCAAGTCAAAAGGAGGAGTGAGCGAGAAAAACAGGAGTTGGGGGGATGCCAAGCCCAGCGCGGCAGGGACGGAGCGGGCGTGCACGATAGCGTTCACGCGGGCGGTAGAGACTACGTGCGTCAACATCCTTATGGGCATGTATGGCGATGTGCACGTGCAACAACATCCGCGCGACAGAGCCCGTTAGCGGAGGCTTGCTTGTGGCGGAGGCCGCGAGGGAGCGTGCGTCGGAGGCCCCGCGGTAGTGCCATTGGGCGCGTGGGGGTTCGAGTGGGCGCGCGGCACTCCCGCGGTCATGCAGCGCTCTTGCAACCACACATTGCACTGTGCGGGAGCGTGGTTTGCGTGCTGCGCATGCGGCCCCTTCACGGTGTTCGTGCGGGTGTGCAGCTTCTATGTGTGTGTGAGGTGCCCGATTGCGCGCTCTGAATGCGTCTAAGATTTTTTGTGTTTTTGCTATCGCGCTGACTTTTGGTTATTAATACCACTTTTCGGGCTCCGAGGAGTGACGTTTCGTCGAGGTCGATGCACCTCACGTTGACTTTAAGTGCGGATCGGGGAAGGATGTGGCGAACTCGCTTTGGATTCATGGTGGACGTGGAGATTCTAATTCCTTCTTCGTTGGAGTGTGTACGGAACCCCACTTTAGGCTATTTTGCTATCTCAGAGGGGTGCTTAAAGGTGGGCTTCTGAATTCCTCCTATTGAGGAGACTCTCGAGATTTTAAAGTTCTGTTGCATCTCGATAACATTGTTTCTCTCAGTGGGGATGACGAGGATAATGAGACTAATTGGCTTCTTTCGGGAACATTGCTCTCGCATGTCCGTCCAGCTATTCTGTGAGTGGTACGAAGTCTTCCCCAGCTATAACAATAGAATTGAGGTGAGGAGCAACAAGAAGTAGCTTATGTTAGAGGAAAAGACGGATTGCCAACATGGAGGGACACTCTTTGGATTCGTCCGGAATCTTTGGAAGCTGCCTGAGACTTGGAGGGAGCACCTAAGGCGTTGCGATCGTCTTGTAGGGTAAGATTACAACTTTACTTCTATGCTGGGTTTTGCGGGCCCACGTGAGCTGGTCGGCGTGCTCCTGGGGATTGGTGCAATTATTAGCGAAAATAGGCTTATTTTTGAGGGCCTCTCTACCGACGTAGAACAAAGTTGTGTCTTCCCTTGGAGCAGGGAAAGAAGAGAACTAGTCTTTTTGCTGAAGCGGGGGGAGGCAGGTCCATCCTTGGCTTCCCCCGAAACCATTATATAGGTTGTTGACAATTACTCTGATGATCTTGGTGATGGTCCTGTTGGGTTTCCTATAAAGGTTGATATATCACATGTGCATAGTGGAAAAAAGTTTAAGAAAATCTATAATGAAAACTGGATCTTGCGACAATCATTAATCAATACATAAAATACAAAGTACTTTTGCTCCAGTGCCAGAATCTTATTCTGAGTTGTCTCCTTTGTCTTAGATTGATTCAAAATCAGTAATTTGAGGTTTCTTGAGTTCACATAGAACTAGCTTTGTGGCTTTATGAATGATCCACACTAACACTGAGAAATACCTCATATCGCCAAACGATAGTGGCTAGAAGAAAATCTCCATGGATTGATATATCTATCACGGGAGAAGATCGCCAGCTCCAATTCGCAGAATAACACGTCAATGAGGTTTCGCTACTCTCAAAACTCTTTAGAAGGGGCTCAAGAGAATAGTTCAAAGCCTAATCGTAAATCTAAAATTATATTTATATATATATATTTAGTGAATCGTGTTAAGCTTTTAAAGAAATTACCCGAAGAATAGGTGAACTGGTTCAAGGTTTAAACATAGAGATGAAACCGTCCAGTCGAATTCTTCTGGTCGATCGACTAGACCATCTAGTCGATCAGTTAGACGACTAGTCGGATCTATCTAGTCTATACTGAAACAGTCTAGTCAAATTCTTCTAGTCGATCGGCTAGACCATCTAGGCAACTAATTATATGTCTAGCTGAATCTGTCCAATCTATACTGAAACTGTCTAAACGAATTCTTCTAGTTGATCATTTAGACCATCTGATCGTTTGCCTGGACGTTTACCTGGGCGTCTGTTGGGTCCATTGATCCAAATGGCCCAGGTAAAAAGTCAAACAAGTCAATGACACACACACTAGTTGTATTTGATGTGTGCTTGAGTTTATGTATGCAGGTCAGTCCATATTACACTAATTGGATAGGTGGACACCAAGCAAGCTGGTGGTCAGGCAGAAATTACACTAAGTCCGTAAGCGTTGAGTAGAGCAAGCTCACTCAACGCCAGTTGTCTTAAGAAAGAAAGCTGGACAGGAAAATACTACCAAGTCCACAAGCATTGAGTGAAATCTATTCACTCAATGCCAGGTAAGTAAAAACGTTGAGTATAGTCAGCCTAACAATTGACAAGCTGAAAATGTGGCTAAGTCCACAGGCGTTGAGTGAAGTCTACTCACTCAACGCCATACAACAAAAAGCTGTTAGATAGGCTAAGACAGCCAAAGCCAAAATAATTGGCAAGCTGAAAATGATGATAAGTCTACAGGCGTTGAGTGAAGTCTACTCACTCAACGTCATACAACAAAAAGTTGTGAGATAGGCTAAGACAATCAAAGCCTAATAAGAAGCAACAAGAAAGTGGCTAAATCCACAAGCATTGAGTGAAGTCTACTCACTCAATGTCATACTCCATAATAGTTGAGTATTGCTCAGACAGTTAATGTCATAGAAAATCTATGTTGATATTTGACTAAGTCTACAGACGTCGAGTGAAGCTTACGCACTTAACGCCATGTGATAAAAAATATTGACTGAACCTTAGTCAGTCAGAGACTGTGATTTCATAGAAATTTGGCTAAGTCCAAATGCATTTAGTGAAGCTTACTCACTCAACTCCAAATGACTAAAATCAATTCTAAGTGATATGACGTTGAGTGTAGCTTACTCACTCAATGCCAAGTGACAGAACTTCAGTTAAGCAGTTTGGCGTTGAGTGAAGCTCAATCTCTCAACGTCTAGAGACAAAAAAAATTTCTAAGTGTTTTAGCATTGAGTGAAGGTTACTCACTCAACCCCTAATGATAAAAAAAATTTCTAAGTGTTTTAGCGTTGGGTGAAGGATGCTCGCTCAACGCCTAATGACAGAAAACTTGTCTAAGTGTTTTAGCGTTGAGTGAAGGTTGCTCACTCAACGCCTAATGGCAGAGAAATTTTTCTAAGTATTTTGGCGTTGAGTGAGGGTTGCTCACTCAACTCCTAGTGACAGAAAATCTGTCTAAGTGTTTTGGCGTTGAGTGTAGCTTACTTACTCAATTCCTATACTAAAGTTGCTTGATTTTGGCTAAGTCCACAGATGGCTGACGTCAGCATGAGTCAGCAAAAGTCAACACAGTCAATGTAGTTCAAATTCATTGCGGGAAAGATGCAGTATGCCTTTAATGGCATCGGTGGCCAACTGTTGTCGTATTCTACAAATGGAAGGTGGTAAATTTGCAATTAAGGCGGAGCCCACGGTGCAAAGAGTCGTTGATCAATAAAAGGGAAAGATTGACTATGTTGAAGGAAGCAATTAGGGTTTTCTGATTTTGCATTGCAGCTGAACATCGTCTTCTTCCTCGCCATTGCTGCCGAGCCTGAAGGTCCTGTTAAGATCAGTCAACCTGAAAGCAAAAAGAGATAGCTTCTGTGATTTTCATCTCCGACAGCAAGGTCAGGAATGATTCCTGAAATAGAAGAGACAGAGTTTTCTGCAAGTTACTTCCAGAACAGGCCGCGATTCTTCTGAAGATATTTATTAATTTGTTGCTGTGAAGATGGAGTTAGGGTTGAATCTGCTCAGCCCAGGAAGACATACAAAGAGAAAACTCCCTATTTTCAAACTATTTAAATCATCATTTCTATTTTTTGTAGGATCCAGTCTTGGATCTGAGTACAAGATTCTGAGTAGAATCTGAGTTGTAAGCCTGTATTATAAAGGCTGAGTGTATGATCCATTTTGATCTGAGTGTAGGGCTATCCTCCCAGCCTGAGTAGTAGGGATTTTGAGCCTGAGGTAGGTTTGTTTAAACACTGAGTTAGGGCCTTATGCCTGAGCAGTAGGTCTTGGAGGAGACTGAGTGATCCTGCGGGATCGAGTTGTAAGCTCTTAAGGAGCCGAGTTTTTGGGGAAGAGCCTTGTCTAACACACTGTTAGAAAGGTGGAGAGGAACAGTGGACGTACACATAAACTAGGGAACCACTATAAAATTACTGTGTCTTCTGGTCGATGTTCTTGAAAGCTAAACTAACTAATCCCTAAGCACAGCAAAATCAGGAATAGGTCTAGATAATTTCAAAAGAGACCTAAACCTATTCACCCCCCTCTAGGTGATAGCTGACCTTGAAAACAAAGTCTTTCAAGTGGTATCAGAGGGAGATCACTCAAAAAGGACTCAACAGTCTGAGTAGATCTCCAAGGTCAGCAAAAAGATTGTCTTTATGGGTTCAAGAGTGAACTATAAGGAGCTGGGTGCCATGAAGCTTCTAATTTGTAGGAAGAAAGGGTTTGGTATCTAGAAGGAGAGGGTTAGGCTGTTCATGGAAGCTGCTGACCCTAGGATCTTTATCACAGTCAAGGAAGGGCCTCTCATCCCCATGAAAGTGTTAGTTCTGAATACAAATGAGCATACTCCTAAGACTTATAGTGAGATGACAAAGGATGAAGTCATCCTTGCCACAATGGACAAAATAGCTCAGAATATCATTGTTAGTGCTATTGATGATTCTACCCTTCATAATCTGATCCACTACACAACTGTAAAGGAAATGTGGGACACACTAGTGGTCTATATGGAGAGCACATAGGAAGTCAGAGATGACAGAAAGTCCATGCTCAACTAGGAGTATGAAGCTTTCAGGAAGAGAAAGACTGACAACATAACTGAGTGCTATAAGAGATTCATCAGGATAGTTAATAAGCTGAGGATATATGGCAGGGTCTTCAGTAATTATGAGCTAAATGACAAGTTTCTCAGGTCTCTAACTAGAGACTGGGATACTAAGATATGTGTTATCATAGTGATGGCAAAGCTTGCTAACACTCCAGCAGCAACACTGTTTGGGAAGCTACTGTTCTATGAAATGTAGCTGGCTTCCAGGAAGGAGGAGGATAAAATTAGCAAGCCTTGGGCCAAAGAAAATTCTATGGCCTTCAATGCTGAAGCCTCAAGGAGGAGCAGAAGGAAGACCCCTTCTCCACCAAGGAGGGATGCTGAATCTGACTCAGATGACACAGAGTCAAGTACATCAGACTGCCACATATCTGATGAAGACTTTGCTTCTTTCTCCAAACAATTCCAGAGATTCATGAAGAAGAAGCAGAGAAAGAGCAGACCCTCCTCATCCTCTCATCACAAGGAGGACTACTATAGAGAAAGAAGAAATCCTCCAAGGAGGACAGGTATGGTTCTAAGCCTAGTAAATAGATTTCTACTAATGTTATCTTTTATTGCTGCAACAAGCCAGGGTATATTGTAGTCGACTGCCTAGTGAAGAGGATAGAGGATGGAGAGAAGAAGCACCATCACCAGTGAAAGTCTTTATTTCAAGGTAGCTTACAACCTAGGGGTGAATAGGTTGTCTTACTGATATTATTAGCTTTTAATTTTATCTTCCTTTGTACTTAGTGTGTTGGCAATAGTATTAGCTTTCAAGTACTCACACAAAAACAACAACACAAAAAAGCACACATAGATTTATAGTGGTTCCACAAATTTTGGGTACATCCACTCTTCTCTCACCTTGCCAACTTTCTGTTAGTCCAGGCACCTCTCCAAACCACTTCTCCAAAGAGCTTACACCTCAGATCCCTCAAGATCTCTCAATCTCCTCCAAGACTTACAACTCAGCCACAAGGGCCTACAACTCAGTGATCAACAGATCACCTACCTCAGGCCAAAGGCCCTACACTCAGGCTGGGAGGACAACCCTACCTCAAATCTACTAGGGATCCTACCTCAGACCCAAAGGTTCTACTCTCAGAGAGTATTCCTCTCATATAGCTCAGTGATCAATTGACCACCTACCTCAGATCCAAACTGGATCCTATAGCTCAGGCAAATTTGCCCTACCTCAGGCTCAGTGAGCCCTACAACTCAGATCCAAAAGGATCCTACTGGAGTGAAATAGATTTATGTTTATCATAGAGAAATTTCTCTGTGATAACCCCTTGAGCTGAGTTATCTCAGCTCTAACTTTCTTCACAGCTACAAGGATCTTGAGGTTGAAGTAACTAACAGTAATCTGCTCTGCTTTTTCTTCCTTCCTAGGAAAGAATCAACTACTTTTGTTCTCTCTTCTTCCCAGCTTCATAAGTAGATCTTCAGATTTGAGCTTGCTGAACTGAGAAACAACTTGATCTCCGGAAACCTGTTATCTGTTTCTTCTTCTCCCTAAAGAGGAAGACCTTCTGAACTTGTTGGTGCAGGTGAAGATGCCACCAGCTAACTGAACTTTTTGGTTCTTGCAGGAAGACTCCAAGCTTTTTCTCTACAGCAATGGCGAGGAAGATGAAGTCTAACCACAATCTTTTTGAAATCAATAAAGCCCTAAAAGTTATCTGCATCTTGGCCAATCTATTCCTTTTGTAGTTCGCCGATCAAAGGATCATAGGAATCAGTGGGGCCCACCTACGGCTTCCAACTGCACCTTGCTTTAATGAAAGAAGACGTACAATAGCTTCTCGGCAGAGTTTATCGTGTTTTGTAGCTTCTTCGTACTTAATTTGAAATTAGTTGACTCTGTCGATTTTGCTGATTTTGCTGATGTCAGCACCTGTGGACTTAGCCAAAATCGAGCATCAGTAAAATAGGCGTTGAGCGAGTGAGCTTCACTCAATGCCAAGGCACTTAGATAGAATTCTGTCTATCTAGGCATTGACAGCGTTGAGTGAGCAAGCCTCACTCAATGCTTTTTTGCCTTAGCTTATTCTTCAGCCTTTTCTACATGCTTAGCGTTGAGAGCATTGAGTGACCATGCCTTACTCAACGCCTTGTGCCTTAGCCATGCTTTCTATATTTTAGGCATTGAGAGAGTTGAGTGAGCACTCCTCACCCAACGCTTTCTACCTTAATCATTTTTCTGCTTCTTTAACATCTTAAGCATTGAGAGCGTTGAGTGAGCACGTGTCACTCAATGCTTTTTTGCTTTAGATAGATTTTTTGAATCATGGCGTTAAGAGCGTTGAGTGAGCATGTCTCACTCAATGCTTTCTGCCTTAGCCTGATTTTTCTCCACCTTGGCGTTGAGAGAGTAAGCTCCACTCAACGCATTTGGACTTAGTCAAATATCTGTGTCTGAAAACACAGGTTCTGACTAAATGATGGTCAGTCAATGCTTTATCATATGATATTGAGTGAGGTAAGGCACTCAACGCCTATGGACTTAGTCAAATGTCAGCACAGATTTTCTGTGACTTTGACTTACAAGACAGTACTCAACTAATATAAAGTAAGGTATTGAGTGAGTGATACTCATTCAACGCCCATGGACTTAGCCACTTTTCTGCCCATTTATTCTTAGGCTTTTACTGCATTAGCCTGTCTCACAGCCTTTTATTGTATGACATTGAGTGAGTTGACTTCACTCAACGCCTGTGGTCTTAGCCACTTTCTTAGCTTTTCACTACTTTGGCTTTGACTGTATAAGCTCCACTCAGTGCTATAAGTCATCTAGCGTTGAGTGAGTAACCTTCACTCAATGCTTGTGGACTTAGACAGATTTCTATCTATCCACACCTTAGGTAAGTGTTTACCTGACCTAGCCACATAGGCTACATGTCCCATTATTATTGCTAGGACATCCCTACATGCATGAACTCATGCACTCATCAAATACAACTTTATATATGTCATTTATATGATTGACTTCCTCAAATCTAGGATATTGTGGGCAATGGACCCAATAACCTGCACAAAGGAAAGAAGGAGAAAACCTTCATTGATAAGAAAAAGAAGAACGGGACTGACTCTTCCTCATCAGAGTCAAAAAAAGAAGAGGAAGAAGATGAAGCCTACATTGGGCTACTTGCTGCTATGCTGGAAGAAGAGGAAAAGTATCTTGCTACCAGAATTGAAATCAGAGCCCCTCAATCACAGTCAGACAATGATTCAGAGGTGGACAAAGAAGAAGAAGAAGAAGATAGTTATTGTCATGGACTGATGGCTATGATTGATGAAGATTCCAGCCAGGAACAACATGGTCAATAAAAGGTACATTCTCTGTCCAAATATTCTTCTGAGTCAAGCTATTAGACAACCCCAGATTCTGAAGCTCGTTCATTAAGAGATGAAGGAGATTCTAAATCTGAGGAAGATGCCAAATCTATGATTGATAAGTATGGTGTCTTGCTGAATGCCTTCAAGAAAAGCAAGTTGTTGGCTAAGAAGCAGGCTAAGGAGATTTTTTTTCCCATCAACTTGCTACTTCCCAGCATGTTAATTCAACTTCACTGCTTGATCCGAAAATAAAGGAAATCAGTGAGTTGGAAAAAATTTCCTTCATCTAGTTAGGCACCATAGAGTATCAGGAAAATAGAGTAAGGGACCTAGAAGTGTTGCTGGAGAGAGAGAAGAGGATAGTGGCTAGTTTTTCAAAGCCAAATTCAGTGCTTCCCTTGAATTACACCTTCACTTCCTATAAGGGTAAGAAGGGGTTGGGATTCAAGGGATCTACAAGAATTGTCAATCCCAATGGAAAGGGCAAAGCTCCAGCACAGCCATTGGCCTCCAAGCTTCCTGTTCCATTCAAGAGAGTACAACTATCTTCAAACAGATATGACCAAGAAAGCATCTTTGGTTACTGGATGAATGGTAGATCCACTAGTGAGAGTAAAGATGCTCCACACTATGGTGGTAGATATAGCAAGAGTGCTAGTGCCTTCAAGGCAGACCATGAGGAGATTCAAATGGCCCATTATGGACCATTTTTGTTTGGTACACCAGCCCCAACACTCAAGAGCAAGGCAGTAGCCATTTCTCAGAATGTCCCTATCCACTCTCAGACCAAAGGCAAGTCTGTCAGTAGGCCAGATTTAGGCATATCTGAAGCCATCGGTAGTATGTATTCTGAAAAGAATACTACTACTAGTATGTTTTAAGATACTCCAAGTACTTCTACTGCCAGACCCACCTCAGGTCAGACTATGCCTAGGAAACATAAGACAATGACTGTTGTTGTACCTTTTGGACCAAGAACTGCTGTCAATACTGCCGACAAGCCTTCTCAGAAAAGAAGGTACAATATCTATGAGTGCTGGTGTAACGCTCTCATCCGTCATATAACATATGATAGAAGGTCCGGCCGGGGCCTAACGCCATATACTACGGACAGGTAAGGAGATTACTAGTTGTTTCTAAATCCAAGTTTAAATATGAACGCACCCTAACTCAGAGCATTCTAGCTGAAGCATTTTAGTTTATGAACCCATACATAACAAGAATGTCCACTACACAATAGGAATGATATATATATATATACATATAACACATGTTTTGGCTGTAGCCTTATTACAACTCTTTCATTTAACAAAAAGTGGTTTTATACTTCGGCACGCAGGCCGGCCACACATGAAAACAGTAAATATTCGCTTTTGGGCCTTCAAGGGCCAGTCAATTGCAGCACAAGGACTTCAGACTGCTACTTACCACTTGGCTGTCCAGCACCTGCACAAAAGAGCCCACCAAAATGTGGCAAACAAAGCAACGGTCAGCATTTTGCTGACCCATTTATAACGATCCAACCCCTTACTCGGGGCGGCATTTCTCCATCCCTACAAACAAGGCATCATATATATATATATATTGTGGCATTTACAATGTGCAATTTAATTACCATTCACCACAGACATATGCTCAATGGCCACACGCCCCGTACACTCAGGGCATATTTTCGGTGTACCGGCCTCCCCCGTGTAACACCACCGTCCAGAGATACTTACTTGATGATAATGTCGTTCAGAGGTACTTAACTTGACGGTAACTTTGTCATTCAGAGGTACTTAACTTGACGACTACGTTGTTTAGAGGTACTTAAATTGATGGACGACTTCCCATTCAGAGGTACTTAACTTGACGACCCAGTCATTCAGAGGTATTTAACTTGATGGCACAGTAATTAGCCTCCACGATACAACTCATCATAAGCCACATGGCTCTTTACCATTTCAGGCTGGTACCCACCATTGCTGGGCAATTTAAGCTCACAGCTTTGCATACACCCCCAGGTCTCATAGAGACAGGCCAAACAACATTTTAGCTTTCTGTAATCTAATGCCCGATGACACTCACTGTCGCCCGGTGACAGTAACAATTCTCTGAATTGTACTTTCTTCTGGGTATTTTCCTGGAGATTTCTCCAATACTTTGATGCAGCATCCTGCACTCCCCTTGACCCTGAATTTCACATGTACACCTACACGTATCTTCATGGAGTCTTCTCCAGCACGTAAATCATAAAGGCATCACAAATCCAGATCAACTTGTCAAGATGGGCTTCTCACAGCATGCCTATTCCGTACTCTACATTTTCGGATCTATATGTAGGAATATATGGGGATCAATCCGATCTACCCATTGGAACCCACCCTTTTCACCTTTTGGTGAGGGGATCAATGCAAGTATGCATATCGAGGACTTCACTTGTCTGGGAGAAACTCGTTACCCTTCAAGTTCTCTTTGGAGCCATGATATTTGAGTTCTATCAGGTTGGAAATACACACGATGATTTCCTCTCCATGGACCTAGCTTCAGATCTTGATTTTGATGAGGGAATCCTCTTCAGCACCTTCACAAAGCTCATCCCAGCACCTTAGCTCTAGCCCCTTAGTTCTCTTCTCAAGAACACTCAAAGGAGAAGATAGAATGAAGAGAGAGAGAGTGAGAAGGAAATTATGATCTCCTCATCCCACACCCCTCTGCTAAAGTTACCTCGGGTTTTACCCCGGCCACATGATTAATCCATCAAAACGAAGCAAAGGCCAAGATTTGAGTTGACTGGTCAACTTTGGTGCTATCGCCTGGCGATATCGCATGTCACCACTTGGCGATATAGACTTAACCGCTTTGACCCAGGTCAACCACCGCTTATTGGCCGCTTAACAGCCAATCCGACACATGTTTCACGCCATGTGGCACTATCGCCCAGCGATATCCACTGTTGCCACTTGGCGATATCATTCAATGATTCATCGAGTGCGTCGAGTTTGTTGAGAACGTTAAGAGCATCGAGAGCGTTGAGAGCCAACTCAACACTTTATCGTTATCACAACCAGATGATACCCACTTTCGCCCGACGATAATCACAAAAGTTTTTTTGTTAAATTTGGGGTGTTACAACTGGTGTTGTGGCAAGGTGGGCCACTATGCTATTGATTGTTGGCACAACACAAGTTTGCCAAGAGCAAGAGAGAGCTTACCTGTTGGAAGAGCTGCAGGTAGTCATGGTTAATATTTCCTGAGTCTACTTTTACCTAAACTGAGATATACTCAGTCATAGCTTCTTCTTCACAGCACCAGTGATTTTTCCTGCTGGGACTGTGAAGTGACTGCAGCAAAGCTTGCTGCTACTTGAGCTGAGAGAATCTCAGTCCAACTTCTTCTTAGTAATAGGATGTAGAACTTTTGGCTTGTGCTGGAAGCAGCTTGCAGACAACTGTTCTGCTGCTTCTTTCTTTCCTGGGCTGAGGAGATTCAGCCCTAACTTCTTCACAGCTTCCAGTAAATGTTCTTCAGAGTTGTACAATTGGATCTGTGAAGAACTTGCTGGTGCAGATGAAAAATGTCACTAGCTATCCCGCTTTCTTTCCTTCAGAGATTTGCTCTGATCTTACTGATTTTGATGGAGAAGACAATCACCTAACTTGTTGAGCTTTTAGACTTGTTGTCTTGAGCCTCATGTTCTTCAGTCACAACAACAATGGTGATGAAGAAGAACAACACCAACAACTACTTTTTTCTGTAAAAAGCTTCTCCTTTTATTGATTGCAATCCAACATCTCTTTTAGTAGTGGGCCCTACACTATTGATGGGCAGCTGCAAGCTTGCTTTAACGCCAACTGTCATACAGTAGATCTGCGGCACCTTTTGGCTTGTACTGTAGCTTTCCCGCTATCAATTTGAATAATGTTGACTTGTTGACTTGCTGACGTCACTAGCTGTGGACTTAGCCAAAATCAAGCAACATTAGTATAGGAGTTGAGTAAGTGAGCTTCACTCAATGACAAAATACTTAGACAGAATTATGTCTATCTAGGCATTGATAGCGTTGAGTGAGCAAGCCTCACTCAACACTTTTTGCCTTAGCTTATTCTTCAGCCTTTTTTGCATGCTTGGCATTGAGAGCATTGAGTGACCACACCTCACTAAACGTCTTGTGCCTTAGCCATGCTTTCTGTATTTTGGGCGTTGAGAGCGTTGATTGAGCACTCCTTACTCAACGCTTTCTCCCTTAATCATTTTCCTGCTTCTTTAGCATCTTAAGCATTGAGAGCGTTGAGTGAGCACGCCTCACTCAACACTTTTTGCTTTAGCCAGATTTTTTGAATCATGGCATTAAGAGCGTTGAGTGAGCATGTCTCACTCAATGCTTTTTACCTTAGCCAGATTTATCTACTCCTTGGCGTTGAGTGAGTAAGCTCTACTCAACGTATTTGTACTTTGCCAAATTTCTGCATCTTAAAACACAGGTTCTAACTGAATGATGGTCAGTCAATGCTTTATCATATGGCGTTGAGTGAGCTTGCCTCACTCAACGCCTATAGACTTACTCAAATATCATCACAGATTTTTTGTGGCTTTGACATACAAGGCAATACTCAATGAATATAGAGTATGACATTGAGTGAGTGATACTCACTCAACGCCTGTGGACTTAGTCACTTTTCTGCATATTTCTTCTTAGGCTTTTACTGCATCAGTCTGTCTCACAGCCTTTAGTTGTATGGCGTTGAGTGAGTTGACTTCACTCAACGCCTGTGGACTTAGTCACTTTCTCAGCTTTCCACTACTTTGTCTTTGACTGTATAAGCTCCACTCAGCGCTATAAGTCATCTAGCGTTGAGTGAGTAACCTTCACTCAATTCCTGTGGACTTAGACAGATTTCTGTCTATCCACATCTTAGGTAAGTATTTACCTGACTTAGCCACTTAGGCTACCTATCCCATCATTATTTCTAGGACATCCTGCAATCACTAAACTTGAGCACAAGTTAGATCACCATATGTGTATACATTGTTTGCTAGGCCTTCTTCAAATCAAGTACATTGGGATCAATGGACCCAACAATCTCCCCATATTTGAAGAAGTCAAAACCTATGACAATGTATACACTAATACAACTATACAACATATACAGTAAGAAATAATCAGCATAATTCAGAAATAATTATTATCAACAAAATGATTTTCATTTATCTTTTAATGAATAACAGTTCTTGTACATTTAACAAAACAACACATATTCCTTAATCCCCTTAAGCAGAACCTGAAACTTTTCAAGTTTTAGGTTCCCTTATCACAATCTCATTGCCCTTTGGCTTCTTGACTATTTTTTCTTCAACAACTTCCTTCTTCTTTACTTTGCTATCATTCTTGTCTGCTTTAGCTGCTTTAGCTTCTGCTTTATCTTTCTGCCTCTAAAAGTAGTTGAAGGGCTTAGGGAAGTACTTGGAGGGTTCAACTGCACCAGGACGCAAGGTGTTAGTATTCTTGTTCTTTCAGTAAATTCTCCTTTCAGTGTCCCTCTTTTCCATCTTCTCCCATTCCATTTTGTTGTACCACTTTCCTCTATCTGACCTCTTATTTTTGACCTGATCCCAAGTAAGCAGAATGATGGATCTAGACTCAGGGCTCTATTGTTCGAAATCAGGCCTCTTCTCCATTTCTTCTTTATATTTCCTCTTCCTTAGCCTGATTTCTTCCTCAGTTTCAGCAGCAGTCATCTCGTTTGTCTTTAGTGTCTGGTCTATAGTGGTGCTGAAGGAAGGAATCTCAGCAGCGGTAGACTGTTCTCCCCACTGGGCACCAACATTATCACCTTCTTCTATGTACTATACATACTCGTGATTGTCTTGTACCTGATTAGCAACAGACATTTTGTACAAGGTATCTTGGACTTGGGCATGCATCATTGGGATGTTATTATACTGAATTTACTCAATTCCCAATGAGCCTATCACCACATTGGTTACCCATACCATGTTCTCAGTATTAGTTCTTATTGCCTCACTCTCCCCCCTTTTTGACTTCTTCAACTATTTGAATGCTCTGGGAGGTTTAGGTCTTGCTTCTTTCTGTTTCTAGATGGTTAACTCCAGCAGTAACATGATTTTTGACTTCCAACATATGGTCATCAAGAAGTTTAGTACAGACGTCCATCTTGGTAAAATTTTTTGTATTCTCTTTATCTCTTAAAATTTTATCAGTATTATGAACGACCAACATGTTCTGAGCCTGAATATTTTGATTCTCTATGATAGTTACAACATTCTGGCTTGCTACATCCAGCTTGTCCATGGTGTAGTCCACAATTGGGGCAACTCTTTTAAAGAACTTGACAGTTTCTCCTATTAGCAAGTTAACTTCAAATCTGATCAATTTGATTTCTATGGCTAGATCATTTCTGATATCCTTAAGGGCATCATCCACAAAATTTTCTAATGCCCTCCTCTGCTTATCTAGCATACCTTTCAGTTAGGCAAGGAAGATAGATGGAATCTAGTCTGTTTGAGTAGAGGTGCCTTCAACATGAGGTTCTAGAGTTTGTCTGACCTCTTTCTTCTCACCAGAGTCAGTCTCATTTTCATCTGTCTCTTTTTCTAGAGCATCAGTCTTTTTTCTGACATTGAGGAATCAATGTTGTGAATTTCTATCTGAGCAAGGAGTCCAGATTGAATCTCCTCCTCAACCTCTGCCATGCCTTTATTTATATGCAGGTCAGCAGCAGGAGCAGTAGTATCATTTGTTGGTTGAATTTTTATTGAGGGGATCTGAAATTGCTCACCCATAACTAATGCATCTTGTATTATTTCTTCTGAAAGATGCTCCCCCTTAGCCATTGCAGTCTTGTCCTCAGCAAATGCAATTTCTATTTCGTCTTCCAGAAGATGCTCATCTTCAGACATTGTAACCTCCCTATCAGAAGCTAGATTGATCTCCCCCTCACTCTAAGGCCTGAGAACATCAGTATCATCAAATATAGGCAAATGCCCATCTGTATCTTCAAGTCTGGAAGCATCTTCCTCTATCCTTGCAAAGATCTTGTCAATAACTTCCTCTGTCACCGCTTCAGCCATCTCAGCAGTAGGCACATCATCCCCAGGGACAGTATCTGACTCAGGCCTGCTTACAAGACTTTATGGGGGTAAGTTCTTAAGAAGCTGATACCTGAGTGTCTATGTCCTTCCTGGACTTTTCTGTAGAAGATTTCAGTTCTGGATCATGAGGTTCTTCCTCATTAGAAGAGCTGCTAGTGGAGCTTGGCTTAGGACAGTAGCCTTCTTTCCTTTCTTTTCTATTGTTGATGGTACATGGGGTTAAAGGACCCTGTTCCACCTCTCCAGCATCTTGAAGTCCATTCTTCTCATGTGATGTATTCTTGCTCCCAACTTTAAGTTCAGAATCTCTGGAACTATTTGCCGCAGAAATAGGGACATAATTCTCCCTAAATTCGGTACAGTCACGCATTCAATAATCCTTTCAAACAAAATTATTCCCTAGTCAATTCCCCTGGTTAATATGACCCTGCACATCAGCTCAAACAACTTTTTCGAGATCTTATCATGGGAGCCTATTTTACATAACAGAGCCTTCCCGATGACATCTGCCAAGAACTTACCTTTCAGGTTCAGTTCCTTCCTTAGGATTGATATGGTGGAGTGCTTGGACAACCTACACCATTTCATGGCAGTCTTTACATCATCCTGCGACAGTTCGTCTTCGTCATCAGTTGTGGAGAACTTTGTCAGCTTTAGGGCTTTGGTCAGCCTTCTTGGTGTTATCTTGAATTTTGTTCCACTTACAGTTGTCTTGATTTTCCCAGCTGTAACATCTTCCTTGACATTGGAGAATAATTCTAGAACCTCCAGTTTCCATAGTAAACAGGGTTCCGACAGGATGAACTCTAGGTCAGATGTTCGGAGAAGATGAAGAACATACTGTACCTATTCAGGAGCATCTTTGAATCCATTTCTCACCAATTTCGAACCCTTGAATAGGAAATCTTATCCCTTGGGCGCCAT
This sequence comes from Platanthera zijinensis, assembly GCA_039513925.1. Taxonomy (NCBI): domain Eukaryota; kingdom Viridiplantae; phylum Streptophyta; class Magnoliopsida; order Asparagales; family Orchidaceae; genus Platanthera; species Platanthera zijinensis. Next base: position 111,925,785 of record CM077095.1, on the reverse strand, counting down.
TTCACTTACAAATTTGTGCTACCTAGCGAGAACGATTTTCCATCTATTCGGCGAATATGGGCGAGAGAGGGCAAAAAACAGTGATTTTGCTTTATGCACAAGCTTTTCTATTTATAATTATTTTCAAGTAGAAGGTGGAAAGGCACTTCCCTGTTTGAGATCAAGGTTGTGATCAATGGCTGGGGTTAATTTCCGCTACTTAGCCACATGCCGACTATTCGATAGACTTTGTTGAGTAAGCTTATTTTGCTTAACCTTTGTTTTTTTGGTCTTAATTGATTGACCATTTCTTTAGCAATTGAATTGCCTTTGACTCCTTTAGTAATACTAAATTTGCCCAATCAGTAGGGATTAAGATGACCTGCAATGCACATTATAATATGTGTCCTAGTGGAGTGCAATTTGAACTAGCTTCAACATGGCCACGCCAATTTTGAGGATGTTGAATCTAGTTACATCTTGTGGCATAGTGAATATGTGAGCCACTAACTCATTTATTGAGACAAGTTTTTAGACAATTGTCTTACTTCGTCTCAGACTTTAATTTCAACTATCTTATCTCTAAAATGCATAGTTTTAGCAATTTAGTAAATATTTAGTAGAATTGAGAGCTAGGTGAATTCTACTTATCTCTTTCTAGTAGACTAGGAGCAGATGCTGGATTGTGAACAAACAAGCTTCCTTGCTCCAGAACTTTAGCCATTGATGTGCATCTGGCTTTCTTTTGCAAGCTCCCCCTTAACAATTGCACATGTCTTTGACATCTTGTGCATGATGGTCAGTTCATTCATTCCTTGTACCAAGTCCTAGGTCTGGAACATCTCTGTCCAAGGACCATAAATGGGCATGGCCACTTGGACTGTCCTGCAAAACAAAAGTTACCTTACCTTAGGAACCCAATGTGACTTGGGTCCTAGGTTCCTTTAGCTTTAAGATGCATATGTGTACCTACAGGAGTCCTGTCAGGAGGACACTGCCTTGTCTTTGGCATACAGGAGTTGTGCCAATAATCTATGGCAAAGTGACCCACTTTGCCACAACACTAACATTCATGGATGTTGTATCTCCTTTTCTGAACACACCTTGAAGTGTGCAAGCCACTTCTGGCTGCCTGTTAAGTGGGGAGAACTGTGGCCTTCTTATTTCCTTCAGCAAGAGCTTGACCAAGAGAGAGTCTACCGACATAGGAATTTGGTTTTCTCTGAGCTTCATTAACAACAACTTTCTTAGCATTTGGCATGTTCTTAATAACTCCAAAGGCAGCCAAGTCAGGATCATTGACTGAATTACCTTTGGTTTGAGTTCTTGCTGGAAGAACCTTGGAATAGGCCATTGCCATATCCTTGAATGAGGGGGCTGGGGCATTAAATACAAAAGGTCCAGGATGGGCCTTTTGGACATCTACATGGGGATCCTTCTGTGCACTCAATCCCATGACCTCTCTTTTTTTCATTATAAGGTACTTTTGTAATCTTATAAGGAAGATTCCCACACCTCCAGTGACCATACTTATAGTCTTAGTCATGCCTGTTGGATGGGTGAATTACCTTGTGAGAGGTTGACTAAGGCCTGAAAGGAGCTTGGCCTCTCATCTGATATTGGATAACTTTAGAAATCCACTCAGATTCAGATTTTCTCTTGATGACATCTATCTTAGAAAAATTATCCACAATCCTATTCTCCCTTTCAAGTTTCTCTTCAAGATCCTTGATAATAGAGTCCTTATATTTGATGGACTCAACATGAATATCTACCATGATCTTCAGATGAACTACTTCCCTCACTTTTAGATATAACAAAGATAAAGTCTCATCTTGCTGGGAAGTAGCCAGCTGTAGGGGCAATTTCCTCTGCTTGTTTCTTAACAAACATCTTGCTTTTCTTGAAAGCTTTCAGAAGTGCAGCATGATTTTCAATCAATTGATTGATATCATCTTCTAACAGAGGACTCTCATCATCACTTGATGAGGATGCATCAGAGTTTGAGTAGGATTCATATCCAGACTCTAAGGATGAGCTAGATGGGGAATATACCTCATTTTGTCCAGGCTGATCTTGGCAGGATTCTTCTTCTGGTGTAGCTATCAGCCCTTGCATCTGCATTCACCTTCCTCAGCTTCATCCACCTCTGAGTCAATATCTGAATGTGACAGAGGGGCCCTGATCTTTACTCTAGTATATGGATAGACTTTGTCTTCAGCAAGAGCTACCAACAGTCCAATGTTGTTCTTGTTCTCTCTGCAAACTTGGAGCTCCCTTGAGCTCCACACCTTATGGTTTACCCTTGAACTCATAAGTGCAAACCTTTTAACTATCCTTGGAGTTTAACTCAGACTATTAGGTCCTTTTTGTGTAACCTCCCTCTGATACCACTTGAAAGTCTTTGGTTTCAAGGATAGCTAAATCATCTAGAGGGGGTGAATAGGTTTCTTAGTCCTTAGTGACTTATCTTTGGTTTTATTTTCTTTAGGAGCTTTATTAGTTGGTTGGGTTTTGCTTTCAAGATATGTAACCTACAACACAACAAACACACAAAGCACACACGAGATTATAGTGGTTCCCCTAATAAGGGTACATCCACTTTCCCACCCATCTATCCAACTATCTTATTGGACTAGGCACTTCTTCAAAACTCTTCTCCAAAGAGCTTACACCTCAGATCCCTCAAGATCTCTTAGTATCCTCCAAGACTTATAATTCAGGCACAAGGGCCTACAACTCAGTGATCAACAGATCATCTACCTCAGGCCAAAGGGCCTACACTCAGGGTGAGAGGACAGACCTACCTCAGATCCACTAGGGATCCTACCTCAGAGAGAATGACTCTCCTACAATCTCAAGCACAAAGACCCTACCTCAGATCTGCAGCCAGATCTAACCTTAGGAATAAGTGCCATATAGCTTAGTGAGAATGACTCACCTACCTCAAACTTGGAACCAAGTCTTATAGCTCAGACCCAAAGGTCCTACCCTCAAATTTTTAACAGAATCCTACCTCAGAGCAAATTTTCTCCTACCACTAAGATCCAAAAGAATCCTACAAGATGGAAGAGGGTTGTGTGGTTGATCTTGACATAAGAGAGGTTTTTCTGTACCAAGGTTCTGGACAGAGATAAACTTAGCCCCACTGAAAGTGAGGGATAAATATAACTAACTCTAGAGGGTGAGGGGGGGGGGGTGAATAGAGTATTTAAAAATTATTAACTTGTTTTTATAGCGGATTAAAAGTTAGTGATATATGTAAGTATAAAGAGAAAATCACAGCACACAAACAAAAAAGTAAAGGCAAACCAGACGACACAAGGAATTTATAGTGGTTCCCAAATAAACCTGGGTACACCCACTCTTCTACCACCCTGGTAGGAATTCACTATAGGTTTTTGCTCAGGTGCCCTATCACCACAAGATCTATTTTTCTAAGGGAGATCTAGTAATCCTTTGAGATTTTGATCAGGTGCCCAAAAACCAAACACAAGTCTTTTGATCAGGTGACTTGTGAACCAAAAAGGCTAACTTTTGAAGGGAGTTAAAACCCTGTATATAGTGAAATGGAAATGTAAAAAGATGTTGTCTTCTTTGTCTCAAATCTCTGAGAAGACTAGTGTATTTTGTTGATGTCAAAGCTCCCCCTGAGTTATATGGATCTAATCAGGAGAGGAAGCTTTGCTTCAGGGTGTAGGCCTTCTTTGTAAGCTTCTCCTTCCAGTAAATGACTCTGAGAGATGTGAGCTTTTAGTCTTAGATTGAAGATGAGTTGCTGGAAGAAAGCTTGAAGAATAGAAAGCTAATTCTCTAAAAAGTATTTCTATAGCTTTTTGTAACTCTGAGAAAACCTTGTGTGTCTGTCTGTAACCCTTAAGGCAGAAAAACTTCTTATAATCTTATATGATCAGGAATGCTAGAGAAATTCAAATATTTGAATTCATTCTGAACAGCTGGAGCATTCCCTAAAATGATAACTGCCTTGGAAAAAGGATTAGCATTTAACTCTGTGATTAAGTCCATATTTAATGCTGCCTCTAAATGGCTATATTCATAAGAATATTGAGCATTAAATATCAGAGTTATAACTGCCTGCAATTAAGCCTTGATAAAAATTCTACCTTTAGAATATAAAATATCCTGAAATTAAGCCTAGAAATAAGCCGCTTCCTGCTTGAAATAACTGCCCAAAACACTGCCTCGAAATCGTCGAACTGAGCAAGAAATTCGTAGACCTAGGCTTGGAGATCGTCGAGCTGAAACTGCTTATTCATCAACCTGAGCTCAAAGATCGTCGAGCTTAGCTTAGCTATCGTCGAGCTGAGATGTAGATTTCATCGATCGGAGCTTAGCTTTCATCGAGCTAACCTTAGAGTTGTAACTCTGAGTTCGTCGGGCTGAGCTTGACTTTCGTCGAGTTGAGTTTGACTTTCATGGAACTGAATTGTAGAACTCTGAAATCTTCTAAGATAACTATCCTTAGAAAAACCTATGACCCAGACTATACATATTGGGTCATCTAATCAATCATAATAGTAGTCCTTGCCCAAATCAAAACTAGGGTTCCAACAATCTCCCCCTATTTAGGTGAGGATACTATTTACACAAAATATAAAGCAAGAAATATATCTAACAAAAATAAAACATTCAGTAGATATAATATAGTGCTATGAGAGTTCAAAAACAGTAACAATAAAGAAGATATAAAATAGAAATTAGTTGTCTTTCTTGGGAACTTCTGAAAGAGAATCAGAGGATGATTTTGTGAAAATCATCTTTCTGGTTGGATTTTGAGCTTCTAGCTGAGTCATTTTTAAATCTTGATCACCAAGAATCTTTTGAGATATAGCTCTGGGCATACTGCCTCTAGATGAAGCTGCATGTATTCATTAGCATTGAACAAATTCTTTACTTGATACTTGTCTAGTTCTTTCTGTCTGTAAGAAGACATTGTTATGAACTGGGAGGTGTCTTTTCTTCTACTTTAGCTTATTAATCTGAGATAGACTAATAAGCTCATTAAATCTGGCCATCCTATAAATTGGATCTAGCTCTAGCTCATATGTAGGAGAAGGAGTCCTCTCTGGACTTGATTGTTGTTGCTGTTGGCTGCTTTGGCTTGATCTCTGTTGATGGCTTCCTTGAGAATAAGGCCTAGAAGGTCTGCTCTGACTGACTTAAGAATGTTGAGAAGGTGTAGGCTTTTGAGAAATATTTCCTGTTGATCCTGCTACTGGTGGAGGAGGAGGAGGTCCTCTCCTAGACCTTGGAGGTGAATTGTATCTCTTCATTTTCTTCCTTCTTTTGTGTTCATTTTTGGAATATCTCATCCAGTGAGGAAGAACTGGAGTGAGAGTGATCCCATGCAGAATATAGTAGGGAATGTCAGCTGTGGAGGAAGGTTGAGGAGCAACCTTTACAGGAGCCTTCTTTTTCTTAGCTTTTCTTTTCTTTGAACTGGAGTCTTCTGACTCATATGTATCATCATCATCATCAGAATTATCTTCAGCTGGTTGATCATATTGATCATCAATCTGCTTAATCAACTCAGACTTATCATGAACTTGTACTTCTTGTTGTGTATGCACAAAATCTTTATCAGCTTGCATCTGTACACTAACATCTTGTTCCATGTCTTCAAAAAGAATGTCATCTAAATTAGGCATTGGGGATTCAGCCTAAGCATAAGTTGGAGGGGAACATGCTGGTTTTATGATAGTTATCATGTTCTCAACTATTATATTCATAGAAACTAAGGAGATACTAGTAGAGGAATTACTGAAACTGGATCTAATCTGTTCTATAACTGAAGAATTTATAGGTGCAGAGTAACAAACTATAGCTTTATCATAAGCTGGAAAAGCAGGGAGAAAACTGGGAATAGAACTATGCAGGGAATCAAAAAGTGAAAATAGAGAAAAAGTTTAACTGTGGGATTAATAACAATATCCCCAATAGTTACAATTTCAGGAACTGAAAAATCAGCTACTGGTTCATCTACACAGACTACAAGCATTTCTGTATCTGAATCTGTTGTTGCTGCTAAAACTACTGTTATTTCTGCTTCTGAAATTGCTGCTACTTTAGATGCTGTTGTTGCTACTAGAGCTTCTTCATAGGACATCTCCCCCTGCCTGGATTCAGAGAGAACTGAACCCAGGCCTCCAGAAGAAGGGACAGATTAGGAAGAGGCAAAATGAGAAGATAGATCAACAATAGAAGCAATAAGAGGAGCAACAGCTTCTTCAATTAGCTTCTTGAGTGTTGGAGTGATGAAAGCAAGAATATTAGAAGAGATGGATGAGAAATCCACATATATAAACTCAGGTGTAGACTGAGTAGATGCAGAGGGTGGATTGGAAGAGGAGGGAATTGAGGTAGAATAGTTTTGACATAGATAGAATGTTTGAGATACATCATGAGGATTGAAGGTAGAGGGAGTGATATTAGGGATGACCTCTTCCTGGATAGGAGATTAAGGAGGTGTTGGAAGAGGGGTAGTGAATTAATGTTGAGGAGATGAATGAGATGGAGAAGAGAGAAGATTGAAAGTAGGAAAGGAGGTAGAGGGAATGTCCTTTAAATGATCAGATGGTAGAGGTGATTGAGGAGGTGTAGATGGTGTATCCCCAAAAAGGTGGATTGATGAGTGTGGCGGAGTTGGTGGTCGAGATGGTGAGGCAGGAGGGAGGGAAGTAGAAGGTGTGTCTGCAAGAATAATGGATGGTTGTTGAATAGGAGGTGAGGGAGGAGGAGGAGGAGCTTCTGCAGGAGTTGTGAGAGTGGCTATTACAGCCCTTGTGTCCTCTGAAGCTGTCCTGGAAGAGAAGGCCCTAGAGGGTTTTGGGATAACCCTCTCCCATTTGCCAAAGAGGACAGAGGTAAGCCTCTTAGAAGCATTAATGAAAATGGTCTGGGAGACCAATAGTTCTGGAACCTTTGCTTGCAGAAAGATCTCTAGGATCCTGCCATAACCTCCAGATTTACTGGAAAGTTTATTCTTAATAGAATCAAAGAAAATCCTTCCCCAGTCCACATACTTCTTATTTAACAGAGCACACATCAAGTGAAATTGATGCCTGGTTATATGGTCATTGGTAGAGTGTTTTCCCAACAACACTTTACCTATAACATATGCTAAGAACTTGTACTCAATTGAAAATTTTTTCGTAAGCAGGTGATTGAGGTTTTCCTGGGAGTGACCCATTATATCTAACATTTCATTAAATTCATCACTAGACAGTTCTAATTCATCTTCACCATTAACAAATCCAAAAACTTCTGATAAAACTTCTGGTGATAAAAGAACCTGGTTACATGAGATTGATCCAATGAGAACTGGAGTATCCTGAAGTTTTGCTGTGTGCATCCATTCTTTTATTTCTATCACTGGAAGTTTGATCCTTATTTTCATGAAGTACTGCAGATTCGGACCCTCAAACAATTTCAGGATGTCCTGGAATACTTGATCCGAGTGAGAGAATGATTCTATAATAATATCAAAGCCAATGTTAAACTTCATCGCAGAGATTGTAGCTTGAGAAATCGCCATTAGCCCGTACAAACGAAAGATCAAGTGCAAGAGAAATGGAAATGCGTGGGATAGAGTTCGATGAAAACCTAGTTATAAGTTTTCAGAAGTTGAAAAGGCGAACTCTGTCCGACGAAAAACAAGAAAACATCGAACCCTATTTGATAAAAAATTCTTAAAAGAAATGTGTTTCATCGATCTCAGGTAGACGAAAGTTTTGCGAAACAAATAAATTTCATCGATCTCTGTTCGACGAAAATTATTAGAAACTAAATTTGTCGGGTTCCATTTGACGAAAGTTTTACAAAGAGATTTCGTCGATCTCCGTTCGACAAAAATCTCAAAAAGAGTTCACAGATCGTCGATCTCTGTTCGACGAAAGGTGACAAATTCGTCGTTCTCAGACCAAAAATTAAATTTAAAAGTCTCCATTTATCATGCCCAGCTGATTTATCAAGAAAAGATGTTTCTTTTTATCTAAGGGTTTAGTGAAAATATCTGCCCTTTGTAAATAAGTGGAAATAAAGACAATATTAATTTTATTTTTGTCTACACAATCTCTAATGAAATGATGTATAATTTCTATATGCTTGGTCCTACAATGATGCACTAGATTTTTTGCAATGGAAATTACACTAGTATTATCACAAAAGATAGTTGAATTATTTAAGTTGAAATCATAATCCAAGAGTTGGTTTTGAATCCACAAGATCTGTGAACAATAACTACCTGCTGCTATGTATTCATCTTCAGTAGTTGAAGTTGACACAGATGTTTGTTTTTTGCAAAACCAGGACACAAGCCTATCACTAAGGAAATGACAAGTTCCTGATGTGATTTTCCTGTCAACTCTACATCCAGCAAAGTCAGCATCTGAGAATCTAGATAATTCAAATCCTGACTCAGTTGGATACTAGAGTCCTTGATTAGGACAACTCTTTTATATATCTCAAAATTCTTTTTACTAAAATTAGGTGAGATTCTTTAGGATTTATTTGAAACCTAGCAAAAATACAAGTAACAAACATGATATCAGGCCTACTTGTTATTAAATATAATAGAGACCCAATGATGGCTCTATATATTTTCTAATCAACAGGCTTGCCCTGTTCATCATTATCAACAACAGCATTGGAGGGCATGGGTGTTTTCATTGCTGAGGCATCAGACATCCCAAATCTTCTTATAAGCTCCTTAGCATATTTAGATCAGGATATGAAAATACCATTAGGGGATTGCTTCACTTAGAGACCAAGGAAGTAGGATAGTTCACCCATGCTACTCATTTCAAACTTTGAATGCATCAGGTCAGAAAACCTTTTGCAAAGTTTGAAATCAGTAGAGCCAAATATTATATCATCTATATATATTTGGACTAGAAATTTTTTTGACTTATGATGTCTAATAAATAAAGTCCTATCTACAATGCCTCTAATGAATTTATGCTCTAAAAGAAAGCTAGTTAAGGTCTCATACCAAACTCTTGGAGCTTGTTTTAGATCATAAAGAGCTTTATGAAGCTTAAAATATAAGAGGGATGAGTTGAGATAAAACCTGGTGGTTATTCAACATATACTTCCTCTTTGAGTTCTCCATTTAGAAATGCACTTTTGACATCCATTTGATAGACTTTGAAATTCTGATAGGCAGCATAAGCAAGAAAAATTCTGATGGCTTCAAGTCTTGTAATATGAGCAAAGTTTTGATCATAATCAATGCCTTCTTCCTATGAGTAACCTTGGGCTACCAGCCTAGCTTTGTTTCTCACAATTGCTCCTTGTGCATATAGCTTGTTCCTAAAGACCCATTTAGTTCTAATGACTGGATAGTCTTTGGGTCTTGGAACTAAATCCCAAACTCTACATCTTTCAAATTGATTGAGTTCCTCTTGCATAATAATGATTTAGTGGGGATCTAGTTCTGCATCTTTTATGAATTGAGGTTCAATCTGAGAAAGAAAGCAAGCATGCATCTGATCATGATTTAATTGATGCCTTGTTTGCACACCAGCTGACATGTCTCCAATCACTTGAGATATGGGATGATCTCTAAGTGTGACAAGATCAGTGGGTAGAGTTGGTTCTTTAACCACTTGTGGTGTTAATTCCTCTTGTGAAATTTCATTTGCCACAATATCTTCAACATGAATTTCCTGAATTTCTTCATGACTGTCATCAGTAATAATCTATTGAGAAGGATATGATATATCCTCTTGTGTTAGGATTAAATCACCCATTTTCTCATACAAATTTGGTACCCGTAAATTTTCTATGGTAGAGATGTCTCTCTTCTTGTAAAACATGTGAGTTTCATCAAAAGAAACATGCATAGATTCTTCCATTTTAAGAGATGATTTCTTATAAATTCTATAAGCCTTGCTAACTTGAGAGTATCCAAGGAAGATTCCCTATACAACTTTGGCTTCAAATTTTCTAAGGTATTTCTTATCATTATTGTGAATATAGCACATGCAACCAAAAACTTTAAAATAATTAACTTTAGGTTTCTTTGATTTAAGTAATTCATAGGGGGTCTTACCCTTTAACTTATGAATTTGACTTCTATTCAGAACATAATTTGTTGTGCTTACTGTCTTTTCCCAAAATGATTGGGCAAGTGAGCATCTGCAAGTAATGTTCCTACAGATTCAATCAGGGTTCTATTTTTCCTTTCAGCTACCCCATTTTGTTGAGGAGTTCTAGGAGCAGAAAAACAATGCATGATACCTTCCTTCTCACAGAATTCTTGCATGAGAAGAGATTCAAACTCAGTGCCATGATCACTTCTGATCAATGCAATCTGAGTAGAGTACTCAATCTGAATGCTCTTAAGAAAGTCTATAAGAACTTTAAAGTTATCTGACTTGTTTTTTAGAAAGAAAACCAAAGTGAATCTGGAGAAATCATCAATAATCACTAAGGTATATGACTTCCCTCCCAAGCTCTGTACTGCAATAGGTCCAAAATGGTCCATATGTAGCAAGTACAAGATTATGGGTGAATCACTTTTATTAATGGATTTGAAACTATTTTTAGTTTGTTTGCCTAATTGTCAAACCCTGCAAAGTCCTTCCTTCTTGTAGGAACCAGAAGGTAGTCCTCTAACAAGGTTGTCATTAGATAATTTAGCTATAGTCCTATGGTTTACATGACCTAATCTCTTATGCCAAAGATCACTTATTTGACTAATTTGATTAAATAAACAAATTTCAGATTTTGTAGAATTAAAGTTAACTAGATAAATATTGTCTTGTCTAATACCAGTTAAAATAATTTTATTTAAACTAGAGGTAATAGAACATAAAGATTTATTAAATGTTACATGATAACCTTCATCACATAATTGGTTGATGGAAATGAGATTATGCTTCAAACCATTTACATAAGCTACCTTCTTGAAGGTAACTGCTCCAACTTTGACATTTCTATATCCTTCTGTCTATCCACAGTTGGAGTCTCCAAAAATAATCTTAGGTACAAGATTTTCCTTGAAATTACTTAGGTTGGCCTTTGATCCTGTCATATGTTTTGAGCAACCACTATCCAAGTACCACTGTTCCTGTGTGGTAGGATAGCTCTTTACCTGTATAAAAACAGATTAGTTGTTCTTGACCCAGGTTATCTTGGGTCCTTGTTTATTCTCATAATGATAACTGGAAATAAAGGAACACTATGGTTGATCCTTATAACCTAGTGGATGAAATCTCCTAGGAGGAATAATCCACTGAGTAAAAGGATTAACAAATTTTTGCTTTTAATTTTTGTATTAACAAGAGTTAAAATTTTTGTTATGAAAAACTGAGTTCGACAAATTTAGTTGAGTTCGTTGATCTGAGTTCGACAAAAAGTATTGATTTTGCCGATCTCGGTTTAAAGAATAATAATATTCATTTCCGGCATTCCACGATCATCGATCTCTGTTCGACAAAACATGTTGATTTCATCGAGCACCCGCTGTTGAGTAATCATACCCAAATTCTGGGTTCAGAGTTCGTCGATCGCCATTCGACGCATAATACTAATTTCATCGATCTCGGTTCGACGAATTTTGTTGAACATTATTTTTATGAGATTTTTTATTTTCCTTTAATTTAGTCTTTGGTAAAATTTCAGTATCTTTATATGTAAATTGTAATACTTCTTTCTCTTTTACTTTAGCAGATATGAATTCAATTGGTTTAATAAGATATTTTTCTCAAAAATATAAGGCTGACTAGATGAAGCTCCCAAGCCCAGTTTGCCATTTAATTTGGCATTCACTGTACTTGTGATATCCATCAATTTGATACTTTTCCCATTAAGAGATTCTTCAAATTGCTTAGCCTTATTTAATTTATTTTCTAAGGAAAATATGTAAGATCCCCCTCCCGGAACACAAAACACGGTACGAGGGGAGTCTTATTCCCAGAACAATCTCTTTGCGGTAGCACCAACACATGTGTTGGTCTATACCACAAGACGCCTATTCTGTCGGCCATAATCAATATCATCTATTGCCAACCCAACCAACAATATATAATAGAAGTCAAATCCATACATAAGCAAGTAAAGTCCAAAATAAAGTACAACTAATAAAGAAGCACCATCCGACTTCTATAATATCATAGTACGGAATGCCAAAAAGGCTACAAGGTAATCTCCAAAACTAACATCGGTGACAGATGGCATTGACGAAGCTATCATATCAGGACCTGACTCTCTGGCCTGGCTACCCTGCTGTACGATCTACTACTGCTCACTCTGCTGGATTCCCTCCTAAAAATAAAAGGCGTAGCAACCGTTAGTCATAAAGACTAAGTGGCTATCTCATTCTCTCCCTCGGCGGCTCCTCGACACCGGGTGGGGAAAAGGACAAGGTACAATATATATGTATATAAAGACAGTATTACAAGCAGGTGTAGTAAGTATACATGTCATGAGTAGCAATAGAAGTAATGTATAACAATATTATCAACATTCTATTCTAGCAATTCTACTCAAGCTATATCAATCTATATAAGCATATAGATCTACAACAGGAAAGTAACTTAACTTATAAGAATGCTCATACAAACTTATAAGTTAAGGATCAACTTAACAATAAAGTAGCTCATCGTATAGGAGTGCCCATACAAACTTATACGATAAGGATCTTATGCATTTAATGTATGTAATGATATGAATGCAATGCAATGAATCACCCATGATCAAGCACATGTAACTGCTATGTTGACACAGACTTGTAGTTCCCACTTTTCATGCAGGTAGCTAACCTCTCAGGCGTCAACCGTCATGGCCAGGTCGTGATAGTAGAGCGAGCATCTCCACTACTAGGCTGGCATCCACACTACCTGGCCTAGGCCTCCGTACGCCTCAACGCTAAGAACACAACAACGGAGCTCACATGCATACTACGGCTCAACCGGAGTCTCAGGTAGGTGTGCACCGAGAATCAAGCCCTGAACTGGCCTATGTTGTGACCCGGAAGGAGCCTCGAAAAAATCACGAGGACCAAGCCCAATTGTCCACTTGGCACGAAAGGAGCCTCGAGAATGAACACTGAGGACCAAGCCCAACTGCCCAAAGTCTATCTGTCAACTCCCGTCGGTGTGACGACTGACGAGCCCGTAAACTTTCCACACTATCCTTAACTCAGGATTACAACACCGCGTGTCGACTCACACCGTATGCAATTTCACATCATCATGGCTCGGAAGGAGCCTCAGAGCAAACACGAGGACCAAGCCCAACCGTCCACTTGGCCTTGACATACTACGACTTCCATCCCTATATTCACCTCAGGATGGCACCCCTTTAAGCACCTCGGGGAATCTTAGTCATTCACCTCCTCTTAACATCTCAATCATTTTACTATCAAGCTCCTCCAATCACCTCCACTGGCACGTCTTGTTCAAGTACACTTCACTATACCATTTATTCATTAAGGAACTATCCAACAACTGCCATTAACCATATTTATCACAAATATTTATAGACTAAATTCACCCAAACATTACGGTTATTGTACTACAAACTCTTTACCAAATCCAAAGGCGATTCAACACAAACTTGAGAACTACATGTGCAGGAAAGATTATTGTACAAAAACTTTGATTGGGGATTCCCGTGACTACGGAAGCCCGTGAAGGCGTATAATCATTCGTTGGAAAGGTCCTTTCATGGCCTACAACTTTCTTGTTTAGCACACAACCCAGATCTGACTGTATCATACCAACAAACGGCCTCAAAGATTGTTGCGCATAGAAATTGGATTTCTGTGCGCATACTCCTTCTCTAACCCCTTTCCCCAAATAGTTCCAGAATTTCCTCCACCCTTATTCACCCTCATGAGGCCAACTCTCTTCACGAAGAACAGTCCTCCAACTCCTTTAGAAGTAAGGAAGGTTGAAGGCACAAACGATCGGTCACAAGCCCTTGCCGGCCTCCTCCTAGGAAATCATCATCTCCCAAGTCCAGAATCCTTTGAGTGGACATCTCTCTTAGAAAAATAGCTAAGATCTAGCACCAAGAGAGAGGGTAGGAAGCTCACCTCATTCTCGACGTTTCCGGCCATGGATCTCGTTGTTTGCCGCGACATGCTTCTCCTTTGTTGAAGGAGGTTGTTCTTCACCAAAAAACGGAAGGATCTTCCCTCCAAAATCCGACACCGGTGATATAACAATCCCCTTCTTCCATCCACTCCTCACAAGTAAAAGATTGGCAATAATGAAAATGATGGCTAGGGATTGACTCTCCCTTTTTATATTAAGGTATCAGGTTAAATTGCTCCGCCACGTGTTGTTATGTTATTGGGCCGCCGTTCAGGTAATTTCGAACAGAGGTTAAAGAATCATCGAATGGAGTTCAACGATTACCGAAGGGAGTTCGACAAACACTCGACGAAACCTCAGCTTGACTAAATCTCAGTTTGACGAAATATCCTGAGTTCGACAAACTGCACTTTTTGGCTATTTCTCCGTTCGACGAAAATTTGTCGAATGGCGCTCGACGAAACCTCAGTTCGACAAAATCTCCTGAGTTCGACAAACTGCACTTGTTGGTTATTTCTCCGTTTGACGAACGTCGAACGAAGCTCGACGAAACTCCAATTAGACAAAATAGTGTTCGACGCATTAATCAGTGTCAAGTTAGATCGACTAATTCTTGAGTTCGATGTAACCTGAGGTCAAAGAAATTCTTGTTGACTAAATCATGTTGAGTTCGACGATATACTGAGTTCGACAAACTCTTCAGATCTCGACAAAATACTGAGTTTGACGAACTCTTCTGAGTTCGACGAAATACCGAGTTCGACGAACTCTTCTGAGTTCGACGAAATGTTGAGTTCGACGAACTCTTCTGAGCTCGACAAAATACCGAGTTCGACGAACTATTCTGAGCTCGAGGAAATACTAAGTTCGACGAACTCTTCTGAGTTTGATGAAATACCGAGTTCGACAAACTCTTCTGAGCTCGACAAATTTGTTGGCTGCTTTAGCCGGTCTCTTTGATTTTTTCCGAGACAGCAAGGCTTTCTCGAGAACAATCCATCTCGATTCCCTTGTCGATTAAATATCACATTGCCTGATATTCTACATAAATTCCTCACCTAATCATCGAGTCCAATCGACTCACTTGACGCTAACCGATACTATGCCAATTCTCTTGGTTCAAAACGCGTGTGAGTGGTCTAACACGAAATGGGATGTTACAAAATATTTGATCATTAGCAGTTTTTAAATCTTTTTTAAGTTTTAAGTTTTTAGAAGAGAAATTATCAAATTTAATTAATTTCTCTCTAATAAGTTTGATTTCTCTCATATTTGATTAAATCATTGCATAATAGTTTAAATTCAGCTTTGAATTGTTCTGAGGTAAAATCAAAAGAAGAAATTACCAGATCTTCTTCTGATTTTGATTCAGCTTCAGAAATTTCAGCTTCAAAGTGGCTACATGATGCATTGATTGCCATCAAGCAGACCTCTCTGGCATTAGCTTCTTCTTCATCCTCACTGGAGTTGGATGAAGATTCATCCTCAGATTCACTCAATGTTTCAGCAACAAAGCCTCTTTCCTTCTTCTTATATTTATTGGAGGAGGGCTTTGTGTGAATGCTTCTTAGAGTGCATCTCCTTCTTCTTTTCTTTCTTCTGGTTCTCTGAACATTCTGGTAGTATGTGTCCAGGTTTCTTGTATCCATAACCGACAATCTCTTTAGTAGGAGTCTTGTCATACCTTGGCTTATCATAATTTCTAGAAGATCTTCTCCTGAAATCCTTCCTTGCCATCTTGTAAAATCTCTTAGACAAGAGACTCAATAGATCTTCATTGTCTGGAATGGCTTTTGCTTCTTCAGTTGCTTTAAAAGCAATGCTTTGCTCTTTCCTTCCTGATGATGAAGTCCTTTGCTCAGCTTCTCTGGTCTTGATGAGCTGCTCATAAGACTTGAGCTTGCCCAACAAAGTTCCAATAGAGATTTCATTTAGGCTTCTGGCTTCCTTGATTGACCAGATCCTAGAGTCCCATGTGTTAGGGAAGCACATAAGGATCTTGTCATTTATCTCTGTCAATAAGATGTTCTTGTCCAATGATTTCAGCTCATTGATTATGAGGTTGAGTCTATTGTACATATCAACAACTAATTCTGCTTCTTCCTTCTTGAAGTTCTCATACTGAGAGATCAGATATGATCTCCTATCTTTCCTTTCATCTGCAGATCCTGCAACCATCCCATTTAGGGAATCCCAGATATCCTTGGCTAAAGTGCATTCAACAACTTTTTGGATTATGTCATCAGACATAGTTTGAGCCAAAATGTTCATGGCTTTGGCATCTGCAACTTTCAACTTCTTTTGAGCCTCTATCCACTCAGGTGGTGGTACAGCTGAGGTGCTTGTTGATGCAGATGGAGTAGGGGGACTTGACAAAATAGAATTGTAAATGTCTTCATCAATAGAATTCATATAGAGCCTAATCCTTGTCTTCTATAGTGCAAACTTATTTAGATTGCACATTAGAGGTCTGGTGCTTGAAAACACTTTGTTTTGTGCCATGAGAAAAGGAGCAAACTAGAGTAAATGAGATCTATCAAGGATATTTTGGTTCATCTGTTAGCCTGTGAAACAAAATAACAGCCCTCTGATACCAATTAAAAGTGAGAGATAGATCTAACTAACTCTAGAGGGTGGGGGGGGGGGTGGGTGGGTGGGGTGAATAGAGTATTTAAAAATTATTAACTTGTTTTTATAGCGGATTAAAAGTTAGTGATATATATAAGTATAAAGAGAAAATCATAACACACAAACAAAAAAGTAAAGGAAAAATAGACGACACAAGGAATTTATAGTGGTTCCCCAATAAACCTGGGTACATCCACTCTTCTACCACCCTGGTAGGAATCCACTATAGGTTTTTGCTCAGGTGCCCTGCCACCACAGGTTTTTTCTCAGGTGCCCTGTCACCACAAGATCTATTTTTCTAAGGGAGATCTAGCAACCCTTTGAGCTTTTGATCAGGTGCCCAAAAACAAAACCCAAGTCTTTTGATCAGGTGACCTGTGAACCAAAAAGGCTAACTTTTATGGGAGTTAAAACCCTGTACACAGTGAAATAGAAATGTAAAAAGATGTTGTCTTCACTATCTCAAATCTCTGAGAAGACTAGTAGATTTTTTTTGATGTCAAAGCTCCCCCTGAGTTGTATGTATCTGATCAGGAGAGGAAGCTTGCTTCAGGGTGTAGGCCTTTTTTGTAATCTTCTCCTTCTAATAAATGTCTCTTAGAGATGTGAGCTTTTAGTATCTGATTGAAGATGAGTTGCTGGAAGAAAGCTTGAAGAACAGAAAGCTAATTCTCTGAAAAGTATTTATGTAGCTTTCTGTAACTCTGAGAAAACCTTGTGTGTCTATCTGTAACCCTTAAGGCAGAAAAACTTTTAATAATCTTATATGATCAGGAATGCTAGAGAAATTCAAATATTTGAATTCATTCTGAATAGCTGGAGCATTCCCTAGAATGGTAACTGCCTTGGAAAAGGATTAGCATTTAACTCTGTGATTAAGTCCATATTTAATGCTGCCTCTAAACGGATATATTCATAAGAATATTGAGCATTAAATATCAGAGTTATAACTGCCTACAATTAAGCCTTGATAAAAATTCTGCCTTCAGAATATAAAATATCCTGAAATTAAGCCTGGAAATAAGCTGCTTCCTGCTTGAAATAACTACCTAAAACACTGCTTGGAAATCGTCGAACTAAGCAAGAAATTCGTCGACCTGAGCTTGGAGATCATTGAGATGAAACTGCTTATTCATCGACCTGAGCTCAGAGATCATCGAGCTTAGCTTGGCTGTCGTCGAGCTGAGATGCAGATTTTGTCGATCGGAACTCAGATTTTTTTGATCTCAACTCGAGTTGGAACTTTGAGTTCGTCGGGCTGAGCTTGACTTTCGTCGAGCTGAGTTTGACTTTTGTTGAACTGAATTGCAGAACTCTGAAATCTTATAAGGCAACTAACCCTGGAAAAACCTATGATCTAGACTATATATATTGGGTCATCTAATCAATCCTAATAGTAGTCCTTGCTCAAATCCAAATTGGGGTTCCAACACTCGCTATGAGTCCAGGAATATATTTCTTGAGTCTACTTTTACCTGAACTGAGATATACTCAGTCCTAGCTTCTTCTTCACAGCACTAGGGATATTTCCTGCTAGGACTATGAAGTGACTGCAACAAAGCTTGCTGCTTCGTGAGCTGAGAGAATCTCAGCCCAACTTCTTCTCAATAACAGGATGTAGAACTTTTGTCTTGTGCTGGAAGCAGCTTGCAGACAACTGTTCTGCTTCTTCTTTCTTTCCTAGGCTGAAGAGATTCTGCCCTAACTTCATCACAGCTTCCAGTATGTTGGGTCTGGCGTTCCTTCACTTGACCCGTGGCACTTTGCTACTTATTTAAGAAATTAAGTAGCGCCCTCTCTAACAGTCCGGGCTTTTGGTGCAGTTGGGTATGCGCTTGATCCTTCAATTGGTATCAAAGCGAGGTTAAAAGAGAGAGTTAAGATGTCTTCTCTGTGTGCAGAGAAGCTAGTGGATAGCTCTGAATGTATCAAAGCTCCCACTGGCTTAGAGAATGTCCAGGAAGAAGCTTTGCTTTAGGGTATAGGATCTCCAAATTGCTTGAGAAGACTTTCTGATGCAGCCATGAAGAAGACTCTAGATTTTGAATGAATGGTCTTCTTCAGCAGCTTTTGCAATCTGGGAGAGTTTGCAACAAAGAATGTTCAGCAATCTGGGAGGTTCTTCTTCTTGAAAGCTTGAACTCTGAGAATTGATTTTCCTGAAGACAGGATGAACTCAAGAAGAACTTTTCTTTCTCTTGAAATTTTTGGTTCTGTATCTGCTGTGAGTTTTCTCAGTATTATTCTCTGTGTTCTCTATTATGAGTGAGTATATCTTTATCTTTAGCCAACTGCACTGATAATATAGAAACTTCTCTTCTTTTTTAAAAAGCCTCGAGCCCTGCACTAGAAAAACTTTCTAAATAATAGAATAAAACAAAATAAAGAAACCTGCACCTGCAATCTTTTCTGTCATTCCCAAAAAGGAATTAAGGATATTAAAAATATTCTTTCAATTTGACTTTACAAATTTGCACAGGAAACAAAGCCTAACGGCTATATTACAGCTGTAGAAAAGCACGATTTCCTCTAATAAAACAAACGGCTTTATTCTGCCAAAACTCTCAATTAATGCAAAAGGAATATTGCAAATAAGCAAAAGAATATAAGCATTAAATTGAGCAAAATATTCTGAATAAAATATGTCTTAAACAAGAGGAAATAAACCAATGATAAAATGAAATGACTATAGATAAAAGCAGACAGAAAGCGTCGACCAGAGATTAAAGATCGTCGATCTTAACAAGCAGATCGTCGACCTAAAGAAAAAATGTCTTCATAGAAATCGTCGACCAAGGCTACACGATCGTCGATCTGAATAAGCAGATCGTCGACCTACATCAGAGTTCATATAACTCTGAGATCGTCGATCATCAATCGAAGATCGTCGAGCGCCAATCGACTATCGTTGAGCACAATTCTACTTAACCATTTTCATTTCAATTCAATCTCAACTAATCTAACCTAAGGGTAGACTAACCTTTATTCTAACCATTGACCATAGATAATTCTTGGGTCAATTAAGCCTAATTGAGATGACATGGCCCAAATCAAAACTATGGAACCAACAATCTCCCCCTATTTGGGTGATGTCACTCAAACAAAAACAAATCTAACACAAGAAGATAAGAATGAACAACAACAAACAGATTTGAATAAATAAGGTAGTCAAAACAAACATCACAGACATTTATCAACAAAGTCTGAAGGAGGAATAGAAGTAGCAGGAGAGAAAGTGACCGTGGACATGTGGTATTAGAGGAGGTCACGAGTTCAAGACCGGGGGGGGGGGGCGCTATTAAATCATGATTTTTCTGTTCTACCTGTGTGGGTCCGGCGGGTCAAGCAAACCGTGGACATGTGGTAACCCCACCTCTGAGCCATGTGGGCCATGTGGTAACCCCACCTCTGAGCCGATGGGTTGTGCTGGATGCTGGGGGGATTGTTGGGTTTGGCATTCCTTCACTTGACTCGTGGCACTTTGCTACTTATTTAAGAAATTAAGTAGTGCCCTCTCCAACAGTCCGGGCTTTTGGTGCAATTGGGTATGCGCTTGATCCTTCATAGTAAATGTTCTTCAGAGTTGTACAACTGAATCTGTGAAGAACTTGCTGGTGCAGACGGAAAATGCCACCAGCTATCCTGCTTTCTTTTCTTCAGAGATTTGCTCTGATCTTGTTGATGTCGATGGAGAAGAAAATCAGCTAACTTGTTGTGCTTTTAAACTTGTTGTCTTGAGCTTCCTGTTCTTCAGTCACAACAACAATGGAGATGAAGAAGAACAACACCAACATCAACTTTTTTCTGTAAAAGGCTTCTCCTTTTATTTATTGCAACCCAACAGCTCTTTTAGCAATGGGCCCCACACCATTAATGGGCAGCTACAACCTTGCTTTAACGCCAACTATTGTACAGTAGCTCTGCGACGCCTTTTGTCTTGTACTGTAGCTTTCCCGCTATCAATTTGAATAATGTTAACTTGTTGACTTGATGATGTCACCAACTGTGGACTTAGTCAAAATCAAGCAACATAAGCATAGGCGTTGAGTTAGTGAGCTTCACTCAACTCTAAAATACTTAGACAGAAATCTATCTATCTAGGCGTTGACAGTGTTGAGTAAGCAAGCCTTACTAAATGTTTTTTTGCCTTAGCTTATTCTTCAGCATTTTCTGCATGCTTGGCGTTGAGAGCGTTGAGTGACCACACCTC
This sequence comes from Platanthera zijinensis, assembly GCA_039513925.1. NCBI lineage: Eukaryota > Viridiplantae > Streptophyta > Magnoliopsida > Asparagales > Orchidaceae > Platanthera > Platanthera zijinensis. The sequence goes on along the minus strand of CM077095.1, from coordinate 111,904,905 downwards.
ACTCAACGCCATGTGCCTTAGCCATGCTTTCTGTATTTTAGGCATTGAGATCGTTGAGTGAGCACTCCTCACTCAACGCTTTCTCCCTTAATCATTTTCCTGCTTCTTCAACATCTTAAGCATTGAGTGAGAATGCCTCACTCAATGTTTTTTGCTTTAGCCAGATTTTCTGAATCATGGCGTTGAGAGCGTTGAGTGAGCATATATCACTCAATGCTTTCTGCCTTAGCCAGATTTCTCTGCTCCTTAGGGTTGTGTGAGTAAGCTCCACTCAATGCATTTGGACTTAGCCAAATTTCTGCATCTGAAAACATAGGTTCTAACTGAATGATGGTCAGTCAATGATTTATCATATGGCATTGAGTGAGCTTGCCTCACTCAACGCCTTTGGACTTAGTCAAATACCAACACAGATTTTCTGTAGCTTTGATTTACAAGACAATACTCAACGAATATAGAGTATGGCGTTGAGTGAGTGATACTCACTCAACGCCTATGGACTTAGCCACTCTTCTACCTATTTCTTCTCAGGCTTTTACCACATTATCCTGTCTCATAGCCTTTGGCTGTATGGCGTTGAGTGAGTTGACTTCACTCAATGCCTGTGCACTTAGCCACTTTCTCAGCTTGACACTACTTTGGCTTTGAGTGTATAGGCTCCACTCAGCGCTATAAGTCATATGACGTTGACTGAATAACCTTCACTCAACGTCTATGGACTTAGACAGATTTTTGTCTATCTATATCTTAGGTAAGTGTTTACCTGACTTAGCCACTTAGGCTACCTGTCTCATCATTGTTGCTAGGACATCCTACAATCACTAAACTTGAACACAAGTTAGAACACCACATGTGTATACATTATTTGCTAGGCCTTTTTCAAATCCAGGATATTGGGATCAATGGACCCAACACACATGAATGGAATAAGGAGCATGCTGAAGGAATACACTCTAGTGGAGAATAGACCCAAAGTCATCTTTGGTGGTTCAGATAGGGGAGTGACTAAAGGGTATGGTAAGATAACAAATGGCATAATCACTATCACACACGTAGCTTATGTGAAATATTTACAACACAACCTCATAAGCATAAGCCAACTATGTGATCTTTTCTATGACATTTCATTCATCAAGGATGAGTGCCAAATTAGGAGATCAAATGACCAAGGGGGTCATTTTGACAGAGACTAGGAGAGTAAATATCTATTATCTTAATTTTGTATGTGAAAGTTAAGTCACTCCTATATGCCTAGTTGTAAATGAGAAAGTCTCATATTGTGTCCAATGGCACAAGAGGCTGGCTCATCTGAACTACAAGACCATAGGAAAACTCTTTAGTGAAGAGGTAGTTAGAAATGGCCCCAAGTTAAAATACACTAAGGAGGATATCTGCTCTGCATGCCAAAAGGGAAAATAGACCAAGACCTCCTTCAAGAGCATTGGGGACAAAGACTCAGTGAGGTGCTTATACCTCTTACATATGGACTTATTTGGTACTATGCTAGTTCAATGTCTAGGTAGGAAAGTCTAGACCCATGTGGTGGTTGATGACTACTCTAGGTTTGCTTGGGTGTTCTCTCTTAAGAGAAAGGATGAAACCCTTGAAGTCTTCAAGACCTTTGTCAAGCAGATACAGAATAAACTAGACAGTACTGTGGTCAAAATCAGAAGTGACTATGGGACTGAATTTTAGTCTGCAAGCATGACAAGGTTCTGTGAAGAGCAAGAGATTCACCAAGAATTCTCCTCACCTAGAACACCTTAGCAAAATGGAATAGCTGAGAGGAAAAACAGAACTCTCATAGAGGCTGGTAGGACCTTGTTAAGTGACACTTCTCTCCCAAAATATTTCTTGACTGAGGCAGTAAACACTACATATCATGTCCTTAACAGGGCCTCTATCACCAAAAGCCACAAGAAGACTCCCTATGAGATCTTGAAAGGCAGAAAACAAAACCTATCCTACTTCAGGATTTTTATAGCAAGTGTTATGTACTAAATAATGGAAAGTTATGTGTGACTAAGTTTGCTGCCAAGTCCTATAAAGGGATCTTTGTTGGGTATAGCAACCACATTAGGGCATATATGATCTACAACTTGACAAGTCAAGTTGTAGAAGAGTCAGTTCATGTTGTCTTTGATGAATTAAACATGATTAACAATGAGCTGTCTAGCTCCTCTTCTAGTTCTGCAGGCATAGAGAAGGTGATGGATAAGCTTACCATCAAGGAAGATGATCCAACAGTCTAAGATAAGAGAAACGATATATGCTGTCCAGAGGGAGCTCAAGACTCACAAGTTGAGGATGAAGAATAGCTAGCTAAAGACAATGAGGAATAACAAGCTGAAGTTAGATTGCCTCCAGCTGTCAGGTATCTAAGGGATCATCCAGCACACCAGATCATTGGTGAGGAAAGCCAAGGAGTCCAAACCAGAAGTAAGAGTATCAACACAACACTCTACTCAAGCTTCCTGTCACAAGTTGTGCTAAAGAAGTTTGAAGAGGCCAACATAGACCCATTCTGGATTGGAGCAATGTAGGAAGAACATAACCAGTTCAAAAGATGTAAGGTATGGATGCTGGTTCCCAGACCTCAAGGACATAATGTCATTGGAGTCAAGTGGATCTACAAGAATAAGTTAGATGATAATGACATTATTGTTAAGAACAAAGCTAGACTGGTGGCTAAAGGATACATGCAAGAAGAAGGGATAGATTTTGATCAGACATTTGCCCTAGTAGCCAAATTGGAAGCTATAAGACTCTTCCTTGCTGTTGCTTCCTATCAAGGATTCAAAGTCTACCGGATGGATGTGAAGTCAGCCTTCCTGAATGGGGACTTAAAGGAAGAGGTCTATGTTATACAACCTTCAGGTTTTGTTGACTCTAACTCTCCTAATTTTGTTTATAGACTTAGGAAAGCTCTATATGGGTTGAAGCAAGCCCCTAGAGCATGGTATGAGACTTTTTCTTATTTCCACATTGAGAACAAATTCTCAAGGGGGAAAATAGATAAGACCCTATTCCTAAGGGAATCAAAGGGCAAGATCATCATAGTCTAGATATATGTTGATGACATTATCTTTGGATCTAATGATGACAACCTTTGCAGGAAGTTTGCTAAACTTATGCAATAGAAGTTTGATATGAGTAGTATGGGTGAGCTCAAGTTATTCTTGGGACTCAAATTTAGACATAATGATGATGACTTGTCCATATCCCAGTCCAAGTTCACTAGGGAGTTGATTAAGAAATATGGAATGGAGAATGCCTCCACCATGAAAACTCCCATGAGGTTAAGTATGCCTTTAAACAAATATGAAGAAGGGAAACCTGTTGATGAAACTTTGTATATAGGGATAATTAGCTCCTTTCTATACCTCACTTCTAGTAGGCCTGACATTATGTATGCTACATATATCTGTGCTAGGTATCAGGCATTCCCTAAAGAATCTCAGTACTCTATTGTAAAGAGAATCTTGAGATATCTTAAGGGAACACAAAATCTTGGCCTATGGTACCCTAAAAATAGGGAATTTGAACTAACTGGATATTCAGATGCAGATTTTGTAGGATGCAAAGAGGACAGAAAAAGCACTTCTGGCACCTGTAAGTTTCTAGGAGGAAGACTGGTGTCTTGGAGTAGTAAGAAGCAAATAAGTGCTGTTATATCAACTATAGAGTCAGAGTACATTTCAGCAGGTAGCTGATGTGCTCAGTTGCTATGGATTTAGCATCATCTCCAGGATTATGACCACAAGGTAAGTAGAACCCCTCAATATTATGATTCTACTAGTGTTATTTCTATTGCTAGGAATCTTGTCTCACACAGCAGGACTAAATACATAGAAATTAGATATTATTTAATTATGGAGTAAGTGGAAAAGAAAGATATCAGTCTTGAGTTTGTTCCCACAGACAAGTAAGTGGCTGACAACTTTACTAAGCCACTAGATGAAGCAAAGTTCAACACCTTCAAGTTTGAGTTGGGTATGTTGAACCTAGTCTAGCTTCAGTTACTCCCTATAGGTTTAGTTTTGGTGCAGGATGTACTCTTCTTGCAAGAGATAAAGACCTTAAGTGGAAAGAAGACTAAAGTGTCCATCAGTAAATGATGGAAAAAGTGGCTCCTATTGAGGGGGAGCAAGTCCAGCAACTGCAGGAGCAGAACCAGCCTCATATAAAGAGGTAGCTAGCAGCTGCAACAAGGACATCAACTACAATCTGATAAGGGGGAGAAGTAAATCAAGATAAGCCAACTCTTCCATGACTATTCTTCAGAAGTCAAAAAGGGGGAGAGGAAGAAGAAATTGATCAAGTGGCATATCAAGTGGATTCTAAGATTGATCAAGTGTGGCATCATCAAGTGTGGCATCAGAGGTTGATCAAGTGGTATCAAGTTCAGGGGGAGAAAGAAATGATGCAATTCAAGGTGAGAAAGAAATGCTCCCATGCAACATTCAAGTGGTATCACACACATAGCAGCAAAATAGGGGGAGCAGGCGATGCTCACCAAACAGGCAGGATATGTGGGAACCTTCCTAGATCTGGTATATTATAATAGTACATTTTATTGCTGCATATACTGTGTGTGTCATTGACTATGAAATGTAAACAATTTAAATAAGGGTTTTAAATTCTTCAAATATGGGGAGATTGTTGGGTCCATTGATCCAAATTGCCTAGATTTGTAAGAAATCAAATAAGTCAATGACACACACTAGTTGTATTTGATGTGTGTTTGAGTTTATGCATGTAGGTCAGTCCATATTACACTAATTGGATAGGTGGACACCAAGCAAGCTGGTGGTTAGGCATAAATTACACTAAGTCCACATGCGTTGAGTGGAGCAAGCTCACTCAACTCCAGCTGTCTTAAGAAAGAAAGTTGGACAAGAAAATACTACCAAGTACATAGGCGTTGAGTGAAATCTATTCACTCAACGCCATGTAAGTAAAAAATGTTGAGTATAGTCAGCCTAACAATTGGAAAGCTGAAAATGTGGCTAAGTCCACAGGCATTGAGTGAAGTCTACTCACTCAACGCCATACAACAAAAAGCTATAAGATAGGCTAGGACAGTTAAAGCCAAATAATTGGCAAGCTAAAAATGAGGCTAAGTCCACATGCGTTAAGTGAAGTCTACTCACTCAACGCCATACAACAAAAAGCTGTGAGAAAGGCTAAGAAAGTCAAAGCCTAATAAGAATTATCAAGAAAGTGGCTAAGTCCATATGCATTGAGTGAAGTCAACTCACTAAACGCCATACTCCATAATCGTTGAGTATTTCTCAGATAGTCAACGCCATAGAAAATCTGTGTTGATATTTGACTAAGTCCACATGTGTCTTACTCACTCAACGCCATGTGATAAAAAGCGTTGACTGAACCTTATTCAGTCAGGTACTATGATTTCATAGAAATTTAGCTAAGTCCAAATGCGTTGAGTGAAGCTAACTCACTCAACACCAAGTGATTAAAATCAATTCTAAGTGATATGGCGTTGAGTGTAGCTTACTCACTCAACACCAAGTGACAGAACTTCGTTAAGCAGTTTGGCGTTGAGTGAAGCTCAATCACTCAATGCCTAGAGACAGAATTTTTTTTAAGTGTTTTAGCGTTGAGTGAAGGTTACTCACTCAACACCTAATGACAGAAAACTTTTCTAAGTGTTTTAGCGTTGAGTGAAGGTTGCTCACTCAACGCCTAATGACAAAAAGCTTTTCTAAGTGTATTGGCGTTGAGTGAAGGTTGGTCACTCAATACCTAATGGCAGAGAAATTCTTCTAAGTATTTTGGCATTAAGTGAAGGTTGCTCACTCAACGCCTAGTGATAAAAAATCTGTCTAAGTGTTTTGGCATTGAGTGTAGCTTACTCACTCAACGCCTATACTAAAGTTGCTTGATTTTAGCTAAGCCCACAGATGGCTGACATCAGCATGAGTCAGTAAAAGTCAACAAGTCAACGCAGTTCAAATTCATTGCGAGAAAGATGCAGTATGCCTTTAATGGCGCCGGCTGCAAGCTGTTATCGTATTCTGCAAATGGAAGGTGGTAAATCTGTAATTAAGGTGGGGCCCACAACGCAAAGAGTCGTTGATCGTCGATCAATAAAAGGGAAAGATTGACAGTGTCGAAGGAAGCAATTAGGGTTTTCTGATTTCATATTGCAGCTAAACATTGTCTTCTTCCTCGCCATTGCTGCCAAGCTTGAAGGTCCTGTTCAGATCAGTCAACCTGAAAGCAAAAAAGAGATAGCTGCTGCAATTTTTATCTACAACAACAAGGTCAGGACTGATTCCTGAAATAAAAGAGGCAGAGTTTTCTGCAAGTTACTTCCAAAACAAGCCGCAAATCTTCTGAAGATATTTATTAACTTTTTGCTGTGAAGAAGAAGTTAGGGCTAAAATTTGCTCAGCCCAGGAAGACAGGCATAGAGAAAACTCCCTGGTGTCAAACTATTTTAATCATCATTTCTATTTTCTGTAGGATCCAGTCTTGGATCTGAGTGTAGGATTTTGAGTAAAATCTAAGTTGTAATTCTGTGTTATAAAGGCTGAGTGTAGGATCCATTTTGGATCTGAGTGTTGGGATGTCCTCCCAGCCTGAGTAGTAGGGCTTTTGAGCCTGAGGTAGGTGGTTGTTTAATCACTGAGTTGTAGGGCCCTGTGATTGAGCAGTAGGTATTGTAGGAGACTAAGTGGTCCTGTGGGATCGAGTTGTAAGCTCTTAAGGAGCCAAGTTTTTGGGGGAAGAGCCTTGTCTAACACACTGTTAGAAAGGCGGATAGGGACAGTGGATGTACCCATAAACTGGGGAACCACTATAAAATTACTGTGTCTTCTGGTTGATGTTCTTGAAAGCTAAACTAACTAATCCCTAATCACTGCAAAATCATGAATAGGTCTAGAAAATTTCAAAAGAGCCCTAAACCCTATTCACCCACCTCTAAGTGATAGCTAACCTTGAAAACAAAGTCTTTCAGCATCTAGTCGAATTTGCTATATATTTCTAGTTGAATTTAACAATCAAGTTTACATAGAGTTTCTCCCACTCATCCAAATTTGGCTCTCCACATATCTTATACAAGTCAAACCACCCCAGTTATTTAACTAATTTATCATGTGTTATTATGTGTGACTCGATAAGTTCATATTATATTGACAGCAAGACTAACTCGTTGACTATCTACAGATTACATAAGACCCTAATAGGTCCCCCTCCTGCTATTCCTGAGTTTGAGGATCCCCAGAGCTACTTGTGGATGGACCGATTTTGCGGGAAGATCCAGCGCTGCCACTGATCATTGCGAGCGGTAAGAAATGAGAGTCTTCCTCTTTTCGGGCTTCCATGTTGAAGGTACGTGAAAGAATGTTATTGGTAGTCTAAATCACCTAGAGGAGGATGAATAAGTGGTCTAACATGAAAGTATCTAGTGTCTACCTAAATCACCTAAAGGGGGGTGAATAAGTGATGTTTGTGTCTTTTCGCGGAATAAAAATCACTTAAAAAAACAAGCACACAAACATAGAGATTTATAGTGGTTCCCCAAGTTGGGTACATACACTTTTTCGCCTCGCCTATCTACCACGAAGGGCTAGATTCAGCTACTCCACCAAACTCAGATTTCGTCAAATCTTACACCTCGGAGCCGCAACTCCTACAAATCAGAGACGACGCTCCTACCACTCGGAGAACAACCTCTCCTATAACTCGATCCACAAACTAGATCTACTCTCTCGATCCACAGCCAAATCTACTCTCTCGATCCACAAACAGATCTACTCTCTCGATCCACAAACGAATCTACTAACTCGGAGATAAATCTCCTTCAGTAGTTAAAATAATAACTATTGATCTAGTGCCAAGCCTATATCACGCTCTCCATACCATTTAGCGCCGAAGGAGATGGCAGGACTAAAAGTACAGTTACAAGAACTATTAGAGCAAGGCTATGTGTGCCCAAGTTTGTCACCTTTGGAGTGCACCAGTCCTTTTTGTGAAGAAAAATGATGGAAGTTTGCGGTTGTGTATAGACTACCGAGAGTTGAATAAGCTGACGGATAAGAATAGATATCTGATTTCGAGAATCGATGATATGTTCGATCAGCTAGTTGGGTCGACTATGTACTCAAAACAGGATCTAAAGTCCGGTTATTATCAGTTGAGAATAAGGGAAAGTGATATTCCCAAGACAACATTTAGTACGCGATACGGGCATTATGAGTTTACTTTCATGCCGTTTGGGCTGACTAATATGCCATCTGCTTTTATGGACTTGATGAACATAACGTTCAGAGAGTATTTAGACCAGTTCATAATAGTCTTCATCGACGATATCCTGGTGTACTCTCAGTTTAAAGAAGAACATGTGGATCGCTTACGCACTGTTTTGCAAACCCTGAGGAGGAGTCAATTGTACAACAAGTTCTCTAAGTGTGAGTTTTGGTTATCATCGATAGCGTTCCTTGGTCATGTGGTAAGTGGAGAGGGAGTTATTGTGGATCTGACAAAGATAGTTGCGATATGGGAGTGGCCTGTATTGTCTATGGTGGCAGAAGTCTGGAGTTTCCTGGGACTTGCAGGCTACTACACGCACTTCGTAGAGAACTTCTCAGGGATAACTCTACCTCTCACTACCCTGACAAGTAAGGATTAGAAGTTTGTTTGGTCACCAGCATGCGCACAAGATTTTGAGGAATTGAAGAATCGTCTAACTACGGTGCCTATTCAATGCTCGCCATTTGGTACAGAAGGCTACGAAATCTCTAGTGACGCCTCATGTAGCGGCTTAGGCTGTATTCTTCTTCAGCATAAAAAGGTTATTGTGTATGGCTCTCACCAATTAAAGTGAATGAGAGGAACTATCTGATCCATGATTTAGAGTTAGCGGCCGTGATATTCGCTCTCAATATTTGGCGGCACTACTTGTATGGCGTGAAGATCGATATCTTTATGAACCATAATAGCCCAAAGTATCTGATAGATCAGAAATACTTGAACATGTGATAGCGGAGGTGGATGGAGTTCCTAGGGAACTATACCTTCAATATTCACTATATCCCTGGTAAGGGAAATGTTGTTGCAGATGCATTGATTTGTAGGACTTATGCGCATGCAAACTAGATTCTGAGGCATGATGAGCATCTCATTAGTGATTTGGAAGCCTAGGAAATCTCTTGCGTCGAGAGGAGTACAACGATGAATTCATGCTTGAAATGGACGGAGGTGTAGTGTGACCTTTCGGATAGGATTCTCTTAGCATTGGATTTTGTTGAAAGCATGAAGCGCTATGTAGTGTAGACCGTGAATAGGTCCAATGCTGTGTTTTCTTTCGAAGATGGTCTTTTGCGAAAAGGTGATCATTTGTGCATCCCAAAGTTTGGCATGTTATGGGAGGAGTTATTGTACGAGGCTCATTTTACCAAGTACACAATCCACCCGAGGAGCACAAAGATGTATAAAGACTTGAAGAAGCTGTTCTGGTGGACAGGTTTGAAAAAGGACATAACTCACTATGTGGCAAAGTGTCACACTTGCGCACTAGTGAAGGTTGAATGTTAGAAACCTGGCGGATTTCTAAAGTCTTTGTTGATTCTGTAATGGAAATTCGATGATATATCTATGGATTTTGTGCAAGGATTGCCGAGATCGCATCATGGGAATGATGTCATCTGGGTAGTCATAGACCGTCTATTGAAGGTGTCACACTTCATTCCGAACTAGAAAGATGATTCTATGGAAAATCTAGCGAAGCTCTATGCTGATAATATAATACGATTGCACGGTGTGCCCCGTAGCATCGTAAGTGATCAAGATGGGCGCTTCACTTCGAATGATTAGAGATTAATCCACCGTCTGTTGGGTACAAAACTGAAGTTTAGCACAGCCTTTCATCCTCAAATGGATGGTCAAACCAAAAGGACCAATAGGACGATGGAAGGTATGCTCTGTATGTTTGCCCTTGATTTTGTAAAGAGATGGGAAGACCATCTCTACATGATTGAGTTCTGTTGGGTTTCTCTATGAGGATGGCACAACACTTGTGCACGCAGCGGAAGTAATAAAAAAATCAAGAACAACCCAAAGAGATTGGGATCGGGCCATGAATGTTGAATCAAGAAGTTTACAAACAACTAGGTAAAAGTTACCTTTCCGGTGTTGAGTCAAAACTCAACAGAGATGCTCCAAGCTTTGAGTCCTTGTCGGTGACGAGTTCTATGTAGAATAACGACTACGTCTCTGCAAAAATCCACATGAGTAGGAGAACACCGAGCCTCGTCGCACGAAAGATCGGGAAGGAGATCAGCTGCACCTTGCACTTCCACGGACTGCTAGGTCCGCACCAGGAATAGCAACACCGGCGACTGTTGCCGGAGAGGAGGAGGTTGGCAGAGCGAATGAGGTGGCGGAATTCGGGAATCGGCGGAGCGAACGAGCGGCGGAATGCTTCCGTCGGGTTCGATCCGGCCACAGGAGAAAAAGGCCGATCTTATATTCCCAAAACCCTAAGTCTCAATTTATACCAAAGGCATAAACAGACCTTAGAGTATCGCTATCCGCAGACCACCCAAAATAGGGTTTCAGAATCATTCGCCGAGAATCAACACAGGTTCGGCGAGAATCAGTCGGTGGGAATCAGCATTTGTCGAGAATCGAACATTTCGATTCTCAACGACTCCCGACGATCATCGAGTATCGACGATCGATACTCGACGATTCTTGACTATCGAGACTCAACGATTCTCGACGATCGATACTCGACGATTCTTGACGATCGATACTCGACGATTCTCAACGATCGATATTCGACGATTCTCGACGATCGATACTCGACGATTCTCGATGACTTTGCCTTAGTCGGCGAGTCATACTCGACGACTCTCGACGAAAATCCTTTGGCAACATTTGTCTGACCCCATTCTGTGTGGTGATTGGTAACCCTTACCAACACAGTCAATCTTCCAACTTCTCCACATGCTCTTATGTGCGACCCTGTAGGCTCATATCGCGTTGGCAGTGAGATTACATGTTTGACCACTTCTAGATCACCATGGTAACTCCAACAGTCTCCCACTTGATTTTGAAAGTATCAAACCATAAACCTCACAAACAATGAGCGGCATCTAGCAATGCATCATTGCTACCCAAGCAATAAGAGTTCATAACTCATAAGCCTTATGAACAATGTCCCAGCGTTGTCTTTGTCCCTTTGTCCCTTACATTCGGAAAGACCTAGAGGCATGGACCGTGTCACCCTCATAATAGATCAATCCAAGTTTCTTGATCTAGAACAGACTTCCAGAGAATGGTGAGTCCAATATCACATATTGACTCAACCAAGCATGGCCATGCATTTCTCAGTCCAGTTCCATCAAGGGGCCCATGGATGCAACTCCTATCATATAGGAGGACAAATACCATATCTGCTCACACACAAACACCCAAATTATTCGTAACGTGCCCAACAACCACCCTTATCATCAACCTTTCTCAAGGAAGACTTTAGATGGCATTAAAGCATGCTCTTCCTCACTTGATGAATGTTGTGACTTCAGGTCAAAGGACTACAACACCATTGTCAATTGAGACCTACTCGTGACACGTTTTGATAACAATCCACAGAGTAGTCTCAGGTTGGGTCTATCCAGTACAACTTGTTAATTAACAAGTACCCATATGATGACTTGATATCACAATATCATGACCTATGAGAACTGGTCATCAGTCAACACACGTGCTAGTCTTAATGTATCATCATCACCCTTAGTTTCTACGATGATACTACGACTAGGGACCTTTTAAGAATGAAGCTTCAAATAAATCATAGGCTCTCACATTCAAGTCACGTACTTGATGTCCTATGGAAGCAAACATTCTAAGGGTATTTATTATGTTAACATTTAACTATCGCATAGAGAAACCATAATAAAAGAACATGTCATTAATTGTAAAAGAAAAATCTAGGTACATAATTCATCATATGAATAAACAATAAACAGCCAACAGAATATATGTTTACATGCAACCCACAAGACTCTCACTAGAGTTGATCATTTAGGGTATCGTATACCCATTGATTTAGTATGACCATCATGCTTTCTCTGCGCGAGAGGCTTTGTCAATGGATCCGCAATATTCTCCTCAGTCGGCACTCTGCAAATGTTCACATCTCCTCGTTCGACAATCTCACGAATAAGATGGAACCGCCGAAGTATGTGCTTGGAGCACTGATGAGATCTAGGTTCCTTAGATTGTGCAATTGCACCATTGTTATCACAGTAGAGAACTACGGGACCAACAATGCTAGGAACTACATAAAGCTCGCCGATGAATTTCCTAATACATACAGCCTCCTTCGCTGCGTTAGCTGCAGCGATATACTCGGCCTCTGTTGTAGAATCAGCAACTGTCTCTTGCTTGGAACTCTTCCAGCTCACAGCTCCTCCATTAAGGCAAAACACAAAACCTGACTGAGACTTTGAGTCGTCCCTATCAGTTTGGAAGCTAGCATCCGTGTAACCATTTACAATGAGCTCTTCTTCTCCACCATACACCAAGAACACATCCTTTGTCCTTCTCAAGTACTTTAGGATATTCTTGACTGCAATCCATTGACACTCACCGAGGTCTGACTGATACCTTCTAGTCATGCTCAAAGCAAAGGAGACATCGGGTAGAGTACATAACATTGCATACATGATTGATCCAATTGCCGAAGCATATGGAATCAACTTCATGCGGTTCTTATCTTCACAAGATTTTGTACACTGGTCCTTAGAGAGATTCACACCATGAGACATGGGTAAAAATCCTTTCTTGGACTCAAGCATGTTGAACCGCTTCAACACCTTCTCAATGTATGTACTCTGGGTCAAACCCAGCAACTTCTTCGATCTATCTCTATAGATCTTAATACCGAGTATGTAAGTCGCTTCACCCAAGTCCTTCATAGAAAAGCAGTTCCCTAGGATGTTATTAACAACTTTCAGGGTAGGAATGTCATTCCCAATCAATAGTATGTCATCTACATAAAATATCAGGAAGACAACAATGCTCCCACTGATTCGCTTGTAAACACAAGGCTCATCTTCATTCTTGATGAAACCAAACTCTTTGATTTTCTCATCAAAACGAAGATTCCAACTTCGAGAGGCCTGCTTCAGTCCATAGATGGACCTATTCAGCTTGCATATTTTAGTGGCTTCATTTGGGGATACAAAACTCTCGGGTTGTGTCATGTACACTTCCCCAAGGAGGTTTCCATTAAGGAAAGCCGTTTTGACATCCATCTGCCAGATCTCGTAGTCATAATACGCAGCAATAGCAAGCAATATCCTTGTGGACTTTACCATGGCAATAGGAGAAAAGGTCTCATCATAGTCAATACCATGAATTTTCTTGTAACCCTTAGCCACCAGTCACCCTTTGAATGTCTGTACATTCCCATCCATGTCGGTCTTCTTCTTGAAGACCCATTTGCACCCTTTGAGTCGTACCCCTTCAGGAGGTTCCACCAAGTTCCAAACTTGGTTTGCATACATGGAGTCCATTTCGGATTTCATAGCCTCAAGCCATTTGTCGGAGTCTGGTCCATTCATAGCCTCTTGGTAGGTTGCTGGTTCATCATCATGATCCATAAGCAACACATTACCTATTTGAGACATGAGAAATCCATATCTCTCAAGCTCAAATCTAGGTCTACCAGATCTACGTAGGACTTGTGTTTCTTGAGCAAGTTCTCTAGCTACAACATTTTGTAGTACTGTCTCAGAATCCAATTCCGGTTCATTCACTACTTGTGGTTCTTAAACTTCTTCAAGTTCTACCTTTTCAGTCTTTCTTGATAAGAATTCTCTCTCCAAGAAGACGCCAGTCCTTGCGATAAACACTTTGCCCTCGGACGGTAGGTAAAATTAATATCCTTTCGTTTCCTTAGGATATCCCACCAGATAACATTTATCTGATTTGGGTTCCAGCTTGTCAGGCATTTGATGTCGCACGTATGCCTCACAACCCCAAATTTTAATGAACGACATACTAGGACGCTTCCCAGTCCATATCTCATATGGTGTCTTCAGAACCGTTTTCATTGGAGCGCGATTCAGTGTCATTGCAGCAGTCTCTAAAGCAAAACCCCAAAAGGAAACAGGAAAGTCTGCATGACTCATCATCGAACATACCATGTCTAACAGAGTATGATTACTCCTCTCAAACACACCATTATGTTGTGGTGTTCTAGGTGGAGTTAGCTGTGATACAATACCACACTCTTTCAGTTGATCACGGAACCCATGACTCAAGTATTCTCCACCTCGATCAGATCAGAGTGCTTTAACCCTTTTACCCAACTGGTTTTCTACTTCATTCTTGAACTCTTTGAACTTTTCAAAGGTCTCGGATTTGCACTTCATAAGATACACATATCCGTATCTACTGAAATCATCAGTAAATGTAATGAAGTAGAAATACCCACCTCTAGCCATGGAGCTCATGGGTCCACATACATCACTATATATAACACCCAAGAGATCCTCTGCCCTCTCAGTATAACCAGTGAAAAGGGCTTTAGTCATCTTAACTAACAAACAAGATTCACATCTCTCAAATGATTCATAATCAAATGAGTCTAAAAGTCTATCTTTATGGAGCTTAGATATGCACTTCTCGTTTATATGGACCAAACGATAATGCAAGAGATATGTAGGGTTTGAGTCATTTGTTCTTAGTCTTTTATTATTTTCTACATTATAGATCAGATGGTTCAAGTTCAAAACATAAAGACCATTAAATAATTGGGCTACAGCATAACAAACATCATTCTTAAATATAGAACAACAGTTGTTCTTAATTATACAAGAAAATCAAATCATGTCCAAGCATAAAATAGATATAATGTTTCTAGTTATGGCCGGAACAAAATAACAATTATCTAATTCTATTACAAGCCCACTGGGCAAAGAAAGACGGTAAACCCCTACGGCTACAGCAACAACTCTTGCTCTATTGCCGACACGCAGGTCTACCTCCCCTTTACTCAACAATCTTCTCCTTTCCAATTCCTGCACATTTGTACAAATGTGTGAACCACATCCGGTATCCAATACCCAAGATGAAGGAGCAGAAAGGTTTATCTCTATAACGTAAACATTCGAAGCGAAAGTCATACCTCCCTTCATTTTCTGCAGACCCTCAATATAAGAAGGACAGTTCCTCCTCTAATGACCAGCCTTGCCACAGTGGTGGCATTTCCCTTCCTTCATCGTGCTCTTCTTTTTCTTCAGTGCAGAATACTTGGGCTAAAGATATGACTTAGGTCCCACATTTGTCTTCTTAGAGCCCTTGCCCTTGCCCTTATGCACCATCAGTATGGGGATGGCAGGCTTGTCCTTCTTCATGTTGATCTCAGCAGTTCTTAATATGCCTAGGAGCTCGGGCAGTGTCTTGTCTATTTCATTCATGTTGTAGTTCAAGACAAACTGCTCATAACTGTCCGACAACGATTGCAGGATCAGATCTGTGGCCAACTCTTGACCTAGAGGAAAACCCAGCCTTTCAAGGTTCTCTATATACCCAATCATCTTGAGTACGTGAGTCCCTACTGAGTCTCTAACTCATATCTTTCACTGAAATAACGCTTTTGTGACATTGAACCTCTCTTGACGAGCCTGCCCTTGAAACATTTTCTTGAGATGCTCGTCAATCTCCTTGCACCCCATGTTCTCATGTTGCTTCTGAAGCTCAGAGTTCATGGTGGCAAGCATAAGGCATTCGACGTCTAAGGCATCATTAGTATACTTCTTATAAGTATCTTTATCAGCACGGGAAGAATTCCTGGTCGACACCTCGGGGGCTTCTTCTTCCAAGACATAGAGCTTTCGCTTTTGCCTGAGAACAATTCTCAGGTTCCTGTACCAGTCCATATAGTTAGTCCCACTGAGCTTATCCTTCTCAAGGATGGCTCTCAGAGACAGAGTGGAGTGTGAACCACTTGCCATAGAATTCTACAAGAATTCATGCAGAATAATATCAGTACCAAAATTTCAAAATACAATTTATTTTTAATTTGGACTTCAATTAAAACTCCCACTATTTTATTCGAAATGATGGCCCTCACTATCAATTCAGAGAGTTCATGCGAGCTACTCTCTTAGTGGACAAGATCCGTATTTCACCAACACAATGAGTCAGCTTTGGCTTTTCTCTCACGATGTGGTTATTTAGGTAGACAACGCTTGCCAATTGCATCCTTATGTAATTCTTGTATGGTTGGTGAATAACTCCTTATTCGCATCCATCATATGGTGCATGACAACCCTATGCCTCTAGGCACTCAACCTTTGAGATCACCTAGTTAAGTTAGACCCGATGTCGACAGTGGGATATCACAATTATCCGCTCGCACCCTTACCAAGATCGATTAATGCACCTTGCTTTGGCAAGCCCACACTTCATCGATCGAGGCAGGAAGAGTGTCATCCATCGGAAGGCATCCGAACACTTAATATTTGATGAAGGGATT
This sequence comes from Platanthera zijinensis, assembly GCA_039513925.1. Lineage (NCBI taxonomy): Eukaryota > Viridiplantae > Streptophyta > Magnoliopsida > Asparagales > Orchidaceae > Platanthera > Platanthera zijinensis. The sequence goes on along the minus strand of CM077095.1, from coordinate 111,888,380 downwards.
TTTGATAATAGGCTAACAATTAACCTTGATCAACATTTGATCAACGTGCACATCCAAAGAAAAACACTTCTAAAATCCACATGCATCTCTTATGTGCACAACATGGCACTATCAACATTTGATAGAAGGAAGGGCTAAATCTGAACATCCGGACTCTTCCAAATTTTCAGATTTACATGCATTGGACAAAGGCAAAGGAAACTCGACTTAAAGCAGTAGACAAGCTCGTCTCTCATTGTTGAATTAAAAATCCAAAACAATACACGGGTTCATTAACCACTCGAGGGACGGTTACTGCTAAGGAGACAATAATTTCTAACAATTATAAATTACCACGAAATCCCAGACGTTCCTGGCGGGGTTCCAAGGGGTAGAGCCCCTAACCTGTGGGTTATGGGCCCACCGATTTTCCTTGGAAAAACCATCAACAATTGATGATCCATGATTAAATCTAGACATTTAGAACACTTCTAAATCCCTAGGTTTACACGCACTGGAATAACCTAACTTCCAAAAAAACAATCATGGCTGAAACCTCCCTCTGATACCACTGTTGGGTTTCTCTATGAGGATGGCACAACACTTGTGCATGCAGCGGAAGTAATAAAAATCAAGAACAACCCAAAGAGATTGGGATCGGGTCATGAATGTTGAATCAAGAAGTTAACAAACAACTAGGTAAAAGTTACCTTTTCGGTGTTGAGTCAAAACTCAACAGAGATGCTCAAGCTTTGAGTCCTTGTCGGTGGCGAGTTCTACGTAGAATAACGTCTACGTCTTTGCAGAAATCCACACGAGCAAGAGAACACCGAGCCTCGTCGCACGAAAGATCGGGAAGGAGATCAACTGCACCTTGCACTTCCACAGACTGCTAGGTCCGCACCAGGAATAGCAACACCGACGACTGTCTCCAGAGAGGAGGAGGTCGGCAGAGCGAACGAGGCGGCGGAACACTTCCGTCCGGCGGGGTTCGGGAATCGGCGGAGCGAACGAGCGGCGGAACGCTTCCGTCGGGTTCGATCCGGCCATAGGAGAAAAAGGCCGATCTTATATTCCCAAAACCCTAAGTCTTAATTTATACCAAAGGCATAAACATACCTGAGAGTATCGCTATCCGCAGACCACCCAAAATAGGGTTTCAGAATCATTCGTCGAGAATCAGCACAGGTTCGGCGAGAATCAGTCGGCGGGAATCAACATTCGTCGAGAATCGAACATTTCAATTCTCGACGACTCTTGACGATCGTCGAGTATCGACGATCGATACTCGACGATCGAGACTCGACGATTCTCGACGATCGAGACTCGACGATTCTCGACGATCGAGACTCGACGATTCTCGACGATCGATACTCGATGATTCTCGACGATCGATACTCGACGATTCTCGACGATCAATACTCGACGATTCTCGGCGACTTTGCCTTAGTCGGCGAGTCATACTCGACGACTCTCGACAAAAATCCTTTGGCAACGTTGCCCGACCCCATTCTGTGTGGTGATTGGTAACCCTTACCAACACAGTCAATCTTCCAACTTCTCCACATGCTCTTATGTGCGACCCTGCAGGCTCATATCGCGTTGGCAGTGAGATTACATGTTTGACCACTTCTAGATCACCATGGTAACTCCAACAAGTTCGCCTATAACAACAGCTACCAAGCGAGTATCCAAATGGCTCTCTTCGAAGCCCTTTATGTTAGGAAGTGTCGTATGCCTTTAGCTTGGGCAGAGACATGCGAAACTAAGCTATATAAATGCAAGGAAGTCAAAGATGAAAATTTGAAGATACGTTTAATTTGGGAGCGACTATTGGTTGCTCGGGATAGACAGGCTAAGTACTACAATGCCAAGCACCGAAATGTTGAGTTTGCGGTCGGCGATTGGGTGTATCTTAAAATCATGTCGTTCAAAGATGTATCCAGGATTCGACGTTTGTAAAAGATCAGTCTGAGATACCTTGGACCGTTTGAGATTGTTGAACGAGTCATTGAAGCTGTCTATCGACTGGCTCTTTCAACTAAGCTAAGTAGTTTGCACGATATGTTTCGCATATTAGTGTTAAGGAAGGCTATTCGAGAGCCTACACAAGCGATTGTTGTGGATCAAGTGTCGGTTGATAGTGGGCTAAAGACGAAAGTCAAGCCCGTTCGAATTAAAGACACAAAGATCAAGAAGTTGCGGAACAAGGTGATCAGGATGGTCAAGGTCTGTTGGGACAACTGTGTCCGTGAGGAACTTACATGGGAGCGCAAGCAAACCATGCTAGAGGAGTTCCCCGAACTATTCCACCGAGCTACAATTTTTTTGCATGTTTTGTACTTCTTTGTTTGTTTTTCTGTACGGTTAATTTCAGGACGAAATCTTAAAGGAGGGTAGATTTGTAACACCCCTGGTCCTCTAACTGAAAATGAACAATTGAATTCGTCGAATGGTCTCGAGTAATCAAAGTGAATTCGTCGAAATGTCTCGAGTAATCTAAGTCAATTCGTCGAATGATATTGAGTAATCAAAAGGAGTTCGTCAAGTGGTCACGTGAATTCGTCGAGTGATCAAAGGTAAATTCATCGAGTGATCAAGGTAAATTCGTCGAGTAATCAAGTACAATTCATCGAATATACTGAACGAATTTTTTGGGTGGTCACGCAAATTTATTGAGTGGTCACGTTAATTCGTCGAGTGGTCTGGACGATTCGTCGAGTATTCTGGACGAACATATCTTATGGCCCTTAATCAGCTAAGTTATGGTTGTCTTTAAATTAAGAGTTAGGGTTATTATTGGTCGTCCATTCTAATTAGGTTAGATTGTATAGCTAGGATTTCATCCCATTTATGTTATAAGGTAAGGATCGGTGAAATACATGGTCAATTTCTGTCCGTTCTTTCTTTTCGCCCGAGCCGAAGGAAGTGTAATTGCGGGTGTACTGTATGTGCTTTCCAGCGGGAAAGAAGCAATGAACGCCGGAAAAAGCTCTCTATGGACCCTCTGGTGAGTTCGTAATAGAGGCAGAAGGTTGGGACCGAGGTCTACGGGTTCCTAGCGGAGCGGCTCCGAGGAAGAAGGTCGAGTACTTTTCTCCTTTCTCCCTAACCCAAGCAACTTCCTAGAAACCGGTGTGGCCGAAAATTACTCAAGGTGTTGGTCGTATTTCTACCAAAGAAGTGGTGGTTGGGTGTTAGCTGAGCCTAACTTTGTGAAGAGGAAGACGAGAACCTTTTATTCATGGCTCTAAAGCACGTGCCAAGGGTAACGATTCTCCTCTTAGATAAGTGAAGCCCTCTTTTAGCATGTTTGCATGAAATCCCTCACCTATTAGTGGAGAAAAGGTGCTTTCCATCCGGTAGATGTGTTTATCGCAAAATATGTTTTGCTTATTGTATCTGAAGCATTAGTACAGATCAGGCATGATGTGTGAAGCCCATTTGGACAGGTTGGTCTGGATTGGTGATGTTTTTTTTTGCTTGTCGGAGAAGACTCCAAAGAAATTTCATGGTTTCAGAATTTTGTTGGCAATGGCTCTGAGTGAGCTCTTGTTATGATTGTGAAGCCCGTGTCCTAGGGACACAATGACTAACTTATTGAGTTGTGTGCCTGGAGTGCCAAGTCTCGTTGGATATGAGTGCCAGTTGTAGTACGAATCCTTGGTATTGTGGATTACAAGAAAGGGGAGGCTGACTTGCATCGTTGTCATTAATTGACACGACGATCTGAGCAACGGGAAAGAGCTGAACTGTACCTGCACTATGTAGTTTGGCTAAACAGACCTAAAGTATATGGTAGTTGTCATTGGCATAGGAGAGAGTTTTGGCTTTATGCCAGGCTAATAATGCTCAGGTAAGACCGTCCAATCTGGGACTAACGATGGTGGTGGAACTTGTGGAGTTTCCTGTTAGGTGCTAATGCACTAGTAATTGCCTGTGATGGCAAAATGTGGGACCTTGGGTTATCCAGCACACCGATAATGTGCCCTGAGTGCATGGAATATTTGATCGGTCATGCCATCGTTTGTGATGATTGGTGCTTAAGTTATACATTCTTAATAATTATGAACATGTTAATTGCTTGCAGGGAAGGAGCACCGCCACCCCGAGAATGGGGTGGGGTCGTTATAATTTGGACAGCTAATACTGACTGTTGCCTTGTTTTGCCACCGTTTGGTGGAATGATTTTGTGTAGGTACTGCAGAGTCAAGCGAGAAGTAGCGGGCTAAAGCCCTTTTGTTGAGCGGGCCCTTGAAGGCCCAAGTGTTATGCTTAATATTTTCATGTGTTGTCGTCATGCATTTCGATATATGGAAATCACATTCTTGTAAACATGAACATGGTTTTGTATGGCCTTAAGGCCATAACTATTTGTGTACTTTCATTCCTGGTAAATTTTTGTAGTGGTCATTCCTGGTAATTGGGTTCTTCTTAACTTAAAATTTTCCGCTAGAATGCAACTCTATGTTAGTGTGCATTATTAGATTAGAATAAATTTTGGTTTCATTGCGTAACTCTTTCGATTGTTCTTTTAATATGGTGTGGAGGCGCGACCAAACCTGCTGTTATATTACTCTTGACGGATGGGGTGTTACAGTGCGTGTAGTGTTTATAAAAAGTCCTAAGAACTTAAACGTAAGTGTGTGTTTAGTACTATATTATTGCATTTGGGGGGTGTAAAGCACTTTACAGTGCAGTGTGACATCCAATGGATGCGAGCACTTCTCAGCTCGCATGGAGATGCGTGAACATCATATCTCGCTTTGAGATGTGTGCGCGCGAGTTGATATGTGCTCGCATCCGTCGGATGCCCCGCACTCTTGGGCAGATCTAAGGGGGGCCAGCTGCCCCCCTAGATTTTTTTTTATTTAGGTAAGAGTGAAAGATGCCCTAAATATCGTCCAGTCCAATTCTTTTTATCGCATCCGGCCCCCCAACACCGCAATAGTTGTCTCACCTTCCTTGTCATTCGTGACCATCTCGCTGACAGACTGTAGGTGGAGGCTCCCCAACTTCTCTAGGTCTACGCACTCCCCGACTACATCCCCCACATTTCTGCTGGTTATGACCGCTTCCTTCGCTGTTGATAACTTGGGAGTTTCCCAGTTGCGTCTCTGATAGCCAGAATCAGGTGGAGAGGCTATTTTCTTTGGTCTGTGTTATTGCACACCTCTAAGGTTGGATGACTTTCTACCTCTGTGAAGAATGTGGCTGCCCTATTCTTGAGTCTACTGCTTATGTGATGATTTTTATTTTCATGCTGTCTTTTTGTCTTTGTTTTGAGTTTTAGCTCTTTAATCTTGGACCATTAGAGACATTAGTTGTAGGTGAAGAATTAGCAAATAGTTAAGAGGCTAAAGAGGTATCATAATGCACAAAGTTTCTTCTTTTATATAATACATTGCAGATCATTTCATTCCCAAATTATCTAAAGTTCATGGAATGATTTTTTTTTAAAAAAATTTAATTTGAAGGCTACATATTTGCATATTCATGTGATTAGTTGTTCTAATTGGTAATCCTTTGGATGGTTGCTAATGTTTAACAATGACATCTTCTTCCATCCTGCCAATTTAGTCAAGTTTTATTCCTTATTGTGGTAACACATTCTCTATTCTGATTTCTATTAGATTCTCTTTTTTTCATTCCTTGTAACAATGCTTTTCTATGATGAATTTATGTACGTGTGTGGGCGACACATATGCTCTGTTCCCATTATGATTTATGAAAAAAAGAGTTTGATTCATTCTTCTTGATTTAGGTCATTATGAAAAACATGGAAACTATTAACTCATTTTTCAATAAGAAGACATCACTAGAAGCCTCCCCACCTTCCTTGCCTATTGATTCATCTGTAGTTGAGAAGCTTCCACTCATCTTCAAGCAAGATCCTGGGTTGCGACGTCAAATTTGGGAATATCCCATAGTCCAACAAGATGAAATGCGACGAGCTTATGTTAAAGTTGGGCCTTATCAACACAAACTTCAAGAATATCTGTCCTCAGACTCAAGTGAACATAATCGAAGATTTCAATATTCATGATTTGAAAAGTTTCAGTGGTTAGAGAATTCTCCTGTGAAAGATGCTGCATATTGTTTGTCGTGCAATGTTTTTAATAAACAACCTAGTGGTGGTTTTGGATTAAGCACATTCACCATTGAAGGATTTTGAAACTGGAGGAAAGTAAATGAAAAAGATTGTGCATTTTTGACTCACGTAGGGAAGGATCATTATTCTCCATACAATTTACTTGTCAAAAGATGTGAAGATTTAATGGTTCCTTCTGAATATATTGATAAAGTATTACAAAGGCAGACATCTCAACAAATCATAATGAATCAATTACGGGTTGGAACTTCAATTGACGTCTTATGCTATTGTGCATTTCAAGGAATTGCATTTCGAGACCATGATGAAACTTCAGAATATATTAATCATGGAAATTTCATTGAGATGATTAAATTGCTTCGAAATTATAATAAGGAGGTGGATAAAATTGTATTAGAAAATGCTCTAGGAAATGCAATGCACATCTCGCCTACTATTCAGAAAGATCTTCTATCTATTATGGTAAAAATGGTGCAAGATGAAATTCACAAGGAAATTGGTGATTCTAAATATTGCATTATAGTTGATGAATTTAGAGGCGAGCCAAAAAGAGAATAAATGGCTATTGTGATTCGATTTATAGACGTTCATGGCTTGGTGCGAGAAAGGTTTTTAGATATTGTACATGTTAAAGATACACGTGCTTTAACTTTGAAAAATGAAATTTCTACAGTTCTTTCTCATCATAATTTGAGTTTTAGGATATGCGGAGCCAAGGAAATGTGGAGCCAAGGAAATGCGGAGCCCTGAATGGAGAGGATTAAAAGCTTTGTTCCTCGATGAATGTCCATATGCCTATTATGTTCATTGTTTTGCACATAAACTTCAATTAGTTCTTGTTGCAATATCAAGGGAAGTGAAAGCAGTGCATGATTGTTTAAATGAATTAATATATACTATTAACACTGTCGATGCTTCCTCCAAGCATAACGATCAATTACGAGCCACGTAAAAGGAATATTTTGATCACATGATTGCTCTTGGTGAAATTGAGACCGGTACGAGAGAAAATCAAATTGGTTCACTACAATGGCATGGGGACACTAGATGGTCATCTCATCTAAACTATATTTGTAGTGTTATTAATATGTATACTGCTACTTGCTCTGTGTTACTTGATATCAGTGAAAATTGAGGGACGTCTACTCAATGGGGAGATGCTGAGGAAGCCTTTAGAAAGATGATTGTTTTTTAATTTGTATTCATTTTACATTTAATGAAAGAAGTTTTGGTAATCAGTGATATTTTATGCAAAGTAATGTAATATAAATCTCAGGACATATTAAATGCTATAAAATTGGTTTCAACGATAAAAGTTCTCATTCAAAAAAAAGGCATCTGGATGAGAATTTTTTTGCAAGATGTGAATTTATTTTGTTAGAAAAATGTAGTTGAAGTTCCAGACATGACTGCTCCATATAGTGATCGTCAATTTCAAAGTCCACGTGATATAATTATAGTGGAACATTATTTTTGGGTGGATATTTTCAATGTCACTATAGATTGTGGGTTACAGGAGCTGAACTCAAGATTCAATGATAATTCTATGGAGCTACTCCGTCTTAACATGACTTTAGATCCAAACGATAATTACAAATCTTTCAATATTGATGAAATATGCACCCTTGGAAAGAATTTTTACTCTCAGGATTTCAGTGAACATGAGCTATTTGTGTTGAATACTCAGTTGTAGCATTATTTGTTTGATGTTCCCGCTCATAAGGAATTAAAAATTTTGCTTACAATTTCCTAATTATGTGAGAATTTGATGGAGACAAAAAAGTCAAAGACATATTATCTTATTGACAAATTAATTCGACTCATTTTGACCATTTCAGTCTCAACGAGAACTATATAATGATCATTTTCAGCTATGAGGATTATTAAAACAAGACTTAACAACAAGATGAAGGATGAATTTCTAGCAAATTACATGATTTTATACATTGAACGAGAAATGACAGAGAAGTTTGACAAAGATTTGAATATATATGAATTATGTGAAGTGAAAAACCGTCGTGCGCGATTGAAGTAACTTTTATATTGTTGTTTGTCTCTTTTTGAATATTGTTTTTTTTAATTCTAAAATGTTAAAGCTAAAATTTAAAATGAAAGCTTATTTTCGTAAAATTTTTTCAACTTGTCTTATGTCTCTCGGCCCTCCCTTACTGAACTTCCTGGATCCGCTCCTGCCTCCACTTACCGTAAAGTGCAGCAGGTGCACTTTACTCCTCCAACTCCTATATTATTGCAGTCCAAATGCATCAGCCGCATAACTGCTCCATTATCCAACATTTATTTATTTATTTATTTTAAGAAAATTGAACATTCAAACCCTTATTATTATTATTATACAAAATTGACAGAGCATGATAAAAATTAGATTATTTTGATTTTGTATTTAATCTGCCACTTGAGCATCAAATACGCTTACACGACTTTGTCACATTGAGTGTTTCTCTCATTGAAGTTTTCATTAGGTCAAAGTTTGACCCTCCCATATTAATTAAAGAAAGAATGCTACTGCATAGTTTGAACTTTGAAGGTCTCTGCTGCCGTCCGATGGAGGTTTATTTTTAATCTATATTTCGATAGTAATGGAAGCCTTCTCTGTTTAAGATTTTTTTTATAATATTTTTTTAGAAAAGCGCCAAAAATAAATGAGTGATAGAAAATGAGGGCAGAAAAAGAGCTATTAAAAAAGGGCGCTGTTATTAGCACTACTATTTCCGCTATTAGCACTCGCCGATATTAGCAAGCACTGTTTTAAGTGATTGGCTGTCCGCAAGCAAATATCTATTTGGACCGCACTTCTACTATTCACAAGCAATATTTGAAACATTTTATTAGTCCAAAACATAAGTAAAATATTATAGAAAAAGACATAAAAATAACACATCTTCAAAAACTTAATGTCCAAAAAAGTTATGGCCCCAAAAAAGTAGACTCCATATTATTGTAACACCTACAAAAAACAAAATTAAAGTTTTAAGATATAGTAAATATGTATATATTATTGTATATCAAATAAATTAGTCACGTACCAAGATAAATGCATATAAATCTCTGACTCATCATTGCGGAGGTCTTGTAATTGTACCACCTACCCAAACAAAGAAAATATGTTAAACATGACCATCTTAATAAATTGTATAATTCTAGAAAAATTATAAGAACACGTACCGTTCTCATGCTATATTGTCCAATTCGACTAACATAGTGCATCCAGTGTTAGGTTGAGAAGTTGCAATTCTTGATTTGTAGTGCATTTCCCAATCTTCGGCTACTATTTCATGATACCTCAACCATGTCGGAACGATGTGAGGTATTGGAATGCAATCCTTTAATGTCAAATGAATGAAGTGATTTTCATTCAAAAATCTCATGCAAACCATGTGTGGCACCTCCGGCATAGCAGAATGTAGTGGGAAGAACGTCAAATTTTGCACTTTAGATAGCTGAAAGGATTTTCTTTGGTTTGACATCGGCACTATAAATTTGATTGACTAGAGATTCCCCCTCTACATTTAACCTCCCGGCATAAGCATGCGCTTCTATGTGCACTTTCTCATGGTTGTGCGTGCCGCACAGAACCTCAAGTCTCCATTCCTCTACATTTACTACTTTCACTCCTTTGAGAGAAAACATACAACCACATTGTTTGGAGGTGGTTTTACGGAGCCCTTTTTTCACCCAACCTTTTTTACATTAATTCTCTCGATAGTACACACCTCTATCACAACCAAGAACTACACGAGGTGCGAGGCGACCGACAAGTTTATCGGATGTTTTGATAGTAATGACATAGCCCAAACTGTTGCTAACACCTCTAGCCCACTCTATGAATTCCTCCTTCAAACCAAATGGTTTATCAGTTTGAAAATGCATACTCAAATCAACTTCGATTTTCGAAACATTTTCATCAACTGAGTTTTTTGGATCTTCGCATAATAAAAAACACAAGTAAATCACAATTCATAATAAAAAAACTTGCAACTAAATTTTTAGTGGATGTTTTCATACCGATTAGAAGTAGAGACGTGTCAATATTAGCTTCTTCACTCATTCCTCCAACAATATTAGAAACCCTCACAGCTTGAACAATATTATCTCCTTCACTCTTCCCTGCATATATTTCTACTATTATCCACGGATCAAAAAGGTGCAAATAGTAATGAGATTATACAGTATTTATGCCTCCTATTATTTGTTAGCAACAGGAAGCAATGAGGCGGATAAGAAATGAAAATGCAAACAACTGAAAATGCCAGAAATGAAAATGCCAGCAAATCCCCTTCGTTATCATCAAATATTCTTTTTTGCCCAGAGAAATGTTAGGGATATGCCCCAGTAGCCAATCATATAATGATATGTTATTAGTTTATGTAATTGATGATTTTGATCATTTGTTCCTAGTTTTATTGTTGACATACCATTCGGGTTGATGACCTGAATAGTAGAGCTATGTGTCCCATTTGTGAAATGGCGACGATGAAACTAAAACAAGTTCATGGTCTTGAGGATCAACAAGGAGCATTGATTGTCGGATAAGACCAGTCTGCAAGTTAAATGATGATTAAGTTCTACTAATCATAGGTAAGGAGTTGCCGCCTTAATTGCAGATGTTTATGTTATTGGAACATAGTACAGAACATGACCGCGATGGAATAAATACATGTATTGTGTTATGTGTCACTATTTATTTCATTAGTTTGATTCTATGTTTGAGACGCCCGATTTCAACTCACAAGGATAGGTTCACTAAATTTCGTCCAACGCTGATTCCCGTCAAGGGCTGCCATACAGACGATATTTATGTTCTCTTGAGTTGTGTGGAGAAGATCGTTCGTCAAGAAAACCATGTCTCTCGTTAGATCGTCTCGTGAGCGATGGTATCTGATGAGGCCTCCTTGATGGTGTTGGGTCGTTTGCTAGCAACTTTGTGCGACCAACACTATATCAAGAAATGTATGAACGGCAAGGGTGACACGCTTCAAGCTTGCGTTATACAAGGATATCATATGACATAAGAATCGAACGGGACACTCTATGTGTTCGTATGTAGGATTGATATGCTAAGGTAGCATGATATTTATGTAAATCGAGGATCGTAACGCATTGCTATGGTGCCGCTTACGACCATTGGAAGTGAATAGAGATTCACGTTTCATGTTCGATATAACATGAATCCTCAAAGGGTCACACAAATAGGAATTAGGCCACAGTTAAACCAATCCAATTTTGATCATCAATATGATTGATGAACGCAAAAATTAAACGAGGAAAAGGGATTTTGTGACGCTGAATTAATTCGTAATTGCGCAATGAGATTTGAAAGGCAAAGCAAGATGCGAATCGTGATTCCATTGAATAGGAGATTTGATGGAAGTTTCAAATACGAATTATTCGTCGTTTGGAATCCATAATTGCAACTCGCAGCTCATAGGGGCGTTTTTCATGATGCGATCATTTAAGCGATTCGATGAACAGTCAAAAGGTTTGATGATTTATCGATTGAGGTGATTTTGATAAGTGATCAAAATTAAAGTGAGAGGGGTTAGTGTTATAAGCATATAACTTGTTATAAGCATATAATATAAAATCTGATTTTAAAATCTGATTTTATAATAACCCCCCCCCCCTTTTCCCCCCGGTTCAAGTGAGAGCAAAAATCGGCCCCCCTCCCCGAGCGAAAAAGGGCGGACGGAAGAAAGGCGAATGGCGGATCGGCGAACCTAGGGTTCTCTGGCGAAATCCGATCGGCGCCCCTCTCTCTTCCCCTCGATCGACTTCGCCGGAGGTTTCTAACCTCTCACCGGAGGCTTTTCCCCTTCCCTTTCCCTGCTGGGCTGTCGGCGACCGAGAGAAGAAGAAGGCTCCGCTCCAGTTGGGCTTCTTTCTTGCCGAGCCTAGGTCGGCCGCCCCCTCTTCCTCCTTTCGTGCTAAGTTTTTCTCCACCGGATTTGGTGAAACCCGCAGTGGATGTTGACGTGCTCGTCAAAGGTTTTTCGATTGGATTGGCTCCTCTTTTCCCCTTGCTAGCACAAGTGAGACAAGAGGTGGTTGAACTCCTTGGTGGACTCGAGGCTTAGGTTATCAGAGATCGCATTGCAAGGATTGCTCTACAACCGCAAGGATTAACTCTCCGCTTCACCTTCTAGGTTGACCTAGAAGAGGTACATTTCTCCCTTTTCTTGTTTGTTAAAAAATCCAAATGCCAAATCACTAGTTCCTATATGTTTCTTGATGGATGTAATCATTATATTGTTATATATTCATTACGTGTGGTGATTTGCGAGAAATCACTCGCATTAAGAAAAACACTTTCAGTGGTATCAGAGGGAGGTTACGTGATTTTGGCATTTGGATTTTCATAAGCAAGAATTTTGTGTGGTTGTCCTCCGGATTTGGTGAAATCCGTGGTGGTATGCTTATTTTTTTTTATTCCCTAATTGAATGAGTCAATCGTCCTCCTTCTCTCTAACTCCTTCGTGATGTTTGATATTTCGTTGATGTTTTTCCACCGACGCGGACATCATGTTTTATCATCATAGTAGGAGTGCAAATCAGATTTGCAAAGTGCTAATAGAGAGCGGTTACTTATCAATGGACCCTAATCTGATTAGGACATTGGGACGAAGTTCGCAATGCGAACCAAGAATCGTATAAGTTGATGCGATTGGTTAGAGAACCTACCTTACACTAGTTGGTTTGATGATTGTGCCGACGCCGTCGTCATTTCAATGAAAGTAGGGATCTTGGAAATCCATTACAGAGGGAATTTTCTTTTGATGTAATGAATATTTTATTTTGTTGAAAATAAAATTATACATAAACTAATTATTTGATTTTTTTTTAAGAGAAATGGCTTCTCATATGTCTTTTTCGCTTCGCTCAATCATTGAAAAGGAGAAACTCGCTTTTAACGGAGCCAATTTTCTAGATTGGAACCGTAACCTAAGGCTAGCCCTTCGGTTTGAAAAGAAAGAGTATCTCCTGACCACTCCTTTTCCAGCCATTGACTCTGAGGCTTCTGAAAAGGAACAGAGTGATCTTGACAAGTACGTAGTGGATGATATGGAGATATCTACACTGATCGTAGCAGTCATGGATCCTGAGCTCCAAAAAGAGTTCATTGATAGTGGTCTTGGTGTATATGACATCATGACTCGCCTAAAGAACATGTTTCAAGTTAAGGCCCGCACTGAAAGAGGAAAGCTGATCAAAACCATTGCTACTGCTAGATTAGCAGAGGGCCAAGAGGTTGGTCCTTACGTCATGAAGATGGCGGGGTATTTTCGGCAATTGGAGAAACTTGACACACCCTTCACGGTAGGGGCCGCTCAAGATTTCATCCTGAATTCTCTTCCTTCTCTTTATACGGGGTTTATTGTAAACTATCGTATGAACGGTATGGACAAGACTATGGACGAGCTCCATAACATGCTTGTTGAAACCGAGGAGAGTTTAAAGAAACAAAAGGACCATAAGGATGTTCTGGCGGTGAGTGAGAAGAGTAAGAAAGTCAAGAAGAAATTCCATAGGAATGATAAAGGCAAAGGCAAAGGCAAGGTGACACCCAAGGCTTTTGCTAAGGTTGTCCCCGAGGGTTCTAAGAAGAACAAGAATCCTGCCACTTCCGATACGGTGTGCTACTATTGTAGTGGCAAGGGCCATTGGAAGAGGAACTGTCCCAAGTATCTCTCAGACAAGAAGGGAGGAATTGTTCCCCCTTCCACCTCAGGTATATTTGTCATTGAAACCCTTTTAGCTTCTTCTGATAATGACTGGATATTTGATACCGGTTCATGTGCTCACATTTGTCGAAATGTGCAGGCACTAAGGAGTAAGAAGCAGCTAAAGAAAGGTGAAATTCAACTTCGCGTAGGCAATGGCATGTGCGTCTCTGCTATGGCCATTGGAGCAGTGGAGTTGATTTTGCCTTCCGGAATGGTTTTGGAACTCAAAGATGTCTATTTTGTTCCTGTTATCACTCGCAATATTATTTCTATCTCGTGTTTGGACATGGATGGTTTTAGTATAACCATTAAAGACAATTGTTGCTCTTTATTTCGTAATGATGTTTGCTTTTGTATTGCACGAAATTTAAATGGTTTATATGTGCTAGATACAAGTGAACATATCTTGAGTGTAGAATATAATAATAGAAAACGTAAATTTTCGCATGAAGGTTCGACCTTTATGTGGCATTGCCGTTTGGGTCACATCAACGAAAATCACATCAAGAGATTGCAAACCGTTGGTCTCTTGGATCATTTTGATTTTGAATCAATTGATATATGCGAATCGTGTTTAAAAGGAAAGATGACAAAAGCGCCTTTCACCAAAAAGGGTGTAAGGGCAAGTAACTTGTTGGAACTCATACATACCGATGTATGTGGGCCCATGAACTTTTGCGCACGAGGAGGTTATTCATACTTCATCACTTTCACCGATGATTATAGTAGATACGGGTATATCTACTTAATGAGGCATAAGTCTGAATCCTTTGAAAAGTTCAAGGAATTCAAAAATGAAGTTGAAAACCAACTTGATAGGAAGATCAAGACCTTGCGTTCGGATAGAGGTGGTGAGTACTTAAGCGTAGAATTTGGTGATTATTTAAAAGAGTGTGGAATTGTTCCTCAACTCACTCCACCTGGGACTCCACAATGGAATGGAGTATCCGAGAGGAGAAATCGGACCTTGCTTGACATGGTTCGATCAATGATGAGCCAAGCTGACTTGCCTAAATCATTTTGGGGTTTTTCACTTGAGACCGCAGCATTTACACTTAATCGAGTTCCTTCTAAGTCTGTTGCGACAACGCCTTATGAATGCTGGTTTGGTAAGAAACCAAGCATGATGTTTCTCAAGATTTGGGGATGCGAAGCCTATGTTAAAAGTTAACAAACGATAAGCTTAGCTCCAAATCGAACAAATGTTATTTCGTGGGATACCCTAAAGCAACGAAGGGTTACTACTTCTACAATCGTGAAGAGAACAAGATAGTTGTTGCTCGTCATGCGATATTTTTGGAGAAAGAGTTTCTCTCAAAACCTAGTAGTGGGAATGACGTGGTCATTGAAGAAATTCATGAACCAATACAAGATGCACCTCAAGTAGGCGATCTAGTTGTTCCCGACGTGGCACCGAATGAGGTAGAAGCTCGACCCATTCCACAAGTCGTTGTGGATGAGGTTAATGAGCCTATTCCCTCAATTGAGTTTTCGGATTTATCGCTCGCCGATAGTAGACGAGGCACTCAATCTGTTGAGACTCAAGAACAAACCCCACAAGTCGTTGTGGAACAAGTTCAAGAATCTCAAACGCCACCGAATGTGGTCCCACGAAGGTCGACAAGGGATAGTCGTCCACCCAATAGATATATGGATATGTATAACGTTCTAATCATTGAGAATGATGAACCGTTGACCGTGGATGACATGAGAAAGAGACCCGACTCCAAGAAATGGCTTGAGGCCATGGAATCCGAGATGCAATCCATGTATGACAACAAGGTGTGGACCTTAGTTGATCATCACGAAGGGATCAAACCCATAGAAAATAAGTGGATCTTTAAAAGAAAGATCGACATGGATGGCAACTTGACTATTTACAAAGCACGGCTCGTAGCGAAAGGGTTTCGACAAATTCAAGGAGTTGACTATGAAGAAACTTTCTCGCCCGTTGTTATGTTTAAGTCAATACGGATTTTGTTAGCGATTGCCGCATATTATGACTATGAAATATGGCAAATGGACGTTAAAACTGCCTTCCTAAATGGAGATTTGGAAGAGGATGTGTATATGACACAACCGGAGTGTTTTATAGATCCAAAGAATGCTAACAAAATTTGCAAGCTTCAAAGATCCATTTATGGATTGAAGCAAGCATCGCGGAGTTGGAATAAGCGTTTTGATAATGAGATCAAGGAGTTGAATTTCATTCAATGTGAGAAGGAAGCTTGTGTTTACAAGCGAATTAGTGGGAGTGTAGTGGTGTTTCTTATTCTATATGTTGATGATATTCTATTAATTGGAAATGAAGTTTCCGAATTAAATGCAGTCAAGACTTCATTGAAGAAAGTGTTCTCAATGAAAGACTTGGGTGAGGCTACCTATATCCTAGGAATCAAGATCTATAGAGACAGATCAAGAAGGATGATAGGTTTAAGCCAGGAGGTGTATATTGATAAAGTGTTGGAATCACACAATTTGGCTAGTTCCAAAAAGGGGTTCTTACCTATGTCACATGGCACATACTTGAGTAAGACTCAGTGTCCTTCAACTGATGGTGATAAGGAATTTATGAAAAAGTTCAGATATCCTTCAGCCATTGGTTCGATCATGTATGCCATGTTGTGCACCCGCCCAGATGTTGCGTATCCGATTAGTACGACTAGTCGTTTTCAGGCCAATCCAGGCCTAGCACATTGGACTACAGTTAAGAATATTCTCAAGTATCTCAAGAGGACTAAGGATAGTTTTCTCATTTACGGTGGGGACCAAGAGCTCGTTGTAAGTGGTTACACCGATGCTAGCTTCCAAACCGATCGAGATGACTCGAAGTCTCAAACCGGCTTCGTATATTTGCTTAATGGTGGTGCTGTAAGTTGGAAGAGTTCCAAACAAGATACTACAGTAGATTCCGTCACCGAAGCTGAGTACTTAGCGGCTGGTGAAGCAGCGAAAGAGGGCGTTTGGATGAAAGAATTTCTGACAGAGCTGGAAGTAGTTCCGAGCATCTCGGGTCCGGTAGATCTTTACTGTGACAACACGGGAGCCATAGCCCAGTCAAAGGAGCCTCGGTCTCATCAAAGGACCAAGCACATTCTTCGGCGATTCCATCTCATCCGACAGTTTGTGAACGATGGATGGATAAAGGTGAAAAGGGTAGATGGTGTTGCGAACACAGCAGACCCTCTAACAAAACCATTATCTCGAGCTGCGCACGAATTGCATGTTGCATCCATGGGGATTAGACGCATGCCTGAGTGGCTTTGAGTGTTTTTTTGTATTTTATGGTTTTAGTATGAGATATATATTTTTTTTTGTTGAATACTATTCTCTTGCTAGATGTCACTTTGATTGACTCTGGGTCAAGTGGGAGATTGTTAGGGATATGCCCCAGTAGCCAATCATATAATGATATGTTATTAGTTTATGTAATTGATGATTTTGATCATTTGTTCCTAGTTTTATTGTTGACATACCATTCGGGTTGATGACCTGAATAGTAGAGCTATGTGTCCCATTTGTGAAATGGCGACGATGAAACTAAAACAAGTTCATGGTCTTGAGGATCAACAAGGAGCATTGATTGTCGGATAAGACCAGTCTGCAAGTTAAATGATGATTAAGTTCTACTAATCATAGGTAAGGAGTTGCCGCCTTAATTGCAGATGTTTATGTTATTGGAACATAGTACAGAACATGACTGCGATGGAATAAATACATGTATTGTGTTATGTGTCACTATTTATTTCATTAGTTTGATTCTATGTTTGAGACGCCCGATTTCAACTCACAAGGATAGGTTCACTAAATTTCGTCCAACGCTGATTCCCGTCAAGGGCTGCCATACAGACGATATTTATGTTCTCTTGAGTTGTGTGGAGAAGATCGTTCGTCAAGAAAACCATGTCTCTCGTTAGATCGTCTCGTGAGCGATGGTATCTGATGAGGCCTCCTTGATGGTGTTGGGTCGTTTGCTAGCAACTTTGTGCGACCAACACTATATCAAGAAATGTATGAACGGCAAGGGTGACACGCTTCAAGCTTGCGTTATACAAGGATATCATATGACATAAGAATCGAACGGGACACTCTATGTGTTCGTATGTAGGATTGATATGCTAAGGTAGCATGATATTTATGTAAATCGAGGATCGTAACGCATTGCTATGGTGCCGCTTACGACCATTGGAAGTGAATAGAGATTCACGTTTCATGTTCGATATAACATGAATCCTCAAAGGGTCACACAAATAGGAATTAGGCCACAGTTAAACCAATCCAATTTTGATCATCAATATGATTGATGAACGCAAAAATTAAACGAGGAAAAGGGATTTTGCGACGCTGAATTAATTCGTAATTGCGCAATGAGATTTGAAAGGCAAAGCAAGATGCGAATCGTGATTCCATTGAATAGGAGATTTGATGGAAGTTTCAAATACGAATTATTCGTCGTTTGGAATCCATAATTGCAACTCGCAGCTCATAGGGGCGTTTTTCATGATGCGATCATTTAAGCGATTCGATGAACAGTCAAAAGGTTTGATGATTTATCGATTGAGGTGATTTTGATAAGTGATCAAAATTAAAGTGAGAGGGGTTAGTGTTATAAGCATATAACTTGTTATAAGCATATAATATAAAATCTGATTTTAAAATCTGATTTTATAAAATCTGATTTTATAATAACCCCCCCCTTTTCCCCCCGGTTCAAGTGAGAGCAAAAATCGGCCCCCCTCCCCGAGCGAAAAAGGGCGGACGGAAGAAAGGCGAACGGCGGATCGGCGAACCTAGGGTTCTCTGGCGAAATCCGATCGACGCCCCTCTCTCTTCCCCTCGATCGACTTCGCCGGAGGTTTCTAACCTCTCACCGGAGGCTTTTCCCCTTCCCTTTCCCTGCTGGGCTGTCGGCGACCGAGAGAAGAAGAAGGCTCCGCTCCAGTCGGGCTTCTTTCTTGCCGAGCCTAGGTCGGCCGCCCCCTCTTCCTCCTTTCGTGCTAAGTTTTTCTCCACCGGATTTGGTGAAACCCACAGTGGATGTTGACGTGCTCGTCAAAGGTTTTTCGATTGGATTGGCTCCTCTTTTCCCCTTGCTAGCACAAGTGAGACAAGAGGTGGTTGAACTCCTTGGTGGACTCGAGGCTTAGGTTATCAGAGATCGCATTGTAAGGATTGCTCTACAACCGCAAGGATTAACTCTCCGCTTCACCTTCTAGGTTGACCTAGAAGAGGTACATTTCTCCCTTTTCTTGTTTGTTAAAAAATCCAAATGCCAAATCACTAGTTCCTATATGTTTCTTGATGGATGTAATCATTATATTGTTATATATTCATTACGTGTGGTGATTTGCGAGAAATCACTCGCATTAAGAAAAACACTTTCAAGAAATAGTGGCAGAACAATTCCTAACCATCTTTTAATGCAAATCAACCTAAAGTTTCAATCAATGTCTCCATCCAACTCTATGTAAATGAAATTACTTACAAGATGTTTACTGAATGCCGATTACAAGGAGATCTACTGTTGAGGATGGAACTTCACAAATCTTTGCCCAGAACTTAAATATTCTTTTTTTGCCCAGATCTTCCTGTTCGATGGAGGACTGCTTTCAACAGGAAGAAATGAGGCGGAGATGAAACGAAGGGGAAATAGTGGGAGAAGGAATGCTCACGTGCAACGTCCAGGTAGTTCGCTGGAGAGAAACCTGGCGGCCGAAGTTGGGGGAGAAGAAATGGAAAGCAGCGGCGAAAGGGTTCGATGGAGGACTGCTTTCAACAGGAAGAAATGAGGCGGAGAAGAAACGAAGGGGAAATAGTGGGAGAAGGTATGCTCACGTGCAACTTCCAGGTAGTTCGCCGGAGAGAAACCTGGCGGCCGAAGTTGGGGGAGAAGAAATGGAAAGCAGCGGAGGAAGGGTTTTGCGAAAGAGGGAGGGGGTTGTGCGTGCATTCTGCCGCTTAAAGGCGTACAGTTATTAAAAAAAATCCTAAAAAATAAGTTGCTTTGAGTGCTAATATTGATTTTAGGAGTGCTAATAACAACGCCCTTAAAAAAATACGATGCAAATTGAGATATGTTTCGGTCAACTTTGTTTGCGGAGTTTTTCAGAATGAAAAAGTACGTTATAAACTGTTTGATCTCCGGATCATTTTGCACAACCCTAACTTTCCTCCATTTCTCATTGCCAGCTAAATAGGTGCTGTCATTGATCATGACAATTGGTTCTGTTTGGGGTAACATATGCTGATGAATAATCTATATTCAAAACGTAAATGTAGTTTTATAGTTATTTGTTTATGCAGCTTATATAAAATCTCTTATTTTAAACTTGATGATAAATTGATTTTTCATAAGCTATTCAGATTCAGCTTATGGTTTTTCATAAGCGATTATCTCTTAAAAAGTCATAGGCGTGATTATTTTGCCCGGGTGCTATTTTTTCGCCAGGACGTGATTTTTACTCACAGGCGTGATTTTTCACCTGATCGCAAACTTACTTTTTGCCCCGCGCAAATTTTTCGCCCGCACGTGAATTTTACATCCGCGCACAAATTTTACGTCCGCGAACGAATTTCTCGTCTTCCCGCAATTTTTTCGCACGGGCGCAGTTTTTTCACCCATGTGCGGTTTTTCCGCATGGACGTGGTTTTTTCAATCGGACGCGAAGCTCGTGCGCGATTTTTCGCCCGAGAGCGTTTTTTTTCGCCCTGACGCGTATTTTTCACAGGGCGCGTATTTTTTGTCTGGGTGCATTTTTTCTCCAGGGCCCGATTTTTCCGCCCGGACTCGATTTTTTCGCCTGGGCGCGATATTATCAACCAGACACGAATTTTACTCGTTCAGGCAAATATTGTGCCCGTGCAAAAATTGCACCGGGGCAAAAAAGTTGCGTCCTTGCGAAAAATTCGCGCCCGGGCAAAAAAAAAAGAGTTCGGACGAAAAAACGCGTCTGAATGAAAAAATTGCGCTCGGGAGAAAAAATCGCACTCGGGCGAAAAAACGCGCCTTTGCAAAAAATGCTCCCGTGAGAAAAAATCTCGCCCGCGCGAAAAATTCACGTCGGGCGAAAAAATGTATCAGGGCAAAAAATTCACGCCCTTGCAAAAAAAATCGCATCTGGGCGAAAAAAACACGCTCGGGCGAAGAAATTGCGCCCAGGCGAAAAATTACGCACAGACAAAAAAATCGCGTTCGGGAAAAAAATCTCGGCCTTGCGAAAAATTCACCCCCGGGAAAAAAACCCGCTGCTGAGCTAAAAAAAATGCGCCCGGGCTAAAAAAAGGCGCCCGGGCGAGAAAATGCGTTTGGGAAAAAATCGCGCCCTGACGTAAAAAATTGCTTCCGGACTAAAAAACCTGCGCTCTGGCGAATAATTCACACCCGGGCGAAAAAAACACGTACAAATGAACGAACTCTTATGAATGAAATTTTAGATTATCACTTATAGACAAACTATCCAAACAATTTATTGCTTATTCATCATTGCTTTTAAATTTTTTTTGTTTAGGACCTGTTTGGGAGGGTTTTTTAGTTCCTTTCCATTCTCTGGAAAGCGCTACTGCACCTAAAAATCATTTGGATTGTCTACCGGTAGAAAAAACTACCGTGAAAAACTCCATTTACTCCACTTTTTGAAAAGTCAATTGTCAGTGAAAGACCTGATTTTAAGAGCCTAAACACCTAGAGGGGGGTGAATAGGTTGTAAA
This sequence comes from Platanthera zijinensis, assembly GCA_039513925.1. NCBI lineage: Eukaryota > Viridiplantae > Streptophyta > Magnoliopsida > Asparagales > Orchidaceae > Platanthera > Platanthera zijinensis. The sequence goes on along the minus strand of CM077095.1, from coordinate 111,866,843 downwards.
CTTTTTATACAATTTTTATAGGCAAACAACTATATTAAATTCTACACAGATGATTCAAAACAGAGACCACAATTCACAGCACAACATACACCAAATTTATAGTGGTTCCCCAAGGTATGTGTACATCCACTTTCCCCCTTCGCCTATCCAGTAGATAACTGGATTCAGCTTAACTTCCTTCCACTGGCTCGGATCCGCAGATCTTACAACTCAAAACCTGAATGGTTCCTACAACTCATACTTAACCAAGTCCTACCTCAGATTCTTCTCAAGAATCCTACCTCAGGCCTCAGCCCTACCTCAGCCTTTATCACTAGGCTTACAACTCAGACTCTTCATAAGTCCTACACCTCAGGCTCTCAACCTTACCCCAGCCTTTATAATTTTAGGCTTACAACTCAGATCTAACAACAGATCCTACAGGAAATTGAATGATAAAAGACACAGAAAATTCACCAGTTAGATTTCTCTATTGGTGTAGCCTTCATGATCAGTTCTTGAATGAACTGACCCTTCTGATCAAACCTGACTTAGCTTTTCAAAGCTTCTTGATAAAACAAAATAAGGTGGATCTTCACTTGATGTAGAAGATGATCTTCAGTCAGCTTCTTCCTTAAATTTAGAATGAATTCTGAATCTTTCTTGCAGACAGCTTTGGATCTGCCTTCATAAGGGTTATCCCTGTTCTTGTTGAAGAATTCTCTAGTATTGTTATTCTTCTTATTCTGTTGTGTTCATCATCTCTTGTTGTCATAGATCTGACTCTTATATAGAGTTTCCCAATTGTTACCGGCTGATCTGGTTTGTAACAACCTTCTGACAGTTCTTACAGAGGTGTCAGACCGGTTAGTTATGACAGCTGTCGAGTCATCAGTCAAGTCAGTTGATTCATCACAAACTTTCCAACTCAGCACATTTCACTCTACAAACTGCTTCACATATGTCGACACATATATGCTAAGTGTCGACACAAGTCTTCATGATGTCAACACAACATTCAATGTGTCGACTAAGTCAATCTTCTGCTACTCGACACTTCTTCTGTTGAATGTGCTGACACAAGTCCAGTGTGTCGACAAAAGTCTTCATGTACTCGACATAACTGCTGCAGACAGATGGCATTGAGTGTATGTCAGACGGATTTGAGTGTGTGTCGACACAAGTCCTGTGTGTCGACACAAGTCCTTCTGGTCTCGACATAACTGCTGCAGACAGATGGCGTTGAGTGTGTGTCGACAGCATTGAGAGTGTCCAGATGGCATTGAGTGTGTGTCGACACAAGTCCCGTGTGTCGACACAAGTCCTTCTGGTCTCGACACAGCACTTTGAGAGTTGATGTGTCGACACAAGTCCAATGTGTCGACACAACTGCTTCCAGTGTCGTCATAGCTCCTTGGTGTCGACACAACTCCTGTATTTGGTGTCGACACAAATTCTGGGTGTCGACACAACTGCTTCTTTAGATGTCGACTTAGTTTGAGTGTTGACACAACTTCTTCATAAGTGTCGACTTAGCTTGGGTGTCGACACAACTTCTTCACAAGTGTCGACACTTGTACTTAGAAAATTTTCTTCAAATTCTTGAACCTGCACAATGTAACTCAAACATCTATCAAATACAAATTGTTGCATATCATTGACTAAGATGAGACTTCTCCAAATCTAGTATATATTTTTCAATGTACCCAACAATCTCCCCATATTTGGAGAAGTCATAATCCTTAGTCAAAGATATATATCTCTCATAATAAAACATAATAGAAATAGATGTACATCAATTTCACTGCAGGTTAACATATAATCATTGTAAACAACAAGAATTAATATTAAAATTGATTTCATTTAATTTAGAAAAATGATATGTTTACAAGATTTTCTTTTAGAACAAAAAAACAAAATATTACATTGTTCTTTTACATAAGCCTAGCTATCCGATTACTGACTAGGCTCCTTAATGACAATGCCTTTTCCAGACTAAATCTTAGCCTGCAATGGAGGTTCAGTATCATCAGCAGGCTTCTTTCCTTTCAGAGCTTTTTTCTTATGTTCTTCATCCTTTATTCTCTGCCTTTCAAAATAGTGAAATGGCTTTGGGAAGTACTTGCTTGGCTCCTGAGCATTAGCAGGTAGCTTCCCAGCCTTAGCCCTTCTTCTGTGTTGAATAATGGCTTCCTGCTCAGCCTGATACTTATTCCATTCCTGCTCTGAATACCATTTACCTCTATCATAGGTTTTATCCTTCACAGCTTTCCAGGCAGTCAGTATAATGTTTCTGGAAGTAGGAATCCATTGCTCAAAGTCTGACTTCAACTCAGCCTATTCTCTGAACCTCTTTTTGGATAGCTGAGCTTCCTTCTGAGCTTCTATGGCAGCTTCTGACATTTCTACTTTTTCCAGAATAACATTATGTGCCTCTAGTGGAGGACTATACATTTTCTGAACTTCTTCTTGAATCATTTCAAAATCTGCTGGGGGGTAAATCACCTGAGAAACTTCAGGCTGATCTCCTTCAGAATGAGCAGGTTGTATTCCAAACTCAGCTACATTGTCATCATCACATAGGGGAGGATATCCAAGAGTTACTCTGATGCTATTTGATATCCATTTAGCATGATCAGAGCAGGCTTTGACTACTACTCTCCCCCTTTATGACTTCTCTATCAATATGATCCCTCAGATCATCTTTTTGAAATCTTACTTGATTAATAACATAGTCAGTTCCTTCTTTATAATAATCTCTGAATTTAGTCAAGAAATCATACACATTCTTCTGTGAGGCTTGAAATGTGGCCTGAACAGCAGCAATATCTTCCTTGATCTGCTTTGAGACTTCAGCTTTGACAGCAGTAGTTAGAGCATCAATTTTTATCAAGATAGCATGATGTGAATCTTTAAGATTCTCATTCATTCTCAGTTGATTTTCTAATACATAACCCTGCTTTACTGTAATATCTTCCACTTGTACTTTCAGATCTTGCTGTTGTTTGGCCAGGAATACCATATCATTACCTCCCTTATGGAAGCAATCTGTCATTTCCTTTTTATTTTGATTAACTTTAAATCTAATAGACTTGATATCTTGAGCCAATTGGAATTGTAACTCCTTGTGAGTTACATCCACATATTTCTCCAGAGATTGTCTTTGCTCATCCAACTTAATTTTCATTTGGACCAGTAGAGAACTGAAGTCCAAGCTTTGAGCAGGTGGTGCTGTGCCTGTTTGCAAGGCCTTTTTGTAGCCAGAACTCTTTTTCTTTAAGGCAATTATTTTCTTTTCTTAGCCATTGAGGCTTCTTCATCATCAAAAGTTTCAAAAGTACTTTATATATCAACTGTGTCCTTATCAGTTGTGGCATGCTGATACGGCTCCCCCTCAGTCCTTGTTAAATCTATTTCTTTGATTTGTTCCTCCCCCCTAGTCCTTGGCAAATCCTTTTCCAACTGGGATTGCTCCCCCTCAATTCTTGCATCAGGTAAATCAGAAAAGAGCTCTTCCATAGTGAACTCTTGCTGCACCTGTATAGGAGGAACAAGATTAGCTTTTAAAATAAAAGTTTCTCCCAGAACATTGTTAAGAAGAATACCACTTGATACCACCAAATTGTTTAGGAGATACTTACTGGCTCATCTTGAGCTTCTGTCTCAACATTTTCTTGTGCTGCATTATTGATTTCAAATACTATGTTCATGACAGTATCTGCAGCAAATTCACTCTTATGGACAGCTTCAGCCATGCCTCCCCCTTGTGCAAGCAGCTCAGTTTGTTGAGTATTTTCTCCCCCTGGAGTGGAGCCTATCTGTTGTTCTTGGGGCTCACTGCCCACCACTTGATCTTGGGCTTCTTTAGGTTGATGGTCTTCATCTGAGATGAAGACAACTTCCTCTTCAAAATCACTAGAGGATTCTGCTTGTTGAACAACTTTCTTCTGCTTTTTATCTTTCTTAGTTTGTTTCTGAGGAGTAGTGACTTCTTTGGTCAGAACCCTATCCCACCTTGACAGAATCCTCACATCCATTCTCCTCATGTTATTGATTTTGGATCCAGCCACTTATTTCAATACATCTGGTATTACTGAAGATAAACATAAACTTAGGATTCTTCCCAGGTTTGGTTTCTTCACTCCTTCTTGGATCTTATTAAACATTACTGCTGCCCAGTCAGATTTCACTTTGAATATGATCCGTGTCATCAGATTGAATATGTGGGCTGAAATTCGATCATGTCTACTAGTCTTACATAGTATTACCTTCCCAACTATTTCTGACTAGAACTTACCTATGGAATTCATCCCTTTCTGAGTTATGGATGATCCAACCTTGATATTAGGGCTCAACCCGCACCAACTTAATGCTCCTGTAGTCAGGGATGGAGTTATTTCATCTGTATCCTTAACCAAAGGAAGCTGAAGAGATTTCCTAATTGTCTTCAGTGTAAGTTTCATTTTGGAATCTTGGAATGTTGCTTTGATCTTCTTCCCTTCTGTATCCATGCTTGCTGTTGAATAGAATTCCAAAACTTCCTTCCTCCAAATCTTGGTTGGTTCATAGACCAAGTATTCCAAACCATTCTCAGAAATTAGGGCAATTACACCCTGAATTTCTTCTGAAGCTGTCGTGAACCCTCCACGAACCAGCTCATATCCTTCATTGACTTTGTCTTCTTGATGAGGCGCCATCGACGAGAGAGATGAGAGAGAAAAGAAGAGAAGGTCTTTGTCGACAGAAGGTGCAGAGCCAAGAATTCTGAAAGTGTAGTCGACCAGATTTTGGCTTCTCCTATTTATAGTATTAGTGTCAAGGGCAGGTCAAATGACGGGCCTTAGTCGACAAATCAGCATACGTGTCAGCAGAAATGACCTAGGTCTCGACAATACATAGTTTAAGTCGACACGACTATGTGTCGACTTACTAATGTATGAGTCGATAATACTTATATTAAGTCGACACATTTATGTGTCGACATACTTGTGTCAGTGTCGACACACTTGTGTCTGTGTCAACACAAGCCATTTAAGTCTCGACAGAGTTCTGTCGACACTAGTTCTTTTGTCGACACATATACTATTTTTGTATTGACACATCCTTTTTCTGTGTCGACACAACATACTGAGTGTGTTGACACAACTTGCTTATGTCGACACAAACTTTGTACTTAGACAAATTTCCTGAGAAATTTAGTGCTTACATATGCTACTGAAGGAAGCTTGTGCTAACCTATTCTAGGTTCAACATACCTAATTAAATTTTAAAATAATTGAATTTAGTTTCATACAGAGGTTTTGTAAAAATATCAGCTATTTGATTATATGTTCTCACAAACTCTAGGCTAATATTTTCCTTCTCTACATGTTCTCTGATGAAATGAAACTTAATTTCTATATACTTGGTCCTACTGTGTGATACATGATTCTTAGCAATATAAATAGCACTAGTAGAATCACAAAATAGTGGAATTCTACTTACCTGGATGTCATAGTCTTCAAGTTGATGTTTTATCCACATCAATTGTGCATAGCAGGTACATGCAGCTATATATTCTGATTCAGCTGTTGATATAGCTACACTGGTTTACTTCTTGCTGCTCTATGACACCAACCTCCCACCAAGGAATTGACAAGTTCCTGTAGTACTCTTCCTGTCTTCTTTGCATCCAGCAAAGTCTACATCTGAGAAACCAGTTAGAATGAAATCTCTATTCTTAGGGTACCAAAGGCCTAGATTGGGTGTGCTCTTAAGATATCTCAATATTCTCTTAACTGCAATATAGTGAGATTCCTTTAGGCAAGCTTGGTACCTAGCACAGATACATGTTGCATACATGATGTCAGGTCTACTAGCAGTCAAGTAAAGTAGGGAGCAAGTTATCCCTCTATACAAAGACTCATCAACAGGTTTCCCTGTCTCATCTTTGCCTATAGGCATACTTGTTCCCATTAGAGTTTTCATGGTAGAAGCTGAGTCCATACCATACTTCTTAATCAACTCCTTGGTGAACTTAGACTAAGATATGGACAAACCACTATCAGTCTGTCTAACTTGAAGTCCCAAGAATAACTTCAGCTCACCCATACTACTCATCTCAAACTTTCCTTGCATAAGTTTGGCAAACTTTCTACAAAGGTTGTTTTCAGTAAAACCAAAGATAATGTCATCCACATATATTTGGACTAGTATTATCTTGCCTTTAGATTCCCTATAGAATAGAGTTTTTTCTATTTTTCCTCTAGAGAATTTATTCTCAATAAGGAAAGCAGACAAGGTCTCATACCGAGCCCTTTGAGCTTGTTTCAAACCATATAGAGCTTTACTAAGCCTATATACATAATCAGGAAAGTGAGAATCTAAAAAACCAGAGGATTGTTCAATATAGACTTCCTCTTTTAAATCCCCATTCAGAAATACTGATTTCACATCCATGTGGTATACCTTGAACCCTTGATCGACAACATAGGCTAAGAACAGTCTTATAGCCTCCAGCCTTGCCACTGGAGCAAAGGTTTGATCAAAGTCAATATCTTCCTCTTGCTTGTAGCCTTTAGCTACCAGTCTGGCCTTGTTCTTGACTATGGTGCCATTCTCATCAAGCTTGTTCCTGTAGATCCACTTAGTTCCTATTATGTTGTAATCCTTAGGTTTAGGCACCAGTTCCCAGACTTTACATCTTCTGAACTAACTAGATCTTCTTGCATAGCATCAATCCAGTTAGAGTCTTGCATTGCTTCTTCAATCTTCCTGGGTTCTATTTGAGACAAGAAGATAGAACATAGAATTGTGTTCATGCTCTTGCTCCTAGTTAGAACCCCTTGACTTTCATCACCAATGATTTGGTGAGCTGGATGATCCTTCAGATGTCTTTTAGCTGGAGGAAATCTGTCAGCATCATGGCTTTCTTCAGTTTCCTCAACTTGATGCCCCACATTGTCTTCTTCATCCAGTAGGACTTGTTCTCCCCCTGGATAGCTGGCATCTTTTTCTCCGTCCAGCCTGGCAGGAACTTCTTCATTGATGGTCAACTTGTCCAGTCTGTCTGTTAGACCTATAGAACTAACTGAAAAACTAGACAATTCATTGTTAATCAATTTAGACTCATCAAAAAAAACATGGACTGTCTCTTCTACAACTTGAGTAGTCAAGTTGTAGACCATGTATGCCCTACTGTTATTGTTGTACCCAACAAATATTCCTTCTAGGGATTTGGCAGCAAACTTTGTTTGGTAGTGTTTACCATTAACTAGGACATAACACTTGCTACCAAAGATTCTGAAATAAGAAATGTTTGGTTTTCTGTCCTTCAAAATCTGATAGGGAGTCAACTTAAGTTTCTTATTTATGGATGCTCTATTGAGAACATGACAAGTAGTGTTTACTGCCTCAGCCCAGAAATATTCAGGAAGAGTAGTATCATTGAGTAGAGTTCTACCAGCCTCAATGAGAGTTTTATTCTTTCTTTCAACAATTCCATTTTGTTGAGGTGTTCTAGGTGAGGAGAACTCCTGATGTATCCCAAGTTCTTCACAGAATTTTGTCATACATTCAGACTGAAATTCAGTTCCATGGTCACTTCTGATTTTGACCACTGAATTGTTGAATTCATTCTGAACTTGTCTAACAAAAGTCTGGAAAACACTAGGGGTTTTAGATTTCTTCCTCAAGAAGAACACCAAAGTGTATCTAGAATAGTCATCCATAACAACTAGTGTATATACTTTCCTACCAAGACTGTTAACTGACATAGGACCAAATAAATCCATATGCAAGAGATATAAACATCTCAATGAATCTTTGGTATCTAGTGCAGGAAAATAGGTCATGGTCTGTTTGCCCTTTTGGCAAGCTGAGCACACTCCCTCTTTAATGCACTTGACTTGAGGACCATTCCTCACAAGACCCATGCTAAACAGCAATCCTATGGACTTATAGTTCAGATGAGCTAGCCTTTTGTGCCATTTGACACGTAGTGAAGCTTTCTCATCTACAACTAGGCAGATAGGTGAGTTGTTCAACTCACAATCTAGGTTAAGACAATAGACATTTTCTTTTCTAGTGACAGACAAAATGATCTCTTGATCACTTGACCTCTTAATATGGTACTTCCCTTTGTGAAAGGAGATGTCATAACCTAGATCACTAAGCTGACTTATGCTAATAAGGGTATGTTTCAGACCCTTCACATAAGCCACTTTAGTGATAGTAATTGAGTCACAAGAAATGTTACCAAATCCTTTGATGAATCCTTTTTCTGATCCACCAAAGATGACTTTGGGACCATTCTCTATGGGTACATAGTCCCTCAACATTCTTCTTGTTCTGGTCATGTATCTGGAAAAGCCACTATTCAAGTACCATATAGGGGTATGGTCACTTGGATTCACCTGCATTAAATAAAGAATCACTTACCCTTAGAACCCAATTTTCTCTTGGGTCCTAGGTCCTTGTTAGTTTGTAATCCTGCAGCTGTTCTAATAGGAAAACTACTCATGTTTTTAACACTTGTGTTAAACCAGAAATCCATGGCAAAGTGACCCACCTTGCCACAACACCAACACTCAAATCTATTATACCTTCTCTTAGGTACATACTTTGCTACTTTGTTGCCAGCAGTCTTATTAAGTGGTGGTGCTGGAGCAGCAAACTTCAAGATTTTCTCTTGTACATGATGGGCATGCCTATAGAGTGGCCTATTGGCATTTGCACCTTTGCCCATGAGATTTCCATACTCACAGTGACCATGAGTAGTGTCATGATCATACCTGTTTGTAGGATTCATCACCTTCTTAAAGAAGATAGGGGATTTTGCAGCTAGAGGTTGAACTAGGGCCTTACCTTTTCTATGTGAATTTGTGGCCCTAGTTCTTCCCTTAAAACCTAGACCAGCCTTTCCTTTTTGTGAAATGAAATTATCTATTAAGGGTAAGAAATATTTTGGCTTGGAGAATTTAGCCACTAGCACTCTTTCTTACTGAAGTTTTGCCTCTAGTTTCTTAAAATGATTCTCCTTAAAAGAGATTGTGCCCATCTGAATAACAGTAATGTTTTTTAGTTTGGCAACCTCATTCAATTTTAGATCCAACAGCTTTGCTGAATCTGTTGCAGCAAGCTTAAGAGACTCAATCTCCTTGGACTGTTATTTGATAAGAAACTTAATCTTCTTCAGAACATGCAACAACCCACCATACTCATTAATGAGTTGATGAACATCCCCCTCAGAATCAGAACCATCCCCTTCTCTTGAAGTTGATGCTACTGATTCTGATCCAGTAAAATAATCAGAGTCTAAGGGAGAAATGTTTACCTTACTAGGACTAGCCTGATCCTGGCATTGATCATTTTCTGATAGGGCCATCAGCCCTCTGCAGTATTGTTCTTCCACTCCATTTATGGAGTTCAACATTTGTGTTGGAACACCCTATTACTAATTTGGGCAAGGATCACTATGTTTTTAGGAAATCAGTTTGACCTAGATGTATAGTTGAAAAGGTCAAGTTAGAATGAGTCTAGGGCTTAGAACTTAGGTTTGAAGCTGCCCCCAGGACCATTCAAGGATTCAGACTTAGAGCTGAGGCAAAGACAATTATCGTCAAGCTTAGGTCGACGAAACATCGAACTCTGTTCGACGCTCTCTGAGCTCAACTCTGCTAAATCGTCGAGCTCCGGTCGACGATATTCGAGCTTAGATCGACGATCTGTCTTCAGCTTATTCTTCAGGTCGCTGAGCTCCGGTCGACGATCTTCGAGCTCAGGTCGACGTTTTCTGTCTGATGTTCATTTCAATCTCTGAGCTCAGGTCGACGATCGTAGAGCTCAGATCGACCTTTTTTTTGAGAGATCGACGAATTTGAGGATTCAAATTCAGTCAGCTTTTGGAATGTTTTTAAAATTCTCTCAGTATTTATTTCAAGAGATCTGCTAGCCGTTTTCATTTATTCTGGAGCAAGTTTCAAGGGATTTATCAGAGAATGTTTATTGGACTTTCCTCTAGAAGACAAAACATTTATGGAAGACATTTATTGACTGCTAATGGCTATCTTGGATAGAGGATCTTTAGAGAATAAATCATCTTTTCTAGTCTGACAGATAGACAAGAACAAGAGACTACACAAGAATAGATCAATCTATAACAAGAAATTCTCAGTACAGATTCACAGGACAGTGAGATCAATTCAAAAAAAATTCAAGTGATCAATCCTGGTGAATTAGTTGAATATTGGCATACTGAAAAGTGATCATAGCTTCAACATCAAGGACTCCAGACAATTAATATTTCAGCCTCTGCTGAAACCATCTTCTGCTGGAAATCTGAAGCTTCTGAAGACCTATCACCTAGCAATGCTCTCATCTCTGAACCATCTACATCTCAGGGGGAGCTTTGACAACATCATCAAAATCCACTAATTCTTCTCTCAGTGATTGAGATAGAGAAGACAACTTCACCTCTTCCTTTCTCTTTTCCTGCTGTAAAAGGGTTATCAAAACTCCCTTCAAAAGTCTTGATTCTGGTTTTGAGAGCCTTGTCAAAACTCAGTGGTGGCAAGACACCTGATCAAAAAATCTAGTGTGGTTTTTGAGCACCTTATCAAAAGCTCATTGGTGCCCAGGACACCTGATCAACTCATCCTGCAGTGGATTCCTACCAAGGGTGGTAGAAGAGTGGATGTACCCAGGTTTTTGGGGAACCACTATAGTTCCTTGTGTCTTCTGGTTTCTTGTGGATATTCTTTATTGTGTGCTGTGGTTTTTATTCTTACTGCTTTAGTTTTATTTTCTACATCAAAGCACCTTACACCTATACATAAATTAAGCCTTTACTGCTCTGTATTTTTAAATTGTAAATTTACTTTAAAATACTCTATTCACCCCCCTCTAGAGTTAAGATAGATCTTACCCTCACTTTTAATTGGTATCAGAGGGAGGTTTGTTGTTCATATAGGCTAACACGTGAACCAAAAGATCCTTGATAAGATCAATCTTTTAAGAGGGTTATTTTCTTTATATTTAATTTTATAAAAAGACATGGCACAGAACAAAGATTATGCAAGCACCAGGCCTCCAGTGTGCAATCTATCCAAGTTTGCACTTTGGAAAGCAAGGATTAGACTATATATGAATTCTATTGATGAAGACATATTTAATTCTGTTTTGACAGTGTGCCCAAGTCCACCAGCAAGCTTAAGTACAAATGCTGTTCCACCTCCTTCAGGAACAGATGCTTAAATAAAGAAGTGGAAGACTGCAGATGCCAAGGCCATGAACATCTTAGCTCAGACAATGTCTGATGAGATATTTCAGAAGGTAGCTGAATGCAACTCAGATAAAGAAATTTGGGACAAACTCTCTGAAATTGTCTCAGGATCTGCTGATGAAAGGAAAGACAGGAGATCCCATCTTATAAGCCAATATGAGAATTTCAAAAAGGAAGAAGCTGAATCAGTGGCTGACATGTACAACAGACTAAGTCTGATTGTCAATGAGTTAAAAACTCTGGATAAAGAAATCTCATTGACTGAGCTGAATGACAAAATCCTAATGTGCTTCCCCAGCACTTGGGATTCAAGAATCTGGCCAATCAAAGATGCCAGAAGTCTAAATGAGATTACAACTGAAGCTCTCCTGGGCAAGCTCAAATCTTATGAGTTGCTTATTAAAAATAGAGAAGAAGAACAGAAGGCTGCCTCACCATCCACAAGGAAAGAGAAGACCATAGCCTTCAAAGCTACAGAAGAGGAGCCTGAAGATAAAGCTACAGGAAATGATGAGCTCCTAAGTCTACTGGCCAAAAGATTCTACAAAATGGCCAGAAAAGACTTCAGAAAGAGATCATACAAGGGACATGATAAGCCAAGGTATGATAAATCAAATAACAACAAAAAAATTATATGTTTTGGTTGCAGGAAACCAGGCCATATTGTGCCTGACTGTCCAGAAAACAAAAACAAGGACAAGAAAGATAGAAGGGAAAGAAGAAAGGAGAAAGACTTCAAGAAGAACACCTTAGACAAACCCTCCTACAGCAAGAACACACATACAAGGAAGGGATTTGTTGCTGAGACATGGAGTGAAACTGAAGAGGATTCTGAAGCCTCATCCAGCTCCAGTGATGATGAGGATGATGCTAATGAAAAGGAATTTTGCATGATGGCTATCAATGTCTCTCAAACAGATTCAGAAGCAGAAGAGTCAGAATCAGATTCAGAAGTTCAATTAGAAGAAGATCAGGTAATAAATTCATTTGATTTCAGTTTTGAGGACTTTAGACATGAGTTTAAAGTACTATGCCTAGATCTGTTGGAATCTGAGAAGGAAATCACTTCCCTCAGAAAACAATTGTCTGAGTATAGCACTTTAAAATCAGAGAACCTCAAACTCTCTGAAGAGTTAGAATGCTATAGGGAGGAGATAACTTCACTAAAGAGTGAACTATCTAAGGCCAAGCAGTTTGAAGAATCCCTTAATGGGAGAAGCATCAAATTGATGGATATCACAAGCACAGTGAACTCTAGACTTAATAGTACACTGGGCTTGGGAGCTTAATCTAGCCAACCTATAGTTCTGACAACTCCAATCAAATTTATCTCTGATAAAGGGAAGGAAGTTGTAGAGGTAGCTAGGATGAATGCAGATTTGCCAAAGAAAAATATAGTTCAACAGAATGCGTCGAACAGAGATCGACGATCATCGAACAGCGCTCGACGATCCAAGAAACGATCGTCAACCTCAGCTCGACGACACCTGAACTTTGAACTCCAGGATAATCGATCTTCGAACAGAGATCGACGATCTGACCCAAGATCGTCGACCTCAGCTCGACGATCGTCGAACAGAGATCAGAACTTTGAACAATCCTTCAAAGGCTCATCTAGATTCAATCCTAGAAGTCCTACATCCCAAGGTTTCAACCCCTATACTGAATGGATAGTACCTCCTAGGAGATACCATCCTGAAGGTTATAAGAGTCAACCTGGGATGTCTTTCATTTTTGAATTTAAGGGATATCAACCTAGGCCCAAGGTGAACTGGGTCAAAAACATATAAGCTATTTATGTGCAGATGAAGACCTATCCAACATCAAACCAGCCATAGTATCTGGATAGTGGGTGCTCAAAGCACATGACAGGGAACAAGGATAACTTCACATCCTTTAAAGCCAAGCTTAGACCCAAAGTAATCTTTGGTGATTCAAACTTTGGAACAACAAAAGGATATGGTGCAGTTCAAATTGGAACAGTCACCTTCAAGAAAGTAGCTTATGTTGAAGGACTCAAGCACAACTTGATAAGTATCAGTCAACTTTATGATAAAGGATATCAAGTGACTTTCAATAAAGCTATATGCAAGGTCAAGTCAGAGGACAACACAACTGTGTTGACAGGTAATAGAAAAGGTAACATTTACTTAGTTGATTTTCATTCATCTAAAGTAGATATTTGCCTGTTCAATTCCATATCTAGACCTAATATTCTATGGCATAAGAGATTAGGACATATTAACCTTAGAACCATTGCTAGGCTATCCAAGGACAACCTTGTTAGAGGACTACTTTCTGGCCCCTATAAGAAGGAAGGACTTTGCAAGGCTTGTCAATTAGGCAAGCAAACTAAAAATAGTTTTAAATCACTTAACAAGAGTGACTCACCTAGGATTTTGTATCTGTTACACATGGATCTTTTTGGACCCATTATAGTACAAAGCTTAGGAGGGAAATCCTATACTTTAGTGGTTGTAGATGACTTCTCAAGATTCACATGGGTGTTCTTTCTGAGGAAGAAGTCTGATAACTTCAAGTGTTTGACAGAGTTTCTCAAATGCATACAGATTGAGTTCAACACTCACATTGCCCTGATCAGAAGTGATCATGGGACAGAGTTTGATTCTCTTCTTATGCAAGAGTTCTGTTAGAGTGAAGGGATCAGGCATACATTCTCAGCTCCTAGAACTCCTCAACAAAATGGGGTAGTAGAAAGGAAAAATAGAACCCTAATTGAATCTGCAACTACATTATTGTCAGATGCTCACCTTCCTCTATCCTTTTGGGCTGAGGCAGTGAACACCTCCAATTATATGTTGAATAGAAGTCTAATACATAAACTAAAGGGCAAGACTCCCTATGAACTGCTCAAAGGGAAGAAACCTAAAGTAGACCATTTTAAAATCTTTGGTTGCATTTGTTATATTCACAACAATGACAAGAGATATATAGCAAAATTTCAAGCAAAAGCTGATGAAGGAGTGTTTCTGGGATACTCCATGATCAGTAAAGCTTATAGGGTTTATAATAAAACTACTCTAAAAATAGAAGAATCTGTTCATATTTTTTTTGATGAAACTAATATGTCTTTCAAGGAGAAGAATGCTTCTACCATAGAACAATTGCAGGTTCATTCTCTAGCTGAAGACTTGGACAGATTACAAGTTACTCAAAAGGATGAAAGTAGTGAAGATGAAGAAGCTGCTCCACATCTGGAAGAAAATCCTCTTGAAGAGCCAGTTGCTGTTCCACAAGAGGAAACAGCAACACAGGTTGGTGAACAATCAACACCACCTGTTGATTTAGTAACATCAAGAGATCATCCAATCTCCCAAGTGATTGGAAACATCTCAGCTGGTGTGCAAACCAGAAATCAGGTCAACCAAAACCTGATGCACACTTGCTTTCTCTCTCAAATTGAACCTCAATCCATTCAAGATGCAGAGCAAGATCCACACTGGATCATTGCAATGCAAGAAGAGTTGCATCAATTTGAAAGAAACAAATTCTGGGAATTAGTGCCTAAGCCAAAGGATCATTCCATTGTTGGAACAAAATGGGTGTTCAGAAACAAATTGGATGATCAAGGAATTATTGTAAGGAATAAGGCAAGGCTAGTTGCTCAAGGATATTCTCAAGAAGAGGGGATAGACTATGACCAGACCTTTGCACCAGTTGCAAGGTTAGAGGCCAAAAGAATCTTCCTGGCTTATGTTGCTCACAAGAGATTCAAAGTCTACCAAATGGATGTGAAGAGTGCTTTTCTTAATGGGGAGATCAAAGAAGAAGTCTATGTCAGACAACCCCTAGGTTTTGTCTCTCCAACTCATCCTGATTATGTTTTCAAACTGCATAAAGCATTATATGGTCTAAAGCAAGCTCCTAGAGCTTGGTATGAGACCCTAGCATGCTTTCTTCTGGAAAATGATTTTATTAGGGGGAGAGTAGACAAAACTCTTTTTATTAGAACCCATAAGTCCCATACCCTACTAGTACAAATTTATGTAGATGATATTATATTTGGTTCTACTGATTCAAACTTGTGCAAAAAGTTTTCCAAGCTTGTGCGCTCTAAATTTGAAATGAGTAGCATGGGTGAGCTATCCTTCTTCTTAGGATTGCAAGTCAAACAACATGCTGAAGGCATATTTATTTCTCAAACCAAATATGCAAAAGAACTGGTTAAGAAATTTGGTATGTCTGATGCATCATGTATGAAAACACTCATGCCTACCAATGCTGTATTGGATGCTGATGAACATAGGAAACCAGTTGATCAGACAACATATAGAGCAATGATTGGCTCTCTATTGTACCTTACAGCTAGCATGCCTGATATAATGTTTGCTACATGTATATGTGCTAGATTTCAAGTTAGTCCTAGAGAGTCACACTTAACTTTAGTAAAGAGGATTCTTAGGTATGTTAAAAGCTGTCCAAATCTAGGTATCTGGTATCCAAAAGATTCAGCATTTGACTTAACTGGATTTTCAGATGCTGATTATGCTGGATGCAGAATAGAGAAGAAAAGCACCAGTGGAACTTGTCAGTTTCTTGGTGATAGACTTGTCTCATGGTATTGTAAGAAACAAACATCTGTGTAAACTTCAACTGCTGAAGCTGAATATATGGCTGCAGGCAGTTGTTGTTCATAAATATTGTGGATACAAAATCAACTCCTAGACTATGGTTACAACTTAGAGAAGTCTAAAATATTTTGTGACAACACCAGTGCTATCTCCATTGCACAAAATCCAGTTCTCAATAGTAGGACAAAACACATAGAAATTAGGCATCATTTTCTAAGGGATAATGTTGAGAAAAATAAAATTGAACTTCAATATATCCCAACTGATTTGCAAAGGGGAGATATTTTCACCAAGCCTTTGGATGAAAAGAAACACTGTTGGGTACATTGGAAAATGTGTACCTGATTTGAAGAAGCCCAACCTAGCTCAATGATATACATCATGTTGTATTTGATGTTGTTTTGAGTTGACATGTGCAGGTGAAGAAATGTTAAAGTTTACAGGAAAAATTCTAAGTCCAAGTGTCGACACAAAGGAACATGTGTCGTCACATAGAAGAAAGTTGTCGACACAACACTGGGAAAGTGTGTCGACACAGAAGGTGTAAGTCGACACTACTCTGGGAAAAAGTGTCGACACATAACATAGTCTACAACAACACTGGGAAAAAGTGTCGACACAGAAGAAGTAAGTCGACACAACACTGGGAAATTGTGTCGACTCAGAAGAAGTAAGTCGACACAACACTGGGAAATTGTGTCGACACAGAAGAAAAACGTCGACCTCAACATTGGGAGAATGCGTCGACACTGAAGAGTATAGTCGATCTCAAGATTGTCGACATCATCTGAATATGTCGACACAGAAGAAAATAGTCGACACCTGAAGGCTAAGTCAACACTTACTAAAGTTATGATTCTACAACAACTGTGTCGACACACAGGACTTGTGTCGACACACTGCAGAGTCAAAGACCAAGTTAGTTTCAGAAGAAAATGTGTCGACACAAAGGCAATTTAGTCGACATCACTGAAGGCAGTGTCGACACCAAAGTCAATTGTGTCGACACAAATAGACAGATGGTCTCGACACTTTCTGACAGACTGTTTCAACACTAAGGCACAGGACTTGTTTGAAGACTTGACAGCTGTGGGTTATCACCAGTTAACTGAAGTTGTCAGACTTGTCAGAAAACGGTTAGAAACCGGATCAGCCGGTTACCATGAAGAATGTCTATAAATAGACAGATTCAGAAGGAGAAAAAAATTATATAATGAACAACATATAGAACTGACCCTTTGAAATACATTGGATCAGAAAGTGGAGAAGGATTACATTCTACTCATTTCAAGAAAGTGCTAGGCACTTAAGAAGATCTTCTCCGGGAGATCTAAGAAGACTATCTAAGGGTAGATCTAAGAAGAGTTCTAATCAGAATTCAGAAGAATCATTCAAAGTTCTGGATAGAGAGAGATCAAGTCAGAATTTGAAGAAGAAGAAGGAATCCACCAGTGGATTCTCAAGAAGCTGTTTGGAATCAACTCAGCTAAGTACATTTTCAAGAAGCTTTGAAGAAGGCTAAGAAACAGTTGATTGCATCAGCTGATTAAGAATTGTCATTGCCTTTTCTCTCTCAACTTGGCAAGACAATTTAAACAATCTTTTCTATATTTCTGTAGGATCTGTTTATACAGATCTGAGTTGTAAGCCTATGTTATAAAGGCTGAGTGTAGGAGTGTTGAACTCTGAGTGGTAGGGCTGATTGCCTGAGTGTAGGAGAAGGATATTCTCTGAGTTGTAGGCCTTGGGGCAAGGCTGAGGTAGGGCAGTTGTGCCTGAGTTGTAGGAACCAGTTGGGTTCTGAGTTGTAAGATCTATTGATCTGAGATAAGTGGAAGTTTGGCCAAATCTAGCATACAGCTAGATAGGTGAAGGGGGAAAGTGGATGTACCCAGACCTTGGGGAACCACTATAAATCATAGTGCAATCTGTGATGTTTTGTTTTCTGTGATTGCTGTGTTTTCATATTAGTTAATAAATTGAATTCTGTCTAGAAGTTTTAGAAAGAGAAGCAGAACCTATTCACCCCCCCCCCTCTAGGTGTTTAGGCTGCCTTGAAAGTTAAACTATCAAGTGGTATCAGAGGGAGGTTCCTCAAAAAGGACTTAACAGTCTGAGGTAGATCTGATAGGCAGATTCAAGAATCAAGAAGATGGGTTCTGGAGAGAATCATAAGGAGCTAGGGTCAATGAAATTACCCATATGCAAGAAGGAAATCTTTGGGATCTGGAAAGAAAGAGTCAGATTGTTTATGGAAGCATCTGACCCAAGGATTTACATCACAGTACAGGAAGGCCCCTTCATACCAATGAAGATATCTGTTCTTGATGCAAATATCCAAACACCAAAGACTTATTCTGAAATGACCAAGGATGAAATCATCTTGGCAACCATGGACAAAAGGGCACAGAACATCATTGTCAGTGCCATAGATGATTCAACATTTCAGAATCTGATTCACTGCAAGACCTCCAAGGAGATGTGGGACACATTGATTGTCTACATGGAGGGATCAGAAGAAGTAAGGCTGGACAGAAAATCTATGCTAAATCAGGAGTATGAAAGTTTTAGACAAGGAAAATCTGATAGCATAACTGAGTGCTATAAGAAATTCTATAGAATTGTGAATGAGCTAATTTCCTATGGAAGAGTCTTCAGTACCTATGAACTGAATGACAAATTCTTAAGATCCTTATCAAAGGATTGGGATACAAAGATCTGTGCCATAAGAGAAGTGGCAAAATTGGCAGAGATATCTCCTCCAACTCTGTTTGGAAAGTTGCTATCCTATGAAATGCAACTTATGGTAAGGAAGGAGGAGGAAAGAAACTCAAGAGGAGAGCATAGAGAAAAGACTGTGGCATTTAATGCTGAAGCCACCAGAAAGAATAGGAGGAAATCACCATCTCCTCCTAAGGAAGTTGAAGAAGGTAGTTCTGAAAATTCAGATAAGGGTTCAGTCAGCAGTGATTCAGATGCAGACTTTGCTGCATTCACTAGGCAATTTCAAAGGTTCTTGAAAAAGAAGCAATGGAAGTCTAGGCCTTCCTCATCACAGCAAGTAGATGACTATTATCAGAAAAGAAGGTCATCTAGGAAAGAGAAAAGCAGGTCAAAGCCCAGCAAAGCCACTACTTCAAAGATTGTCTGCTATTGTTGCAATAGGTCTGGACATGTAGTGGCTGATTGTCCTGACAAAAGGAAGGAATCTTCAGAAAAGAAGAAGACTTATCAGAAAGGCAAGAAGGAGAAATCCTTTGTAGCAAAGAAAGATAAAAGTCTGTCAGACCAGTCAACTTCAGAATCAGGATCTGAAGCTGAAGCATATATTGGATTATATGCTGCATCTGAGGAAGAGGAGTTTATGCAGTTGCTAGACTCCATCAATGAACATCAATGCATGGGTTTGATGACTAGATCAGAAGAGGACCTATGCCAGAATCAGTCTGGTCCTAATGAGGTAAACTGTCCTTCCAGTACATATGTTTGTAGTACAAGTGAAGAATCAGCTACATCTGCATCAAGTGATGAAGATGCATCTGGATCTGAAGGAGATGTTTATCAATTGATAGACAAGTATGGGGACTTATTGCAGGCCCTTAAGAAAAGCAAGAACCTGGTTAAATCACAGGCTCAGGAAATTGCTGATCTAAGGGTTGCAACAACTGAGTTAGAAAAAGTCCTTGATCAAAAGTTAGCTGAAATTGCCAAGCTGAAGAATATAACTATTATTCAGATGGGCACAATTAATTATACTAATGATCAAGTGAAGAGTCTGGAGGACAGACTGAGAATTGAAAGGGATTTAGTGGCTAGTTACTCTAAGCCAAAATCTGTCTTACCCTTGATAGATGAATTTGTCACTCAGAAGGGTAAGGCTGGATTAGGATTTAAGGGTAACTCCAGGGCTGGCAGATTCAAGAGGAAAGGCAAAGCCCCTATTCAGCCACTAAACCTTTCAGTCCCCATAAGGTTTGGTAAGGAGAAAGTGCCTTCTAACATATATGATCATGAAGACATTCAGGATCATATCAAGACAAATGTTCTGAAGAACAAGGGTGTTAAGGCAAGCAGGCCTACCTATGGTCATAAGCCCTATGGTTTTAAGAAACCAGTAGGAGAAGTTGCAACAGCACCAGCAATGAACAGAAATGCTTCTGACAAGGATGTATCTAGATCTAGATACAATAAGTTTGAATGTTGGTGCTGTGGCAAGAGGGGTCATTTTGCATTGGACTGCTGGTATAACACAAGTGTTATAAAGAATAAGAGTCTACCTGTTAGAAGAGGTTATGATAACTTTATTAAGGCTAACCTGAACCAAGGACCCAAGACTTACTTGGGTTCTAAGGGTAAGTAATTCTGTATTGCAGGTGAATCCAAGTTACCATGCCCCTATATGGTACTTGGATAGTGGTTGTTCCAGGCACATGACTGGAACAAAGGGGCTGCTGAAGGAGTATTCATCTGTCAAAGATGGACATAAAGTGATCTTTGGTGGATCTGAAAAAGGAGTCATCAAAGGATTTGGTAACATCTCTTCAAACCTAATTACTATCACCCAAGTGGCCTATGTAAAAGGTTTGAAACATAATCTAATAAGCATAAGCCAGCTGAGTGATCTAGGATATGACATTTCATTTGGTAAGGATGGATGCCATATCAAAAGGTCAAGTGATCAAGAGATCATATTGACTGGGTATAGGAAGAGAAATGTGTATTGCCTTAATTTTGAATGTGAGAATAAGGCATCCCCCATTTGTCTTGTAGCTGATGACAATGCTTCTCATTGTGTTAAGTGGCACAAGAGATTGGCTCATCTAAACTACAAGACAATTGGCCAACTCTTTAGTAAAGAACTAGTGAGGAATGGGCCTCAAGTTAAGTGTATAAAGGAAGGGGTATGCTCAGCTTGTCAAAAGGGCAAGCAGACAAAAACCTCATTTCAAAGCCTTGAAAACAAGGATTCTGTGAGGTGCTTATACCTCTTGCATATGGATCTTTTTGGTCCTATGACAGTTCACAGTCTAGGTAGGAAGGTCTACACACTAGTGGTTGTAGATGACTATTCTAGATTTACATGGGTGTTCTTTCTGAGACAAAAATCTGAAACCCCAAGTGTATTATTTAAGTTTGTAAAGCAAATTCAGAATGAACTGAACAGTACAGTGGTCAAAATCAGAAGTGACCATGGTACTGAGTTTCAATCTGAAAGCATGACAAACTTGTGTATAGACTTTGGGATTTTCCAAGAGTTCTCCTCACCTAGAACACCTCAGCAAAATGGAATTGCTGAAAGAAAGAATAGATCATTAATTGAAGCTGGTAGAACTCTATTGAGTGACACCTCTCTCCCAGAATATTTTTGGGCTGAGGCAGTTAACACTGCTTGTCATGTCATCAATAGGGCTTCTATCACCAAAAGCCACAGGAAGACTCCCTATGAGATTGTGAAAGGCAGAAAACCAAATCTATCCTATTTTAGGATCTTTGGCTGCAAGTGCTATATACTTAACAATGGTAAGTCTTATTTGACTAAGTTTGCTGCCAAATCCCAGGATGGGATATTTGTTGGGTATAGCACAAATAGTAAGGCCTATAGAGTCTTCAACTTAACTACTCAAGTTGTTGAAGAATCTGTGCATATTGTATTTGATGAAACAAGATTAATCAATTGTGAATTGTCTTGTAGATCAAATGACTCAACAGGTATAAGCAAGAAGATGGACAAGCTCTCCATTGCTGAAGCTTCAAAGGAAGAGGGAGCATTGGAAAATGAAGGCTGCTGTCCAGGGGGAGTACAAGAGATAATGGAAGCTGATGAAAACCAAGAGGAACAGCAGAATGAAGAAGCTGGAGATGCTCAACCTGAAGGGAATCTACCTCCAGCTATAAGATATCTAAGAGATCATCCTACTGATCAGATAATTGGTGATCCAAGACAAGGAGTGCAAACTAGAAGCAGAAATCAAAGCACAGTTTTGCATTCTAGTTTCTTGTCTCAAATGGAACCTAAGAAGTTTGAAGAAGCTATCCAAGACCAGCACTGGATTGATGCTATGCAAGAGGAGCTGAATCAGTTCAGAAGGTGCAAGGTCTGGGAGCTTGTTCCTAAACCAAGAGGCCACAACATAATTGGGACTAAGTGGATCTATAGGAACAAGCTAGATGAAAGTGGAATAATAATAAAGAATAAAGCAAGATTGGTTGCAAAAGGATACAGGCAGGAAGAAGGGATTGACTTTGATCAAACCTTTGCTCCAGTAGCAAGGCTGGAGGCAATCAGAATGTTCCTTGCCTATGCAGCCTACCAAGACTTCAAAGTATACCAGATGGATGTAAAGTCAGCATTTCTGAATGGTGATCTTAAAGAAGAAGTATATGTAGAGCAGCCATCAGGTTTTGTAGATCCTCTTAAACCTGATTCTGTGTACAAGCTTAGGAAAGCTTTGTATGGGTTAAAACAAGCTCCAAGGGCTTGGTATGAAACCCTGTCTACCTTCCTCATTGAGAATAAATTCTCAAGAGGAAAGATAGACAAAACTCTATTCCTTAGGGAATCCAAAGGAAAGATCATCTTAGTCCAGATCTATGTTGATGACATAATCTTTGGATCTACTGAAAACAACCTTTGTAAAAAGTTTGCCAAACTTATGCAAGGGAAGTTTGAGATGAGCAGTATGGGAGAACTTAAGTTCTTCTTGGGACTCCAAGTAAGACAGACTGATGATGGATTGTCCATATCCCAGTCTAAGTTCACCAAGGAATTAATTAAAAAATATGGTATGGAGTCATCCTCCTCCATGAGAACTCCTATGGGCACAAGTATGCCAATATGCAAAGATGAGGCAGGTAAACCTGTTGATGAATCATTGTATAGAGGAATAGTTGGGTCACTACTATATCTCACTGCTAGTAGACCTGACATTATGTATGCAACATGTGTCTGTGCTAGGTACCAAGCCTGCCCTAAAGAATCTCATTATACTGCAGTAAAAAGGATTCTGAGATATCTAAAGGGCACTCCTACTCTAGGTCTTTGGTACCCTAGGAATAGAGATTTTCAACTAACAGGCTATTCAGATGCAGATTTTGCAGGATGTAGAGAGGATAGAAAGAGTACTACAGGTACTTGTCAATTCCTGGGAGGAAGACTAATATCTTGGAGTAGTAAAAAATAGACTAGTGTGGCAATTTCCACAGCTGAGTCAGAGTATATTGCTGCAGGAAGCTGCTGTGCACAGCTATTATGGATGCAGCATCAGCTTAAAGATTATGGTATTCAGGTAAGTAGAACACCCCTTTTATGTGATTCTAAGAGTGCTATTTCTATTGCTAATAATCCAGTTTCTCATAGTAGAACTAAGCATATAGAAATCAAATATCATTTTCTTAGAGAACATGTAGAAAAAGGTGACATCTCATTGGAATTTGTAAAAACAGATTATCAAATAGCAGATGTATTTACTAAGCCTTTAGATGAAACCAAATTCAATAAATTCAAAATTGAATTAGGTATGTTAACCATTGATTAATGTATTAAACAAAATCATTAACAATGCTATTGAAATGGTTTATAAGTAAGTAAAAGTAGTAACAACAATAATCAAGTGTTAAAAAGGACACATTGAAGTTACAGAAATTGGCTAAGTAAGAATGTGTCGACACTTAAGAGTTTTATTGTCGACTTAACCAGAAATGTAATGTCGACTCAACCAGAATTATGGTGTCGACACTTACAAAATATGTGTCGACACTTGTCCTTAGTGTCGACACAGAATTTCTGTCTTTCTACTATGTATCCAAGGTGTCGACATAACCACAAATTGGTGTCGACACATAGTAGGCTGAAGAAATGTCGAGTTAATAGAAGCTTGTGTCGACACATTCCGTCTGTGTCGACACATTTAGACTGTTTTTAGCGCCTTTTGAACTTCTTTCAACAGAAGCTATAAATAGGTCAAAAGCTCTTATTGTCGACACGCTTTCAAGGTTTTCGAGACTCAAACCCTGTGTCGACAATCTTTCTTTCTCTCTTCTCTCAAGCCTTCTCGACGACTCGATGGCGCCAAGGATTGAAGACAATGTTAATGAAGGGTATGAGTTGGTGCGCCAGGCGTTTGCAGATGCGCAGCCCGATGTTCAAGGGGTTATAACCCTCCTCTCCGACTCAGGGTTAGAATTTCTTGTCTCAGAACCATCCAAGATCTGGAAGAAGGAGGTGCACGAGTTCTTTATCTCAGCATCAGTCCATTCTACTGAACTCAAGATCAAGTCCATTGTTCACGGGACTAAGATTAAGATTACCCAAAGAGGTTTGAGAAAGTTTTTGCAATTACAAGTAGTTGAAAATGAAGAAGAGGTTCCTAGTTCTAAGACAAGGGAAGCCCTTCAATGGTGTGGTTTGGATTCAAACATGAAGATTGGAGCTGCATTCAATAGGAAGGGTATGAATCAGCAAGGAAAGTTCTTGTCTGAAATAGTTGGGAAAGTAATTCTCTGCAAGACAGGTGGACATGATAGGATTTCTGCCTATATGTTCAACCTTATGACCAGGATTGCCTTTACAATTCCTACTGATTGGTCAGTAATCCTATTTGACAAGATTAAAGAAGGGATCAAGAAGCCTAACATGGCTAGGATCATAAGTCTATATCTCAATGGAGCAATTCCTGAAGTGATGCAGCAACTGCCAGGATCTAAAATCAATCATATGAGAAGAATGGACATGAGACTATTCTCCAGGTGGGAAAGGGTGCTGTCTAAGGATGTGCCTGAAGAGAGCAGGCCAGACACCCCTGTGAGATCCCCTTCTCCAGCTCACGAGACTGAGCAACAACAAGAGGACCCACTTAGGATACAGAGTGAAGAACAACCTGCCTCCACTATAGTTCATCAAGTAGATACATCTGCACAGATGCAGGGGGAGCCAGTTCAATCTCCTGCTCAAAATGTATCTACCCCTGCTCAGGTACAAGTGGTACAGGTGTAGGGGGAGCAAATGTATTTTACTATAAAAGACTTTCTAAAAGTTTTTTTTCTGCACAGGTTCAGGGGGAGCATGTGTCTTCTCCTACTCCAGATATGCAGCTGCCTGAGACTGTGCACAAGGATGCACCTAATGACTTATCTTCAGATGCTCCAGTTCAAAAAGAATACACTCTGGATGAGTTATTTCCTAATGATGACATAGCTACTGATAGAATAGAAGAGGACCAAGATGTTGAGCAGCCTCTTGACATAGAGCTAGAACAAGGAGTGGAGAAAGTTCAAGAGATTGAAAAAGTACAAGAAGTAGAGGAGGAGCACAGAATTGAGGGGGAGCCAGTACATGTTGAAACTGAGCAACATGGCACTGAAGCAGATAGAGTTCACATTGAGAGTACTTCTGAATCTGAAACTGAAGAAGCCAGGTTGGCTAAGAAAAGAAAACTGGTTGTATTTAAAAGAAGAAGCAAGACTTATAAACAGGCTTTACAGTCATCACCTCCACCACCACCTCCTGAAGTTGATTATAACAAGTTCTTGGTGGATTTACAGGTGAAATTGGATGACCACAGGGTGGCCATTGAGAAATATGTTGATGAAAGCAACAAAAATCTGCAGTTTGACTTAGCCCAAGATATCAAATCTATCCAATTTCAAGTCAACTTGAATAAAACTGAAATGACAGATTGCTTCCACAAGGGTGGCAATGCTGTAGTTTATCTGGCTAAACAACAGCAGGCTATCTCTACAAAGGTGGATGATATTGCTTTGAAGCAAGGTTATGTTCTGGAAAATCAAATAAGAATGAATGACAATTTAACTGAATCTCATAATGAGATCATTCAAGAGGTGAAGAAGATTGTGCCAGGGATGCCTGCAAATAGAGCCAAAGAAATGGAAGAATTTGATAAGAATTTTCAGGCTGCTATTGCATCTGTTAAGACTGCCATCACAACCTCTCAACAGGAAATATCAGAAAAGCTTCAAAAGTTAAGACCATTTTTCAAAGAGGGAGTGAATTATTTGGATGGCCAAATTCGATTCCAGAAAGAAGATCTTAGAGATCATGTATCAAGAGAAGCCATAAAGGGGGAGAGGATGCTGATTCATGCAGGCTCTGAGCATGCCAAATGGGTGACCAATAGTATAAGAGCCACATTGGGATATCCACCATTGTGTGATGATAACATGGTGGCTGAGTCAGGTCTGCAAACAGGACTACTTGAAGGTGACCAACCTGAGGTTGCCCAAGTCATATACCCCCCTCCAGATTTTGATATATTGGATCAGCAAGTGCAATATATGTATAGTCCTTCAAAGGAGGTTGTAAATGTTATCTTTGGAAAGGTTGATAAGCCTGAGGTAAATTTGCAAGAACAGCAAGATGCTCTACTGTCAAAGAAAAGATTTAGAGAGCAGGCTGAGCTGAAGCCAGATTTTGAGCAGTGGAGTCCTACTTCCAGAAATATAATACTCACTGCATGGAAAGCTGTCAAAGATCAAGTTCATGAAAGGGGCAAGTGGTACAATGAGCAGGAATGGCAGAAGTATGAGGCAAGACAAGAAGCCATTGTACAATTCAGAAGGAAAGCTAAGCTGGGAAGACTTCCACCTGATGCTATGGAGCCAAGCAAATACTTCCCAAAGCCTTTTCACTATTTTGAAAGGCAAAGGCTCAAGGAAGAAGCTAAGAAGAAAGCTGATCTTAAAGGAAAAAAGATGGCTGAAGAATCAGAAGCTCCTGTGACAGCTAAAATTAAATCTGGCCAAGGGATTGTTATTAGAGAGCCTGATCAATCCTGATAATGTTTTAGTTCTTTCATAATGTTTTGTAATGATGTAATGTGATCAGTCAAAGAAAAACCATGTAATCAAACATTACCCAGTAATAAACAAAATATTGTTAAAATCTGTGATAGATTGTTTTATCCATGATGTTC
This sequence comes from Platanthera zijinensis, assembly GCA_039513925.1. Taxonomy (NCBI): domain Eukaryota; kingdom Viridiplantae; phylum Streptophyta; class Magnoliopsida; order Asparagales; family Orchidaceae; genus Platanthera; species Platanthera zijinensis. Next base: position 111,840,084 of record CM077095.1, on the reverse strand, counting down.
TTATTATTTTGTTTATAATTAAGTATCCCTGTGTATTGTCATATATCATCATTTTATACTATTTATAAATGGTGTATATCATTGGCTATAAGGGTTATGACTTCTCCAAATAGGGGGAGATTGTTGGGTACATTGGAAAATGTGTACCTGATTTGAAGAAGCCCAACCTAGCTCAATGATATACATCATGTTGTATTTGATGTTGTTTTGAGTTGACATGTGCAGGTGAAGAAATGTTAAAGTTTATAGGAAAAATTCTAAGTCCAAGTGTCGACACAAAGGAACATGTGTCGTCACATAGAAGAAAGTTGTCGACACAACACTGGGAAAGTGTGTCGACACAGAAGGTGTAAGTCGACACTACTCTGGGAAAAAGTGTCGACACATAACATAGTCTACAACAACACTGGGAAAAAGTGTCGACACAGAAGAAGTAAGTCGACACAACACTGGGAAATTGTGTCGACTCAGAAGAAGTAAGTCGACACAACACTGGGAAATTGTGTCGACACAGAAGAAAAACGTCGACCTCAACATTGGGAGAATGCGTCGACACTGAAGAGTATAGTCGATCTCAAGATTGTCGACATCATCTGAATATGTCGACACAGAAGAAAATAGTCGACACCTGAAGGCTAAGTCAACACTTACTAAAGTTATGATTCTACAACAACTGTGTCGACACACAGGACTTGTGTCGACACACTGCAGAGTCAAAGACCAAGTTAGTTTCAGAAGAAAATGTGTCGACACAAAGGCAATTTAGTCGACATCACTGAAGGCAGTGTCGACACCAAAGTCAATTGTGTCGACACAAATAGACAGATGGTCTCGACACTTTCTGACAGACTGTTTCAACACTAAGGCACAGGACTTGTTTGAAGACTTGACAGCTGTGGGTTATCACCAGTTAACTGAAGTTGTCAGACTTGTCAGAAAACGGTTAGAAACCGGATCAGCCGGTTACCATGAAGAATGTCTATAAATAGACAGATTCAGAAGGAGAAAAAAATTATATAATGAACAACATATAGAACTGACCCTTTGAAATACATTGGATCAGAAAGTGGAGAAGGATTACATTCTACTCATTTCAAGAAAGTGCTAGGCACTTAAGAAGATCTTCTCCGGGAGATCTAAGAAGACTATCTAAGGGTAGATCTAAGAAGAGTTCTAATCAGAATTCAGAAGAATCATTCAAAGTTCTGGATAGAGAGAGATCAAGTCAGAATTTGAAGAAGAAGAAGGAATCCACCAGTGGATTCTCAAGAAGCTGTTTGGAATCAACTCAGCTAAGTACATTTTCAAGAAGCTTTGAAGAAGGCTAAGAAACAGTTGATTGCATCAGCTGATTAAGAATTGTCATTGCCTTTTCTCTCTCAACTTGGCAAGACAATTTAAACAATCTTTTCTATATTTCTGTAGGATCTGTTTATACAGATCTGAGTTGTAAGCCTATGTTATAAAGGCTGAGTGTAGGAGTGTTGAACTCTGAGTGGTAGGGCTGATTGCCTGAGTGTAGGAGAAGGATATTCTCTGAGTTGTAGGCCTTGGGGCAAGGCTGAGGTAGGGCAGTTGTGCCTGAGTTGTAGGAACCAGTTGGGTTCTGAGTTGTAAGATCTATTGATCTGAGATAAGTGGAAGTTTGGCCAAATCTAGCATACAGCTAGATAGGTGAAGGGGGAAAGTGGATGTACCCAGACCTTGGGGAACCACTATAAATCATAGTGCAATCTGTGATGTTTTGTTTTCTGTGATTGCTGTGTTTTCATATTAGTTAATAAATTGAATTCTGTCTAGAAGTTTTAGAAAGAGAAGCAGAACCTATTCACCCCCCCCCCCTCTAGGTGTTTAGGCTGCCTTGAAAGTTAAACTATCAAACACAACTTCTTCCTCAATCAGTTAGGCATATTAGATGGAGGAAGCCTAAAATAAACTACAAGATTTTGAAAAGCTAAAAACAGACCAAGATTAGGCTAAAAACTCATCTCTTTTTGTGTCTGAAGGATAGTTTCTGTCTCTGAACTGCGCTCGACGTTTTCCCCAGAAAGCGTCGAACGGAAATCGACATTTACCCGAGAAACGTCGAACGGAGATCGACGTTTTCCCAAAACGTCGACCTGAGTTCAGAGCGTGTCAGATAGTTACATACTATCTCTTTCAGGCCTTCGATCGTTGAACTGAGCTCGACGTTCTCTCTAGATCGTCGAACTGAGATCTACGATATTAAAGACCTTTCAGCTTCCATCAGGAGTCCTGATCGTCGAACGGAGATCGACGATCCTTCCTTTTTTGCGTCGAACCCTAATATAAAATCATTTTTCGGCCGCCGCTCGTCGTTTACGCTTTCATACTCTCTGCAAATTTTTCTCTTTCCCTCCAAACTCTCTACACTTGGTCGTGTTTGTTGAATCTTTGCAGGTACAGATGGCAATGTCGGTCGCCGCTCTCTCCAAAATGAAATTTGATACAGGCTTTGACATTGATATGAACTCCTTCGATGGTAGTGATCAGCGATTCAAAGACATTCTGAATTTGTTCCGCGAACAGCAGTTAGTTCAGTTGATGACCACAAGAATAAAGATTGCAGCAGATGAAGTAAAAGAATGGGTCTTTACTGCCACCAATGAAAATGAAAACTCTATAGTCGGCACCATCAATGGAACTCAGGTACCAATGACCCCCGCTCTTTTGACAGAAGTATTCGCATTAAGTACTGGGAATGACTCCATCAATTTTTCTAGAGAGTAATATGATTCTTTGTTAGATCGAATGGGTCACTCTGCTGTGAACCCTAATAAACTGTTGAAAAAGAATTTATCTATTGAATTTCAATTTTTGGCTGATGTTGCTAGCAAAGTGCTTCTGGCAAAGCACTCCGCCCATGATACAATCTCAAGGTATCAGTTATGCTTAATGGGAGCCTTAGTTGATAAGAAACATCTGGATTGGGGATCAATCTTCTTTAATTTGATCAAAAAGAAAATTAGCAAAAGCTGTGTCAGTTTTGGGAGGATTATAGGGGTTTACCTACATGACAGGTGCCCTGATCTGCTGGTTTTAAGTGGGATGCACATCAATGCATCCAAAAGACTCACCTGTGCCCTCTTCAGTAGGTGGGACAGGCAGATCATAAACCCCAACAGGGCTGCTGCAGCAACCCCTACTTCAGGCACAAGGACTGCCTCAGTCACTCCTCCTCAGGTCTCTGCCCAAGCAGAAGATTTGCCTGCTTCTCCTCCTCCTTCAGCTGTCTCTGCCCCAGTCATATCAACCTCACCACTCATCTCAACCATAGCCATATCTTCCCCCATTACAATCTCATCACCCATTTCACCTCCTCCAGCCACTACCTCAGAATCATTCCATCCCTTGCACTACTATCCACCTGTCACCACTCATTCATTTCATCTTCTGGATGACTCCTTCATGGATGATTCTCCTCCTACTCCTCCTTAAATTCCATCTACATCTTCCTACCAACAACTTCTTCAGGACATACTTTCTCAATCATCCTTCACCCCATCCTTTACCTCTCCCATATCATCCATCTCTTCTTCAGTAACATCAATCTCAACAATTCCTTCTACTAAGCCATCCATCCCTATACCTCCTACCTCAACACCATCCATTCCATCAGTCCCAGCCAACATCATTCCAGCTACATCAACTCCTACCTCTACTCAAGCCCCTCTTGAGCATGTAGATCTTTCAGCTTTGGCAGACAGGCTGTATGAGCTGCTAGCCCCCAGGCTAACCTCATTGCTGGAGACCACCTTGGCTCCACTTCTGAAAAATGTTCAGGAGCTGTCTACCAGGCTATCTACCTTCCTCTCCTCTCAGGCAATCCCTTCTTCTGGGTGCCTTGATCCAGTTTTCACTGAATCCAGGCAGGGGGAGATGCCTAATGAAGCTCTGGTTTTGCCTGAGGCTGCTGAAATTTCAGAACCTACTCCAGTATTTGCAGTAGATCTTCAGAGCCTGCTGTTAGTTTTTGATTCTGTGTACTTCAATTCTCTGCCAGTTCTACAAGTTGAAGACCTTACTAAGGCCATTGTGCCTGTTTTAGAATGTGATCCCAGCCTGATTGCATCTTATATAAACTCTTTCAAGGCTGAGGATGTTGTTGCTTCAATTTTTACTGCTGCTGCTGCTACTGCTGTTACACATATTGGATTTTCTGATATTGAAATGTTGTCTGTTATTGCTGATGCTGCTGTTATTGACGAACTTGCTACTTATCTGGAAGAACCTGAACCTGCTGCTCAAATTACTTCTGCTCCTATTACTTCTTCCATAAGTTCTATTTCTGCTGCTGCTCCTGCTCTGACTTCTGAACAACTGAAACAACAAGAAAAGTACATCAAAAGCATTGATGATCTGTATGATAGACCCCAGAGCTCAGAAAGTGATCAGTTTCACACTGACTCTGATGACACTTCTGGTACTATTGCAAAGAAAAGGAAGGCCAGAAGCAAGGCCATGATGAAAGTTCCTCCTGCTAAGGCCAAGGATGCTAATGATATACCCTACTATATTCTGCATGATTGCCAAATTACTGAACCATGGATGCAATATTCTAAAAATCAACTAAAGGCCATGAAGAAGAAAAGAAAGTTTGATAAGTATGAGAAAGGTTCATCCCAATTTCAGCCTCCTCCTCCTCCTCCTCCAGATTCAGGATCAGGTGGAGGCTCAGCTTCTCTAACCTCAGCTCCAAAGCAAAGTTCCTCCCAATCCTCTCAAAGATATCATCCCAGGGGGCAGTATTAAAGGGGTTATCAGTCCAGAAGGGGACAATATAGAGGAAATCAAAGAGGACACAGATTTCAAGCAAGGGAAGGACAAAGTCACATGGACTCAACTCAAGGTCCTTTCCCCTATAAACTCAGAGAAATGGTTGATACAAGAACTCCTACTGCTTAGGAAACTGTCAATAGATATGAGCCTGTAGTTCCTTTTGAAGATCCAGAGAACAATCCATTATCATGGACTGCTAGGATGAAAGAACTTGCTGCTTTAGATCAGCTGAAGAAGGCCAGAGAACAAGGGAAAGACACTTCCAACATTACTACTTTGTCAGATCAAAGAAAGGCAGAACTGGAAAGGTATGCATCAAGGAAATTCTTTGACCCAGTGGACTACATAAAACTGCATCCTGAGGCTGTGGTTCCCAGGCCAAAATCTCAAACCTCCTTAGGTGCAGAGGATGATAGAAGGTCAAAGAAAGAAGCTCTAAATCCCAACAGGGAAATCTTATTTAAGAAGGGAAGTGAAAAGAAATGACATTTGTAAGCAGACAGTATACTCATTTTGAACATTTGTTGATATTCCATCTGCTTGCTGCTATGTTGCATGATCTGCTCTTTTGTGTTAGATTTTTTTTGTTTTTTTGTATGTTGATTTTGTATTTTTTACTGAGTTCTGTAAATAGTAATCCTAACCCAAATAGGGGGAGATTGTTGGAACACCCTATTACTAATTTGGGCAAGGATCACTATGTTTTTAGGAAATCAGTTTGACCTAGATGTATAGTTGAAAAGGTCAAGTTAGAATGAGTCTAGGGCTTAGAACTTAGGTTTGAAGCTGCCCCCAGGACCATTCAAGGATTCAGACTTAGAGCTGAGGCAAAGACAATTATCGTCGAGCTTAGGTTGACGAAACGTCGAACTCCGTTCGACGCTCTCTGAGCTCAACTCTGCTAAATCGTCGAGCTCCGGTCGACGATCTTCGAGCTCAGATCGACGATCTGTCTTTAGCTTATTCTTCAGGTCGCTGAGCTCCGGTTGACGATCTTCGAGCTCAGGTCGACGCTTTCTGTCTGATGTTCATTTCAATCTCTGAGCTCAGGTCGACGATCGTAGAGCTCAGATCGACGTTTTTCCTGAGAGATCGACGACTTTGAGGATTCAAATTCAGTCAGCTTTTGGAATGTTTTTCAAATTCTCTCAGCATTTATTTCAAGAGATCTGCTAGCTGTTTTCATTTATTCTGGAGCAAGTTTCAAGGGATTTATCAGAGAATGTTTATTGGACTTTCCTCCAAAAGACAAAACATTTATGGAAGACATTTATTGACTGCTAACGGCTATCTTGGATAGAGGATCTTCAGAGAATAAATCATCTTTTCTAGTCTGACAGGTAGACAAGAACAAGACACTACACAAGAATAGATCAATCTACAACAAGAAATTCTCAGTATAGATTCACAGGATAGTGAGATCAATTCAAAAAAAAAATTCAAGTGATCAATCCTAGTGAATTAGTTGAATATTGGCATACTGAAAAGTGATCATAGCTTCAACATCAAGGACTCCAGACAATTAATATTTCAGCCTCTGCTGAAACCATCTTATGTTGGAGATCTGAAGCTTCTGAAGACCTATCACCCTAGCAAAGCTCTCATCTCTAAACCATCTACTTCTCAGGGGGAGCTTTGATAACATCATCAAAATCCACTAAGTCTTCTCTCAGTGATTGAGACAGAGAAGACAACTTCACCTCTTCCTTTTTCTTTTCCTACTGTAAAAGGGTTATCAAAACTCCCTTCAAAAGTCTTGATTTTGGTTCTGAGAGCCTTGTCAAAACTCTGTCGTGGCAAGACACCTGATCAAAAAATCTAGTGTGGTTTTTGAGCACCTTATCAAAAGCTCATTGGTGCCCAGGACACCTGATCAACTCATCCTGCAGTGGATTCCTACCAAGGGTGGTAGAAGAGTGGATGTACCCAGGTTTTTGGGGAACCACTATAGTTCCTTGTGTCTTCTGGTTTCTTATGGATATTCTTTGCTGTGTGCTATGGTTTTTATTCTTACTGCTTTAGTTTTATTTTTTACATCAAAGCACATTACACCTATACATAAATTAAGCCTTTACTGCTGTGCATTTTTAAATTGTAAATTTACTTTAAAATACTCTATTCACCCCCCCCCCTCTAGAGTTAAGATAGATCTTACCCTCACTTTCAATTTGTAGGAATTCTAACTCCTTAGAATCCTCTTCAATTGAGAATAGCCCAATATATGCTTCAACATCTTCTTCTTCTCCTGATTCAGATGATGAAGAATCTGTCCAGCTCTTCTGCTTATGGGCAACAAGGGATTTTTCCTTCTTGCCTTTTACTTGCTGTTTCTTCTTATCTTTTGACTCCTTCCTTTTGTCAGGACAGTCAGTTATGACATGTCCTTGCCTGTTGCAACAATAGCACACAATCTTAGAATTAGATTGTTTACTAGATTTAGAAGCATATCTGTCCTCCTTGGGAGTCTTCTTTTTCTTGTAGTACTCATCCTTGGAAAAGGATGTAGAAGGTCTGGTTCTCCACTTCTTCTTCTTCATGAATCTTTAGAATTTCTTTGTGAAGGCTGCAAAATCCTCATCAGAGGTATGGCTGTCTGATGAGGTGTTGTAAGGAATACCTTCTTCTGCCTCAACACTCTTTCTGGGAGGAGAAGGAGATTTTATCCTACCCTTTCTTGTGCCTTTGGCCTTAAAGGCAACTGACTTTTCCTTGTGTTCAGATCTGCTGCTCTTCTCTTCCTCCTTCCTAGCTATAAGCTATATTTCATATAAAAGCAGCTTTCTAAATAGTGTGGGAGGAGGTGTCTCTGCCAGCCTTGCCACCTCTCTGATGGAACAAATCTTGGTGTCCCAATCCTTTGTCAGAGGTCTCAGAAACTTGTCATTCAGTTCATAAGTGCTGAAGACACTTTCATAAGTCATCAGCTCATTTACAATCCTGAAGAATTTCTTGTAGTATTCAGTTATGCTGTCATTCTTGGCTTATCTAAAGCTCTCATACTCTTGATTCAGCATAGACTTCCTATGCTCTCTGACTTCTTTTGTGCCTTCCATTTAGACAATAAGGGTGTCCCACATTTCCTTGGAGGTTTTATAGTGTACCAGATTCTGAAAGGTGGCATCATCTATGACACTTACAATGATATTCTGTGCCCTTTTGTCTAGAGTTGCCAGGATGATTTCATCCTTTGTCATCTCAGAATAACTCTTAGGAGTTTTAACATTTGCATCAAGGACTGATACCTTCATTGGAATGAAGGGGCCTTCCTGTACTGTGATATAGATTCTTGGATCAGATGCTTCCATAAACAATCTGACCCTTTCCTTCCATATGCCAAAGGATTCTTTCCTACAGATTGGTAGTTTTATAGATCCAAACTCCTTTTGATTCTCATTTGAACCCATTCTTGATATCTGTTATTTGCCTTGGAGATTCACTCAGGTTGTTAGGTCAATCTTTGAGTAACCTCGCTCTGATACCACTTGAAAGACCTGATTTCAAGAGCCTAAACACCTAGAGGGGGGGGGGGTGAATAGGTTCTAAACTTTTTATACAATTTTTATAGGCAAACATCTATATTAAATTCAACACAGATTATTCAAAACACAGACCACAATTCACAACACGACATACACCTGATTTATAGTGGTTCCCCAAGATATGGGTACATCCACTTTCCCCCTTTGCCTATCCAGTAGATAACTAGATTCAGCATAACTTCCTTCCACTGGCTCGGATCCGCAGATCTTACAACTCAGAACCTGAATGGTTCCTACAGCTCAGACTTAACTAAGTCCTACCTCAGATTCTTCTCAAGAATCCTACCTCAGGCCTCAACCCTACCTTAGACTTTATCACTAGGCTTACAACTCAGACTTTTTACAAGTCCTACACCTCATGCTCTCAGCCCTACCCCAGCCTTTATAATTTCAGGCTTACAACTCAGATCTAACAATCGATCCTACAAGAAATTGAATGATATAAAGATACAAAAAATTCACCAGCTAGATTTCTCTATTGGTGTAGCCTTCTTGATCAGTTTTTGAATGAACTGACCCTTCTGATCGAACCTGACTTAGTTTTTCAAAGCTTATTGATAGAACAAAATAAGGTGGATCTTCACTTGATGTAGAAGATGATCTTCAGTCAGCTTCTTCCTTAAATTCAGAATGAATTCTGAATCTTTCTTGCAGACAGCTCTAGATCTACCTTCGTAAGGGTTATCCCTGTTCTTATTGAAGAATTCTCTAGTGTTGTTATTCTTCTTCTTCTGTTGTATTCATCATCTCTTGTTTTCACAAATCTGACTCTTATATAAGGTTTCCCAATTGTTACCGGCTAATCCTGTTTATAACATCCTTCTGACGGTTTTGACAGAGGTGTCAGACCGGTTGGTTATGACAGCTGTCGAGTCATCAGTCAAGTCAGTTGATTCATCACAAACTTTCCAACTCAGCACATTTCACTCTGCAAACTGCTTCATATGTGTCGACACATATAGGCTAAGTGTCGACACAAGTCTTCAAGATGTCAACACAACATTCAATGTGTCGACTCAGTCAATCTTCTGCTACTCGACACTTCTTCTGTTGAATGTGTCGACACAAGTCCAGTGTGTCGAAACAAGTCTTCATGTTCTCAACATAACTGCTGCAGACAAATGGCGTTAAGTGTATGTCAGACGGCTTTGAGTGTGTGTCGACACAAGTCTTGTGTGTCGACACAAGTCCTTCTGGTCTCGACATAACTGCTGTAGACAGATGGCATTGAGTGTGTGTCCAGATGGCATTGAGTGTGTGTCAACACAAGTCCTGTGTGTCGACACAAGTCCTTCTGGTCTCGACACATCACTTCGAGAGTTGATGTGTCGACACAAGTCCAGTGTGTCGACACAACTGCTTCTAGTGTCGACATAGCTCCTTGGTGTCGACACAGCTCCTGTATTAGGTGTCGACATAGCTTCTTCTTTAGATGTTGACTTAGTTTGAGTGTCGGCATAACTTATTCATAAGTGTCGACTTAGCTTGGGTGTCGACACAACTTCTTCACAAGTGTCGACAAAACTTCTTCACAAGTGTCGACACTTGTACTTAGAAAATTTTCTTCAAATTCTTGAACCTGCACAATGTAACTCAAACATCTATCAAATACAAATTGATGCATATCATTGACTAAGATGAGGCTTCTTCAAATCTAGTACATATTTTTCAATGTACCCAACAGCCACCTACTTTTCAAACTTTTCGAAAAGCACTTACTCATTCCAAAACACAAACGTAGTTTTACAACTGTTTGTTTGTGCAACTATTAGAAAATCATTTGTTTTAAAATTAATTATAAGATGGTTTTTCATAAGCGATTCGGGTCCAGTTTATGGCTTCTCGTAAGCGCTTATCTTTTAAAAAAAACCTCAACACTACTAGAAAAATGAATATTAGCGACATATTTTTTTGTCAGGGTTGTAAAATTGTGGCTAATACACTAGTATTACTGTATTCGGCATGATTGCAAAATTATGGCTAATAGTTAGATTTTAGCCACTATTGCAAATAAGTGTTACTTGTAAGACCACCCTCCTAGAACACAACACACAACCAAGGGGAGTCTTATGCCCAAAACAGCGTCTGGCGGTAGCATCAATACACGGGTTGACCAGTACTACAAGACACATATTATGCCAGCTCTCACAATATTATTCATGTCAACCCAACATAAATACATTAAATAGAAGTCAAAGCATCACAATAAGGCTCTGTTTGGTTGGGCTGTTGTTGATGGAAAACTGCTGATGAACTGTTGCTGATTGAAAAAGAGCTGATTCTGGAAAACAGAGTTTTGCTAAAAAACTGTTTGGGTAAAACAGATTTTACAAAACGAAGTTTTCCAAAAGTTTGTTTGGATACAAAACGGAGTTTTTTAGTTAATTTTTTTCTTCAAATTTTAAAGTATCAACCATTCAAATTTTAAAGTATCACCTATACCAATATTTATAATGGTGAATTTGAGCATTCAACACCACCTGAGCATGCAGTAGTACAAAACAACCGAAAACATCAATGCTGAACAAAACAAAACAACTGAAAATATCAATGTTGAACATCATTGTTTTACCAAAACACCCACTAAAAGCATTCCTCATTTCTAAAGCAGTGCAAATGGGAAAATAAATGGTGCACACACAACACCATTTCTGCTCATAATGAGAGGAACCCAAATTTGGCCCTAATGAGAGGATCATATGTTGTACATGCCCTCACTAACTAGTAACAATGTTTTACATGATAAACAAGAGTAAAGAAACCCTAAGAATTGTAACCCTAATGAGTGAACATAAGTGTGACACATTCATTGAAGAGGGAGGCGAAAGTAGGAGGAATGAATCACGAGATTACCTTCTCGCCGCCGCCGAGAGAGATCGTGGACGCCACCGAGAGAGAGAGAGAGAGAGAGGGATGCTGCCGCCGTAGACAGAGACCGTGGATGCCGCTACCAAAATAGATCGTGGACGCTGCAGAGGAGATCGTGGCCGCCACCGACGAGTTGTGCGAGGCTCGTGCACCGGAGAGGAACTCCATCGTCGTCGGCGAGAGGGATTGACGCCATCGTCATCAATGGGGAGAAGATTGTGAAGTAGGGTTTCGGCTTCTGCTGATAACCATGAAATAAAGTTGCGGACGGGAGTAAATAGAAAACAGTGGATTATAAGAAATGCAGTTTGGGAAAAACGTGGAACCAAATGCTGCTTTTTCTCTAAATAATGGTGCGGCCCCACCGCAAAGAAACTAATAAGTCTAACCAAATGCCACCTAAGTAAATGTCCATAGCGCAGTACATGAATGATAAGGAACAACATCGGTTCCTTTAATAATAGAGTACAACAAAGTTGCCTGAAGGCTACAACAAAGTCTCTCAAAATCTCACACCTCAGTAACCGACGACAGTAAGAGTATCATCGTGTATGGCCCTGTCTCCCTGGCCTGGCTGTCCTTCTGCATGACCAGCTGTTGCTGCACTATCCACTGGGTGTCCTCCTAAAAGGTCATTGTAGCAACCGCTATTCATAAAGACTAAGTGGTTATCTTATCCTCTCACCCCGGGGGCTCTTAGGCACCGGGCGGGAGAAAGAAAGAAAGGTACAATATGTAACACCCCAAAATCTCAAAAATCCCAAAAATGGGGTTCAGGCTGGTCGACACGGCCTGGGACACGGGCGTGTCCCAGGGCCTGTCCAATGCACACGGCCTGGGACACGGGCATGTACCAGGGCGTGTCATGCTCTGTTTTATCGGGTGTGAATTTGGACTCGAGAGAGCATTGAGTGAGGCACACGGCCTGGGACACGGGCGTGTCCTTCTCTGTGTCGTCTCGAGCACTCAACGCCATGCAGTCGACGATCGTCGAGAGGGGACATGGCCTGGGACACGGCCGTGTCTGAGGTCGTGTCCTGCTCGGGTGGGTAACCGGGTGGCATTGAGTGTGGTGCACGGACTGTGACACGGGCGTGTCACAGGGGCGTGTTTTGGCACACGGCCAAGGACACGGGCGTGTGCCCCAGCCGTGTTCTTTTCGGGAATATTGATCATGTGTCAATTGAAAGACACGCCCCTTGACACAGGCGTGTACTAAGTGACACGGGCGTATCAGGTGATTGGCACGGGCGTGTCAGGTGATTGGTACGGGAGTGTCTAAGCACGTGTTATGGTCTGGGTGAGTCGGTTCTTGTACCGCTTAAAGTACACGGCCTGTGACACGGGCGTGTCACAGGCCGTGTCAGACCAAATATTAGACTTTTGTGGAGATTTATGGCCGTTCGTTTCCTTCATCCTAGATCCAACTGCTCAGGCTTCTGCCTGCTGGGTTAAGTCAAGGAGTTGAATGAAAGTGTCATTCATGCTTTATTTATTCTCTTTCTAAAAGAGAAGAGAGAAGGGAGAGGAGGAAGGAGAAGGAGGAGAAGATCAAGCCACCGGTGGAGCTCCCGAGTTCTGATTCGATATCCGAGGCTAGTTCTGTGGTGGCAAAGCCGCTGCGGTGTTTTCCAACCGGCTAGAATTTTGATGGCTCCCAAAAGATTGTCAAGGGTAACGATCTTTCTTCTTGGAAATGTGAAGTCCTCTTTTATGCATGAGCATGGAATCCTCTCCACCAAAAGATGGAAAGAGTGAGTGATTTCAGTGGGTTGATAGTTGTTATCCCCAGGTTGAGTCTGCATCTAGACCCGGAAATGTGTAGTACGGGATAAGCATGCTGTGTGAAGCCCATATGGACAGGTTGGTCTGGATTGGTGATGTTGCATTTACGCGCCAGAGAAGACTCCGCGTATACTCGTGTAGTTTGTGGGGTCGATGGGTTGTACCTGTGAAGGGCAGTAGCAGGAAGTATTGGAGTGGAAATCCAGGAAAACACCCTCGTATTGCTTGTGTTGTATGCTATAAAAGACCAGTTTTCTGGCACTACAGAAACTACATGGTTTGGGTTGAGTTTGGGTACAGATAGAGAGTTCTGCTGAACTCATCAAGCGACCGCAAAGGACGCTGGCATAACTCCCTTTTTGATTGTGAAGCCAGTCCTTGGCGGACATTATGGTTATTGTGAGCTGCGAGCTCTTAAAAGGCTTCTTGTCGAACAGGAAAGGTGAAACTGACCCGCGCCTTTAATTGTAGCCTCGAGTACGATGTGCTTAGTGATGGCAAGACGATTTGAGCAACGGGGGGTGGTGGATCTGTACCTGCGTTATGTTGACTATACAAGAGAGCGTCAAGGCATTGGGTTTTCGTCAGTAACATAATGAGAGTCTTAGGCCTGCGCACCATCAAGACTAAATGCTCAAGGGTTGATCCCGGTTCGCCGGTGTACCCAAAGTGTGCCTGAGGGCACGGATCGTCGGGTCGGGTGGCTAACGGCTGTGATGGATTGTTTGTGCGTAAGAGCACAAGATATATTATATCTATTGATGCATTGCTCTGCAGGGAAGGAATGCCACTGCCCCGGAAAAGGGGTAGGATTGTTATAAATTGGTCAGTTGAATGCTGACCGTTGCCTTGTTTGCCACCTTCTGGGTGGATTGTCCCTGTGCAGGTGCTGGAGCGCCGAGCGGAAACTGAATGGCGGAAGTCCCTGCTGCTGTTGTTGCCGGTTCTGCAGCTAGCCTTGAAGGCTAAGCGAAATTTATTCATGTATGGCCGGCTCGCGTGCCGATGTATGTAATCCATACTATGACAAGAGGAACTGTAAGGCCTTAAGGCCAACCTGGTTGTATTTGCTGGACATTCCTTCTAGTGGTTGTATATATAACTGTGGTTTATATATAGTGGACATTCCTGGTATGAGTTCATCTTTATGGTTAAAATCTTTCGCTAGCATGATCTTAGTTATGATGCGATGGTGTTTTGGTATTAACCTGTGACCTCGCCGTCTGTTTGTGGCATATAGTGTGGGGCCCCGACCGGAGCTTCTATTATATGTTATTTAATGGGTGGAGTCGTTACACAATATATATATACGAGCATCTTTGCATGGGCTACGCCCGTGCTCGATGCACTCGGGCGGCCTTCGGCCGCATTCAGGCGGGCTTCGCCCGCCTGCGCACGGGCAGAAGCCCGTGCTCGATGCGTCGCTGCGGGCTGCGCCTGCCTATGAGCGGGTTGCGCACGCACCCGAATTTTTTTTTCCAAAACATATACATATGAGTACTTAAAATGACCGCAAAAAATATGAAGTACTCTTCCTATTTTTATTTTATACAATTTTGCAAATTTTAATCTATAAAAATTAATTAATCTCTCTCTCTCTCCTTCTCTCTCCCCCCTCTCTCCCTCCACTCTCTCTCCCTCCCAAATCTCCCCGCTCTTATGATCCAATGACCAATATTAAATCTATGGTGTGCCTCCAAATATCTATATTCCCTTATATAAATAATATATATATATATATATATATATATATATATATTTAATGTAAAAATGCAGCTTGTGCATATTTCTTAAGTACGAGACTGCATTTTTAGGAAATATGGTCAACATGAAAGTTGTAGATCTCGACGATATCTACAACTTTCATGTTGATCACTTTTCCTAAAAATGCATTTTAGTAGGTGTATTTTCAAATGGCGCGGAACCGGGCGGAACTATTGCGATTCGCAATAGTTCCGCCCGATTTCATGTCATTTGAAAATACACCTAGTAAACTGCATTTTTAGGAAAAGTGATCAACATGAAAGTTGTAGATATCGGCTCTTTTTGGGACAGCTCTGGAGGATGGAAAAGCTATATTCCAACCGCCAGAGCTGTTTTTTAACTGTTTGGAAGAGCTTTTCATGTCCAGCTTTTTGAAAATCAAGTTTGATAGAGCTACTTTTTGAGAAGCTATGAGGGGTCAGCTTTAGCGGTTCGTAAATAGATTTTTTATTGGCGTAGACATGATTTTTTCGGCTCGTATGCGATTTTACGCTAATACGCGTTTTTTTTGCCTAGACACGATTTTTTTGCACAAGCGCGATTTTTTGCACATGCGTAATTTTTTTGCCCTGACGTAAGTTTTTTGCCCAGATGTGATTATTTTCGCCCGGCTGTGATTTTTTTTCGCCCGGGCATGATTTTTCGACCAGATGCGATTTTTTATCCCAAACGCAATTTTTTCGCCCCGACGCAATTTTTTTGCTCGGTCGTGATTTTTTTCACCTGGAGGTGAATTTTTCGCCCAGACACGATTTTTTTTCCCGGATGCAATTTTTCGCTCGGTCAAGATTTTATTGTCCTGATGCAAATTTTTTCTCCCCGGATACGATTTTTTCGCAAGGCCATGATATTTTTCGCCGAGGGGCGATTTTTTCGCCCGGATGCAATTTTTCGCCTGGGCGCAATTTTTTTTTGCGCTGGCAAGATTTTATGCATGTATGCGATATTTTCGCCCGAACGCAATTTTTTCTGCCCGAACGTGATTTTTTCTACCCTGACACGATTTTAAAGGCCGTGCACAAATTTTTTCTCCCAGGCGCGATATTTTCGTCCGGGCGCGACATTTTCGCCCGGCGCGACTCTTTCGCCTGGGCGCGACTCTTTCGCCCGGGCGCGACTCTTTCGCCCGGGCGCGACTCTTTCGCCCGGGCGCGACTCTTTCGCCCGGGCGCGACTCTTTCGCCCGGGCGCGACTCTTTCGCCCGGGCGCGACTCTTTCGCCCGGGCGCGACTCTTTCGCCCAGACGCAATTTTTCGCTCGAAAGCGATTTTTTCTGCCCGTACACAATTTTTCACACATGCACGATTATTTCGCCTGGGAGCAATTTTTTAGATCGGGTGCGTTTTTTGCCTGGGCGTGATTTTTTAGCTCATGCACGTTTTTTCCTGTCGGCCGAGATTTTTTCACTCGAACGCGATTTTTTTTGCAAGGGCACGATTTTTTTCGTCCGGGCGAAAATATCGCGTCCGGGGAAAAAACTATTTCCAGACGAGAAAAAATAGGGTCGAGTGAAAAATTCACGCCCGAGCCAAAAAATTGCTTCCAGGATGAAGAATCGCGTCCAGAAGAAAAAATTCCGTCCGGGGGAAAAAATTTGTTGAACTTTTTCGTGAGCACTTTTTAAAAGCTCTCAGAGTTTTTTTTTTCTACCAAACAGTCTAGAGCTTTATCTGTTGAGATTTTTTAAGAGCTCTTTCTAAGAGCTCTACTCCATCAACTACTTTTCCATCCGCTATGGCTGTCCCAAACAGAGCCATCGTTGTTATCTACAACTTTCATGCTGATCATTTTTCCTAAAAATGCATTTTACTAGGTGTATTTTTCGTATTACGCATCTCTGTGTATATAACCTATGTGCACAAGCCGCGTATATACGTTAACCCCTATATATATATATAAACAGTAAGTACAAGAAGGCGATATAT
The DNA here is from genome assembly GCA_039513925.1 of Platanthera zijinensis. Taxonomy (NCBI): domain Eukaryota; kingdom Viridiplantae; phylum Streptophyta; class Magnoliopsida; order Asparagales; family Orchidaceae; genus Platanthera; species Platanthera zijinensis. Next base: position 111,823,402 of record CM077095.1, on the reverse strand, counting down.
CTCTACATATCAGAGTAGAAACAACAACAATGTATAACAAGTGATAACATTATTCTACTCTAGCAATTTAGTAAAGGTAAGTAATCATCTACAACATATAATTTAACAACAGAAATAGAACCTAACTTATAAAAATTCTCATACAGATTTATAAGTTAAGGATCGACTTAACACAGTAACTCATCATATAAAAGTGCTCATACAAATTTATATGATAAGGATCTTATGCGGTGCAATGCAATGCAATGATGATTTATGATGCACCCATGAACCTCACGCACTTTGTTTTTCTATGTCGACATAGCCCTTAGTTCCCACTTTTCGAGCAGGTAGTTAACCTCTCAGGCATCATCTGTCGTGGCCAAATGATGACAGTAGAGCGGGCGTCTCCACTACTAGGTGGGTATCCACACTACCAGGCCTATGCCTCCGTACGCTTCAATGCTAAGAACACAAAAGCGGAGCCTCTACATACTATGGCTCAGAGGGGTCTTGGGTAGATGCACCAAGATCACAGCCCAAACTGGCCTTTCATTGTGGCACGGAAGGAGCCTCTGGGAGCGTATCACCAAAGAACCAAGCCCAACCGTCCACTGGCACGGAAGGAGCCTTGGGAATGAGCACCGAGAACCAATCCCAACCGCCCAAGGTCTATCTGTCAACTCCCATCAGTGTGACGAATGGCGAGCCCGTAGACCTGTCACACTATCCTTAACCCAGGATTATGACACGCGTGTCAAAACAAACCACATGCAATTTCACTTGTGATGTAGGCTTGGGGTTGACTCACTAGAGGTGACGGAATATGAAGTTATTATCTCTCTACGATCCGTATTCGGCACTCGCACACAACCACACCGCACATAAATACGCTGATTTATCTTGTTAAGCAAACGCACGGATAGCCAACCCGTAAGGGGATCGAATAGAGGCGATAAGCTAATATTCTCTCCGGCTAAATGGGCCAATCTTGGATGCGGCCGAGCGATGTTGTACCAAAAGTGATCCACCGGAAAACCACGATTCAAAAGTGGTGGATCTCTCCCAACAAAAAGATGCGAGTTCGCCAAACCTTGTTCGAAAAATAAATTACTAAGTAAACAAATGCGACCCAACCGGGATTAAACACCAAGACGATTCTATGCTTCAAAGCCAACGCAAAAATCGTTCCAGCCATAGGAATAATCAAGAGGGAATCACAATAGGGTGGAGATGTTCGTTACCCCAGTCAGAATAGATGATTCCGACTATCTTCGTAGGAACACTTCTCCACGGTTCCGCCGGAGTTAAGCCGAATGGATGAAGATTATCCGCCTTAGCCGCGTCACGCCTAAGTTCCGTTTCCTCGTAGGAGAGGATGTCGCTCTCAGCCTCACTCATAGCAAAGGAGATGGCCGGATTTCTTTAAGGGGCTCGGGTGCTGTTGTTAGGTGGTCGGCCGAGCTTGGGGAAGAGAGGCGGCCGGGTTGGTGGAGGAGGGTAGCTGCTCGGTTGGAAGAGGGGTGGTGGCTGCTCTGGTGGAGGGAAATGGTGGTTGCTCGAGTGGTGGAGGAGGGTGGCTGTTCGGGTGAAGGAAGGGGTGGTGGCTGCTCGGGTAGGAAGAGGACAAGGGAGAAGAAATGCTGGCCGAAAATTTGATAGGGAGAGGAGGAGTGGGCTGGCGGCTAGGGAAAAGTAGAGAGAGAAGAGGGAGAGACTTTTTAGGCAAGAATTAGGGCTTTAGCTTTTTTTCATTCCACTTAAGAAACCCAAATAAGGCATGCCTATATATAGGCTTAACATAAAGTCTTGGCTAAGTGCAGCCCAAATAAAATAAAACATAACATGGCTACATGCAACCCGAATTAAAACAACACTCCAAATTAAAAATAAAAGCATGATAAAAGAAAAGCTCTCAAAATAAAAGATGATAATTTATTTTGTTGTCTTGCGCCGCGGGCGGAGATTGTAGCGTTGTTCCGTACGATCACCGTGGCGACGCAAATCCTTTGTTGGAGATGAGGGGGAATCTTCCGTTAGCGTGCCGTTATCAATAAGGTGGGGGTTGTCGTCTCCATCAACTTGGTCATTCCATCAAACATCCAAGGGCTCCAACCGAGTCTCTTCTCATCATTACTAATCTAGTGCTCAAAAACACTCAAGGGCTCCACACTGAGTCCCTTATCATCATACCAGTCTGGGGCTCAAAAGCACGCAAGGCCTACCTTAGTATGGGAGACTAATCCTCTTTGTTGCCAATACTGTCATATCTTCATTATTTGAGATAAGTGGCTAACACAACTTACTCAGGCAGAAAGCTTATTCCGGCCTTATATTAGTTTAGACAAATAAAAACCTACACATAATACATTATAGCACAACCAATTTGACTGAACATTTTTGGGGCTACAGGACTCCCCCAAAAACGGAAAACCATATGTTGGAAAGGTATTTCCGGGTTCTACAACTTTTGTGTTCATCCCAAGACCTAGAAGTGCTCAGATCATGGCTTAAATCGAGCATGAAGCCTGCTGCGTACAGAAAATAGACTTTTGCACGCATCTTAAGGTCAAACGAACGGCATCAGCTCGTCTTCTTCCTCTAACCATTCAATCAAGGTTACATTCAGCTCTTCCTCCACCCTTATTCACCCTCAATAGACCACCATTCTTCAAGCCATCATCTTCATATTGAAGAGAGGAAAGGTTGAAGACAAAAAACCCTAGGACAAAGGTCCTTGTGTGGTCTCTACTTAGGAGATCTTCATTACGCACCAAAGTCAAGCTCTCTTGAGCTGACAACTCTCACATTTCATAACTAAGGATCTAGTAATAAGGGAGAGGGTAGGAAGCTCACATCATTTCCGGCCATAGATCTCGTTCTTCTTCTTGGCAACATGAATGGTTTCCTGGTCGGTATCGTTCTCCTCCTCTGAGAGAAAGTTTGCCTATCAACCTTGTCTCTTGCGATGAAGTTCGGCACCGAGAGAAGAAGACTGGCAATCAAGACTTGGACAATGTATATAAAGGAGCGATTGTTTAGAGCTAGGGTTTATCTGAATGGAGGGCTACCGTCGCGCGATAGCATGCTACCGTCTTGCGGTAGCATGCTACCGTCGCGCGGTACCTCCATAAAATGACTTCTCTTCTAAGTCACTGCCCAAACCGACCACTCGGGTGTGCCACATGTACTGCTACCGCCGCGTGGTATTCCTCTACCGCCACGCGGTATATCATCGAGCAACATACAAATTAATTCAGCGGGGCTATTACCGGCAGTATCACTATTGTCGGGCGGTTGCTCATAGAGCGATACACCGATAACTCCGTAGGCTACCGTCGTGTGGTATCCCGCTACCGTCATGCAGTTGTACTCGACGATCAATGAGTCCACTCGACACTCTCGACTCCTCTTGGCATTCGTTGTATATACTAGACGATCGCTACCGCTGCACGGTATCCCGCTACCGCAGCACGGAAGTGTCCAAACACTGAGTGTCGAGTCGACACTTCCCCGGCTCAGGTACAATCCAATCCACCAGTAAACCTGGAGCCCAAGTCAACTCACCTGACTTGAAAATGTGCACGAGGGGTCTAGAACGAATCAGGACGTTACAAATCCTATAAACAAAATAAAAGATTTCGTCCCTGAAATCAAGCTAAGTCTGTGGGGGAAAACAAGGTATGAAGAATACAAGGTATGCGTTTAATTTTACCTTGGGGAAAAAACTTCGGGTAGCACTTCAGCATCAAGTCCACCGGCTCCCAAGCATACTCCTCTCTCCCATGATTAGACCTTTGGACCTTCACCAAAGGAACACTCTTTCGCCGCAAAATTCTTGTCTCGGTGTCCACTATCTGCACCGGCTCTAGTCGAATAGACCTATCAGTTTCCACTATTCCATTTGTAGCAGGGACAAGCTGATCGAGCCGTAGTAGTGCTTTCTGAAGCGATTACACATGAAAGATGTCGTGCAAATTTTCCTGCTCAGGGGGTAGCTCCAGTCGATAGGCCAAAGGGCCAATCCTCTCCGATATAGCATAAGGCCCCACATATCTCGGGCAGAGCTTCTTTCTACCACGCACACATGACACTCCATGCAATGCCCTGATCTTCAAGAACACCTTGACACCCACTTGGAACTCCACCATTCGGTGCTTCGCATTATAGTACTTTGCATGCCGACTCTGAGCCTCCAACATGCGGTCTCATATCAATCTTACCATGTCATTAATGTCATCAATATATTCCACTCCCAAAGTCTTTGGGTCTTCATCCTGCACCCACGATAATGGAGTTCTACACCTCCTCCCAAAAAGTTCTTCGTAAGGCATCATTCCGATGCTAGATTGATAACTATTGTTGTATGAAAACTCTACTACCAGCAAGAGCCTTTCCCACGACACTCCTCTATCCAACACGCATAACCTCAACAAATCTTCCATGATTCTAATGGTCCTCTCAGACAGGCCATTCTTTTGAGGATGAAAAGCCATACTAATGGTATGGCGAGAGCCCATATATGGTTGAACTGCCCCTTAGTCCTTGGAAATGAAGTGACCATCACGGTCAGAGACAATTATCTTGGGCACCTCATGGTACCGCAGAAATTGCTTTGCAAAGAGACGCACCAAAACATCAATATGCGACTCCTTCCTCATTGGAATGAACCTGTCAACCTTCGTCAAGCGATCCACAATCACTCAAACTGAATCGTTCCCAGAGCGCGAGCGAGGCAACCCATGGACAAAATCCATGACGATATCCTCAAACTTCCACTCGTTGATGGGTAATGACTGTAATAATCCTCCCAGGCTCCTACACTCCACCTGCACCCTTTGAAAAGCCTCACAGTGTGTAACGTAATACTTAACAGCTCTCTTCATTTCTGGCCAAAACATGGTCTTCTACAAGTCATTGTACATCTTGGCAATCCCAGAATGCACTTAATATGTGGTGCAATGAGCCTCTCTCAAGATGTCTTCCCGGATTCCACCGCCTTCAGGAATATAGAGCCTACTACGAAAATGAATGAGGCCTTCCTTCAGAGTATACTCTTTAGCAGATCCACTCTCAATTCCCATAAATACAGGGGGTCAGAGCAGTATCCTTCCCTTGCTCTGCATGGATCCGCTCATGGATGTCCCATACTATACTCAAGGCAGTAAAGTATTCCGTATACGTCTAAGAATGATTCTTACATACTAGCGTAGACTACATCTCCTCCAGTACTCGAGTCAATTCCATACCCATCATTCGAGACTCGGGGCTCGATGCTGGAATCTTTCTACTTAATGCATCTGCTATAGAGTTTGCTTTCGCGGGATGGTAGTTCAACGTAAACTCATAATCACACAGGAATTCTAACCACCGCCACTGCCTCAAATTCAAGTCCTTCTGAGTATGAATATACATCAAATTCTTATGGTCCGAAAAGATCTCGCAGTGGACTCCATATAAATAGTGTCTCTAAATCTTTGAGGCGAACACCACTGCTCCAAACTCCAAATCATGTACCGGATAATTCACCTCGTGCTTCTTCAGCTGTCTTAAAGCGTAAGCAATCACATGCCCTTGCCGCATCAACATCGCCCCCAAACCTTGATATGACGTATCAGTGTAAACTTGAAATCCTTCCTTCCCGGATGGAAGGGCTAGGATTGGTTCGGAGGTAAATCGATCCTTTATCTCTTGGAATACAGCCTCATACTAGGGTGTCCACTCGTATGGCACACCTTTCTTTGTCAGGGCAGTAAGAGGGAGGGCTGTAATGTACAACCCCATATCCAGCGAGTGGGGTCGGCATGAGCCAGACTGGCCAAGTCTAGCCCAAGACCTAGGCGATCCAGACCCGTGGCGTCGAGTGAGGCGAGCCAGGCCCGTTATATCGAGTGAGGCGAGCCAGGCCCATGGCGTCGAGTGAGGCGAGCTCACTCAACGCCTTTTGTTGTGGCGTCGAGTGAGGCGAGCTCACTCAATGCCTTCTGCCTTGGCGTCAAGTGAGGCGATCTCCCTCAACGCCTATGTCTTGGCATTGAGTGAGTGAGGCGAGTTTGCTCATCGACCGGCTTACACCCGCCCTAAAGAGCTCGACAGTAGCTCCGACTTGCCAAGGCGGGGTGGGATGTTTTTGAGGGGCGAGATTGTACTCGCCAAAGCCCTGTTTGTCGAGATCTGACCTTTTAGCGAGCTCGCGACATGTGATCAGGGCAGGCCAAGCCCGTGCCTTGGCGTTGAGTGATGCTTCTCCACTCCCGCATTCGGCAAATAGTGGGCGGGTAGGGCCAGCCGGGCCTGTACTCGCCAAAGGCCGAGTAGAAGCGGCGAGTGTCAACCTCATCAAGCATTCGCCGTCCTTGCCGAGTAGAGATTGTTGGGGGCTACTTGCCCAGTAGTCTGTGAGGTGTTTTTACCATTTTACCCCCGCTGGCCTGTCCATAGCCGGTTGAAGTAGCGGAGTCTCGTTGTTGGCAAACCCGGGTGGGCTGCACATAGCTACTCAGAACAGCGGAGTTTGGCTGTTGGCACGCCAGCCCAAGGGGTTTTCAGTAATTTCAGGCCGGCAGAGGTTAATTTTTTGTAAACCGTTTTCAGAAATCTATAAATAGGACCCAAGGGGTACCTCAGAAGGCATGCTTACTTATATCCCAGTCTTCTAGCGCTTTCTGAGATACCTTAGCCAAGCATTTGGCTAAGGAGGGGAAGAGCTCAGTGATCTTCCGGGTGTGTGGTGGGACCTCCACGTCGGGCCCTTGGTATAGTCCTTTGCTCTCTTTTCCTTGTTATTTTTCTTGCAGGAGCGAAGTAGGTGTGCTACCACCCCTTCCCCAAGGGTGAACTCCACAAGAGACCGATTTTCGATTTCAACATTTTGGTGTGGTGGGCATGGAGAGTGGTCAGCACAGAAAACCTTCAGCGAGCTCAATGACTCGAGAAGGGCAAGGATCGGACAGGACCGACTCGCCACCCCCTCCCCATCTCACCACCCTAGGGATGCTCGAGGATTTAAGGCAGGAGGTGCTCGGCATGGTCCGATTCGCGCTCGGCATGCGGACCGAGAGCTCGACTCCAGTGATTCCGGTCCTCACGGATCAAGCACTCGACAAGGTCGCGGCCGCTAGGCGAGCTAGGAAGGAGGTCGCCGAGGAAGGTTAGGGTGCTGAGCTCCCCGGGCGAGTGTTCTTCCCAGGTTCGGGGAGCGGCGGCAGGTTCGGCGAGTTGGGGGCGCGAGACCCTCCAGCTCGCCCGGTGGGTAGTGATAGCCCCTTCAGTGAGTTGGTCTCCTCTACACCAGTGCCGGATGGGTTCAGGGAGCCCGAGATGTCCTACTACACTGGGAACGGGGACCCGGTCCAGCACGTCCTGTGGTTTGAGGACGTGGTCTCGATCCGACAGATGTCGGATGGCTTCAAGTGTAGACTCTTTGCCATCACCCTGAAAGAGAAGGCAAGGGAGTGGTTCCACCAGCTGCCGGCTAGTTTCATCTACTGCTTCGAGGACCTACGTCGGGGGTTCATGTTGAGGTTCACAATATCGATGAAGAGGAAGAGGGAGTTGGATTCCCTGTTCTGCATCAAGCAGGGGGTGAATGAAACCTTGGGAAGCTACGTCGATCGCTTCCAGGAAGAGGTCACCCAGGTTCAGGAGATGTCTGGACACACCCTGATGATGGCCTTCACCTTGGGGCTGCACCAGGGTTTCTTCTGGATGGAGTTGAAGAGGATCCCACCCCTTTCCTATGAGGAGTTGTTGGAGAGGGCGGCGAGAGAAGTCGACGGGGAGGCGTCAAACTCGGAGTTTGCCCGGAGGCTTGCCAGGTGGGCTACGGAGGAGGAGAGGCCCAGAGGGGGAAGAGGTCAGGAGGAAAGGAGAGCTGAACCTCAACAGAGGGAGCAGCAGAAGTCGCAGCAACAAACCATGTGGGGGTGACAGGAGCCGAATCACCGGCTAGGGTGGAGGCCAAAATGGAAATATCAGGGGGCGAGAAGAGGGTTCTATGGAGGGGACCATTGCCAGAGAGGACAAGACCAGTTCTATCCTCTGGGAGGATGGCAGGCCCAGAGGCCACCTCTTCCCGACCAAGAGCAGGCTATGACAATAGCAATGGGGAGAGAAGGAGGGCGGCAAGGAGAAGGAGAAGGGAAGTCAGGGTGGAGCTGCCCTATTGCGACTTCCACCAGGAGGAAGGGCACACCACGATCACGTGACCGGAGTTTCTTGAATTGCGAGGAAATAGGAAGCAACAATGGCGGCAGGAGCGTCAGGATGTGAGGATCGAAGAGGTCATGCCGTGCCCGGAGGAGGATTGGTGCGAGGACCGGGCGGATGTGGGGACTCGGGGAAGGATCGGGATGATCCATGGAGGGGCAGGTGTCGAGGCTTCCCGCAAGGCGAGCCTCCATACCATGTCCTGAAGGAGCGTCACCTCCACGTCCCAGACCCCACCCCAGGAGGAGAAGATTAACTTCTCAAGGAAGGATATGCCGGATCACGAGGATCCATTTTGTGATGCGCTGGTCATACAGAAATCCATCGAGAACTTTACCATCGCCCGGATCCTCGTTGACAATGGAAGCTTGGTCAACATCATCTTTAAGAAGGCGTTCGACGCGATGAAGGTGGAGGCAAAGAGGGTGCTTGCCTCAGACAGACCCTTATTCGGGTTCTCGGGGGCGAGGAAGGAGGTAGAAGGAGGAGTGGGACTCCATGTCACACTGGGGGGCAGTCCTGCACCTACAAGTTCGTTATTGTGGATGCCCCCAGCAGCTACACTGCCATCTTCGGGAGGTGCCTCATCAGCGCCTTTTGCTACGTCCCCTCATCCTTCCAACAATTCTTGAAGCTCAACATCGAGGGGGTCCAGGTCCAGGTCCGCGGAGACCCCAAGATAGCAAGGGAGTGCTACGTCACTGCCGTAAACTCCATCTCTTGGCAGGGAGGTGACAAGGAGATGGGGCGAAGGATGGAGGAGGTAGAGCAGGAGGCTGGCCGAGAGGAGATGGAGGTGGAGGTGACCCGCCCTCAGGAGGAGGAGATGGGGGAAGTCCAGGAGCCGGCCAAGGCAATGGCCGCGGAGGAAGCTGAGGAAGAGGTCTTCGCCCCCGGAGGGGGGGATGTTGAAGAGTGGGGGGAGAATTCTAGTCTGGAGGCGGCGGAAGAGGTGGTGGATATGGAGGTACTCACCCTCAAAGGTAAGGTGGAGAAGGTCCGCGTCAGCGGGGGGATGACCCCGGAGGCTCAGGGAAGGCTGCTAGAGTGCATCCGGAAGAATGTGGACGTCTTCGCCTAGAGTGCCACGGAGATGCCAGGGATCGATGCGAACGTGGCCTGCCATCGCCTCAACCTGGACCCGGAGGCTCGCCCCATCCAGCAGAAGAAGAGGTCCACAGAGGACAAGTTGGCCGAGCAAATTCAGGAGGAGATGGCCAAACTCCTCAAGGCCGGTTTTGTATCCGAGATCCAATACCCCGGCTGGGTCTCCAACGTTGTTATGGTTAAAAAAGGAGACGGCCGGTTGCGTATGTGTGTTGATTTTTCATTGCTTAATAAATCATGTCCCAAGGATTGTTATCCCTTGCCTCAGATCGACGCGCTGGTTTACTTAGCCGTCGGTTTCCCTGTAATGAGTTTTTTAGATGCATTTTCAGGTTATCACCAGATCAGGATGCACCCCCACCCCCACCCCCCCCCCCCCCCCGATGTCAAAGACGTCTCTTTAATCATGGGGGATGGATGTTACTGCTATTTAATGGTTCCCTTTTGGGCTAAAAAATGCAGGGGAGACCTACCAAAAGATGATGGGCAGGGTCTTCCGAGAGCAGAAGGGAAGGAACCTGGAGGTGTATGTAGACGACCTCATGATCAAGAGCCTGGACATCGACTCTCACCTCCAGGACTTGGAAGAAACTTTTGTCACTCTCCATAAGTACAAAATGAGGCTGAACCCCTTGAAGTGCATCTTCGGGGCGAGCAGGGGGAAGTTCCTGGGACATTTCCTCACCCTCGCTGGCGTAGAACCCAACCTAGATAAGGTGAGGGTGATTGTGGAGTTGGGGTCACCACGGAATACTAAAGAAGTACAACGATTGACAGGGAAGCTGGCAGGGTTGAGCAGGTTCCTCTCGGGGGCCGAGGAGAAGTGCGCTCCCTTCTTTAAAACTTTGAGAGGAGGCCGGAAGTTCGAGTTGACCTCGGAGTGCGAGGAGGTATTCCAAGATTTAAAGAGGCAGCTGACCCAGGCCCCCCTGCTCCAAGGGCCAAAGGAGGGGGAGGACTTGTTCTTGTATCTAGGGGTTGGGGCGGAGGCCCTGAGCTCTGTTTTGGTTCGGGAAGAGGGGAAAACAACTCCCCATTTATTATGTGAGTAGGGTGTTGAGGAAGGCCGAGCTCCGCTATCCTATTCTGGAGAAGCTGGCCTTCGCTCTAATCATCTCGGCCTGGAGGCTCCGACCTTACTTCCATGTGCACTTGATCCGAGTGGTGACTGACCACCCCCTCTGCAACATCTTCGAGGGGGTGGAGCACTCAGGGCGATTGGCCAAATGGTCGGTAGAGTTGAGCGAATTCGACATCTCTTTTGTCCCTCGCCTCTCGATCAAGGCACAAGCTATGACCGACTTTCTAGCTTATTATGTAGCGGAAGTGGCAGAGACGGAACTCCCCCACCCACTCCCCTGGAGGGTGATGGTGGACGACGCGTCGGGAAGACATTCCCTGGGAGTAGGGGTGATCTTGGAGAGTCCACATGGGATGAGGAGTGAGCAAACATTAGTGGTGCATTTTCCCATTACCAACAATCAGGCCGAGTATGAGGCTTTGATTGCAGGCCTTTGCTGCCAGGGAGCTGGGGGTGTGCGACGTGGAGGTCCTCACTAACTTCATGGTGGTGGCCTCCCAGATTAATAGAGAGTTCGATACAAGGGAGCCAACTCTGCAGCTGTACTTGGCGAAGGTGAAGGTTGTCATCGGCACGTTCCAGACTTTCTCCATCCGACACGTGCCCATGGAGGAAAATGAGCAGGTAGATCGACTAGCAAAGCATGGTCCCCGGGTGGGAGGCACCATCACCGACTTGTTACACCCCTCCATTGAGGAGGGAGAGCTGATGGAGGTGGAGCAGCACCCCTCGTGGATGGACCCATTCACAACTTTCTTGTCCACGGGAGAGTATCCTGAGGGGATGGACAGGAAGAAGCTCAAACACAAATCGGCATACTATCTCATGCGTGATGGGCAGCTGTACCGAAAGACCCTCTGGGGGATGTTAGCACATTGTGTGGCCAAGGGGGAGGTCCCGAGGATCTTGGAGTAGGTCCACTCCGGGGAGTGTGGAATTCACTCTGGGAGTCGGACGCTAGATGGGAGAATCGTCAGGCAAGAGTACTTTTGGTCGACCCTGAGCCACGATGCGACAAAGTTCGCAAAGGAGTGTAATTAGTGCCAGCTGTTCGCTCCCCTCCAGCTACAACCTGCCCAACTCCTCAGGAGTATCACACCCTCCTAGCCATTGACAATCTGGGGAATGGACTTGGTCGGGCCCTTCCCCCAAGCTAGTGGCCAGAGAAGGTTCCTGCTCGTGATGATCGATTATTTCTCTAAGTGGCTGGAAGTTAAGGCACTGGCCAAGGTAACCTCCTAGGTCATCAGGAACTTTGTATGGGGGGAGATCATCTGCCATCACGGGTTGCACTAGGCCATTGTCACAGACAATGGCCCTCAGTTGGTCAGCGCCGAGTTCATTAGCTTTTGCGGGCAGCTCGAGATTGATCTCAGGTTTGCCTCGATTCATCACCCCAGGAGCAACGGACAAGTGGAGGCGGCGAATAAGATCATTGTTAACCTCCTCAAGAAGAAGGTAGAGAATCTGAGAGGAAGCTGGGTGGAGCAGCTCCCTTCGGTCCTCTGGGACCTTAGAACCACACCCAACACGGCCACATGAGAGACTCCTTTCAGACTCTCCCATGGGTGCAAGGTGGTACTTCTGATAGAGTTCGAGGTTTGAATGCCTCGGGTGGTCGAGGCAGGAGAGGGCAGAGAAGAATGGAGGGCCGAGAATGAGGAGGAGCTGTGACTCTCACTCAACACGGTTGAGGAGCTACGAGACCTCTCTGTCATCAGGCAAGAGGAAGTGAAGAGAAGAATGGCCAAGTACTTTGACAAGCATGTCAGAGTCAAACAATTCGTGGAGGGGTACTTGGTTTTAAGAAAGGTGGATGCCGCAGGGAGGTTAGCCTCAGTGGGGAAACTCAACCCCAATTTGGAAGGACCATACATAGTACAGGAGGTCTTAAAGTCAGGAGGGTATCGCCTCCGAAATGTTGAAGGCGAAACCCTGGGTCTCACCTGGAGTGGTTATGACCTAAAGCGCTATTACCCTATAATCGTGTAAGTTCTATTTTGGGAAATAAAATTTCACTAAATGCTTATGCTCATGATATGTCTTGTGCAAGTGGAAGAGTGAGTCTGCACCAGACCCCGAGCAGATCCCGCTATCAGGCTCTCTCCTAGCTGACAGGGCTAGATGTCACTCGGAGGAGTCTGCCCCAAACCCCGAGCAGATCCCGCTGTTAGGCTCTCTCCTAGCTGGCAGGGCTGGATAACACTCGAAGGAGTCTGCCCCATACCCCGAGCAGATCCCGCTATCAGGCTCTCTCCTAGCTGGCGGGGCTGGATGTCACTCAAGGGAGTCTACCCCAGACCCTAAGCAGATCCCGCTGTCAGGCTCCCAAATAGCTGGCAGGGCTAGATGTCACTCGAGGGAGTCTGCCCAAGACCCCGAGCAGATCCCACTATCAGGCTCTCTCCTAGCTGATAGGGTTAAATGTCACTCGGAGGAGTCTGCCTCAGACTCCGAGCAGATCCCGCTGTCAGGCTCTCTCCTAGCAGACAAGGTTGGATGTCACTCGGAGGAGTCTGCCCCAGACCCCAAGCAGATCCCGCTGCCAGGCTCTCTCATAGCTGGCAGGGTTGGATGTCACTCGAGGGAGTCTGCCCCAGACCCCGAGAAGATCCTGCTGTCAGGCTCTCACCTAGCTGGCAGGGCTGGATGTCACTCGAGGGAGTCTGCCCCAGACCCCGAGCAGATCCCGCTGTCAGGCTCTCTCCTAGCTGACAAGGCTGGATTTCACTCGGAGGAGTCCCCCCATACCCCGAGCAGATCCCGCTGCCAAGCTCTCAACTAGCTAGCAGGGCTGGATGTCACTCGAGGGAGTCTGCCCCAGACCCCGAGCAGATCCCGCTGTCAGGCTCTCACCTAGCTGGCTGGGCTGGATGTCACTCGAGGGAGTCTGCACCAGACCCCGAGCATATCCCGCTGCCAGTCTCTCACCTAGCTGGCAGGGCTGGATGTCACTCGAGCGAGTCTGCCCCAGACCCCGAGCAGATCCCGCTGTCAGGCTCTAACCTAGCTGGCAGGGCTGGATATCACTCGAGGGATTCTGCCCCAAATCCCTAGCAAATCCCGCTATCAAGCTCTCTCCTAGCTGACAGTGCTGGATGTCACTCGAGGGAGTCTTCCCCGGACCCCGAGCAGATCCTGTTGTCAGGCCCTCACCTAGCTAGCAGGGCTGGATGTCACTCGAGGGAGTCCCTCCCTCTCATGGAATTATGTAGGAAGACTGCTTTCCTAAGGGTATAGGGGTAGAAGGTCCCCATAGGTGAGCTTGAACTCACAGGCCCAGCTCGGCAGAGAAAAGGTAAGCCCCAATTAGTCTCCCAATTGAGGAAGGCGAGCCCCAACAAGGCGCTCCACCCCCCCCCCCCCCTTCAGTGTTACTTGTGAAATATTTGGATAGTTTTGACTCAACATCAGCAATAGAAGGGAGAACTCACGTGCGAGCTGGGTGGTTTCGGGCCCAGCTCGGCAAGTGGCCCATCCCCGGATACCCGGGGGGGGGGGGGCGGAGATCTCGGAATGCGCTCGCGAGTACGGATCCTAGGCACGCGCTCTGGAGGTGAATTCTGTCCTAGCAAGATCTAGCGAAGGGGAGGGCTCGCGGTCGAGTGCATCGCAGAAGGAAAGTTCAAAAGATAAGAAGATAGAAAAATTCACTTTTCATTCAGTATAAAATGATTACAAAAGGGGAGCTCGCCTCAGTGAGGTTACAAAGGGGGAGGAAGAATTGCAAGAAGGAAAAAAGGGGAGGGGGAGGGGGTTTAGCTCTCACCTCCTCCCCCGAATTGGAGGTCTCTGTCTGCTCCGCCGGATGGGTGGTCCTTGAAATCCTTGCCGAAGAAATAGTCGAGACTGTCCTCCTTATCGCTTAGCGGCGTGGGAGGGAACAGACTCGACATCAGATCTCGGATGGTGGTCTCCTCACAGCCCCCCACTAGCATCTCCATATCCTTCATAATATGCAGGGTACATTCGGCGGATGCGATCGAGTTAACCCGCAACCTCTCAGCGACCTCCTCCTCGCCGAAGATCCTGGGGCTCTTGTATGGGAAAGGAGGCTCGCTACTACTGGGAAGGAGAAAAGCTTCGTCGTGACGAGAGATCTTGCCGCGAAGCCCTTGTTCTCTTCGCACAGCTTCGCATTCTTCCCTTCCAACTCGGCGGTGTGGGTTTCCAGCTCGGCGGCGTGAGTTTCCAGCGCGTTAGAGCAAGCATAGAGCTGTCGGTTCTCTTCCTCTAACCTAGCGGCGTGAGTCTGCAGCTCCCGGGCAGCCTCGGCATCCTGAGGTAAGAATGGATAGGTAAACCTGAAGCTGAAAAATCCTAAGTAAAAGAAAAGGGGGGAAGGGATGATCGGTGCTCACCAGCCCACCGTCGCCCTTGGCAAGCAGATCCTCGACAATGCTAAGCCTCCGCTCCAGGTCAACGACCCTGTCCTGGGTCAGGTCGTGCTGCTGCTCCGCCTTCTATAGGAGGTGGCTGAGGTTGAAGCCGCGATGAACCACCATGTGGTGGAGCTCTAGTGCCCGCATGTGGTCTTGCAGGCCCTCATGGCCGAGTCGGTGCAGGGTCATGCGCTTGTAGGCCGCGACGTCCTCGCTCCCGTAGAGGTTGAAGCCGAGCGCATAGGCTTGACCTGAGGAGGGCTCGCGGTCGGCCCAGGAGGATAGGAGTGTGGAGACAGAGATTCGGTGGGCTTGTCCCACTAAACCACGGGCTCGCCGGCCGAGTCCTTCCACCTCCCCCCAAGGCCGAAGAGGGGGTGACTCTTCGGCGGACCCAGCTCGTGGGCAAGGGGCTTCTTGACTATAGGAGCAGAAAGCTCGCCTCCCTCCCGCTCTTTGCCCTTTGTCTCCTTCAGCGGGCTCCCCAGCGATCCGTCCGGGGTGGTCTCGGGCGAGCTCATGTACTTGGGATGTGGTTGTTGCCTTGCCCGAGAAACCACCACCGCTTTCAGCTTCTTCTGCGGTGGATGGCGGCGAGGCGATCTGGACCTAGCGGGATCAGCCTACTTTCTACCAGAAGGCTTAGACGATAACGACTCGTCTCGGCAGGCGGCTGCAGCCGCCTTCTCACGGGCAAGTGGGTCGGCGAGTAGACCCGGATCCGCGAAAGGCGGGTTCTCGAGAATCAACCGCTCTCCTGCAGAAATAACTTAGAAAAATTCCAATGGCTTTGGCGAGATCTGGCAAGGAGAAAAGTTGAAAGATATACCTTCGCCGGGAAGGACGGGGAGGAGCGAGTCGAGGCCCTTTCGGAGGAAGGCGACCTCGAAGTCTTTGTGGAGGAAAAACTTGTGGAGCTCGGCGTCATTGTCGGAGACGGTGGGGGGTCGGTATACCTCCTAGCCTTTTTGTTGCGGCGAGTAGGGGACGTTGCCAAGATCGCCCTTATTAAAGACAATCTTGGTCATCCAGTTGTGATGTTTGTTCGCGATCTCGCGAACCTTGATAAAGGAGCCCCCGAAGTAGGAGACGCCTTCGGGGGTTGTCATGTAAGTAAAGAGTTTCCTGAACACGGTCAGGTTGAACTCTATTCTCTCCCGGCGGAGGAAGCTTGCGAACGCCACCATTATGGCGATGGAGTTTGGGTTCAGCTGCGCGGGCACCGCGCCGAAGTACTTGAGGATCTGGTGGACTTCTGGCAAGAGCAGAAGGCGCAGCCCCATCTCGAATTGCGAGATAGAGAAGGGAAGCTCCTCGGGGTAGAAAGTGTTGATGGCCTCGCCCTCCTTAGGCCGGCGCGCCTCGAAGTCAGGGGGCTTGAAGTCGGCATTGAACGCGGTGAACTCCTCCTCCGTCGTGTTCCCCTCAAAGAAACAATAGTCAGTAATGTGTTGAGCGCACTTGGAGCGACCATCAGAGTCAGGGTTGGAATTCCCCATGATCGCGAAAAATGTAGAGAGCGAGTGCAGGTAAGAAGGAGGCGAGCAGAGGAGGAAAGTACAGAAGCAATAAAAGCAGTAAGTCATAGTAGGTAAGGGTGCCTATTTATAGAAAAAGGGGTCAAGGGCCGAGCTGACCGATCGGTCCAGCTCGCCTTGCCCAGCTCGCCTAATCTAGCTCGCCGACTTCCAGGACCCATCCCATCATGCGCCAATCAAGAATATTATATTCAAATAAACCAGCAATAAAGTCTGAAAACGTTTCTAAGTTATTACAGTCCTAAGAGGGATATTGTCTAGGGAAATTGAATGCAAGCAAAGCGTCCATCCCGGCGCGCGCGCGAGCTGAGGGGGCAGGAGGCGAGTCCCGGTAGGCCCGCCATGGGGCCGTTCTTTACCTTCCCCGGTCTCACATCTCCCTCCCCATAGGCCGGTGCGAGTCGCGGAGCTCGCGGATCCGCCTCAAGCATCCCCGGGCTGCCAAAAGGTTCTCGTCCAGCTCTTCCAGCAACGGTGAAAGGGATGCCGTCTCGCCCGTCAGGCACTCTCTCGCCTCGCCTACCAACCACGCACACTCTCGCTGCAGCACGTCATTGTCTTACCGCAAATGGTGGACCTCGCACACCATCTTCTTGAGGACCTCGATTCTTGGCTTCGTATGCTCTCGGGGCCCCCCAGCTCGGTGTCCAAGAAGAACTCCAAGGTCTTCGGGGAAGGGAGGGGCGAGTAGTGAGCTCGCTTCAGGGATTCTTCGGCCTCCGACTGACTATGTAAGGCTGCAAGAATGGTTGAAAAAGTGAAAGGCGAACGCATCAGGAGGAACTACGGACAGCCCAATAAAGGGCGACTACCTGAAGAGCTCGGCGCATCGAGGGAAAAGTCGGGTGGAGGCATCTTCAGATCTTTACCGCGACCCGAAGGCTGTATTCGGGGTAAAATAAGGTTGAAGCCTAGCACTGGGATAATTTCGGCGCCATCCCTTGAAGTCTCTGCGAGCTGAGAGGAGGGGAGGCGGGCCGGCGAGTCCAGTTTTTGCGAGTTCATCCCCAGGGTCCCAAAGGACGGGGACGGGTCGCGGTGACGAGCCTCCGAAGCCCCGAACCACAGGTCAGCGGGAAGAATATCAGCCAATGGAGAAGTGATCCCGCCACCCCCATCCCGACAGTCCTGGTCGGCGCAGAGGTCAATAAAATTCCCCTCCTTCCCAGGGGCACGCAAGGTGGAGGAGCCCTTCTCAGGCTCCAGAGCCTTCTTCAAATCTTGGTAAGCGCGTTCAGACGCCTCTGCATCTGACTTCACCCTCTTGGCCGAATTAGATTCGGAGGGGGCGCTCCGCGGGATGATAAGCGGAATGGAGGTTAAGCTGGCGACGCAGGCGGAGGAGATCTCGCGAGCCTTCGCAAGCCTCTCTTGGAGCTCCTTAGGAAAAGGCATCTTAGCAAGTTTAGGGTGAAGGGGAGTGATAAAGGTTACCCAGGTACACATGCGCATCTTTATAGCCGCTGGTAGGCCCCGCCAAAAGATTCTCTGGCTCCGGCCACACTCGCCGAATCCCATGGGGTTGGATGTTTCTTTCCGAGCTTGTGCCAACCTCACAAAGAGCGGAGATTGTGTACAACCCCATATCCGGCAAGTGGGGTCGGCATGAGACAAACTTGCCAAGTCCAGCGCAAGACCCAGACGAGCCAGGCCCGTGGCGTTGAGTGAGGCAAGCCAGGCCCGTGGCGTCGAGTGAGGTGAGTCAGGCCCGTGGCGTCGAGTGAGGTGAGCTCACTCAACGCCTTCTGTCGCGCCATCGAGTGAGGCGAGCTCACTCAACGCCTTCTGCCGTGGAGTCGAGTGAGGTGAGCTCACTCAACGCCTTTTGTCTTGGCATTGAGTGAGTGAGGCGAGTTTGGTCATCGGCCGGCTTACATCCGCCATAAAGAGCTCGGCAGTAGCTCTGACTCGCCTAGGCGGGGTGGGATGTTTTTGAGGGGCAAGCTTGTACTCGCCAAAGCCCCATTTGTCGAGATCTAACCTTTTAGCGAGCTCATGATATGCGGTCAGGGCAGTCCGAGCCCGTGCATTGGCGTTGAGTGATGCTTCTCCACTCCCGCATTCGACAAATAGTGGGCGGGTAGGGCTAGCCGGGCCCGTACTCACCAAAGGCTGAGTAGAAGCGGCGAGTGCCAACCTTGTCAAGCACTCGCCGTCCTTGCCAAGTAGAGATTGTTGGGGGCTACTCGCCCAGTAGTCTGTGAGGTGTTTTTTCCATTTTACCCCCGCTAGCCTGCCCATAGCCGGTTGAAACAGCGGAGTCTCGCTGTTGGTAAACCCGGGTGGGCTGCACATAGCTACTCAGAATAGCGAATTTTAGCTGTTGGTAGGCCAGCCCAAGGGGTTTTTAGTAATTTCAGGCCGGCAGAGGTTAGTTATTTGCAGACCATTTTCAGAAATCTATAAATAGGACCCAAGGGGTACCTCAAAAGGCATGCTTACTTATCTCCCAGTCTTCTAACGCTTTCTGAGGTACCTTAGCCCGGTATTTGGCTAAGGAGGGGAAGCGCTCAGTGATCTTCCGGGTGTGTGGTGGGACCTCCGCGCCGGGCCCTTGGTCTAGTCCTTTGCTCTCTTTTCCTTATTATTTTTCTTGTAGGAGCGAAGTAGGTGTGCGACCACCCCTTCCCCAAGAGTGAACTCCATAAGAGACCGATTTTCGGTTTCAACATGTAAGACCCTATTTTTTTTCCTATGCTACCGGGTCTTATGCCCAAAACCGCCATTTTACGGTGACACCGATACTCGGGAGAGTCGCCACTACAAAATGCCGATTCTGCCGGCATTGACGATCATTAAGAGTAGAAGTATAATTGAACAAATATAAGCTCAAGTCCACAAGATCACACATATATATAAGTAAAAGTGTTATAGTCCACAATGAGTACAAAGTATGAAAGAGAGTAGAAAAATGAGTTTAAGACCGGTACATGTCTAATATAAATAATCTCTCTCAAGCATCTCACCCATCTAGCGGAAGCAACTGAAAATTGTCCTCGACCTATCGCTGTGTATCAGTGGTAGTGCACATCAAGTCCTCCTTATGTCCTACCTCCTTGTCTTGCCGGTGCTGATGCTCCTGCTGCTCGGTCCCTTAAAATGATGTGGTCCACCGACCATTAGTCAAAATACTAAGCCACTATCATACTCGCCTCACCCCCGCAACTCCTAGGCACCGTGCGGGGAGGATGAAAGCGGAGGACAACAAAGTAGAGTGGAACAAGCAGGTGATAACTACCCTAGCAGGTGTATGTACAAAATAACTATAAAAGGAAAAGCAAGCTAGCAGTTCTATAATAAGAAAGTATTATAGTAAACAAGTAGAGTAGAGTAGTAAGTGTATGAAAAGTAAACTAAGAAATAAGTAACCTTAACTTATATGAAAGCCCATACAAACTTATAAGTTAAGGGGTATTTTGCAAGGCTCCCATCGTATAAAAAGTCTCATACCAATTTATACGATTGGGTGTCGGGTTGTATGCAAGTATGAGTGTAGTGTAATGATATGCCATGATTCATGCAAGTGCAACACACGCACACGACTCTATGCGCACAGACCTTTAGTTCCCACTTTCTAGAGCCTAACCTCCCAGGATACCTCCGTAGTGGCAAACGGAAGCGGTGGGTTGGGCCTCGCTCACCTCTAAACCATTATCAGCACTACCAATCAGACTTATTGTACGCCTCAACGCTGGTGCACTAAGCGGAGCTCATGCGTACTCTTGCCAGCGGACGCACTGGACTTTATTTGGCTGTACTAAACCACACCTATCGAGCCAATGTATTAGTGTCAGTGCGACGAATCTCCAATACCGAAGACCCACCACCTTATATTCTATGCACATGTAATATTAATATATTTCCCCACTGAGCCAAAGCTCCCCGGACCATCCCGTCCGTCACAAAACCATCCAAGCCATCGGCTCGCCGGACTAACCTGCCTATCACCAAAACCACCAAGCCTACTGCTCGTGAGACCCAACATAACTCCCACAACACCAGGGAGTGTGAGTGTAAGTGTAATCCTAAAGTATTTCTAATTACTCTTGTAATCCATTTTGTCTTACGACTTACGTTAACCTTGGACTGCCCAGGGTATTCCCTGTAAAGGGCTCTCACGGGGCACTAGGAACTATGATGGTAGCTGAAGCCCATCATTTCCTTTCGCAAGAAACTTACTATTATTGGTTATTACCCATGTCCCAATCCTATTTAATGTTTTATTGGATCTAGCCTTAGTGCATTTTGACTCTCTCTCTCTCTCCACAGGAAAGACGATCTTTCGTCGATCCAGAGCACCACTTAACACTAATCAATCCAACACCCTCCTCATCATGACTCCTAATAAAGCTCTCTTTTTCATCTTACCAAATCATTATACAATCTATCCAACTCCCTATGTCCATTACACAGGATATCACAATTTCCGCAGTTTTACTAAATGGAGATCAACCTAAGCTATATGGTGTACATGATAAGAGGTACTCCAAATTTTCATCTAAATGCCCTAAGATAATTATTGGGGGTCTATCATGACACATTTAGCTTAAATACAAAAACTTATAATTTTTCTAATTAATTTAGCATTTATTAGATTTTTATAAAGGTTAGGCCATGGGTAATTTTGAACATGAATTACTAGATTTCCTTAAGTTATGGTCACCAAAAAATTATGACCACTATATGATAGCAAAATATTAGTGCACACCAAATGCCACAGTTTTTTTATAAATATAATATCCTCTAAATAATTAATTCAATGTAATTCAAATAATTAGAGGTAATGAAGGGAGTACCACAATTCATAGTCCAAAAATTATTAAAACTTATCAGAGCCTCATAATAACCACAAAACATTACTGACTAAGTTTCATATAATTCTAAGTTATTTTAACCATGATTTTATCAAAATCTTCCATAGGGGCAACATAAAGGTTATAACTATAAGTATGAGCTAATGTCTTCCAAACATCCTACAACAAATTCCAAAGACTCATAATGATATAAAAACTCTTCTACCAGAATTTCATAAAGATCCAAGGCCATATGACCCCTTAGAATTTTCTAATAAAGGTATAGGCCTAAACAATTCCCACTTGATTTAAGTTGTGTGCCTAAGTATAAATGTCACCAAAATCCTTCCTAAAGCTATTCTCCACCCTATGACCTCATGAAAAAAACTCCAAGTCCATACAAGGATATATCACTCCATGTCCTTCACAAACCCCCAAAGTTCAACCTTAGGGTTTGAACTAAGGTCCTAGGAAAAATCCACCACAATCCATATCAAACTCCATGATAGGGTGTTTTCACTGACCATGGAGCTCTGGCCAAATTCCCAACCCCTTTGGGTGAGAATTGGCCCCTCTATGCCCCAAAGAC
The DNA here is from genome assembly GCA_039513925.1 of Platanthera zijinensis. NCBI lineage: Eukaryota > Viridiplantae > Streptophyta > Magnoliopsida > Asparagales > Orchidaceae > Platanthera > Platanthera zijinensis. The sequence goes on along the minus strand of CM077095.1, from coordinate 111,801,725 downwards.
TCTTTTGCCCTAAATTACCCTTAAGGGACCGAACTTTGGTCACACCAATACCTATTCAAATAACCTCAAAGGGGTGGAAATTTTTTTCAGGGTCATATCCTGACCCTAAGAGTCAGCCACCAAAATTTTGGGGACTTTTGAGGTCATTAGATCCTCTAATTAAATCATACAAGTTTTATTAAATTATTACAAAAACTATAGGAAAACGTTTTCCAAAAATTCCCATTTTTGGATATGTTATAGATATAGGTAATAGTAACCCCCGATCAAAAGTTCAAGTCATTTGGATGGCTGGATTGATGGGGGACTCAATTTAGTCTCTGATCAAGCCTATGTATAGGCTGCACCATTTTGAGTGTTGTGGTCAAACCACTTACCCAAATAGGCTGAACTCAATTTTAAATTAACGTAGATTTCAAGGGCTATAATTTTCATGTTGACTACTTTTCCTAACAAGGCCTATAAGGGACATACTTGACTGCATCAAAGAGATGCATGTTTAAGGTAATAAATCACTATGATATATATATAAATATATTAAAAATTTTATAAGATCACAGTTCATCTTCTCCCATGAACGCGAACAGAAGCCCCTAAAAAATGCTCTACCTGTAGCTTTTGCGTGAGCCACCGCCGGCCATCCGGCCACCTCCCTGGCCAGCCAGCCAGCCACCACCACCACCTCCATCGAGGTGATGGCTAACGCCCAGCGGTGGTTTGGCCGCCGGAGGTGGTGGTTTCCGGCGAACCCACCACCATGATTTTTGAAATTTCTCCATTTTTTTCTCACTTGGATCGGCTCATTTGAGCCCGATTTCTCAACCTAATTTTATCTAGATACTAGCATAAGAGGAGAGGAGGAGAAGCAGGCCTTGTTTGGGGTTTGACGACGACGGCGACGGCGGTCGGCCATGGCATTTTTCCTCTCCAGCAAGCTTGCCCGATTCCTCGATCCTCCACCAAAACCATTGATCCAATACACTATTTTGACTGCCAAGGACGTTTTGAAGGTGATAGGATGGTCAAAAGTTGGAATAGGGAGTTGTATTGGGAGATTTATATTTTTCATGGAAGGGGAGGTGATGTAAGACCCCCTATTTTTTCTTTTTAAACCACCGGGGTCTTAGCCCAGAATTGCCGCTTTGCGGTGGCACCGACTCACGGGAAGGCCGCCACCACAAAACGCCAATTCTGCCGACCCTTTTCGATCACAAGAGAGAGAAGTAATTATACATAAATATATACAAGTCCATAGAAACATGTAAATAAAAGTGAAATCATATCCAGTCCATCAGTAGATAATAACAGGAAATAGATAAATGGGCTCGAGCCCGGTACATCAGAGTCCTCTCTACAAATCACTCATCGCGGAAGCTATAAAAATACTAATCACTCACGGAGCTGGTCGCAGGTGCACCGGTGCTAGACTGACCCACCTCCATGCGCACTGTACTCCGCTGGTGCTGGTCCCTGGACTGCTGGTCCCTGTCTCCCATCCAAAGCTCCTGTAATATTGTGGTTCGAAAACCATTAGTCATAAAGACTAAGCCCTATCATCCTCTACCCCTCCCCCCACGGCTCCTAAGCACCAGGCGGAGAGGAGGAAAGGGAAGCTACAAAAGTGGAGAATAATCAAGCAGATGACAAGGGAGCTAATCTAACAATTATTTAGAATAAAGTACAACTAGCAATCCTATGGTAGTAAATGGTAAAGAAGAGAAGTAGTAAGTATCAAATGTTTAAAAAGGCAGCTAGAGAACAGTAAGTAAACAAGCAAGTAGATAAGTAAGTAACCTTAACTTATATGAATGCCCATACAAACTTATAAGTTAAGGGGTCTTCTGCAAGGCTCCCATCGTATAAAAAGTCCCATACCGATTTATACGTTGGGGTGTCAGTTGTATGCAAATATGAGTGTAGTGATATGCTATGCCATGATTCATGCAAGTGCAACTCACGCACACGACTCTATGCGCACAGACCTTTAGTTCCCTCTGTTCGGGCAGCTAGCTTCACTCCCAGGAACCTCCGTAGTGGCAAACGGATACAGTGGGTCGGGCCCCCCACTCCTAGGCGGGTATCCACACTACCGGGCCTAGCCCTTCCGTACGCCCCTAGAAGAACATAACCTAGAGTATCCGCGTACTACTGCTGGCTGTACCCACCAGACTTTCTTTGGCTAAGTGTCCCACACCGCCGAGTCAACATACCGATGCCGGTATGAACAACAATCCGATATCGAAGACCCACCACCTTTATTCTGTACTCTAACCCTCGAGCCCTCGGCTCCCCAGACTATCCCGTTCGTGCATCTACCTTCAGAGCTACCGTCTGAATGGCAACCAAACCAATTATTCTACCTTCCTAGCTATCGGGGAGTGTGTATGTGCAACCCTAGTTATACTAGTTGCTCTTTTAATTTATTATTCCTATGGTTTACGTTAGCCCAAGACTGCCCCCGACATACCCCGTGAAGGGCTCTCAAGGGGCACTAGGAACCAAGACGGCGGCATTACGGCCCGAAGTTCCCTTTCGCAAGGCACTTATTGTTATTGGTTGATCTCCCTTAACCCGATCCCCTTTTAGTTACTTTAGATCTAACCCTAGAGTATTAAGACTCTTCCATTCCTACCCGGGGTGGACGATCTTTCGTCGTTCCCGTGCGCCACTTAACTTAAACCAGTCTCACACTCTACTTATCTTGACCTCCAACAATGAGCTTAATCTTATCTTGCCCTAACCAACCAGCAACTACCAAAATTCCATTTCCCAAGTCCATTATTACTCTAGTTCAGTTTCCGTGGTTTTACTATATGCAGACCATCCTAAGGTACATGAGGAGTATAAGGGGAGGTACTCCAATTTGTCTTCCGAATCTCCTATAATATTTACTGGAGGTCTACCATGACATAATTAGTCTAAATCCAAGATTTCCAAATTTTCCCTATTTATCGGGCATTTAATTTATTTATTCTAAGATTTCAAATGCCCTAGTATGAACATGAAGTGCACTAATGAGTCAACAATAAATCATCATAAAATCAGTAAAAATTCTATGAGACATTTAAACAGCAATTTCAAGTTTTGAGAAACTTCAAAGGTATTCAGGCCTACATTTCCTAATTTACCATTTTAGGCCACTTTTACTATATTATGAAGGAAGTACTGTAAATATATATCAAAAAATCCCAAGAAAATTATAGAAGCTATATATTGACCTAAAACCATCATAAACCAAGTGCCATAATTTTTATCTAACATTTGAACTCAAAATTTATTTTAATGCAAGATACTAATTTTCCTAACTTAATGAAGGAGGTAATGTTTTTATCCATCTAAAATTTCAGAGAAAATTACAGGGTGGCTATCATAACTTGAAACACCCACTGACCCAATTTCATAATTTTACAAATAGTAAATGGACATTATTTGTATTTTTGACTCCATGTAACAACTAGTACGTTAAAGAAATAAGTACCTGAAATAATCAGTTAAAATTTCCAAGAAAAATACAGAAGGTATATCAGGCTATAAGAAGCCCTAATCCAAGCTTTCATAATATTCCAGTAAACAGAAATTCCATAATAATCAAAATAAATATCTAGGGCACAATTAGAGTTGTAAATGAAGTACTGTATAAATTAACCCAAAAATCTCAACAAAATTATATCATGGCTGTTTTGACCAGAAAATCCCTTTGCCCAAATTTTACCAGATTTGAAGTTCATTAGATAGCTTAATAATTCAAATTAAAGTTGGTAACCTAAACTAGGGTTAGGGTTTTAGGTGGGCTAAAGGTCTCCAAATACCCCTAATATTTTTACCAGAGGACTTTAATGGCCCTATGGTCCTCTCCATCAAATTTGGGAGGGTTTGGAAGTCTTTTAACCATCTAATTAAATTATGCTAGGATTATTGAATTTTTCTAAAAACTATAGAAAAATATTTCCCAAAAATCCTAATTTTTGGATAGCATCTAGATATAGATAAAATTAGGCCACACCCCAAATTTAAAGTCATTTTGATGACTGGATTGGAGTGGGGAATTTTCCTAAGGTCAAGATAGCCCTATAGATAGATCTCACCAAAAAGTGTGATGTGGTCTAACCAGGACTCCAAATCAAGTGAAATCAATTTTAAATTAAACTAGCCTTCAAGGGCTACATTTTCTATGTTGACCACTTTTTATGTTTCAGCCCCTACGGGCTATAATTTTCAGTTTCAACCTAGTATACAGTAAAGGGAATTAATTCCTAACTATACAATATTTTATATAATACAATGCTTATGTTCACCATCTTCTTCACCCGAACCAGCAACCTAAAAATAAAAGCTTGAAACCTATAGCTTTTCTAAAGCCATTTTCTGGCCACCCAGCCATCTCCCTGGCCGGCCACCACCACCACCACCTCTGTTGAGGTGAGGGCTACCGTCGGGCGGCGGCACGGCCGCCGGAAAGGAGGTTTCCGGCGAACCCGCCACCATGAAATTTTCGGAAAACCATGGAAACGCTCACCCGATCCGGCACTTTTGAGCCCGATATCTCTCCTAATGATTTCTAAGATCTATCCGTAGAAGAAGAGGGAGGGGAGGACCTTGTTCGCGGGCTGAAGGCGTGCAGACCGTCGGGAAGCCATTTGCGCGGTGGGGGCATCGCCGGAATTTCTTCAACAGCAAGGGGAGGAATCTGAATCCGTTTGATTGAGCGTGTAACCTTCTCATCTTGCTCTTAGGAGTCTTTTATAGATCGGCAAGTGGGAAGGGAAAGGATGAAACATTCATGGCCATTAATATTTCTCTTAATGACGTTTCGGTTATGGTAGAGGCAGTTGAAATGCTGGAAACGAAGAGGTGATTGCCAGGTGGCGATTTCCTATTGGACCAACATTTCCTTATTTTATTAAATAATTAGAGTAGGAAACGGCCCATAAATACTCCTGGTGTAACTTCCCATAATCAGAATTTATTACAACGTCGGTTACCGAAATTTCCAGTCTGGCTGACGTTTCGGCCTTGGTCACGGGCGTGACACATAGGTCACGGGCGTGACAGGCCCAGGTGGCCAATTCTGGGTTCGACGATCGTCGAACTGAGATCGACGATCATCGAAGGGTTGTCACGCCCTAGGTCACGGGCGTGACAGGCCCGGGTGACCAATTTTGGATTCGACGACCATCGAACTGAGGTCGACAATCGTCGAAGGGTGGTCACGCCCTAGGTCATGGGCATGACACATGGGTCACGGGCGTGACAGGCCCGGATGACCAATTCTAGGTTCGACGACCGTCAAACTGAGGTCGACGATCGTCGAAGGATGGTCACGCCCTAGGTCACGGGCGTGACACATGGGTCATGGGCGTGACAGGGTCATGAGGCAAATTCCACGCTCGGCGATCATCGCGCTGAGATCGACGATCGTCGAAGGGGGTCACGCCCTTGGTCACGGGCGTGACACCTGGGTCACGGGCGTGATAGGGCCGGGTTGAAAAATTCTGTGCCCGACAATCGTCTCCCTGAGATCGACGATCGTCGAAGGAGTCACGCCCTAGGTCACGGGCGTGACCAACCCGTAACCCGAAATCTCGGTCGAATTATTTCAGTTTTTGGGCTTCCTAGGGTTCTGTCACGACCAACCGACTCCTAGGGGGTCTAGCCGGAAATGGGATGTTACAGGTGAAGGGGTGGTTGGCCATGGTGGTTGGGCTCCCTCCATTAGTGTTGGATGGCTGGAATTGATAGCATCCTCATCTCAAGATGCAAGGGAGATGAATGGGGTCAATGGGGAGATGAATGGAGTGACCCATAGCCTCCCTCCATAACTTCACTCTCTCTTTCTTCTTTCTCTCTCCTCCATTAAAGGGAGAGATGGAGCTTTCTCTCTCCTAATCATTATCTCCAGGAAATGAATGGCTGATTATGCCACTACAAACCACATGAGGCTAGTGAGCCACCTCAATTGGGCTTAGCCTTAGTGGATTGGACTTATTTAGGTCAAAATTGGGCAATTTGACCTAAAATTGAGGTGGAGTTGACTTTTGTCAATTTGACCTTTTGGGTTGACCCCAATGAGTTTTTAGTGACTCATTGGCCTCTCCTAAGGTCTATGGAGACTTGGGTAGGGTTCGTTTGACACCTTGTAGGCCACTTGACCGTTAATTAGGGCACTTTGACCACTTTAGAGCTAGGGTTGACTTTGGTCAACTTGATCTCTTTAGTTGACCCCAATGAGTCCTTACTGACCCAATGAGCCCCTTTTATGGCTAGGGAGGTTTAGGTGGGGTCATTTTGGCAAGTTGGTGGTCCATTGGCCCTAGATAGACTACTTTGACCATTTTAGGGTTAGGGTTGCCTTTGGTCAACTTGACCTTTTTAGTTGACCTCAATGGGTCCTTGGTGACCCAATGAACCTTCTAAAGGGCTAGGGGTGTTATGGTGGGGTTAAAGAGTCAAGGTGAGGCCCTAAAGTCAAACCCTAGGTTAGATAGTTGTAATGTGTTATTTGCAGACCATTGTGATCTCACCTTTATTCCTAGATTCAATTGATCTTCTTGGGCTTCCTAGGGTTTTGTCATGACCTAGTCATGATAAAACCACTCCTAGGGGTCTAGTTAATTGAGGGATGTTACAAATCTATATAAATAAAAATAATAATTTCATCCCCGAAATTCAGGTTAGGCCTGCGGGGTTTCTATTGAGAGTAACTCAATGTAATATCCCTCAGAAATTGAAGTTATACCTAATGCAAAGAGCTTTAGGTGCTTTTGTTATATCAGATCTAATGGCTCCCAGGTATGCTCCTCTTTTCCATGATTTGCTCATATGATCTTTACCACTGGAACCTTCCCGTGCCGCAAGACTCGCACTGCTGTTTCATCTATCCTGACCCACTCTAAGCGGATTGATCGATCAGAGGCTATCGAACCATCTATATTAGTAATTGCTCCTCCAGCCATAGTAGAGCCTTCCTAAGAGAGGAGACATGGAAGACGTCGTGCAAACCCACTAACTCCTATTGTAGCTCTGGTCTGTAAGAAAATGGGTCGATCCGCACCAAGATCCTGTAGGGCCCCATATTCCTCAGACTGAGCTTCTTCTGCCCGCGTACCCGCGAGACTACATGCATCATACGTATCTTCAGAAACCCATGGTCTCCATCCTAAAACTCTACTTGACAATGTCGCGCATCGTAATACTCGGTCGGTCTACTCTAGGCCTTCAACATCTTATCTCGAATCAATCACACCTGGGTACTAGGTTCTCCACAAATTCCGAGCCGAGTGCTTTTGGATCCTCATCCTAGACCCAAGACAGTGGAGTCCTGCACCTCCGTCCATATAATGCCTCAAAAGGGTCATGCTTATACTGGATTGGTGACTGTTATTATAAGGGAGCTATGTTGAATGTCGACCGGGAGCCCAGATAAGCCTAGACTGATATTCTTTTCTTGGACGTAAACCATTCATTCTGATCTGCCACGATCGTCTTAAGCACACAATGATAACGGACAACTACTCCCAAATCTCATGAAACACCACCAGGAGCTTTCTTCCAGATTGGGGTGACCCCAGCTACCTCAGTCAATTTATCCTCGATGTTGCAATTATCAAAATTTAGTCTTATCTTCCCAACTATCCTGAACCTTACTACCCGTCATAAAATTCACATGGTATCTTATAATGGTTAAGTCTCGTAATTACTCTTCCTTATTACCATGGCATCGCCCGAGTAACATCGAATAGGACCTGCTTCAACATCACTAAGTTTGGGACAACACATTTTCTAAGTTAGGTCTAAGGAAACCCAAGTCAATAATTAATTTACCCAATAAACAAAAGACAAGCCCCCAATAAACAAAGGATAAACCCCTACCTACCTTGGGCTAAGTATCTTCGATATTACCATGTTATGTTCGGGCTAGATATGCACACCATCCTTAGGGCATGCAACCTTAGACTTGGGGTTCCATCCTGAAACTCGTTGATATACTCCAAACCTTTAAACTCTCTAGGTTAATATTTACAACCACTTTCTTAAGGTCAACTTGTGACCCAGTCCCAAATGGGTCTATTCTGAACCAAAATTCTTATCCGACCCTTGGTATTTGGTATGATGGTTATGGTTGTCTCAACCATATTGTGTTATCGGCACGAGGGTTGAGTCTACGAGTCCCCTACTATTCCGTTAATGGAATGTAGGCCTCAATTCTTCTTAAATTGGTCCTATTAGTTTAGGTAATAGGTGATAGTACTACATGATGAGTAAAGTAGGGACATCAGAGTTTAAGCCTTAAGTACCTTCTTTCGTGTTAGACTCTTCCTCTAGTCATTTTGGGTATCCTCGTACCTTAACTGAATTAAAATTAAAGTCAATTTTGACTAGGGTATAGTAATAATCGTCTTGGTGAGTCAAGTTTCCTAGTTGGGTTGGCCTAACTCATTAATTTATGGACAATATATTGTGATTTTTACACATGGGCACACCACTGCTTTCGCTTCTTAGCTTGTCCCCAAACTAAAGCTCGCGCAGGGTGACCTAGTATTTTCTAGACTTCTTCTCTTTTGATCGAGGTTTCCTCTGATACCAGTTTGTAAGACCCCATTTTTTTGCTACGCTACCGGGTCTTACGCCCAGAACCGCAGTTTTGCGGTGACACCGACACTCGGGAGGGTTTTCACTACAAAACGCTGTGATAGAATTAATTTCAAGATAACCCAAACACCTAGAGAGGGGGGGGGGGTGAATAGGTTCTTTTTCTTTTTTATTTAAGGCAGAATAATTATTCAGATCTTAAAATAGAATCTAACTATTCTACAGCAATCACAGCACAAAAAATAGGATCACACACACATCACAGATTGCACACAGGTTTATAGTGGTTTCCCAAGGTCTGTGTACATCCACTTTCCCCCCTTCACCTATCTAGCAGTGTGCTAGATTTGGCCTAACCTCTTCCTTCTTCTCAGATCCACAGATCTTACAACTCAGAACCCAGAAAGGTTCCTACAACTCAGAACCCTATAAGGTTCCTACAACTCAGAGTGTAACCACACTCCTACAGCTCAGGCTAACAGTCCTACCTTAGCCTTCCCACAAGGCCTACAACTCAGGGAAAAACTTCTCTTATACTCAGGATCAAAAGCCCTACCATTCAGAGATCTATATCTCCTACACTCAGCCTTTATAACATAGGCTTATAGCTCAGATCTATGAAAAGATCCTAAAAAATTTGATAAGTGTTTAGATTGACTCTTACCATAGTTGAGAGAGAAGGGATAAGAGGTTTCTTTATCAGCTTCTTGATCAGACTGATGGCTGAAATCAACCTGTTCTTAGCTTTCTTCAAAGCTTCTTGAATCTGAACTCAGTAGGGTTGATCTCCTTTGAAGTCGACTGACTGCCAGCTTCCTTCTTAGAATCCAGAAATAGGTCTGAATCCTTCTTAGCAGATTAGTTCAAGATCTGCGTCTTAGGAGACTTGTAAATGTCTCCTCCTTTACTTCAACAGCTGAAGATCTCTCTCAATCTCAAAAACTTCTGAAGTTTCGTCAGAATTCTTGCTTGAATTCTCCTTAGATCTTCTCACGAAAATCTTATTCTGTGTGACATGCACTTTCTTGATCAATTGTTGTTCACTTTGTTCACCTTGTTTGATTTGATAGAATCCATCTATATATATAGACTTCATCCATGGTAACCGGCTGATCCGGTTTCTAACCAACTTCTAACAAGTATGACAGCTTCAATAAACTTGTTGGAATGCACAGCTGTCAAGTCTCAAGTCAGTTTTTGAACCTTTGTCTTTGTCAGCAAAGCATCGAGACTGATTGTCACTATGTGTCGACATAAGTAGGTAAAGTGTCGACACAAGCTTTGGTGATGTCGACATAACTCCTTTGGTGTCGACATAGCTTCTTGACACTGCATCTGTATAATGTGTCGACACTGTCTCTTTGTGTCGACATAGAAACTTCTTCACTACACAACAATCAACATTGTTGAAACTCTGCTGAGTGTTGACATAAGTCCTGTGTGTTGACACAGTTGATATAGTCTCAGAATTTGTGTGTCGACATTGCCTCTAGGTGTCGACACAGTTGATGTCGACTAATACTCCTGTGTGTCGACACTGCCTCCCGGTGTCGACACAGTTGATGTCGATTAATAAATTCTGTGTGTCAACACAGTTGCTTCAGGTGTCGACACAGCTTTTCCAAGTGTCGACACAGATTTCCTTAAGTGTCGACACATGGACCTAGAAACTTTTTCTGCATTTTAGCCAATACTTAACCTGCACATATAAACTAAAAATAACATCAAATACACCTTGATGTATATCATTGAGCTAAGTGAGGCTTCTCCAAATCAGGTACACATTTTCCAATGTACCCAACAATCTCCCCCTATTTGGAGAAGTAATAACTCTTTAGTCAATGATATACACCACTTATAATAAACAAACATTATGATATATATAAGCATTATATGACAGTGCAACTTATAAACAAAACATATATCAAAATCACATCACAGAATAAGAATGCAACTTGAATGAACATGAAACATTGTTTTGTTTATATTAACAAAAAGTTTCTTAACAACTGATTACATAGATTTTTTTAAAAAAACTAAAAACTACATTGTTCTTGCAAAATTTAGTAAATCTATCCTAAGGCTGCTCAGGCTCCCTAATGACTATGCCATTTCCTGGCTTAATCTAGGCTTGCAAAGGAGGTTCTGCATCATCAATAGGCTTCTTTCCTTCCAATTCTGCCTTCTTATGAACTTCAGTCTTAATTCTTTGCCTTTCAAAATAATAAAAAGGCTTAGGAAAGTACTTGTTAGGCTCCTGAGCATTAGGAGGGAGCTTCCCAATCTTAGCCTTTCTTCTATGTTGCACAATGGCTTCCTGCCTTGCCTCAAACTTCTACCATTCTTGTTCATTATACCACTTGCCCCTTTCATGAACTTGATCTGTCACAGCTTTCCAGTCAGTCAAAATTATATTTCTTGAAGTGGGGCTCCACTGCTCAAAATCAGGCTTTAACTCAGCCTGTTCTCTGAATCTTTTCTTTGAAAGTTGAGTTTCCTGCTGAGCTTTCAAGGCAGCTTCTAGCATTTCAACTTTCTCTATAATAACATTGTCAACTTCCTGTGGAGGACTATACATTGTCTGAACCTGTTGTTGAATCATATAAAAATCTGTTGGAGGGTAGATGATCTGAGCAACTTCAGGTTGATCACCTCCAACAAAAGTAGGTTGCACACCAGACTCAGCAACATTGTCATCATCACAAAGGGGTGGATATCCCAGAGTGGCTCTGATGCTATTAGATATCCATTTTGCATGATCTGAGCCTGCATTGACTAACACTCTCTCCCCCTTTATGGCTTCTCTTACAATGTGATCTCTTAAGTCATCTTTTTGAAATCTTATTTGGCCATCAAGAAAATTTACACCATCTTTATAAAATGATTTTAACTTAAGAAGCTGATCAGAAATTATTTTCTGAGAAGTAGTAATGGCTGTCTTAAATGAATCTAAGGCATCCTGTAACTTCTGATCAAATTTCTTTTTCTCCTTAGCCCTTACTTCAGTCATTGCAGTAACTGTTTGCTTTACTTCGGTGACTATCTCATTGTGAGATTAAGTCAGGTTGCCATTCATCCTAATCTGATTTTCAAGGACATAGCCTTGTTTGACAGCAATATCATCCACTTGTTTCTTGACTTCTACTTGTTGGTTAGCCAGAAATACTACAACATTGCCCCCCTTGTGGAAACAATCTGTCATCTCTTTCTTATGATGATTAACTTCAAATCTGATGGATTTGATATCCTGAGCCCGTTCAGATTGAAGTGATTTATGGCTTTCATTCACATACTTCTCAAGAGCCATTCTCTGCTCATCCAATTTAACTCTCAAAGCCACCATTAATGAGCTGTAATCAGCCTCTGGGGCTGGTTGTGAAGTAGGAGTTTACAATGCCTTCTTATAGCTCTGGCTTCTTCTCTTAAAGACCATCAGTTTCCTTTTCTTTGCATTTCTGATCTCTTCATCTTCTGAAGCAGAGGAACTGTGGATGTCTACTCTTTCCTTAGGACTAGGAGGCATCTCCTTCTCAGCCCTATGCTGCACTCCCTCAATGTTAGCCTGCTCCCCCTCATCTGCTGCTCCCTCTATGTTAGGAAATAATTCTTCCAGAGTGAACTCGTGTTGAGTGTGAACTGGTGATACTGCTTTCTCAGGAGCATCAGCAACAAAAGATGTATCCTCCATGATCACATCTAGTGCTGGACTGTTGATATGAGGTCTCTCAAGAATAGATTGTGAATCCAGTTCACTTGCCAAGTGAATTCTTTCTTCCCCTTGTACCTGTGCAGTAATTGTCTCCCCCTGCACTTGTGCATTCTCAGTCAGGTCCTGTACTTGTACACTATCTAGCTCCCCCTGCACTTGTGCACTAACTATTTCCTTCTACACTTGTGTAGTCTCAGTAAGGTCCTATTCATGAGCTTTTTCAGCAACTTCCTGTCTTTCTATATCTGGTATGTCCTTTGTTAGGACTCTATCCCATCTTGAGATGATCCCGATGTCCATTCTTCTCATATGATTGATTTTAGAACCAGGAATTTGGTTCATTACTTCTGGAATGGCTCCAGCCAAGTATAGACTCATTATTCTAGCCAAATTAGGCTTCTTGATGCCTTCCTTAATCTTCTCAAACAGTTCTACAGACCAATCTGTGTTGAGTGTAAAGATTATCCTTGTCATGAGGCTGAACATATAGGCTGAAATCCTATCATGTCCCCCTGGCTTACACAGAACCACCTTTCCAACCACTTCAGATAGAAATTTACCTTGCTGATTCATCCCTTTCTTATTTATTGCTGATCCAATCTTCATGGTGGGATCCAATCCACACCATTGTAGTGCCTCCATTGTTCTTGATACTGGCACTTCTTCTTCACCCTGAGTTCTTGGAAGATGAAGAATTTTTCTCAAACTATTCATGGTCACTTTGACTCTTGCTCCATGAACTGTTGATCTAATCTTAAGTCCTGTTGAGTCTATTGCAACCACGCCATAAAACTCAAGAATCTCCTTCTTCTATATCTTTGTTGGTTCGGATACCAGAAACTCCAAACCACTGTCAGTAATTAGGGTAATTACTCCTTAAATTTCATAATCAGCATCATCAAAGGCATGGCGAACCAATTCATATCCTTCGTTAATGTTATCTTCAACCTTTGGCACCATTGGGATGGAGAGAAAACTTGGACTGAGAGAAGATAGTTTGTCGACACAAGGGTTTAGTCTCGAAAATATGGAGAGCGTGTCAACAGAATATGTTCTTTACCTATTTATATCCTTCTAATCAAAGAAGGTCAAAAGGCAGGCAAAAATTGTCTAAAAGTGTTGACACTGTTGAAATGTGTCGATACATACTTTTATTGTCTCGACAACGGCGTTGACTACTATGTGTCGACACCAATTAATGATATGTAGACACTTGACAAACATAGAAGTTCATCAGAAATTTTGTGTCGACTTTATTTGTAAGTGTCGACACAATTTCTGGATGTGTCGACACCACTACTCTGGTTGTGTCAAAACCACTTACTGAAGTGTCGACACCACTTATCTGGATGTGTCGACACAGATTTATTGAAGTGTCGACACCACTTCTCTAGATGTGTCGAAACAGATTTACTTAGCCAAATTTGTTAGACTAATCTATGTTCAACATTCCTAATTCAATTTTAAATTTATTGAATTTAGTTTCATCTAGAGGCTTAGTAAACACATTTGCAATCAGATAATTTGTTTTGACAAATACTAGTGAGATGTTCTCTTTCTCTACATGTTCTCTTAGAAAATGGTATCTTATTTCTATATGCTTAGTCCTACTATGTGAAACAAGATTATTAGCAATAGAAATAGCACTAGTAGAATCACAAAACAAAGATGTTCTATTTACCTGAATACCATAGTCTTCTAGCTGGTGATGAATCCACAACAGCTGTACACAGCAACTTCCTGTTGCTACATATTCAGACTCAGCATTGGAAATTGCCACACTAGTCTGCTTCTTACTACTCCAAGACACATATCTTCCTCCTAGAAATTGACAGGTTCCTGTTGTGCTTTTTCTGTCTTCTTTGCAACCTACAAAGTCTGCATCTGAATAGCCTGTCAGTAGAAAATCTCCATTCTTAGGGTACCAAAGGCCTAGATTAGGTGTGCCCTTTAGGTATCTCAAAATTCTTTTTACTGCAGTGTAATGAGATTCTTTAGGGCATGATTGGTACCTAGCACAGACACATATTGCATACATAATGTCTGGTCTACTAGCAGTTAGATATAGAAGAGTGCCAATTATTTCTCTATACAAAGACTCATCTACAGGTTTACCTGCATCATCTTTGCATATAGGCATACTTGTTCCCATAGGAGTTCTCATGGTGGAGGATGATTCCATACCATACTTCTTAATTAACTCTTTGGTGAACTTAGACTGGGATATGGACAAGCCATCATCAGTCTGTCTTACTTGAAGGCCCAAGAAGAACTTAAGTTCCCCCATACTGCTCATCTCAAACTTCTCTTGCATAAGTTTAGCAAACTTCTTACAAAGGTTATTTTCTGTAGACCTAAATATTACGTCATCTACATAAATCTGGACTAAGATTATCTTACCTTTGGATTCCCTTAGGAATAGAGTTTTGTCTATTTTCCCCCTTGAGAATTTGTTCTCAATAAGGAAAGTAGACAGGGTTTCATACCAAGCCATTGGGTCTTGCTTTAACCCATATAAAGCTTTCCTAAGTCAATAAACATAATCAGGTTTAAGAGAATCAACAAAACCTGAGGGCTATTCTACATAGACTTCTTCTTTTAGATTTCCATTTAAGAATGCTGATTTTACATCCATTTGGAATACCTTGAAGCCTTGATATGCTGCATAGGCAAGGAACATCCTAATTGCTTCCAGTCTTGCTACTGGGGCAAAGGTTTGATCAAAGTAAATACCCTCTTCCTGCCTGTATCCTTTTGCAACAAGTCTTGCTTTGTTCTTCACAATGATTTCATTCTCATCCAGTTTGTTCCTAAAGATCCACTTTGTTCCAATGATGTTGTGGTCTTTTGGTTTAGGAACTAACTCCCAGACCTTGCACCTTCTGAACTAATTCAGCTCCTCTTGCATAGCATCAATCCAATGTGGGTCTAGAATAGCTTCTTCAAATTTCTTTGGCTCTAGTTGAGATAGGAAGCTTGAGCAAAGCACTGTGTTCAAGTTCCTGCTTCTGGTTTGCACTCTATGTTTTAGATCACCAATTATCTGATTTGCTGGATGATCCTTTAAGTGTCTAACAGCTAGAGGTAGATTATCTTCTAGTTGAATACCTCCAGTCTTTTCAATATGCTGCACCTCTTGGTGTACATCTGCATCTAGAGAGTCTTGTACTCCCCCTGGACAGTAGCCACCATTTTCCACTTCCTGCTCTTCAGTTGTTTCTTCTGTAATGGTAAGCTTGACCATTTTCTCATTAATACATGTAGAACTACATGAGCTATAAGGCAACTCACTGTTAATCAGTCTTGTTTCATCAAAGACAACATGTATAGACTCTTCTATAACTTGAGTAATCAAGTTGTAGACTCTATAAGCCTTACTATTGTGTCTGTACCCAACAAATATCCCATCTTGGGATTTGGCAGCAAACTTAGTTAGATAAGACTTGCCATTGTTAAGGACATAGTACTTGCAACCAAAGATCCTAAAATATGATAAATTTTGTTTTCTACCCTTCATGATCTCATAGGGAGTCTTTTTATGGCTTTTGGTGATAGATGCCCTATTGATCACATGACATGCAGTGTTTACTGCCTTAGCCCAGAAATACTTTGGGAGAGAAGTGTCACTCAATAGAGTTCTACCAGCCTCAATCAATGTTCTATTCTTCCTTTCAGCAATACCATTTTGCTGTGGTGTTCTAGGTGAGGAGAATTCTTGAAAAATCCCAAATTCTTCACACAATTTTATCATACTCTCAGATTGAAATTCAGTGCCATAGTCACTTCTGATTTTGACCACTGTACTGTCAAGTTCATTCTGAATTTGCTTGACAAAGCTGTACAAAACACTTGGGGTTTCTAATTTTTGTCTCAGAAAGAACACCCAGGAATATCTAGAATAGTCATCTACCACCACAAAAGTGTAGACCTTCCTACCTAGACTATGAACTAGTATAAGACCAAATAAATCCATATGTAAGAGGTATAGACACCTCACTGAATCCTTGTTTTCAAGGCTATGAAAGGAGGATTTTGTCTGCTTGCCTTTTTGACAAGCTGAGCATATCCCATCTTTTATGCACTTAACTTTTGGACCATTCCTTACTAACTCTTTGCTAAAGAGTTGGCCAATAGTTTTGTAGTTAAGATGGGTCAGCTTCTTATGCCATTTGACACAATGAGAGGCTCTCTCATCAGCTACAAGACAAATAGGAGAACCTTTGTTCTCACACTCAAAATTAAGACAGTACACATTCCGTTTTCTATAACCTGTCAAAATGACCTTTTGATCACTTGACCTTTTGATATGACATCCATTCTTAACAAATGAAATGTCATATCCTAAATCACTCAGCTGACTTATGCTTATAAGGTTTTGTTTCAAACCCTTCACATAGGCCACTTGAGTGATATTAATCTAGTTACTAGAAATGTTATCAAATCCTTTGATGATTCCTTTTTCAGAGCCACCAAAGATTACTTTAGGCCCGTTTATGATAGGTAAGTATTCCTTCAGCAATCCCTTTGTTCAAGTCATGTGCTTGGAACATCCACTGTCCAAGTTCCATATAGGGGTATGGTGACTTGGACTCACCTGCAATAAAGAATTACCTCTCCTTAGAACCCAAGTAAGCCTTGGGTCCTTGGTTCAAGTTAGCTTCATACTTAACAAATCTACCTGCAGCTCTTATAACAGGTAGACTGTTGTTCTTCCTGACACTAGTGTTGTGCCAGTAATTTATGGCATAATGACCTGTCTTGCCACAGCACCAGCATTAATACTTGTTGTATCTATTTTTAGATACATTCTTGACAGTCTGGTTGACAACAAATCTTTTGTATTGTGCATGTACTTTTGCAGCTACACCCACTATTTTCTTAAGAACATGGGGTTTATGAACATGGGCTGCCTTATTGACATAAACACCCTTGTCATTCAGAACTTCAGTCTTACTATGACCATGAGTATTCTCAAGGTCATACTTGTTAGAAGGTACTTGTACCTTTCTAAAAACTACAGGGACTTTAAAATTCAGTGGCTTTACTGAGACTTTGCCCTTTCTCTTGAATTGGATAGCCCTGGTGTTACCTTAAAAGCCTATTCCAGCCTTACCCTTTTGAGCCACAAACTCATCTATTAAGCGTAAAACTGATTTTGGCTTGGAATAACTAGCCACCAAATCTTTTTCCTTTTGAAGTCTGGCTTCCAGACTTTTAATTAGATCATTTTTGTATGTGATTGTGCTCATCTGAATAACAGTTATAGCTTTCAGTTTGGCAATCTCATTCAATTTTTGATTCAACTCTTTCTCTAAGTCAGATGCAACCATCTTAATATCTACAATTTCCTTAGCCTGAGTTTTGGCCAGGTTCTTGCTTTTCTTTAGTGTCTACAACAAGTCCCCATATTCATCTATCAGTTGATGAATATCACCTTCAGACTCAGACTCATCCACATCACTTGATGCAGATGTAGCTGACTCTGTACCAGTACTACAATTTGAATTTCTAGAAATACATTGTACCTTACTAGGACCAGGCTGATCCTTGCACTTGTCTTCTTCTGATATAGCCATCAGTCCCATGCACTAATGGTCTTCTTGTTCATAGATAGAGTTCAACAATTGCATAAACTCATCTTCTTCATCTGCTGCATAAAGAACAACGTATGCCTCAGCTTCAGATTCAGTCCCTAAAGTTGATTGATCTGTCAAGCTTTTCTCCTTCTTAGCAACAAAGGATTTCTCCTTCTTTCTCTTTTGTTGAGTCTTCCTTTTATCAGCAGACTCCTTTCTTTTATCTGGACACTCAGCCACAACATGTCCAAGCCTATTACAACAGTAGCAAACTATCTTTGATGTTGTAGATTTTCTAGGCTTAGACCTGCTCCTATCCTTCCTTGATGACTTCCTCTTTTGATAATAGTCATCCACAGGCTGAGATGTGGAGGGCCTTGACTTCCACTGCTTCTTCTTCAGGAATCTCTGAAACTGCCTTGTGAAGGTAGCAAAGTCTTTTTCTGAGTCACTGCTGTCTGAACTTTGGTTGTTTGAATTATCTGAAGTAATTTCAGCAACTATCTCAGGAGGTGATGGAGACATCCTCCTATTCTTCCTAGTGGCTTCCACCTTGAAGGCCATAGACTTTTATTTATGCTCCCCTTTAGCACTTTTCTCTTCCTCTTTCCTAGCCATCAACTGCATCTCATATGACAACAATTTTCCAAACAAAGTTGGAGGAGAGATATCTGCAAGTTTGGCCACTTCTTTAATGGCACAAATCTTAGTGTCCCAATCCTTTGTCAAGGATCTTAGAAATTTATCATTCAGTTCATATGTACTGAAGATCCTTCCATATGACATCAGCTCATTTACTATTCTATAAAACTTCTTATAACACTCAGTTATACCATCTGACTTTCCTTGTCTGAAACTCTCATATTCCTGGTTCAACATAGATTTTCTATCTTATTTGACTTCTTCAGAACCCTCCATTTAGACTATCAAAGTGTCTCACATTTCCTTGGAGGTCTTGTAGTGAATAAAATTTTGAAAGGTTGAATCATCTATGGAACTTACTATGATATTTTGGGCTCTTTTATCCATAATTGCTAGGATGATCTCATCCTTAGTCATCTCAGAAAAATCTTTGGGAGTTCTTTGATTTGCATCTAGAACTGACAACTTCATTGGAACATAAGGACCTTCCATTACAGTAATGTAAATCCTTGGATCAGAAGCCTCCATGAAAAGTCTGACCCTTTCTTTCCATATTCCAAAAATCTCTTTCCTGTATATGGGTAATTTCATAGAACCTTATTCCTTATGATTTTCTCCTGAACCCATTTTCTTGATCTTGAATCTGCCTTAAGGATCTTACTCAGACTGTTAAGTCCTTCTTTGAGAAACCTCCCTCTGATACCACTTGATAGAATTAATTTCAAGATAACCCAAACACCTAGAGGGGGGGTGAATAGGTTCTTTTTCTTTTTTACTTAAGGCAAAATAATTATTCAAATCTTAAAATAGAATCTAACTATTCTATAGCAATCACAACACATAAAACAGGATCACACACACATCACAGATTGCACACAGGTTTATAGTGGTTCCCCAAGGTCTGGGTACATCCACTTTCCCCCTTCACCTATCTAGCAGTGTGCTAGAATCGGCCTAACTTCTTCCTTCTTCTCAGATCCACAGATCTTACAACTCAGAACCCTGAAAGGTTCCTACAACTCAGAACCCTATAAGGTTCCTACAACTAAAGGTATAACCACACTCCTACAGCTCAGGCTAACAGCCCTATCTTAGCCTTCCCACAAGGCCTATAACTCAGAGAAAAACTTCTCCTACACTCAGGCTCAAAAGCCCTACCACTCAGAGATCTATATCTCCTACACTCAGCCTTTATAATATAGGCTTACAGCTCAGATCTTTGAAAAGATCCTACAAAATTTTATAAGTGTTTAGATTGACTCTTACCCTAGTTGAGAGAGAAGGGATAAGAGGTTTCTTGATCAGCTTCTTGATAAGACAGATGGCTGAAATCAACCTGTTCTTAGCTTTTTTCAAAGCTTCTTGAATCTGAACTCAGTAGGGTTGATCTCCTTTGAAGTTGACTGACTTCCAGGTTCCTTCTTAGAATCCATAAATAGGTCTGAATCCTTCTTAGTAGATTAGTTCAAGATCTGCTTCTTAGGAGACTTGTAAATGTCTCCTCCTTTCCTTCAAAAGCTGAAGATCTCTCTCAATCTCCAGAACTTCTGAAGTTTCTTCAGAATTCTTGCTTGAATTCTCCTTAGATCTTCTCACGAAAATCTTCTTCTGTGTGACGTACACTTTCTTGATCAATTATTGTTCACTTTGTTCACCTTGTTTGATTTGACAGAATCCATCTATATATATAGACTTCATCCATGGTAACCGGCTGATCCGGTTTCTAACCAACTTCTGACAAGTATGACAGCTTTAGTAAACTTGTTGGAATGCACAGCTGTCAAGTCTCCAGTAAGTTCTTGAACCTTTATCTTTGTCAGCAAAGCGTCGAGACTGATTTTCATTATGTGTCGACACAAGTAGATAAAGTGTCGACACAAGCTTTGGTGATGTTGACATAACTCCTTTGGTGTCGACACAGCTTCTTCACACTATATCTGTAGAATGTGTCGACACTGCCTCTTTGTGTCGACATAGACTATTCTTCACTACACAGCAATCAACATTGTTGAAACTCTACTGAGTGTCAACACAAGTCCTGTGTGTCGACACATGATGTCGACTAATACTCCTGTGTGTCGACACTGCCTCCCGGTGTAGATAAAGTTGATGTCGACTAATAAATTCTGTGTGTCGACACAGTTGCTTCAGGTGTCGACACAGCTTTTCCAAGTGTCGACACAGACTTCCTTAAGTGTCGACACATGTACTTAGAAACTTTTTCTGCATTTTAGCCAATACTTAACCTGCACATATAAACTCAAAATAACATCAAATACACCTTGATGTATATCATTGAGCTAAGTGAGGCTTCTCCAAATCAGGTACACATTTTCCAATGTACCCAACACGCTGATTCTATCGACATTGACGATCATTAAGAGTAGAAATATAATTGAAAAAATATAAGCTCAAGTTCACAAGAACACATATATATATAAGTAAAAGTGTTATTGTCCACAATGAATACAAAGTATAAAAGAGAGTAGAAAATGAGCTTAAGCCCAGTACATGTCTAATACAAATAATCTCTCTCTCACATCTCACCCATCCACTACCCAAACATCCTTCATGCTCGTTGTCATCTCTTTTATTTCAAAACATATCATATACACCTCGTACCCTTTCATATGGGCCTTAAGGTCCTGTATTGAAGACAATAACATTCAGGGTGCAAATATAATACCTTGGAAGACGATCTCTGAGTCTCTATGCCTCAAATTGATTTGCTTCGCCGCACAATCAATCCTAGCATGGTGCCAATCCAACTACGCCATGCCCAGAAAAGGTCGAATTATGGCATCTCCAACACCGGTGTAGGGGTTTCAAAATTTGTTCCTCTAATATATACTTCCAAGTCTCACTTAGCGGATGACGTCATCTCAGAGCCGTTTGGGAGGCGTACTCTCCGAGTGATACCAGTGAAATATTACACTCTATTTAAATCTTTTACAAAGTCCGCCGATACAAACGAATGAGTGGCGCCGGTATTAAATCGCGTGTGGGCTGGTTTTCCACTAACAATTACGGTGCCTAAGTATCAATTATAAAAATTTCAACTAGATTTCTGCACAATTTTAGGCAAGCTAAGGACGAATGCTTATAACGTATTAATTAACTACAAAATACCTACAATCACGGACTGAGGATTATGCTCTTGAGTCATGTATAGAGCGAACATCTGCTCCCACGCAGGTCCAGTATTCCTTCCTTGTGTTCCCCATTCTCGACCATGCACTTTCCCTCGTCCTCGCGGAGCTGCCGAAGGAAAAATAGGGGGAGCATTTCCGCGTAGTTGCGAGCAATAACGTCGGATATGGCCCGACTGATTACACTGGAAACAAACTTGCCCAAACTACCCTTCGGATTGTTGATAAGGTTGGAACTGTGGAGATGGATGCAATGCTGGCTGTAGGGTCGGGCGCTCCATCCTAAAGTTCTGGTGGAAGCATCCTCTATCTCTTTGTTTCCTCTTCCACATCTAATATTTTGTCTCCTCCTAAAGCTGGGACCTACTTCGATCACACCCTCAGCGGGTCTCTTACTACTAGCCTGGACTCCCAAATGGTCTGCTTCCAATCTCTTTGCCATATCTATTATCTCTATCAGGCTCAATTCTGCTATAAACAAAAGTGCTTGCCTTAGGAGAACTCGCAGACCTTTGTAAAACCGTTTTGCATACCCGCGATCATCAAAACTATAGAAGTCAACAAACCTTGCAAAATGTTGAAAAACTTGTTGATATTCTGTCACTGACTTGGATCCTTGCTTCAAGTGCAAGAACCTTTCTTTGAGCTCGTCACGAGCTGTGGAAGAAATGAAATGCTCAAAGAAGGCATCAGAAAATTTGTTCCAACTAATATCAGTGATACACGTCCTTGGAAAGAGGAGCCCATGAGGGACTTCCACCACCTTTTTGGGTGTGATTCCAAGACGGATACAGATAAGGTAACAACCATACTGGCTGGACATCTGATTTCAGCCATCAATTCTTATACCGTATCTTTCCATTCCTCGGTACGAATAGAGAACTCTGTCCCATGGTAAGCAGGAGGGGAGAGGGCTCGGAAGGTACTCAACCAGTTTGAATCTGAGGCTTGCTGCTACACCGGGGCCTGCTGGGATCTAAACACGTCTAAGATTGTTGTGAGAGTTTGTCCCAGTTCTGACTATTGAAATTGAGTAGGGACAGAAGGGGCGGGAGTGCCCACTACTGGCTCTGTGTGTGCCGGGATCTACGTATAAAGGTATAAACCTAATGTCAGGTTGGCTAATCGTAGGATACCAACTGGACATAATTAATGTGAATTACACATGGGCATACCGCTGCCTTCGCTATATCAGTTTGACCTCAAACTAACAAATCGAGCAGGGGTGGAACCATTGTTTAATGACTTCTTTAGTTCAGGATCGTTGCAAGTTGATACCATTTGTAAGACCCCCTCTTGGAACACAACACACGGCTGAGGGGAGTCTTATGACCAGAACATCCGCCTTGTGGTAGCGTCAACATATGGGTTGATCGGTACTACAAGATGCCTATTCTGCCAGCTCTCACAATATCATCCATGCCAACCCAACATAAATACATTAAATAGAAGTCAAAGCATTACAATAAGTAAATTTCCATATCGCAGTACATGAATGATAAGGAACTACATCGGTTCCTTTAATATCAGAGTACAACAAATTTGCTCGAAGGCTATAACAAAGTCTCTCAAAATCTCACACCTGAGTGACCAACGACAGCGAGGGTATCGTCGTATCAGGCCCTGTCTCCCTGGCCTAGCTGCCCCCTGCATGACCTGCTGCTGTTGTTCTATTCGCTAGGTGTCCTCCTAAAAGGTCGTCGTAGCAACCGTTAGTCATAAAATCTAAGTGGCTATCTCATCCTCTCACCCCAGCGGATCTTTAGACACCGGGCGGGAGAAAGAAAGAAAGGTACAATATATATATATATATATATAAACAGTAAGTACAAGCAGGTGGTATATCCCTATATATCAGAGTAATAACAACAATAGTGTATAACAAGTGATATCATCATTCTACACTAGCAATTCAGTAAAGGTATGTAATCATCTACAACATATAATTTAACAACAAAAATAGAACGTAACTTATAAAAATGCTCATACAGATTTATAAGTTAAGGATCGGCTTAACACAAGGTAACTCGTCATATAAAAGTTCTCATACAAATTTATATGATAAGGATCTTATGCGATGCAATACAATGCAATGATGATTTATGATGCACCCATGCAACTCACGCTCTCTATTTTGCAATGTCGACATAGTCCTTAGTTCCTACTTTTTGAGAAGCTAGCTAATCTCCCAAGCGTCATCTATCATGGCCAAACGGTGATAGTAGAGAGGGTGTCTCCACTACTAGGCGGGTATCCACACTACCAGGCTGAGTCCTCCGTACGCCTCAACTCTAAGAAAACAACAACAGAGCCTCTGCATACTACGGCTCAGAGGGGTCTCAGGTAGATGTGCACCAAGAACACAACCAAAGCTGACCTATCATCATGGCATGGAAGGAGCCACTAGGAGCGTATCACCAAAGGACCAAGATCAACCGTCCACTGGCACGGAAGGATCCTCGGGAATGAGCACCAAGGACCAAGCCCAACCGCCCAAGGCCTATATGTAGACTCCCGTCCGTGTGATGAATGGCGAGCCCGTAGACCTATCACACTATCCTTAACCCAGGATTATGACACCGTGTGTCAACACACACCGCATGCAATTTCACTTGGCCATGCCATCAAACATATAAGGGCTCCAACCGAGTCCCTTCTCATCATTACCAATCTAGTGCTCAAAAGCACTCAAGGACTCCACATTGAGTCCCTTATCATCATACCAATCTGGTGCTCAAAAGCACGTAAGGCCTACCTTAGCATGGGAGACTAATCCTATTAGTTGTCAATCCTGTCATATCTTCATTACCTGAGATAAGTGACTGACACATTGTAACGCCTCCATCCATCACATGGAATATAACAGAGGGTCTGTGTAACGCCCCCGGTGTTTCTATATTTTGTTTGACCATTGCATGGCGTTACGATAATGTATTGTCAGCTTTTGCCATCGTTAGAGCGTGTTCATATCTCTTTAGGTTCCTCTAGTGATCCATTAGGAGACTGTTTGCAAGATTCCCCAGCTAGCCGGATTCTATTTTGGTGACTCGGTTAGGCCTCTTAGGGAATGCTTGTGTTTTGGCTTCGGGCAGTGTTAGCCCAAGTTTTGATCGTCGGATGTTGTTTTCGACTTTACCGTTGTGTTTGTAGCTGTGGTGTTTAGCTACGGTGTGAGTTTTGTCGAAATCCGAGATCGTTCATTTTTCGCATCGTTTCGACATGCGTTTTGTTAGCCGGTAGTGGCTACCCGTTTTTTGTGCATGGCCTGGTGTGATCGAGCTTGGTAAGGCCGGTGCTTGTTTCAGGCTAAGTATGTTTAGCCTTTGTTTTCGTGTGGTGAGTATTTATATAGGTATATGTATGTATATATTCCTTGTGATAGTGTGTGTGCTGTGTGTGTATATATATGTATATATATATATGTATACATATATATATATATATGTATATAGTTCTGTATATATATATATATATATATATATATATATACATTAGGTGTTATATATTGTATATATATGTATTTATATTTTATTTTGTTCATATATCTATATATATATATATACATATACATAAATATATATGGTAGCTGGTAGCAGCAGAGGCTCGGGTTGGCTGCCCAGCCTTGCTCTTCTTTAGCAAGTGGATGTTAACATATATATATATATATATATATATATATATATATATATATATATATATATATATATGTTTGCTACTTAAGTGCTGGCTGAGTGTAGTAGAGGCAAGTGGCTCCCTTTCCCTTGCATACTCTGTTGTTTTAAAGCATGCTTAATTCTTTTTTTATTTTATTCCTTTTCATTAGCTAAATCAGCCATCTTGAGCTGCTTTGATTTTTTTTTCCTCTGTCTTTCTTTTTAATTATCTCGGCAAGTGTCAAGTTTAGCAGCTGGTGTTGGAGTTTTGGCCTAGGTTTAATGGTGTCTTAAGGCTAGGTTTGCTGCTAGGTCGGTTAAGGAGAGCAGCATGAGCCTTAGAATTAATTTTCCAAGACTCTGCTTGGCTGGCATTGAGAAGAGCTGGGACGGGTTTAGAAAATTTCTAAGTACCCAGGCGTTGAGTGAAGGCCATTCACTCAACGCCACGCCAGGTGTTTTTTTTTGCGGCTAAGGGCCCAGGCGTTGAATGAGGTCCACTCACTCAACGCTGTAGTTCTTTTTAGGCTAATGTTATAGCCTTGGGATGTTAGCTTCTTTAGGGCTGTTAGAAAAGTTTTACCTTCCTAAGGGGGATGTTTGGGGTGTTCGGCTAGTTTTTACATGCCGACTCGTGGGCTATGACCAAAGGGGGTGTTGTTGTTTGGACTCTGAGGGGTGAATTGTGTGTGCTAAGCTATGGCCACCACTAAGTTTGGACACTATGACAAACTTATTGTGTGTGTGGACCCTGAAGCTGCCACCGGTTGTGTTTTCACCCTTGAGTATTTTTGGGGTCTGGTTGTTGGTGTTGGACACTGTGGCCACCAACTCCAGCCCCTTATTTTTACACCTCGGTCATTTGCCCACAAACCTAGGACTGTTAGTTTCCTATTGTCTACTTTTGGTTTCTCCCTGCTTTTATTCTGATACTTAACTACTGTAGGTTGATTTCTTTCCAGAGCAGGTAGTTTTTGTGCTCACACTTGGTGTGATTTGCCTTTATTGCCCTTTAAGCAATAATTCTTTCTTTTTCCTGCTTTCTGTTGTTTAGTACTTTGTTGCCGGGTTGGAAAACCCTTCTTTATTTAAGTAATCTGACACTCCTTTCTTTTGTTTATTTCCTTGCTGAGGCATTTCTTTTCTTGAATGTCTCAGGTCCAGGTTGTAGCCAATTGAGTGGCTGATTTTCCATTTGCTGGGTCTTGCTGGTAGCCTCCAGGGTAGCAAAGTTGCAGATCACTCCCTTGTGAGGTAGTCATTTTTCTTTTCTGTATGGACATGCACACTCACCGGTGGGTTCGTGTCGGGTTGTCGACGCCCACTAGTGGCTTTCTTGTTTTGCTAAGTATGAATTTAGACTGCTGTTTTTTCCCTCTTGGGGTTATTTACTTGCTTCTGGGAAGGTTTTATGCTAGGTTGCATGTTAGGTATTTTAAAACCCTAAACTATCATATGTACCTCATGCATAACATATTTGCTAACTAAAGCGCTATTTTCTTAAAGCGTAAAACCTCTTTTAATATATATATATACTATACTCACCTTAGGTGTCATGCATTCTATAAGTGATCTCTAGTGGACCCTTATACTTATTTAGGGTGTCAAACTAACTGAATCAAAGTATTTTTCCACTGTAAGCATATATATTCTTAGCGTGGACTAGCTGATCCACTGTGCCGAGGGATACGGCCTTCAAACAAACTGGTTTTCTATTAAATTAAAACTTGTGATTTATGGTTTTGGTGTGTCGCCTGAGCATCGACAGTTATCCCCTGCTCGACGTCGCATCACAACGCGTGTTTTTCCCTTACTTTGATACTTCTTAACCTCGGGGAAAATGCGGGTCGTGACAGTTGGTATCAGAGGGAGGTTGTCTTGACAACTAGTCAGGCAACCTGTCCTTTTGATTGCATTAGATGTTTAGCTTCATAAGCATACACTCATCGATATGTCATCAGCACGTCTTGGACAAAGCACGAACACTACACTCATAAGCATAAAGAAGTATACGGGGCATATTATGTAGTATGGGATGCATAATATGTATTCGTATATGGATCCACCATAGGAGGAAACATGTGAGCGTTATGTAGTATGGGATGCATAACCTCACCACATGAATGCGGCTAGCACGTTTTTCTTTTTCGTTGCATGGGAATGTTATGTAGTATGGGATGCATAACATTTTCATGTGTATGCCGCCCATGACATGCATTAAGGCCTTTTTAGAATGCATAACACGGCATGCATAACATAACATTTCATGAGCACAACGTGCCAGGCTAAAGATTTGCATGATGATATATGTACACACATGGTTTTGAGTCAAAACGAATATAAAAGCATGCATTCATGATGTAGGCACATGAGTTAGTATGATGGTAGTGAGCCATCTTAGGATAAGCATGACATCATCATTATAAAACAAATCCCAGAGCAAGATTTGCAGTTACAATTCATATTTAAGTATGCTTGTCTGTACCGGGTAGGCTTGTTTTAATAGTTGGGATGGGTTTTAATTAGGGTTGGTGCGATTATAGGATGGCGAAGCGTCCTGCGACGCGATCGACTCCCCAATCTGCGGGTGAGTCTTCAGGATCCCAGAGCGAGGCCCTGATTGAGAGCTTGCGGCTAAGTAATGAAGCCTTGATAAGACAGAAGGTGGACATGCAGAGCCAGATCCAGTCATTGGTAGCAGTAGTGGCAGGGCAGGCTCAGAGAGCTCAGGACCCCGTAGGGGGTGTGGCTGTTCCTCCTGCTCCTCTTATGCCTCTAGTTATAGTTCCCCGGAGATGGCCTTCATATCTCAGTTTTAGCGACTTAGGCCCCCTACTTATGACGGGCAGGCGGATTTCATGATTTTGGATGACTGGCTGATTTCTATGGAGGAGATGTTCACCTATTCCGGGATTACGGATGATCAGAAAGTAATGCTCGCTGCCTACCAGCTCAAGGGATTGGCAAAGAGTTGGTGGCTGAGGGAGAAGGAAAGTATGGTGGCAGGATGCACCTGGGAGTCATTTAAGGAGATGCTATTAGGTAAATTTCTGCCC
This sequence comes from Platanthera zijinensis, assembly GCA_039513925.1. NCBI lineage: Eukaryota > Viridiplantae > Streptophyta > Magnoliopsida > Asparagales > Orchidaceae > Platanthera > Platanthera zijinensis. Next base: position 111,773,351 of record CM077095.1, on the reverse strand, counting down.
TCAGTCGAGCGGGACCGGTTGATGAATGACTTCCTGCATTTGAAGCAAAGGAAACTCACGGTTAGTGAGTATGAGATTGAGTTTAGCAAACTGAGTCGGTTTGCTCCTGAACTTGTGAGTGTTGAAGCAGGCCGGGTTAAGCAGTTTCTTGGTGGGTTAAGAAGCGACGTTCAGTAGTTAGCAAATGCCTACGGAGCAGTCAGTTATGCCGGAGTTGTGGAAGCTTCTTTGAAAGTTGAGGCCATTGAGAATGCTAAGAACAGAGGCCAGCAGGCGAGGAAAGACAAGCGGAAGTATGTTGGGGGGGAAGGCCCCAAGGAACCTGATGCAGTTTCAAGGAAGAAGATCAAGGGGACGTGTAGCTTCTGCGGCCGGCCAGGCCACCCCCTGGAGAAGTGCTTCAATAGATTGACAGCGCAGAAGAAAGAACAAGTCCATGCTATCCAGGGTGCTCCCAGAGGGGATGTGGTGTGTTCCTTGTGTGGAAGGAAGGGGCATGATGTGGCCCGTTGTTGGTCAAAAGATAAGGTTTGCTTCCAATGTGGGCAGAAGGGCCATCTCAAGTCGAGGTGCCCTCAGACGCAGACCGTTCATCACGTGGTTCCTTTGCAAGCATTGCCGCCATCCCCGCACGTGGATAAAGGCAAGGGGAAGCTGAATTTTATCTCTTCAGAGGAAGCGTTGACCTCGACCCAGGTCATTTAGGGTTAGCTTTCTTCCTAACTTGAATTTTCTACCTCTTGTGTAGTTTAGCTTTTGTTTTCCCTTAGTTGTGTGGATTGCTATATAGGGGGATTTAAGGTAAATAACCGTTGGGCACGCGTTCTTTTCGATTCTGGCGCCACCCACTCTTTTGTTGCTAGGGCTTTCGTGGAGCGATTCCAGTTGGGCCTAGATCGTATTGGTGGAGCTTTCTGCGTCAAGTTTCCTTCGGGCGACTCTGTGATTTTAGACTTGGGTATTCAGGGCTGCCCAATCTTGTTGGGAGACTTTCTAGCTAAGGACGATCTGATAGTGATTTATCTAGAGGACTTTGATGTCATCCTAGGTATGGATTGGTTTCCATATATGATGTGGTTATCCAGTGTAAGGGTAAGCGCTTGGATTTCATGAAGGACGGCGGTCAGCCCGGGAGCGTTTTTGTCGACCCTGTCCAGGAGTCTCCGATTGTTTCTGCGGTACGTGCTTGCAATTTTCTTGTTCCGAGCTATTTTACATGTTTGGTCTCTCTAGTAGGGGCAGATGTTAGTGTGCCGCGGTTGGAAGAGATTCCTGTTGTTTGTGATTTCCCCGATGTTTTTCCTGCTGATCTTCCCGGACTTCCACCCGATAGAGATGTTGAGTTCGTTATAGATTTGGAGCCGGGTATGCATCCTATAACTAAGGCGCCATACCGCATGGCCCCGCGAGATCTTGAGGAGTTGCGGATCCAGCTAGATGAGATGTTGGCAAAGGGTTTTATCAGGCCGAGTTCGTCGCCTTGGGGTGCGCCTGTGTTGTTTGTAAAGAAGAAAGATGGGTCGATGAGGCTATGCATCGACTACAGAGAGCTGAACAAGGTTTTAATTAAGAACAGGTACCCATTGCCTCGGATTGATGATTTGTTTGACCAGCTGAGTGGTAGTGCTGTGTTTTCAAAGATAGACCTTCGTTCGGGCTATCACTAGTTGAGGATTCAGGAGTCTGATATTCCACGGACGGCGTTCCGTTCTTGTCATGGACACTTTGAGTTCTTGGTCATGTCTTTTGGTTTGACTAATGCACCTTCAGCCTTCATGGATTTGATGAACCGCGTGTTCAAGGAGTACTTAGACAAGTTCGTGATTGTCTTTATTGATGATGTTTTGGTGCACTCCTGGAATGCGGAAGAGCATGATCGACATTTGCATTTAGTCTTGGCGACGTTGAGAGACCATAAGATTTACGCCAAGTTAAGCAAATGTGAATTTTGGCTGCCTCAGGTATCTTTCCTCAGCCATGTGGTTACCAAGGAGGGGATCTCAGTAGACTCAGAGAAGATCGCTGCAGTTATGGAGTGGGCAAGACCTGTTACTCCTCGTGAGATCAGAAGCTTCTTAGGTTTGGCAGGTTATTATAGAAGATTTGTTAAGGCATTCTCCACTCTGTCTGCGCCTTTGACTCGGTTGACCCAAAATAATGTAGCCTTTGTATGGGATGACAAGTGTGAAGAGGCTTTTGAGGAGCTAAAGAGGAGGCTATGTTCAGCCCCTATTCTATCTTTTCCTACTGAAGGTATTGAATATGAGGTATATATGGATGCTTCCCATATCGGGCTTGGATGCGTGCTGATGCAAGGCGGGAAGGTGATTGCGTACGGGTCGAGACAGCTAAAGACTCATGAGAAGAATTACCCTACGCACGACCTGGAGTTTGTTGCTGTGATCTATGCTTTGAAGTTGTGGAGGCATTTTCTATATGGTGTGCAGTGCAGAATTTTTACTGATCACAAGAGCATAAAGTATGTCTTCACGCAGAAGGAGTTGAACCTGCGTCAACGGCGATGGTTAGAGTACGTGACCGACTATGATGTTGAGATTCAGTATAATCCGGGCAAGGCCAATGTGGTGGCCGACGCCTTGAGTTGGAAATCAGGAAAGATCTTTGGTCTCACAGCTGAGTCATTGGTAGAGGAGTTTCTGTTGATGGACATTTCTGTGGGTAGCTGTTATGGGCAGAGTAGTCTGGCAGTGGCAGAGCCTTCATGGATCGCGCTCACGAGATTACATCAGAAAGATGATCCTGACCTTCTGCGGTTGTATGTTCGAGCTGAGAAAGGAGAGCTGCCAGATTTTTCTATAGATGATTCAGGTACCTTGAAGTACCGTGGCAGGTTTTGCATTCCTGCTGTTGGCGATATTAGGGTTATGGTGTGTAGGGAAGCCCATGGGTGTAGCATTGCCTACCACCCAGGATCCACCAAGATGTACCGCGACCTGAAGAAGATTGCCTGGTGGTATGGGATGAAGGGAGACATAGCCAGATTTGTTTCTGAGTGCAACACTTGCAAGCAAGTAAAGGCTGATCATGGAAGACCAGGTGGCAAGCTGACTCCCTTGGAGATTCCTACTTGGAAGTGGGAAAGCATCTCGATGGATTTCATTACAGGCTTACCAAGGTCTCCGAGGGGGCATGATTCAGTATGGGTGATCGTGGACAAACTGACGAAGTGTGCCCACTTCGTGCCATTCAAGATTGATTACCCGATGAGAAAGATAGCTGAGTTGTATGTGGAAGAGGTTATCAGATTGCATGGCGTCCCCGTGAGCATCATATCAGATCGGGACTCCAGGTTCACGTCTCGGTTTTCGAAGAGTCTTCAGCAAGGATTGGGGACAGATTTGAGGTATTCCACTACTTACCACCCGCAGACCAATGGCCAAACAGAGCGAGTAAATCAGATTGTGGAAGACATGATTCGATGCTATATTCTGGAGCATGGTGGGGCGTGGGATGAGCGTTTGCGGCTTATGGAGTATGCATATAACAATAGCTATCAAGAAAGCTTGCAAATGGCGCCGTTTGAGGCTTTGTATGGGAGGCACTGCAGGACTCCCTTGTTTTGGGCTGAGGTTGGCGAGAGACCGTTGTTGGGTCAAGAAGCACTCGAGGAGATGGAAACTTCGATGAAGCTTATTCGGGAAAAGCTTCGATTAGCCCAGGAGAGGTATGAAAAGAACGCCAACCGGCGTAGGTCATATTTGGAATTTGTTGTGGGGGACCAGGTGTTCTTAAAGTTTTCTCCGATGACTGGGATCAAGAGATTTGGAAAGGATCGAAAGTTGGACCCGAGATATGTGGGGCCATTCAGGGTTGTTGAGCGGATCGGTGTGGCAGCTTATAGGCTGGAGTTGCCCGCAAATTTTCCTGGCGTACATGATGTTTTTCACGTCAGTCAGCTGCGGAAGTGTGTGCATAGTGACAGGCAGGTTTTGGATTCTATGCCTCTGTTAGAGCCGAACATTTCTTATGTGGAAGTGCCTGTCCGCATTTTGGATGCTCGGGATCGCGTGTTGCGGAAGAAAACAATTCCTATGGTGAAAATTTTGTGAATGAACCATGATGTAGAAAGCGCGACTTGGGAGCTAGAGTCGGCAATGAGGGAGGCTTACCCTCACCTTTTCCCCTGACTTGTGCCTGGTATGTTGCACTTTTTTATGGCTTTGATTAGCTCGTTCTTTTTCCCTTTTGATTAGAAGGGTTGTGTGTAAAGTTTCGGGACGAAACTTTCTTTTAAGGGGAGTGACTGTAACGCCCCTGGTGTTTCTGTATTTTGTTTGACCATTGCATAGCGTTACGATGACGTGTTGTCAGCTTTTGCCATCGTTAGAGCGTGGTCATAGCTCTTTAGGTTCCTCTAGTGATCCATTAGGATCCTGTTTACAAGATTCCCCAGCTAGCCGGAGTCTGTTTTGGTGACTCGGATGGGCCTCTTAGGGAATGCTTGTGTTTTGGCTTCGGGCAGTGTTAGCCCAAGTTTTGATCGTCGGATGTTGTTTTCGACTTCGTCATTGTGTTTGTAGCTGTGGTGTTTAGCTACGGTACGAGTTTTGTCGAAATCCGAGATCGTTCATTTTTCGCGTCGTTCCGACATGCGTTTGGTTAGCCGGTAGTGGCTACCCGTTTGTTGTGCATGGCCTGGTATGATCGAGCTTGGTAAGGCTGGTGCTTGTTTCAGGCTAAGTATGTTTAGCCTTTGTTTTCGTGTGGTGAGTATTTATATAGGTATATGTATGTATATATTCCTTGTGATAGTGTGTGTGTGTTGTGTGTGTATATATATATATATATATATATATATATATGTATACATATATATATATATATATGTATACATATATATATATATATATGTATACATATATATATATATATATGTATACATATATATATATATATATATATATATATATATATATATATATATGTGTATATAGTTCTGTATATATATATATAAATATATATATATATATATACATTAGGTGTTATATATTGTATATATATGTATTTATATTTTATTCTGTTCATATATATATATATAAATATATATGGTAGCTGGTAGCAGCAGAGGCTCGGGTTGGCTGCACAACCTTGCTCTTCTTTAGCAAGTGGCTGTTAACATATATATATATATATTATATATTATATATATATGTTTGCTACTTAAGTGCTGGCTGAGTGTAGTAGAGGCAAGTGGCTCCCTTGCCCTTGCATACTCTGTTGTTTTAAAGCTTGCTTAATTCATTTTTTATTTTATTCCTGTTCATTAGCTAAATCAGCCATCTTGAGCTGCTTTGATTTTTTTTCCTTTGTCTTTCTTTTTAATTATCTCGGAAAGTGTCAAGTTTTGCAGCTGGTGTTGGAGTTTTGGCCTAGGTTTAATGGTGTCTTTAGGCTAGGTTTGTTGTTAGGTCGGTTAAGGAGAGCAGCATGAGCATTGGAATTAATTTTCCAAGGCTCTGCTTGGTTGGCGTTGAGAAGAGCTGGGACGGGTTTAGAAAATTTCTAAGTACCCAGGCGTTGAGTGAAGGCCATTCACTCAACGCCAGGTTTTTTTTTGCGGCTAAGGGCCCAGGCGTTGAATGAGGTCCACTCACTAAACGTCATAGTTCTTTTTAGGCTAATGTTATAGCCTTGGGATGTGAGCTTCTTTAGGGCTGTTAGAAAAGTTTTACCTTCCTAAGGGGAATGTTGGGGGTGTTCGGCTAGTTTTTGCATGCCGACTCGTGGGCTATGACCAGAGGGGGTGTTGTTGTTTGGACTCTGAGGGGTGAATTGTGTGTGCTAAGCTGTGGCCACCAATAAGTTTGGACACTGTGGCCAACTTGTTGGGTGTGTGGGCCCTGAAGCTGCCACCAGTTGTGTTTTCACCCTTGAGTATTTTTGGGGTCTGGTTGTTGGTGTTGGACACTGTGGCCACCCACTCCAGCCCCTTATTTTTACACCCCGGTCATTTGCCCACAAACCTAGGACTGTTAGTTTCCTATTGTCTACTTTTGGTTTCTCCCTGCTTTTATTCTGATACTTTACTACTGGAGGTTAATTTCTTTCCAGAGCAGGTAGTTTTTGTGCTCACACTTGGTGTGATTTTCCTTTATTGCCCTTTAAGCAATAATTCTTTCTTTTTCCTGCTTTCTATTGTTTAGTACTTTATTGCCGGGTTGGAAAACCCTTCTTTATTTAAGTAATCTGACACTCCTTTCTTTTGTTTATTTCCTTGCTGAGGCATTTCTTTTCTTGAATGTCTCAGGTCCAAGTTGTAGCCGATTGAGCGGCTGATTTTCCATTTGTTGGGTCTTGCTGGAAGCCTCCAGGGTAGCAGAGTTGCAGATCACTCCCTTGTGAGGTAGTCATTTTTTTTTCTGTATGGACATGCACACTCACCTGTGGGTTCGTGTCGGGTTGTCGATGCCCACTGGTGGCTTTCTTGTTTTGCTAAGTATGAATTTAGACTGCTGTTTTTTCCCTGTTGGGGTTATTTACTTGCTTCTGGGAAGGTTTTATGCTAGGTTGCATGTTAGGTATTTTAAAACCCTAAACTATCATATGTACCTCATGCATAACATATTTGCTAACTAAAACGCTATTTTCTGAAAGCGTAAAACCTCTTTTAATATATATATACTATACTCACCTTAGGTGTCGTGCATTCTATAAGTGGTCTCTGGTGGACCCTTATACTCATTTAGGGTTTCAAACTAACTGAATCAAAGTATTTTTTCGTTGTAAGCATATATATTTTCTTAGCGTGGACTAGCTGATCCACTGTGCCGAGGGATACGGCCTTCAAACAAACTTGTTTTCTATTAAATTAAAACTTGTGATTTATGGTTTTGGTGTGTCGCATGAGCGTCAGCAGTTATCCCCTGCTCGACATGGCATCACAACACGTGTTTTTCCCTTACTCTGATACTTCTTAACCTCGGGGAAAATGCGGGTCGTGACAGTCTGGCCGGGGCCCCACGCCATATTTCACAGATAAACGGAGGAATCATGAATGAATATCAAAATTACTTTCTACTCGCATTATAACTCAGAGCATTCTAGCGTAAGTATATAACTTGCAAGAACTCATCCAATGAATGTCCACTAAATATATAAATAACACATTTATATATAACACCAGGAATGTATACAAGTACACAAACGCTCACGGCCTTAAGGCCTTACATGTTGCTCTTTACAAGATGTGGTTTCATACATCGGCACGCAGGCCGGCCACACATGAAATCCAATTCTTCATACATCCTTCAAGGGCCTACAAGTAGCAGCAATTAGGGCTTCAGCCCGCTCAATCCAATTCAGCACTAGTAAGGGCAGCACCTACATATGGACGTCCACCCAAAGGGTGATAAACAAAGCAGGTCAGCATTCAGCTGACCAATTATAATGACCCTACCCCTTTCCTGGGGCAGTGGTTCCTTCCCTACATGCATTGCAATCACAACATATATATCACAACAAGTGCACTCACACACAACATCATCACAAACATCGACCTTCCTTCCAGATGCTCTGTGTACTCAGGGCACGCTTATGGTGTACCGAATCATCCTTGGTCCCACCACCAATTAGAGGTTATTAGCTTGTTGGTCGGGCACAAGTCTACTACAACACGTATGCTGGAGACATCCACGCCCATCCCACTCAGAGGTGTTCACCTCACGGTCACCATTGAGCACTCTAGGTCAACCTACCCCCCATTTGCATTGCCACCAATCGACCGCTCACAACGCAGGTACACAGTACCTCTAAATCAACCTACCACCGTAGTGTAACAAGCCGGGAAGGCCCGCAACCCCCCATTTACATTGCTACCAATCGATCTCTCCCAACACAGGTACACAGTGCTCCTTTCCAGTTCAGCACACATCTCATACAGAGTGTACAATTCCAATGCCACAAAGGCTCCACAACCACAAAGAATGGCTCTCACGGCCACATCGCATACAGCTCATGCAGAGCATACAACACAAGATGCTCACACAAAGCTTCCGCGGTATTTTCCTGGGCATAAACCCCAAGTACTTCCTGCTACTCACAATTCACAGGCACCCTCACAAACTCCAATTACTCATTTCATATACGGAGTATTCTCCGGTTCGCAATATAAACATCACCAATCCAGACTAACCATCCGGATGGGCTTCACACAGTATGCCTATTCCGTACTACTCATTTTCGGATCTAGATGCAGACTCAATCGTGGATATCAACTAACAACCCGCTGGAATCACTAACGCTTTCCACCTCTTGGTGGAGGATTCCATGCACATGCATAAAGGAGGACTTCACTTGTCCAAGAAGGAGATCATTACCCTTGACAATCGCTTTGGAGCCATGGAAATCTAGCCAGATGGAAATCACCGTAACGACCTTTCCTCCACAAATCTGAACTCGGCTCTCGATTACAAACGTTGAAGCTCCTCTGGCAGCTGGATTTCTTCTCCTTCTTCCTTCCTTGCTCTCCCTCTCTCTATCTCTTTTAGAAAGAGAATTGCCAAAATAGATGAGAGTTTATCTTCAACCCTCGGTCTTATAACATCAGGAAGCAGCTTAGACCAATGGATCCCAGATGAAGGAAATGAATGGCCATGATCCGCCCCTGAATAACTTTTCCTGGGCTGACATGGCTTGTGAATGCCCGTGTCACAGGCTGTGTACTTTAAGTGGCAAAAGAACCAACTCAAACTAGACTAGGACACGACTATGGGACATGCCCGTGTCCAAGGCCGTGTGCCAGACACGACTTCGGACACGCCCGTGTCCAACCCGTGTTCAGTTTTTTACATAGCCTGGCCACAACCCTAGAAGGACATAGCCAAGGCACATGCCCGTGTCACAGGTCGTGTGCCCGACCGACACGCTTCTCGAAGACCATCGACTGCATTTCGTCGAGTACGCGAGACACATAAAGAAGGACATGGCTTGGGACACGCCCGTGTCCCAGGCCGTGTGCCTCACTCGAGACACTCGAGACCAAAAATCACACTCGAGCAAATAGAGCAGAACACACCCTGGGACACACCCGTGTCCCAGGCCGTGTTGCTCAGCCTAAACTCAAATTTGGGATTTGGGGTGTTACAACCCTCCCCTCCTTACAAAAATTTCGTCCCGAAATTTAGCGCAACTGTAGACACCAACACAACCACTCGTTTGTTGTAATTTTACCAAAAATGATCCGGGTTTAGAGCTCTGAGGCCGCAGCTTGTCTCGTCCCATGGAATTGCACAAACAAAGTCTTTACAAACAGACATACAATGGGTACTTTATTACATCACTACAATAGTAAAGTACACTCTTTACTTTATTTTTGCTAGTCCGCATCCTTCATAATCCGCTTTACGGCCTCCTGTAATTCCAGATTATACACGTGAGGCTGCTGTACTTCACGATTTGAGCTTTGCGGCTCCTGCAATTCGAGAGTGTACATTCGAGGCTGCGCCCAGGATGTAGATGAATCTGCTACTGCCTTGCCCTTTTCCTCGTAGGACGCACCGGTCTTTTTCTCGCCCTTTAAAGGGCCACTCTAACAATTGCGGGCGACATGTCCCTGCTTCCCACAATTAAAACATGTACCTGTCTTCACACATCCTTGTCCATATGTTGCTCCTGAAGCAACATCTGAAGGAGTTTGTTCAGCGGGCCTGAACCTCTTCTTATCTCGTTTCCTCAATTTTGATTGTTCCGACTGTGACTTTGAACTCTGGCTTTTCCACCGCCAAGTTCTTCTTTTCCTGCACCCGTTTCAAATTCTTCTCCAACGCACAAGCTGTATCTACTAACACTTGGAAGCCTTTGTTCACCGAACTCGAGAGCGCCAACCTCAGCTCATCACGAAGTCCCTAATAGAACCTATTTTTCTTTCGCTCTTCTTCCACAAAAGTAGACCCTGCATAGCGCCCTAGCCTGGTAAACTCATGCAGGTAATTATCAATCATACTCTCACCCTGCACCAGACGTTGGAACTCATTCTCCATTGCAATTCGTCGTGATACTGACAAATACTTTGCCCAAAATAATCGTGAGAATTCCTCTATCGATATCTCTCCTAGGCCTCTGCCTGCCAATTGGTGCAATTCAACTTCATCCCACCAAAGCCTCGTCTCTCCTTCTAGCAGGAAAGTGGCTAGCGTAACTTTCTGCCCCTCATCAGTCCTGATCGCTGTCAGGATCCTCTTCACACTTGCGAGCCAATCCTCAGCCTGTGTTGGGGAACCCGCCCCATCGAATGTAGATGGATGAAACTCCATAAACTGCTTCAATTGCTAATCAGCTGCTTGCTCGTTAATCAGAGCCTCAACATGCTCTTGCCTCGCACCAACCCGTACTGGCTCCACTGCAGGCCTTGCCTGCCCAATAGGCTATGCATGAAACATGGAAAATAGTGCCTCCGTAACTAAGCGTATGGTTTCTGTTGAAGGAGGAGGTATGAGCACCTCAGTTGGTGTCGCACTCTCATCAGAGCGCTGGGGTTTAGACTGCCAAGCTCAACTCCTCATCACCTATACGTGAACAAGGCATCATTAACGTCCAATCCAAAATGGCAACCATGCCTAGTATACACGCTCTCATTCCTAGTGGACATTATTGAGTTCAATTATGTTATCCCTACCAACCCTAACCTCTGATACCACTTTGTAATGCCTCCATCCGTCATATGGAATATAACAGAGGGTCCGACCGGGGCCCCACGCCATATTTCACAGACAAACGGCGGAATCACGAATGAATATCAAAATTACTTTCTACTCACATCTTAACTCAGAGCATTCTAGCGGAAGTTTATAACTTACAAGAACTCATCCAATGAATGTCCACTAAATATATAAATAACACATTTATATATAACACCAGGAATGTATACAAGTACACAAATGCTCACGGCCTTAAGGCCTTACATGTTGCTCTTTACAAGATGTGGTTTCATACATCGACACGCAAGCCGGCCACACATGAAATCCAATTATCCACACGGCCTTCAAGGTCCTACAAGAAGCAGCAGCAAGGGCTTTAGCCCGCTCAATCCAATTCAGCACCAGCAAGGGCAGCACCTATATATGGACGTCCACCCCAAGGGTGATAAACAAAGAAACAGTCGGCATTCAGCTGACCAATTATAAAGACCCTATCCCTTACCCGGGGTAATGGTTCCTTCCCTACATGCATTGTAATCACAACATATATATCACAACAAGTGCACTCACGCACAACATCATCACAAACACCAGCCTTCATGCCAGACGCTCTGTGAACTCAGGGCACGCTTACGATGTACCGAATCATCCTTGGTCCCACCATCGATTAGAGGTTATTAGCTTATTTTCCAGGCACTAGTGTACTACAACACGCATGCTGGAGACATCCTCGCCCATCCCACTCAGAGGTATTCACCTCACGATAACCATTGAGCACTCTAGATCGACCTACTCCCATAGTGTAACAAGCCGAGAAGGCCCGTAGCCCCCCATTTGCATTGCCACCAATCGACTGCTCACAACGCAGGTACACAGTACCTCTAGATCGACCTACCACCGTAGTGTAACAAGCCAGGAAGGCCCGTAACCCTCCATTTGCATTGCTACTAATCGATCTCTCCAAACATAGGTACACAATGCTGCTTTCCAGTTCAACACATAGCTCACGCAGAGTGTACAATTCCAATGCCACAAAGGCTCTACAACCATAAAGAATGTCTCTCACGGCCACATCGCATACAGCTCATGCAGAGTATACAACACAAGAAGCTCACATAAACCTTTTCGGGTATTTTCCTGGGCATAAACCCCCAGTACTTCCTACTACTCACAATTCACAGGCACCCTCTCAAACTCCAATTACTCATTTCATACACGGAGTCTTCTCCGGTTCGCAATATAAACATCACCAATCCAGATTAACTGTCCGGATGGGCTTCACATAGAATGCCTATTCCTTACTACTCATTTCCGGATCTGGATGTAGACTCAATCGGGGGTATCAAATATCAACCCGCTGGAATCACTTATGCTTTCCACCTCTTGGTGGAGGATTCCATGCACATGCATAAAGGAGGACTTCACTTGTCGAAGAAGGAGATCGTTACCCTTGACGATCGCTTTTGAGCCATGGAAATCTAGCCGAATGGAAATCACCGCAACGACCTTGCCTCCACAAATCTTAACTCGGCTCTTGATTACGAACACTGAAGCTCCTTTGGCAGCCAGATTTCTTCTCCTTCTTCCTTCCTTGCTCTACCCCCTCTCTATCTATTTTAGAAAGAGAATGGCCAAAATAGATGAGAGTTTATCTTCAACTCTCATTCTTATAACAGCAGGAAGGAGCTTGGACCAATGGATCCCAGATGAAGGAAATGAACGGCCACGATCTGCCCTGAAATAACTTTTCCTAGGTTAACACGGCTTGTGGTACGCCCGTGTCACAGGCCGTGTACCTTAAGCGACAAAGGAACCGACTCAAATAAGACCAGGACATGGCTATGGGATACCCCTGTGTCCCAGGTTGTGTGCAAGACACGGCTTCGGGCATGCCCGTGTCCAACCCGTGTTCAGCTGTTTACACAGCCTGGCCACAAACCGAGAAAAACATGGCCAAAGCACACGCCCGTGTTGCAGGCCGTGTGCCCGACCGACACGCCTATCGAAGATCGTTGACTGTATTTCATCGAGTACGCGAGATAACACAGAGAAGCGCATGGCTTGGGATACGCCTGTGTCTCAGGCCGTGTGCCTCACTCGAGACACTCGTGACCAAAAATCACACTCGAGCAAATATAGCAGGACACGCTCTGGGACACGCCTTTGTCCCAGGCCGTGTTGCCCATCCTGAACTCCGATTTGGGATTTGGGGTGTTACACACATCACATGGCCACCGACATTTTCTCATCTAACTCTTCTTTTACAATTTAGAATGCACCTGCATATCAAATCATACATCTTTCACCAAATTATATTTCATTAAACACTTAAGCTTCAACATGATCAACATAACCTTGCAAGGAATACATCACACATTCTCCCAATAATTATAAATCACAACATAGATATAGGCTACACATTCACGCATCATGCATCACAAATTCTTCCAAAACTCATAACATCCATCATATTGATATCAAGTGCATCTTCACCGGATTTCATGAATACATTAATTGTACAATAAGGTTCATCCAAAACCATTAGCTTATCATGGTTACATATAATAAATTCACCCAATCCAAAATATCATTTGGCTACGATCTTCCTATTGAACCCAAACATCCCAATGCACGGCTAACATAACTTACATGGGTAGAAAGCCTATTTCAGCCTTATATTAGTTTAGACAAATCACAACCTACACATAATACATTACAACACAGCCACTTTGACTGAACATTTCTGGGGATACCAAACTCCCCCAACAATGAACAACCATCCGTTGGAAAGGTCTTTCCGAGGGCTACAACTTATGTGTTCAAATCAAGACCTAAAAGTGCTCGGATCATGGCTTAAATTGAGCATGAAGCCTGTTGCGTACAAAAAACAGACTTCATCATGCATCTTAAGGTCAAATGAATGACATCGGTTCACGTTCTTCCTCTAACCATTCATATAAGGTTACATTCAGCTCTTACTCCTCCCTTATTCACCGTCAATAGACCACTATTCTTCATGAAACCAAGTCCATCATCTTCATATTGTAGAGAGGAAAGGTTGAAGACAACAAAATCTTAGGACAAAGGTCCTAGCGTGGTCTCTTCCTAGGAGATCTTCATTTTGCACCAAAGTCAAGCTCTCTTAAGCCGACATCTCTCCAATTTCATAACTAAGGATCTAGTAATACGGGAGAGGGTAGGAAGCTCACATCATTTCTAGTCATAGATCTCGTTCTTCTTCTTGGCAACATGATTAGTTTCCTCGTCAGTATCGTTCTCCTCCTCTGAGAGAAAGTTCGCCCGTAAAACTTGTCTCATGCGATGAAGTTTGGCACCGATAAAAGAAGACTGGAGGCTAATACTTGGACAATATATATAAAGGAGCGGCTATTTAAAGCTAGGGTTTTTCTGAATCAAGGGCTACCATCGTGCGGTACCTCCATAAAATTACTTCTCTTTTAAACCACCGCCCAAACTGAACGCTCGGGTGCTGCCACCTGTACTGCTACCGTCGTGCGGTATTTCTCTACAGCCATGCGGTATCTCACCAAGCAACATACTAAATAATTTAGCGGGGCTATCGACGACGGTATCACTAACGTCGGGCGTTTGATCATAGAGTGATACGTCGATAACTTAGTACCGCCGTGCGGTATCCCGCTACTGTCGTACGGTAGTACTCGATTATCGTTGAGTCCACTCGATTCTCTTGACTCCTCTTGACATTCGTTGTATATACTTGACGATCGCTACTGTCGCACGGTAGCGTCCAGACACTGAGTGTCGAGTCGACACTTCCCCCGGCTCAGGTGCAATCCTGTCCACCAGTGCACCCGAAGCCCAAGTCAACTCACCTGACTTGAAAATGTGCACGAGGGTTCTATAACGAATCGGGATGTTACATTGTTAATACCCAAATATTAGCCACGAATAGCAAAACATCGCGGAAAATATTAAGTATTAGTCATGTCACCTCTCTGTTTTTATTGAACCAGCGCCATATCCCGCTTATTTTCTATTTGCCCATTCCAAATTCAGTGAGTACCTTCATTTATCCCCTCCTCCTCCAGCAATTAGGGCATGAGCCACACGATGCTCTGAGAGGAGGATGAGCAGAGCAGTAGGAGGCAGTTTGATTACACAGGTATTCTTCGTATTGACTCTTCTCCTCCAGGCTCCAGGTATTCTTTGCATTGGGATTCCTCTTTGTCTATTTCAATCTTTTGATTTTCCACTGATGCCACAACACCGAAGGCCCCTCACCCTCTACTCCAATGCACTAAACATCTCTTACTTCCTTCTTAAATCTCAGATTTTCTTGTTCACTACCTATAATTGTTGGATCATGAGGTGCCCTTAGAGGGGGTGAATAAGGGCAAATAAACTTTTATAATTTACTTATTTACCTAACAAAATATTAATGGAAATAAAGCAAACTTTTTATACAATCAGAAACACATAACAAATACTTACAAATTTATAAGAGAATTAAAATGAACTTTTATTTCATAAGTAGTGAAAACATGAACAAGAGATTTCAATGAAGCTTGAAATCAATGTTAAGATGAATAATCTTTTTTTTTCGAAATTCATCGGTCCTTCTCCTAAGGACCGGAGGCTAATGCCTATCTCTACCTAGATACAACTCTTAGACTTCCCCTATATCTCTCCACGACCTAGTCCCAGCACACAAGGCGACGATTTTCCCCTAAACCACACAAGGGCCTAGTTGCCACTTACAAGGCGGCGAATTTTCTACCGTTTACAAAATGGATGAAAAGAATAAGATATCTCAAATGAAAACTCTCTCTGGTCTTGTGCGCAAAAGAAGTCGATAAATTCTTGCAAAGATCATCGGAGATGAAAAGCACGAACGATCCCTTCTTTGCTCTTGAACTTATTTGGGCACTAAGAAGTTTTTATGGTTCCATGGAGTTATCGGGTTTGGGATGCACGAGATGAATGATCCTGGATATATGTAACATCAATTTTCCGAAATCGATCCCTTATATAGTTTTTACACTATCACTCGGTGATAGGTAGGTATCGCCTGCGATATCTCCGTTTGCTGTCATGTGTCCCACTATGCAATAACCGTGTCGGGAAGATGGAGAACGTGTTTGGTCGTGGGCTTATAGCGCCGCAATAGATGGATATCACTTGACAATATCGGCAGGTTATGTGCTTTATGCCTACACCGTTTAGAACATGGCCTACGTCATGGCTGACGTCATCAGGCTATCGCCTACGATAAGCAGATACTGCCAGTGATATCTCTACTTCGTGAATTTTTTGTGCGTCACCAACCCAAATTTATCAGAGTATTATACATGTGATATCTGCACACCATAAACACACAATGATTAAATACATTCGAGATTTGTTATTTTCATATCAAGGAGTGCGGAGCGCATGCTCCAACAATCTCCCCCTTTTGATAATAACAAATCCTCTTAGAAAGAAATAAGTTTCGACTTATAGCAATGTTTATATAATATGATAAGCAAAATAAGAACATAAAGGTGCACAGACTCCCCCTAAATAGACGCTCCCCCGAAATCTTAAACATTAGTATTAGTAAACATTACTTGTAGTTTTCAATAGTTTTATACTTCCCTTATACAATAGATTTCTTTCGGTATTAGCAAAAGAAGGTGTATTCAGTGAATTGGAAAGGAATAGAGAGCAAAAATATGATGAGAGCTTAGATCATGTTGCAGTTGTGGAAGCATAAAAGATAAACCGACACAGAAAGTATCGAAAAAATGATATTTGATATGAAAATATGAAAAGAAAAACAAGCATGCTCGATGTGAAATATATAAGATAGTGGAGAATTATCAATTAGAGATAGTGTAAACAATGTGAGAAATTCTAGTCATGTAACCAAAAACATTGCAAAACTCATGCTTAGATATCATTTTTGATTGTTGTGTCAAATATACGTGTAGTAACATAACATTGAATGGACACAAAGTTTTTGTCAATCATAAAACAATTCATTGCACACAAATTTTGATTCAAATGGCTATACATGGTTGCACAAGGTACTTTACGATTCTTTCCATGGTGATCAATATCACAATGCTCATTAAGACTTATCAAGAGATTGAGTAGTGTTTGGTGGTGTTCCCTTGCCAATTTATTTTATCAAGCAATTTGTTATCATCATTTTTTTGGTTTTGTTTTTATATTTGACCAATGACTCCGAATCCACTTGTTTGGCAACCCTATTTTTGTTTTGTTTGTAAGAATCCATGAGCATGGAATCTAAGAAATTGTGCAAGAATCATAAATGAAACAAAGAACTTGTGTAATTCAAGTGATTAGGTAGTTACAAATCATATGCATGAAATAATAACTTATAACACTCATACTTTACCCAAAAGTGTTTGTGCATTTCCATTATCAAATATAACATATTACTCATACTTAGAGGCATGCAAAAACAATGATAAACATTAGGTACTCACAATTTCATGGTATATTAAAGATATGCAAGGCATGAATAAGCAAAAAAACAATGTTTTTAAAAACATGAAAAAAAAAACACACATTGTAAATTATCTATAAAAGATAATTGAACGAAATCTTGTCGGTAGTATGTGTAGCATATGCCAAGAAAAACTGAGACAACAAATCGGAGTACTAATCGAATTTGATATAAAAGCGGCAGATATGAGTTCAAATCCGAAATCTCCTCTTTTCCTGGAAACCCTATAGCGAGAGATGGAGCTTGTCGTCGGCGGAACCCTCAAATCCAAGGTACTTTCATGATTTTCTTGAAAATTTCTTAGGGATCTTGATTTGGAAGATTCTTAGTGATTTTTAATAGATTTCATGAGAAATTTTTGGATTTTATGGTTTTGTTATAGAACTTTGTAGAAACTTAATATTTTAGGGTTATTCCTTCATGCATTATTAGATCTAGAGAATGTATGAAAATGGTTCATGTTATAATGTTAAAGATATGTTAGATCTACAAGTGTTAACACGATTTTTCAAGGTTTAGCCTTTATGAGTTGGAAAAGAGGATGAATAGTATTTTCATGAATTTATGGTTTCTTTTTCAAACTTATCTTCCTATAGTTAGTAAGTTAAGTTAAATTACATGTAGAAATACTGAAATATTATAATTTTGAGAGGTGTTTTGGGTGTTTGAGAATTTATAGCTATCGCCTGACGACAATCACTATCGCCGGTGATAGTGGATTTAGTCAAGGTTTTAAAAAAATTGTGTTATTCCAGGTATAATGGCTTCAGGTTTTAGAGCACGAAAAAGTATTGCCGGTAACCCTCATTCAGCATATCAATCATCTCCGGGTATTGAAAAAACGGCTATAGGTGTAGCCAAAATTATGGAATTCAACTCAACTTGTGAATCTAACGTGTATGACAAGCAGGCACATGTAGGTGTCTCTCTGATTATTCCTGATATGTTCAGTTCGATTTTGGTCAGAGAATTTTATAATCATTTAGAAGACCCAAATCATATTGAAATGAATGGAGGTGTTAGATCACGTATTCGAGGAGAAGTTGTAGAGATAATCCATGATGACTTAAGAATGAATTTGGGCTTATCTCCAGTACAAATGTCTTGGATGTTGTTTAGAATTATAGGAAAGATAGAAATTGGACATGGTTAAATGAGAGTTTTCATGGAATTTCTGAAAATACCAACCTAATTCAAACCACTGATTCTCTTACTACTGAAGCGTTTTTAATTCAAGACATATTGAGGAACACTATTATGCTTAAGGCAGGAAATACCAAAAATATCACTACTCAATTGACATTGGTTATATATGATTGTGGAAGGAGTGCTATTTGATATTGCGGACTTAGCCTTCTAGATTATTTGATATACTTTTAAGATGAAAAATCCAACAAGAAAAGAGATCAACACACTTCCACTATGAAGTATAATTCAGTACATTATATATCAGAAATACAATTGGGTTCATCAGAATTTTTATGTAGATGATTGTATTCCTTCTATATATAACACGGATATGACTCGATTTCTTACATCTACTGCTATGATACCTGCTCAGGGAGAAGCATCAACTTCCACACGACCACTAATACCATGAGGAGGGTCTCTTTGTGAAATGGTTGAAGATATTAGATATAAATTGGATGAACACACAACTGATACAAAGGCACGGCTAAGTGGAATGCATAAGTTTTTGAAATTTATAGCTAGAGGATAAAAACCGAAGGCAACCCAGGCAAAAGAGAAAGAATGGGAGAGTTTAGTGGTGGATCCTCCACGACATTCCATTTGTCATATGCGTCGACCGAGGAAGAGTGGACAGAGCTCCATCAAAGATCAACCTGAGATAAGTATGGAGGATAGCAGGAACTTCTGAGTTGATAAGATGGCAGGATACTGACTTCTAGAGATATCACCCGGTGATAGTGAGGTTTTTAAATGTTGATGTTTAATGTGTTTTAAAACTTCTGTGATTTTTAATTCTAGCAGTATTATCATATTTTAAAACTTATCTAGGTGTATTAATTAAAGCTTAGCTTGGTATCCATGGATTAGCATTGTTATTTAAAAATTATAAATTAATTAATTTAGTCTACAATATCTAAAATTCTTAATTCTAATCTTAACATAGAAAAACATAAATCAGGAAGTGGCTTAGTGAAAATATCGGCTAGTTGTGAATCTATGTCTATAAAGTTTATGTTCACATTATCCTTTTTAATATGGTCTCTAATAAAATGGTGTCAGACGTTTATGTGTTTAGAGCGTGAATGATGTACTGGTTTGTACGTTAGATCTATTGCACTTTTATTATCGCATTTTAATTCTATGGTATGTTGAACCCCCAAAATCTTCTAAAATTTGTTTTATCCATATGACTTGTGCACAACAACTACTTAGTGCAATATATTCGGCCTCGGTGGTGGAGAGAGCAATAAAATTCTGTCTCCTACTCGACCATGAAATAAGTCAAGGGCCTAAAAAGTCAAATATCTCTTGTGCTCTTACAATCTAAAGAACAATCGACATAATTTAAATCAAAATAACCATGTAAGATAAAATCATTATTATGAGGATACCACAAACCTAATTTAAAAGTACCAATAAGATATCTAAAGATTCATTTAACCCTTTTAAATGTGATTCTTTAGGATTAGCCTGAAATCTAGCAGAAAAACAAACTACAAACATAATATCAGGCCTACATGTGGTTAAGTATAACAAAGATCTTATCATCCCTCTATATAAGGTTTGATCAATAGATATTTCACTTTCATCTTTTTCCTAATTTTAATGAAACACTCATAAGAGTACTGGCTTGCTTAAGGTTTTCAAATCCAAATATTTTAAGAACATCATGAATATACTTTGATTAGCAAATAAAAATATCATCATATTTTTTAGTAATATGAAAACCTTAAAAATATGTGAGTTCTCCTACCATGCTCATTTCAAATTCATTTATCATAACTAATACAACATCATTACATAACTCTTCATTAGTGGCTCTAAATATAATATCATCAACATAAAATTGTAAAATAATGAAACCATTATTAACATTCTTAATGAATAGTGTACTATCTGCACTACCCATTTTATAATCGTTCTTTAACAAATATAAGTTAATCTTTCATATCATGCACGTGGCGCTTGTTTCAAACTATAATGCACTTTTTCTAACTTATAAACATGGTTAGGAAATTTTCCATTCACAAAACCAGGGGGTTGTTCTACATAAACTTCTTCCTTAATATACCCATTTAAAAATGCAGTTTTCACATTCATTTGAAATAATTTAAACCTTTTGAAACTAACAAAAAAAGAAAAAAATTTAACTGCTTCAAGACGTGCTATGAGTGCAAAAGTTTCATCAAAATCTATCTAAAAGTATCTAATTGTCTGCCTAAGTCACTTAGAGGGGGGTGAATATGTGAGTTCTGTGTCTTTTTGTAGAATAAAAATTTGACAATAACAAACACACAGAAGCACATCATAGACATAAGGATTTATAGTGGTTCTCCAAGATGGGTACGTCCACTATCCCATCTTGCCTATCTAACACTTCGGGCTAGACTCGGCTACTTCACCAAAACTCAGATTATCATAATCTTACACCTCGAAGCCTCAACTCCTACAACTCGGAGACAACTCTCCTACAACTCAGAGAATAACCTCTCCTACGAATCGTAAAATAACCTCTCCTAAAACTTGATCCAATAAATAAGGATATACAAACTCAAAAGTAGAAACTCCCTACAATAATAAAATTGATTTAGTACACCTTTCTAGATTTGAGAACAATCTTCTTCTTTGGATCTGAATGGATTCTATCTTCTTCCTTCTTGGATAATAGATCTTGAAATAAAGTTGAAGGAAAAGACTTGAAGAACTTGAAAATCTTGATCTGAAAACCTTGGAATCCGATAAGATCAAGAACACCTTTGAAGAATCTGAAAGCAATGATCTCATCAAATTTATCTTTGAGAAGAATCATCGATCATGAACTCTAGATCGTCCGGAAGAGCATTTCTGAGAACAGTAGATCGGAAGAGAAGTTCGGTCGTTCATGATCTTGAAAATTAGGTCAAGAGAATTTGTGATTCCTGTAATAATTAGTGATCCATAAATCTGAAATGCAATCCTTGGTATTTATACCGGATTCCATCTGCAATGGCTAGAAAAAACCTTCCAAAATGAGGTTCCACGTGTAATGTACATAGCCGTCATTTTCAAACAGAATCCATCGGAAAAATCGAACCAGAAAAATTGTTAATTCCATTCGTCGAAATGACTCGGTCATACTTAGAACACTCAATGAATTGGTTAACCACTCGACGAATTCGACGAGAACATTTGACGGATTACACGAGATCATTCGACGAATTTTACTTAGTCGAAAATGGGACCAGAAGAAAATTTTTTGTTAACTCATTGGACCACTCGAGAATATTCGACAAATTCCACGAGTATTCATGTGATGTCTTGACAAATGACAAGAGACTTCACGTGTATGCTCGATGAATTTAACTTAGTCATTTCTAAAGAAGTTTTAAGAAACTGTCAGAAATTTCCCAAGTAAACTCAACGAATTCCATGAGTATTCACGTGATGTCTCGACGAATGACACGAGACTTCACGTGTATACTTGACGAATTTTACTTAGAAATTTTTTTGATTCTTCCTTAGCTCAGCAACCTTCTATTCCTTGATTCCTAAGCACTTGAAAATGAAGTACACCCCAATAGAGAGATTACATATGAGTCAACACCATGTCCTACATAATGAGGGATTACATTGCATAGTCCTGTGTTACATGACTCATTGTAATCTGATATTGGTGTGTACTTGGAAATTAATTCCTGCAGGCACATAACTTGAAAGCATTATCAAATATAACTCAATTCATCTTAGTTCAAGGGAGACTTCTTCAAATCAGGGTTATTGTAGAAACGATACCCAATAATCTCCCCCTATTTCAAGAAGTTAGAACCCTATATAGTAAGGTGAATTACACATAAAATAATCTTAAACAAAAATATATAAGGAAAAGTAATGACATAATCAGAGATTTCAAAATCATCAAAACAATAATGTTATATAAATAGTTCTAAGTGGCATTCAATAATTCACACATATTCATAATCAAAATATGAATACTAAATATTTTTCCCTTTGCTCTTTTCATTTTTTCTATCAAAATAAGCCTTTGGCTTTGGGAAATACTTTGGAGGAGGAGGAGGAGCATCTGGATCATCACTCCTATACTTCCTAAAGTGTATCCTCTTCTTCACATTAGCCACTTTGTGCTTCTTTAATTATTCTTTGGTGTAGTGCAACCATCTGTCTTCATTAGTCAAATCTACCAACGTGAATGTCTCTAGGATGATTTCTTTGGAGATTGGGCTACATACTTTAACAAGTTCCCTATTTGGGTCAAACCTGTGAGTAGATGGGCCTTCTATATACCTTTTTCTTAAGATCTGGTTGGGATAACTCCTCAAGAATCTCAACATTAGCTCCATCCGCAGCAGTTTCAGCAGTCTGAGCAGCAGTCTTTGTCCTATACTAATAATAATCTTGAGGAAAATCCTGAGTATTTGTCCAATACTAGGAGTAATCCTTAGCACGCTTAACAACATCAAGTCTTGATTCTAGAATTCTGACTTCATTATTGCTTTATTATTTACATTTGATCCAAAGAACTCTCTGTGCAGCCACTTAAAATTCTCAAGACAATATGTGTTGACACCTTGAAACTATTGTTGCATAGCAGATTCTAGTACATTCACTTTCCTGTTAAGTTGATCCTCCCCCTTTTTGGCTTCTAAAGTGAGGTCATTTACAATTATATCTCTGAAGTAGACCATTTGGTCATTAAAATGATGCATCCCATAGTTTTGTGCATCAATAATAGTCTTTGTTATTTCATGTGCATGCCTTGTCTCATCAAGGTTATTGTTAAGTCCTTTCATCGTATGCAGAATTGCTTTACCATCTTGAATTAGCCAATTATCCAAGTTGGATTCCATCTTCTCAATGTTTACTTTAACTTTAGCGAGTCCATTATTCATGTCTTTCTCCACCTCTTCTACTTAACAAGTACTTTCTTCAAGGACAGATTAAAGTAAGCTCTCTGCTTAGCAAGCAGTGCTTCAATAGATTTCAACAGAGTATTATCAGAATTGGAATTGGGAATATCCTAATCCTGAGGTCTTAGAGGTGAAGGATGTGTTACTGGAGAGACATAAGCCTTAAGCAGAAGAATGGAATCTACAGTCTCTAGGATAGGAGGAAGCACCTCTGCTTC
Source organism: Platanthera zijinensis (assembly GCA_039513925.1). Classification (NCBI taxonomy): domain Eukaryota; kingdom Viridiplantae; phylum Streptophyta; class Magnoliopsida; order Asparagales; family Orchidaceae; genus Platanthera; species Platanthera zijinensis. Next base: position 111,749,890 of record CM077095.1, on the reverse strand, counting down.
TCCTTCCTCATCAAAAATCTCAAGAAAGTTCTCCCCCTTAACTGGAGCAATAAACCTTTCTAGAGCTTCCAAATCCTTCTGGGTCTTGTCTCAAGGACCACCTGGGATGTTGGCAATCCTTTCCTCAAGGTTAAGTATAAACTTAGCAAGTTGGTCTTGGAGAAGATTAGATGGCTGGTTAAGCTCCCCCTCAGCCATAGTTTGAAGATCTTTCGGGAAACTAACTACCAAGTCGCAGTAGGAATAATTTCACCATCATCGTCATTCTCCTCAGCATTACCATCAAGATAAGCATCATCACCATCATTGCGACCATCATCATATCCATCAGAACCAACATCAACATCATCCTTAGCAACATCCTCATCAAGAATAACTATCTTTGTAATCACTATCTATGTAATCATTATCTTTGTGACCTCTAGAATCTCTGTAATGACTTGAATTGGCTCATAAGGGATGGGTACAACTTCATCAGGCACAGAAGGAAGTGTCTCCCCCTCAATAGCTGCAAAAGAACTCTCAGGTGCTTCAATGGGGATAGGAGTTGGAATTCTCTCCTCCTCAAATAATTCCTCTTCCTCAACTACAGCTCTTATCCCACCTTCCTTAGGAATTCTTCACTCCCAATTGCTCAAGATGGATGAATCAATCTTCTTCATGTGATGAATAGGTATACCTAAAGACATCAAAATGGTTCCTGTCTATTTTATTAAGGTAAAGTGTGAGAATCCTCCCAAAATTAGGCGCATTTAAACATTCCTTGATCTTCTTAAAAAGAACTCTTCTCTGGTCAATCCTTTTCCCATAAATTACAACTGCAAGGAGCTTGAACATCTCACCCGAAACATAGTCGTGGGACCCAACTTTGCACAGTAGAAGCTTTCTCATGATATCTGTCAATAGCTTTCCTTCCTCATTCATCCCTTTCCATCGGATCGAGGTAGTTCCCCCTAGTAAGCCACATAAGAGAAGAGCTTTATGCAAGTCGGTCTCCCCAAGTAAACCTTTCCTCAACAAATGACGATAACCTCAAGTATTGGTTCAGTAAACATGCCTTCACCTTCACAGAAGATTTCCTAACTTTGCTCTTGATTATAGTTCCTTCATGCCTTAGCTTCGAATTTTGATAGAGTTCTTGGATATCTCTGTTAATAACTTGGCAAGGGTGTTCCAGAATAAATGTCAGCCATGTTGTCTCAAGCATCAAAATCACATTCCTGAATTCATCTGAGACTATCACAAAACCTGTACGCACCAGTTCACCCCCGACCTGAAGATTTACATTGCATCTTCGTGCCATGTCTGAGAATTGAACAAGAACTGACTGAGAGAATACCGAAGGGAAATTGTCAGAGACGGACAACGATGGCTTGTTAGAGACAAGGTCGACGAGTACTGCCGGAGACGAAGATGTTGAGACCTACCAGAAGCGATGTCGACGATGAAGCTCTTCTACTCCGACGAAAGGTGAACCGGCGAAATGTCTTGAGAGAACCTTACGAATGTGTGTGGAAACCGAATGCCTTAGTCCTATTTATATATTATTAAATTTTTCAAGAGAGGGGCATACCTTTTCTCGGAAATGACATTTCGTATCCAATAAGTGAGACTTAGAAAAAAATTCAGACCTTCAGCAAATTCATCCAAATGACTTGAGAAAGCTTGATAAATTCGTCAAAACGACTCGTGAAGACAAGGGTAATTCGTCGACATGACTCGTGAAGAGGTTCTGATTTCACGAGAAGTCTCAACGAATTCTTCAAAATTACACGAGTATGTTCGATGAATTTTCCTTAGATTTCTTGAGATGAAGAATTCATGTTCTTTGACTGATTTTTGTACTATCATGACTCCTTATTGAGTATACTAAGTTCTATTTTGAAGAAGGAAAACTTGGCCTCATCCAACGGCTTCGTGAATATATCGGCAACTTGCTTATCTGTCGGGACATAACTGAGATTGATTTCCTCATTCTCCACATGCTCCTAGATAAAATTATATCCTATCTCAATGTGTTTTATCCGGCTGTGAGAGACTAGATTGTGAGCAATTGCGTTGGTATTGGATGATTCGCAAAACATGGGAATCTCCTTCAACTTCAGGTTGTAGTTTTCAAGTTGATTCCTTATCCATAGAAGTTGTGCGCAATAACTGCCGGTAGAGATATATTCTGACTCAGTGGTTGAGATTGCAACACAATTTTGCTTCTAACTGCTCCATAAGATAAGTCTTCTTCTTAGGAACTGGCACATCCCAGAAGTGCACTACCTTACACATGTTGAAAACATTATGTCTGGTCTACTAGCGGTAAGGTAGAGCGAGGATCAAATTATGCTTCTGTACTTGGTTTCATCAAAAGGTTTCCCTTTCTAATCCTTGTCTAGAGTCCTAGTTGAACCCATTGGAGTTCTCATTGAGGTTGCGTTCTCCATTCCGTATTTCTTAATTAACTCCTTGGTGAACTTCATTTGAGAGATGAAAATTCCATCTTCAGATTGCTTCACCTGAGTCCTAAGAAATACTTCAGCTCTCCCAGGCTACTCATTTCAAACTTCCCTTGCATCAAGTTAGAAAACTTTTTGTAAAGGTTGTCGTTCGTAGATCAAAAAATAATGTCGTCGATAAAGATTTGCACTAGTAAAATCTTGTCATTTACTTCTCGAAGAAATAATTACTTATCTTTCCCCTTGTGAACTTGTTCTCAACAAAAAAACTAGATAACATCCCATACCAAGCTCGAGGAGCTTGTTTAAGAACATATAAAGCTTTATGAAGGAAATAAATATAATCAGGGAATGAAGAATCTATAAAACCTGGTGTTTGTTCCACGTATTCTTCTTACTTTAAATTACCATTAAAGCAGGCCCACTTCACGTCCATTTAAATAAACCTTGAACCCTTTGTGAATAGCGTATGTGAGGAACAACCTAATCACTTTAAGTCTGGACACTAGAGAAAAGGTTTGATCGAAGTCGATCCCTTCTTCTTGTCTGTACCCTTGAGCTACAAGTCCAGCTTTATTCTTTATAATTACGCCATGTTCATCCAGCTTGTTTCTGAAGACCCATTTCGTCCTGATCACATTATGTCCTTTAGGTCTTAGTACTATATCCCAAACTTTGCACATCTTGAATTTATTGAGCTCTTCTTATATTGTAATGATCCATGAAGCATCTCTATTTGCTTCCTCAAATTTATTTGGCTCAATCTGCGAGAGAAAACTTAAGTGCAATATTTTGTTAGTTGCACCTCTTCTTGTTCTTACTCCATCACGAGGATCTCCAATGATCTGATCAGATGGATGATCTCTTGAGTGTCTGATCACTAGATTCCTCGCATCCTCTATGCCACCAGGTGGTTCTGCTACTTCTAGTGCATCTTCTTCAATTTGATGGTGCTATTCATCTTGAAGTTCTTCTTCCACCAGGCTTGGAGTGTTGACTTTGATTGTGCTTGAAGAATTTTCCTTTTCATTTTCTTCAAAGCTTAGTTCTTTTAACTTTATACCTGCATCTTCAACAAATACACTAGAGGAGCTGCTATGTAGCATGCTCATCTCATCAAATACAACACTAAAAGTTTCTTCTACTACCAGGGTTTTTTTATTGAAAATTCTATAGGCTTTACTATGGCTACTATAGCCTATGAAAACATTCGTCAAAATATTTTTCACTAAACTTAGTTTTGTAATATTTCTCATTATTAAATACAAAGCATTTGCTACCAAATATTCTAAACATAAGACACAGTTGATTTCTTGCCCTTGAATAGTTCATAACGTGTCTTACGGTGGTTCTTGTTTATGAGCACTCTGTTTTGCATGTGGCAAGCAGTGTTGATGGACTCCACCCAAGAAATACTCTGGTAATAAAGTATCATTCAACATGGTTTTACATGCCTCTATGAGAGTTCTATTCATTCTCTCAGCGACTCCATTTTGCTGTGGAGTGCGAGGAGAGGAAAACTCATGAAAGATACCTAGACTTTCACAGAATTTTGTCATGACACCAGATTCAAATTCGATTCCATGGTCACTTTTGATTTTGACCACAGAGTAGTTCAATTCATTCTAAATTTGCCTAACAAAATTAGTGAAGGAGTCATATGTATCTGACTTGTGTTTCGGAAAAAACACCCATGCAAATTGTGAGTAATCATAAACAATAACCAATGTGTAAGCTTTACCTCCTAAACTACGAATCTGCAAGGGACCAAATAAATCCATATGGAGCAAATATAAGTATCTGGTAGAATCTTTGCCAATGATGATTTTAAAGGAAGCCCTTGTCTGTTTGCCCATTTGGTATGAGTGATAAGATCTCTCTTTAATGCACTTAATAGTGGGGGCATCACACACTAAGTTGTGAGAAAATAATTAATTAATAGTTTTGAATTTAATATGTGTTAATCTCTTGTGCCATTGGTCATGGAGAGACGCACTATCTTTTTCTAAAAAGCACACTGGTGTAGAAGAGTCTAAATAAAGAAAATACAAATAGAAAATATTTCAACTCCGAGTGTCTATTAAAATAGTTTCTGAGCTATCATACGACTTTATTAGACACTTATTCTTGTAGAACTCTACCATATAACCTTTGCCATATAATTGACTTATGCTAATGAGATTATGTTGTAATCCCTCAATATATGCCATATTTGTGAAGGAGACTATACAGTTAGTAATCATATTGTAGTCTTTTGTGATTCCCCTGTCTGAACCGCAAAAAATAACATTTGAACCATCCTAAACTGGGGTATAGTTCTGAAGTAGGCTTCTTGTCCCGGTCATATGCCGAGAGCATCCACAGTCCAAATACCAAATTTGCATTTTGTTGGACTTTGGACATACCTGCATTTATAAACTAATTTCCTTAGGAACCCAAACCGGTTTGGGTCCTTGGTTCCTGGTTAGATGAACACCACTAGGAGTGTTAGCATTACGATTGGTCATTCTAGTAGTGTTAACTCGTGGGGTTCTATGCTTCATAGGATTAAACCAACAATTGATGGCAAAGTGACCAACCTTACCGTAATACAACCAGTCATACCTGTTGAAAGTCTTTAATTTCAAGGATAGCTAAATCACCTAGAGGGGGGTGAATAGGTTAGTGGTCTCTTTATTAATTCTTTTCTTTTCTTTTAGTTTGCTGCTTGAGTGGTTGATTAATTTCGGCTTTCAAGATGATTTACCCTGCACAAAGAAAATAATATAGCAAAGCATACAGATTTTTATAGTGGTTCCCCAACTGGGTACATCCACTTTCCCTCCCACCTATCCAACTGTCTTGTTAGACTAGGAACTTCTACAAAATGCTTCAAGAAGCTTACACCTCAGGCCCTCAGCCTTATACACAGATTTTTCACAGAATCCAAGCTCAGAACCACAAGGGTTTCTACCTCAGAGCCCGGCAGAGCTCCTACAGCTCAGTGATCCACTGATAACCTACCTCAGCCTTATTCTTATGGCCTATAACTCAGGCTCTACAGCCCTACAGCTTCAGGCACACAACCCTACTCTCAGAGTGCTGCAACACTCCTACAACTCAGTACCCTTTCAGGTACCTACAGCTCAGAACCAGGTAAACTGAATCCTACAGGATGAAAGTGGGTTGATGGATATTCTTGACATAAGAGATATTTCTCTGTGTCAAGCTTCTTGACTGAGATAGACTCATCTAAACAATGACTACAGGAGATTATTTCCTGAGTCTACCTTTACTGAAATAAGATATACTTAGTCCTAACTACTTTCATAGCAATAAGTAATTACTTGTGCTGGAAGTTACTTGCAGAGCAATGTTCTGCCTCTCCCTGAACTGAGACAGAAGCTCAGCCCTCTATTCTTCACACTAACAATGATCCTTGTGCTGGAAGCAACTTTCAGAACCCTGTTCTGCCCTTCACTCTTTCCTGGACTGAGGTGATTCAACCCTAATTTTAACTCCTGAGGAATAGTCCTCTGAGCCTTCTTTCAGATCTCTGCTTCTTCAAGATTTCTTCTCTTCATAGCTTCCAGACAAAGATCTTCAGGTGCTTGAGTTGCTGGAACTGTGAAGAACCTGCAGCAAGGGTCGACCCTTGGCTGCTACCTTATGCTCAGAGAAGATACTCTGAACTATCTTGTTGGTGCAGGTGAGAATGTCACCAGCTATCTTGATGTTGAAGATGTTGATTCCAACAACAAAGTTGCTCTTTTTCTTTCTCAGCTTGAGCTTCTTGTTCCATAGCCCCACAATAATGGTAGAGAGGAAGAACAACTGTTACTTCTTTTATTTATTTAGACCCAATGGCTTTTTAGCAATGGGTCCCACACTTTTAATGCTAGCTGCAAGTTTGCTTTAACGCCAACTGTCGTACAGTAGGTCTGCGACAAACTTTGTCGCGTACTGTAGTCATCCCGCCACTTATTTGAAATATGTTGACTTGTTGACTTGCTGACATCACCAGCTGTGGACTTAGCCAAAAATCAAGCAATATTAGCATAGACATTGAGTGAGTAAGCTTCACTCAATGCCAAAAAACTTAGGCAGATTTACTGTCTCTTGGCGTTGAGTGAGTAAACTTCACTCAATGCCAAACTAATTAGAATATTAATCTATTACTAGGCGTTGTGTTATTCAGCTTCACTCAACGCCAAACTTGCTTTATCAGCTTTCTGCTGCTTGGCGTTGAGTGAGTAAGCATCACTCAACGCCAAACCCCTTAGACAAAATTCTGTCTTCACTAGGCATTGATAGCGTTTAGTCAGTAACCTCCACTCAACGATTTTTTCCTTAACCAAATTTTTGCTCAATCAGCAAATTAAGCGTTGAGAGCGTTGAGTGAATACGCCTCACTCAACGCTTTCTGCCTTAGCCAATTTTCTGTTTAGTAGCATGGCATTGAGTGAGTTGATTTCACTCAATGCTTGTGGACTTGGCCACATTTCAGCTCATTCCAACTTCAGGCTTTTACTGCTTTAGACTATCTCACAGCCTTTTGATGTATGGCATTGAGTGAGTTGACTTCACTCAACGCCTGTGGACTTGACCATTTTCTCAGCTTGCCACTGCCTTGGCTTTGACTGTATTAGCTTCACTCAGCACTATAAGCCATCTGGTGTTGAGTGACTGATCTTCACTCAACGCCTGTGGACTTAGACAGTTATCTGTCTTTCCACCACTTAGGTAAGAACTTACCTGACTTAGACACTTAGGCTACCTGTCCCATCATAGCTTATCAGGACAAACTGAAATCATTCTCCATAAACACAGGTTAGATCACAACATGTGTATACATTATTTTGCTAGTCCTTCTTCAAATTCAGGACATTGGGATCAATAGACCCAACAATCTCCCCCTATTTGAAAAAGTCAAAACCTAAGCCAATGTATACACTAAACATACTTATGTTATAAATATTTTAAAACATATCATCACAGCATAATTCAGATAAATCATAGACATAATCATCACATCATAATTCCGATAAATCATAGACATATCAAATGATATAGCAGATAAGTCAAAGACATAACAAATCATGAGTTAGACAGATCATGATTATAACAAAAGGTTATTCTATTTAATCATATAAGGAATAAATGTTTGAGCAATATAAACACAGTGTTTCATCCTTAGCCCTGAAAGCAGAACCTGGAACATTTTAAGTTTCAGGTTCCCTTATAATAATTCCACTGTCTCTGGATTTCTTTGTCGGCTTGTCTTCATCTCCAGCTATCTTCTTTCCTTTCTTATCAGCTCCATTAGCAACCTTAGCCTTAGTAGCTCTAGCTTCAACTTTATCCTTTTGTCTCTCAAAATAATTGAAATGCTTGGGAAAGTATTTGGATGGTTCCACAATATTAGGACTGAGAAGATTTGCCTTTTTGTTCCTCCAAAAAGTCCTTCTTTCTGTGTCTCTCTTATCCATTTTATCCCATTAAGTCTTGTTGTACCATTTACCTCTGTCTGATTTCTTATTCTTGACCTGGTCCCAAGCAAGCAAGATGATGGACCTGGACTCTGGGCTCCATTGCTCGAAATAAGGTGGTTTTTCCATTTCTTCTCTGTAATTTCTCTTCCTCATCCTGACAACTTCTTCTGTTTCAATAGTGTCAGCAATCATTTCCTTTTTTGAAGTACCTAGTCAATAGTGGGGTTGAAAGAGGGAATTTTAGCATTAGTGGGCCGCACTTCCCACTGATTTCCAGCACTATCATGATCTTCTATATACATCACATACTCTTGTCTATCTTGGGCAGGCTATCTATTTAAGATTTTTAGTACTTGAGTAGGAATCATTAGGATATTGTCATATTGCACTGGCTATAATCCCAATGACCCTCTCACAACATTTGTTGCCCAAACCATGTTTTCAGTGTTGGCCCTTATGGCTTCTCTCTCCCCCTTTTTGGCTTCTTCAATTAGCTTAGTGGTCTGGGAGCTGCTTGCCTTGCTTCTTTCCCCTTCTAGCTAGTTTACTCCAGCAGTTACTTGATTTTTTAACTTCTAACATATGGTCATCAAGCATCTTGATACAGGCATCCATCTTTGTGAAGATTTCAGTATTCTGTTCTTTTCTCAGAATTTTATCATTCTCATGAATGGTCATAGAGTTCTTAGCCTGAATATTTTGATTTTCAACGATAATAGCAATATTCTGGTTTGACACATCCAGTTTTTTCATGGTGTAATCTACAGTATGAGCAGCTCTTGTAAAGAATTTTACTGTTTCTCTTTTCAGCAGATTCAGTTCAAACCTTATAGATTTGATCTCAGTTTCAAGATCATTTCTAACATCTCTGAGGGCTTCATCCACATAGTTTTCCAATGCCCTTCTTTACTCATCTAGCAAACCTTTTAGCTGGGCCATGAAGGTAGGTGGCAGCTGATCAAATCTGGCAGATGTGCCTACATCCAGGGCTTCAGTTTCTCTTTGTACATGTTTGCTCCCTGTTCCTTGAGCTGTGCTACTCTTGTGAAGTTATATTTTTGGATGTGGTGAGGAGTGTGCGTTCTAATCACTGTCTTCCTCTTACTCAGATTCTTATGACACTAGATTATGTACCTCATGACCAGGGAGATCAAAAGGTTTCTCCCCCTCAACCACTGCCATGCTTTTGTTTGCATGCAGGTCAGCAGTAACAACATCCATTATTGGAGGAACCTCTAGTTGATCCCTTATAAATAATGCATCATGCATTATTTCTTGCATCAGTTGCTCCCCCTCAATCTGAGCAATCCTTCCCTTAGCACTAGGAGTTTCCAAGACTTTATCCTATAGTTCCTCATCTTCAGACATAGGTATATGCATATCTTAATCTTCCAATATGGAGACATCATCCTCCATTTCTGCAGATATTTTGTTAACAATTTCCTCTTCTATTTGGCCAGCATCCTTGGCTGGATACAAATCATCTCCTTACTCTCCAACAGATCCATCTAACCCAACAATAATCTCATCCACTTCAGGAACTGAATCTGACTCTAGTCTTCTCATACGACTAAGAGGTGTAAGATCATACAAGGCAAATACCTAGATATTCATGTCCCTCCTGGACACTCCAGCAGATAAAGATAGATCAGGATCATGAGGCTCTTTGTCCTCAGATGAGCTGCTAGAGAAGCTGGGCTCAGTAGCAGCAATTCTCATTCCTTTTCTTTCCACAGCATCTGGACCACGGGGCTGAAGGATCATATCCCATCTCTCAAGCATCCTGATGTCCATCCTTCTCATGTGGTGTATTCTTGCACCAAGTTTCAGATTCAGAATTTCTGGAGCAGTTTCTCGCAGAAATAATGAAAGGATTCTCACCAAATTGGGTTCAGCCATGCAGTCCACTACTCTTTCAAACACCACTCTTCCCCAATCAGTTCTCTTAGTCAGTATGACTCTGGCCATTAGTTCAAACATCCGTTTTGAGATTTTGTCATGGGAGCCTGTTTTGTATATCAGAGCTTTCCCAATGACATCGGCTAGAAACTTACCTTTCAGGTTAAGTTATTTCCTTTAAATTGATCTGGTTGTGTGCTTGGAAAGTCCACACCATTTCATTGACGATTTTGCATTGTCTAGTAATAGCTCTTCTTCGTTCTCAGTTGTAGAGAGCATTAGCAGCTGCAGAGTCTTGCTTAGCCTTCTGGGAGTTATCTTGATCTTCTTTCCGCTTACTATGGTCTTAATTTTACTAGCCGAATCATATGCTTTGGCATTGGCAAACAACTCCAGTACTTCCCTCTTCCACAGAAGACAGGATTCTGTCACGATGAAGGCTAGGTCAGATACCTATAGAAGATTAATCACCTGCTGAACTTCTTCTGGAGCATCAATGAATCCATTTTGTACCAGTTCTAATCCTTTGAAGAGGAAATCCGGTCCCTTGGGCACCATGTCTCTGGAGAATTTGAGAATGCTAGCGAAAGCAGCTTCCCGTCGATTTAGAGAATGCGGGCGGGAGAGGGTAAGGAATAGTGACTTGGCGTATTGCACAAGTCCTTCTATTTATAGGTATTGCTAAAAGGAAGGCGGAAAGTCACTAATCGATCTTTGTTGTTTAATCTTGATCAATGGCCAGGATTGAATCCCGAAACATATCCGCAGTCCGTCTTTTCTCCAGTATTTGTTAAGTGGGCTTAATTAGCTTAACATCAGTTTTCTTTAGTAATTAAATTTTTGATTAGCCCCTAACTGTGTAGTCCTAACTTGCAGGGGTAATATAAGCCTGCAGTACACATTCTAAAACGTGTTCTATTGGGGTGCAATTAGACAAAATTTCAATAACCTTATATTTATTTCAACTGAGAGAGTATTATCCCCCAACCTCAATTGACTCAATCGAATTTTGATACTAACCTAGCTTAGTATTCCATATGCAATATGTCTTTGGGTATGTTGAGAAAAGTTATATTTTGTGGCATGGTGAACATGTAAGCCACTAACACATGTATTAAGAAGAGTTATTGTTTTTACATCTTCTTAGTCATTTGTTTCAATTACCCTTCTTATGCATGAGTAATCAATTTTGAAATTAAGTGGTAGAATAAAAGAAGGTGAATTCTACTTATCTCTGCTCTGTAGACTAGAATTCCATGCTGGATTCACAGTTTTTGAGCATACCAGCAACCTTGCTTCTGAGCTTTAGCCTTAGATGTTCATCTGGCTTTCCTTTGTAAACTCCCCCTTAATAATTGCACTTGTCATTGACATTTAGTGCATGTTGATAAGATGAATCATTTCTTGTATCCAGACTTGGGTCTGGTATAACATTGTCCAAGGACCATAAATGGTTATGGCCACTTGGACTATCCTGTAAGGCAAAATTACCTTCCCTTAGGGACTCAAGTTGACTTGGGTCCTAGGTTCTTGTTAGCTTGAAAAAGCATATGTCTACCTATAGGAGCCCTGTCAGGAAGAATTTCTCTTGCCCTTGACACACTAGGGTTATGCCAACAATCTATGACAAAGTGGCCCACTTTGCCACATCACTAGCACTCTTGAAAATTGTATCTTCTTTTCTGAGCAGGTCTGACAGTATGGTTGACAGCAAACTAAACAGAAGAAGAAGAAGAAGCCTCCTTGTTCCAAATTATCTTAGTCACAGCCTGACTGAGAGTAGGTCTGACATGATAAGAGCTTGGATTTTTCATAAGGTCTATCTGCAGCAGTTCTCCTTGCAGAGGACATGTTGTTGGTGTCCTTGGAAGATTTCAAGACTTGCATACTAGTAGATTTACCCTTGATCAGAGTGTGAGCAGGGAGATTTTGAGAAAAGGCCACTGCCTTGCTCAAGAGAGATGGAACTGGTGCATTAAATACAAAATATCCAGGATGGGCCTTTTGCACTTCTACATGGCGAGCCTTCTGAGCACTCAGACCCATTCCCTTTCTTCTTCCATTGTAAGAGACATTTGTAGTCTTACAAGGAAGATTCTCATTCCTCCAGTGACCATAACTGGGTCTTAGAAGGGAGAATTACCTTGTGAAAGGTAGGTTGAGGCCTGACAGGAACTTGGCCTCTTTTTTGAGATTGGATTACTTTAGAAATCCACTCAGATTCAGATCTTCTCTAGATAGAATCTATCTTAGAGAAGTTAGCCACAATTCTCCTCTCCCTATCAAGTTTATCCTCAAAATTCTTGATAATAGAGTCCTTGTATTTTAAGGACTCAACATGGATATCTACCATGATTTTCAGATGAGCTGCTTCCCTCTCTTTTACATATAGGAAGGATGAAGCTTTATCAAGCTGGGAAGCAGTCTTCTATAGGGAGGCTATTTTCTCTGTTTGTTTCTTAACAAGCAGCTTGCTTTCCTTGAAAGGTTTTATAAGGGCAACATGATTGTCAATCAATTGATTGATATCATCATCTGTCAAAGGACCTTCATCATCACTAGATGAGGAGACATCAGAGTCTGTACAGGATTCATATCCAGACTCTGAGGATGAGCTAGATGGGGAATGTACCTTATTTTGCCAGGCTGATCCTTACAAGATTCTACTTCTAGGGTAGCAATTTGCCCATGGAATCTGCATTCCCCTTCTTCAGCTTCATCCACCTCTGTGTCACTCTCTGAATGTGATAGAGGGGCCCTGATTCTTACACTTGCATATGGAAGGACTTTGTCATCATCAAGAGCAGCCAATAACCCAATGCTGATCTTGTCCTCTCTGCAGATTTGCTGCTCCATATAGTTCCTCATCTTATGGTTCATACTTGAACACATAAGTTTAACCTTTTAGCTATCCTTGGAGGTCTGATGGCCGCAGAACAGAGACCGACTGTGGGTGGTTCGAAATGGTCTGATTCCGCAGGCCGAGTTAAAAGATCGAGTTTTCTAACGAAAGGAGGCAAGTGCACCTATCGCAAGTAGTACTCGGTATTCGGGGGAATACCGAGGTCGTATTATTCTCGGGGGTGCGTTGATTATAACTACTCTTCCAGGAAAACCATTATCTTACTATCAATAAGGTGAGATTTTTAGTTAATCAAGGCGGAAAGAAAAGAGAGCAGAATTTTACATAGATTAATTCAATGACGGGTTAACGCTCGGCACCGAATCGGATTAAGACAAAAATAATTCTTAACAATTATTGAACTTAGTTTTAAAATTAATAAAAGGCACTTGGCCATGGAGGTTCCATAGACATGAGCTCACCTGGGTCTAGGGATATCACTCACCTGGACACTAAGGCTATTCGACCGAACGTTAGTCCGACGAAGGATTCCCTTTAACGCCCGTATTACGCTAAGAACCCTGCTATTGGGTGGGGAACTCAATCCGGCAGAACTACGCTTCTCCTCTTTCGAGGGGCGTACGCAGTTCTCTTTACCCAAGGGGCATCGGTCCATACGTGCAGCCTCTCGGCGTTGCGTATGGATAACGGAAATAGAGCTCACACATCGATTATGTGGTCCTATGTGTCGTTAACCCGGGGCAAACCTTAAGTCCTTAAATTAAAATTAAAATAAAGAACCTTAATTATTTTGAATCATTTTATATGTCTCAATGCTCTTCGATGCCGAAGGCTAAAAGAGATTAGCCACTCATCGGTATGGGGACGGCTTTATGGTTTTTAGTGAAACGTGAGCTTGAATTTAAGAACTAAACAGTTATAAGAGAAAACATAAAAAAACAGGGCGTTTATATAAATTGAAAGCTAATTGATGCAGGCACTCATGCACACTTCGAAACCATACAGAAATTAAGTAAAGCAAGTCCTACTTGAATGAGTAGGTGGGAAATAAATGCAAGTACAAGTCCTACTCAAAACTGAGTAGGCGGTAAATTAAAGTAATGCGCCATTTAACTCTTAACGAGTAGGCGGAAATAAATGCATAAATAAAAAGAAACTAAGTTACAAAAAATAAAAATTACAAGTCCCACTCAAATGAGTGGGCTGAAAAATTTAAGCAGAGCGCCGTTTAACTCTTAACGAGTAGGCAGAAATAGATGCACACACGCACACACTCTACATAATTGAGAAAGCGATAAAATTGCGAGTCCCGGCTCAAATGAGTGGGCGGGAGAATGAAAGCAATAAAATTATCACCTACACGCACGCACTCTACATAATTGAAGAAAGCATTAAAACAAAGCAATAAAAGTTATCACCTACACTCACACACTCTACATGATTGAAGAAAGCATAAAAGAAAGCATGAAAAGTTAGTCTCATACACTCACACACACATAAAAATAACACAAAAATGAAAGTTATCTAAAAATTAAAACTATAACTTTTCTACCATTAAAACTTGCCAAAAACAAATAAAAAGATGAAATAAAAATTAAAGAAGCAAAAGTTTTTGAAAATAAAGTTGAAATCAAAGTTGTTGAAAAATTAAAACGTTTATATTTTCATCCTTAGGATTTCATAAAAGTGATGAAAAAGTGAAAATAAAAATTAAAGGAACAAAAAAACTTTTACAATCCTAAAACAAAGCTAAGTAAAAAAAACAAAACACTTTGAAACCTCTTTTACAATTTCATAGGAATGAAAATATAAGCCTTTAAAAAGTTTTCAATACAACTTTGATTTTTTTAAAAAAGTAGACTTAAACTAAATTTTGCCATTATAACGGCTCATTTTTTGATAAAAGCCTAAAATAAAACCTATCATGACAACTAAAGAGAATATGAGAATGAACAAAGATGAACATTTTCATAAAGAGAATGAACAAGGCATAGAAAAACAACATTTTCATTCCAACCTAGCATAAAAACAACATGAACAAAGATGAACATGACAACCACTTAAAAGCATGAAAAATTACAAGTTACACTAATTTATGAAGAGGTACTAGGTAAAACAAGAGGATAAAAAGGACAAGAAAATGGGCACACAAGTTCATTCCAAAGCAAAATAAGAAGAGAAAAGCTAACATATTTTATTGATTGAAAATATCTATTACAAAGCTAAAGCTAAAGCAAAAGCAAACATAAAAGGGAGGGGGGAGAAAGTTCTCCTTACATGACAATAGAGTCCATAAGGGCAGCCCGCAAAACACACTAAATTTGGCTCAAAAAAGTGAACCCTTGGGCATTATAGAATTTTTTTATTTATAGACAAAATTTCGGGTGTGACACACCCTGGTCACAGGCGTGACAGGGGGCGTGTCGAAGGTTGCGTGTTTGACTTGGCAAAATTCGGCAGCTGGCTTCGTTCTGGAAGGTTCTGGAAGTGACATGTGTCTGTCACGGGCGTGACAGGTGTCAGACACGGGCGTGACGGGGGGCATGACTTGGACAGCTGGTAGTTTTGATGTCGGCAGCGTCGAGTGTTGAAAAAGCGTTGAGTGTCAACATCGATACGGGCGTGACAGGGGGCGTGATTTGATGGCGTCGAGTGTTAAACAGTAAAATCATTGAGTGTCGACTGGCGGAAGGCATTGAGTGCTTGACACGGGCATGTTAAGTCAATGACACGGGCGTGTCAAGTCAAATTTTTACTTTTTCCTGAAAAAATTCAGAAAACAAAAACAACTTAAGTTAGGATTGTTTTTACAAAAAGAAGCATATTTATTAAACAAAACAGATAAAAAAGGCAAAAATAAAGTAAAATGACTTAATAAAATACTATAAAAGTATGTATATTTAAAACTCATCAAATACCCCCATACTTAAGCTTTTGCTATTCCAGAGCAAAAGTTTGAGGTGAACTTATAAGGAATAATAAAAACTCTAAGTTCTGCTACCGCTTAAATTAATTATCAGAGAGATCTAAATAAATATACGGGGTATAAGAGTTAAGTCCTAAAATTATGTAGATGATTTAAACAGGGCAAAAATTTTGGCCAAAAGACTTCTTGATGTAATCAAATAGAAAGCAATAATTGTATTGGTTAGATTAACAAAAATAGTTTGGAATTATATGAACTTTAGCTTATAGGAGTTTTACCGGAAATAATGCAATTTACGAATTATGCTCTCAAAAAGGTTTTTGAATTAATTCTAGAGTCATGAAATTGGATAAGGGGGGGGGTTGATGTTGGTTTATGAAGAGGCTTGGATTTTGAGTCGAGGTGATTTTTTCTCGAACCTCCATTTTTTCTGATATGGATGTTATAGGAAAACGAAATCTTATTTTCCTTAACATGATTTTTTTTCTTTTTCTTCATAATAAAAATTAACCCAATGTATATGTGTAGGGGTAATGAATTTTATCCTCTTACTCCGTAACATATAATCTTTTTTTTTAATTATTGGGTTCCTATGTTTACGGAATGAAATCTTATTCCCATTAACATAGGATATTTTTTGTGGGAAAAAATTTTATCATACCAAGTAGGTTATGATAAGTAAGGTGAGAAAAGAGAACTAGATTTTTAATTAAAAAATTTTTGAGAGCAACCTTTATAAATTATACGTTCCAATTTTTCAAAAAACTAAAAGTAAACATAATTGAATTCTATAGTCGTTATTTTCTAACATAGTACACGTGCTCATATCTATGGAAAATTAGAAGTAGTGCCTAAAACGAGTCTCATATCTTTAACAAAGCATAATGAATTCTTTAAAACTTAACCCCGACTATTTAAATTTTTCAATTTATAATTAACAAACGAATAGTGAACAAAGAATTGATCAAATTCGCATATAAATAAATTCAAAACAAAATTTTTGGATAGCAAAAAAAACTTAAGAATGATATATTTGATTTATTTGTTTCATAAATTATATTTGTTTGAATTTTTGAAGTTATTATCTTTTTTTTGTATTTTTGTATTCATTTCTTTAATAAATACATACTAAAGAAAGGAGAATGCGAAAAAAAAAATTTAGATTTTCAAGTTTTGCGAATTTTTTTGTATTTTTGAGTTTTGTGAAAAAAAAATTGTATTTTTAAGAAAATTTTCATTCTATTTACAAAAATTTGGGAGAAAAGGAGAAGTTATTTATAAGGATGAGAGAGAAAAAGGGAGAGGGGAAAGAGGAAGAATATTTACAAAAAATACTTACAAAAATTATTTACAAAAAATATTTACAAAAATATTTACAAAAATTTAAAACTAGGTTGTCGCGAGATGACTCGTTATGTGGATGGCTCGATGAGCCGGATCTCGCGGACTGAGTTAAAAATAAGTCAAAGTTTCAAAAATTAAACTTCAAAAAAAATTTCGATTTTTGTGTTTTATATATATATAATTTTTATTTTTGAAGTTTTGTTTTTTTTTCAAAATTTTTTTGTTTCTTTTTAATATATATATTTTTTTGAAATGCGGAAAATAAAGTTGCAGAAAAAGAAAGTACGAAAACACCCTCATACTTAGTTCCCACATTGTCCCCAATGTTGTATGCTAAGCATGAGGAACAAAATAGCAGCTATATGTACAAAAAAAGAGGGGGCAGAAAACGTCCCTGATCCGCGCTCGGGGAAGCCCATTAGAAACCCTGCAGTTATTAGAAAAATAGAAAGGATAATAAATAAAGACGTAAAATAAAAAAAGATAAGTGTGGGGTGCCTCCCAGGAGCGCTTTGTTTATAGTCGCGTAGTTTGACTATATTGGTGGGGATTATATATGGAGAAGGGTTATGGTTTCGCTCCTACCGATCACAGGGTCGCCCGCTATATAAGACTTTAACTGATGATCGTTCACTTTACAAGTGCCTTTTTCCGGGTGGGAGACGAGTACGGTCCCATATGGAAAAACTTCTTCAACCTTGAAGGGGCCGAACCATCGCGATTTTAGTTTACCCGGAAAAAGCCTAAGACGTGAATTGTATAGAAGGACAAGATCGCCTGGAGAAAAAAAATTTGGGGATTTGATTTTTCGATCGTGATATAACTTAGAACGCTCCTTATAGAACTTATTACTCTCGTAAACGTTCGCACGCCTTTCATCGAGCTCGTTTAGTTGCAGCTTTCTATTCTGAGCGGCTAAGTTAGCGTCGAGGTTTAAAAGTTTTAATGCCCAAAGTGCGCGATGTTCTAGTTCTACGGGTAAATGGCACGCCTTGCCATAGACTAATCGAAATGGAGTACAACCGGTAGCGGTTTTGTACGTCGTACGATACACCCATAACGCGTCGTCAAGCTTAACGGACCAATCTTTCCTATTAAGTGAAACGGTTTTTTCTAATATTCGTTTTATCCATCGATTTACTACCTCAACTTGGCCACTTGTTTGCGGGTGGTAGGGGGTGGAAAGTTTGTGCGTAACTCCGTATTTAGCTAACGTCTTAGCCATTAGAGCGTTACAGAAATGCGTTCCCCTATCACTAACAATAGCGCGAGGCGTGCCGAAGCGAGAAAATAATTTTTTTAGAAATGTAACGACGACTCACGCATCGTTGGTGGGGAGAGCTTGCGCTTCCGCCCACCTTGATACGTAGTCGACCGCCACTAAAATATACGTATTTTTATAAGAAGGAGGTAGGGGGCCTACAAATTCATAAGCCCCACAAGTCGAAGACTTCGCATTCTAAAAACATGTTTTGGGGCATCTCGTCTCAACGAGAGATGTTACCCGACCGCTGACAGCTATCGCATGCGCGCACAAAATTGTGCGCGTCTTTGAAGAGAGTGGGCCAAAAGTAGCCCGCCTCTAGCGCCTTCCTAGCGGTCCGGTTGGCTTGATAGTCCCCCCCGGCTGGACCCTCGTGGCACTACCTCAATATTTGTGTGCACTCCACACCCGCGACGCATCTTCGGACCGCTTGGTCCGCGCAGATACGAAAAAGAAATGGGTCCTCCCAAAAGAAATTTTTCAAATTGGAAAAGAATTTCTTCTTTTGCTGACTTGAGAATTCTTTTGGAAGCACCCGCGCGACTAAATAGTTTACAAAATCTGCGAACCAAGGCGAAGATGATGAAGACGAACGAATGGCAAGAAGACGTTCCTCGGGGAATCTGTCATTTATTTCAGATTCGACGAGCGCTTCCGTACCCGGATTTTCTAAACGGGAGAGGTGGTATGCCGCTAGATTTTCCGCACCCTTCTCTTCCCGGATCTCCAAGTCAAACTCTTGAAGGAGGAGGGTCTATCGAAGAAGGCGGGGCTTCGCGTCGGTTTTGGCTAGTAAATACTAAAGGGCGGAGTGATCGGTAAAAATGATAACTTTAGATAGCGTTAAATACGAGCGAAACTTATCGAAGGCGAAAACGACGGCTAAGAGTTCCTTTTCCGTCGTTGTGTAATTCACTTGTGCGGAAGTGAGCGTCTTGCTAGCGTAATAAATAGGATGAAAATTTTTTCTATGCGCTGGCCAAGAACGACACGTAAGGCAATATCACTCGCGTCGCACATGATTTCGAACGGAAGGGACCAATTAGGGGCCACTAGAATTGGAGAATTGATAAGTTTTTGTTTTATAAAATTAAAGGCAAACTCGCAATCGCTACTAAAGACAAAAGGTGATTCTTTTTCCAAGAGGTGAGTAAGCGGCTTTGTTATTTTTGAAAAATCTTGAATGAAGCGCCAGTAAAAGCCCGCGTGGCCTAAGAAACTCCTAATAGATTTTATGTTAGTCGGCTGAGGGAGCTTTTCTATGATTTCTAGTTTGGCCTTATCGACCTATATCCCCTTAATCGAAATCTTATGGCCGAGGACCAAACCTCCTCGAACCATAAAGTTACACCTTTCCCAATTTAAAACAAGATGCGTGTCCTCGCATTGTTGGAGGACACGATCGAGATTACGAAGACAATCCGGGAATGAGCATCCAAATACAAAAAATTCATCCATAAATACTTCCATAATATCTTCTACTAGCTCGCCAAAGATTTCTAGCATACATCTTTGGAATGTAGTTGGCGCTTTGTAGATGCCAAATGGCATTCTTCGGTAGGCGAAGGTGCCAAATGGGCAAGTAAAAGTTGTTTTCTCTTGGTCTTCGGAGGAAATGGGGATTTGGAAAAACCCCGATAAACCATCGAGAAAACAATAAAATGGATGACTGGAAAGACGCTCGAGAATCTGGTCAAGGAATGGTAGTGGGAAATGGTCCTTACGGGTGACATCATTAAGTTTGCGATAATCGATGCACACATGCCAACCCATAATAGTACGAGTTGGGACGAGCTCGTTGTGCTCATTCGCCACTATGGTCAGACCGCCCTTCTTGGGCATGACATGAATGGGACTAACCCATGCACTATCAGAAATGGGATAAATAATCCCCCATCTAATAATTTAATTATCTCAGTTTTCACGACGTCTTTCATGTTTGGGTTAAGATGTCGCTGCGGCTGAATGGTTTTTCAATTATCATTTAAGAAAATCTTATGAGTGCAGAAAGAAGGGTTAATCCCCTTAAGGTCAGAAATTTATCATGCAATTGCGTGGCGATGTTTAAGAAAAACCTCCAATAAATCGGAGGTCTCCGAATCGCTAAAATGCGAAGAAATGATTACCGAGAGTGTATCATTTTTCCCCAAAAAGGCATATTTGAGGGATTCGGGTAATGGTTTGAGATCTAGGGTGGGCGGTTCTTCTAGCGAGGTTTTAGTGCTAATGTCTTTTGAACCAATTGGTTCAAAAGGCATATCTGTAGATGCATCCTCATCGCAATAAAAATTTTCGAGGGAAAAAATATCTTCGTTTAAAAACTCAGACTCGAAAACCGGAGAAGAACAATCTCCAAAAAAAGAATCTAAAGATTAGCAGAAATCATCGCTCGGCGATGATTCTTCCATTGAGGGGTTAATAGAAAAAGTAACTTGGTCGTCTACTACCCGAAGGAGAAGATGACCGTTACTTACATCGATTAGCGCATGTAAGGTTGCAAGGAAAGGGCGACCGAGTATTATTGTTACCTCGGCGTCTTCCTCGATGTCTAAGATGACGAAGTCCACCGAGAAGGTGAACTTGTCTACTCAAACAAGGACATCCTAAACTACCCCGATGGGGAACCTAACCGGGCAATCCGCTAGTTTGATGCGCATATTGGTAGGAGCAGGAGTATCCAAACCTAAACGCAGGAAGAGCGAGAACGACATCAAATTAATGCTCGCGCCTAAGTCTGCCAAGGCATATTTTACTAGTACATCGCCAAAAAGGCACGGGGTAGAAAACCATCCCGGTCGTTTTGTTTTGAGGGCAACTTATTAGTAAGAGCCGCCGAGCAGACAGCGTTAAGAGAAATATGCGAAATATCTTCAAGTTTTCGTTTGTTAGAAAGAAGCTCTTTTAAAAATTTTGCATATTTAGGCATTTGTGAGATGACCTCGCAAAAAGGAACATTAATATGAATCTGTTTAAGTAATAAAATAAATTTTTCATATTGCGCGTTCACTCGCTCGTTATCTAACTTATGCGGGTAGGGCAGCGCCTTGTTTAAAATAGTTTTGTCGTTTAAAATCGGCAAGGGCTGCGTAATCGAAGAACAGGGAAGAGGGGTCGGAGGTGAAATATGTACCTGAGGATCGATCCATTTTGGATCGACCACCTCCTTACCGCTATGAAGGGTTATAGCGTTGGCATTCTCCCTTTGATTGGGCTCTGTATTCCCTGGCAGTGCCCCAAGAGCGCGTTTCGACATAAGTCGCGCCAGCTGTCCAGCCTGTATTTCTAAATTTTTAAGAGATCCGGTGATGTTCCGGATATTGGACTCATTGGACGCGACATATTGATTAAAATTTTCCTCCACCGGAAGAGGCTTCGGGGGAGGGGACGGAAAAGAGAGCGCAAAAGGAGGGGGAGGAGGGCACTGCGCATTATTCGGGTTACTCCATGAGAAATTCCGGTGGTTCCTCCAACCCGGATTATAGTGGCTACTATAAGGGTTGTTTTGAAAGGAGGGACGCACCGAATTCCCCATATAGTCCACAAACTCGTCGACCACGCAGGCATTAGGGGGGAGAAAACAAGGCGGAGTGGGGGAGGCAACAGACATCTCCGCCACCTGCTTAGTTAGCCTTTCGACTTGAAGGGCTAGCTGAGCAGTGGCATCCACTTCATAAAGGCTCGCCTGCTTATGGCGCGCCCGCGGGACATTCCATTGGTAGGCATTCATAGCCATTTCTTCGAAAAGAGCCTGGACGGCCTCGGGGGTCTTATTATTCAGAGTGCCCCTGACAGCTGCATCAATCATTTGACGCGTCTGACAGTTCAGTCCATTGTAAAAAATCTGTACCTGCAACCACGGTTGAAGCGCGTGGTGCGGGCACCGACGGAAAAATTCCTTAAAATGCTCCCAAGTCTCATAATGAGACTCGGAGTCATTTTGCACAAAGGAGGATATGTCCGCCCGCAATCTAGCAGTTTTTGCGGGCGGAAAATGTCACAACCCGCATTTTCTCCGAATTAAGAATTATCAGAGTAAGAGAAAACACGCGTCGTGATGCCACGTCAAGCAGGGGATAACTGCTGACGCTCAGGCAAAACCAACTACCAACTTAATGAAAGAAAATCATGCGATTAATGATTAGAAAATCAGTTATAATTAGAGTCAGTATCCCTCGGCTCAGTGGATCACCTAGTCCACAAAAGAAAAACTATATTTATACGCTGCGGAAAAATACTTTATTTAGTTTTGACATCCTAAGGAGCACATAAGGGTCCCAAGAGAACCACTCATGCTATGCAAGACCCTACATTTAATTTATATAATATATAAGAAAACGGTCTTTATACGTGATTTGGAAAATAGTGAATACGTCTTATAAAATATGCTGATCATGAGCTTTATTTATAATAACAATTATAGTTTAAAAAATAACTAGCAACCTAGCATAAAACCATCTCAGAGCAAGTAGACTATCTCCAGAAAATGGTAGCAGCAATAGTATATATATCTAGTACAAGGTAAAACTACCAGTGGGCGCCAACAACCTGACACGAACCCACTAGCACAAATATATGTCTATAAGAGAGTACTGAAAACAACCTCACTAACAAGGTAAACAGAACTCCAAGGTCCGGGAGTCCACCAACAACACCACCTCCAACAAGCCACCAGACTGGCTACAGCTCAGAACCTGGGGTATTCCAAAAGAAAACAGAATACCTCAGCAAGCTAAACAAAGAAAAACTGCATGAAAGAGTCAACCAAAGGACAAAGTAACAGAATAACATGCAGTAGAAAGAGTCACAACTGTCCACAACAGGACCACAAGAAATGCACAACGTGCAAAGTAACAGCAACAACCCAGCCCAGGAACCACATCCTGCAGGGCCTACTAGGCTGCCAAGAGCCAGAATGCTGCAAACTACCAAAGAAGAAACTTCTAACACCCTAAACTGCGGGAAGTGATAGTAGCAAAAACAACAACGAGGAACCGGATCGAAGGCAAACGCAGTACCCCAATCCACCATGTCCAAGTCAAAAGCTCGAGGGTCAACACGTGAAAACACAAGGGACCTTCCACCCGACATGCCCAGTCCGTACCTGGAGCAAGAAAACATGGGTGGCCTTGGCTATATCACACAACTCCACCCCCATAAAGAGCTACAACCACCACTACTAACCACGACCCACGATTCGGCCTCTAGGAAAAAAAAGAAAACGGCCGACAAGGAAAACCCAGAAAATACAACTGGAAATCCACTCGGAAACGAAATACAAGGTAAAGGAAGAGTGTTGAAATAAACCAACACGACTAGGCGTTGAGTGAAACCCACTCAGTGCCTACCTAAACTTTGGCGTTGAGCGAGCTAGCCTCACTCGCCGCCAAAATAATACCACTACCCACAAGCCCACTAAAGAATACGGAGCTCGACGACAGTCGAACAACCAAGGCAGAAGATCCAGAACTCGAGTAGTTGCCTGCCACTTGAGTATCTAAACTCCCGCACTCGAAATCACCTAAATTCGCCTAGCAAAACAAAATATACAAAGCGCACGATCAGTGACGCACGATCAGTGGTCGTGCGCACTCATCGGCTGATGATCGTGCGAAGCGAACCTGGAAAACCTGACAGAAAACCTAGCAACTGCGCACGATCAGTGTCGCACGACCATTGGTCGTGCGCACTGTTGCCAGCGCTCGTGCGATTTTCCGAGATAGAACTTTGGAAACTGAAAGACAGCCGCGCACGAGTAGAGGCACACGACCAGTGGTCGTGCGCCCTAACGGTTGATGACCGTGCGCGACTAACCTGTACCATTTGGAATTTCCCGAACGACACCGGAACACGCACACGACTCACGCCACTGCAGTAGCAGCAGACAACTATCAACGTCGCGCACCACTACCATACGAACTATGCCAAATCATTCGAGTAATACCTTAACGAAAAAATCGGCAACCACACCCCCCTCCTAACTCACCCTCTCGGCTACACCCGCACCAGAGCAACAATCAAAATAAAGGAAAACAACGGCTCCACGCCGACAATTTGGATTCCAAACATCACAAAATAGGGGGGGGGGGTTTCAGTAGGAAGAACTAAGCCCTATAGTTAGCAAGAAAATGAGAACAACAAGGCCTCTAACCTGGGCTAACCGGGATTTCAATTTCAGCAAGTAAAATCAAAAAGAAAACTTGGCAAGGGCAAGAATACCACTTGCCTCAATCACAGCGAAGCTTTGGACTGCTTTCCTCCTCTTCGCACGGATCAAAACGGCCGCAACACCTAGAACAAAAACTCGGCCATTAATGGCGAAAAACTTCCAAAACCGGAAATTCCAATCCTCCCAAAACTCCACGAAAATCGAATTTCTTACCGTAGGAATGAAGGTCTTGACGAGAGCAATCTGAATCCACTCTCGGAATCGAATTCCGTCCACAAACGCTCCGGGAATCGGCGTCCGAAGGAAAGGGGTAGTCCGGCGGTTTTCTTTCTCTCGTACAGGCGGCGGTTTCAAGCGGGGAAGCAGATGAGCGGCTCTTTCATACTATATATATATATAATTATATAATTATATAATTAATTACAAAATTACATAAAGCACCAAATCGACGCGAAAACCGAACTACCTCGGAATTTGACGAAATTCGCACCGTAGCTAAATACCCACGCTACGAACACAACGGCGAAGTCGAAATTAATTTTCGATGAACAGAACTCGAGTTATACCCAAATAAAGCCAAACACCAACATCCCACCGAGAGGCCACACCGGGTCACCCAAAATGACTCGGCTTGCTAGGGAGATCTTGCCAACAGGCTACAGAATAGGGCACTCAGTTCTAAGGAGCTAAACCACACTCCACAAATGGCACAAGCCACGGAAACGCGTCATCGTAACGCCAAATGAGAATAAAAATAATCGCTGAAAAAACGGGGCGTTACAGTCACTCCCCCTAAAAGAAAGTTTCGTCCCGAAACTTTACGCACAACCCTCCTACTAAAGAAGGAAAAGTAACAAACAGAAGTTACAAAGGGAAACATACCGATCAAATCAGCGAAACAGGTGAGGGTACGCCCTCCTCATGGCCGACTCTAGCTCCCAAGTCGCGCTCTCCAAATCCTGATTTTTCCATAGAACTTTCACCATCGGTATGGACTTCTTTCGCAGCACACGCTCCTGAGTATCCAAAATACGAACTGGCACCTCAACAAAAGAGAGGTTGGGCTCCAATTGGGGCACAACATCCAAGAGTTGCCCACTGCTGCGCACACACTTCCGCAATTGGCTAACATGAAAAACATTATGAACACCAGGGAAGTTCGCTGGCAAATCCAATCTATAAGCAGACACACCAATCCGCTCCAAAATCTCGAACGGGCCCACATACCTTGGGTCCAATTTCTGATTTTTACCAAATCTCTTCACACCAACCATTGGAGAAACCTTGAGGTATACATGATCCCCTACTAAAAACTCCAAAGCAGACCTACGCCGATTGGCGTTCTTTTCATACCTCTCCTGAGCTAAACGAAGCTTTTCCCGAATAAGCTTCACGGCGACTTCCATCTCTTCCAGAGCATCTGGACCCAACAAAGGCTTCTCGCCAGCCTCAGCCCAAAACAACGGAGTCCTACAGCGCCTCCCATACAAAGCTTCGAACGGAGCCATCTGCAAGCTTTCCTGATAACTGTTATTATAAGCAAATTCCATGAGTCGCAGACGCTCATCCCACGCTCCACCGTGGTCTAAAATATAGCACCTGATCATATCCTCAACAATCTGATTGACCCGCTCCGTCTGCCCATTGGTCTGAGGGTGGTACGCAGTAGAATACCTCAGATCCGTACCCAAACCCTCCTGCAGACTCTGCCAAAAACGAGAAGTAAACCGGGAGTCTCGATCAGAAATAATGCTAACCGGCACACCGTGGAGTCGGATGACTTCATTCAAGTACAACTCCGCTATCCTCCTCATCGGGTAATCAATCTTATAAGGCACGAAGTGAGCACACTTCGTCAATCTATCCACTATAACCCAAACAGAATCAAATCCTCTCGGGGATTTTGGCAAACCCGTAATGAAGTCCATAGATATACTCTCCCACTTCCAAGTCGGGATCTCTAGCGGAGTCAACTTACCACCAGGCCTTCCATGATCGGCCTTCACACGCTTGCAAGTGTGACACTCAGCAACAAATCGGGCTATATCTCCTTTCATACCATACCACCAGGCAATTTGCCTTAAGTCACGGTACATCTTCGTAGATCCTGGATGGTAGGCAACGCTGGAACCATGAGCCTCACTGCAAATCATACCTCTAATGTCCCCAACAGCAGGAACGCAAAACCTGCCGCGGTACTTCAAAGTACCAGCATCATCAATAGCAAAATCTGGCAACTCTCCCTTCTCTGTCCTGGTAAAAAGGTGCAACAGATCCGGATCGTCCTTCTGATGCAGTCTAGTCAAAGAAATCCAGGACGGCTCTGCCACTGACAAACTACTCTGCAAACCACAGTATCCCACTGAAATATCCATAAGGAGGAACTCCTCAACTAACCGATCGGCGGAGAGGTTAAAGATCTTTCTCGTCTTTCGGCTCAGGGCGTCGGCCACCACATTGGCCTTGCCCGGATGATACTGGATTTCTACGTCATAATCCGCCACATACTCAAGCCACCGCCGCTGACGTAGATTCAATTCCTTCTGCGTGAACACGTACTTCAGGCTCTTATGGTCAGTAAAAATCTTGCACTGAGCCCCATAAAGTAAGTGCCTCCACAACTTCAACGCATAGATAACCGCTGCAAACTCAAGGTCATGCGTAGGATAATTCTTCTCATGAGTCTTCAGCTGCCTTGACCCATAAGCGATTACTTTTCCATCCTGTATTAATACGCATCCCAGTCCTATATGCGAAGCTTTTACATACCCATCATAATCCACGCCCTCAGTAGGAAGGGTCAGAACGGGAGCAGTACACAATCTCCTCTTTAACTCCTGAAAAGCTTCTTCGCACTTCTCGCTCCAAACAAAAGCCACATTCTTCTGAGTCAGCTTGGTCAAAGGTGCGGCTAGAGAAGAGAAACCCTCCACGAATCTCCTGTAATAGCCAGCCAACCCTAAGAAACTTCTGATCTCCTTAGGAGTATTCGGCCTACTCCAATCCATCACTGCTGCAATCTTTTCTGGGTCAACCGAGATCCCATCCTTGTTCACCACGTGGCCTAGAAAAGAAACCTGAGGCAACCAAAATTCGCACTTGCTCAACTTGGCGAATAACTTGTGGTTCCTCAACTCTGATAGGACCAGACGCAAATGCTGCTCATGCTCCTCAGCACTGCGAGAATAAACCAACACGTCATCAATGAAGACCACCACGAACTTGTCTAGGAAATCCTTGAATACCCGATTCATCATGTCCATGAAAGCTGATGGTGCGTTGGTCAAACCGAACGACATCACCAAAAACTCAAAGTGTCCATGCCTCGACCTAAACGCAGTCCGTGGAATATCTGTCTCACGGATCCTGAGCTGATGATAGCCCGAACGAAGATCGATCTTGGAGAACATCGTGCTACCACGCAACTGGTCAAATAAATCATCGATCCTCGGCAGAGGGTACCTGTTCTTGATAGTGACCTTGTTCAACTCTCTATAGTCGATGCAAAGCCGCATCGACCCATCTTTCTTCTTTACGAACAAAACAGGAGCACCCCAAGGAGACGAACTCTGCCTGATAAAACCTTTAGCCAACAACTCATCTAACTGAATTCGCAACTCCTCTAGCTCACGAGGGGCCATCCGGTACGGCGCCTTAGCAATAGGACGCGTACCCGGCTCCAAATCAATAACAAACTCCACATCCCGCTCAGGAGGGATACCAGGAAGATCATCAGGAAAAACATCGGCGAAACCACGAACAATAGGAATCTCCTCCAAGCGTGGCACGCTAACAACAGTTCCAACCGCCGAGACTAAACAAACACAACAATCAGAAAGAAACAATCTCTGAACACATACCGCCGAGAGAACAGGAGAATCGTGACACGGATCAGCATACACGCTGCCGGGCTGACCGTCGTCCCTGATGAAGTCCAAGCGCTTTCCTTTGCACTGAATGACCGCATCATACCAAGAGAGCCAGTCCATGCCCAAAATGACATCGAAGTCCTCTAGATCAATCATCTTCAGGTCCGCCTTCGCAAGAAAATCCCCCAACAAAACCGGGCAATCCAAAATACCCAAATCTGACAACACAGATTCACCAGAGGGAAACTTGACACAGAAGGAATCCTGAACCCGATCTAGAGACAACTGATGACGCTCCACAAATGCTCTAGCCACGAACGAGTGGGTAGCGCTGGAGTCAAACAGAACACGCGCCCAGCGGTTCTTCACCTTAAATTTCCCTATAGGAGCGCACAAAGCTAAGGAACTAGCACAACAGCACCGCAAATAATCTAGCAGCTAAACTACCAGGCTAGAAAGAAAAACAACAAACAACTAACCTGAGATCACCTGGGTCGAAGTCTGAGCCTCCTCGGAAGAAATCACGTTCAGCTTCCCTTTTCCCTTGTCCACACGCTGAGGTGGAGGTAAAGCCTGTAATGGAACTGCAGGAAGAGCTGACTGGATCTGAGGACACCTCGACTTAATGTGTCCCTTCTGCCCACACTGAAAGCAGACTTTATCCTTGGTCCAACACTGGGCCGCATCATGGCCGGATCGCTTACAAACAGAACAGGAGGCATCTCTCCTAGGAGCACCCTGAATCGCATGAGCCTGCTCCTTCTTCAGAGCTGCCACCTTCTTGAAACACCTCTCGACAGGATGGCCTGACCGGCCACAAAAACTGCACACCACCCTGCTCCTCTTTCTCGGAACAGCATCGGGTACCAGGGGTTTCTTCTCCTCTACCAACTTCCTCTTATCCTTCTTCAACTGCTGGCCTCTACTCTTCGCCGTCTCAATGGCCTCAACCTTAAGAGCAGCCTCTACAACTCCAGCATAAGTCACCGACCCATAAGCACTGGCCAACTGCTGCACCTCACTCCTCAAACCACCAAGAAATCGCTTAACTCGATCAGCCTCAACGCTGACCAATCCAGGGGCAAAACGGCTCAACTTGCTGAACTCTATCTCATACTCACCCACCGTGAGCTGCCTTTGCTTCAGATAGAGGAAATCATTCATGTGGCGGTCAGGCTCGACCGAAGGTAAGAACTTCCTCAACAGCATCTCCTTGAACACTTCCCAAGAGCATCCGGCTACCAAGCTCTCCTTCTCTCTCAGCCACCAACTCTTAGCCAACCCTTTGAGCTGATAGGTGGCTAACATCACCCTCTGATCATCTGAAATCCCTGAGTACGAGAACATCTCCTCCATGGAGATCAGCCAATCGTCTATCACCATGAAATCTGCCTTCCCATCATAAGTGGGAGGGCTCAGCCTCTGAAACTGCGAGATGAAGGCCATCTCTGCTGGCACCACCACTGGAGGTCTCAAGGGTGCAGGAGGAGGAGGAACAGCTAACCCCCCAGCAGGAACTTGCGCACCCTGAGCCTGTCCTGCCACAACTGCCACCAAAGACTGAATCTGGGCTTGCACCTCCTCCAACTGCCTGCCCATAGCTTCGCTACTCTGACGCAGACTCTCGATCACCGCATCGTTCTGAGCTCCAGAAGATTCACCCTCAGACAGGGGAGTCGATCGAGTCGCAGGACGCCTAGCCATCCTAAAAATCATAACCACCCCAAATCAGATCCAATCCCACGACTAGAACCGATTACCAGTACAGACAATACATATGTAGATATAGACTTAAAGCTGCTAAACTTGCTCTGAGAGTTTATCTTCTTCACAATAATTAGATGATATGCCCTAACCTAGGATGGTTAACCACCACCTTACTAACTCTTGTGCCTAGATCGGATGCATGAACTTATGTTAATTTGAAAACTCATGTGTGTACATATGTCATCCTGCAAATCTTTAGCTCGACGCGTTGTGCTTATGCAATGATATGATATGCATGATTGTGCTATGCATTCTAAAAAAAAGGCCCTAATGCATGTTATGAGCGGCGTACGCATGAAAATGTTATGCATCCCATACTACATAACATTTCCATGCAATGAAAAAAGAAACGTGCTAGTCGCAGTCATGTGGTGAGGTTATGCATCCCATACTACATAACCCTCACATGTAGCCCCTATGGTGGATCCATATACGAACACATATTATGCATCCCATACTACATAATATGCCCCGTATACTTCATGTTATGCTATGAGTGTAGTGTTCGTGCTTTTGCCAAGACGTGCTGATGACATATCAGTGTGTGAATGATATGATGCTGAACTACTAAAAGCATCCAAGGAAGGTTGCTCAACTAACTTGTCAAGCAACCTCCCTCTGATACCAACTGTCATAACCCGCATTTTCTCCGAATTAAGAATTATCAGAGTAAGAGAAAACACGCGTCGTGATGCCACGTCAAGCAGGGGATAACTGCTGACGCTCAGGCAAAACCAACTACCAACTTAATGAAAGAAAATCATGTGATTAATGATTAGAAAATCAGTTATAATTAGAGTCTGTATCCCT
Organism: Platanthera zijinensis; assembly: GCA_039513925.1. NCBI lineage: Eukaryota > Viridiplantae > Streptophyta > Magnoliopsida > Asparagales > Orchidaceae > Platanthera > Platanthera zijinensis. The sequence continues at coordinate 111,719,064 of CM077095.1, read as the reverse complement.
CGGCTTAGTGGATCACCTAGTCCACAAAAGAAAAACTATATTTATACGCTGCGGAAAAATACTTTATTTAGTTTTGACATCCTAAGGAGCACATAAGGGTCCCAAGAGAACCACTCATGCTATGCAAGACCCTACATTTAATTTATATAATATATAAGAAAACGGTCTTTATACGTGATTTGGAAAATAGTGAATACGTCTTATAAAACATGCTGATCATGAGCTTTATTTATAATAACAATTATAGTTTAAAAAATAACTAGCAACCTAGCATAAAACCTTCTCAGAGCAAGTAGACTATCTCCAAAAAATGGTAGCAGCAATAGTATATATATCTAGTACAAGGTAAAACTACCAGTGGGTGCCAACAACCTGACACGAACCCACTAGCACAAATATATGTCTATAAGAGAGTACTGAAAACAACCTCACTAACAAGGTAAACAGAACTCCAAGGTCCGGGAGTCCAACAACACCACCTCCAACTAGCCACCAGACTGGCTACAGCTCAGAACCTGGGGTATTCCAAAAGAAAACAGAATACCTCAGCAAGCTAAACAAAGAAAAACTGCATGAAAGAGTCAACCAAAGGACAAAGTAACAGAATAACATGCAGTAGAAAGAGTCACAACTGTCCATAACAGGACCACAAGAAATGCACAACGTGCAAAGCAACAGCAACAACCCAGCCCAGGAACCACATCCTGCAGGGCCTACTAGGCTGCCAAGAGCCAGAATGCTGCAAACTACCAAAGAAGAAACTTCTAACACCCTAAACTGTGGGAAGTGATAGTAGCAAAAACAACAACGAGGAACCGGATCGAAGGCAAACGCAGTCCCCCAATCCACCATGTCCAAGTCAAAAGCTCGAGGGTCAACACGTGAAAACACAAGGGACCTTCCACCCGACATGCCCAGCCCGTACCTGGAGCAAGAAAACATGGGTGGCCTTGGCTATATCACACAACTCCACCCCCATAAAGAGCTATAACCACCACTACTAACCACGACCCACGATTCGGCCTCTAGGAAAAAAAAGAAAATGGCCGACAAGGAAAACCCAGAAAATACAACTGGAAATCCACTCGGAAACGAAATACAAGGTAAAGGAAGAGTGTTGAAATAAACCAACACGACTAGGCGTTGAGTGAAACCCACTCAGTGCCTACTTAAACTTTGGTGTTAAGCGAGCTAGCCTCACTCGCCGCCAAAATAATACCACTACCCACAAGCCCACTAAAGAATACGGAGCTCGACGACAGTCGAACGACCAAGGCAGAAGATCCAGAACTCGAGTAGTTGCCTGCCACTTGAGTATCTAAACTCCCGCACTCGAAACCACCTAAATTCGCCTAGCAAAAGAAAATATACAAAGCGCACGATCAGTGACGCACGATCAGTGGTCGTGCGCACTCATCGGCTGATGATCGTGCGAAGCGAACCTGGAAAACCTGACAGAAAACCTAGCAACTGCGCACGATCAGTGTCGCACGACCACTGGTCGTGCGCACTGTTGCCAGCGCTCGTGCGATTTTCCGAGACAGAACTTTGGAAACTGAAAGACAGCCGCGCACGAGCAGAGGCACACGACCAGTGGTCGTGCGCCCTAACGGTTGATGACCGTGCGCGGCTAACCTGTACCGTTTGGAATTTCCCGAACGACACCGGAACGCGCACACGACTCACGCCACTGCAGTAGCAGCAGACAACTATCAACGTCGCGCACCACTACCATACGAACTATGCCAAATCATTCGAGTAATACCTTAACGAAAAAATCGGCAACCATACCCCCCTCCTAACTCACCCTCTCGGCTACACCCGCACCAGAGCAACAATCAAAATAAAGGAAAACAACGGCTCCACGCCGACAATTTGGATTCCAAACATCACAAAATAGGGGGGGTTTCAGTAGGAAGAACTAAGCCCTATAGTTAGCAAGAAAATGAGAACAACAAGGCCTCTAACCTGGGCTAACCGGGATTTCAATTTCAGCAAGTAAAATCAAAAAGAAAACTTGGCAAGGGCAAGAATACCACTTGCCTCAATCACATCGAAGCTTTGGACTGCTTTCCTCCTCTTCGCACGGATCAAAACGGCCGCAACACCTAGAACAAAAACTCGGCCATTAATGGCGGAAAACTTCCAAAACCGGAAATTCCAATCCTCCCAAAACTCCACGAAAATCGAATTTCTTACCGTAGGAATGAAGGTCTTGACGAGAGCAATCCGAATCCACTCTCGGAATCGAATTCCGTCCACAAACGCTCCGGGAATCGGCGTCCGAAGGGAAGGGGTAGTCCGGCGGTTTTCTTTCTCTCGTACAGGCGGCGGTTTCAAGCGGGGAAGAAGATGAGCGGCTCTTTCATACTATATATATATATAATTATATAATTATATAATTAATTACAAAATTACATAAAGCACCAAATCGATGCGAAAACCGAACTACCTCGGAATTCGACGAAATTCACACCGTAGCTAAATACCCACGCTATGAACACAACGGCGAAGTCGAAATTAATTTTCGACGAACAGAACTCGAGTTATACCCAAATAAAGCCAAACACCAACATCCCCCCGAGAGGCCACACCGGGTCACCCAAAACGACTCGGCTTGCTAGGGAGATCTTGCCAACAGGCTACAGAATAGGGCACTCAGTTCTAAGGAGCTAAACCACACTCCACAAATGGCACAAGCCACGGAAATGCGTCATCGTAACGCCAAACGAGAATAAAAATAATCGCTGAAAAAACGGGGCGTTACAGAAAATATTTAGTAAGGAATTTCTCTGACAACTCCGCCCAGGTCGTGATGGAACCCCGCGGGAGGGAGACCAACCACTCCTTGGCCTTGGACTTAAGGGAGAAGGGAAAGAGGTGCAAACGAATGGCGTCATCAGTGACGCCATTTATCTTGAAAGTATCGCAAATTTCTAAAAAATTAGACAAGTGGTTATTTGGGTCCTCATTCGGCTGTCCGTTGAACTGCACGGCATTTTGGATCATTTGTATAACACTTGACTTAATTTCAAAATTATTGTTCGCCACAGCAGGCCGAACAATACTTGACCCCGTATCATCCAAGTTTGGTCGAGCATAGTAAGACATCGTACGCTCGGCCGCTTGGGCATTATTTGGGTCGTCCATAGAAGAGAAAGAGGGTTCTCCGGTGGATTCTTCCGGGTCTAAAAGGGGAATTCGACGTAGGGATCGGATACGGGCAAGAGAGCGGTCGATCTCAGGGTCGAATTCAAGATTTTCAGAACTCGAAGGTTGTCCACGGGTCATACACCCTAAAAAAACAACGAAGGGGGAATGATTTTTTTTTGTTTAAATTTTTTTTTTGAAAATAAAGTAAAATTAAAAGAGTCTAAGATTCGATATAACAACCGTGCTCCCCGGCAACAGCGCCAAAAAATTGATGGCCGCAGAACAGAGACCGACTGTGGGTGGTTCGAAATGGTCAGATTCCGCGGGCCGAGTTAGAAGATCGAGTTTTCTAACGAAAGGAGGCAAGTGCACCTATCGCAAGTAGTACTCGGTATTCGGGGGAATACCGAGGTCGTATTGTTCTCGGGGGCGCGTTGATTATATCTACTCTTCTAGGAATATTATTATCTTACTATCAGTAAGGTGAGATTTTTAGTTAATCAAGGCGGAAAGAAAAGAGAGCAGAATTTTACATAGATTAATTCAATGACGGGTTAACGCTCGGCACCGAATCGGATTAAGACGAAAATAATTCTTAACAATTATTGAACTTAGTTTTTAAATTAATAAAAGGCACTTGGTCGTGGAGGTTCCATAGACATGAGCTCACCTGGGTCTAGGGATATCGCTCACCTAGACACTAAGGCTATTCGACCGAACGTTAGTCCGATGAAGGATTCCCCTTAACGCCCGCATTATGCTAAGAACCCCGCTATTGGGTGGGGAACCCAATCCGGCAGAACTACGCCTATCCTCTTTCGAGGGGGCGTACGGAGTTCTCTTTACCCAAGGGGGATCGGTCCATACGTGAAGCCTCTCAGCGTTGCGTATGGATAACGGAAATAGAGCTCACACATCGATTATGTGGTCCTATGTGTCGTTAACCCGGGGCAAACCTTAAGTCCTTAAATAAAAATAAAAATAAAGAACTTTAATTATTTTGAATCATTTTATATGTCCCAATGCCCATCGATGCCGAAGGCTAATAGAGATTAGCCACTCATCGGTATGGGGACGGCTTTATGGTTTTTAGTGAAACGTGAGCTTGAATTTAAGAACTAAACAGTTATAAGAGAAAATATAAAAAAAACAAGGTGTTTAGATAAATTGAAAGGAAATTGATGCAGACACTCATGCACACTTCGAAACCATAAAAAAATTAAGTAAAGCAAGTCCTACTCGAATGAGTAGGCGGGAAATAAATGCAAGTACAAGTCCTACTCAAAACTGAGTGGGCGGTAAATTAAAGCAATGCGCCATTTAACTCTTAACGAGTAGGCGGAAATAAATGCATAAATAAAAAGAAACTAAGTTACAAAAAATGAAAATTACAAGTCCCACTCAAATGAGTGGGCGGAAAATTTAAGTAGAGCGTCGTTTAACTCTTAACGAGTAGGAGGAAATAGATGCGCACACGCACACACTCTACATAATTGAGAAAGCGATAAAATTGCGAGTCCCGGCTCAAATGAGTGGGCGGGAGAATGAAAGTAATAAAATTATCACGTACACGCACACACTCTACATAATTGAAGAAAGCATTAAAACAAAGCAATAAAAGTTATCACCTACACTCACACACTCTACATGATTGAAGAAAGCATAAAAGAAAGCATGAAAAGTTAGTCTCATACACTCACACACACATAAAAATAACACAAAATTGAAAGTTATCTAAAAATTAAAACTACAACTTTTCTACCATTAAAACTTGCTAAAAACAAATATAAAGAAAAAATAAAAATTAAAGAAGCAAAAGTTTTTGAAAAAAGTTGAAATCAAAGTTGTTGAAAAATTAAAACGTTTACATTTTCATCCTTAGGATTTCATAAAAGTGATGAAAAGGTGAAAATAAAAATTAAAGGAACAAAAAAGTTTTACAATCCTAAAACAAAGCGAAGTAAAAAAAACAAAACACTTTGAAACCTCTTTTACAAGTTCATAGGAATGAAAATATAAGCCTTTAAAAAGTTTTCAATACAACTTTGATTTTTTAAAAAAAGAAGACTTAAACTAAATTTTGTCATTATAACGGCTCATTTTTTGATAAAAGCCTAAAATAAAACCTATCATGACACCTAAAGAGAATATGAGAATGAACAAAGATGAACATTTTCATAAAGAGAATGAACAAGGCATAGAAAAACAAAATTTTCATTCCAACCTAGCATAAAAACAACATGAACAAAGATGAACATGACAACCACTTAAAAGCATGAAAAATTACAAGTTACACTAATTTATGAAGAGGTAGACTAGGTAAAACAAGAGGATAAAAAGGAGAAGAAAATGGGCACACAAGTTCATTCCAAAGCCAAATAAGAAGAGAAAAGCTAACATATTTTATTGATTGAAAATATCTATTACAAAGCTAATACAAAGCTAAAGCTAAAGCAAAAGCAAACATAAAAGGGAGGGGGAGAAAGTTCTCCTTACATGGCAATAGAGTCCACAAGGGCAGCCCACAAAACACACTAAATTTGGCTCAAAAAAGTGAACCCTTGGGCATTACAAAATTTTTTTATTTATAGACAAAATTTCGGGTGTGACACACCCTGGTCACGGGCGTGACAGGGGGCGTGTCGAAGGTTGTGTGTTTGACTTGGCGAAATCCGGCAGCTGGCTTCATTCTTTAAGATTTTGGAAGTGACACGTGTCTGTCACGGGCGTGACAGGTGTCAAACACGGGCGTGACGGGAGGCGTGACTTGGACAGCTGGCAGTTCTGATGTCGGCAGCGTCGAGTGTTGAAAAAGCATTGAGTGTCGACATCGACACGGGCGTGATGGGGGGCGTGACTTGATGGCGTCGAGTGTTGAATAGTAAAATCGTTGAGTGTTGACTGGCGGAAGGCGTTGAGTGTTTGACACGGGCGTGTCAAGTCAATGACACGCGCGTGTCAAGTTAAATTTTGACTTTTTCCTGAAATAATTCAGAAAACAAAAACAACTTAAGTTAGGATTGTTTTTACAAAAAGAAGCATATTTATTAAACAAAACAGACAAAAAAGGCAAAAATAAAGTATAATGACTTAATAAAAATACTATAAAAGTAGGTATATTTACAACTCATCAAGGTCAACTCAGACTGTTAGGTCCTTTTTGAGCAACCTCCCACTGATACAACTTGAAAGCCTTTAATTTCAAGGATAGCTAAATCACCTAGAGGGGGGTGCATAAGTTATTTGACCCTTTATTAATTCTTTTCTTTTCTTTTAGTTTGCTGCTTGAGTGGTTGATTAATTTCTGCTTTCAAGATGATTTACCCTGCACAAAGAAAACAACCCAGCAAAGCACACAGATATTTATAGTGGTTCCCTAATTTGATACATCTACTTTCCCTCCCACCTATCCAATTGTCTTGTTAGACTAGGCACTTCTCCAAAATGCTCCAAGGAGCTTACACCTCAGGCCCTCAGCCTTACATATAGATTCTTCATAGAATCCAAGCTCAGAACCACAAGGGTTCCTACCTCAGAGCCCTGTAGATCTCCTACAGCTCAGTGATCAATTGATCACCTACCTCAGCATTATTTATAAGGCTTACAACTCAGGCTCTATAGCCCTATAGCTTCAGGCACACAGCCATACTCTCAGAGTGTTGCAACACTCCTACAACTCAGTACCTTTTTAGGTACCTACAGCTCAGATCCAGGTAAACTGAATCCTACAGGATGAAAGTGGGTTGATGGATATTCTTGACACAAGAGATATTTCTCTGTGTCAAGCTTCTTGACTGAGATAGACTCAGCCCAATAATAACTACAGGAGATTATTTCCTGAGTCTACCTTTACTGAACTAAGATATACTTAGTCCTAACTAATTTCAAAGCAACAAGTAATTACATGTGCTGGAAGTTACTTGTAGAGCAATGTTCTGCCTCTCCCTAAACTGAGACAGAAGTTTAGCCCTCTCTTCTTCACAGCAACAATGATCCTTATGCTAAAAGTAACTTACAGAACCCTATTCTGCCCTTCTCTCTTTCCTGGGCTGAGGTGATTCAGCCCTAACTTTGACTCCTGAGGAATATTCCCCTAAGCCTTCTTTTAGATCTTTGCTTCTTCAAGTTTTCTTCTCTTCACAGCTTCCAGACAAAGATATTCAGGTGCTTAAGTTGCTGGAACTATGAAGAACCTGCAGCAAGGGTCGGCCTTTGGCTTCTACCTTATGCTCAGAGAAGATATTGTGAACTAGCTTGCTGGTGTAGGTGAGAATGACACCAGCTATCTTGCTGTTGAAGATGTTGATTCCAACAGCTGACTTGCTCTTTTTCTTTCTCAGCTTGAACTTCTTGTTCTATAGCCCCACAACAATGGCAAAGAGGAAGAACAACTATTACTTCTTTTATTTATTGAGACCCAACGACTCTTTTAGCAGTGGGTCCCATAATTTTAATGTTGGCTGCAAGTTTGCTTTAACGCAAACTATCATACAGTAGGTCTGCGACAAACTTTATCGCATACTGTAGTCATCCCGCCACTTATTTGAAATATGTGGACTTGTTGACTTGTTGACGTCACCAATTATGGACTTAGCCAAAAATCAAGCAACATTATCATAGGCGTTGAGTGAGTAAGCTTCACTCAATGGCAAAACACTTAGGCAGATTTATTGTCTCTTGGCGTTGAGTGAGTAAACTTCACTCAACACCAAACTACTTAGAATATTAATTTATTACTAGGCATTGTGTGATTCAGCTTCACTCAACGCCAAACTTGTTTTATCAGCTTTCTGTTATTTTGCGTTGAGTGAGTAAGCATCACTCAACGCCAAACCCCTTAGACAAAATTCTGTCTTCACTAGGCGTTGACAGCGTTAAGTCAATAACCTCCACTCAACGCTTTTTGCCTTAACAACATTTTTGCTCCTTCAGCAAATTAAGCGTTGAGAGCGTTGAGTGAATACACCTCACTCAATGCTTTCTGCCTTAGCCAATTTTCTGTTTAGTAGCATGGCGTTGAGTGAGTTGACTTCACTCAACGCTTGTGGACTTGGCCACATTTCAGCTCATTCCAACTTCAGGCTTTTACTATTTTAGCCTATCTCACAGCCTTTTGTTGTATGACGTTGAGTGATTTGACTTCACTCAACGCCTGTGGACTTGGCCATTTTCTCAGCTTGCCACTACCTTGGCTTTGACTGTATAGGCTTCACTCAGCGCTATAAGTCATCTGGTGTTGAGTGGCTGATCTTCACTCAACACTTGTGGACTTAGACAGTTATCTATCTTTCCACCACTTAGGTAAGAACTTACCTGACTTAGTCACTTAGGCTACCTATCCCATCATAGCTTATCAGGACAAACCACAATCATTCTCCTTAAAAACAGGTTAGATCACAGCATGTATATACATTATTTTGTTAGTCCTTCTTCAAATTCAGGACATTGGTATCAATGGACCCAACACCTATTGTATCTTATCTTGTTCTCATGCTTTACCTTTTGAATTGATGGTCTTGCAGGAGCAATTGACTTGGAGGTAGAAGCCTAATGATTACAGCACACACAAGACTTCATTGTCTCTAGTGGCTTGACAACAACAGGCTTTATCTTTGGTTTCCTCTTGGCACTCGGTCCATGAACGAATGGACCATAATCCTTATGGATGATTTCTTCATGAGGTGATTTTAGAGCACTTGTTCCAAAATTTCTAGGGCGACTGAATCCTTGGTGGTTTTTGTTAGGAACAACATATGTTGGTCTAGCAAAGTGACTTTAGGATGCCTCAAAGTCATACTTGTTTGTAGGGAAGATGACTTTTTTGAACGTAGTGTGACTTTGAGCAGCCTTCCTTTACCTTTACCGGATTTATGCCCAACTCTGCTACCCTTCTTTGGAGTAGAAAATTCATTTATGAGAGGAAGGATAGTGTTTAGCTTCGAGAAGCTTACTACAAGCTTCTTCTCGGATAACAGCTTTTCTTCCAGTTCATCGATGAATTTCTCTTTCACCTTTATTAGTTTAGTAGAGGTCAAGAGTTCGTCCTTCAAGGACTAGACTTTATCTCTGAGAGGAGTCCATTTTTCAATTTCTTCTCTCAGATAAGATTCCACTACCTTGAGAGAGTTAATCTCTTTGGCCTGAGTTTTGACCACCTTACGATAATTGTCATAACCCGCCAACAGAACCTTATACTGAGCCAAAAAATCTAAGTCCTCCTTAGAAGAATAGTAATCATGGCCTTCGGAGGCTGTTTCAGACTCGGAGAGAGGTGTGTGAGAATTTCCCTTCCCATTGTACTGGGAGTTAACTTCATCCTCATTTAACTGAGCCATTAGCCCAAAATAGGCTTCTTCATTTAAACTTGACTTATTTGATTTGATATCGCTCAATGTCTTTGGCTTATTTGCTATGAAACTCTTTTCTTCTTTCTTCTTACCTTTGAAAGGTATCCACTCTTCCTTCTTGGATCTATCCTTCTTCTTGTAAGGACATTTGATGATCATGTGCTCTAGCTTATTACAATAGTAGCACACAACGTCAGATGAAATATGTTTGTTCGGTTTCGACTTATACCCGTTGTTGTTGTTTTAGCTTTTCTTATATTGATCACAAACGCGACGTGATCTCCAGTGATTAGACGAAGAGGTCTGATTTCTCATTTGCCTCCTCTTACTAAGCATCCTCTTGAATTGTTTGGAGAGTAAAGTGAACTCTCCATCTGACATTTCAGAGCATGAGTTCCTTGGCTCTGTATCTTCCAGATCACATGAGGATTGTGTTTTGACAGGAGACACAGCTCTAGCCTTCCTTGGCCCTTCAGCCTTCAGTGCCACTGACTTTTTTCTAGTTGAGGATCTGCTTCCCTCTTCTTCATCTTTCCTCGTGTTGATCTGAAGTTTATATGAAATCAGCTTCCCGAACAAATTTTGAGGGTCAGTTTCAGCGAGTTTACCAAACTCCTTATCGCACAAAACTTGTTATCCCATTCTTTCATCAGGGATCTAAAGGATTTGTCATTAAGTTCACCGTTTGTGAACGCCCGACCATAATTCCTCAGGCCGTTAATGATCTTGAAGAATCTCTCATAGCAGTCAGTTAATGAGTCTCTTTTTCCTTGTTTGAATGCCTCATATTCCTGTTTGAGGTGGGATTTTTGATCATCTCTAACCTCCTTCGTTCCTTCTATGAGGATAATCAGAGAATTCCACATTTCTTTTGCAGACTTGCAGTGGATTAAGTTCTGCAATATGGAGTCGTCCACAGCACTTGCAATAATTTTCTTCGCTTTCTTGTCCAAAGAGACAATAATAATCTCATCTTTGTTCAGATCCAGCATATTTTTAGGAACCATCAGACTTGGATTGATGGTTGAAGCAGTCATAGGCACATGATGACCTTCTTCAACAATCTGAAAAATTCTGGGATCGGCAGCTTCCATGAAAAACCTGACTCTTTCCTTCCACATGAGAAAGTTTTTCTTAGAACACACAAGCAGCTTCATGGGGGACACATCCTTGCTTCTGTCCATACAAGAAAATCATGTGCTTGACTTGACAACTAGATTGAGATCTTGCTCAAGGTGTTAATCTTTTAACGAACAACCTTCCTCTGATACTAATTGAAAGTATCTAGTTCTCTACCTAAGTCACCTAGAGGGCGATGAATAGATGAGTTCTACATCTTTTTGCGGAATAAAAAATTGATAATAACAAACATACAGAAGCACAACATAGACACAAGGATTTACAGTGGTTCCTCAAGATGGGTATGTCCATTGTCCCACCTCACATATGTAGCACTTCGGGCTTGACTCGGCTACTTCACAAAAACTTAGATTATCACAATCTTATACCTCGGAACCTCAACTCCTATAACTCGGAGACAACTCTCCTATAACTCGGAGAACAACCTCTCCTACAACTCGGAGAACAACCTCTCCTATAACTCAATCCAGTACACAAGGATCTACAAACACGGAAGTAGAAACTTCTTATAATAATAAAATTGATTTAGTACACCTTTCTAGATTGAAAGCAATCTTCTTCTTCAGATCTGAATGGATTCAATCTTCTTCCTTCTTGGATAAAATATCTTGAAATAAAGTTGAAGGAGAAGACTTGAAGAACTTGATCTGAAAACATTGGATTGTGGCCAGATCTAGAACACCTTTGAAGAATTTGAATGAACTTGTTGAATCTATCTTTGAGAAGAATCAATAATCATGAACTCTAGGTCATCGGGAAGAGCATTTTGGAGAACAGTAGATCGGAAGAGAAGTTTGGTCGTTCGCGATCTTGAAAATTAGGTCAAGATAATTTGAGATTTTTGTAATAATTAGCGAACCGTATATCTGAAATGTAATCCTTCGTATTTATACAGGATTCCATCTGCAACGGCTATTAATAACCTTCCAAAGCGAGCTTCCACGTGTATTGTACATGACAGTCATTTTGAAATAGAACCCGTCGAAAAAATCGAACCAGGAAAATCATTAAGTCCATTCGTCAAAATGACTTGTATCATACTTAGAACACTCGACGAATTGCTTAACCACTCGACGAATTTGACGAGAGCATTCGACGAATTACATGAGATCATTCGATGAATTACACGAGATCATTCAACGAATTTTACTTTGTCGAAAATGGGACCAGAAGAAAATTTCATGTTAACTCACTGGACCACTCGAGAAAATTCGACGAATTCCACGAGTATTCACGTGATGTCTCGACGAATGACATAAGACTTCACGTGTATACTCGACGAGCTTAACTTGGTTGTTTCTAAAGAAGATTTAAGAAACCATCAAAAATTTCCCGAGTAAACTCGACGAATTCCACAAGTATTCACATGATGTCTCGACGAATGATACGAGACTTCATGTATATGCTCGACAAATTTTACTTAGGAAATTTTCTGATTCTTCCTAAACTAAGCAACTTTTTATTCCTTGATTCCTAAGCACTTGAAAATGAAGTATACCCTAATAGAGAGATTACACATGATTCAACACCATATCCTACACAATGAGGGATTTCATTGCATTGTCATGTGTTACATGACTCATTGTAATCTTACATTGGTGTGTACTTAATAATTAAGTCATGCAAGTACATAACTTGAAAGCATCATCAAATACAACTCAATTTATCTTAGTTCAAGGGGGACTTCTTCAAATCAGGGTTACTGTGGAAACAATACCCAACGCTATCCCCTCAATTTGAGCATATCATTTTGCTACAAGCCTAGCTTTATTCCTAGTGATTCTAGATTCACTATCTAGTTTGTTTTTAAAAATTCACTTAACTCCTACAACAGGATGATCAGAATGCTTCTTTAAAAGTTTCCAAACCTTATTACGTTCAAATTGGTTAAGTTCATCATTCATAGCTAAAAACCAAAATTCATCATTTAAAGCGGTGAAACATCTTTGGGTTCTATATTGGAAACAAAATATAGGTTTGAAAATAAATCATGTAAAGAAGAATGAGTACTTATCCCACTTGATGGTTCTCCTATAACAAACTCTTATGGATGATCTTTTGAAAATTGAAGCTCATTTACAGACACATATTCTTCCACTTCTTCTTATCTTTCTTCTTTATCTTCTTCTTGATATCCAAGTACTTCTTCGTCATCATTTTCCAAAAGAGGAAGGGGTTCTTCATCATTTCCTGTAGGATTAGTCTTTACAAAGGGAACAAACTCATCAAATTTAACATGAATTGATTTTTCAACTATTTTAGTATGTTTATTATAAACTCTATACGCTTTACTAGTCGAAGGATAGCCAATAAAAATTCCTTCATCACATTTTTCATCAAATTTTTTAGAGTATCTTTTGTATTCAAAATAAAACATTTACACACAAAAACTCTAAAATAAGATAAATTAGGCTTCTTTTGAAAGTACAACTCATATGATGTTAGTTTCAAAAATGAACATAACATGATACGATTTATAACATAACAAGCAATACTAACAGCTTCAGCCCAAAAAGATCTAGGTAATTTATATTTTGATAACATAGTACGAGCTAGTTCTTGAAGAGTTCTATTTTTCCTCTCCACTACACCATTTTGTTGTGGTGTTCAAGGAGTGAAAAATTCATGCGTAATTTCTAACTCAGTACAAAATGAAATAAATCTATCATTCTCAATTTCACCTCCATGATCTGAATGTATGCATTTAATTTTTAAATTAAGCTCATTTTGAATATATATGCATAATTTTGCAAATTCAAAACACACATCGGATTTGAAAATTAAAAATATAGTCCAACAAAAACGTGAATAATCATCTATCAAAACAAAAGTGTATTTTCTACCTCCTAGACTTTGTGCAGTAACTGGACTAGATAAATTCATGTGAATTAATTATATAGGTCTAGTAGTAGAAATAATGTTTTTACTTTTGAAAGATGATTTTGAAAATTTTCCTTTTTGACATGTTATACATAGGGTCTGTTTGGCGCAGCTCTGGCGGCTGGAGAATATCTATTCTAGCCGCTAGAGCTGTTTTTTAACTGTTTGGGACAGCTCCTTAATAGCAGCTTTTCAGAAATCTGGAGCTATTTTGCAGCTCTTCAGAAATCTCCCCCCCCCAGCTTCAGCTTCCGCAAAATAGCTTTCTCTCTCACAGGTTTTGGAAATCTAATGGTTTCTTCAGTTGGAACATGTTCAGAGGCTGGACGGCCTTCCTCCAGCGATTCTGAGCCCCGGACGGCCTTCCTCCGTCGATTCCGAGCCCCCGACGGCCTTTCTCCGGCGATTCCGAGCGCACTTCTGCACAGAACACCCAAACACTCTGCAACTTTTCAAAACTGCTCTCCAGAGATCTATTTTAAAACAACTCTATCCGAACAGCAGCTTTTCAATCCGCCAGAGCTGTCCCAAACAGAGCTATAAAGAAGATAGCTTTCCATCAAACAAAGGTAAACTTTTTTATTAAATTATTTTTGGAATGTTTTACAACCAGTTTTGCACTAGAATGACCAAGATGTCTATGCCATAATTCTAAATCATCATTCTTTGAAATAAAACATTTTAGTGAGGATTGAGAAAAATCATGAAATGTCATCATATAAACATTGTGAATTTTAGGTGCAATAAAATCAATTGCATGTGAGTAAAACCAATAATTTTTCACAAGTTTGTAGACAATTCAAATAAAATATTTAAGTCTTTATCACATAGTTGACTTATTGAAATTAAGTTATGTTTCAAATCATCGACAATTAAAACATTCCAAATAGTAAAGGAATCGTTATCCACTATATTGATGCCCATGATCCTTCCTTTTCCATTGTCGCCAAAAGTCACTACTCATCCTTTCTTCAATTTTAGGCAAAGAAACTTTGATTTGTTGTCTGTCATGTGTTTTGAATATCCTGAGTCCAGATATCACACGTCTTACTTGTCTTTAGTTTGTCAACACATTTAGAAAGAAGATGAGAGTAAAGATCACGTTACCCAAGTGGTTTCTCCCATAGAATAAGTGGACGCCTTAGATACCCAGACTTGTTTAAATAGACTGTGGATTTTCTTCCTGCAAGTGTTAGTTGTGTGTCCAAACCGATTACATTTGGTACAAATGATAAAAGGAGATGAAGTCTTTTTTATAATTAAATTCGGACTCTTACTAGAAGATGGGTTATTAGTAGAAAAATTATTTTTGTTTTTAAAATTCATTTTGTTGGACTTTCTGATATCACTAGTGATAGTGGCTATCATGGGACGATAGTTTCTAGCAACATATCCATGTTCGTTCTTAAAAGATCCATGACACTGATTAGCTAAAATCAAATCTAGGGATTTTCTGCCAATTCCAAAATTTTTAATATCCATATATAAATCATGGATCTAGGCTTTTAAAGCAGTCTTTTTAAAAACTAGCATGACACACGGGTTTGCGAAAGCCTTTCTACCATCTTCTACTTGTGATCGAGAAGAGTTCAGTGATCTCTCTAAGTCACGTTTTTCTTTCGTAAGAGATTCAACATTAGATTGAGACTTAGTAAGATCTTCTTTTAAGTCCTTTACCCTTGCAAAAAAGTGATTGCACTCTTGACAAGTAACATTCTCCTTCCCAAGTACTTTCAATTCAATAGATAATTTTTTATTTTTTTTCATCAAAATTTTATTTTTTGATTTTAGTAAATCAATATCTTTTAAAATTTTATCAAAAAATTTACGTGTTTGTAAAAATTCAGAATATAATTCAACATAAGTTGGAGGAGTTACCTTAGTGTCGCTTTGGACACTGCATTCGTCATCGGATGGTGGAACGCTCTTTCCCATCAAGCACATGTTGTTCTCCTCGTTATCTTCTGAACTTGATCCACTCGAACCTTTAGATGAATAATCATCCCAAGTCTTCGCCTTTAAGACCTTCTTCTTTTCCTTTTTATCATGCATCTTCTCTTTTTTCTCTTTCAGATATTTCAGAACTTGCTTCGAATATGCCCAATTTTTCTACCATGATAGCACTCCGGTGGCGGACGTTACTCGTCATCATCAGTATACACTTTTTCTTTCCCTTTCCTAAAATCAGACTCCTTTTTTAAATACTTTTTGAATGAATTTATACTCTCCAGATTCCTCATAAATCTCTTGAATTTCTTTACAAATAGGCTCTCCTCATCCTCTGCATCTTCTTCATCAGTTTCACTCTTTACTTCCTTCTTGAACTTCAACGTCAACGCCTTCTTTTTCAGCTCCAAGTCATACTCTTGTTGTTAAATTTAAAATTCTACTTCATGAGTTTTAAGATTTTTGATGAGGCTCTCAATTAGAAGAGTCTAAAGATCGTGTGATTCCGAGATGGCGGTCACCTTCAAATTAAACTTCGGGGGAAGTGATCTAAGAATCTTTCTCAACAAATCACCGTTGGAGAATTTCTTGCCAAGAATTTTGGCATCGTAGACAATCTTAGTAAACCTTGTGTATATCGAATTTATTTCTTCGTCAACTTCCATGCTGAACTTTTCAAATTATGACTCCAGTTGAAATAACTTTGAATCATTCACCTGCGATGTAACTTCATGAGTAACTTCAAATAAATTCCAAATATAATATGCAGTTTCACAAGCGTAAACCCTATTAAACTCAATTGTATCTAGTGAACAAAATAAGCGTTCATTGACTTAGCATTATTTTTGCATCTAAGTTTATCAATATCGTCTCATTTGTCCTTTGGTTTTTCCATAGAGACACTTCCAACTATCGTTGTAGGTGGAGTGTAGCATTGTTCTACCATACCCCATACGTCTATATCTAATGCAATTAGAAAACATCGCATTTAAGTTTTCTAATAATTGTAATCTGTGTCAGTGAATAAGGGAGGTCTGTTAATCCCTTGCCACTCAGAAAATGTGTGATTGTTATACGTCATTACTCTAGGTGGTGAATCTTGAGGCGCCCTTAGAGGGGGGGTGAATAAGAGTAAACAAAAATTTTTTACTTTACTTTTTTACTTAACAAAATATGAATGAAAATCAAACAAACTTTTTACACAATCAGAAACATATAACAAATACTTAGAAATTTATAAGAGAATTAAAATGAACTTGTATTTCATAAGTGGTGTAAACATGAACAAGAGATTCTAATGAAGCTTGAAATCAAGGCTAAGATGAAAAATCCTCTTTTCCGAATTCACCGGTCCTTCTCCCAAGGACCGGTCGGCTAAAGCCTATCACTCACTAGATAAAACTACTAGCCCCCCTAGATATTTGCACATCATAAACACATTATGATCAAATACATTCGGAATTTGTTATTTTCAAACCAAGTAGTGCGGGACGCATGTTCCAACAACAATGTCGATTGTTAAGTAAGCATGCAGCCTCGCTACTTTGATCCTATATAACAACGGGATTCCCATCACGATAATATTTTTGTATTGCATTCTCTGAGAATAAAGATTGGAGGCGTTATAATCCTGTCGAGTGAGCAGGAGGAGAATATCTCCATTTTGGCGAAGTCTGCAAAAATTTATGTTCAACCCTACTCGACCCTCTTCCCAAAGCTTCCTTAGAAGAAGAACATCAATGATCTCATCATCATTGTTGGTTATATTGTCATTCTCTATTCAGTTTTCTAGATTGATAAATTTCTTTCTTTTTTATTGTATAGATGATCATTCCTGTACTGTTTTTTGTCCATGCATGATTTTTTTTTCGGACGTATTTTTCGCACGGACGTATTTTTTTGCCCTGGCGTGTTTTTTTGTCAGGGAGCAATTTTTCTCCTGGACGCAATTTTTTCGCCCGGGCGGGCATTTTTCGTCCATGCGTGAGGTTTTTTCCCGAGCGCGTTTTTTTTGCCTGAGCACGGTTTTTCGCCTGTGAGCGTCTTTTTTGTCCGGGCGTGTTTTTTACATCTGAGCCGATTTTTTCGACTGTGGGCGATTTATTCGCCTGTGCGCGATATTTTTGCATGAGCGTCATTTTTTCACAGGGGCGTGTTTTTTTGCCCGACACAATTTTTTCACCTAGTAGCGTATTTTTACGCCCGGGCTCGAATTTTTGCCCGGCAAAATTTTTTCGCCCAGGTGCGGCTTGTATGCCCGGGCACTGTTTTTTCGCCTGTGAGCGATAATTTTCGTCGGAGCGTGTTTTTTCACCCGGAACAGGTTTTTTCACCCATGCGCAATTTTTTTTCACCCGGGCATTTTTTAAAATGGAGCGTTTTTATTTCCCGAGCCGAATTTTTGTTCGGCCGCGAATTTTTAGCTCAAACACAATTTTTTCGCCTGAGAGCGATTTTTTCTCACTAGCACTATTATTTTTGCCCAAGCGTGATTTTTTTTGCCCGAGAGCGTTTTTTTTCGACCAAGCGCGAATTTTTCGCCCGACGCTATTTTTTCGCCCGGATGGTGCTTTTTCGCCCAGGCGCTGTTTTTTTTTGCTCGAGCACTATTTTTTTGCCCGGTCGCGATTTTTTCGCCCAGTCCTGATTTTTTCGCCTGGGTGCTTTTTTCAGACGAGATTTCTTTTGCTTGAACGCATTTTTCGCATTCGGGCGAAAATATCGCGACCTAGTGAAATTATCACCTCCGGGTGAAAAATTTCGCGCTCGTGCAAAAAATTGGCGCCCGTCCAAAAATTTGCACTCAGCCAAAAAATTGGCGCCTGATCGAAAATTTGTCGCCCAGGCGAAAATTTGGTGCCCGGGCGAAAATTTGGCGTACGGGCGAAAATTTGGATCCCGGGAAAAAAATTGACGCCTGGGCGAAAATATCCACCCGGGCGAAAATATCGCGCCTTGGAGAAAATATCTCGCCCGGGCAAAAATATCACGTTGGGGTGAAAATTTTGCGGCCAGGCGAAAAAAACCTCTCAGGGCCGAAAAAACCGCGCCCGGGCAAAAAAAACGGGCCCGGGTGAAAAATTTGTGCCTTTTCCCCCTGACGCGCTTTTTCGGTTGGGTGCGCATTATCCACCTCGGCGCTCATTTTCCCCCTGACACACATTTTTAATAGAAAAAGTCACCGCAATGGATATTTGCCAAACGTTTTATAAATTGATTCTCCTTTCTGAAAATCTCTTAAAAATGAGTTTACTCAAACAAATCTTTTTTTTCAATATACATTTTTCAAACACTCATTTTCTTACATTTCTTTTGTCACCGCAACTTTTTCTTCTAAAAAGCCCTCCGAAACAGAGCTTCAGTTATCACTTTTCAATCAAAAGCTTATTCATAAACTGTCCCAAATTGAGTCAATATTTGCAACTAATAAGACCTTCAAGAACAAATTCTAATTAATTTAAATCATTTGATTAGGGACCACCCCACAAAATGTATGAATAAAATTGATCTAGGTCCACTCACTTGAAGTCTCACTTTTTTTATTTGAAGAGTGAAATTCTTTTAAATTATTATTATTATTATTTTACCTGTTTATTTCATCTTAGGCTCCGTTTGGAGGGATTTATTTTCAACGATTAAACGGTTACGACCGCATGAATCGAACCTTAATTATTGAAATCTCAATCATTGAAATAACAAAATATATTTTTAAATAAAGTACATGCTACGAATTATTAATCTGTGAGCAATTATTTGCTAAATTACAAGCAACCATGTTCTTTATAAATTTTAATTAAAAATCATTATTGCTATTATGAATATATATTATTTTTGAAAATGCTATATAAATAATAAATTTAACAGCTTAGATAACACTCCACGAAAAAGAAAGACCCATGAGATATTTTGACTTTTTGTGGTCAAATTATTCCTATATGAACCATCGTTCCCGAACCCAAAACCTCATCTAAGGAACTCAATCTATTTTTTGGAGACGGACATTGTCATATTAAATACATATTTTATGACTATGATCTTTTTGTCCAAATTCACCAGAGTTTCAAACTGTAGGAAGCAATGGGCAAATCTTGTTGAATACTTCTTCATTAATTAAATACAAGAGAGAATACAAGTATATAGGAGAATAGATGAAGGAAGAATCTTATACAATAGATGTGAGACTAAAGGAGAATGGGGAAAGGGCTTATAAATGGGCTTTTACATCATTTTTCCTTATGTCTTCTAACACTCCCCCGCAAGCTGGAGCGTACAAGTCATAGGCACCAAGCTTGGATAAGAACTGGTAATACAATTTGCGAGATAAAGCCTTGGTAAGGATGTCAGCAACTTGCCAAGACGCAGGAACATGTTCAAGCTTTAACACCTTTGATTGAACCTTTTCCCGAACAAAGTGACAATCAACCTCAATATGTTTAGTTCGCTCATGGAACACAGGATTCTTCGCAACATGTATTGCAGCTTGACTGTCGCAAAACAACGTCGATGGTGAGAACAATTTAACTCCCAAATCTATTAGAAGACTTTCCGGCTAGGTTAGTTCTGATGTAACGACTGTCATCGCACGGTACTCAGCCTCAGCAGACGAGCGAGCAACCACCGTCTGCTTCTTACTCCGTCTTGTGATAAGATTTCCTCCAAAGTAAGTACAAAAACCAGTAGTTGAACGTCGATCATCCAACGAGCCCGCATAGTCCGCAACAGAGTATGCAATAAGAGAAAGGGAGGAAGATGGCTTATACACAAGACCTTGCCCAGGTCCAGTCTTTAGATATCTGAGAATCCGTTCCACTGCCTGAAGGTGAGAAACCCATGGGGTATGTATGAACCGACTAACCACTCCAACCTCAAATGATATATCTGGTCTCGTAACTGTTAGGTATATCAGTTTTCCCACAAGACGACGATAGTATTCTGGATTTGAAAGTAGAGAGTCATCCAAAAATCCCTGAGCACACAACTTATGATTGACTTCCATCGGGATTTCCGCTGGTTTGCAACCTGAGAGACCAGCATCTTTCAGAAGGTCAATGCAATACTTATGCTGGGATAAGACAAGACCATCAGGTTGTCGTGCTACCTCTAGTCCAAGAAAATATCGAATATTTCCCAGATCTTTGATTTGAAAGATAGAATTTAAATGCTGCTTAACATGTTGTATCTCAGCGGAGTCATCACCAGTGATCAGAATATCGTCCACATAAGTGATTGGTGACCAGTGAAGAGAGACGAATCTGCCGAGCTTTGTTTGAAGTCAACCTCACAAACAACCTTGCTGAATTTGCCAAACCACGCCCGTGGAGACTATTTGAGACCATAAATTGATTTGCGAAGTAAAAAAACACGAGACTCCCCCTATGGTCTCAAACCCGGGCAGTTGTTGTATAATGACAGTTTCAAGAAGGTCGTCATTCAAAAAGGCATTCTTGACATCCAGCTGGTGGAGGGGCCAGTAGCGACTGGGGAGAACGTTTCCTCATAATCAAGCCCGTACTGTTGAGTAAAACCTTGTGCCACAAGCCGAGCCTTTAAGAAATCAATTGTCCTATTCGCGGCATGTTTGATATTAAAGATCCACTTGCAACTAACACAAATGTGGCCAGGAGGAGGAGACATAAGATCCCAAGTATGGTTACCCCACAGAGCAGTCATTTCTTCATCCATGGCGGCACGCCACACTGGATGTTGGAGAGCTTCCTGCATAGAGTCAGGTATAGAGATAGAGGAGAGAGAGAGAGCAAAGGTAAGAAGAGGTGGAGAGAGCCGATGTAGAGAGACATAATTGGCCAAGGGATGGGTCGTCGAGGAGGAGGCTAGATCATCAGGCCGCGAGATCACACCGGTAGAGGGAAGTTGTGGCTAGGCAACTGGACGAGGAGGACAACGAGTGTAAACTTCAATGATAGGAGGTTTGGAGGGGACAGGTTTGGAGGGTACTGGTTGTGTAGGAATCGAAAGCATAGGAGGAGTAGGGAGATGTAAGACCCCTTTTTTTCTTTTAAACCACCCGGGTCTTATGCCTAGAACCGCCGCTTTGCGGTGAAACCAACACACCCGGGAAGGTCGTCACTACAAAACGCCGATCCTGCAGGCCATACCGAACACAAAAAAGTAGAGTAAGTATAAAGAGTAAAGTAAAACTCAAATACAGGTCCACCAGAATCACATGAATATAATATAAGTCTCCATGAAGGGAGAGTCTACAGAAAAGAATAAGCAAAGTACTAAAGAGGGCTCCTGCCCGATACATCAAGATTCTCAGTACAAGTCACTCAACGCGGAAGCAAATCTATAATAACTACTAATGATCGGGACTTATAGTCCCTGCTGTCTGGACTCTAATGCTAGACTGCCCCGTCTCCATGTGCACCGACCTCTAGGCTTGCGTCTCTTGGTTTGGCTCCACGATCCCCTAAAATGATTTGGTCAACGACTGTTAGTCTAAAAATACTAAGTCCTATCATCCCCCATCCCTCCCCCAATGACTCCTAGGCACCGAGCGGGGAGGAGGAAAGGGAAGGTAATGAACGTGGAGAGTAACAAAGTAAGCAGGTGACGGTGGAACTAGTCTATCATGAATATCTAATCACAGCAGGTATAAGTAAGCAGTAGTAGGTAAGCAGTATAAATATACACAAGAACAAGTGAGCAAGTATAGTATGAAAAGGTAAACTAAGTAAGTAACCATGACCTATAGGAATGCCCATACAAACCTATAGACCAAGGGATCGTTTTGCAAGGCCTATTGTATAAAGCGTCCCATACCACTTTATACAATATGTGTTAGGGGTTATATGCAATGATGATGCTATGACATGCAAGTATGTCATGATGTGAATCATGCAAGTGCAACACACTCACTTGACTCTGTGCACAAGAACCTTTAGTTCCCCCTTTCTAGAGCCTAACCTCCCAGGATACCTCCGTAGTGGAAAACGAAAGCGGTGGGTTAGGCCTCGCCCACCTCTAAACCGGTATCACACTACCAGTCAGATCGATCGTGTAACACCTCTACCCGTCAAGAAGAATATAATAGAGGGTCCGGCCGGGGCCCCACACCATATTCCACAAACAGGCGGAGACGCTACGAAATAATATCAAAACACCAACGCATCCTAACACAGAGCATTCTAGCAGAAGCTTCACGATTGAAAACTTGAACTCAAGTACAACAAGAACTGTCCACTAAAAATATAGGAATGTATACAACCAAAGTGTCTGGCCTTAAGGCCTTACAAATTTCTCTTAACAAGGTGTGGTTTACAGACATCGGCACGCAGGCCGGCCACACATGAACAAGAAGAAACAAAACAAAGCCTTCGAGGGCAGCAACGCAGCTTGGGCTTCAGCCCGCTAAGTCCCGCTCGGACCAGCACCTCCAGCACCTATAAGAAGCAATCCACCAAGCGGTGGCAAATAGGGCAACAATCAGCATTCAGCTGACCAATTATAACAACCCTGCCCCTGGCACGGGGCAGCGGAATTCCAGCCCTGCATAGCATTTTCCAATATGATATATATATAGCAAACCACGCAAGACGTGCACGACCGCACAGTCAATACATATCACTAACGTCGGCACGACGACCCGACGCTCTGTGCACTCAGGGCACATTCGGTTGTACCGGAAACACCGGATCCCACCAATGAGCATTCTAGTCATGATCGGCACGCAAGGCGTCGACTCTCGCTATGTGATCCTAACAGGGCCTTAAGCACCCAAGGTTAGACAACCATAACGCGGGTACAGATCCGCTTATCCCGTTGCTCACATCGTCAGACTCAAGACTGGACTGACGCGGGTACAGCTTCACCTTGCCCGTCCACCACAAGAGTTGAACCCAACTCGCACAATTTCCTGGACTTCCTCCAGTACTTCCTACTGCACCAAGCAATAGGTATGCACCACAGATTGCACACAAACAATCAAACTCTCGGAGATTCCTCCGAATGCAAACAAGCATCACCAATCCAGACCAACACGTCCAGATGGGCTTCACACAGCATGCCTAGATTCGTACTCCAATTCCGGACTCTAACAAGGGGGACTTCACATATCTACCCCAAGGGACATCACAACCCACCGCACACTCGCGGGGACGGATTTTCCCTATGCAAATGCAGGAAAGAAGGACTTCACATGTCCAAGACTTAAATCGTTACCCTTGGAATTCGCCTCGGAGCCATGCAAAAAATTGAAACGGATGAAAGCCTTTGTAGCAGCCTTGCCTTCGTAAATCCGAACTCGGCTCGCGATTTGGACCACTGCAGTACCACCGGCGGCCGTATTCCTCTTCTTCTTCCTTGCCTTGCTCTCCCCTTTCTCTTAACTTTAAAAAGAGAAAGATGAAACTCAAATGAGCTTTCTCCTCTTCAATCTCGGCCTTATCAACCCAGGGAAGAGCCCAGACCATTGGATCTTGGTCAAAGAAAATGAAAGGCTCTGATCAGCCCTGAATTTGATTTCCTGGGCCGAACACGGGTAGTGACACGCCCGTATCACAGGCCGTGTTCCTGAAGCGGTGCACAACCGACTTAAGCCAAACCAGAACACGGGTGTCGACACGCCCGGGACACGCCCGTGTCGAGGGGCGTGTTCCCCCATCGAGACGGAAATCAGCATTTTCCCCCGAGACCACACGGGCACTGGACACGCCCGTGTGACAATTTGACACGCCCGTGTCACGATCGACACGGCTGGGCCTCCACGCCGTGTCCTTCTCGGGACAAACTGGCTAATTTTTGGGCATGACACGCCCGTATCCCAGGTCGTGTGGATGTGTCGATACTCAACGATCGTCGACTCAACGATCGTCGACAATGAAGAAAACGCCCTGGGACACGCCCGTGTCCCAGGCCGTGTACCCCATACACGCCCTGGGACACGCCCGTGTCCCAGGCCGTGTACCCCATACACGCCCTGGGACACGCCCGTGTCCCAGGCCGTGTCAGCCAGCCTGAACCTCAATTTGATTTGTTGAGATTTCTGGGGTGTTACAATCCTCCCCTCCTTAATTAAATTTCATCCCGAAATTTGAAGACAGCAGGGAGAAAACAACATAACACAATCAGAGACATATATGTGTTGATTACATATACATACGAGCGAACAGGTTACGAAAATAACTCGGGAAACTCGGCTCGCATGGTCTGCTCCCGCTCCCATGTTAGCTCTTCTCGGCCACAATTGCCCCACCGGACTTTGACCATCCCGATCGTTTTGTTCCGCAACTGTTTCTCGGCTCGATCCTCGATCCGAATGGGCCTCACCTTTGTCATTAGCCCATACTCAACCGGCACCCGATCATTCTCAATTACTTGAGCTGGATCCTTGACTACTTTTCGTCCTAAAAGTTTGGATTCGCCAGTTTCTGCCCAAGCTAACGGTGTACGGCACTTGCGACCATACAGAGCTTCAAATGGTGTCATGCCGATGCTCGCTTGGTAACTATTATTGTAGTCAAATTCCACCATAACAAGATGATCTTCCCACTTCTTACCGAAGTCCAGGGCGCACATACGGAGCATATCCTCCATTGTTCTGTTGGTCCGTTCAGTTTGGCCATCCGTTTGCGGATGAAAGGCCGTACTGAATGCTAACTTCGTGCCCAACAGCTGATGAATTAGCCTCAAATCCATTTAAGTAAATCGCCAATCACGGTCACTGACGATGCTTCGAGGAATACTGTGTAATCGAACAATCTACTCCACATAGAGTTTTACCAATGTTTCCACTGAATCATCCCGTTTGTTTGGTAGAAAGTGAGCCACCTTTGTCAACCGGTCGACAATCACCCAAATTGAGTCATTCCCACGTTGCGATCTCGGCAACCCGTGCACGAAATCCATGGAAATATCCTCAAACTTCCACTGCGGAACTGGCAATGATTTCAGGAAACCACTCGGCTGTTGACATTCTGCTTTTACCAAAGAACAAGTACGACACTTAGCCACATACTCGGCTATGTCCTTTAAACCAGGCCACCAGAACAATTTCTTCATGTCCTTGTACATCTTTGTGCTCCCAGGGTGAATTGAGTACTTTGTAAAGTGTGCTTTATATAACAATTCTTCTCGCAATTTACCCGCACAAGGGACGCACAGTCGGCCATCCTTCCGTAATAACCCGTCATCCCAGGAGAATTGGTCACCAGACCCTTCCTTGGCATAGCGTTGGAGACTTTCATCAAGCCCCGTTGCCCGCCGAACCCTGACCGCAAGGTCATATTGAACCTCCATCCAGTTCAAGCATGCATCGACCGAAGAATTCCTCTCAACACAAGATATCTCCAACGCTTCCAATTCCTGGATTAGACGCTCGTCATGTATCCACAACCAACTTGCCCGCACCGGAGTCTGAAGACTCAAGGCATCAGCGACCATATTTCCCTTTCCGGGAACATAGTGAATGTCGAAGGTATAATCCCCTAGGAATTCCATCCACCTCCTTTGTCGCATATTTAAATCCTTTTGATCGAGCAGATACTTCAGGCTTTTATGATCTGTATCAATATCTACCTTCACGCCATAAAGATAGTGCCGCCACAACTTTAGCGAAAAGAACACCGCCGCCAACTCCAAGTCGTGGACGGGGTAATTACGCTCATGCACCTTTAATTGACGTGAGCCATAAGCAATCACCTTGCCAAACTGCAGGAGAACGCAGCCTAAACCGCTTCCTGACGCATCGCTGTATATCTCAAAACCGTCTGTACCACAAGGCGACGTCAAAACAGGTGTCGTGGTCAAACGACCTTTTAGCTCCTCAAAAGCTCGCGCGCACTCCGGCGTCCAAACGAACTTCTGATCTTTTATCGTCAACGTAGTCAAAGGCAAAGCAATCCGGGAGAAGTTCGCCACAAATCGTCTATAGTAGCCTGCCAGTCCAAGAAAGCTCCTGACTTCGGCCACCGAAGACATCACTGGCCAATCACGAATGGCACTTATCTTTGTCGGATCCACCGTTATGCCCTCTCCACTTACCACATGGCCCAGAAAAGCCACCGACGAGAGCCAGAACTCACACTTAGAGAACTTGGCATACAGCTTATTTCTCCACAAGGTATGCAATACTAACCGCAAATGGTTTGCATGATCTTCCTCTGACTGAGAGTACACGAGGATATCATCAATGAACACAATCACAAATAGATCCAAGTATTTGCGGAACGTTCGATGCATGAGATCCATGAATACCAAAGGCACATTACATAAGCCGAACGGCATCACTGTGAACTCATAATGACCGTAGCGTGTGCCAAACGCTGTCTTGGGAATGTCACCTTCCCTAATCCGCAATTGGTAATACCCGGATTTCAAATCCAACTTGGAATAGACGGTTGTGCCTGCTACCCGTGGAATCGGATACCTGTTTTTCTCCGTCAGCTTATTCAGTTCGCGATAATCAATACATAGCCGCAAACTACCGTCTTTCTTTTTCACAAAAAGAACAGGCGCGCTCCAAGGTGACATACTTGGGCGTATGTATCCCTGCTCCAACAGTTCTTGCAACTGAACTTTTAGTTCGTCCATCTCTTTTGGCGCTACCCGATACGGCAAACGGGCCACATGTTTCGCACCCAGCACCAGCTCGATAGCAAAGTCGATTTCCCTTTGGGGAGGTAACCCCGGAAGGTCCGTTGGAAACACATCAGCATACTCCGACACAATCGGCACGTCACTCACACTGGCCTTCGGCGCCACCGCCTCTACGAGTGTGAAGAACAACTTCGCACCCTTCCGAACTGCCTTAACGACTTGGAGAACAGATAACAACATCCCACTCATCCCTTGTATACCAATGAACTTGGTCTCTTGTTCGGTATTCTTCCCAAGTGTGACCTCTTTTGACGTGCAATCTATACAGGCACGCTGCTCTAACAGCCAGTCCATACCAAAGATTATATCAAATTCCTTGATCGGCAATACTAGTGTTTCCACCTTGAACTCCCGACTCCCTATCTTGACCTCAAGACCGCAAGATTTATCCGCGCACATCAAACATCCGTTAGGTAACAACACCTTTACACTGTCTGTCGTGGTCTGGATAGGTACCCCAACACGAAAGACGAACTCTTCAGACAGAAATGAATGTGAAGCACCTGTGTCAAACAGTGCTCGCGCCAGATACTCTCATATAAGGACAAACCCTAAAACATCACAATCAAAACAAGCACAGCACACAGGATAAAATAACATTAAAAATTGCGCGCACCTGTGACAACATCCGCTTGCTTAATGGACTCCTGTTGTCTAAGGTTGAAGACCCTGGGCTGCGCGTGCGAGGCAGAAGACTCAACCATAGTCTTCCCTTTCTCCGCATAAGACGCTCCTATCTTCTTGTCACCCTTTGGAGGACCAACTCGGCAATCACGTGAGAAGTGTCCCAACTTCCCGCATGTAAAACAAGCACGAGATCCATACCCAGATGTCTCTGTCACAGTCGCAGAAGGAGCTTGTCCAGTAGACTTGGACTTCTTTCCCCATCTCTTATGGTACCCAAACTTCTCCAGACGCGGCGGCTTGAACTCTGGCTTTGTCATAGCCAAGGTCCCTCTTTCTTGCCCCCTTTTCATGTCCGTCTCCAAAGACCGAGCCGTACAGACTAAGGCTTGAAATCCCTGACTCACAGAACTCGAGAGCAAATACCGCAGCTCATCTCGCAGTCCCGCATAAAACCTACTAGTCTTACGCTCTTCTTCGGCAAAGATGGTACCCGCATATCTTCCCAAACGTGTGAATTCATGAAGGTAATCATCCACACTACGATCTCCTTGAGTTAACCGCTGAAATTCCATTTCCATCGATAACCTTTGCTGCATTGGTAGGTGTTGTGCCAAGAACAACCGAGAAAATTCATCCATCGAGACTTCTACAAGTTGTCTACCGGCCAAGTGATGCAGTTCAATCTCATCCCACCATAAACGAGCCTCTCCTTCCAGTAGGAAAGTGGCCAACATAACTTTATGTCCCTCCTCAACCTTGATCGCTCTAATGATCCTCTTGATCCTTGCAAGCCAATCCTCTGCTTGGGCCGGTGACCCCGCCCCAGTAAATTGTGGAGGATTGAAGCTCAAGAATTGCTTCAATTGTTGATCTGCTGCCTGCGGATCAACTACAGCTGCTACCGATTCTTGCCATACCCCAGCATGCGTTGGCACCACTGCAGGACGTGCCTGCCCAGCCTGCTGAGCATTCAATCACAGAAAGTACTGTTTCCGTGATGAAACGTACCATTTCAGCAGATGGAGAAGGTGTGCGCACCTCAGCTGGTGCCGTACTTTCGACAGAATGTTGAGGTTTGGATTGACCCGCAACACTTCTAGTCACCTATATATGTAAAACACACAATTTAGCGACCAAGTAAAATGGCAAACATACAAAAAGAATACACAAGTTCAACAAACAAGTGTATTTGCATTCCTAAGTGGACATTCTTGAGTTCAAGTTAAGTGTTATAACGACAGCACTGATACGTGCTCGCCACCCCTCAAAAGAATTCGTCTGCGAATTCGGAAGAGATCGACCAACAAGCTGATACCAAATTGTAACACCTCTACCCGTCAAGAAGAATATAATAGAGGGTCCGACCGGAGCCCCACACAATATTCCACAAACAGGTGGAGACGCTACGAAATAATATCAAAACACCAACGCATCCCAACACAGAGCATTCTAGTGGAAGCTTCACGGTTGAAAACTTGAACTCAAGTACAACAAGAACTGTCCACTAAAAACATAGGAATGTATACAACCAAAGTTTCTGGCCTTAAGGCCATACAAATTTCTCTTAACAAGGTGTGGTTTACAAACATCAGCACGCAGGCCAGCCACATATGAACAAGAAGAAACAAAACAAAGCCTTCGAGGGTAGCAACGCAGCTTGGGCTTCAGCCCGCTAAGTCCCGCTCGGACCAGCACCTCTAGCACCTGTAAGAAGCAATCCACTAAGCGGTGGCAAACAGGGCAACGGTCAGCATTCAGCTGACCAATTATAACGACCCTGTCCCTAGCACGGGGCAGTGGAATTCCAGCCCTGCATAGCATTTTCCAATATGATATATATATAGCAAACCACGCAAAACGTGCACGACCGCACAGTCAATACATATCACAAACATCGGCACGACGGCCCGACGCTCCGTTCACTCAGGGCACATTCGGGTGTACCGGAAACACCGGATCCCACCAATGAGCATTCTAGTCATGATCGGCATGCAAGCCGTCGACTCTCGCTATGTGATCCTAACAGGGCCTTAAGCACCCAAGGTTAGACAACCATAACGCGAGTACAGATTCGCTTATCCCGTTGCTCACATCGAAGACTCAAGACTGGACTGACGCGAGTACAGCTTCACCTTGCCCGTCCACAACAAGAGTTGAACCCAACTCGCACAATTTCCTGGACTTCCTCCAGTACTTCCTGCTGCACCAAGCAACAGGTATGCACCACAGATTGCACACAAACAATCAAACTCTCGGAGATTCCTCCGAATGCAAACAAGCATCACCAATCCAGACCAACACGTCCAGATGGGCTTCACACAGCATGCCTAGATCCGTACTCCAATTCCGGACTCTAACAAGGGGGACTTCACATATCTACCCCCAAGGGACATCACAACCCACCGCACACTTGCGGGACGGATTTTCCCTATGCAAATGCAGGAAAGTAGGACTTCTCATGTCCAAGACGGAAATCGTTACCCTTGGAATTCGCCTCGGAGCCATGGAGAAAATTGAGACGGATGAAAGCCTTCGTAGCAGCCTTGCCTTCGTAAATCCGAACTCGGCTCGCGATTTGGACCACCGCAGCACCACCGGCGGCCGGATTCCTCTTCTTCTTCCTTACCTTGCTCTCCCCTCTCTCTTAACTTTAGAAAGAGAAAGATGAAACTCAAATGAGCTTTCACCTCTTCAATCCCGGCCTTATTAACCCAGGGAAGATCCCAGACCATTGGATCTTGGTCAAAGAAAATGAATGGCTCTGATCAGCCCTGAATTTTATTTCCTGGGCCGAACACGGGTAGTGATACGCCTGTGTCACGGGCCGTGTTCCTGAAGCGGTGCACAACCGACTTAAGCCAAACCAGAACACGGGTATCGACACGCCAAGGACATGCCCGTGTCGACACCTGACACGCCCGTGTCGAGGGGCGTGTTCCCCCATCGAGACAGAAATCAGCATTTTCCCCCGAGACCACACGGGCACTGGACACGCCCGTGTGACAATTTGACACGCCCGTGTCACGATCGACACGGCTGGGCCTCCACGTCGTGTCCTTCTCGGGACAAACTGGCTAATTTTTGGGCATGACACGCCCTGGGACACGCCCGTGTCCCAGGCCGTGTCGATGTGTCGATACTCAACGATCGTCGACTAAACGATCGTCGACAATGAATAACACGCCCTAGGACACGCCCGTGTCCCAGGCCGTGTACCCCAGACACGCCCTGGGACACGCCCGTGTCCCAGGCCGTGTCAGCCAGTCTGAACCTCAATTTGACCTATTGAGATTTCTGGGGTGTTACATATCGTACGCCTCAACGCTGGTGCACTAAGCGGAGCTCCTGCGTACTCTTGTTAGCTGTGCACCGGACTTTATCTGGCCAAGTGCAAAACCACACCTGCTGAGCCAATGTATTGGTGTCGGTGTGACGACTCTCCAATACTGATGACCCACCACCTTAAATCTTATGCACATGCAACATTAATGTATTTCCCCCCGAGCCAAAGCTCCCCGGACTAATCCGTCCGTATCAAAACCATCCGAGCCATCGGCTCGCCCGGCTAACCTGGTCATCACCAAAATCACCGAGCCTACCGCTCGTGAGACATAACCTAACTCCCACTACACCGGGGAGTGTGAGTGTAAGTGTAACCCTAGAGTATTCCTAATTACTCTTCCATTCCATTTATTCTTATGACTTACGTTAACCTTGTACTACCCAAGGCATTCCCCGTGAAGGGCTCTCGAGGGCACTAGGAACTACGATGGGTTGAAGCCCAAAGCTCTCTTTCGCAAGGCACTTACTGTTATTGGTTAATACCCGATTCCCGATCCCATTTAATATTACTCTGGATCGAACCCTACTGTGTTTTTACTCTCTCTCTCTCCACAGGAAAGACGATCTTTCGTCGATCCCGAGAACCTCCTAACACTAGTCAACCCAGCACTTTCCTCATCACAATTCCTAAAGATGAACCTTTTTATACTTCACCATAACTAGTAAGCTAATAACCCCAACTCCATATTTCCATTTCACATTCTATCACAATTTCTACAGTTTTACTATATGCAGACCAATCAAAGCTATATGATGTATATGATAGGAGGTACTCTAAATTTTTACCCAAAATCCCTAAAATATCTATTGGTGGTCTATCATGACATATTTAGCCTAAATCCAAAAACTTATAATTTTCCTAATTAATTTGGCATTTATTTAATTTTCCCCAAAATATGGCCATGAGTGATTTTGAACATGAAGCACTAGATTCCCTTAAGCTATGACCACTCAAAAAATATGAACACTATATGATTCCAATATATCTGAGAATACCAAGTTTCATAAGTTTTCATAATGATTACAACCCTTAAATAAATAATTCATGATAGTTCCACTATTCAAGGGTAAAGAAGGGAATAATAAAATAAATCATCAAAAAATTTTGGAAAAATTACCAGAACCCTTTCCCTGACCAAAAATTATAATTTTCCAAGTTCAATGGGTACCAAAATAAAATCATCTAATTTAAATTAAGAACAACCACTTTGTGAAGCAACCCTTAAAAATAAACTTCCAAAAATTCTATAAAAGTTCACCGAGCTTTGTAATGTCATAAAAGATCCTCTGACTAAATTTCAAAAAATTCCAAGGTACAAAAAGCTACTTAGAAAAATACTTCAAGGGAACCTACTATAGTGCACTTTGTGAATAAACATGTTTGTAAATTCATCCAAACTACTTGCAACAATTTCCTAAGTCTCAATATGCCCAAAAAGGCTTCCTGGACAAGTAATATAATTTTCCAACAAGTTATGATATTTATTGCTTATTTATCAAAATATGGTGCACTAATTCACTTAACAAATGAAGTGCCATGAAAATAAGTCCAATCACTCCTAATACTTTACCAGAGCACTTAAGTGATATTTGATTAACTTTTCCAGAATATCAAATCATTCCAAGACAATTAACCCCTAGTTACTTCAATTTAATCAAAAAGCTCAAGATGGAGATTAAGGGCCTGTTTGGGAGGGCTTTCTAGCTCTCCATTTCATTTTCTAGAAAATGCCACCGCACATAATAAATCGTTTGGAATGTCTACCGGTGGGAAAAGCTACCACCAAAAACTCTGTTGGTACCCTAGTTTTGATTTGAGTTCAGTCCTCTCTTTCTGTCTCTTGACCCAAGATTTATCTATGGTCAAAGGTTAGTTGTTTAGTTAGTTTGCTCTAGATTTAGAGTTGTCACTTTTCCAGATGAAAATTTGGTTAAGTTGTTTTTTGTTCGACTATGGTCGAACGCCGCTCGACTATCGTCTATCGACTGGTCGACGATCGTCTATCCGTTGGTCGACGTTTGTCTGTCAGCAGATCGTCTATCTCTGAGTTAGTTCAACTCTTGGTAGCTCGACGTTCTGTGGAATCTGCCTCGCCGATCGTCAAACCCCGCTCGACGTCTTTTGACCAAACAGATTTCTTGATAGTTCAACTATCTGCTTGGATAGTTCAACTATCTGATAGTTCGACTATCTGTTTGATAGGTCGACTATCTGTGTTGCTTGATAGTTCGACTATCTGCTTGGATAGTTCAACTATCTGATAGTTCGACTATCTGTTTGATAGGTCGACTATCTGTTTTCTTTGATAGTTCGGCTATCTGTTTGATAGGTCGACTATCTGTTTTCTTTGATAGTTCAACTATCTGTTTGATAGGTCGACTATCTGTCTTCTTTGATAGTTCGACTATCTGTTTGATAGGTCGACTATCTGTTTTCTTTGATAGTTCGACTATCTGTTTGATAGGTCGACTATCTGTTTTCTTTGATAGTTCGACTATCTGTTTGATAAGTCGACTATCTGTCTTGCTTGATAGTTCGACTATCTGTCTTGATAGGTCGACTATCTGATAGCTCGACTATCTGTCCTGATAGTTTGACTATCTGCTGTGGTAGTTCGACTATCTGCTTGGGTAGTTCGACTATCTGTATCGTTCGACTATCTGTCTGATAGGTCGACGATCTCTGTGCTTTGGTCGATGATCTCCGAGGGTCGTTCGACGTTTTGCTGTATGTATTTAGAAATTTTGTCATCTTCTATTCTATGATTTATTTCATATTTATTTGGCATATTATTTCTGTAAATTTGTGATATTATTTCCATGCAATCTCTGCTACATTCCTTATGCATGAGCCAATCTTTATCTGACAAGTGTTTTGTGTTATTAGTTGAAATGCATTTTCTGCTTTATCTGTCAGGTTGTCCTTTATAGCCGTTAGACTCAGAAAGTCTTCTCTGGCTGTAAAGAGTTCTTTCTGATGTGACCTTTTTCCTGCACCCTTCTTATCTGATTGGTTATGCAGCTTCTTAGAAAGCTTTATCCTCTTATAGTAAGTCTGTCTGCAGGATTTGTTTTTGCTTTATGCTTTTTGCAGCCCAGATTGCTGATGCCAGAAGAAGACAAAGATTCAAAATCAAATTAAAGCCGTTGCAAAGGCTCATATAAAAATAGCTTCTTTTGAAAGAAGAAAGATATATACTAAGACAATAGAACTGATACAGAACATATACTCTCAGCAGCATAGAAAAAGAGAAAAAGCAAGAAAGTTCTACAGCTCTCAGAATTTCATATTCAACTGATAAGATCAAAGCTCTTTTGTATTCTTCTTCATCCTGAGTTCATCCTGCTTTCAGGAAGACTTTCACTAAGAGGCCTTTAGAAGAAGAAGAAGAAGAAAGGAAGCTGTTTGAAGAAGAACATTCAGAATCCTCTTCAAGCTTCTCCTTCAGAACCTCAAGACAATTCTTTGTCTTAGTTCAGAAGAGTTCCTGCACCCTGAAGCAAGACTCTTTCCTGGATATTCTCTAAGCCAGGGGGAGCCTTGATTCATTAGAGTTATCTAGCTCTGTGCAATCCACTAGCTTCTCTAATCTGTTTAACAATAGATAAGAAGCCTTAACTCTCTCAACCTCCTATACAAAGGGTTATTACTCCCTTCAAAAGTGAACCATTGGTGGCAGGGCACTTGATCAAAAACTTGTGTTGGATATTGAGCTCCTGATCAAAAGCTCAAAGGGTCTACTTGATCTACTTGAAGCAGATCAGTTGGTGGCAGGGCACCTGAACAAAAATCTGTAGTGGATTCCTACCAGGGTGGTAGAAGAGTGGACGTACCTATTTAGAGGGAACCACTATAAAATTCCTTGTGTCATCTGTGTTGTTTATTTAATTCATTGTACTGTGGCTGTGAGTAGAATTAACTAGGATTGCTAGTTTCTGTGATAGGATCCCAGCTTAACTGTAATTACAGTTAGCTCTCTCTTGTGCACTACACTTTGTGTTAGGCTCTAGGGTTCTCAATATCTATAAACTAATTCCGCAAATTAACTCTAAGGGAGTTGAGTAGGGTGTCATAATTTTTGAATACTCTATTCACCCCCCCCCCCTCTAGAGTTGTATCTATCATCACTTTCAATTGGTATCAGAGGGACGTTGACTGACTGTACAGGCTAACACCTGAGTCACAAGATCCTGATAGATACCAAGCTTATAGATATTCACTTCATGCCCCAGTCCAAGGATTACTCAAGCACCAGACCTCCAGCATGCAATTTAGCTAAGTTTAGCATCTGGAAGGCAAGGATTAAGTTATATATGAACTCTATTGATGAGAGTATGTTTGCTTCTATTTTGACAGGACCACCAAGAGCACCTGCTGCAGCTACTGCTTCATCATCAACTGATATGAGTGCAGTGCCTCCTCCAGATTACAACGATGAATACAAAAAGGCAAAGATAGCAGATGCCAAAGCAATGAATATTCTGGCTCAGACAATGTCTGATGAAGTATTCCAGAAAGTTGCTGACTGTCCCTCAGCAAAAGCAATGTGGGATACACTAAACCAGATTATAGCTGGTTCAGCTGAAGAAAGGAAGGACAGAAGGTCCAACCTTATCTCCCAGTATGAAAACTTCAAGAAAACTGATGCTGAGTCAGTTGAAGCAATGTACACTCGGCTCAGCTCAATCATCAATGAGCTGAGGACTCTTGACAAGGATATATCATTGACAGAGGTCAATGATAAGATTCTTATGTGCTTCCCTAGTACATGGGATCTGAGGATCTGGCCTATCAAGGAGGCCAGAAGTATAAATGAAATCTCAACAGAAGCTCTCCTTGGCAAGCTCAAGTCTTTTGAGCAAGTGCTGAAGACCAGGGAAGCTGAGGCTAAAGCAAAGACTCCAACTCCAACAAGAAAAGAGCAATCTCTTGCTCTCAAAGCTGCTGAAGCTTCTGAAGGAAGCCAATCTAATGAGGAACTAATGGCATTATTTGCCAAGAGGTTTCTCAAGATGGGAAGAAAAGACTTCAGAAAGAAATCTTCACGATATGAAGATAAACCAAGGTATGATCGTTCTCCTGCTAAAGAAATAATTTGCTATGGTTGCAGGAAGCCTGGACATATCCTACCAGAGTGTCCAGAGGAAAAAAATAAAGAGAAAAGGAAGGAAAAAAGAACAGCACAGGAAGCATTCCAAGCCCTCCTCCTACAAAAACAAAAAGAAGGAGAGAGGTTTCGTTGCTGAAACCTGGAGCGATTCTGATGAGGAATCTTCCTCCTCAAGCTCCAGTGAGGATGAGGAAGAGAAGAAGGCAAAGTAAATTTGCCTGATGGCAATTAATGCCTGCAGCAATCACTCAGCTGCAGAGAGTTCAGATTCTGATGAAGAAATGCCAACAGAAGATGAGGTATTGTCTTCTTATGATTTTATATCTGCTGAATTTAAATCAGATTTTAAATCTTTGTGTTTAGATTTAATTAGTTCTGAAAAGGAAATTAAGGACCTTAGAAATAAGCTTGCTGAATCTGAAATTATCTCTAATGAAAGCATTAGGTTAACAGCAGAACTCACTAATTCTAGTGAAGAAATAAAATTCCTTAAGAATAAATTAGCTAAGTCAAAAGGTTAGAAGAATCTCTGAATGGTAGAAGCCTTAAGTTGCTTGAAATAACCAGCATGTCGAACACTAGGTCAGGAAATAATAAGCTAGGCTTAGGAGCTTCATCATGTGAACCCCCAATTATTCTTAAAAATCATATTTCAACTCCAGTGAACTTTATCTCAGCTGATGGGATAAAAAACACTGAGCAAGTAAGACAAGTTAATCAAGCCTTAAACAAAGCTAAGAGAGAAAAGAGGAAACAAAAATTTAAGGAAATACAAAAAGCGTCAAATGCTGCTCGACGATCGCATGCTCAGTGGTCGAACAAAGCTCGACGATCTGTGCATCCATCGTCGAACGCCGATCGACGTTTTCAACATGAATTTCAAAATTATAATCAGAACCCTAGAAACCTTAATATGAATAGAAACCCTAGGTTTGTGGACCCATTAACTGCATGGAGCATCCCACCTAAGAGATTTACCCATTAGGTTATAAACCTCAACCTGCTTATTCTTTTATTTCTAGTTTTTATTATGTGAAGAATAATGGACCCAAGGTTACCTGGGTCCACAATGTTTAACTTAACTCACTGCAGGTGAAGACCTATCCTATCACTCAGGACAAGTGGTATTTGGATAGTGGTTGCTCCAAACATATGACAAGGAATAGAGAAAATCTGTCAAAGTTCAAGGCCAAGTTTGGACCAAAGGTGATCTTTGGGGATTCTAGCTGTGGTCAAACTGAAGGATATGGTAGGATTACCATTGGAGCAGTAACTTTCAAAAAGGTTGCATATGTAACTGGACTGAAGCATAATCTTATCTCAGTAAGTCAGTTATGTGATGCAGGATATCAGGTATCATTCACTAACACTCTTTGTAATATTACTTTAAAAAGTAATGTTGTGTTAGTAGGTATTAGACAAGGCAATATTTATTTAGTAGATTTTAATTCAACTCATTCTGAAATCTGCTTATTTAATGAAGTAACTAATAACAACACCTTATGGCATAAAAGGCTTAGCCATGTTAACCTCAAGAACATATCTAGGTTATCTAAATACAACCTTGTTAGAGGTTTACCTTCTTGCCCCTACAAGAAGGAGAGCCTATGCAAGGCTTGTCAATTAGGCAAGAAAACCAAAAATTCATTTAAATCTGTAAACAAAAGTGATTCACCTAGAATCCTGTATTTATTACATTTGGACCTCTTTGGCCCAATAAATGTACAGAGTCTAGGAGGGAAGTATTACACTTTAGTAATTGTAGATGACTTCTCTAGGTTCACTTGGGTGTTCTTCTTGAGAACTAAGGCTGATAACTTCAAAGTTCTTACATATTTTCTACTGTGTGTGCAGACTGAGTATTCTACTCAGGTTGCCTTGATCAGAAGTGATCATGGTACTGAGTTTGAGTCTCTTCTCATGCAAGAATTCTGTGAGAAAGAAGGTATCAAACATAGCTTCTCTGCTCCTAGAACTCCCCAATAAAATGGGGTAGTGGAAAGGAAAAATAGAACCCTGATTGAAGCTGCAGGAACATTATTGGCAGATGCTAACATGCCTCTCTCCTATTGGGCAGAAGCTGTTAGCACAGCTAATTATGTGCTGAACAGAAGTCTTATACACAAGCTTAAGTGTAAAACTCCTTATGAGTTGCTTAAAGGAAAGAAACCTAAAATAAATTATTTTAGAGTATTTGGTTGTGTAGTTTACATTCATAACAATAATAAAGAATACCTTAGAAAGTTTGAAGCAAAAGCTTCAATGGGAATTTTTCTTGGATATTCCCAAGTAAGCAAAGCTTATAGAGTATTCAATAAATCATCTTCTAAAATTGAGGAATCTGTGCATGTGTTTTTTGATGAATCTCAGATGTTTTATAAGGAGAAGGAAACTTCCCCTTCCTCAAGTTCATTACAGGTACCAGAATCTAGTAAAGATGTCACTCAAGAGATTCTCCATCTATCAACTCTTCATATCACTGAATCAGACAGTGATGAAGACCTTGCAGAAGCTATTGTTGTTCCACCAATAGTAGATCAAATTCCTCCTGAGGAATTAATCCCAACTATTGCTGAAGATCACATCCCACCTGCTGATGTTGTCACACTTAGAGATCATCCTACATCTCAAGTGATAGGAGACATATCAGCTAGTGTTCAAACAAGACATCAATTAAGACAGGATGTGATGCATGCTTGTTTCCTTTCACAGATTGAGCCCCTCACTATTAAAGATGCTGAGCTAGGTCCCCACTGGATCATTGCTATACAAGAGGAACTCAATCAGTTTGAAAGATGTAAAGTATGGACTTTGGTTCCAAGACCTAAAGGCCAACTGATCATAGGCACCAAGTGGGTGTTTAGAAACAAGTTGGATGCAAATGGAATCATTGTAAGGAACAAAGCTATGCTTGTAGCTCAGGGCTACAAACAGGAGGAAGGTATAGATTATGACCAAACCTTTGCTCCTGTTGCAAGGCTAGAGGCAATAAGGATCTTTCTAGCCTATGCAGCCTATATGAAGTTTAAGGTCTTTCAGATGGATGTCAAAAGTGCCTTTCTAAATGGTGAGCTAAAGGAAGAGGTATTTGTTGAACAACCACCTGGGTTTGTTTCTTCAACTCAGCCCTCACATGTTTTCAAGTTGCAAAAAGCTCTTTATGGACTCAAACAAGCACCCAGAGCCTGGTATGAGACTAGCTAGTTTCCTGTTAGAGCACAACTTTGTTAGGGGAGTAGTTGATAGAACCCTTTTCGTCAAGCACCACAAGGACACAATCCTGTTAGTTCAAGTGTATGTGGATGACATTATTTTTGGTTCCACTGATCCCAAACCGTGCAAAAAGTTCTCTGACTTGATGCATTCTAAGTTTGAGATGAGTAGTATGGGTGAGCTGTCTTACTTTCTTGGTCTCCAAGTAAAGCAAGATGCTGATGGCATCTTCATCTCCCAATCCAAATATGCCAAGAAATTGGTAAAGAAGTTTGGGATGGCAGATGCTTCAGCAATGCATACACCTATGGCTACTAATGTAGTTATAGATTCTGATGATCAGGGAAAGCCTGTTGATCAAAAGAATTATAGGGCCATTGTTGGTTCGCTATTGTATTTAACTGCAATTAGGCCAGATATAATGTTTGCTACATGCCTGTGTGCTAGGTTCCAGGTTAACCCCAAGGAATCTCATCTGATTCTTCTCAAGAGAATCTTGAGATACCTGAAGGGATGTCCAAATCTAGGACTATGGTACCCAGCTGAATCAGAATTTAAATTAATTGGATACTCTGATTCTGATTATGCTGGTTGTAGAGTTGACAGGAAAAGTACCTCAGGAACTTGTCAGTTCTTGGGAGAGAGATTGTTCTCTTGGTTCTGTAAGAAGCAGGCTTCTGTCTCAACTTCAACTGCAGAGGCTGAATATATAGCAGCTGCTAGTTGTTGTTCACAGATCCTGTGGATTCAAAACCAGCTTTTGGATTATGGGTACACACACAAGAACACAAAAATCATGTGTGACAGTACCAGTGCTATCTCCATTGCACAAAATCCTGTGCACCACTCTAGAACCAAGCACATTTAGATTAGACACCATTTCCTGAGAGATTATGTGGAAAAGAACAAGATCAGACTTGAGTTCATATCCACTTACCTTCAGAGAGGTGATATTTTCACCAAGCCCTTAGATGAACAGAAGCATCTGTTCTTTTTGGTTCAACTAGGCATGATTAATGGAAAAGACTAAGTGTGATGTCTGCCTTTGTTGAAACCTGTTTGACGATCGTCGAACGACGTTCGAAGATAGTCGATCGGATCAAGCCTATCGTCGACCTATGGTTGATGATAGCTTATCTGCTTGAAGATCGTCGACCGCCGTTCGAAGATCGTCGAACAGGTCGAGCCTATCGTCGGTCTATGGTTGACAACAGCCTGTTGTTTGTGAAGATAGAAATAGTCGAACGATTAATCGACTACTCTGCTTCAGGAATGATCGTCGAACGACCGTTCGACCATCGTCTCCAGTATCTTTTAAAATAGATCGACTATTGCTGGTTTAATATAAAACCGATGGTCGACCTAGGTTAAGAGATCTTTCTTTTTATCGTCGACGGAGAGCGTCTTCTCGCATTCCGTCTTTCTGCTTGCTCCATGTCTCGCAATTTCTGCCATTTCGCCTTCGCCGTCTCTCTCGTCTTCTCCAACCTCCTTCGATGGCGATTGCTCCAGCCCTCCTGTCCGTAGTAAAGTTCGATGCTGGCTTCAGTGTGGACTTCAATTCTTTCAGCTGCTGCGAGTCTGCAATAGTGGAAATTCTAAACCTATGCAAAGATCAAGGATTGGAAAAGCTCATGTCAACAAGAATAAAGATAAACATTCCCGAGATTAAAGAATGGGCATTTACTTCGTCTTCCAATGATGATTCTATGACCGGAACAATAGGCGGAGAAGAGGTAATTTTGACTCCCGCCGTTTTAACTGAAATTTTTGGATTGTTAAATGGGGAAGAGGATTATGAGCAAGATACCCCTGAGTTTGGGA
Organism: Platanthera zijinensis; assembly: GCA_039513925.1. Taxonomy (NCBI): domain Eukaryota; kingdom Viridiplantae; phylum Streptophyta; class Magnoliopsida; order Asparagales; family Orchidaceae; genus Platanthera; species Platanthera zijinensis. Next base: position 111,677,864 of record CM077095.1, on the reverse strand, counting down.
GAATGCTGACTGAACTGGGACATGCCGAAGGCATTCCCTCTAAGCTACTTAAGGTAAATTTTCCGTTGAAGATTAAGTTCCTTGCTGAACTCGTCGGAAAAGTGCTACTGGGAAAGCACTCTACCCATGATAATATTACCAGGCAATAGTTTGCCCTGATGTGTGCCATCGTGAACAAGAAGCAAATTAATTGGGCAGGAGTTTTGTTTGATCTAATAAGGAAAAAGAATAGCAAGAAGGAAGTCACCCTGGGTAGGGTGGTTGGGATTTTTCTAAAGGAGAAATATCCCCATTTATTGGTCTCTGTTTCTACTTCAATAAATGCCAGCAAAAAGATGGACCCAACGCTGTTTGTCAAGTGGAAAAGGAGTTTCCTGAAGCCCGCTCCGGTAGGGGTAGCTCCAGTTGCATCTGAGAGCACAAGGACTACTTCAGTCACTCCCCTCCTTCAAGAAGCAGGCTCAGCCTCTCTCTCCCTTCCATCCACTTCTTCTGCACTACCTTCAACCTCTACTGAAGTGCCACCATCTACTTCAGTTGAAGTTCCATCTTCTGCATCTCATCTTCTTGACTCCTCCACAATTCTCCATGCATCACCTCATGCATTTCCTCTCCCTTCTCATCTTACTAGGATATCTCATCCTAGTTTTGATTTATTGGCTTCTGAGCTTTCTACTCCTCCTCAGTCTCCAACTCTTCATTCTGATCATGTTGATCTTCTTGCATCTACCCATCATTCTCCAGTTCACTCTCCATCTCATCAAGAATACACCATCCATGCTGATCATCCATCTTCTGTGATTCCCCCACCTTCATTTGAAATCACCCCAGCTTTCATCTCTAGCATCCTGGAGTTAATTACTCCTTCAATCAAAATCATGATTGAAGAGGCAATTGCTCCCCTTGTATCCTCCATCTCTTCTTTGACTGCTGTCATCCAAGCTCTCTCAAAATCTGCTGAGCCCTCTTCATCTAGGGGCCTGGTTTCAGTTTCTACTGAAATTAGGCAGGGGAAGATGCTTTATGAAGATGCCTCTGAGCTGCCCTTGGCCTCCTTTCCAGCAGATCCTCCTGCAATTGCAGAAAAAGAGATAGAAGAATCAGCTCCTCCTCCATTGTCTGAAAAAGATATTTCTGATACTGTAATGAAATCTGAGTTTATTGTCAAAGTATGCCTAGAAGAATGCTCCACTCCCCTGGTTGCCCTCTACCTAGAAGGAGTCATTACTTCCTTCCTAGATGAATTATGGGAGTTAGGACATTCAAAGGAAAATTCTGAAGGTATCCCTTTTACTCATTTTTTAGACTTGATAACTGACATGCTAGTATGGGAATACCTAGAAGGAATGATACGATGTCATTTAGCAAATTTTTGTTCATAATACTACAGATATAATGGAAGAAGTATTAGATGTCCAAGAGCTTGATCACCAACCAGCTCCAGAAGTTCAAACTGAACCAGAACCAATTGTTCAAGATTCTGAGGCTGCTAAGCCAGCTCAGCTAGCAGTGCAAGAAGAACTGGTCCCCATAACAGTTACTGATGAACAAGAAAAGGCTTCAGAAATTCAAATTGAAAAGTCTACTGTCTGGGATGACACTCCTGGATTAGATTTAGATACTCTTCTGGCACAAGATGCCCTGGAAGAAGAGTTAGAAAGAGCTGCCATAAAAGAGAAGGAAAGAGTTATGCAAGAGGCGATTGATCCGTATGATCTTCCTCCTTCAAATTCTGAGGATGAGATTGATTCTGATGAATCTGATGAGTCCAAGAGAAAGAGATCTGCTAAGAAGAAAAGGAAAGTTGTGGCTCCTCCTCCTCCAAATCCTGACAATGATGTCCCCTACTATATCTTGAAAGGCATTGATCCTAAATCTAAAGAATTTCAGCACTGGATGACATTTTCTAAGAATCAGCAGAAGTTAAGGAAGAAGTCGAAGAGGTATGATGTTGGGTACATTGGAAAATGTGTACCTGATTTGAAGAAGCCCAACCTAGCTCAATGATATACATCAAGGTGTATTTGATGTTGTTTTGAGTTGACATGTGCAGGTAAAGAAATGTTAAAGTTTACAGGAAAAATTCTAAGTCCAAGTGTCGACACAAAGGAAAATGTGTCGACACATAGAAGAAAGTTGTCGACACAACACTGGGAAAATGTGTCGACACAGAAGGTGTAAGTCGACACTACTCTGGGAAAAAGTGTCGACACATAACATAGTCTACAACAGCACTGGGAAATTGTGTCGACACAGAAGAAGTAAGTCGACACAGCACTGGGAAATTGTGTCGACACAGAAGAAGTAAGTCGACACAGCACTGGGAAATTGTGTCGACACAGAAGAAAAACGTCGACCTCAACATTGGGAGAATGTGTCGACACTAAAGAGTATAGTCGATCTCAAGTTTGTCGACATCATCTGAATGTGTCGACACAGAAGAATATAGTCGACCACAAGTTTGTCTACAACAGCAGAATGTGTCGACACATTGTGATTGAGTCGACACATTAAAGCAGAGTTAAAAGAAGACTGTGTCGACACCTGAAGGCTAAGTCGACACTTACTGAAGTTAAGATTCTACAACAACTGTGTCGACACACAGGACTTGTGTCGACACACTGAAGAGTCAAGATCAAATTGTTTACAGAAGAAGCTGTGTCGACTCAAAGGCAACTTAGTCGACATCACTGAAGGCAGTGTCGACACCAAAGTCAATTGTGTCGACACAAATAGACAGATGGTCTCGACACTTTCTGACAGACTGTCTCGACACACTGTGGTTCAAGACTAAGGCACAGGACTTGTTGAAGACTTGACAGCTGTGGGTTGCCACCGGTTAACTGAAGCTGTCAGACTTGTCAGAGAGCTGTTAGAAACCGGATCAGCCGGTTACCATGAAGGAAGTCTATAAATAGACTTATTCAGAAGAAGGAAACAACCTTCACAACATTGAAGAAATTCTTAACTCCAGAACTTTTGAAGAAGGATTCCGATCCAAATCATTTCAAGAAAGTGCAAGGCACTTAAGAAGATCTTCTCAAGAAGATCTAAGAAGACTATCTAAGGATAGATCTAAGAAGAGTTCTAACCAGAATTCTGAAGAATCATTCAAGTGCTGATAGAGAGAGATCAAGTCAGAATTTGAAGAAGAAGAAAGAATCCACCATTGGATTCTCAAGAAGCTGTTTGGAATCAACTCAGCTAAGTACATTTTCAAGAAGCTTTGAAGAAGGCTAAGAAACAGTTGATTGCATCAGCTGATTAAAGAATTGTCATTGCCTCTTCTCTCTCAACTTGGCAAGACAAATTTAAAACAATCTTTTCTATATTTCTGTAGGATCTGTTTATACAGATCTGAGTTGTAAGCCTATGTTATAAAGGCTGAGTGTAGGAGTGTTGAACTCTGAGTGGTAGGGCTGATTGCCTGAGTGTAGGAGAAGGATATTCTCTGAGTTGTAGGCCTTGGGGCAAGGCTGAGGTAGGGCAGGTGTGCCTGAGTTGTAGGAACCAGTTGGGTTCTGAGTTGTAAGATCTTTTGATCTGAGATTAGTGGAAGATTGGCCGATTCTAGCATACTGCTAGATAGGTGAAGGGGGAAAGTGGATGTACCCAGACCTTGGGGAACCACTATAAAACTGTGTGCAATCTGTGATGCTTATTTTCTGTGATTGCTGTGATTTATTGTGAATTCTGCCTTGAAGTTTTTCAAAAAATAAGTTGAACCTATTCACCCCCCCCTCTAGGTGTTTAGGTTATCTTGAAAGTGAAACTATCAAGTGGTATCAGAGGGAGGTTCCTCAAAAAGGACTTAACAGTCTGAGGTAGATCTGATAGGCAGAATCAAGAATCAAGAAGATGGGTTCTGGAGAGAATCATAAGGAGCTAGGGTCAATGAAATTACCCATATGCAAGAAGGAAATCTTTGGGATCTGGAAAGAAAGAGTCAGATTGTTTATGGAAGCATCTGACCCAAGGATTTACATCACAGTACAGGAAGGCCCCTTCATACCAATGAAGATATCTGTTCTTGATGCAAATATCCAAACACCAAAGACTTATTCTGAAATGACCAAGGATGAAATCATCTTGGCAACCATGGACAAAAGGGCACAGAACATAATTGTCAGTGCCATAGATGATTCAACATTTCAGAATCTGATTCACTGCAAGACCTCCAAGGAGATGTGGGACACATTGATTGTCTACATGGAGGGATCAGAAGAAGTAAGGCTGGACAGAAAATCTATGCTAAATCAGGAGTATGAAAGTTTTAGACAAGGAAAATCTGATAGCATAACTGAGTGCTATAAGAAATTCTATAGAATTGTGAATGAGCTAATTTCCTATGGAAGAGTCTTCAGTACCTATGAACTGAATGACAAATTCTTAAGATCCTTATCAAAGGATTGGGATACAAAGATCTGTGCCATAAGAGAAGTGGCAAAATTGGCAGAGATATCTCCTCCAACTCTGTTTGGAAAGTTGCTATCCTATGAAATGCAACTTATGGTAAGGAAGGAGGAGGAAAGAAACTCAAGAGGAGAGCATAGAGAAAAGACTGTGGCATTTAATGCTGAAGCCACCAGAAAGAATAGGAGGAAATCACCATCTCCTCCTAAGGAAGTTGAAGAAGGTAGTTCTGAAAATTCAGATAGGGGTTCAGTCAGCAGTGATTCAGATGCAGACTTTGCTGCATTCACTAGGCAATTTCAAAGGTTCTTGAAAAAGAAGCAATGGAAGTCTAGGCCTTCCTCATCACAGCAAGTAGATGACTATTATCAGAAAAGAAGGTCATCTAGGAAAGAGAAAAGCAGGTCAAAGCCCAGCAAAGCCACTACTTCAAAGATTGTCTGCTATTGTTGCAATAGGCCTGGACATGTAGTGGCTGAGTGTCCTGACAAAAGGAAGGAATCTTCAGAAAAGAAGAAGACTCATCAGAAAGGCAAGAAGGAGAAATCCTTTGTAGCAAAGAAAGATAAAAGTCTGTCAGACCAGTCAACTTCAGAATCAGGATCTGAAGCTGAAGCATATATTGGATTATATGCTGCATCTGAGGAAGAGGAGTTTATGCAGTTGCTAGACTCCATCAATGAACATCAATGCATGGGTTTGATGACTAGATCAGAAGAGGACCTATGCCAGAATCAGTCTGGTCCTAATGAGGTAAACAGTCCTTCCAGTACATTTGTTTGTAGTACAAGTGAAGAATCAGCTACATCTGCATCAAGTGATGAAGATGCATCTGGATCTGAAGGAGATGTCTATCAATTGATAGACAAGTATGGGGACTTGCTGCAGGCCCTTAAGAAAAGCAAGAACCTGGTTAAATCACAGGCTCAGGAAATTGCTGATCTAAGGGTTACAACAGCTGAGTTAGAAAAAGTCCTTGATCAAAAGTTAGCTGAAATTGCCAAGCTGAAAAATATAACTTATATTCAGATGGGCACAATTAATTATACTAATGATCAAGTAAAAAGTCTGGAGGACAAACTTAGAATTGAAAGGGATTTAGTGGCTAGTTACTCTAAGCCAAAATCTGTCTTACCCTTGATAGATGAATTTGTCACTCAGAAGGGTAAGGCTGGATTAGGATTTAAGGGTAACTCCAGGGCTAGCAGATTCAAAAGAAAGGCAAAGCCCCTATTCAGCCACTAAACCTTTCAGTCCCCATAAGGTTTGGTAAGAAGAAAGTGCCTTCTAACATATATGATCATGAAGACATTCAGGATCATATCAAGACAAATGTTCTGAAGAACAAGGGTGTTAAGGCAAGCAGGCCTACCTATGGTCATAAGCCCTATGGTTTTAAGAAACCAGTAGGAGAAGTTGCAACAGCACCAGCAATGAACAGACATGCTTCTGACAAGGATGTATCTAGATCTAGATACAATAAGTTTGAATGTTGGTGCTGTGGCAAGAGGGGTCACTTTGCATTGGACTGCTGGTATAACACAAGTGTTATAAAGAATAAGAGTCTACCTGTTAGAAGAGGTTATGATAACTTTATTAAGGCTAACCTGAACCAAGGACCCAAGACTTACTTGGGTTCTAAGGGTAAGTAATTCTGTATTGCAGGTAAATCCAAGTTACCATGCCCCTATATGGTACTTGGATAGTGGTTGTTCCAGGCACATGACTGGAACAAAGGGGCTGCTGAAGGAGTACTCATCTGTCAAAGATGGACATAAAGTGATCTTTGGTGGATCTGAAAAAGGAGTCATCAAAGGATTTGGTAACATCTCTTCAAACCTAATTACTATCACCCAAGTGGCCTATGTAAAAGGTTTGAAACATAATCTAATAAGCATAAGCCAGCTGAGTGATCTAGGATATGACATTTCATTTGGTAAGGATGGATGTCATATCAAAAGGTCAAGTGATCAAGAGATCATATTGACTGGGTATAGGAAGAGAAATGTGTATTGCCTTAATTTTGAATGTGAGAATAAGGCATCCCCCATTTGTCTTGTAGCTGATGACAATGCTTCTCATTGTGTTAAGTGGCACAAGAGATTGGCTCATCTAAACTACAAGACAATTGGCCAACTCTTTAGTAAAGAACTAGTGAGGAATGGGCCTCAAGTTAAGTGTATAAAGGAAGGGGTATGCTCAGCTTGTCAAAAGGGCAAGCAGACAAAAACCTCATTTCAAAGCCTTGAAAACAAGGATTCTGTGAGATGCTTATATCTCTTGCATATGGATCTTTTTGGTCCTATGCCAGTTCACAGTCTAGGTAGGAAGGCCTACACTCTAGTGGTTGTAGATGACTATTCTAGATTTACTTGGGTATTCTTTCTGAGACAGAAATCTGAAACCCCAAGTGTATTACTTAATTTTGTCAAGCAAATTCAGAATGAACTGAATAGTACAGTGGTCAAAATCAGAAGTGATCATGGTACTGAGTTTCAATCTGAAAGCATGACAAGATTATGTGAGGACTTTGGGATTTTTCAAGAGTTCTCCTCACCAAGAACACCTCAGCAAAATGGGCTGGCTGAAAGAAAGAATAGGACATTGATTGAAGCTGGTAGAACTCTATTGAGTGACACCTCTCTCCCAGAATATTTCTGGGCTGAGGCAGTTAATACTGCTTGTCATGTCATAAATAGGGCTTCTATTACAAAAAGCCACAGAAAGACTCCCTATGAGATTGTGAAAGGCAGAAAACCAAATCTATCCTATTTTAGGATCTTTGGTTGCAAGTGTTATATACTTAACAATGGCAAGTCATATTTGACTAAGTTTGCTGCCAAATCCCAAGATGGGATATTTGTTGGGTACAGCACAAATAGTAAGGCCTATAGAGTATTCAATTTGATTACTCAAGTTGTTGAAGAATCTGTGCATGTTGTATTTGATGAAACAAGATTAATCAATTGTGAGCTGTCTTGTAGATCAAATGACTCAACAGGGATAAGCAAGAGTATGGACAACCTCTCCATTGCTGAAGCTTCAAAGGAAGATGGAGCATTGGAAAATGAAGGCTACTGTCCAGGGGGAGTACAAGAGATAATGGAAGCTGATGAAAACCAAGAGGTTCAGCAGAATGAAGAAGCTGGAGATGTTCAACAAGAAGGGAATCTTCCTCCAGCTGTAAGATATCTAAGAGATCATCCTGCTGATCAGATAATTGGTGATCCAAGACAAGGAGTGCAAACTAGAAGCAGAAATGAAAGCACAGTGTTGCATTCAAGCTTCTTGTCTCAAATGGAACCTAAGAAATTTGAAGAAGCTATACAAGACCAGCACTGGATTGATGCTATGCAAGAGGAGCTGAATCAATTCAGAAGGTGCAAAGTCTGGGAGCTTGTTCCTAAACCAAGAGGCCATAACATAATTGGCACTAAGTGGATCTATAGAAACAAGCTAGATGAAAATGGAATTATTGTAAAGAATAAAGCAAGGTTAGTTGCAAAAGGATATAGGCAGGAAGAAGGGATTGACTTTGATCAAACCTTTGCTCCAGTAGCAAGGCTGGAGGCAATCAGAATGTTCCTTGCCTATGCAGCCTACCAAGACTTCAAAGTATACCAGATGGATGTAAAGTCAGCATTTCTGAATGGTGATCTTAAAGAAGAAGTATATGTAGAGCAGCCATCAGGTTTTGTAGATCCTCTTAAACCTGATTCTGTGTACAAGCTTAGGAAAGCTTTGTATGGGTTAAAACAAGCTCCAAGGGCTTGGTATGAAACCCTGTCTACCTTCCTCATTGAGAATAAATTCTCAAGAGGAAAGATAGACAAAACTCTATTCCTTAGGGAATCCAAAGGAAAGATCATCTTAGTCCAGATCTATGTTGATGACATAATCTTTGGATCTACTGAAAACAACCTTTGTAAAAAGTTTGCCAAACTTATGCAAGGGAAGTTTGAGATGAGCAGTATGGGAGAACTTAAGTTCTTCTTGGGACTCCAAGTAAGACAGACTGATGATGGATTGTCCATATCCCAGTCTAAGTTCACCAAAGAATTGATCAAGAAATATGGTATGGAGTCATCCTCCACCATGAGAACTCCTATGGGAACAAGTATGCCTATATGCAAAGATGAGACAGGTAAACCTGTTGATGAATCATTGTATAGAGGAATAATTGGATCTCTACTATATCTCACTGCTAGTAGACCAGACATTATGTATGCTACATGTGTCTGTGCAAGGTACCAAGCCTGCCCTAAAGAATCTCATTATACTGCAGTCAAAAGGATTCTGAGATATCTAAAGGGCACACCTAATCTAGGCCTTTGGTACCCTAGGAATAGAGATTTTCTACTAACAGGCTATTCAGATGCAGATTTTGCAGGATGTAGAGAGGACAGGAAAAGTACTACAGGTACTTGTCAATTCCTGGGAGGAAGACTTATATCATGGAGTAGTAAGAAGCAGACCAGTGTGGCAATTTCCACAGCTGAGTCAGAGTATGTTGCTGCTGGAAGCTGTTGTGCACAGCTATTATGGATGCAGCATCAACTTAAGGATTATGGTATTCAAGTAAGTAAAACACCACTTTTATGTGATTCTAAGAGTGCTATTTCTATTGCTAATAATCCAGTTTCTCATAGTAGAACTAAGCATATAGAAATAAAATATCATTTTCTTAGAGAACATGTAGAAAAAGGAGACATCACATTGGAATTTGTAAAAACAGATTCTCAAATAGCTGATGTATTTACTAAGCCTCTAGATGAAACCAAGTTCAATAAATTCAAAATTGAATTAGGTATGTTAACCATTGATTAATGCATTAAACAAAATCATTAACAATGCTATTGAAGTGCTATATAAGTAAGTAAAAGTAGTAACAACATAATCAAGTGTTAAAAAGAACACATTGAAGTTACAGAAATTGGCTAAGTAAGAATGTGTCGACACATTCAGTAATAATGTGTCGACTCAGAGAAATTATGTCGACAAGTCAGAAATATTGTGTCGACACAGAGAATATGTGTTGACACTTAAGAATTTTATTATCAACTTAACCAGGAATGTAATGTCGACTCAACCAGAATCGTGGTGTCGACACTTACAAAATATGTGTCGACACTTGTCCTTAGTGTCGACACAGAATTTCAGTCTTTCTACTATGTATCCAAGGTGTCGACATAACCACATATTGGTGTCGACACATAGTAGGCTGAAGAAATGTCGAGTTAATAGAAGCTTGTGTCGACACATTCCGTCTGTGTCGACACATTTAGACAGTTTTTGGCGCCTTTTGAACTTCTTTCAACAGAAGCTATAAATAGGTCAAAAGCTCTTGTTGTCGACACGCTTTCAAGGTTTTCAAGACTAAAACCTTGTGTCGACAGTCTTTCTTCTCTCTTCTCTCAAGCTTTCTCGACACAACAATGGCGCCGAGGATTGAAGATAACATCAATGAAGGATACGAATTGGTGCGCCAGGCGTTTGCGGATGCGCCGCCCGATGTTCAAGGGATTATCACCCTCCTCTCCAACTCAGGGTTAGAATTTCTGGTATCTGAACCGTCCAAGATCTGGAAGAAGGAGGTTCACGAATTCTTTATCTCAGCATCTGTCCATTCTACTGGCCTCAAGATCAAGTCCACTGTACAAGGGACTAAGGTTAAGATTACCCACAGGGGTTTGAGAAAGATATTCCAATTACCAGTAGTTGAGAATGAAGAAGAGGTTCCCAGTTCTAAGACAAGGGAAGCCCTACAATGGTGTGGCCTGGATTCAAACATGAAGATAGGTGCTGCATTCAATAGAAAGGGTATGAATCAGCAAGGAAAATTCTTGTCTGAAGTAGTTGGCAAAGTAATTCTCTGCAAGTCAGGTGGACATGATAGGATTTCTGCCTATATGTTCAGCCTTATGACCAGGATTGTCTTTACAATCCCTACTGATTGGTCAGCAGTTATCTTTGAGAAGATTAAAGAAGGGATCAAGAAGCCTAACATGGCTAGGATCATAAGTCTATATCTCAATGGAGCAATCCCTGAAGTGATGCAGCAACTACCAGGATCTAAAATCAATCATATGAGAAGGATGGACATGAGACTATTCTCCAGGTGGGAAAGGGTGCTGTCTAAGGATGTGCCTGAAGAGAGCAGGCCAGACACCCCTGTGAGATCCCCCTCTCCAGCTCAAGAGCCTGAGCAACAACAAGAAGACTCACCTAGGACACAGGTTGAAGAACAACCTGCCTCCTCTATAGTTCATCAAGTAGAAACATCTGCACAGATGCAGGGGGAGCCAGTTCAATCTCCTGCTCAGGTACAAGTGGTTCAGGTGTAGGGGGAGCAAATATATTTTACTATAAAAGACTTTCTAAAGTTCTTTTTTCTGAACAGGTTCAGGGGGAGCATGTGTCTTCTCCTACTCCAGATATGCAGCTGCCTGAGAATGTGCACAAGGATGCACCTAATGACTTATCCTCAGATGCTCCAGTTCAAAAGGAATACACTCTGGATGAGTTGTTTCCAATTGATGACATAGAGCTAGAACAAGGAGTGGAGAAAGTTCAAGAGATTGAAGAAGTACAAGAAGTAGAGGAGGAGCAAAGAATTGAGGGGGAGCCAGTACATGTTGAAACTGAGCAACATGCCACTGAAGCAGATAGAGTTCATATTGAGAGTACTTCTGAATCTGAGACTGAAGAAGCCAGGTTGGCTAAGAGAAGAAAGCTGGTTGTCTTTAAAAGAAGAAGCAAAACTTATAAGCAGGCTTTACAGACAACACCTCCACCTCCACCTCCTGAAGTTGATTATAACAAGTTCTTGGTGGATTTACAGGTGAAATTGGATGACCACAGGGTGGCCATTGAGAAATATGTTGATGAAAGAAACAAAACTTTGCAGTTTGACTTAGCCCAAGATATCAAATCTATCCAATTTCAAGTCAACTTGAATAAAACTGCAATGACAGATTGCTTCCACAAGGGTGGCAATGCTGTAGTTTATCTGGCTAAACAACAGCAGGATATCTCTACAAAGGTGGATGATATTGCTTTGAAGCAAGGTTATGTTCTGGAGAATCAAATAAGAATGAATGACAATTTAACTCAATCTCATCATGAGATCATTGAAGAGGTGAAGAAGATTGTTCCAGGGATACCTGCAAATAAAGCTAAAGAAATGGAAGAATTTGATAAGAAATTTCAAGCTGCTATTGCATCTGTTAAGACTGCCATCACAACCTCTCAACAGGAAATATCTGAAAAGCTTCAAAAGTTAAGACCATTTTTCAAGGAGGGAGTGAATTATTTGGATGGCCAAATAAGATTTCAGAAGGAAGATCTTAGAGATCATGTAGCAAGAGAAGCCATAAAGGGGGAGAGGATGCTAATTCATGCAGGCTCTGAGCATGCCAAATGGGTGACCAATAGCATAAGAGCCACATTGGGATATCCACCATTGTGTGATGATAACATGGTGGCTGAGTCAGGATTACAAACAGGACTACTTGAAGGTGACCAACCTGAGGTTGCCCAAGTCATATACCCTCCTCCAGATTTTGATATGTTGGATCAGCAAGTGCAATATATGTATAGTCCTTCAAAGGAAGTTGTAAATGTTATCTTTGAAAAGGTTGATAAGCCTGAGGTAAATTTGCAAGAACAGCAAGATGCTCTACTGTCAAAGAAAAGATTTAGAGAGCAGGCTGAGCTGAAGCCAGATTTTGAGCAGTGGAGTCCTACTTCCAGGAATATAATACTCACTGCATGGAAAGCTGTCAAAGATAAAGTTCATGAAAGGGGCAAGTGGTACAATGAGCAGGAATGGCAGAAGTATGAGGCTAGACAAGAAGCCATTGTACAATTCAGAAGGAAAGCTAAGATGGGAAGACTTCCAACTGATGCTATGGAGCCAAGCAAATACTTCCCAAAGCCTTTTCACTATTTTGAAAGGCAAAGGCTCAAGGAAGAAGCTAAGAAGAAAGCTGATCTTAAGGGAAAAAAGGTGGCTGAAGAATCAGAAGCTCCTGTGACAGCTAGAATTAAATCTGGCCAAGGGATTGTTATTAGAGAGCCTAATCAATCCTGATATTGTTGTAGTTCTTTCATAATGTTTTGTAATGATGTAATGAGTCAAAGAAAAACCATGTAATCAAACATTACCCAGTAATAAACAAAATTTTGTTAAATCTGTGATAGATTGTTTTATCCATGATGTTCTTATTATTTTGTTTATAATCAAGTATCCCTGTGTATTGTCATATATCATCATTTTATACTATTTATAAATGGTGTATATCATTGGCTATAAGGGTTATGACTTCTCCAAATAGGGGGAGATTGTTGGGTACATTGGAAAATGTGTACCTGATTTGAAGAAGCCCAACCTAGCTCAATGATATACATCAAGGTGTATTTGATGTTGTTTTGAGTTGACATGTGCAGGTAAAGAAATGTTAAAGTTTACAGGAAAAATTCTAAGTCCAAGTGTCGACACAAAGGAAAATGTGTCGACACATAGAAGAAAGTTGTCGACACAACACTGGGAAAATGTGTCGACACAGAAGGTGTAAGTCGACACTACTCTGGGAAAAAGTGTCGACACATAACATAGTCTACAACAGCACTGGGAAATTGTGTCGACACAGAAGAAGTAAGTCGACACAGCACTGGGAAATTGTGTCGACACAGAAGAAGTAAGTCGACACAGCACTGGGAAATTGTGTCGACACAGAAGAAAAACGTCGACCTCAACATTGGGAGAATGTGTCGACACTAAAGAGTATAGTCGATCTCAAGTTTGTCGACATCATCTGAATGTGTCGACACAGAAGAATATAGTCGACCACAAGTTTGTCTACAACAGCAGAATGTGTCGACACATTGTGATTGAGTCGACACATTGAAGCAGAGTTAAAAGAAGACTGTGTCGACACCTGAAGGCTAAGTCGACACTTACTGAAGTTAAGATTCTACAACAACTGTGTCGACACACAGGACTTGTGTCGACACACTGAAGAGTCAAGATCAAATTGTTTACAGAAGAAGCTGTGTCGACTCAAAGGCAACTTAGTCGACATCACTGAAGGCAGTGTCGACACCAAAGTCAATTGTGTCGACACAAATAGACAGATGGTCTCGACACTTTCTGACAGACTGTCTCGACACACTGTGGTTCAAGACTAAGGCACAGGACTTGTTGAAGACTTGACAGCTGTGGGTTGCCACCGGTTAACTGAAGCTGTCAGACTTGTCAGAGAGCTGTTAGAAACCGGATCAGCCGGTTACCATGAAGGAAGTCTATAAATAGACTTATTCAGAAGAAGGAAACAACCTTCACAACATTGAAGAAATTCTTAACTCCAGAACTTTTGAAGAAGGATTCCGATCCAAATCATTTCAAGAAAGTGCAAGGCACTTAAGAAGATCTTCTCAAGAAGATCTAAGAAGACTATCTAAGGATAGATCTAAGAAGAGTTCTAACCAGAATTCTGAAGAATCATTCAAGTGCTGATAGAGAGAGATCAAGTCAGAATTTGAAGAAGAAGAAAGAATCCACCATTGGATTCTCAAGAAGCTGTTTGGAATCAACTCAGCTAAGTACATTTTCAAGAAGCTTTGAAGAAGGCTAAGAAACAGTTGATTGCATCAGCTGATTAAAGAATTGTCATTGCCTCTTCTCTCTCAACTTGGCAAGACAAATTTAAAACAATCTTTTCTATATTTCTGTAGGATCTGTTTATACAGATCTGAGTTGTAAGCCTATGTTATAAAGGCTGAGTGTAGGAGTGTTGAACTCTGAGTGGTAGGGCTGATTGCCTGAGTGTAGGAGAAGGATATTCTCTGAGTTGTAGGCCTTGGGGCAAGGCTGAGGTAGGGCAGGTGTGCCTGAGTTGTAGGAACCAGTTGGGTTCTGAGTTGTAAGATCTTTTGATCTGAGATTAGTGGAAGATTGGCCGATTCTAGCATACTGCTAGATAGGTGAAGGGGGAAAGTGGATGTACCCAGACCTTGGGGAACCACTATAAAACTGTGTGCAATCTGTGATGCTTATTTTCTGTGATTGCTGTGATTTATTGTGAATTCTGCCTTGAAGTTTTTCAAAAAATAAGTTGAACCTATTCACCCCCCCCTCTAGGTGTTTAGGTTATCTTGAAAGTGAAACTATCATATGATAGTCCTGTCCCCAAGATGGACTCCTAGAGCTCCTCCTCCTCCACCTCCCAGTGCAGGAGCCTCTGGAAACCTATCTGCAAATCCTTCTGCTCAGTCTGACAAGTTTAACCCATCCCAGTCATCTCAAAGGAAAAGTTCTCAAGGATATCAAGGCAGAACGCAATCTGGTTATCAAAGACTTGATGCTGATGTAAAGGAACAAGTGAAGGAGGTGGTCTATCAAAAACCAACTTTGTCTCCTCCTCCTTCCAAAGAACTCAAGAGCACAACCTCTCCAAAGCCAGATCATGCAGTGAAAGCTGTTTCAAAAGGTAAAAGAATTATTTTCTCTGAAAAATCTAGCAAGATATTTGCTGAGTTTGCTCCTCCTTCTTCTATAGTTATTCAGGATAAAGAGCCAGCTGAAAGTCTGCTAGAGATGTCTATTAAATTTAAAGCTGTGAAACCTGTTGATAAAACCTCTGAAAATGTGTATGAAAGCCCAAAGCTTGATCCTGATTTCAGGATGGCTCGATTTCTTGAACTTGTTGGTTCAGCCCAAATTAAGAAAGCTAAAGCTGAAGGTAAAGACACTGCAGGATTAACCACTATGTCCAAATTCAGAATGAAGGAGCTTGATAAATTCCAGGTTAGACCTGAGGTATTTGATCCTTCAAAATACATGGAAAAGCATCCTGAAGCAGTTGTCCCAAGGGCATCAGAAACTAAAATCATTGGAGAGCAAGATCTAAATCTGTCAAAGAAAGAAGCTCTAGACCCCTTTAGGAAAATTACTTTTATTCCTAGTTCTTCTGAACCTAAACCTAATTCTGAAGCTCCTTAAAATTTCATTGATTAACAGTTATTTGCTTATCTGTTTGATTGATGTTATCTGCTTAAATATTTCCCTTCATGCATTTTATTTATTTGTAGTAATTAGTTTTGTGTGTTTAGTTGTTGAGAGACTTAACTCAAATAGGGGGAGATTGTTGGTACCCTAGTTTTGATTTGAATTCAGTCCTCTCTTTCTGTCTCTTGACCCAATATTTATCTATGGTCAAAGGTTAGTTGTTTAGTTAGTTTGCTCTAGATTTAGAGTTGTCACTTTTCCAGATGAAAATTTGGTTAAGTTGTTTTTTGTTCGACTATGGTCGAACGCCGCTCGACTATCGTCTATCGACTGGTCGACGATCGTCTATCTGTTGGTCGACGTTTGTCTGTCAGCGGATCGTCTATCTCTGAGTTAGTTCAACTCTTGGTAGCTCGACGTTCTGTGGAATCTGCCTTGCCGATCGTCGAACCCCGCTCGACGTCTTTTGACCAGACAGATTTCTTGATAGTTCAACTATCTGCTTGGATAGTTCAATTATCTGATAGTTCGACTATCTGTTTGATAGGTCGACTATCTGTGTTGCTTGATAGTTCGACTATCTGCTTGGATAGTTCAACTATCTGATAGTTCGACTATCTGTTTGATAGGTCGACTATCTGTTTTCTTTGATAGTTCGACTATCTGTTTGATAGGTCGACTATCTGTTTTCTTTGATAGTTCGACTATCTGTTTGATAGGTCGACTATCTGTTTTCTTTGATAGTTCGACTATCTGTTTGATAGGTCGACTATCTGTTTTCTTTGATAGTTCGACTATCTGTTTGATAGGTCAACTATCTGTTTTCTTTGATAGTTTGACTATCTGTTTGATAAGTCGACTATCTGTCTTGCTTGATAGTTCGATTATCTGTCTTGATAGGTCGAATATCTGATAGCTCGACTATCTATCCTGATAGTTCGACTATCTGCTGGGGTAGTTCGATTATCTGCTTGGGTAGTTCGACTATCTGTATCGTTCGACTATCTGTCTGATAGGTCGACGATCTCTGTGCTTCGGTCGACGATCTCTGAGGGTAGTTCGACGTTTTGCTGTATGTATTTAGAAATTTTGTCCTCTTCTATTCTATGATTTATTTCATATTTATTTGGCATATTATTTCTGCAAATTTGTGATATTATTTCCATGCAATCTCTGCTCCATTCCTTATGCATGAGCCAATCTTTATCTGACAAGTGTTTTGTCTTATTAGTTGAAATGCATTTTCTGCATTATCTGCCAGGCTGTCCTTTATAGCCGTTAGACTCAGAAAGTCTTCTCTGACTGTAAAGAGTTCTTTCTGATATGACCTTTTTCCTGCACCCTTCTTATCTGATTGGTTATGCAGCTTCTTAGAAAGCTTTATCCTCTTATAGTAAGTCTGTCTGCAGGATTTGTTTTTTGCTTTATGCTTTTTGCAGCCCAGATTGCTGATGCCAGAAGAAGACAAAGATTCAAACTCAAATTAAAGCTGTTGCAAAGGCTCATATAAAAAGAGCTTCTTTTGAAAAAAGAAAGATATATACTAAGACAATAGAACTGATACAGAACATATACTCTCAGCAGCATAGAAAAAGAGAAAAAGCAAGAAAGTTCTACAGCTCTCAGAATTTCATATTCAACTGAGAAGATCAAAGCTCTTCTGCATTCTTCTTCATCCTAAGTTCATCCTGCTTTCAGGAAGACTTTCACTCAGAGGCCTTTAGAAGAAGAAGAAGAAGAAGAAGAAAGGAAGCTGTTTGAAGAAGAACATTTAGAATCCTCTTCAAGCTTCTCCTTCAGAACCTCAAGACAATTCTTTGTCTTAGTTCAGAAGAGTTCCTGCACCCTGAAGCAAGACTCTTTCCTGGATATTCTCTAAGCCAGGGGGAGCCTTGATTCATTAGAGCTATCTAGCTTTGTGCAATCCACTAGCTTCTCTAATCTATTTAACAATAGAGAAGAAGCCTTAACTCTCTCAACCTCCTGTACAAAGGGTTATTACTCCCTTCAAAAGTGAACCATTGGTGGCAGGGCACCTGATCAAAAACCTGTGTTGGATATTGAGCTCCTGATCAAAAGCTCAAAGGGTCTACTTGATCTACCTGAAGCAGATCAGTTGGTGGCAGAGCACCTGAACAAAAACCTGTAGTGGATTCCTACCAGGGTGGTAGAAGAGTGGACGTACCTATTTAGAGGGAACCACTATAAAATTCCTTGTGTCGTCTGTGTTGTTTATTTAATTCATTGTACTGTGGCTGTGAGTAGAATTAACTAGGATTGCTAGTTGCTGTGATAGGATCCTAGCTTAACTGTAATTACAGTTAGCTCTCTCTTGTGCACTACACTTTGTGTTAGGCTCTAGGGTTCTCAATATCTATAATAAATTTCGCAAATTAACTCTAAGGGAGTTGAGTAGGGTGTCATAATTTTTGAATACTCTATTCACCCCCCTCTAGAGTTGTATCTATCATCACTTTCAAACTCCTTTTTCTCCTCTATTTGAAAAGTCACTAGCCTACTACTTTTCAACTTTTCGAAAAGTAATTTCTCATCCCGATACACAGTTGATGCAATGAAAACATTTTACTCCTCTGGATACAGTTCGACAACACTGCGAAAACACTAGCCTTTCTCTAGATGAATATTTCGCTCGGGCGCGATTTTTTTGCACGGGGCGATTTTTTCGCCCTAGCGAGAATTTTTCGCCCGAGAGCGGAATTTTTTGCCCGCACGCGGAATTTTTCTCCCGTGCACAAATTTTTCTCCCATGCGCGAATTTTTTGCCCGGGCGCGAATTTTTCATCGGGGCGCAAATTTTTGGCGCGGTCGCAAATTTTTCGCCCGGGCGCGAATTTTTTGCTCGGGCACAAATTTTTCGCCCGGGCGCGGAATTTTTTGCCAGGGCGACATTCTTTTGCCCGGGCATGGATTTTCCACCCGGGCGCAAAATTTTTCACACGGGCGCGAATTTTTTCTCCCGGCGCGAATATTTCGCCCGGGCGCGAATTTTTTAGCCCGGGCGCGAATTTTCGCCCGGGCGTGAATTTTTCGCCCGGGCGTGAATTTTTGGCCCAGGCGCTGTTTTATCGCCCGATTGTGCATTTTTTGCCCGGGAGCAGTTTTTTCCCCAGAGCGCGGTTTTTTCGCCTGGGAGCGGTTTTTCTTCCGGGCGCGGTTTTTTCTTCTGGGCGCTGTTTTTTCGCCCGAGAGCAGTTTTTTCGCCTGATCGCAATTTTTTCACCCGTGCACGATGTTATCGCCCCGGCTCGAAATTTTCGCCCGGGCGCGAATATTTCGCCCGGGCGCCAATATTTCACCGGGGCGCGCAGTTTTTGAGCGATGATTTTGCCCCACCGTGAAATTTTTGACCGGACGCGAAATTTTTGCCTGTCCGGAAAATTCACGCTCGGGCAAAAAATATGCGTAATTTTAATTAAAAAAAGTCACTACAACGGAGATTTGCCAAACAGTTTATAAAATGCTCATTTTTGAAAATCTCTGCAAAAGAAGTTCACCCAAACGGATCTCCTTTTGCAATATACATTTTTCAAAAGCTCATTTTCTCACCTGCTTTTGCTACCACTCCTTTTCCTTTCTGAAACGCTATCCCAAACAGAGCCTAAACCTATAAGTTTGGGTTTCTGATTTATAAACATCCTAAAATAAATCTCAGAGGTTAATAACACTATAAATATACTCCTACCAAAGTTCCATGAAGACCCAAGGTCATTTGACCCCTTAATTATTCTACAGAGTGTAAAGGCCTAAACTAACTCTCATTGGTTTAAGTTGTGTGCCTAAGTTTAAATGTCACCAAATTCCTTCTTAGGACATTTCACCACCCTAAGATCAAATGGACTAAACACCAAGTCCATACAAGGACATATCACCCCATGTCATTCACAAACCCCTAAAGTTCATCCTTAGGGTTTGAACTAGGTTTCTAGGTCAAATCCACCCTAATCCACCCCAAACACCAGGTGAGGGTGTTTAATGTCTTAAAAATCAGTGGCCAAAGTTTCAACCTCTGTTGAGGTGATTTGGTCACCCAATACCACAAAGGGCATCTTGACCCAACTACCCCTTCTTGGTCCAACATAGGGTTTGCTTATTTCCAAACCAAATCATCTCCAAATGGGATGAAAATTTAAAAAGAGCCTTATGATGACCCCAAGGACTACTCATCAAATTTTGGGAGGGTTTAGAGGTCATTAGACCTTTTAAATAATGCATATATGGATTATTAAATTTCTACAAAAACTTAGGAAAATGTCTTCCAAAAATTCTCATTTTTGGCTATGTTCTAGGTATAGGTAAGAGTTACCCCCATCCAAAATTTCAAGTCATTTGGATGGTTGAATTGATGGGGGCACTAAAAAATAATCTCTGATCTATCCTAGGTATAGACCTCACCAAAATAAGTGTTGTGGTCAAACCACTTACCCAAATGGGTTTAAATAAATTTTAAATTAAACTAGACTTCAAGGACTACAATATTAATGTTGACCAATATTTCTGTAGGGGGGCCTAGCTAATTTTAATATTTAATTTAAGACAGCCCAGTAAACAGGACAAAAAATACAAAAAATCAAAAACAGGATCAACACAGATCTTAAAGCAGATCAGAGGGCTCCTGGTCATCTTCTTTCTCCAGCCAAGGGCCATGATTGATCGAACTTGGAGCAACTTTTCAATCCATTTTCCAGCCTTCCATCCACCTCCCTGGCCGGCCACCACCACTTCCATTGAGTGGGGGCTATCGCCGGGCGGCGGCACGTCTGCCGGAGGGACGGTTTCCGGCGAACCCGCAAGGTATAAAAACCATGAAAATTCTGAAATTTTTCTCACCCAATCGGGCTCAATTGAGCCCGATTTCTCTCCTAAACGATCTAAGGATCTGGCCCACGAAGAGAGGAGTAGAGGAGGACCTTCAACCGTGCTTGCCGACGAGTGTGGTGGTGGTGCGCCATGGCCGATGGTGGAGCTTTTCGGTGCTCTGCAACAGCACTACCAAAGTGTACAGTTTATTCAGAGGAAGAGTGGAAACTTATCCTCTGACCTTGGGTAAGCTTTTAAGATCATCAAATGGGGGGAGGGGAGAGGTCATACACCAATTGCCATTAATGGCCTCAAGGTGAAATTTCGGCCAAGGCAAGATCCAGTGAATGCAGTCACTGTACAGCCTGGAAAAGCTCTTGATCTCCTCAGAACTGATGGGGAAAGATGAATCATGACCTTGGAATCAATTGGAGAGGAACTTTTGATCTCCCATGGCCATTAATGTCTTTCTCTCTCCTCTTTCTCTCTCTTCCTTATGAGAGAAATTAAATTCAGCCACTTTGGTGGCTGGCTATGATTATTCAACTCCTCAAAACTGATGAGGGAGAATGTATCCATCAATTGGAGAGGCTTTTGGTCTCCCTTGGCCATGAATGTCCTTTTTTCTCATTCTCTCTCTCCTCTATTAAAGAGAAAATGGAGCTTTTCTCTCTCCTAGTCATCAAAGCCGATTTTGATGACCACTCCGGCCTAATGGCACCCCACTAACTCATATTATTAATGGAAATGAAGTTAGTCTAAGTGGGGGAAATGGGCTTGAGCTTGGGTTAGCCCATTTGAGCTAGTTTGACCTAATCTTAGGGTAGAGTTGACCTTGGTCAACATGACCATTTGGGTTGTCCCCAATGGGTCCTTGGGGACCCATTGGCCTCTCATAAGGTCTAGGAAGACTTGGGTAGGGTTGGTTGGGCACATTAGAGGCCAATTGCCCTTAGTTAGGGCACCTTGCCCAATTTAGGCTTATGGTGGTATTAGGTCAATTTGATCATTTTGGGTTGACCCCAATGGATCCATATGGCTCTAATGGACCCTCTAATAGGTTAGGGATGTTGTGGTGGGGTCATGGAGTCATGGTGAAGCCCTATGGTCATCCTAAACTTGTTTAGAATTCTAATATTTGCATACCAAAGTGGTCTCACCTTCATGCCTAGGTTCACTTGGTCTTCTTGGGCTTCCTAGGGTTTTGTCATTAACTAGTCATAAAAAAACCACTCTTAGGGGTCTAGTTGGAAATTGGATGTTATAGGAGAAGTGGAAGCGAAGACGTTACGAGAATGATGGGTCAAGGTAGCGGAGGAGTAAGAAGGGGATCAGAAGGACTGGTGTGATATGGTTGGTCTTCATGAAAGGATACATCATCAGACACCACCACCTTTCAAGTGATAGGATTAAAGTAGACATACCCATTCTGAGTGTGGGAGTACCCAACAAACATAGCTCTGGTAGCTCGAGGGGCTAGCTTATCATTGGAAGTGTGCGAACAAGAAAGAATAACCGAAAGTTAGAATAATAAAATTTTTATTATCAAAAAAGCAAGTATTACAAAGGTATAGCCTCCCTTTAATAGAATGGAGGAGAGGGGAGAGATTATAAATAAGTAATGTGGGACAATTAATTACATGTACAAGCGGCTATATACAGAAACAGACCGCACAAGCCACACGGTTAGACGAATAGGCTAACCGCCCGACAACAATCATAAAGAGAAGACAAGCCTCTAGGGAAAACTGCTAGACCTCCCTATCTTCAAGTCGTCTGCGTCAAACCGCTATACTGTCCGGTCTTCAAGCCACCAGGGTCAGACCGCCAGACTGCCCGATCACCATACAATAACAACTCGGCTACCAAACAACTAGAGAGAAACTGCTAGACAGCGCGGTCTTCAAGCTGCCAGGGTCAGACCGCAAGACTGCCTAGTCACCATACAGCAACACTCCCTCTCAAGCTAGAGCATATATATCAATCATGCCCAGCTTGTCGCAAATATGAAGAAAGGAACCAGACACAGGCTTGGTGAAGATATTTGTTAACTCGTTGTCGGAGGTAATGAACTAAGTACAAATCTGTTTCTTCAAAATCCTTCCCGAATAAAATGGCAGTCGACTTCAATGTGCTTTTTTCTCTCATGGAAGACCAGATTTTTGGAGATATAAATAGCGGTCTTGTTGTCGCAGAACATAGGTAGAGGATGGTTGTAGACCTCTCCTAAGTCAAGCATGAGAGCCTGTAACTATTTTAATTCACACGTGGTCGACGTCATACTCCGATATTCCGCTTTATCACTAGACCTGGAGACGACAAACTGTTTCTTGCTCTTCCAGCTCATAAGGTTTCCCCCCACAAATATGCAAAAGCTCGATGTGGAGTTTCGATCTCCTTTGTCATCATCATAGCAAAAATCCGCTTACGCTTCAACCTTTAAATGACCATTCTTCTGAAACAGTAGTCCTTTACCTTGCGCCGCTTTAATATATTCCAATATCCTCAGAGCAGATTGTAGATGGCACTCCCTAGGAGCTTGCATGAACTGGCTAACCTTGCCTACATCGTAGGAGATGTCGGGTCTGGTTTCCGTGAGATAAATGAGTTCGTCGACCAGGCGCCTGTACCTCGTAACATTTGATAAAGGAGGCGAGTCATTTGTCAAGGTTTTATCTTCTCCAGTAGCCATGGGGCATCAGGAAGGTTTAGTCCCAATCAACCCTGTATCTTTTAGAAGATCAAGAGCGTACTTACGTTGGGAGAGGACCAAGAAGATGGGCTTTCGAGAAATTTCTATCCTTAGAAAGTATTTTTGGGAGCCCATATTCTTCGTGATCAGGTGTTGACGGAGATGTTTCTTTGTCAAGGCTACCCCAACCTGGTCATCTCCAGTGAGAAGAATATCATCCACATATATGGCAAGAACCACCTGACCTAGGGAGGTTTTGTGAATGAACAATAAGTGATCGGTAGAACTTCTTGTAAAACCCATGACCTCCACAATGCTGCTAAACTTGTCAAACCAAGCCCGAGGGCTTTGCTTTAGACCATAGATGGACTTCTTCGTCCTGCATACCCGTGTCTCCCCCTGAGCAACATACCTAGAAAGTTGCTCCATGTAGACATCGTTCTGAAGATCACCATAGAGAAAGGCATTCTTAAAATCCAGTTGGGAAATTGGTCAATCCATGTTGACGGCCATAGAGAGGAGTACCCGAATAGTGCGGAGACGAGCAACGGGAGAGAAGGTGTCAAAATAATCAACACCATAAGTCTGAGTGAAGCCTTTGGCTACAAGGCATGCCTTGTAACGATCCACACTGCCGTCCGGACTGAACTTCACAACAAAGACCCAGCGACAGCCAACAACATCGGTGCCCAATGGAGGAGGAACAAGGGTCCATGTACCCCGCTCAGTGAAGGTAGTAATTTCCACATCCATGGCAGCCTTCCAATGAGGAAAGATAAGGGTTTCCTAGTAGGTGCAAGGAGTGGAAGTGGCAGAGATAGCCAACACAAAAGTACTGCGAGAAGGAGTAAGACGAGCATAGAAAACAACAGCAGCAAGCGAGTGCTGGGTACATGTCCGCACCCCTTTGCGAAGAGCAATGGAATATCCAGGTCAGCGTGTTCCTCAGTATCTGGTGTATCCATTGCGGAGAGAGCTTGCCCGGGAGTAGAGAGAGACGGACAGAGAGAAATCTCGGCAGGTGTAGATGGGACGGAGGGGACGGTAGGAAAAGAAGGAACATCGGGAAGAAAAGAGAAGTCGCGAGAGAAATAGGACGCATTTTTGAAGAAGGTTAAATCTGTGGAGACGAACTGCTTGCGAAGAACAGGGTCAAAATAGCAATAACCTTTCTGAGTGGTAGAGTAACCCATAAAGACACATTTGGTGGCACGTGGGGAGAGTTTGTCACGAGTGGCGGAGGGAGTGTGCACAAAAGCCGTGCACCCAAAGATACGTAGAGGGAGAGGAAACAGATCCTTACCCGGATAGAGAATGGAGAATGCGGTTTGACCGTGGAGAACCGTGGAGGGAATGCGATTGATGAGATAGCAGGAGATGAGAACGGCATAGCCCCAATAGAAGCGAGGAACCTGCATCTGTGTCATCAGAGTGCGAGCGACATCAAGGAGGTGACGGTTTTTGCGTTCCGCCATGCCATTTTGCTGTGAGGTATAGACACATCTAGTTTGATGAACAATCCCATTTTGCATACAGAAAGAAGAAAAATCATGACTAAGATATTCTTTGGCATTATCAGAGCATAAGATTTTAATAGAGACATCAAACTGAGTTTTAATCATAAAATAAAAAGATGTCCATATAAAGAATAATTTGGAGCGATCTTTTAAGAGATACACCCATGTACAGCGAGAGAAATCATCAATAAAAGTTACAAAATATGAACTACCCCTCGACCTATAGTGAGGGTAGGAGCAAGACCCCAGACATCAGAGTGAACGAGATCAAACGGACGGGAAGATCCACGACCTTGCTTTGGTGGGAAGGAGGAGCAGTGATGCTTGCCAAGCTGATATGCATTACAGTTGAGAGGAGGACTGTGTGGAGGGAGATGGGGTAGAAGTTGACGAAGAAGCCGTGGAGGAGGATGACCAAGGCGAAGATGCCATTGCAGAAGGTCTATAAAAGAGGAGGAGAAGGCGGACAGAGCGAAAACGTTGTCAAGGAAGTAGAGGCCGCCGCTCTCAATCCCAGTAGCAATCGTCCGTTGGTAGGTCGGATCCTTAAAAGAACAAGAAGTAGGAGTGAATGTGACGGGACACTGTAGTTGCTTGCACAGATAAGTAACAAATAATAATTTGCAAGAAAACTTGGGCATGTAGAGAGTATCCGCCAAGCGAAGAGACGGAGTGACTTGAACCACTCCCGTCCCATTGACCGGTGAGGTAGAGTCGTCCGCAATAAAGACTGGGGGCAATGGATCATGTGTTTATAGGAGAGAAAAATATTGAGAATTACCAATCATATGATTGGTAGCACCAGAGTCGATCAACCATTTACCTTGAGTAACGACGTGGGCACTACCTGAAGACGTGACCACCGAGGCAGACTGATTCAAAGAGGAGGTGGAAGCGTCCCCAGAGGGCGAAGATGTGGATGTTTCATCCAACAGCGATCAACCGTATGGTCGGTGTGGAAACAGTGAGAGCAAAGAGGGAAGGACCACGCTCGTCGGATTGGTGGTTGTGTCCATCAGAGCCACTCCGCTAAGTTTGGTGAGCATAGTTGCCCGGTTGAGGAGGGGAGGATAACAGCAGATGTTGACGAAGAGAAGCAACCGCGACGATGCGGACAGTAGTGACATCCAAGGTGTGAGAGTCCGCTTCGCCAAGGATCTGTTGACAGATCATGTCATAAGACTCAGGAAGTCGTAGAAGATAGCACACAACCAGAAGCTCCTGTAAGTGCTTGTATTGCTCAGCCAGATTCACAGAGAAGGGGCGATTCTGGAGAATCTCAGCTCTGAGAGCCTGAACCTATTGGTAAGCGACAGCAGGAGACATGGAGGGATGGGCAAATAGGTCCGCATACAGAGTATAGATGCGAGACGTCTGAGCCCCCTTTGAGTGGAGAGCGGCAAGATGAAGCCACATAGCCTTGACAGTTTCATCATGATGGATGACGGGGAGGCACTCATCAGAAAGGATGTTAGCCAGCCAAGTGCAAACAAGAGCGTCGCTAGCATCCCAATCATCAAAGAGATCGAACTCTGGAGGAGGAGGGTCATCAGTGAGATGATGGTGTTTGCATTGTGAGCGAAGAAGAAAGGTAAAGGAGAGACTCCAGTCCGGGTAGTTGGAACCGATGAGTTTGTAAATGGTGCAAAGGTTGCCTGAAGGAGTAGGAGGAGGAGGAGGAGGGTGGGCCACGAGAGTAATAATGGTAGAGATATCGGAGAGAGCCATAGAAGAAAATAGAGAGCAGAAACAAGGTCGTGCGAACAGAAACAAGGCCGCACGAACAAAGAAGAGACCGCAAAGACAGGTCGCACGAACAAATAATAGACCGCGCGAATAGAAACAAGGCAGCGCGAATAGAAACAGGGCCACGCGAACAAAGAAGAGACCGCAAAGAAAGGTTGCACAAACAACGAAGAAACAAGTCCGCGCGAATAGAAATAAGGTCACGCAAACAAAGAAGAGACAAGGACGCACGAATTAAGAAGAAGCGAACACAAGTCGCGAAGACAGGGCCGTACGGATAGGAAAAAGGAGAGACAAGGCCGCGCGAACAAAGAAGAAGTGAATACAAGGTCGCATGGATATGAAGACAGCTCACAGAATCAGGTGGAAAAGATCGAATCCTCTGATACAATGTGCGAACAAGAAAGAATAAACTAAAAGTTGGAATAACAGTATTGTTATTATCCAAAAATGTAAGTATTATAAAGGTATAGCCTCCCTTTTATAGAATGAAGGAGACGGGAGAGATTACAAATAAGCAATATGGGACAAATAATTATAGGTACAAGCGGCTATATACAGAAACAGATCGCACAAGCCGCGCGGTTAGACGAATAGGCTAACCGTCCGACAACAACCACAAAGAGAATATAAGCCGCTAGGTGAGACCGTTAGATCTCCATGTCTTCAAGTCGCCTGCGTCAAATGGCCAGACCGCCTAGTCTTCCAGCCGCCAAGGTCAAACCGCCCGGTTACCATACAGCAACAACTCGGCTACCAAACTGCTGGAGAGAAACCGCCAGACCGCACGATCTTCAAGCCGCCAGGGTTAGGCCGCCAGACCACCCAGTCACCATACAACAACAGGAATGACCAAGATGGTGGACATAACAAGTACACCCAAAAACATGAGGTGTGAGAGAGAAGAGATTCATTAATGGGTAAAGAAGAGTAATGGGTGCCACAAAGCTGAGGATAGACGAAGACATGCGGTTTGTGAGGTGGTAAGCAGTAGATACAACAATGTTCCAATAGTGGGGAGGAACCTGCATTTGGATCATAAGAGATCTAGCCACATCAAGGAGATGGTGATTTTTTCTTTCCACGATGCCATTTGTTGAGGGGTGTAGGCACATGAAGTCTGATGTATAATACCGAACTCAGCGCATAGATTGGAGAAAGTGCAACCAGTATATTCTCGAGCATTGTCTGTACGAAGAGTTTTGACATGGGTAGAGAACTGAGTGTGAGTTTCAATAATAAATGTACGAAACATGGTTGGGAGTTCGGTACGATCACGAAGTAAATAGAACCGGGTTACCCGTGAGTAATCATCGATAAAGGTAACAAAGTATCGATACCCAAAAATACTAGGGACCTTATAGGTCCCCAAGATATCGGAGTGAACTAAGGATAAAGGAGCATCGCTTCGGGTATAGGAAGGAGAAAAAGAGACACGGTGTTGTTTGTTGAAAATACATGATTCACAAAAGAACTCTTGAAGAGAGATAGTAGGAAGAGCTTTCTTGAGAATTGGAAGAGGGGCGTGCCCAAGACGACGATGCCAATTAGTTGTGGAGACAGTAGTGAGAGCAGTGGGAGGAACATCAAGAAGATATAGCCCATTAGACAGTCGCCCTCTACCAAGTATATTCTACATTAGTCGATCATGCACCACAAAGGAAGAGCGTGAGAAAGTAACACAACAATCATGGTCTTGCGTAAGACAGCTAACAAAAAGGAGATTAAAAGAAGAACCTGAAACAAGAAGTACCGAGGATAAGGAGAGAGGAGTAAGAGGCAGATGAGCAGCGCCAGAAATCGGGATCCTGTCACCATTGGCCACGGTGATGTGCTGGTCGTAAGAAATATCTAAGTTTTTGGGCGGCTACTGCGGAGAGAGATGATTTGTAACACCCGAGTCCACAATCCAGTGAGAGTTGTGTGAGAGGCACGATATACCTTCCTGGAAGATCGAGGCCACGGAGCAAGAGGAGCGACGAACCACCTCTTGAAGCTGATTGAGTTGAGAACGCAACGCAACAATATCATCAGTAGTGGTGGAGGCAGAAGCCATATTCCTGAGCAGCGACTAGCCACGGGAACCGAGCGGCAAGAAGGCACGCAGCTTGCTGGACAGATCCAGTGGCTACTTTGGAGGAAGAACTGAGAACATCGAGAATATACAGCCACAAGAGAACAAGCAGCGGTGAGAACAAATCGCACGAGAAAGGGAAGCCGTGCAAGAAGAGACAGTAGTGTGAGAAGAAGCAGCAGCGAGAACAAGCCGCAGCGGCAAGAACAAGCCGCTCGAGAAGAGACAAACTGCAACCTGAAGAAAGCAGAGCGGAGAAGGGAAGCCGCCCGGTCTCGGTGTCAACACACCAGCGGTCAAGAGCCCGCGACCAAGAGGCGGAGCTCGCAGCGGGTAGAGATGTCGCAATGACTAAGTGAAGGCCACGTGAGAAGGGAAGCCGCAAAGACTAGTCAAGGGAAGATGCCGCGCGAGAAGTCCGCATCAGTCACGGTTAGCATACCAGTGGCAAAGGACGATGACGCGACCAAGATGTGGAGCTCGCAGTGGGTAAGGAACAACTCGCGGCAAGAAGAGAAGTCGCGGCGACTAATTGAAGTTGTGGCGAGCAAGGAGTAAAGAAGCGAGAACATAACAAGAAGGAGGCCGCAGCGGAGAGAAGAAGTCGGCAATCCGACAATCCAAAAGAACAGATCGCGTGGATAAAGAGACCGCAGTGAGCAGCAAGGCGGCAGAGCGAAAAATCGGCAAAGAGAGGATGAGGCCAGCGAGAAGAATAGAGTAGAGAACAGGCCGAAAACCAAGCGGTTAGAAGACTAACGGTTTGGAAGTGGGGTCCACGAGCAAGAGAGAGGAAGGCTATAAAATAGCGGAGGAGGAGTAGAAGAGGAGGTGGATCCACGGGAGAGAAGAAGGTGGTGAGAAGAGAAGTAGAGAAGCCGCAAACCGAGCGGTAAGGGGAAGGACCAAGCCGCCCGGTTAAATAGAAAGACCGACCGGTTAGGGAAGCAGAGAACCAAGCGGTTAGGCACAGGCCAAACTGGTTCCCTTTGGTACCATGTAGAAAGCAATTGGCAAACCTTGTAGATACTTCTTCATTAATTAAATACAAGTATATAGGAGAAGAGATGAAGGAAGAATCCTATACAATAGATGTGACACTAAAGGAGGAGGAAAGGGGCCTATAAATGAGCCATTACAACATTTTTCCTTATGTCTTCTAACACAAACAAATATCAATGTGTAACTACCGCGCTCATGACCTTAGATTGAGAATATTCTGGATTGGAATTCAACGAGCTTACTAACAAATCAACAGAACCTTCTCGCAGTTCTGATTGGCTTTGAACCGAGCCAAACTTGGATCAGCTCGAGCTAGCTAGAGATTGGATCGAAAGGTGTGTGTGTAGGCAAGGGTAATACTTTGTCATTTAAAGATTGGAAATAGAAAATATTTTATCAACCGAGGCTAGAATTTGTCCAAGCCAAGAGCTAGGTCAACTTCAATTGAGATAGGATCAAGTCAATTCATAATAGCCTAAGAACATGAATACGAAGATTTTAAAAAATAATCATTAAATATTTTAGAGAGATTCCAACTTAGAAAAACTAACTAATACACATTAAACTTGTGATAAAATAAAAAATGAGAGATATTTGACATTAATTTTAGGGTAAATCATCAGGATGTTCTAGAGGTGGCCATAAAGACCGGGCCGGCCTGGGCTCGACCTGGAAAAAGCCTGGAAAGCCCAAGCCCGGGCAGGCCCGGTACAATCCCATGCCGGGCTTTGAAGGCCCAACCATGCCCAACTTTCAGCATGTAGCCCGGCCTGGTGCCCGGGCCAGGATAAGCCCGGGAAAAACCCGGGCTTTAGCCTGGCCTGGGACCAGGCCGGGCTAAGCCTGGGCCAGGCTTGAAAAAGCCTGGCCCAAGCCATACCGTTGCCTTAACGGCTCTTTTTAAAGAGCCGTTAAGGCCTTAACGGCTCTTTTAAAGAGCCGTTAAGGCATTCCTAGCAAGCTGCCAGGAAATGACTCTGTTGCCAGGAAATGACATTAATGTCATTTCCTGGCATCTTGCCAGGAAAAACGGCAGCCTAATAGGCTGCCTAGGCTGCTTTTAATTAATTAAAAAAAAATTATTTTATTTTAAATTATATATAATATAACCATATATATATAATCCCTTACCCACCTCATCTGATTCCTCTCTCTCACTCTCTCTCATACTCACTCTCTCATACACACACACACTCTTTCTCATACTCTCTCTCTCTCTCTCTCTCTCTCTCTCTCTCTTAATTCCCTAATTTTTCTTCCTCTTTTATGGCGTCTTCCTCTTCGATGCCAGTGTCCTCGATATCCGGCACACATGAAATTGTGGAGCACAAGCACAAGGCTCCAGTCTGGGAGCACTTTAAAAAAGTGCGTGTGGGCGCAAAATTTAAGGCGAAGTGCAAACACTGCTCCAAACTTCTGACCGTTAGCGGGAATTCAACACTCGCACGACATATCAAATCGTGTATGGCTAAGCAAGCCCTAGAGACAACTTAAGCACAAATTGCGGCAGGCGGGCAAATTTGGACGTACAATCAAATGCATCAACGAGAGCTGCAAATGGAGAACGTCATCAAACGTGGATTACCGTTCGGGCACTATGACAATGAGGACGAGACATACTACATACATGCAGGATTTCAATCAAAATATGAGTAGATAAGTAGATCTACACTTAAGCGTGATGCCTATAAAGCTAATTTACAATCAAAACAATATTTAATTAATTATTTTGAAACTTTCGACGGTAGAATTAGTCTAACGAGTGATGTCTGGACTAGTAATATTAAAGCAGGATTATCGTATATGTGTATTACGTGTCATTGGATCGATTTCGATTCGTGAGAGCTAAATAAACGTATTATATATTTTGAATGTTCTGAATATCCACATACAGGTCAAGCTATTTATCATGTAATTACAAAATGTATTCGTGAATTTAAAATTAAAGATAAAATTATTAGTATTTCTTTCGATAATGCTACTAATAATACGGTAGCAATCAAGTATTTAAAACGAGATTTAAAACCAATATTAAATGGAATTTTTTCCATACTCGTTGTGTATGTCATGTTTTAAATCTAGTTGTGCAGGATAGTTTAACATATATGAAACCTTATATTAATAAAATTCGAATTATGTTAAAATACATTTACAGTTCTAAAAAACGAAAGCAAGATTTTAAAAAATTTGTAACTGCGCAAGGTCATAAATTTTAAAACCTGAATTTGATATGCCTATAAAATGAAATTCAACCTATAAAATGTTAAAACGAGCCGTGCGTCAAAAAACACAACTAATGGAATTTTGTAGTATGTCTGAAATGCATGATCTTCAAGATTCTTATTGGGATGTGATTGAAAATTATATGGGTTTGCTAGAAGTTTTTTATAGATCAACAACTATTTTATCCGGCGTTTATTATCCGACGAGTCCACTGGTTATCGAAAATTTTGTATTAATTGCAGAAAATGTAGTGTTTATAAAAAATATGAAAGTTGGCGTCCGTTAATTAAAATAATGGAAGAATTTTTTTAAAAATATTATAGAGAAATGTCTGCTATGTTTTCATGCGTCGCGGATTTAAATCTTTTAATAGGTGTAGATGGCGTAGAAAATCTTATAGAAAAAATAAATAATAATTTAAATTTAAATCCAACATCTATGTATTATGATAATGTAAGCGTTTCAAAATTTAATAAAGATTTTACCGAATTTTATAATTATTACGATCAACTATATGGATCGCGACCTAGAGAAGAAAGCACACAACCTAAAACAAAAGATAATTTTAAAAATAAAATTTTAGAATTAGCAGCCCGCAAAAAACAAAGAACGTCAAGTACTTTAAATGAATTATGATTATATACGAAAACACAATTTCAAGATTTTATGAGTTCAAATGAAATAGAAAATTTTGATATTTTAGAATGGTGGAAAAATAAAGTTAATACGTATCCTGTTATGGCTTTCATGGCCCGAGATTTACTAACAATCCAAGCAAGTACAGTAGCTTCTGAGTCTGCGTTTTCTTTAGTGGCAGGATTCTGAACGAGTAAAGGAGCCGCCTGAGCGACGAGTCTTTGGAAATTTGCATATGTTATAAGGATCACCTGGATGCTATGAAGAGGAGACAACACGTCGCATCAATCGAAGATAGCTCGTCTGAGGTTGAAGACGAGCTAAGCGGCCTAAATTTGGCCGGTGAAGATCAAACCTGAACGACACCTTCGAGTTTCGAGTGATAGAGACATTGAGTATTGTATTTTTTTTAAGTGCACTTTTTTTGTATTTTTAGATTTGTAATGACTTTTTTAAATTTGGCCGGTAAATTTGTAATAACTTTTTAAATAATAATGTAATTGTTTTTTAAAATTTTGATTTAAATAAAAAATGATAATTTTATTTTAAAAATAAATATTTTATTAAAATATTTATTTATTTATTTTAGCCGGGCCAGACCCAGGCCTGGCCTTGGCCTGGCCCGGCCTACAGGGCCTAGGGAGGCCTCGTCCTGAGGACGAGGCCTGAGCTCGCCCGGGCCTTGCAAAAACTAGGCCCGGGCCCAGGCTTTTTTGCAAAGGCCCGAGCGTTGCAGGCCCGGGCCCGGCTTGGGCCTGCCAGGCCTTATGCCCACCCCTGTGATGTTCAATAATAATTTGCTTAATCACAAGAACCATCCATTTATGTTTCAAAATTACAAAAATCTCTTTAGTAAGTTTGTGATGTTTTCTATTTTTTTCAAGTTTACTATTTAGATTAATTTAATTTTCCAAATTCTCTAAAAATTTGAGTTATTATAAAGAATAATTTAAAATTTTAGAAAATATTGTAACTGATTTTGTACAATATTTCCAAAGAATAATTTAAACCTACTTTGGGAGTTTTGTATGGTGTGCAAACTTACAGATATCAATAATTATGCAAACTCCTACAATTAATCCTTTATTATATAAACTAATTAAAAGATATTTTATCATTTTTCCATTTCTCCCTTTATTTTTCTCTCATTTATATTCATCTTACAAATACTATATCCTCTTTAGAGCATCTCCAATGGTTTGTTATTCTCTAAAAATAACGAACGATTTCACTCCAACCGTTCGCAATATTCTGAGCTCTAAAAATGGCGTCGTACTCTCTCCCCCTCTAAATTTAGAGACGGGAGAGAGAAAATGGAGTGGCTGTAAAAAATTTTATTGTATTTTTTATTTTATTATTATTTTTTAAAATTAGGTATTATAAAATTTATCAATTTCAATATATCATTCGTAATCGTCAATATATATTTTCAAATATGACATGTAATATATCAATAAATTTGTTTTTTCGAGACCTACAAAACGAGACTAATATTAAATACTTTCTAATTAGTATCGATCATGCAAATACGAAGAAAAATCGTTTTACTGATTAAACGCGCGAATACAACAAAATCATGAAAATTAATATGTATTTGGGTGAAATAAAACTCAGTTCAACGTTTCGCAGAGCTGAGCTCGACGAAACGTCGAGCTGAGCTCGACGAACGTCGAGCTCATATATATATTATAAAAAAATACAAAAATAATAATTATTATAATAATAATTTATATATACCATGTTCTACATATAACAAAATTACATAAAATAATTTATATATACCATGTTCTTCATATTAAAATAATACATATTATAAAAATAATACATAAAATAATATCATGCTCTTCAAATATGAAGAACATGATTGGAGTTGTTCCTACCATGTTCCATATATTTAAAGAACATGATACAAGGAGAATCTCTAAATATATAGATCTTCATTGGAGACGCTCTTATGCAAAACTGAAAGTATTGTATATCTAATCATTTAAATTTTAAGTATTTCGAAAGTTTTACTAAGCTATAGAAAATATTTATTGGTTATTTTGTATGAGTATACAATATCAATTAATGTAATTAAATCGAGCTATTTGGTAACCAACAAAATATTATAAATAATATTTATAAAAAAAAGTTCTTTTAAAAATTTTTAGACTCTCGCAATTTAAATGATATTTCATCCTATTCTAGATTCTAGTGTAATGGAAATGGAGAAAAGAATTTATAAAAGGCGTTTGTTAACTGTATTCTAATTTTAGGTCTGATGGGGATAAATCCTTTTTTAAAAAATCATTTCGGGTGCGCATAATCGTTCCAAACGAGGGGATCATGGGGTTGACTAGTCAACCCACTCCCCATGATCGCCCTCATGATAGGTAGGGGTGTGCAAAAATAAACGAAGAACCGAAAACCGAACCGGAACCGAACCGAACCGAATGGTTTGGGTCGGTTCCAAATAGCTTCGGTTCGGGTCTGGTTCCAGTAATATCAGAACCGACAATTCGGTTCGGTTCCTGGTTCCAAGGGTCGGGTACCCAGAACCGACCCAAGAACCGAATATCAATGCAAAAGAAAATATTTTGAGACACCGGTTATAATCGTATGACCAAATACGCGAAAATAATCGAGAATATAGTTTTATGGCTAAAAAAATATTTATTGTACTTGTGTAGTTGTATGATTTCAATATGATATAAAGTCATGATTCAACTATTTTGATATATTGAAACTTATATTACAATGAATCATGAGTTGAAAAAGCCATTTTTTAATTTTGTTAGACATAGGTAGAGCCGAGAACCGAACCGGAACCGAACCGAAGCAAATGGTTCGGATCCGGTTCTATACAATAGGACCGTGGGTCGGTTCCGGTTCCAAAAGTTTAGAACCGAACTTATATGGGTCGGTTCTTGGTTTTGGGTGGAACCGAACCGAACCAAACCGATCCGAGTTGCACCCCTAATGATAGGAAGAGAGTGGGAGGGCCCACTTCCCCTTTTACCTCTCCACTAACTCCTCTCCCATCACAAAACGAGGGAACCACCGCCGGCCACCGCCGTCCACTGCCGGCCGCCCGCCGCCGCCCGCCGCCCACCCCCAGCCGTCGGCCACCCGCTTGCCGCAGTCAGCCGCCCGGTCGCAGCGGCCGGCCGGCCGCCCGCCCGCCGCAGCCCGACGCCCGCCTGCCGCCCGCCGCCCGCCGACCACCACCGGCTGGTGGCACGCCGCTCGTGCCTCCACCGTCTGATTGTGATGGGGCCTCCGTAGCCATCCGATTCGTGGGTAACAACCCACTAACCCACCACTTTAGTGGGGGGGGGGGGCCCGCCATGATCCTCCCCTGGAGGTTATAAAAGGACCCCCAGGGGTTCCTCATTTCTCACCTTTTCTCTTCTCCGGTTCTTCTTCTACTTCCTCAGGCGAGAGCTCTCCCGCCTCCTCCACCAAGTCGGCCTCCGCTCGCCGTGAACCACCGCCGGCCATCAGCAGCCACCGGCGGCCATCAGCAGCCACCAGTAGTTACCGGCGGCTATAAGCACCCCACCAGCGCAGTGTCAGCAAAGGGACTCCCAAGACCGCGAGGAAGCCGAACGAAGAAGACAGGCGAAGCCAGCAAGCGCGCGCCGCCCCGAGCACGCGCGCCAGAAGCATCCCGCATATTCCCTCGTCTAAGTCAGTTCCACGGAGCAGCCTGTTGCCCACAGGAAGCTACAGTCTTTCTCTCTCCTCTAAAGTAGTAACGGGAGCGGCCTGTCGCCCCGATTCACCCAGTATACTATAAACACCAAGAGCTAGTGGAATTTGACCGACACAGACCCGGTCACGTGGTTTTTTACCCACTTAAGGGATTTTTCCACGTCATCAAGACTTGTGTCTACTGTTCATCTTCATTGACTGTGTGCGCGCTCGACCGCTCCGTGAGCTAAGACGGTTCAAGTTAATCCGGTCCGACCGGAGCATCGAGTTAGTCCGCAACAGTTTGGCGCCGTCTGTGGGAAACATTCCCAACATCCTTCAGAGGACAAGTCACTCATCTTTACCTCTTCCAAAGCTCAGATTCCATGGCGAAGAGAAGTACCCGCACCGCTGAAGGATCCGCACTTGGCGGACACATCGAACCAGTACAATCCCACTCACTAGTGGACGTGTCACTTACTGCCGAAGTACCTTTCTCCCCCCACCGCTGCCCTGGAGGGGTGCGTCCGCCAAATGGAAGAACAACAAACGGAAATGCTTGCATTACTCCGAAACATGGGAGCACCTCTTGCTCCCCCGATGCCGCCGGCCCCAACAAATCCTCCGCTGCAACGAAACCCGGAAAGGGTCCAAGAAGAGCCCGAGGATTATTCTGATGCCGCCAGCTTCACTCACCCATCTCAAAGAGGAGTAAGAGCAGATCATCTTCATCGCCACCTCGCCGGCGACGTTCACCCCCCTCCACTCGGAAGGTTTACTTGGGAGGAAATTCGAGAAGTTATAGCCGAAAATACCGTCAGGCCGGAAGAAGAGACTTTCAGGTTCACCGACCGCTCTGCCAAGGCTCCCCCTTGACGCCGCAAATCCTCGATCATCCCATTCCACATGAATTCAAGCATCCAAACATCGAGACGTTTGACGGGACCGATGATCCACTACAATACATCAACCACTTCACTACCATCATGAGGATTTACAATGCACCAGACAAGTTGCTCTGCCAAGTGTTCCCAGCAACACTCAAAGGACAGGCCCGTACATGGTTCCATTCCCTGAGAGCTGGCACCATTACCAACTTCGCAGAGTTGACCAGGCAATTTACTGACCAGTTCATCGCAAATCGGAGAATTGTTCGCGATCCCTCTCACCTTTCAGGTATTCGACAAAATGAAGGAGAGTCCCTCAGGGACTTCTTTCGCCGCTTCACCTCTGAGGCACGTCAAATTTCAGGCGTCTACCCCGAGCTTCTCAGAGGCATCTTCCTTGGCAAACTCCGCCCCAGCGGCTTCTATTCAACACTCATGAGGGAGACCGTGCCCAGTTATCCAGATCTCGTTCATCGGGTCGAGGCCCAGATAGCAGCCGACGAAGCTATTGAAGCGCATCGACAGCAGTTTGGAGGAGCACAGAAAAGGAAGAAAGAAGAGGAACCAACTCTCACAAGACAAGAAGAATGACACAAGAGTGAGCGTCGCCGAAATAGCCGTCAACGAGACCTTCCAAGGAATGGGGGGCAACATCCACTTCAGGAATACACCCCTCTGAATACCACCCGCACTAATGTGATGTACGCCATTTAGAATGATACGGCCTTCCAACGACCAAGAGCACCGCGGTCAAACCCCAAGGCAGACCAGACAAGATACTGCAAGTTCCACCGCGCAACGGGTCACAACACTGAAGAGTGTGCCGGTCTCAAAGATGAAATTGAACGTCTTGTTCGCCAGGGGCTCCTCGGGAGATTTTTGCAAAGACAGGCAAAAATCCCAGCACAAGGAAACGGTGGAGGAAGGCAGATGGTGGGCAACATAGAGACCATCGTCGGATCCCCAGCAATGAATACCTAGGAAAGACGCTCTCCCCTACGCAGGACGACCCTCTACAACACACCTGCAGCCCG
This sequence comes from Platanthera zijinensis, assembly GCA_039513925.1. NCBI lineage: Eukaryota > Viridiplantae > Streptophyta > Magnoliopsida > Asparagales > Orchidaceae > Platanthera > Platanthera zijinensis. The sequence continues at coordinate 111,640,139 of CM077095.1, read as the reverse complement.
GAATTTGCGTCGCATCCATCCCTCCACATTTTTATCTTTTATTAATGGTGTTAATCGTCTGCTTTTTCCATTATCTTGTTTTTGCCACTTTAGAACAGTAAAAGTCATGAGCTCAGGCTCGCGCGAACCAAGTTTATTTTCAAGTACAATATCATATTTGTTTTAAGGTAAAACTATGCTTACAAACCGAACAAACAAGTCCTTCAACAACTTTGCCCCTCAAACGTCATGTCAATGTCAGGGCATGCCCCCCTTGCGATCGTACCTGGATTGAGCACCTACGTTCTATGACGGTTGGATTGAGTACTTAAACTCTCCGACGCCATCGCCAGGGCCTGCCCCCCTCGCGATCGCACCCGGATTGAGCACATACATTCTCCGATGCCTGGATTGAGCACTTACGTTCTTCGATGGTCGGATGGAGTACTTACACTCTCCGACGCCATCGCCAGGGCCTGCCCCCCTCGCGATCGCACCCGGATTGAGCACATACGTTCTCTGGTGCCCGGATTGAGCACTTACGTTCTCCGATGGTCGGATGAAGTACTTACACTCTCCGACGCCATCGCCAGGGCCTGCCCCCCTCGCGATCGCACCCGGATTGAGCACATACGTTCTCCGGTACCCGGATTGAGCACCTACGTTCTCCGACGGTCGGATTGAGTACTTACACTCTCTAACGCCATCGCCAGGGCCTGCCCCCCTCGCGATCGCACCCGGATTGGGCGCATACGTTCTCCGGTGCCCGGATTGAGCACCTACATTCTCCGACGATCGGATTGAGTACTTACACTCTCCTACGACACCGTGGCGGCCTGCCCCCCTCACGAAGAAGCCGTGAGCATCCCTCGCGCAAACTAAACCGCGAGCAGCCCTCGCGCAATATAAGTCGCGAGCAACCCTCGCGCAATCGAAGCCGCGAGCAACCCTCGCGCAGTTTAAGTCGCGAGCAACCCTCGCGCAAGCAAAGCCGCGAGCAACCCTCGCGCAACCTAAGCCGCGAGCAGCTGCCCGCGTAACCTAAGCCGCGAGAAACCCTCGCGCAATCTAAGCTGCGAGAAACCCTCGCGCAATCTAAGTCGCGGGCAGCCCTCGCGCAATCTAAGCTGCGAGAAATCCTCGCGAATTCTAAAGTCGCGGGCAACCCTCGCGCAATCTAAACCGCGAGCAACCCACGCGCAATCTAAACCGCGAGCAGCCCTCGCGCAATCTAAGCCGCGAGCAATCCTCGCGCAACCTAAGCCGCGAGTAACCCTCGCGCATTTTAGGTCGCGCGCAACCCTCGCGCAACCTAAGCCGCGAGCAACCCTCGCGCAAGTCGAGTCGCAGTCACAAAACCGTGCCAAACAAAGTCATGAGTCAATCTCGTACAAGCAAGAGTCGCGAGTCAATCTCGCGTAGAACGACGATCCACGTCAAACTTATGTAAAATAACATGAACCTCACCAACTGAGGTATCATTCGGCCCCGATAACAATAGAGGCGCTGTGCGCGCGTCCCTATATATCGCCACAAAAAGTTTTTCCTTCCGGCTGTATACTCGGGGGCAGAAACTCCACATCTCAGCAATCTCTTCCCTTGGGCGCTTAGTGCACCATGCATGTTACACCTTGCGCACATCGCATATGCAGCGTGCATCGCGCACGCATCACTCACCTATCGTGCACATTACATACTGTGCACATCATACCTCGTGCACACGTCACATACCTTGCGCCTTGCACACACAAGGCGTAGTCGTGCATATCACGGCAGGCGCGCAAAAGGTCCAAATTAAACACCTCGCGCACACCACACCCACCACGCATACAAACTGCATGTACGCAGCGGACAAACTGCGCCCTCGCAGCGCGCAAGCTCCGCCCGCGCGGCGCGCACCTTGTGCCCGCAAACTAGGCGCTCGCAGCGTGCGCGCGCACAGCGCGCTAGCTGCGCGAGCTAAAGTGCGTGTGCACTGCGCGCAACAGTGCACGCGCACACTACGCAAAACAGTGCGCGCTACAATTAATTGCAGTGCATAGTGCGCGCGCAACAGTGCGCGCTGCAATTAATTGCAGCGCAACAGTGCGCGCGCAACAGTGCGCGCGCACTGCGCGCGCAACAGTGCGCGCGCACTGTGCACGCTGCAATTAATTGCAGCGCGTAACAGTGCAATTAATTGCAGCGCGTAGTGCGCGCGTAACAGTGCGCTCGCAACATTGCGTGCGCGCGCAGTCCGCGCGCTACAGTTTTTCGTGCGCAGCTCGCGCGCACCCACACAACTTGGTTCGCACACCTCGCATGCCCGCGCGTTGGCTGTCGTCACGCCGTCTGATCATGGACGCGTCGTCCCCCCTTTTCCCGCAGAAATTTTTTAATATACAGCTACCTGGGCTCGTCGGGTGTCGCTCGCGGACGTTTCTAGCATGTCACTGGACATCGTCATAGTCAAAAGGAATGAGGAAAATCCTTCTTCTGACGCTTGTGCCAATCTCCGACAACTAAGGATTTGGGGGGCAATTGATGGGGATTAACCCTTTTTTAAAAATCCATTTGGGGTGCGCATAACCGTTCCAAATGAGAGGATCATGGGGTTGACTAGTAAACCCACTCCCCATGATCCCCCTCCTGATAGGAAGAGAGTGGGAGGGTCCACTTCCCCGTTTACCTCTCCACTAATTCCTCTCCTATCATAAAAGGAGGGAACCACCGCCGACCACCGCCATCCACCGCCGGCCGGCCACCCGCCGTCGCCGCCCGCCCGCCCTCCGCCTCCCGCCCGCCTCCGCCGCACGCCCGCCCGCCTACCGCCCGCCCGCCGCCGCCGGCCGCCCGCCTCCCGCCACCGTTCACCGTCGGCCACCTCCCGCCGACCACCACCGGCCAGTGGCACGCCGCTCGTGCCTCCACCGTCTGATTGAGTTTGCAACTCACGGAGAGTGGTACAATCACACCGAATGGATACACAAGAAAGAGTAAGAACAACAAGAAAGAGTAAGAACAACAAGAAGAATAGAACTCAAACACTCAAACTTTTATTGCTCTGGAATACTTGCCAAGACTGAGATGATTAAAACATTACAACACACCCTTATTTATAATCATCCCGGGAGGGGATAACTTACATAACACGCTAAGGATATTCTACGAATATTCCTTTCTTACGATACAAGTTAACGCTAAGGATATTCTATGAATATTCCTTTCTTACGATACAAGTTATTCATTTCTTGACTTCTACGACACACCGGAATAACTTTATGTCACATCATACATTATTCATGAAGTTTATATTACATCAGACGCTAAAGATAAGATTCCCTTCTTTCATCCTTTCCCCCTAGTGAAAAAAGGTGATGGCTCCATGTCATCGTAAGCACGGGTGGACCGATGTGTTGGTGAAGCCTGTAAACAAGAGCCTTGGAACCGATGGAGGCTGTGTTGTATCTCATCAATATACTGGAGGGGAAGAACTCTGGTATTTCGCCAGAAAGCTGTGGGCAGACCCAGAGGGACATCAGTGATTGGCACCCCGTTTATAGTACAGAGGAGTGCTTTATGGGCTATAGTTGGAACTGGGCTGTTGTACTCGTAGTCATGCCAGGAAGTACAAGAATACTGTTTATGAATAAAGATATGAGTGTCCAGATTGCGTAAAGATTGCTGGCATCGAAAGTGGATAAGAACATGCTTCTGCTCGCGCACTCCATTTAGACTATTGCCTTCAGGCTGTAAACTTTTACGCCAGAAGCTGGAATCGCCAAATAAGCTGGTATTTCGCCAGAAATTCTGAGCCCCGTCAGGGACGAGATTACGCGCACCTCCTGCGCTAAATCACACACAGACTTCCTACAAAAATGTGATCACCCCCTTTGGAGAAATCCTCAATTCTTTGTCTCCCTACCATTCAAAAGGAATGAAGATATCAATCCTACAAAGGCGAGGCATAAAGGTATGAACCCAGATCATTTTGCACTTGCTATAAAAGAAGTTGATCAACTACTACAAGAAGGGTTAATTGAACCCACTAAATCACAATGGGCCTGTGAAGCCTTCTACGTAAACAAAAGGACCGAGCAAGCTAGAGGAAAAATGAGGCTGGTAATAAATTACCAAGCTCTCAACTATTTTCTTGAAGATGATAAATTTCCTCTTCCAAAGAGAGAAGTTCTATTCCAGAAACTCCCCCAGACAAAGCTATTCTCAAAATTCGATCTTAAAACTGGTTTTTGGCAGTTAGGAATTCATCCTGATGACAGACATAAGACTGGCTTCTGCATTCCCGAAAGACACTACCACTGGACCGTCGTAGCTTTTGGTTTAAAACCAGCACCTTCCTTATTCTAGAAAGCCATGACAAAAATATTCCAGCCAATCATGAAAAATGCTCTGATCTACATCGATGATATCTTACTATTCTCTCCGGATATTGATGCCCATCATGCCTTGCTCTCACAGTTTCATAGTTTGGTCCAAGAATACGGGATTATGCTATCCGAACGAAAGATGATTATAGGAAAACCAGGCATTGACTTTCTGGGTATGCATATTTCGAATAGTCAATACCAGCTTCAACCGCATATTGCAACTCAACTAGATCATTTCCCGAATAAGAACTTAACGTTCAAACAAGTTCAACAGTTTCTAGGCATCGTAAATTATATGGCAGAATTTATTCATGATCTGGTTAAATTTAGGTCTCCTCTCACTAATCAGCTTAAGAAAGAAGCGCCGCCCTGAAATGAGGCCTGCACTAATGCAGTTAAAAAACTAAAGTCCCTATCAAAGGATTTGCACCCTCTCCAGATTCCCTCATCAGGGAGAAGAATCCTTCAGACTGATGCTAGTGATCATTTTTGGGGTGCCATACTACTTGAAGAGTTACATGGCAAACGAAGAATCTGTGGATACAAGAGCGGAGCTTTCAAGAGTGGATAACTTCATTATCACTCCACGTATAAGGAAATCCTTGCTGTCAAAAGAGGTTGTTGGGTACATTGGAAAATGTGTACCTGATTTGAAGAAGCCCAACTTAGCTCAATGATATACATCAAGGTGTATTTGATGTTGTTTTGAGTTGACATGTGCAGGTGAAGAATTAATAAAGTATGCAGAAAAATTCTAAGTCCAAGTGTCGACACAGAGAAGGATGTGTCGACACATAGAAGAAATTAGTCGACACAACACTGGGAAGCAGTGTCGACACATAGCAGTTAGTCTACAACAATACTGGGAAAGTGTGTCGACACAGAAGATGTAAGTCGACACAACACTGGGAATTTGTGTCGACACAGAAGAAAAGCGTCGACCTCAACATTGGGAAAATGTGTCGACACAGAAGAATATAGTCGACCTCAAGTTTGTCGACACCAGCAAAATGTGTCGACACAGAAGAATATAGTCGACCTCAAGTTTGTCTACACCAGCAGAATGTGTCGACACATTGTGATTGAGTCGACACATTATAGCAGAGTTAAAAGAAGACTGTGTCGACACCTGAAGGCTAAGTCGACACTTACTAAGTTATGATTCTACAACAACTGTGTCGACACACAGGACTTGTGTCGACACACTGAAGAGTCAAGACCAAGTTATTTTCAGAAGAAGCTGTGTCGACTCAAAGGCAACTTAGTCGACATCACTGGAGACTGTGTCGACACCAAAGTCAATTGTGTCGACACAGATGGACAGATGGTCTCGACACTTTCTGACAGACTGTCTCGACAACTTATGGTTCAAGACTAAGGCACAGGACTTGTTTGAAGACTTGACAGCTGTGGGTTGCCACCGGTTAACTGAAGCTGTCAGACTTGTCAGAAAACGGTTAGAAACCGGATCAGCCGGTTACCATGAAGAAAGTCTATAAATAGACAGATTCAGGAGGAGAATAATAACTTTTAAAAAAACATTGATAAGAATCAAAAAGTTGAGAAGGATTACAATCCAATTCATTTCAAGAAAGTGCTAGGTACTTAAGAAGATCTTCTCCGGAAGATCTAAGAAGACTATCTAAGGATAGATCAAAGAAGAGTTCTAATCAGAATTCAGAAGAATCATTCAAAGTGCTGGATAGAGAGAGATCAAGCCAGAATTTGAAGAAGAAGAAAGAAACCACCAGTGGATTCTCAAGAAGCTGTTTGGAAATCAACTCAGCTAAGTTCATATTCAAGAAGCTTTGAAGAAAGCTCAGATACAGTTGATTTCATCAGCTGATCAAGAATTGTCTTGGCCTTTTCTCTCTCAATTTAGGCAAGACAGTTAAATAATCTTTTCTATATTTCTGTAGGATCTGTTTACACTGATCTGAGTTGTAAGCCTGTGTTATAAAGGCTGAGTGTAGGAGTGTTGAACTCTGAGTGGTAGGGCTGTTTGCCTGAGTGTAGGAGAAGGGTCTTCTCTGAGTTGTAGGCCTTGGGGCAAGGCTGAGGTAGGGCTGTTGTGCCTGAGTTGTAGGAACCAGTTGGGTTCTGAGTTGTAGGATCTGTTGATCTGAGATTAGTGGAAGTTTGGCTGAATCTAGCATACTGCTAGATAGGTGAAGGGGGAAAGTGGATGTACCCAGACCTTGGGGAACCACTATAAAACATTGTGCAATCTGTGATGTTTTATTTTCTGTGATTGCTGTGATTATTGTGTTAGCCATTAATTTGAATTCTGCCTAGAAGTTTTTATAAAGAAGTAGAACCTATTCACCCCCCCCCCTCTAGGTGTTTAGGTTGTCTTGAAAGTAAAACTATCAAGTGGTATCAGAGGGAGGTTCCTCAAAAAGGACTTAACAGTCTGAGGTAGATCTGAAAGGCAGATTCAAGATTCAAGAAGATGGGTTCTGGAGAGAATCATAAGGAGCTAGGGTCTATGAAATTACCCATATGCAGGAAGGAAATCTTTGGGATCTGGAAAGAAAGAGTCAGACTGTTTATGGAAGCATCTGACCCAAGAATTTACATCACAGTACAGGAAGGCCCCTTCATTCCAATGAAGGTATCAGTTCTTGATGCAAATATCCAAACTCCAAAGAGTTATTCAGAAATGACCAAGGATGAAATCATCTTGGCAACCATGGATAAAAGAGCTCAGAACATTATTGTTAGTGTCATAGATGATTCAACATTTCAGAATCTGATTCACTGCAAGACCTCCAAGGAGATGTGGGACACATTGATTGTCTACATGGAGGGATCTGAAGAAGTAAGGCCGGACAGGAAGTCTATGCTAAATCAGGAGTATGAAAGCTTTAGACAAGGAAAATCTGATAGCATAACTGAGTGCTATAAGAAATTCTATAGAATAGTGAATGAGCTAATATCCTATGGAAGAGTCTTCAGTACCTATGAACTGAATGACAAATTCTTAAGATCCTTATCAAAGGATTGGGATACAAAGATCCGTGCCATAAGAGAAGTGGCTAAATTGGCAGAGATATCTCCTCCAACCCTATTTGGAAAGTTGCTATCCTATGAAATGCAACTTATGGTGAGGAAGGAGGAGGAAAAGAATTCAAGAGGAGAGCATAGAGAAAAGGCTGTGGCATTCAATGCAGAAGCCACTAGAAAGAATAGGAGGAAATCACCATCTCCTCCTAAGGAAGTTACAGAAGATAGTTCTGAAAGTTCAAACAAGGGATCTGAAAGCTGTGATTCAGATGCAGATTTTGCTGCATTCACAAGACAATTCCAGAGGTTCTTGAAGAAGAAGCAGTGGAAGTCTAGGCCTTCCCCATCACAGCAAGTTGATGACTATTATAAGAAGAAGAGGTCATCAAGGAAAGAGAAGAGCAGATCAAAGCCCAGCAAAGCCACTACTTCAAAGATTGTCTGCTATTGTTGCAATAGGCCTGGACATGTAGTGGCTGACTGTCCTGATAAAAGAAAGGAATCTTCAGACAAAAAGAAGACTTATCAGAAAGGCAAGAAGGAGAAATCCTTTGTTGCAAAGAAAGAAAAGAGTCTAACAGACCAGTCAACTTCAGAGTCAGAATCTGAAGCTGAAGCATATATTGGACTATATGCTACATCTGAAGAAGAGGAGTTTCTGCAGTTGCTAGACTCCATCAATGAACAAAAGGATCATCAGTGTATGGGGCTGATGGCAGGATCAGAAGAGGACATATGCCAGAATCAATCTGGTCATAATAAGGTACAATGTCCTTCTATTACATCTGTTTGTTGTACAAGTGAAGAATCAGCTACATCTGCATCAACAGATGTAGATGCATCTGAATCTGAAGGAGATGTCTATCAATTGATAGACAAGTATGGGGACCCGTTGCAGGCCCTTAAGAAAAGCAAGAACCTGGTTAAATCTCAGGCTCAAGAAATTGCTGAACTAAGGTTTGCTACAACTGAGTTAGAAAAAGTTATTGATCAAAAATTAAATGAAATTGCCAAGCTGAAGAATATAACTATTATTCAGATGGGCACAATTAATTATACTAATGATCAAGTGAGTCTGGAGGCCAGACTTAGAATTGAAAGGGATTTAGTGGCTAGTTACTATAAGCCAAAATCTGTCTTACCCTTGATAGATGAATTTATCACTCAAAAGGGTAAGGCTGGATTAGGATTTAAAGGTAACTCCAGGGCTGGCAGATTCAAGAGGAAAGGCAAAGCTCCTGTTCAGCCACTAAACCTTTCAGTCCCCATAAAGTTTAGTAAGGTGAAAGTGCCTTCTAACAAATATGATCATGAAGACATTCAAGGTCATATTAAGACTAATGTTCTGAAGAACAAGGGTGTAAATGCAAGCAGGCCTACCTATGGTCATAAACCCAATGGTTTTAAGAAATCAGTAGGTGAAGTTGCAACAGCACCAGCAATGAACAGAAATTCTTCTGACAAGGATGTATCTAGATCTAGATACAATAAGTTTGAATGTTGGTGCTGTGGCAAGAGAGGTCATTTTGCATTAGACTGCTGGTATAACACAAGTGTTATAAAGAATAAGAGTCTACCTGTTAGAAGAGGTTATGATAGCTTTATTAATGCTAACCTGAACCAAGGACCCAAGACTTACTTGGGTTCTAAGGGAAAGTAATTCTGTATTGCAGGTGAATCCAAGTAACCATGCCCCTATATGGTACTTGGATAGTGGTTGTTCCAGGCACATGACTGGAACAAAGGGGCTGCTGAAGGAGTATTCATCTGTAAAAGATGGACCTAAAGTGATCTTTGGTGGATCTGAAAAAGGAGTCATCAAAGGGTTTGGTAACATTTCTTCTAACCTAATTACTATCACTCAAGTGGCTTATGTAAAAGGTTTGAAACATAATCTAATAAGCATAAGCCAGCTAAGTGATTTAGGATATGACATTTCATTTGTTAAAGATGGATGTCATATCAAGAGGTCAAGTGATCAAAAGATCATATTGACTGGGTATAGGAAGAGAAATGTATATTGTCTTAATTTTGAATGTGAGAATAAGGCTTCTCCCATCTGTCTTGTAGCTGATGACAATGCTTCTCATTGTGTTAAGTGGCACAAGAGATTGGTTCATCTAAACTACAAGACAATTGGCCAACTCTTTAGCAAAGAGCTAGTGAGGAATGGACCTCAAATTAAGTGTATGAAGGAAGGGATATGCTCAGCTTGTCAAAAGGGAAAACAGACAAAATCCTCCTTTCAAAGCCTTGAAAACAAGGATTCTGTGAGGTGCTTATACCTCTTGCATATGGATCTTTTTGGTCCTATGCCAGTTCATAGTCTAGGTAGGAAGGTCTACACTTTTGTGATTGTAGATGACTATTCTAGATTTACATGGGTGTTCTTTCTGAGACAAAAATCTGAAACCCCAAGTGTATTACTTAATTTTGTAAAGCAAATTCAGAATGAACTGAATAGTACAGTGGTCAAAATCAGAAGTGACCATGGTACTGAGTTTCAATCTGAAAGCATAACAAACCTGTGTAAAGACTTTGGGATTTTCCAAGAGTTCTCCTCACCTAGAACACCTCAGCAAAATGGAATTGCTGAAAGAAAGAATAGAACATTAATTGAAGCTGGTAGAACTCTATTGAGTGACACCTCTCTCCCAGAATATTTTTGGGCTGAGGCAGTTAACACTGCTTGTCATGTCATCAATAGGGCTTCTATCACCAAAAGCCACAGAAAGACTCCCTATGAGATTGTGAAAGGCAGAAAACCAAATCTATCCTATTTTAGGATCTTTGGTTGCAAGTGCTATATACTTAACAATGGCAAGTCATATTTGACTAAGTTTGCTGCCAAATCCCAGGATGGGATATTTGTTGGTTACAGCACAAATAGTAAGGCCTATAGAGTCTTCAACTTAACTACTCAAGTTGTTGAAGAATCTGTGCATGTTGTATTTGATAAAACAAGATTAATCAATTGTGAGTTGTCTTGTAGATCAAATGACTCAACAGGTATAAGCAAGAGGATGGACAAGCTCTCCATTGCTGAAGCTTCAAAGGAAGATGGAGCATTGGAAAATGAAGGCTGCTGTCCAGGGGGAGTACAAGAGATAATGGAAGCTGATGAAAACCAAGAGGTTCAGCAGAATGAAGAAGCTAGAGATGCTCAACCTGAAGGGAATCTTCCTCCAGCTACAAGATATCTAAGAGATCATCCTGCTGATCAGATAATTGGAGATCCAAGACAAGGAGTGCAAACTAGAAGCAGAAATCAAAGCACAGTTTTGCATTCAAGTTTCTTGTCTCAAATGGAACCTAAGAAGTTTGAAGAAGCTATCCAAGACCAGCACTGGATTGATGCTATGCAAGAGGAGATGAATCAATTCAGAAGGTGCAAAGTCTGGGAGCTTGTTCCTAAACCAAGAGGCCACAACATAATTGGCACCAAGTGGATCTATAGGAACAAGCTAGATGAAAGTGGGATAATAGTGAAGAATAAAGCAAGGTTAGTTGCAAAAGGATACAGGCAGGAAGAAGGGATTGACTTTGATCAAACCTTTGCTCCAGTAGCAAGGCTGGAGGCAATCAGAATGTTCCTTGCCTATGCAGCCTACCAAGACTTCAAAGTATACCAGATGGATGTGAAGTCAGCATTTCTGAATGGTGATCTTAAAGAAGAAGTATATGTAGAGCAGCCATCAGGTTTTGTAGATCCTCTTAAACCTGATTCTGTGTATAAGCTTAGGAAAGCTTTATATGGGTTAAAACAAGCTCCAAGGGCTTGGTATGAAACCATGTCTACCTTCCTCATTGAGAATAAATTCTCAAGAGGAAAGATAGACAAAACTCTATTCCTTAGGGAATCCAAAGGTAAGATCATCTTAGTTCAGATCTATGTTGATGACATAATCTTTGGATCTACTGAAAACAACCTTTGTAAAAAGTTTGCCAAACTTATGCAAGGGAAGTTTGAGATGAGCAGTATGGGAGAACTTAAGTTCTTCTTGGGACTCCAAGTAAGACAGACTGATGATGGATTGTCCATATCCCAGTCTAAGTTCACCAAAGAATTAATTAAGAAATATGGTATGGAGTCATCCTCCACCATGAGAACTCCTATGGGAACAAGTATGCCTATATGCAAAGATGAGGCAGGTAAACCTGTTGATGAATCATTGTATAGAGGAATAGTTGGGTCTCTACTATATCTCACTGCTAGTAGACCAGACATTATGTATGCAACATGTGTCTGTGCTAGGTACCAAGCCTGTCCTAAAGAATCTCATTATACTACAGTCAAAAGGATTCTGAGATATCTTAAGGGCACACCTAATCTAGGTCTTTGGTACCCTAGGAATAGAGATTTTCAACTAACAGGCTATTCAGATGCAGATTTTGCAGGATGTAGAGAGGATAGAAAGAGTACTACAGGTACTTGTCAATTCCTGGGAGGAAGACTAATATCATGGAGTAGTAAGAAGCAGACCAGTGTGGCAATTTCCACAGCTGAGTCAGAGTATGTTGCTGCTGGAAGCTGCTGTGCACAGCTATTGTGGATGCAGCACCAGCTTAAGGATTATGGTATTCAGGTAAGTAGAACACCCATTTTATGTGATTCTAAGAGTGCTATTTCTATTGCTAATAATCCAGTTTCTCATAGTAGAACTAAGCATATAGAAATCAAATACCATTTTCTTAGAGAACATGTAGAAAAAGGAGACATCTCATTGGAATTTGTAAAAACAGATTATCAAATAGCAGATGTATTTACTAAGCCTTTAGATGAAACCAAATTTAATAAATTCAAAATTGAATTAGGTATGTTAACCATTGATTAATGTATTAACAAAATCATTAACAATGCAATTGAAGTGGTATGTAAGTAAGTTAAAGTAATAACAACATAATTAAGTGTTAAAAAAAGGACACATTGAAGTAACACTTACAAGTGGTGTTGAACCAACAGAAATTGGCTAAGTAAGAATGTGTCGACACATTCAGTAATTATGTGTCGACTCAGAGAAATAATGTCGACAAGTCAGAAATATTGTGTCGACACAGAGAATATGTGTCGACACTTAAGAGTTATATTGTCGACTTAACCAGAAATGTAATGTCGACTCAACCAGGATAATGGTGTCGACACTTACAGAATATGTGTCGACACTTATCCTTAGAGTCGACACAGAATTTTTGTCTATCTACTATGTATCCAAGGTGTCGACATAACCACAAATTGGTGTCGACACATAGTAGGCTGAAGTAATGTCGAGACAATAGAAGTTTGTGTCGACACATTCCGTCTGTGTCGACACATTTAGTCTGTTTTTGGCGCCTTTTGAACTTCTTTCAACAGAAGGTATAAATAGGTCAAAAACTCTTTCTGTCGACACGCTTCCAAGGTTTTCGAGACTAAAACCCTGTGTCGACAGTCTATCTTTCTCTCTTCTCTCAAGCTTTCTCGACGAATCGATGGCGCCAAGGATTGAAGACAACGTCAATAAAGGGTATGAGTTGGTGCGCCAGGCCTTTGCAGATGCGCCGCCAGATGTTCAAGGGGTTATCACCCTCCTCTCCGAGTCAGGGTTAGAATTTCTACTCTCAGAACCGACTAAAATCTGGAAGAAGGAGGTGCACGCGTTCTTTATCTCTGCCTCAGTCCACTCAAATGGCCTCAAGATTAAGTCCAATGTTCAAGGGACTAAGGTCAAGATTACTCCAAGAAGCTTAAGAAAGATCTTTCAATTACAAGTAGTTGAGAATGAAGAGGAAGTTCCTAGTTCTAAGACAAGGAAAGCCCTTCAATGGTGTGGACTGGACTCGAGCATGAAGATTGGAGCTGCATTCAACAGGAAGGGTATGAATCAGCAAGGGAAGTTCTTATCTGAAATTGTTAGGAAAGTGATCCTCTGCAAGACAGGTGGACATGATAGGATTTCTGCCTATATGTTCAGCCTTATGACCAGGATTGTTTTTACAATTCCTACTGATTGGTCAGGAGTACTCTTTGACAAGATCAAAGAAGGAATCAAGAAGCCCAACATGGCTAGAATCATGAGCTTATATCTCACTGGAGTGATTCCTGAAGTGATGCAGCAACTGCCAGGGACTAAGATCAATCATATGAGAAGGATGGATATGAGACTGTTCTCTAGGTGGGATAGGGTGCTGTCCAAGGATGTGCCTGACGAGAGCAGTCCAGACACCCCTGTGAAATTCCCTTCTCAAACTCAAGAAACTGAACAACAACAAGAAGACCCACTCAGGACACAGGTTGAAGAACAGCTTGACTCAACTATAGTCCAGCAAGTGTCATCACCTGCACAGATACAGGGGGAGCCAGTTCACTCTCCTGCTCAAAATGTATCTACTCCTAATCAGGTACAAGTGTAGGGGGAGCTAATGTATTTTACTATAAAAGACATTGCTCATATTTTTATTACTGCACAGGTTCAGGGGGAGCTAGTGTCCACTTCCACTCTAGATACTACAATTACTGAACGAGTACAGGAGAAGCTGTTGTCAGTACAAGTGCAAGAGGATGCACAGTTAGACTTATCTCAAAATTTAACTGCTGCAGAAGATACAGCTCAACTGGAATTTACTCTAGAGGAGTTATTCCCTGATGCTGATACTACTACTGATAAAGTAGGAGGAGGACAAGAAATTGAGAAGTCCATAGGTATGGAAATTGATCAGGAAGCTGAAGTTGAGCCACAGGTTGAGGGGGAGCCAATGGATGTTGAGACTGAGCAACAGGTCACTGGGACAGATACACTTCATCCTCCTCAAGAAAGAGTTCTCCTAGATACTTCGTCTGATACTGAAACTGAAGAAGCCAGGATGGCCAAGAAAAGAAAACTTGTTGTATTTAAGAGAAAAAGCAAGAATTATAAGCAGGCTTTACAAACAACACCTCAACAAGTATCTCCTGCCTTTGATCATAACAAGTTTATGGTAGATCTACAGGTGAAATTGGATGAACAAAGAATGGCTCTGGAAAAGTATGTTGATGAAAATAGCAAGTCTATGCAGTTTGACTTAGCTCAGGATATAAAGTCCATCCAGTTTCAAGTCAACATGCATAAGACAGAAATGACAGATTGCTTCCAAAAGGGAGGTCATGCTGTGGTTTATCTAGCTCAACAACAGGAGGCTATTACTAAAAAGGTAGATGATGTTGTCCTGAAGCAAAGCTATGTCTTGGAAAATCAGTTAAGAATGAATGATAATTTAACTGAATCTCATCATGAGATAATAAAGGAATTGAAAAAGATTGTTCCAGGCCTGCCTGCAGATAAAACAAAAGAAATGGAAGATTTTGATAAGAACTTTCAAGCTGCTATTGCTTCTGTTAAGACTGCAATCACTACCTCTCAAAAAGAAATATCTGAAAAGCTTCAAAAGTTAAAACCATTTTTTAAAGAGGGTGTCAATTATCTGGATGGACAAATCAGATTTCAAAAGGAAGATCTCAGAGATCATATGACCAGAGAAGTCATAAAGGGGAGAGGTTATTGATTCATGCAGGCCAAGAGCACTCTAAATGGGTGACAAATAGTATAAGAGCCACCTTGGGATGTCCACCCTTGTGTGATGATGATATGATGGCTGAATCAGGCATTCAAGCAGGACTACTTGAAGGCAACCAACCTGAGGTTGCTCAAGTTATTTACCCCCCTTCTGATTTTGATATTCTGGATAAGCAAGTGCAGGATATGTATAGTCCTCCAAAGGAGGTGAATAATGTTGTGATTGAGAAAGTTGAGATGCCAGAGGCCTTCCTGAAAGAACAGCAAAATGCTCTATTAGCAAAGAAGAGATTTAGAGAGCAGGCTGCACTTAAGCCAGATTATGAGCAGTGGAGTCCTACTTCAAGGAACATAATACTCACTGCATGGAAGGCTGTACAAGACAAAGTTCATGAGAGAGGGAAGTGGTACAATGAGATAGAATGGCAGAAGTATGAGGCAAGACAGGAAGCTATAGTACAATTCAGAAGGAAAGCTAAGCTGGGGAGGCTGTCACCAGATGCTAAGGAGCCAAGCAAGTACTTCCCAAAGCCTTTTCACTATTTTGAAAGGCAAAGGCTCAAGGAAGAAGCTCAGAAGAAAGCTGATCTAAAAGGAAAGAAGATAGCTAAAGAATCAGAAGCTCCTGTGACAGCTAAAATTCAATCTGGCAAAGGGATTATCATTAAAGAGCCTGATCAATCCTGATTGTGTTTTAGTTCCTTCGTAATGTTTTGTAATGTTGTGATGTGATCATTAAATGTAAAACAATGTAGTCAAACATTACCCAGTAATAAACAAAATATTGTTTAAATCTGTGATAGATTGTTTTATCTATGATGTTTTTATTATTTTGTTTATAATTAAGTATCCCTGTGTTTTTGTCATATATCATCATTTAGTACTGTTTATAAATGGTGTATATCATTGGCTATAGGGTTGTGACTTCTCCAAATAGGGGGAGATTGTTGGGTACATTGGAAAATGTGTACCTGATTTGAAGAAGCCCAACTTAGCTCAATGATATACATCAAGGTGTATTTGATATTATTTTGAGTTGACATGTGCAGGTGAAGAATTAATAAAGTATGCAGAAAAATTCTAAGTCCAAGTGTCGACACAGAGAAGGATGTGTCGACACATAGAAGAAATTAGTCGACACAACACTGGGAAGCAGTGTCGACACATAGCAGTTAGTCTACAACAATACTGGGAAAGTGTGTCGACACAGAAGAAGTAAGTCGACACAACACTGGGAATTTGTGTCGACACAGAAGAAAAGCGTCGACCTCAACATTGGGAAAATGTGTCGACACAGAAGAATATAGTCGACCTCAAGTTTGTCGACACCAGCAAAATGTGTCGACACAGAAGAATATAGTCGACCTCAAGTTTGTCTACACCAGCAGAATGTGTCGACACATTGTGATTGAGTCGACACATTATAGCAGAGTTAAAAGAAGACTGTGTCGACACCTGAAGGCTAAGTCGACACTTACTAAGTTATGATTCTACAACAACTGTGTCGACACACAGGACTTGTGTCGACACACTGAAGAGTCAAGACCAAGTTATTTTCAGAAGAAGCTGTGTCGACTCAAAGACAACTTAGTCGACATCACTGAAGACTATGTCGACACCAAAGTCAATTGTGTCGACACAGATGGACAGATGGTCTCGACACTTTCTGACAGACTGTCTCGACAACTTATGGTTCAAGACTAAGGCACAGGACTTGTTTGAAGACTTGACAGCTGTGGGTTGCCACCGGTTAACTGAAGCTATCAGACTTGTCAGAAAACGGTTAGAAATCGGATCAGCCGGTTACCATGAAGAAAGTCTATAAATAGACAGATTCAGGAGGAGAATAATAACTTTTAAAAAAACATTGATAAGAATCAAAAAGTTAAGAAGGATTACAATCCAATTCATTTCAAGAAAGTGCTAGGCACTTAAGAAGATCTTCTCCGGAAGATCTAAGAAGACTATCTAAGGATAGATCAAAGAAGAGTTCTAATCAGAATTCAGAAGAATCATTCAAAGTGCTGGATAGAGAGAGATCAAGCCAGAATTTGAAGAAGAAGAAAGAAACCACCAGTGGATTCTCAAGAAGCTGTTTGGAAATCAACTCAGCTAAGTTCATATTCAAGAAGCTTTGAAGAAAGCTCAGATACAGTTGATTTCATCAGCTGATCAAGAATTGTCTTGGCCTTTTCTCTCTCAATTTAGGCAAGACAGTTAAATAATCTTTTCGATATTTCTGTAGGATCTGTTTACACATATCTGAGTTGTAAGCCTGTGTTATAAAGGCTGAGTGTAGGAGAGTTGAACTCTGAGTGGTAGGGCTGTTTGCCTGAGTGTAGGAGAAGGGTCTTCTCTGAGTTGTAGGCCTTGGGGCAAGGCTGAGGTAGGGCTGTTGTGCCTGAGTTGTAGGAACCAGTTGGGTTCTGAGTTGTAGGATCTGTTGATCTGAGATTAGTGGAAGTTTGGCCGAATCTAGCATACTGCTAGATAGGTGAAGGGGAAAGTGGATGTACCCAGACCTTGGGGAACCACTATAAAACATTGTGCAATCTGTGATGTTTTATTTTTTGTGATTGCTGTGATTATTGTGTTAGCCATTAATTTGAATTCTGCCTAGAAGTTTTTATAAAGAAGTAGAACCTATTCACCCCCCCCCCCCCTCTAGGTATTTAGGTTGTCTTGAAAGTAAAACTATCAGAGGTATCGAGAAGTTTCAATTTCATCTCATTGGACAACATTTTCTAACAGAAATGGATATGTCAGCATTTCCAAAAAATGCTACATTTCAAACAAAAGATGTTGCCCCAAGCCCAACTTCTGCGATGGGCAAATTGTTTCTCTCAGTGGAAATTTGACGCCCAACATATCAAAGGAAAAAATAATTTCCTCCCGGATTTCTTATCACAAACTCAAAGAACAATCTCTATGATATTCCCAGTCATCTACCATTTTCGGCCGATAGATCTTTCATCACACATTCAACACAAATTGCTGCATTTTCTCCTGCGCAAAAGATCTTTATCCTGCCTCCTGATTTTCCAGAAAATATATATCAGCAAGCACGGCCTAGATAGCGGTCCTCTTGCCACTTTACCGTTCCATCCCATTCTCCCTTTTCTTACCATAATCCAATGCAAGGCTGATTTTTATTATGATTTTCCTAAAGAAGACTACATGGTGTTATGGTACTTTATTGAAAGCTGTCCGTTTGGAATGATATTTGACAAAGGCAAGCTGCTCCAATATATCACCCAAAACGACGTATATCCATGCAAACCGCAACATCGACAACTCCTCAAGTGGCTCAGCTTATTTGGCGATACCAGCTTCTGGCGTAAAAACTTACAGCCTGAAGGCAATAGTCTAAATGGAGTGCGCGAGCAGAAGCATGTTCTTATCCATTTCCGATGCCAGTAATCTTTACGCAATATGGACACTCATATCTTTATTCATAAACAGTATTCTTGTACTTTCTGGCATGACTACGAGTATAGCAGCCCAGTTCCAACTATTGCCCATAAAGCACTCCTCTGTACTATAAACGGTGTGCCCATCATTGATGTCCCTCTGGGTCTGCCCACGACTTACTGGCTAAATACCGGAGTTCTTCCCCTCCAGTATATTGATGAGATACAACACAGCCTCAATCGGTTCCAAGGCTCTCGTTTACAGGCTCCACCAACACATCGGTCCACCCGTGCTTACGATGACGTGGAGCCATCACCTTTTTTCACCAGGGGGAAAGGATGAAAGAAGGGAATCTTATCTTTAGCGTTTGATGTAATATAAAGTTATGTATAATGTATGATGTGACATAAAGTTATTCTGGTGTCGTAGAAGTCAAGAGATGGGGCCTCCGTAGCCATCCGATCCATGGGTAACCACCCACTAACCCACCACTTTAGTGGCGGGGCCCGCCATGATCCTCCCCTGGAGGTTATAAAAGGACCCCCAGGGGTTCCTCATTTCTCACCTTTTCTCTTCTCCGGTTCTTCTTCTTCTTCCTCAGGCGAGAGCTCTCCCGCCTCCTCCACCAAGTCGGCTTCCGCTCATCGTGAACCACCACCAGCCACCAGCAGCCACCAACGGCCACCAGCAGCCACCAGCAGCTACCAGAGGCTATAAGCACCCCACCAGCGCGCTGTCAGCAAAGGGACGCCCAAGACCGCGAGGAAGCCGCACGAAGAAGACAGTCGAAGCCAGTAAGCGTGCGCCGCCCCGAGCACGCGCGCCAGAAGCATCCCGCACATTCCCTCGTCTAAGTCACTTCCGCGGAGCAACCTGTTGCTCGCAGGAAGCTACAGTCTTTCTCTCTCCCCTCAAGTTGTAACGGGAGCGGCCTGTCGCCCCGATTCACCCAGTATACTGTAAACACCAAGAGCTAGTGAAATTTGACCGGCACAGACCCGGTCACGTGGTTTTTTACCCACTTAAGGGGTTTTTCCACGTCATCAAGACTTGTGTCTACTGTTCATCTTCATTGACTGTATGCGCGCTCGACCGCTCAGTGAGCTAAGACGGTTAAAGTTAATCCGGTCCGACCGGGGCATCGAGTTAGTCCGCAACAAGGTCGTTTTTTGTCTTCCAATCCCGATAACTGCACTCTGACCGTACGCCTCCCCTTCGCCTCTGTTGTTCGTGATATTTAGCCATCTGCGATTCCGAACGCAGAACCCGCCCCCCTCGTTGGCTTTTTGCTCGACTAGCCACCCCTATGCTACCGCCCCTTTGCCGAAGCAACCCCGACGCCCGCTTCCATCCCGACCCCCTATCTCGACCGACCAAACGAGATCATTTCATTAGGGTTTCAACGTCAACTAGCATATTTTTTTTGAAGGTAACAACATTTTTTTCTCCCGCCACTTCGGGCCTGTTTGGGAAGGCTTTTCAGAAAGGAGAAGGAGCGGTGGCAAAAGGATGGTAGGAAAAAGAACTTTTGGAAAATGTCTACTAGAAAAGGAGAATTGTTTGGTTGAACTTCTTTTGCAGAGCTTTTCAAAAAGGAAACACTTTATAAATCGTTTGCCAAATCTCCGTTGCGGTAACTTTTTTATTAAAAAATCACGAACGAGCAAAAAATCACGTCGAGGCAAAAAATTCGCTACCGGGCGAAAGAAATCGCGCCCGATTAAAAAAATCGCGTCCGGGAGAAAAATATCGCGCCCGGGCGAAAATATCGCGTACGGGCGAAAAAATCGCGCTCGGGGGAAAATATCGCCCCCGGGCGAAAAAATCGCGCCCGGGCGAAAATATCGCGCCCGGGCGAAAATATCGCGCCCGGGCGAAAATATCGCGACCGGGCAAAAAAATCGCGACCGGGCGAAAAAATCACGACCGGGCGAAATAAAAAACGCGTGCGGGCACAAAAATCGCCCGCGGGAGAAAAATCACCTGATGGCGAAAAAATTGCGCCGGTGTAAAAAAAACGCGCCCGGGCAAAAAAATCGCGCCGGTGCAAAAAAATCACGCCCGGGCGAAAAAGCGCTTCTGGGCAAAAAAATCGCCCCCGGGCAAAAAAATCGGCTCGGGCGAAAAAAAACCGTGCAACGACAAAAAATGGCACCCGGATAAAAAAAACGCACCCGAGCGAAAAAATCACGCCGGACAAAAAACCGGCTCGGGCGAAAAATACACGCTCGGGCGAAAAAAAATCATGCACGGGCAAAAAATCGCACTCGGGCGAAAAAAACTCACCCGGGCGAAAAACCGCGCGCCCGAGCAAAAAATTCCAGCGCGGGCGAAAAATGCCAACTAGAGCGAAAAATGCTAGCTCAGGCGAAAAATCCGCGCCTGGGCGAAAAATTCGCGCCCGCGCGAAAAATTCGCCCACGGGCGAAAAATTCGCGCCGGGCAAAAAAAACACCCAGACAAAAAAATTACGCTCGGAAAAAAAATTGCGTCAAGACAAAAAAATCAAGTTGTAGATTTTTTTAAGAGATAAATGTTTTTGGATGAGAAAGTGCTTTTCAAAAATGTTGAAAAGTAGGTGACATGTGACTTTTCCAAAAGATGAGCAAATGGAGTTTTTTGCGGTAGCTTTTCCCACCGATAGACAATCCAAACGGTCTATTTAAGTGTGGTAGCGTTTTCACGAAAACGAAAAGAAGGTAAAAAGCCCTCCCAAACAGGCCCTTCATCTCTTTAAGATTTTTTGGTTCTCTATAGTTTAGATCTTAGTTTAAGGTCATATATCTTTTGGTTCAAATTTTTTTAAGTTAGAGCAGTGTTATTGTAATTTCTGATTTTTTGATTCAAGCTAAATCAATATTTTTTCATTAATACTAGCATCATGGTTTCCATTAAATTTTTTTTTTTTCAAATTTACAGATCTGTGGATGAAGCTTACACATTTACGTGGGAGTAAGTGATTGGCTTCGTGTGCTAGTAGCGATATGCTTCTTCTTATGTATGGGTTTTTTTATCTGATTATTATCAATTGTTCAGTCTTTCAACTTTCATTAGTGATTATTTATTACTTGTATACAAGTTCTTTAAAAATATTCAGTTTTGTTAAATTTTAAATGATATTATTGATCGTTGAAATATTTGAGAGCAAAAAATTGTTACAATTTTTTAAATTTTTACTTTGCAGATATTTTTTATTGAATTTTAATAAAAAAAAATTTGAAAAAAATCAAAAAATTAGTAATAATCAAAACTATAGCAATAACAATCACCTTATAAAAAGGACCCACCACAAGGATCCTGCATATTTACAAGAATTTTATTTTAAAACCAATTTTATTTTATTCTCTGTTAGCAGCAAGAATTTTATTATCTCTAATGGTGGCACCGTGGCAGGAGCGTTCTACTTTTATTATCTCGGATCCGTTTCAGGGGTCCCAAAGAATCCCTCTTTTCCTTTCAAAAACCGGTCCGGGACCGTTAAAAGACCGATCTCAGATCGGGACCACTCAAAGACTGATCTTTTACCGATCCCGACCTGGGACTGGAACTGGGACCAGTCAAAAGACCGGTTCCGTAAAAGCAGCTCTAAAAAGAGCCCTTAAAACGGTTTTAACGGCCCTTTTTAAAGCTGCAGCCTGCACCGTTACATTTAGTCAAGGGCGGACCCATGTCTGGACACACCCGGGCTGTGTTTTCGCGAATTTTACCTAGGAATAGCCAACGGTTATTATAATAATCACTGTCTAAAATTCTGACAGAACTTTAGATAGCGGTTATTATAATAACCGTTGTCTAAATTTCTTTTGGTGGCTGTTATTAGCACTGCACTTTTGGATATTCGCACTACATTTACTTTTAATTTTTCGCGCCTTTTGAAAATACTTCTTGTACATGTATTTTTAGGAAAAGTGTTCAACACAAAAGTTGTAGATCTCGACGAGATCTACAACTTTCGTGTTGAACACTTTTCCTAAAAATGCATGTATAAAGCGTATTTTTAAAAGGCGCAAAATCTGAGCGTATTTCTAGAAATACGCTTTATACATGCATTTTTATGAAAAGTGTTCAACACGAAAGTTGTAGATCTCGTCGAGATCTACAACTTTCGTGTTGAACACTTTTCATAAAAATGCATGTACAAGGAGTATTTTCAAAAGGCGCGAAAAATTAAGAGTAAATATAGTGCGAATATCCAAAAGTGCAGTGCTAATAACAATCACCTTTCTTTTTTGTCAATTTAATTTCTCTAATTTTAATTAAATTTTATTAGTGTAGGACCGGCCCGGATCATGCAAAAATCCTGAGTCCGCCGCTGCATTTAGTGGCAGCCATGTGCCGGCCGGCCATGGCTGCCACTAAATGCTGTATTATTATTTTAATTTTTTCTTATTATTATAAAAGATAAAATATGATTTTTTATAAATTAAAATTAAAAAATTAAAAAAATAAAATCGATGAATACCCCTCCCCTCTTCCTTATCTATAATTTTCAATCTCTCTATTATTTTTACTCTCGCTCACTCTCATGTTCTCCACCGCACTCGGCGCGCACGAGATAGTAGAACACCACCACAAAGCGGCGGTACGAGAGAAATTCGATAAAGTGCAGATCGACGGCGAATTAAATAAATAAAAAAACCGGTTCGGGACCGGTTAGGACCGGTCCCAGCTGGTCCACCTCAAGAGAAGTAAAACCGGTCCCGGACCGGGACTGGTTGGTGCGGGACTGGTCGGCCAAAAGACCGGTCCGGGACCGGACCGCCAGTCTTTTTGTGTGGAGAAATGGCTAAACTTGCATTAATTTATAATTAACTTTAAATTAAAAAAAAAACTGTACTACAGGTTGAAGCAGATGCATTAAAATGTAAAAAAGAATCATTCATCGGCGAATTAATTCAATAAAATAGTAATTAAAATTTTAAGATTTTGCTATAAGAAAATTTTAAGCAAAATAGCAACATAATAATTTTAAAACAATTTAATATTATGAATCCTGGGAATAGAACTCAATAATGTCCCTGAGATTGAGCCGAAAGAGAGGCGAGGAAGAAGACGACTCGGATGAGAAGTCGTTGTAGAAAGACCAGAGCATGTGCTCGAACAGAATGGCGTCCACGTCGATGAATATGGCCCCGTCTCTCCGATCATCGCCGCCGCTGCCGCCAGCAATGAGAGGAGCCCCCACTTTTGGGCCACCACTCACCATCTCCATTAGGACCTTGAAGGGCTCCCTCTTCAGAACGAACGGGTCCACCCAAAACTCCCTCCTCTCCCTCCTCCCCACCACCACCCGCACCGCGGCCGCCGATGGGAAATCGCAGGCATCCGGATGAGGAGAGAGGGGGCGGTAGCCGCGGGAGGATGAGCGCCGGAGGAAAACGCAGCAGCCAATCTCTCCGGCGCCCATGAGATTTTGAGAAGGGGGGAGGACGGAATGAGATCGGTGTGGTTTGCGGATGCGTTTGGGGATTTTATTAAGGTCGGGGAGAAAGTACGGTTGCCAGATGTCGCCAGCTGGTGATTTCTGCGTGTTTTCGGATTTTCTGTCGACCCACTAATTGTTTTTTACTTAAATTATTTTAAATAATAATTATATTTGAGGAAGCTCGTTGTAACTGTTCTTATCTCGTCGCAGCGGCAGAATCTTCACGCGGGAGAAAAAGGAGTTCTCCACCTACTGGTTATTTAGTTAATTTAATATAAAATTAATAGAATATATATTTAATATTTCAATTTAATTATGTATTTTATGAATTTAGCATATTTGGGTTGATGGGTAAATCCCAATTTATAAAACAATCGAGCTGCACATAGCCGAACCGCCCTACTCCCCCCAAAAAAATCATGGGAGTTTACATAGGTAACCAACGCACGCAGGATCCGCGCGCCTGATCCACGTAGTAACTCTGCGTGCCAGATCGCGCACGCGACCTAACCACCGCCACCCGACGGTGTTGGCCGGCCCCGACCCTGGGCCAGCCGCCCCCCTCAAACCGCTCAGAGACGGAAGGTCCCGGCACGGCCGACCTCTGCGAAGGTCGGCCAAGGCCGCCCATCCTCTGGCGGCCTCGTCGTGGCCGGCCCTCGCAGGGGCCGACCAAGGCCGCCCGACCCAAGCAGCCTCGTCGCGACCGACCCTCACAAGGGCTAGCCAAGGCCGCCCAGATCCAGGCGGCCTCGCCGCGGCCGGCCCCCGCAAGGGCCGGCCAAAGCCCCCCAGATTCGGGCGGCCTCGCCGCGGCCGGCCCTCGCAAGGGCCGACCAAGGCCGCCCGATTCCGGCCGGTGAGGGTCGCCCGCCCCCGGGGGGCCTCTCCGCAGCCGGCCGCCCTTCGTGTGAAGGGGCGGCGGCCGACCGCACACACCGGCATCTTCGGGCCACCATTTCTTCACAGGTGGGTCTTCCCTCGACCCAGGGGCACGATTGTCATTTACCAAAAGTGGCAATCAGCGTGATCATTTTCGAGCAATTTCATTAGTCGGTCTAGTAGTTATTAGAAAATATTACCATACCACACTCGTTAAAATCTATAAATAGGTCCAATTCTATTCAAAAATGCCTTTTTTCTGGTTCACTCCATTTCACTCCTCTCACTCCCCCTTTTCTCTGCAGGATCTGTGTTCAAAAGCATCATCGCAAAGCAAGGCAAAGGCATCCATGTCATGACGAGGTTTGCGAGAACGCAAGTAAAGAAGAAGATGTGTAAAGCCACTCCCGCAGTCACGTCAAGATAACTTTGAAGGAAGGAAGCGCCCGCATTTTCGGTAAACAAGCATCAGAAGACCGCCAAAGCATCACGTCGGTTGGTGGCACCCGTCGTTCATTCTCCTCCCCTCTCTCAAATTGTAATGAGGCACGACCTGCCACCCTCGCTTTCCTCCCAGAAACACTATATAAACGCTCATATAGTGGAGGTTAGGTCGGCCCGGTATCGACCGCGTGGTTTTTCTCCCCGATTACGGGTTTTCCATGTCATCATGTATTCGCTCCAGCATTTAGATAATCTTTGACTGTTGGCACGCTGGGACGCTCACGATCTAAGACGGTTAAGTAAGCTTGGTCTACGAAGAGCGTCGTGTGATTCCCCAAAAGATTGTCGTCGTCTGTGGAAAAGCAATTTCCCAAGAGCTTCAAGGAGGCACAGAGGATAGCACACCCTACACCGTTGTACTAGTTAGAGGATGAAATGGTCGGGAGCAACACTCGAACGACTCGGGATTCAGCGCATCCGGAGCGCACCGAGCTTGTCCAGTCGCACTCCCTTGTCAATGCACCGCAGCAAGAGGAAGTCATCGCCGCCCCGGATGCTGTTTTCACTGGGAGAAACGATCGTTTGGGGGAGAACCTCACAAAAATGCTCGCCCTCCTCAGAGGCATGACTGTCGCCCAGGCACCCGTAAGATAACCATCCCTAGAGAACGTACCACAGGATCAGGAGGAGGAAGATCCTAAATCTTTGCAAGAAGCCAGAACTGAGCATCCCGCCCGTCAGGCCAGGGCTGCTGGGAACGATCTCTTCCATCAGCTCTGGGGGACGAGAACCCCTGCAGATTTGGCAAGGAGAATGACTCGAGTGGAAGTAAGAGAATTGTTTGAGAAAGAGTTCAGCCAAGTCGGTTGTTGAGGGGAGCAAGTCCAACGCACTGTAAAGAACGGATCGTCGCTAGTGCCGGAGGCGCTGGCATACCCGGTCCCCGTAGGATTCAAGATTTCAAGCATCGAATCATACGACGGGACTAAAGATCCCTTGGAGCATGTAAACCACTTCACCATAATCCTCCACATATACAATGTGCCCGATCAATTGCTCTGCCAAGTCTTTCCTGCCACATTGAAAGGACAGGCGAGAACATGGTACCACTCGCTCAGAGAAGGAACCATCTGGAACTTCGCCCAGCACACTCAGTAGTTATTGGACTAGTTCATATCTAACAACCGCATTGTAAAGGATCCCTCCCATCTCTCCGGGACCCGTCAGAACGAGGGTGAGATCCTTAAAGAGTTCTTCCATTGGTTCACCACAGAAACCAAGCAGATTCTAGGGGTTGTTGACATTGGAAATTGTACCAGATTTAGAGAAGTCTTACTTAACTCAGTGGCATGCATCATTTTGTATTTGATGTCTGTTGATTTAACTTGTGCTGACTAAAGAAATGGAGAAGATTTTTTCTAAGTACAAAAGTCTCGAGACACTTGGGCAGTGTCGACACCTTTTGATGAAGCAATGTCGAGTACAAGAGCAAAGCTGTGTCGACACACAGAGATATCAGTCTACACTAGCTGTGTTGACACACAGGACTTGTGTCGACACACAGAGATATCAGTCTACACCAGCTGTGTCGACACACTGGACTTGTGTCGACACACAGAAATATCAGTTGTTGGGTATTGTATCCACAATGTACCTGATTTGAAGAAGCCCCTGAACAAGCTAAGTTGAATTGACAATGTATTTGACGATCTTCTATCAAGTTGTGCTTGCAGTTATTCCATGCTAAGTACACACCAATGTCAGGGTGCAGTGGGTCAATATACACGGGTCTGTGCAACGTAATCCCTCGTTGAGCAGATTAGTGTGTTGACTCACGTGTGCTCTCTCTATTGGAGTGTACTTATTTTCAAATACAGGGTCGAGATAGATCAAGAGCAGAAGAGGAGCAAAGATGGGTCAAAGACCAAGTTCACAGGAAGGAAGAGAAAAATCATCTAAGTTAAAATCGACGGGAATCACTAAGTCATTCCCGCCGACTTCAACGAGAGTCACTTGTGATTCTCGCCGATTCGACGAGAATCAGGCTGCATTCCCGCCGACCTCTTCCGGATGACTGTTTTCCTACAGAAATTTTTCTAAGGCAGAATCGACGGGAATCACCAAGTGATTCTCACCAACTTCGACGGGAATCGTTCTGATTCCCGCCGATTCGACGAGAATCAGGTTGCACTCCCGCCGATTCCCACAGGCTGACAAGCTTTTCAACTGGAAATCGGCCAAGGCAGAATCGACGGGAATCGTGAGTGATTCCCGCCAACTTCGACGGGAATCACCAACGATTCTCGCCGATTTTGCCTTAGGCAATTTTCGCCTGTTCGCTGGACCGAACCACGAAACCGTGCGCTGTTTCGGCCGGGGCTAGGGCTTTTCCTTGTGGGCCCCACAATGGTCATTAGGGTTGGCTCTGGTATATATACATGCGTATTTCGAACATCTACAGTAACTCATTCACGCGAAATCAAAAAGCCGACGCCGTGCCCTAGCAGATCGCGGAAAATCGCCGATCGCTGTCGCCGCTCGCAAGCTTGTCGCCGCCGAAGATCTCAGAGCTTCTTTGATCTTCCGATGACAGAACCGAGGCTAGCAGTGCGTCTCACGCATCTCTCTTGAGATCTCTTGTCTCTCGATTCGTTGAACGAGGTTTGTTCTTCATTCCGAATCGATTGAGACGACTGATCCGACTGAGATCGTTCGTAGATCTTGCTTGCTTCGTCAAGAAGTTTGGATCTACAAAGCATCGCCGCCGCAATCACTTTCCGCCGCCGATCTTGACAAGATCCTCTCCAAGAGAGTACTCTGGTTGTGGACTCTTCGCATCCTTCAAGAAAGCTTCAACGATCGAAGAAGGACATTGGAAACTCCAAAAGTTTGTTTATATTTTCTTTACATTTAAGTTTAGTTTATTGTAAAGGAATTTTGATTCCTAGTTGTAAGGGTTGAGTGCAACCCGTGGTGGAGTAGTGACTCCTTTGGTTGGAAGGGTTCCTTCCGTAGTGTGAGGATTGGATTTCAATCCGTTTGGTGAAGTGACCGAGTCGTCCCTTGGTGGGAGATAGGTCGAAGGGGGGGAAAGTGGACGTACCAAAATCGGGGAACCACTATAACTTTCTGTGTGTTTTTCTGTGCTGTGTTTGTTTAATTGTGCAGGTAAATTTAATTCCGCAAAAGACTACACGACACCTATTCCCCCCCATAGGTGGACTTAGTCGACACTAGATACTTTCAAGTGGTATCAGAGGGAGGTTGCTCATCAATAAGGTTAACACCTTGAGTAAGATCCCACATCTAGTGTAAAGAAGAAAGAAGATCTCTGAAATGGACGGACTCAAGTATTCAGGGAAGATCCCAGTGTGCACCAAGCTGAACTTTCCTATCTGGAAGGACAGGATCAGGTATTATATGGAAGCAGTCGACCCCCGACTCTTCATGATAGTGGAGGAGGGACCTTATATCCCCATTAAGGCCTCCACCATTGATCCAACCAAGAAAGTGCCCAAGAAACTCTTCGAAATGGATAAGGATGAGATGGTGCTTGTCGGACTTGACAAGAAAGCTCAGAACATTCTAGTTAGCGCCGTCGATGATTCCATGATGTAGATTTTCTGCAACTGCAGGACTGCCAAGGACATATGGCACTACCTGATCATTCTAATGGAAGACACAAATGAAGTAAGGGATGATCGAAGATCCCTTCTGAACCAGAAGTATGAGGCCTTCAGGCAAGGTCCCAAGGAAGAAATCGGAGTGACATTCGAGAACTTCCTGAAGATCGTCAATGCCCTTAAGGGTTATGGCAGAGTGTTCACCGATGGTGAACTAAATGACAAATTCCTTAGATCCCTTACTAAGGAATGGGACACCAAGATCTGCGCCATCAGAGAATTTGGCAAGCTGGTAGAAACTAATCCCCAGATTCTGTTTGGGAAACTTTTGTCCTATGAGCTTCAGCTGAACACCAGAAAAGCTGAAGAAGAAGCCGATAAAGCCGCTGCCAGAGAAAAGACTGTGGCCCTGAAAGCCAATCACTCAAGGAAAGGCAAGGGTGAAGCCTCATCCCTCTCTCGAAAAAAGGACTAGGAAGAAGACTTTGAGCCATGCTCTTCCGGCTCAGAGATATTTGAAGAAGACTTCTTCCTCATCACTCGAGAGTTCAAGAAGTTCCTCAAGTTGAGGAATCAAAGAAAAAGAGACGGCTCCTCCTCCAGACATCAGAAGAAGAATTATTCTTCTGACAGGTATAAATCCAAACAGAACAAACATCTCTCTGATGACATTATTTGCTTTGGATGCAATAAGCCAGGCCACGTCATTGCTGACTGCCACCAAAGCAAGAGGGATAAGGGGATGGGAGAGGAGCACAGGTCCTCTAGAGATAAGAAGAAGGAGAGGAGCTATATTGCTAAAAAGCCAAAGACACTGAGTGAATCTGATTCTTCAGACTCCAGTGATGATGAGGAAGCCTACTTCGGGCTAATGGGTCGCTCCGACTCAGAAGGAGACTGCCCCCCATTTACTGGGAAGGTAAAAGATCGTACCCCCCTCTCTGACTCTGATTCTGAGTCTCCTGATGATGATCTCGAGGACAGCCCATCTGCCCGTGAAGCTGAGCTCCTCGAAAAGTATGAGCTTCTGCTCAATACCTTTGAGGAATGTTGCAAGAGGTTGAGGGCTCAGAAAAAGAAAGTCAAATTCCTTAAGGCTGAGCGTGTGTCTCTAAGAGAAGAGATCACTAGCTTGATCTCTCTCCGACAGGGACACCTGGACCTGACTTCTGAGAACTCAAAGTCTCTAAGGCTCCTTGACCAGAAACACGAAGAAATCAACAAATTGGAAGAACAGCTTGCGGCAGAAAGGAAGATTGTCAAAAGCTTCTCCATGCGCAAGACCGTTCTTCCTCTGGTTGATGAATTCTCTGCTCAGGCTAAGGGGACTGGCTTAGGGCATGTGGGTGTGCCTGGTAAATCATCCAGGAGAAACAGAAAACAGAGGAAAAATAAGGCTGCTAAGAAGGCCTCTGTTGCAGAAAAGGGAAAGGCCCCACTCGATCCTGTTTTATTCAGAAAGCCTGGCTTTCCTTGCAATGAGCAGGACTTTGAGTCAACCTATGGCCACTTCTTACAGCCCTCGGTTGAAAAGCCCAAGAGCCGGTATGATGGTTGGGCCTTCCCCCGCAACTACGGTGAGAGTGTCTTCAAGGCACCTTATGAGGAAATCCAAGTGGAGAATTATGGCCACTTCTCTAGCGGCCATAATAGGAAGCAGGCACCAAAGGCCAAGCCTGTTATACTGAAGGAACAGGAAGTGAAGAAATTGTGTGGCTGTTGTCATCATGATGCCTCCACCTCCAGATCCAAGGCCCCGGCTGGAACCACCGTTCCAAGGGTGAAGCTGGAGCCTAGGAAGCGGTACAACAGGTTTGACTGTTGGTGCTGTGGCAAAGTTGGTCACTTTGCCGTGGATTGCTGGTTTAATCCAAGATTCAACGAGACTCCTCATGTTAGCAATGCGAGGCCGACCACTCGTAGGGTTAACCACCCGAGGGGGAGTGTGCTAACCAGGAATCTAGGACCCAAGTTCGATTGGGTTCCTAAGGGAAACTAATTCTGTTTTGCAGGTATGTCGAAAGGCCACCAAAACGCCAATCTGGTACTTGGACAGTGGATGCTCCCGGCATATGACCGGTACAAGAAGCCTGTTGTGTGATTACTCCCCAGTCGAAAATGGACCCAAAGTCATCTTTGGAGGATCTGATCGAGGAGTCACCAGGGGTTATTGTATGATTTCAAACGGTGTATTCTCTATCACTGACGTGGCCTATGTTGAAGGGTTAAACCATAACCTGATCAGTGTAAGACAATTGTGTGATAAAGGATACGACGTTAAGTTCTGCAAGGATAAGTGCTTGATAATATCGTGTGCCTCTTCGGAGACGGTATTAACTGGCATTAGGAGCAGAAATATCTTTTGCTTAGATTTTCTTAGCTTAGACTCTTCTACCCCTGTGTGCCTAGTAACAAAAGGCAGTGCATCTCTTTGTGAGCAATGACACAAGAGATTAGCACATATTAATCTCAAGACTATTAATATGTTATTTTCTAAGAATTTAGTAAGGGATGCCCCTACTATTAAGTGCATCAAAGATAGCCCCTGTCCTGCATACCAGAAGGGCAAACAGACTCGGGCTACCTTTAAGGGCATTGCAGATAAAGACTCCTCCAGATGTCTTTATCTTATGCAGTTCATAGCTTAGGAGGCAAATCGTATATGCTAGTGATTGTTAATGATCACTCTCGGTTTACGTGGGTGTTCTTCTTGAAACGAAAGTCAGATACGTTTGACATCTTCACTAATTTTGTCAAGCAGATTCAGAACGAACTTGACTGCTCCGTGGTCAAAATCAGAAGTGACCATGGAACAGAATTCGAGTCTGGTGCTATGACAAAATTCTGTGAAGAATATGGTATCTTTCATGAGTTTTCCTCCCCGCGTACTCCTCAGCAAAACGAAGTTGCGGAGAGGAGAAATAGAACGCTCATTGAAGCATGTACGACAATGTTGAATGACGCTTCTCTTTCAGAGTACTTCTGGGCAGAGGCTGTCAATACGACATGTCATGTGCAGAACCGGGCATTGATCAACAAGAATCATCGTAAGACGCCTTATGAGCTACTAAAAGGCAGGAAACCGACCATGTCCTATTTAAGGATTTTTGGCTGCAGATGCTATGTACTCAATAATGGGAAGTACCCACGTACTAAATTCGGAGAAAAATGCTTCAAAGGCATCTTCATGGGTTATAGTAGCCATAGTCAGACATATATGGTCTTCAATAAGAAAACCCTAGTGGTAGAGGAGTCCATTAATGTTGTTTTTGATGAAGGAAGCTTGCTTCATAGCAATTCTTCCAGTGGCATTCTTGAAGATGCAGGTGCACGACTTGAACAGCTAAGTCTCGATGAG
This sequence comes from Platanthera zijinensis, assembly GCA_039513925.1. Lineage (NCBI taxonomy): Eukaryota > Viridiplantae > Streptophyta > Magnoliopsida > Asparagales > Orchidaceae > Platanthera > Platanthera zijinensis. The sequence continues at coordinate 111,608,115 of CM077095.1, read as the reverse complement.
ACTGTAAAAGGTGCAACTCCCAAGTACGTCAAGGTTTCCACCTCAACGCCAACTGGAGAAGTTGACGATCAGGATGTAGAAAATCTCCCAGATGAAGGAGAAGCCCGAGAAGCTGTCAGAGCTCCAGATGCCAAACTCCTAGAGCTCCAACACGTGAGGGATCATCCCAGAGATCAGATCATAGGAGATCCTCGTGACGGTGTCAGAACTCGGAGAGGTACAATTAACGAGATTTTGCACCTTAGTTTTCTGTCACAGGTTGAGCCAAAGAAGTTCGACGAAGCGAACAAAGATGCATCATGGATATTGGCCATGCAAGATGAACTGCATCAATTCGAACGATACAACGTCTGGACGCTTGTTCCCAGACCAAAGAACCAGAATGTGATCGGCACTAAGTGGATCTTCAGAAACAAACTGGATGAACACGGTGTCCTCATCAAGAACAAGGCCAGATTGGTGTCTCAAGGTTATAGACAGGAGGAGGGGATTGATTTCGACCAAACCTTTGCACCAGTTGCAAGGCTGGAGGCGATCAGATTGTTCCTGGCATATGCCTCTCACAAAGGATTCACTGTCTATCAGATGGACGTGAAATCTGCGTTTCTAAATGGAAATTTGAAATAGGAAGTATATGTCGCGCAACCCCCAGGTTTTGTTAATCCATCGCTCCCTAATCATGTCTATTTTCTTAATAAAGCATTATATGGCTTAAAACAAGATCCTCGAGCTTGGTATGAGACTCTGTCTAGTTTTCTTCTTGAGAACAAGTTCTCGAGAGGAAAAATAGATAAGACATTGTTTCTTAGGGAAGTCAAAGGCAAGATTTTGCTGGTGCAAATCTATGTCGATGACATAATATTCGGCTCAACGGACAACAATCTTTGCAAGAAGTTTCTAAACTTATGCAAGAAAAGTTTGAAATGAGCAGCATGGGAGAGCTAAAGTATTTCTTGGGACTTCAAGTGAAACAGTCTGAGGATGGATTTTTCATTTCTCAGACGAAGTTCACAAATGAACTCCTCAAGAAATTCGGAATGGAGAATGCAACCTCTATAAGGACTCCAATGGGATCCACTGTGTCTCTGGATAAGGATGAGAAAGGGAAACCTTTTGATGAAACCAAATACAGAAGCATAATTGGATCCCTGCTCTACCTTACTACTAGTCGACCGGATATTATGTTTTCCACATGCATTTGTGCCAGATATCAGGTGAACACTAAGGAATCTCATTATGTCGCTGCAAAGCGAATTCTTAGATACCTTAAAGGTACACCAAATCTTGGCTTGTGTTACCCAAGAAACAATGATGTCGAGCTAATAGGCTTTTCAGATGCCGACTTTGCAGGAAGCAGGGATGATAGGAAAAGCACTTCCGGGACGTGCCAATTCCTCGGAAGAAGGCTTATTTCATGGAACAGTAAAAAGCAGAACTGTGTCGCAACCTCCATGGCTGAATCTGAGTACATCTCAGCAGGCAGCTATTGCACACAACTTCTATGGATCAGAAATCAACTCGAAGATTATGACTTGCAGTTCAGAGAAGTTCCTTTGTATTGCAACTCCTCGAGCGCAATAGCAATTGCGAACAATCCTGTGTAGCACAGCAGAACAAAGCACATTGAAGTGCGCTACCACTTCATTCGGGAGCATGTGGAAAACAAAGATATCTCTCTCTGCTATGTCCCCACGGATAAGCAGATTGCAGATATCTTCACAAAACCCCTAGACGAGGCCAAGTTCAGTCTCTTCAAAACTGAACTCGGCATGCTGAACTATGAAGATTGAAGTGCTCAAGGCTCTTGGATCAAGGGGGAGCATCAGCAAGGAACTCAAGATCGAGCACGGATGCAAGAACTGAGGGGGAGCATTTGGCTCCAAGTGAAGTCTCGGATTTGCAGAAGCCGAAAAGGGGGAGATTACCCTCTCGACTAACTCTAAGGTGACTGCCAATGTTAAGTATGATCTCAGGAAAATGGTAATGAATTTCACTCTCAACTGAATTTTTAGTTTATAATTTTCATTCTCATCTGTTCTATTCACCTTAGCTTGTAGGGTTTAGGCTTCTTCAAATAGGGGGAGATTGTTGGGTATTGTATCCACAATGTACCTGATTTGAAGAAGCCCCTGAACAAGCTAAGTTGAATTGACAATATATTTGACGATCTTCTATCAAGTTGTGCTTGCAGTTATTCCATGCTAAGTACACACCAATGTCATGGTGCAGTGGGTCAATATACACGGGTCTGCGCAATGTAATCCCTCGTTGAGCAGATCAGTGTGTTGACTCACATGTGCTCTCTTTATTGGAGTGTACTTATTTTCAAGTACAGGGTCGAGATAGATCAAGAGCAGAAGAGGAGAAAAGATGGGTCAAAGACCAAGTTCATAGGAAGGAAGAGAAAAATCGTCTAAGTTAAAATCGATGAGAATCACTAAGTCATTCCCGCCGACTTCGACGGGAGTCACTTGTGATTCTCGCCGATTTGACGAGAATCAGGCTGCATTCCCGCTGACCTCTTCCGGATGACTGTTTTCCTATAGAAATTCTGCTAAGGCAGAATCGACGGGAATCACCAAGTGATTCTCGCCGACTTCGACGGGAATCGTTCTGATTCCCGCCGATTCGATGAGAATCAGGTTGCACTCCCGTCGATTCCCACAGGCTGACAAGCTTTTCAACTGCAAATCGGTCAAGGCAGAATCGACGGGAATCGTGAGAGATTCCCTCCGACTTCGACGGGAATCACCAACGATTCTCGCCGATTTTGCCTTAGGCAATTTTCGCCTGTTCGCTAGACCGAACCACGAAACCATGCGCTGTTTCGGCCGGTGCTAGGGATTTTCCTTGTGGGCCCCACAACGGTCATTAGGGTTGGCTCTGGTATATATACATGCGTATTTCGAACATCTACAGTAACTCATTCACGCGAAATCAAAAAGCCGACGCCGTGCCCTAAAAGATCGCGGAAAATCGTCGATCGCTGTCGCCGCTCGCAAGCTCGTCGCCGCCGCTGATCTCAGAGCTTCTTTGATCTTCCGACGACAGAACCGAGGCTAGCAGTGCATCTCACGCATCTCTCTTGAGATCTCTTATCTCTCGATTCGTTGAACGAGGTTTGTTCTTCATTCCGAATCGATTGAGACGACTGATCCGACTGAGATCGTTCATAGACCTTGCTTGCTTCGTCAAGAAGTTTGGATCTACAAATCATCGCCGCCGCAATCACTTGCCACCGTCGATCTTGACAAGATCCTCTCCAAGAGAGTACTCCGGTTGTGGACTCTTCGCATCCTTCAAGAAAGCTTCAATGATCGAAGAAGGACATCGGAAACTCCAAAAGTTTGTTTGTATTTTCTTTACATTCAAGTTTAGTTTATTGTAAAGGAATTTTGATTCCTAGTTGTAAGGGTTGGGTGCAACCCATGGTGGAGGAGTAGTGACTCCTTTGGTTGGAAGGGTTCCTTCCGTAGTGTGAGGATTGGATTTCAATCCATTTGGTGAAGTGACCGAGTCGTCCCTTGGTGGGAGATAGGTCGAAGGGGGAAAGTGGACGTACCCAAATCGGGGAACCACTATAACTTTTTGTGTGTTTTTCTGTGCTGTGTTTGTTTAATTGTGCAGGTAAATCTAATTCCACAAAAGACTGCACGACACTTATTCCCCCCCCCATAGGTGGACTTAGTCGACACTAGATACTTTCACAGTCAACACAAGCTGTGTCGACATAAATGATCACAGTCGACACACTGAATGCTGAGTCTAAGATCAACTGTGTCAACACTCAGGACTGGTGTCAACACACCAATAATAGAAGTGCTGACAGTAAGCTCAAGCAGATATGTCGACACATAGGACTTGGGTTGACAACTGTTTTGAAGGAAAAGCTGTGTCGACACTAAGTAAGTTGTGTCGACACATTCTACATTATCTGTGTCGGGACTATGGAGGAAAGCTGTGTCGACAGAAAGTGAAACTTGTCGACAACATCAAGACAATATGTCGACATCCAGCTAGATGTGTCGACACATTTAACAGTCCGTGTCAACACAATATGAAGACCTGTCTGCTGTCTGCTGTTAAGACCAAGTTACAGATTTCCAGATCTAAGAAGTGACAGTTGTTATAACTATCAAAACTGTCAGATGTCAGTCAAATATCGGCTCAACAGGTTATCACTGATGGATTCTATAAATAGAACATTCCTATCAGGAAAAAAAAATGAGAAGAACAAAATCGACAATATCTTGAAGGCTGGATCTCTGCAGATCAGCTTAGTTTACAGAATCAAATCTGTAAGAAGAAGAAGAAGAAGGCAGATTCAAGATCACTTCCATCTACTCTTTGAAGATTCAACCTAGTTCTCTGAATTCAAGAAGCTTTGAGGAAGCTAAGTCAGGTTGAATCTGATCCAAGATTTACAAGGATCAGAAGGGACCAATTTCTAATTGTTTGTCAAGTAATCTTTACCCCTTTCTCTCTCTTTGGGTGAAGAAATTCTTAAATCATTGTAATCAAACTTGTAGGATCTGTATAGATCTGAGTGTAGGAAAGTCTATATTTCTGAGTTGTAAGCCTGTAATTATAAGGGCTGAGGTAAGGCATATTGCCTGAGATAGGAGTTGGAAAACTCTGAGGTAGGATTCTTGGGAAGAATCTGAGTTGTAGGATCTGGAAGGATCTGAGCTATAGGACTTGAAGAAGTCTGAGAAGTAGGAACCTGGAAGGGTTCTGAGTGGAAAGATCTGCGAATCTGAGGAGAAGGAAGTTGGGCCGAATCTAGTTCATTGCTAGATAGGCGAAGGGGGAAAGTGGATGTACCCAAATACTGGAGAACCACTATATATTTGTGTGTCTCTGTGCTGTGTTTGTATATTCTGATTATCTGTGATGCTTGAATGATTAGATAACTAGAATTTCTAATTAGAAATCCTAAAATTGCCTATTATAAAGAATTGGACCTATTCCCCCCCTCTAGGTGATTAGTAGCTCTTTATTGAATTCTTTCAATTGGTATCAGAGGGAGGTTGCTCAAAATTTAACTTAACAGTCAGAGCTTATCTCCAAGGCAGTTACAGATATCAAAAATGGGATCAAGTGAGAATCAGAAAGAGCTTGGTTCAATGAAACTTCCTATTTACAGGAAAGAAAATTTTGATATCTGGAAAGAAAGGGTTAGATTGTTCATGGAGACATCTGATCCAAGAATTTATATTATAGTTCAAGAAGGTCCCTTTATACCTATGAAAATATCAGTTCTTGATGCCAATGTATCCACTCCTAATAGCTATGAAGAGATGACTAAGGATGAGATCATCTTGGCTACTATGGACAAAAGGGCACAAAACATAATAGTTAGTGTCATAGATGATTCAACTTTTCAGAATCTGGTCCATTGCAAAACATCAAAAGAAATGTGGGACACACTAGTTGTCTACATGGAAGGAACTGAAGAGGTTAGAGATGACAGAAAGTCTATGCTCAATCAGGAGTATGAGAGCTTTAGACAGGTCAAGACTGATAGCATTGCAAAATGGTATAAGAAATTCTTCAGGATAGTGAATGAACTAATGACTTATGAAAGAGTATTCAGCACATATGAGCTGAATGACAAATTCCTCAGGTCATTAAACAAAGATTGGGATACTAAGATTTGTGCCATCAAAGAAGTGGACAGATTATACACCTCCACCAACACTGTTTGGTAAACTGCTGTCCTATGAGATGGAGTTGACAATAAGGAAAGAGGAGAAGAAATGTAACAAGTGTTCAATCAAGGATAAGTCTGTGGCTTTCAAAGTTGAGGCCACAAGAAAGGGTAGGAGAAAGTCTCCTTCTCCTCCTAGTAAGGTTGCTGAGGCAGAAACTGAAAGCACAGACACCAGCACATCAGCTGGTCACAATTCTGATGAAGACTTTGCTACTTTCACCAGACAGTTCCAGAGATTTGTAAATAAAAAGAGCTAGATAAGAAGGCCATCCACATCTTCTTACCCCAAGGATGATTACTATAAAGGAAAGAAGAAATCCTCTAAAGAGGACAGGTATGGCTCAAAACCTAGTAAACAAACTTCTTCTAAAATAGTTTGTTATTGCTGCAGCAAACCAGGACATGTCATAGCTGACTGTCCTGTGAAAAGAAAGGAATCAGGAGACAAGAAGAAGCACTAGAAAGGCAAGAAGGAAAAGTCCTTTGTTGCCCAGAAAGAGAAAAGCTGGACTGATTCATCATCATCAGAATCAGAAAGAGAAGATGATGCTGAGGCCTATATTGGGTTATATTCAGCAGAAGTAGATTATGTGGAGACTAAATTCCTGTAGATGTTGGATAACATCAATTCAATGACATAAGAGAGTCATTGTTTTGGTCTATTGGGAGTTGATGAGGAAGGAGACAGCCAGGATTAGCCTGGTCCTAGTAAGGTATATTCCTCACCATCTAGATCTGTATATGTAACTAGTCCAGAATCAGAAGTATCAAATCCAAAAAGTGATGATGGTTCTAAATCTGAGGGTGATATCAATCAGTTGGTTGATGATTCTGGAGAGCTTCTCCAAGCATTGAAGAAGTGCAGACTTCTTGTCAAAAAGCAGGCCAAGGAGATTGCCTCTTTTAAATTGACTGCTTCAGAGTCTGCAAAATTGCTGAATCAGAAGATTCAAGAAATTAGTAAGCTGAAGAACATAACTGTTATTCAGACCGGTACTATTACTTTCAAGAATGTTCATATTAAGAACCTTGAAAGTAGGCTAGAAAAGGGAACAAAATTAGTGGCTAGATTATCTAAACCTAGTTCAGTTTTGCCTTTAATAGATTCCTTCTCTACCCAAAAGGGTAAGAAGGGATTAGGGTTCAAAGGTAGAACTAGAAGGGCCAAATCAACAAGGAAAGACAATGTACCAGTACAGCAACTAGCCTCAATGCCTCCTATATCTTTTAAGAAGGTTGATCAGCCATCAAACAGGTATGACCATGAAAGAATTTATGGTCACTGTGAGATTGAGAATGGAAAGGGTGCAAGTGTCTATATGGCAGCTCACCAGAAAACTCAACTTGCCCATCCTGGACAATTTGTGTTTGGTGTCCCAGCCCCATCACTCAAACAAAAACAAACAGTTCACTTTCAAGGTCTAACAGACCAAAACCAGAACCAGACAAAGGGGAAGTCTGACAGCAGGACTGACATGGGCATCACTGAAGCAATCTGAAGCATTCACTCTGAAAAGAAGAATGTTGTTGTTAAGACTCAGGATATCCCAAGTACATCTGCTGCTAGACAAGTTCCCAAGAAGGCTTTGACTGAAAGACTAGGAAAAGGAACTGTTATACCACCAAATTTAAGAACTAAAGACAACAATGCTGTCAGACCAGTACTTAAGAGGAGGTATAATAAGTATGAGTGCTGGTGTTGTGGCAAGGTGGGTCACTTTGCCATTGACTACTGCTTCAATGATAGTGTCAAGAGGGTTAGTCTACCTGACAAAAAAGCTGGAGGTAGACAGGTGCATTATAAGTCAAACTAGTACCTAGGACCCAATAAAAATTGGGGTCCTAAGGATAAATAGTCTTGTTTTATGCAGGTGAGTCCAAGTAGTCATACGCCAATATGGTACTTGGACAGTGGTTGTTCCAGACACATGACTGGAATAAAGAGGATGCTAAAGGACTTTACTCCAACTAACAATGGACCCAAAGTCATCTTTGGAGGTTCAGAAAGTGGAGTTATAAAAAGTTTTGGTAAGATAACAAATGGTCTAGTCACTATCACTCAAATGGCCTATGTGAAAGATTTGAAACATAACCTGATAAGCATAAGCCAATTATGTGATCTTGGCAATGACATTTCTTTCCTCGTGAATACGTGTCAAATAAGAAATTCTAATGACCAAGGGGTCATCTTATCTGGCACTAGGAGAGGAAATGTTTATTGTCTAGATTTTGAATGTATGAGAAGAGATTCTCCTATTTGTCTAGTTGCAGATGAGAAAGCCACTCACTGTGTACAATGGCACAAGAGGCTAGCTTATCTAAACTACAAGACAATAGGAAAACTCTTCAGTGGTGGACTAGTTAGAAATGGTCCTAAAGTCAATTGTGTCAAGGAGAGTATCTGTTCAGCATGTCAAAAGGGCAAGCAGACCAGATCTTATTTTAAAAGCCTTGATACCAAAGATTCAGTGAGGTATCTTTACCTTATGCATATAGATTTGTTTGGTCCTATGCTAGTTCATAGTCTAGGTAGGAAAGTCTATACATTTGTAATAGTATATGACTTTTCTAAGTTTTCATGGGTGTTCTTCCTAAGAAAGAAATATGAAACTCCTGATGTTTTCCAGACCTTTGTTAAGCAGATACATAATGAATTTAACAGTACAGTGGTCAAAATCAGAAGTGACCATGTGACTGAATTTCAGTCTGAATGCATGAAAAAGTTCTGTGAAAGTCTTGGGATTCATCAGGAATTCTCCTCACCTAGAACACCTCAGCAAAATGGAGTTGTTGAAAGGAAAAATAGAACTCTAATAGAGGCTGGTAGGAATCTACTAAGTGACACTTCTCTTCCAGAATATTTCTGGGCAGATGCAGTAAACATTGTATGTCATGTCCTCAATAGGGCCTCTATCACTAAAAGTCATAAGAAGACTCCCTATGAGATTTTGAAGGGTAGAAAACCAAATATATCCTATTTTAAGATCTTTGGTAGCAAGTGCTATATATATAACAATGGTAAGTCTCACTTGACTAAGTTTGCTGCCAAGTCCCAAGAGGGAATTTTTGTTGGGTACAACAACAATAGTATGACATATAGGGCCTATAACTTTACTACACAAGTTATAGAAGAATTTGTCCATGTAGTTTCTGATGAATCCATGCTTATTAACAATGAGCTGCCTAGCATTTCATCTAGTTCTACAGGTCTAAAGGACAAATTGGAGAAGCTATCCATTAATGAAGTCAAGACAGCAGAAAAAAATACAGAAGATGATGGATGCTGTCAAGGGGGATCTCTAGAACAGCAAGCTGATAATTTTCAACAAATGGATGTTAAAGACACTGAAGAACAGCCTGCTGAAGAAAGGATGCCTCAAGCAATGAGATATCTAAAACATCATCCAACTCACCAAATCATTGGTGATGCTAGAAATGGTGTGATGACCAGGAGCAAGAGCATGAACACTGTTCTATGTTCAAGCTTTCTGTCCCAGGTGGAACCTAAGAAGTTTGAGGAAGCTATCAAGGATTCTCACTAGATAGGTTCCATGCAAGAAGAACTGAACCAATTCAAGAGATACAAAGTATGGAAACTTGTTCCTAGACCAGAATGACATAATGTCATTGGAACAAAATGGATCTACAGGAATAAGTTGGATGAGAATGAGATTATAGTAAAAAATATGGCAAGACTGGTGGCTAAAGGCTACAGGTAGGAAGAAGGAATAGACTCTGACCAAACTTTTGCTCTAGTAGCAAGGTTGGAGGCCATAAGACTATTCCTTGCCTATACAGCCTATCAAGGATTCAGTGTCTACCAGATGGATGTCAAGTCAGCATTTCTGAATGGAGACTTGAAGGAAGAAGTATATGTAGAACAGTCATCAAGTTTTGTAGACTCAACTTTTCCTACTCATGTCTATAGACTTAAGAAAGCCCTTTATGGGTTGAAACAGACTCCTAGGGCTTAGTATGAGACATTGTCTACCTTCCTCATTGAGAATAAATTCTCAATGGGGAAAATAGACAAAACTCTATTCCTTAGGGAATCCAAAGGCAAGATCATACTAGTTCAAATTTATGTCGATGACATAATCTTTGGATTTACTGAAAACAACCTTTGCAGTAAGTTTGCTAAACTTATGCAAGGGAAGTTTGAAATGAGTAGTATGAGTGAGCTAAAGTTTTTTTAGGACTTCAAATAAAACAGCTTGATGATGACTTATTCATATCACAGTCTAAGTTCACCAAGGAGTTGATAAAAAAGTATGGTATGGATACAACATCCACCATGAAAACTCAATTGAGCTCAAGTATGCCTATATGCAAGGATGAAGCAGGAAAACCTGCTGATGACACTTTATATAGAGGAATAATTGGCTCCCTCCTCTACTTGACTGCTAGTAGGCCTGACATCATGTATGCAACATGTGTTTGTGCTAGATACCAAGCATGCCCTAAAGAATCACATTATTCTGCTGCAAAAAAAATTCTGAGATATCTTAAGGGCACACCAGATCTAGGTCTTTGGTACCCTAGGAATAAAGATTTCCTATTAACTGGATTTTCAAATGCAGATTTTGCAGGGTGTAAAGAAGATAGGAAAAGTATTACAGGTACTTGTCAGTTCTTAGGTGGAAGATTAGTGTCATGAAGCAGCAAAAATCAAACAAGTGTTGTTATTTCTACAGTTGAGTCGGAGTACATTGCTGCAGGAAGTTGCTGTGCACAACTATTGTGGATGCATCATCAGTTAGAAGATTATGACATCAAGCTAAGTAAAAAACCTTTATATTGTGACTCTACAAGTGCTATTTCAATTGCTAGAAATCCTGTTTCACATAACAGAACAAAGCATATTGAGATTAGATATCACTTTATAAGAGAACATGTAGAGAAAAATGACATATGTTTAGAGTTTGTTACTACAGACAGACAAATAGCTGATATATTCACTAAGCCTCTGTATGAAACTAAGTTCAATAACTTTAAGATTGAGCTAGGAATGTTAGATATTATTTAAGTCAATAAATAAACTCATAAAAGAAAAATCCTCAGAAATTGGCTAAGTAAAGAATTCATGTCGACATCAACAATAAGTTGGTCGATATTAATTGTTGTAAGTGTCGACACTACCAGAGTTTTGTGTCGACATTAAAGGAAAGTGTCGACACAATGCTGTTGACATCTTAAATCAATGTGTCGACACCTTAAATCAAGGTGTCGACACAATACTGTCAAGACTTATATGTCGACTCATATAGAGTGGTGTCGACACATAATGGTATTGAATCCCTAACATCTGTGTTGAGATGTCAGTTACTTTGTCGACACAAGCTGTCGACACACACAACATTTGGGCGTGTCGTTTGAACTTCCAAATTTAAAACCCTATAAATAGGTGAGAACGAGAATGAGTCGACCACACGACTTAGATTTCTCAAGAGTTTAACTGAGTTGAGAGCTACAACTCAACTCTCTACCTCCTTCAACCTCTTCTCCTTTAAGAACAAATGGCGCCAAAGTTGGATGCCAACATCAATGAGGGTTACGAACTGGTTCGTAATGCCTTCAACGATTCTTCACAAGAGATTCAGCAGGTCATCAACTTAATCAACGTAGCAGGACTAGAGTTTCTGGTTTCTGAACCTACCAAGATTTGGAAGAAAGAAGTAATTGAATTCTACACCAATGCGAAGCTGGATTCTACAGGCCAAAAGGTTAGGTCAAGTGTTTAAGGAACAAAGTTCAAGATTACTGCCAAAAGATTGAGCACGGTATTACAACTGCCACTGCTCAAAGATGAAGATGAGATTGCTCCTACCAGGATTACAGAGGGTTTACAATGGTGTGGTCTAAGTGCAGCCACAAAGGTTGGATCCTTAATGAATAGAAAAGGGATGAATTCCCAAGGAAAATTCTTATCCGAAGTAATAGGAAAGGTCTTATTGTGCAAGACTGGTGGACATGATAGGATATCCTCCTTCATGTTCAGCCTGATGATCAGGGTCATATTCTCGTTAAAAACTGATTGAGCCACAATAGTTTTTGACAGAATAAAAGAAGGAATCAAGAAGCCCAACCTGGGCAAGATCTTAAGTTTATACCTGGTATCTGCTGTACCAGATGTTCTAACTCATGCTGCTAGAACCAAGATCAATCACATGCGAAGAATGGACACCAAGATTTTGTCTTGATGGGACAGGGTACTGACAAAGGAGGGTCCTGCTCCTATAACATCTCCAGTAAGTAAGCAATAGAAAAAGAAAGCTGTGCCTCCAGTTGTTGCATCCTCCAGTGATTCTGAAGAAGTAGTTGAGTTTAGTTCAGATGAGGATGAAGAAAAGGAACAATCTCCAATGGACACTGATCAGGTACCAGACCTACCAAAGATCTCCATTCAAGGGGGAGAAAATCCTGATGTACTCATGGACAGTGCGACGACAAATCTCACTGTCCTAGAGGTTCTCAATGACATAAACAAAGCTGCTGATATGGAAGGTGGGCCAGAAGCACAAACTATGCTAGAAAAAGTTATTGAGAAAGAGATCCTGGAATCAGAAGCTGATGTCCAGGGGGAGAAGTCTGGGGCTACTGAGGACAATGTTCCTCCAACTGATACTTTGCCAGAAGTATAGAAGGACTACCAACCCACACTACAAAAAGATGCACAGATTGAGGGGGGGGGGAGGTACCAGACCTTACCCTAGTACAAATTCCTGATACCCAGCCTCAGGCTGTGGATGTAGCCAGTTCCTCAAAATCAGAAGCTGAAGAAGAAGCCTCAGGGCTAAAGAAGAGGAAACTAGAAATGAGGAAGAGAAGCATAGGCTACAAGAAGGCAGTACAGTCTACACAAACTCCTGCTTCTTCTATGGATTTCTCTTCCCTCATGGTGCAGCTCCAACTGAAACTGGATGCACAAAGACAAACAATAGAGAAGTATATTGATGAAAGTAACAAGGATCTATAGCTTAAATTGGCCCAGGATATCAAATCAATTAGATTTGAAGTTAATCTCAATAAGAAGGAAATGACTGATTGCTTTCATAAAGGAGTAAACGCAGTAGTCTTTCTGGCTAAACAGCAAGAAGCAAATAAGAAAACATTGGATTAACTAGATGTTAAATTGGGCCATGCCCTTGAAAATCAGAAAAGGCTGAATGAAAATATTGCTAAGGTTCATAGAGTTACACTGGAAAAGATACAAGAGCAAACCATTGCTCTTAACAATAATGTGGATACAAAGGTCAGTGCCATTGAAGCACAAATCAAAACAGATCTGAATTCTGTTACGACAACTATAAATACCTCAGAATCAGCCATAGCAGACCATCTTCAAAAATTTAAGGATTACTATACTACTGGTAATTATCACATCAAAGACCAGATTAGATTTCAGAAAGATGACCTCTGGGATCATATCTATCGAGAAGTCATAAAGGGGGAGAGAGAGTCCTTGTAGAGGCAAGCTCTGACCATGCCAAGTGGATCATCAATTCACTCAGAGCTACCTTAGGATATCCACCTCTATGTGATGACAACAACACATCAGAATCTGGAGTGCAAGCAGAATACCTGGAAGGAGTGCAAGCAGAGGTTGCTCAGGTCATCTATCCACCTGCTGACTTTGATCAAGTTTTTCAGAAAGTCCAGGATATGTACAGTCCTCCACTGTACAACATGTCTGTTATTATTGAAGAAGTGGAGATGGATGATTCCCTCCTTCAGAAAGAACAAGAGATCCTACTGTCTAATAAAAGGTTCAGGGAGCAGGCTGAAGCAAGACCTGAATTTGAACAATGGAGCCCAACCTCCAGAAACATAATACTAACTGCTTGGAAAGCAGTTAACAATAATATGAGTGACAGAGGGAAATGGTACTCCACCAAGGAATGGGATAAATATCTCAAACAGATGGATGCTATTTACAAGTTTAGAAAGGATATAAAGGCTGGAATAAATCCTGCAGACTCTATTGAGCCTTGCAAGTATTTTCCTAAACCCTATCATTATTTTGAGAGGCAGAAGCTAAAGGATGAGGAGGCCAAAGCAAAAGAAAAAGGGAAGATGTCAGCTGCTGATAAGCCACAAGCAAAAGCAACAATACAACCTGGCAAAGGGATAGTGATCAAGGAGCCCAAATTAACCTAGGGTTTATATGTCTAGAATTTCTAAAAGAACTATGTAATATGTTTTGATCTTTTATAGACATCTTGTAAATCTTACTGTTGATTTGACATGGGAAGTAAATTCCTTGGTTGGATATATCTATCATGTTTTAAATTGTTATGTGATGAATATCTCTGTGATGTTAATCTGTGATGATAAATGCACAATATTTAACTCTTTGACATACATATATGCTTTCTGCTTATTGATAACCCTGTCTGTGATAGTTTAGTACATCATTATTTGTGTTGGTTATTATAATGGTGTATATCATTGACTTGGGGTTATGACTTCTCCAAATATGGGGAGATTATTGGGTACATTGGAAATTGTACTAGATTTGGAGAAGTCTTACTTAACTCAGTGGTATACATCATTTTGTATTTGATGTCTGTTGAGTTAACTTGTGTAGGCTAAAGAAATGAAGAAGATTTTTTCTAAATACAAAAGTGTCGAGACACTTGGGCATTGTCGACACCTTTTGATGAAGCAATGTCGAGTATAAGAGCAAAGCTGTGTCGACGCACAGAGATATCAGTCTACACCAGCTGTGTCGACACACAGAGATATCAGTCTACACCAGCTGTGTCGACACACAGGACTTGTGTCGACACACAGAGATATCAGTCAACACAAGCTGTGTCGACATAAATGATCACAGTCGACACACTGAATGATGAGTCTAAGATCAACTATGTCGACACTCAGGACTGGTGTCGACACACCAATAATAGAAGTGCTGACAGTAAGCTCAAGCAGATATGTCGACACCTAGTACTTGGGTTGACAACTGTTTTGAAGGAAAAGCTGTGTTGACACTAAGTAAGTTGTGTCGACACATTCTACATTATTTGTGTCGGGACTATGGAGGAAAGCTGTGTCGACAGAAAGTGAAACTTGTCGACAACATCAAGATAATGTGTCGACATCCAGCTAGATGTGTCGACACATTTAGCAGTCTGTATCAACACAGTATGAAGACCTTTCTGCTGTTGAGACCAAGTTACAGATTTCCAGATCTAAGAAGTGACATCTGTTATAACTGTCAAAACTATTAGATGTCAGTCAGATACCGGCTCAACAGGTTATCACTGACGGCTTCTATAAATAGAACATTCCTATCAGAAAAAAAAAATGAGAAGAACAAAATCGACAACATCTTGAAGGCTGGATCTCTGCAGATCAGCTTTGTTTACAGAATCAAATCCTTAAGAAGAATAAGAAGGAGGCAGATTCAAGAACACTTCCATCTACTCTTTGAAGATTCAACCTAGTTCTCTAAATTCAAGAAGCTTTGAAGAAGCTAAGTCAGGTTGAATCTGATCCAAGATTTGCAAGGATCAGAAGGGACCAATTTCTAATTATTGGTCAAGTAATCTTTACCCCTTTCTTTCTCTTTGGGTAAATAAATTCTTAAATCATTATAATAAAACTTGTAGGATCTATATAGATCTGAGTGTAGGAAAGTCTATCTTTTTGAGTTGTAAGCCTGTAATTATAAGGGCTGAGGTAGGGCATATTGCCTGAGGTAGGAGTTGGAAAACTCTGAGGTAGGATTCTTGGGAAGAATCTGAGTTGTAGGATCTGGAAGGATCTGAGCTGTAGGACTTGAAGAAGTCAGAGTTCTAGGAACCTGGAAGGGTTCTAAGTGGAAAGATCTGTGGATCTGAGGAGAAGGAAGTTGGGCCGAATCTAGTTCATTGCTAGATAGGCGAAGGGGGAACGTGGATATACCCAAATACTGGGGAACCACTATATATTTGTGTGTCTCTGTATTGTGTTTGCATATTCTGATTATCTGTGATGCTTGAATGATTAGATAACTAGAATTACTAATTATAAATCCTAAAACTGCCTATTATAAAGAATTGGACCTATTAACCCCTCTCTAGGTGATTAGTAGTTCTTTATTGAATTCTTTCAGGGTGGACTCAGAACCCATACACGAGGTATTCCTCGTGGGGCTCCGACCTGGAGGTTTCTACTCCGCATTAATGACAGAGACGGTCCCCAACTACCTGGATCTTATACACTGGGTCGAAGCTCAAATAGCGGCCAAAGAGGCAATTGAGGCCCATCGAAGATAGTTTGAATGAGGATTTAAGAGGAAGAGAGAAGAACCACCCCCAAGACGTCAAGAGGAGTGCAAGGGAAACCCCTGCCAATAGGATCGTTGCGAGGACCGACCCCCCAGGAGATATCATAAGTACACATTGCACAACACCTCCCGAGTTAATGTACTTTACGCAATTCGTGATGACCCAACGCTATAGATGCCCTGAGAAGTTCCCGTGGGAAGAAGGGATTGAACAAAATACTGCGAATTTCATAAGGAGACCGCGCATTCAATAAAAGAGTGTGTCAGGTTAAAGGATGGGATTGAACGACTCATCCGGCAGGGGGTCCTCGGGAGGTTTCTTCAAGACCAAGCAAGAGGCTAGTCGACCCAGCAAAGGGGGGAGCGCCCATCTACACGTCAAGAAGAACCAGACGGTAGAAAAGTCATGGGGATAGTCGAGACCATAGTTGGGTCTCCGTTTGCCACGATAAATTCAATTGCTCAGAGTGGGCTCGGACCTAACACACTGGTAAAGGAAAAGATCAGCATCAAAGACAAGGACCTCGAGGGATTGTTGACACCACACTAGGACCCGCTAATCATAACGAACGAAATCAGAGACTCGAGCTTCCGTGAATACTGGCAGATAACAGAAGTGTAACATCCCGACTTTTATTGGGCCACTAGAACCCTAGTGGACCCAATAAAAGTGACCAAAACCCCTACTCCAGGCCCAAAAAAGGTAGGAGGTTAGCCTATTTTGGGATATTGAGCTAGAGAAATCTGATTTGGGTCCTATCAGTTCTTCTGACTTTGTATAATCAATACGAGTACGTTGGAACTTGTTCTATTGAATTCTGATGTCATATGATGGATATGTCTGTTTCTTGTAGAACGTCGCGAATACGAGTTTTTTGTATATCGAGCTAGAGAATTCCGATCTGAATTCTATTAGTTCTTATAACTTCGTATAGTCGATACAAGCGCATTGGAACTTATTGCTTTACAATCAGGAGCCAGACGTCGAATTTGACTGTTTTGACCGTTTTAATGCACTATGACGCGCAAAATTGGATTTTTAGCAAATGAACTCTGATTTGACCCCGGTCAATGACATTGGATTTGTATGGTCAATACAAGTCATCGAAGTTCGCTCCGATCAATTTTGATGACAGGTGATTAATCTATGGTCAAACCGAAATTATCGTGCACTTAAAACTGTGCGCAGACCAATTATGACATGATATCTCAACTTTGACCCGAGCCCCAATGACTTGGACCTACTTTCACCTTGACTCCCATGGGGGACCCACCCAATGGTTGACTGTTGGTCAAACCCCTTAAAAATGCATTTTTCTTAAAAAGAGGCGTATCTTTAATGGTGCCCAACTTGAGTCCATCATTATAAGGCCATAATGGAGCAGTCATGGGCTCAAATTTCTATATAGGCATCCAAGGGAGAAGGGTCTTGGGTCAAGCCAAGAGAGAGAGAGCCCCTCTCCTTATCTTTCTCTCTCTTTCACAATTGTAAAGCCCAAGCTCCCCTAAGATATGCTACAAGATGAGGACACATGGTTATCCTTGTTCATTCAGATGGATGCTACCTGCCCTAGCTTTGGTAGGATGAGCCAAAATTCTCTCTCCTTATCTCTCTTTCTATTGGCTAAAAGCAAGCCCCCACATGGCCTAAATGGTCCTTAACCCCTACACACTCCTAAGGTGTACAACCAACCACTTATAAGCTGTTAGCTCACCCTCTCTACCTCTCCAGGGTTGGGTAAACCAGCCTCTCGGGTAGCCTTGGCCGTGAGAGAGGAAGGAGGTGTTCTCCTCCTCTTATAAATACCCCCAAGGCTTTAGTGGAGACTCACTCCTCTCCCCAACCCCAATCGAACCCAGCAACGCTCTGCCCAAGCCCCTACCTCGCCGGAATCCTCCTACCCGAGCTCACCACCACCTTGTCACCTATAATGGCAGATCTTGTCGGAGGCCGCTGGAGACCCCAAACAAGGTGGATACCTTCTGCTCTTCTCCCTCACTAACTTCCGGGTGTGTTGCATGTGAGCTCCGACGGCTTGAGCGCTGCCGCCATCACCTTCTTCCCTTCGTTCAAAATAAAAATAGCTCCGGCGGTGGCCGGTGACGGTAGGCCGTCGAACCACCGTCGGAGGTAGAGCCCACTACCGGGGAGTCGGCGGGGGAGAAGCCATGGCCGACCGGCGATGAGGAAGGCCCGTAAGGGGCGACATTGGTATAGGTTCTCGGACTGGTTTTAAAAATGTTATAAATTTTATAAATTTAATTAGTAATGGATACTTAATTTTTTTGAGGCTTAAAGAGGGCCCTGATTGAAAAGTTTTGAATATGAAAGTTGTGAATGAGATCTATTTCCGCACAAAAAATTGGGATTTTTCTAAGGTTGTTTGGTATTTTTAAATGTGGAAATAAAATTTATTTGGCTAATTTGGGGGACCTAAAATGTTCCTAAAAATCCAATAAAATTCTCAATGATATTTGGAGCTCTCATGCATGCTCTTTCATGATTTGGAGATTTTTTACTATGCTTTGATATTTTTCAAGCATTTAAAATGGTGGATTTCATTTTTGGAAATTAATAGAGGTTATTTCCTCTGATTAAAATCTCTTAAAATCATATGGTTGATTTAAAAGTACTAAGGGCTCTCCTCGATGAAGTTTGAGAATTTTTCGAGCATTTTTGTTAATTTTGGGATTTTAAATTATGCTTGTGGTAATTTTAAAGATTATTAAAGGTAAATCTTCCAATCAAAATGTCTTCTACTTTTATAAGAGATTTTTGATAGTTAAAATACATGTTTTGGACATGTGTGGTATTTTTAAGACATTCCTAGTATGTTAATGAATTGATTAAGTCAAGTTTATTTTAAAGATGCTAGAGGCTATGTAATACCTCAAATAATTTAAAATAACTATAGCCTATTTTAAATGATGTTAGAGGCTATGTAAGACCTCGAAGTAATGAAAATTATTTGAGGATCTTGTATTTTATACTTAAACTCAATGCCACGATTTGGTGATTTGAAATACGGCTTGTTTTTAAATATAAAAATAAGGGTTTATTCGAGACTTAATAAATTATTGAAGCTCAATTGAAGCTCAAAATTTCTCGAGGAATTCTTGAGGTCTATATTTTGGCGATTTCAATCTCGAGTTCTGATTTCCTCGATTTCTGACTCTTAGTTGCATAAAAGAGATTTAAATCGGAAGAAAATGACATTGGGCTTAACATAGAAACATGATTCGCTCTGATGCATGCAATTGAAGTTAAGAGATGGTGTTAAACCTCTTGCGGATATTTAGCCCTCAGTAATCTTATAATAAGGTTGTAATCCCTAAATATAAATTCGATTAAGCCATGTTTAAGAGACGCAACTGAACTTAATATCAGACTTTAATAATGGGTGAAATAAGAAGCCTCCGATGAACGAAGATGGAACTTAATAATCCTCCTATGAACGGCGGTGGAACTGAACAATCCTCCTTTGAACAGAGATGGAACTGAACATTCCTCCTATGATGAAGATGGAAAAAAACAAGCCTCCTATGACAAAGATGGAACTGAACAATCTTCCTATAAACGGAGATGGAACTGAACATTCCTCCTATGACGGAGATGGAACTGAACAATCCTCACATGATGGAGATGAAATTGAACAATCCTCCTATGAACGAAGATGGAACTGAATATTCCTCCTATGAACGGAGATGGAACTAAAGCCTCTAGAGAAAGGAGTGGTGGACTACTAACCCTTTACTTTTATTTCACTTACTTTTATTCTAGTCCTATACCGGTCTAGTTCCTTTCAATACTTTTAGTTCAGTTTTACTCCAGTCTTGTACTAGTCTAGTTCCTTTCATTACTTTATTTACAGTTCTCTCTATTCAGTATTACTTCGGTCTTGTACTGGTTCAGTTCCTTTTTGTACTTTATGTTGAAATTGGTGAAGTGGAAGTGGGTGATCGGGCAGTCCGGGCGGCCTGGGCGGACTGACCGCGCGGACTGGTATCTAGTTCAGCGGGTTGGTGGTTGACAACCTGCGTAGTTTGCTGCAGTCAGGTTTTGCGGACTGCGCGGACTGGTTTAGTCTGGCAGTGAGCTGAGCTCTGCAAGGTGGTGTGCGCGGCCTGTGCAGACTGGGCTTGGAGTCCGCGCTTCTTCTTTGGAGTTGCGGTGAGCAGCGGTCTGGCCTTGGAGCTGGCGGACCTTCTTGGTATCCGCCGAGCTCACGCTTCCTTTTCTGGACTTGCACTTCTGTGAAGTTCAGGGTTTCCGCAGTATCCGCTGTGACCGGGCATTTGTGCCTGTGGTTGCGTACAGTGCGAGATGGAGTTGTTTCCGCAGTATCCGCTGTGACCGGGCATTTGTGCCTGTGGTTGCGGACAGTGCGAGGTGGTGTTGTTTCCGCAGTGTCCACAGTGACCAGGTGATCTGCTTGTGGTCGTGGACATTGCGAGCTGGGTTGGTATCCGAAGAGTCTGCTGTGACCGGGCAGTTTGCATGTGGTCGTGGACTGGTGTTTGCGGACAGATGCGGTGTCGTCTCTTTGGCGGACTGGCATTGTACTTGGCAAGTGGCTCTTGCGTCTCGGCTAGTCCTGCTTTGCTTCTGCAGACTAGGCGGACTGCCTTGAGCAGTTCGCCATCTCGCCTGGACTTGGCGATTTGGTTTGCCTCGTGCAGGTGGACTCAGCGGGTTAACTTTGTTAGCTGCGTCCAAGGGACGGTGTCTCTATCTCATAGGGTGGTGACCACACTCCTCACCTGGCCTATAAATAGGACCCCCCGGCAAGTCATTTTCAACAGAGTGAATAGTAAGTTTGGCTTGAGTTTCAGCTGCGGACTCGGTTTTTTGTATCGGCACGGGTTGCTTGCTTAACTGGTTGCTGTGTGCAGGTGGCGCGGCTAACACTGTGAAACCAGGAGTTTGGTTCTGACCTCAGTGGAGTTAGCGGACTGTTTCCAGCGGTTACCTGCTTTAGCATATTCTCTCAAGTTCAATAACCTGTCCGCGCGACCTAAGCGGTCTCGGCGGGTAGGCGGCTTGTTCCTTTATTCAGCAGCAGTTCGGCGAATAACAGCGTGTCCGCGCGACCTCGTGGTCTTGGCGGACTCTGTGTTCTGTTTGGTTTATGCTCGGCTCGGCGGTTCGACGACCTCAGCAGTCTCGGCGATCTCGGCGGTTTCTATGGTCTATCCGCCCGAGTTGTTTTGTGTTTCTATTTTTTTATGTACTGGCGAAATCATGTCTCTCCATGGATACCTCACCATGTAAAGAAGATTAATGAAATTTTGATCTGCTTGCTTCTGTCTTTGTTTTTGGTTATCTGAGTTGCTTCCTGCTTTCCGCAAGTTCAAGTTGTGATCTGGGTAGCTCCGAAGATATTTATTTGGTGTTTTGACTACCTTGCTGAGCAACTTGAGAAAATTCAACATGGTATCAGAGGAAGGTTCAGTTGCTTGAGCGGTGATCAACAAGCCTTGTTGTTTCTCTGTGTGCTTCTGAAAGGATAACCAAGTTAGTGCAATGGACGGTGGGTTTGCAAGAGGTCTGAGAATTGAGCTTCTGACGCCGACTAACTTCAAGAAGTGGAAGTCGTGCATGAAGAGCTATCTTCTGGGCGAGGAGCTATGGGAGGTCGTCGGTGGCGATGATCAAGTAGAAATCACTACTGAGTTTGGAACAGCCGAGCAGGTGAGAGTGTGGAGGAAGACAAATGCCAAGGCTAAGTTTGCTCTCAAGCGGGCGGTGTCACTTGAGCTCTTTGATCAAATCTTAGGATGTGAGTCTGCTGCTGAGATATGGACTTCTCTTGATGGGTTGTTCAATAGGAAGAATGTAGCAAGGCTACAGTTCTTGGAGAATGAGTTAGCTAAGGCAACTCAGGGAGACCTTTCTATCTCCAAATACTTCTTGAAGATGAAAAGCTTGTGTGCTGAGCTTTCAGCACTTGATCCTGATGAGCCGATCTCCGAGGCCAAGCTGAAAAGGCACATAATCCGCGGTCTACGGAAGGAGTATGTGGCCTATGTTGCTTCTGTTCAAGGCTAGGCTACTCAACCCTCTCTTCTGGAGCTGGAAAATTTGCTTGCCTCGCAGGAGAGTCTGGCAAGGCAGATGGCTGGGATGACTGTCTCTGAAGGAGCTAGTGAATCTCTTTTCACTGAGAAGAAGAAGAAGAAGAGATGGGAAGGGAATAAAAAGCAGAATGTGGCTGGAGATGAATCTTCATCTTCTAAACAGTAGGAGGGGAGCTTTGCTCCTAAGAAGGACTGGAATAAGAACTTGAAATGCTACAGGTGTCATCAACCAGGTCACTTCAAGCGAGACTGCAAGGTCAAGCTGCAGCCTGGGCATGCTGCAGGCAAGGAGGAAGCTTCCTCTAGTAAGGAGTAGGTCGGTTGGGGTGGAGCATTCATGACGGACACTTGTGTCCGAGCTTTGTCCACCGTTGACATGGAGGACGATTGGATCGTTGAATCTGGGTGTGGTCATCACCTCACTGGAGATATGTCAAAGTTCTCCAAGTTGCAGGCTTACTCAGGTAACGAAGCTATTATAACTGCTGATAATACTGTTCATGCAGTGAAGAATGAGGGTATAGTAACGTTGGGTAGTGATAAGGGGCCGCTCACGTTAAGGAGTGTTTATCACGTACCGGGCATGAAGAAGAACCTCTTCCCTGTGACCAATGCTGTCGACGCTGGCTATCACGTTCTGTTTGGGCCAACAGAAGTGAAGTTCCTTCGCAACGTATCAGTGGTTAAGGCTGATGTTGCTCACATTGGAAGGAGAGTGAAGGACTTGTTTGTTTTATCAACAAGTTCCTATGTTGATCGCATGAGGGCTAATGATAGCGCTGCTATGTGGCATGAGAGGTTAGGGCATGTTGGGATGGATAAGCTGAAGTCTATGGCAAACAGGAGCCTGGTGAGAGGCTTGCCTAAGCTATCTTCCTTCAGTGATGGTCATGTTTGTGCTGGATGTTAGTATGGTAAGTCTCACCGTCTTCCATTTGATAAGTTGCAAACAAGAAGTAAAGCACCACTAAAGGTTATCCATGGTGATCTGATGGGACCAACCGTTACTGCTAGCCTTGGCGGGAGCAGGTACATGTTATTCTTGATTGATGACTACTCAAGATACACTTGGGTGTATTTCTTGAAGGAGAAGTCTAAAGCCTTTGGATTGTTTGTGGAGTTCAAGGAGCTGGTGGAGGGCCGGCTTAACCTGCGGATCAAAAAATTTAGAATTGATAACGACGGAGAGTTTGTTTCCTCTGAGTTTTCTATTTTTTGCAGGAAGCACGGGATCCAGAGGGAGCTCACTTGTGCTCATACTCCACAACAAAATGGAGTACCGGAAGATCCGTCATCTGACGGAGACTTGCAAATGTTGGCTTCATGCCAAGAGCATCCCAAGGTCCTTCTGGGCGGAGGGAATTTCTTGTTCAGCTTATGTCATCAATCAGATGCCTCTCAGTCCGTTCAACATGAAGTCTCCCTTCGAGATGTTGCTGAAGGAGAAGTCGAGCGTTGAACACCTTCGGGTGTTTGGATTAACTTGCTATGTGCATATTCCTGATGCTCTGAGGACTAAGCTTGATGCAAAGGCAAGGAAGCTTGTCTTTGTTGGCTATGATAAGCGGAAGAAGGGATGGAGATGCATGGATCCGGTGACGAAGAAGTTCGTGGTGTCAAGAGATGTTGTCTTTGACGAACTGACGTCATATGGAGGAAGCTCGGTTGAGCTACCGGAGAGCAGGGTTGATGAGGATCAGGAGGTGGCTGAGGTTGTTGATCAAGAGGAGCTAGCTGTGTCACCAGCAGCTCCAATTGCTTCAAGTTCTGGGGGAGAAGCTTCTGGGTCAGGAAGTAGGGGGAGCATTGCTCAAAGCTTACCGGAGAACCGAGGTGAACCAGATGAAGTAGCGAAGGTGGCCAGCAAGGAGCAGCCTTTTCGGAGATCAAAGAGTGTTATCAAGCCTCCAGCTCGCTACTGCAAAGGAAACACTGTGAGCTATGTCTCATGTTTCTTTGCAGGTCCTCTTGATGAGCTGGAGCCTGCTAGCTTCAATGAGGCCACTGGAGTCAAGGAGTGGGAAGATGCCATGAGAGAGGAGATGGATTCTCTTAAGAAGAATGAAACTTGGGATCTTGTGCCCAAAGTTGATGGCATTACTCCGGTAACTTGCAAGTGGGTGTTTAAGTTGAAGAAGAAGGCTGATGGGAGCATTGAGAGATATAAGGCCCACCTGGTTGCTCGGGGATTCTCTCAGAAGTATGGAGAAGACTATGAGGAGACGTTTAGTCCAGTTGCAAAGATGACTTCAGTTCGGATTGTGATTACTTTGGCTGCTTGCCAAGGATGGAGGATGTGACAGCTTGATGTAAAGAATGCTTTTCTCTACGGAGAGATTGACAAGGATATATTCATGGATCAGCCACTTGGATTTATTTCTGAAGTTCATCTGAACTACGTATGCAAGCTCAGGAAGGCTCTCTACGGTTTGAAGCAAGCTCCTAAAGCCTGGTATGGGAAGATAGCAGAATATCTGCAATTCTGCGGATACCTTGCTTCAAACTCAGACTCAAGCTTGTTTATCAAGAAGAAGGGGGAGCTTTGAGTCTTAGTCCTGCTGTATGTTGATGATATGATCATCACAGGGAATTCGGAGGAGGAGGTAGCTAGGCTCAGAGCTGAGCTAGCTATTCGCTTCGAGATGAAAGACCTGGGAGAGCTTCATCACTTTCTTGGTCTCGAAGTAGAGAGGAAGGAGAGTGGGTTACTCATTTGCCAAAAGGGATATGCTGAACGCATTGTGAACTGGTTTGGCTTGATTGAAGGGAAGACTTGCTCTACTCCTCTGGATCAAGGACTAAAGCTTCGTCGAGATGAAGGAAGGGTTCTTCCTAATCCTTTGGTGTTCAGAGCTCTTGTTGGGAGCTTGATCTACCTGACGATTACTAGACCAGATATAGCTTATGTTGTTGGTCGAGTAAGTCGGTTTATGGCAGAGCCAAGGAAATCTCATCTTGTAGAGGCAAAGAACATTCTGAAGTATGTCAAGGCAACTTCTGACATGGGACTTATTTATAGAAGGGATGCGAGTTTATCTTTGCTAGGGTACACGGATGCTAATTATGATGGTGACTCGGATGACCGAAGGTCAACTTCTGGTTATGTGTTCACTTGTGGATCAGCGGGCATTTCGTGGTACAGCAAGAAGCAGGACTCGGTATCCGTCTCTACTACAGAAGCAGAGTACAAGGCTTCGTCCTTGGCAGCTCGGGAAGCCATTTGGCTAAGGAGGCTAGTAGAGGATGTCCATAAGGAAGTGCAAGGTCCAACTTTTCTCCGAGGGGATAATGAAAGTGCTCTCAAGCTGGTAAACAATCCAGTTTGTCATGCCAGGACCAAGCATATTGAGATCGATCACCACTTCATAAGGGAGAAGGTGCTGGAAGGATCTCTTGTGGTCGATCATGTTCGGAGTGAAGATAACCTTGCTGACATCTTCACCAAGCCGCTGTCGAAGGGGCCTTTTCAGCGGCTACGAGGTCTACTTCTCTTGATCACCACTTCTCACTTCAAGGGGGAGTGTTGAAATTTGTGAAGTGGAAGTGGGTGATCGGGCAGTCCGAGCGGCCTGGGCGGACTGACCGCGCGGACTGGTATCTAGTCCGGCGGGTTGGTGGTTGGCGACCTGCGTAGTTTGTTGCAGTCAGGTTTTGCGGACTGCGCGAACTGGTTTAGTCCGGCAGTGAGCTGAGCTCTGCAAGGTGGTGTGTGCGGCCTGTGCGGACTGGGATTGGAGTCCGAGCTTCTTCTTTGGAGTTGCGGTGAGCAACGGTCTGGCCTTGGAGCTGGCGGACTTGCTTGGTATCCGCCGAGCTCGCGCTTCCTTTTCTGGACTTGCACTTCTGTGAAGTTTAGGGTTTCCGCAGTATCTGCTGTGACCGGGAATTTGTGCCTGTGGTTGCGGACAGTGCGAGATGGAGTTGTTTCCGCAGTATCCGCTGTGACCGGGCATTTGTGCCTGTGGTCGTGGACAGTGCGAGGTGGTGTTGTTTCCGCAGTGTCCGCTGTGACCAGGTGATCTGCCTGTGGTCGTGGACATTGCGAGCTGGTTTGGTATCCGCAGAGTCCACTGTGACCGAGCGGTTTGCTTGTGGTCGTGGACTTGTGTTTGCGGACAGATGCGGTGTCATCTCTTTGGCGGACTTGCATTGTACTTGGCAAGCGGCTCTTGCGTCTCAGCTAGTCCTGCTTTGCTTCTGCGGACTGGGCGGACTGCCTTGAGCAGTTCGCCATCTCGCCTGAACTTGGCGATTTGGTTTGCCTCGTACGGGCAGACTCAGCGGGTTAACTTTGTTAGCTGCGTCCAAGGGGCGGTGTCTCTATCTCATAGGGTGGTGACAACACTCCTCACCTGGCCTATAAATAGGACCCCCGACAAGTCATTTTAAACAGAGTGAACAGTAAGTTGGGCTTGAGTTTCAGCTGCGGACTCGGTTTTTTGTATCCGCACGGGTTGCTTGCTTAACTGGTTGCTGTGTGCAGGTGGCGCGGCTAACACTGTGAAACCAGGAGTTTGGTTCTGACCTCAGTGGAGTTAGCGGACTGTTTCTAGAGGTTACCTGCTTTAACATCTTCTCTCAAGTTCAATAACCTGTCTGCGCGACCTCAGCAGTCTTGGCGGGTAGGCGGCTTGTTCCTCTGTTCATCAGCAGTTCGGCGAATAACGGCGTGTCCGCGCGACCTCGCGGTCTTGGCGGACTCCGTGTTCTGTTTGGTTTCAGCTCAGCTCGGCGGTCTCGGCGATCTCAGCGGTCTCGGCGATCTCGGCGGTTTCTGTGGTCTATCCTCCCGAGTTGTTTTGTGTTTCTATTTTTTCATGTACTGGCAAAATCATGTCTCGCCATGTATACCTCGCCCTGTAAAGAATATTAATGAAATTTTTATCTGCTAGCTTCTGTTTGGGTTTTTGGTTATCTGAGTTGCTTCCTGCTTTCCGCAAGTTCAAGTTGTGATCTGGGTAGCTCCGAAGATATTGATTTGGTGTTTGGACTACCTTGTTGAGCAACTTGAGAAAATTCAACACTTTATTTACAGTTCATTCTGTTCAGTACTACTTATTGGACCATACGATGCCCTTAGAGGGGGGTGAATAAAGGCTCTATGAAATTTTAATTCTTAAATAAAAATATCAGAGTTAATTAATGAAGTTATGAAATATTTTATAGGAAATTAGATTTTTTTTATATTTAAACAAAAATATTATATTAAAGATTACTTTTTAGGAAATTACAGAATTTAATATTACTTTATTACTGTTAGTGATATCACTATCGCTCGGCGCTAGATACAAATATTTAATTCTAAGAGTGTATTCTAAAAAGTAATTTGCAATATATTTTACTTTAATGCTATTGATAGAGAAAATAATATTTAAAATATTTTATGATAATAAAATCAAGATAATGAGACAATAAATGCCATGATTTTATTTCATAATAAATTGATTACAAAATACAATGTATCTCTATAAAGATATAGATTGAGGCTATGAAAAATATAAATGCCTTTTGATTTCACCGGTCTTTCTACCAAGAACCGGCCGGCTGTAGCGTATCTCTCCCTAGATCTTTCACTAGCCTCCCCTAGATCTCACCACGACCAAGTCGTTCAAAAAATTTCTCCTAAGCCACACAAAGACTTAGACGTCACACACAAGGCATCGATTTCCTCCTAAGCCACGCAAGGACTTAGACGCCACGCACAAGGCGATGAATTTCTCCTAAGCCAAAAACGGACTTAGACACCACGCACAAGATGGCGATTTCTCCACCGATTACAAAGATGATAAGATAAGTTACAAAATAGAAATTCTGAATAAAAACTCCCTCAAAATGAAGCTCTGAAGATGACGTCAAATCCATACAAAGATTGCCTGAGATGCTGCGTACAAACCGTCTCTTCTTCGCTCATGAACGTTCTTGGGAAAGTGGAAGTTTTCTGAAGGCTGGAGCTCTCTGGATGTAATGCACGAGAAATAATACTCCAGGTAATGAAAAATCATCGTCTCCACAAAAAAATGAGCCAAATTTATACTTTGGATCTATCGCCGACGATATTGGCCATCTCCTGCCAGCGATATCATATCTGGCTGCCACGTGTCTAATGATTCTGAGGATTTTGCGGGATGATTTGATCGTGGGGCTATCGCCAGTGATATCTGATATCGCCTGGCGATACCTCCAAATAGTGCGCTTGGTGCCTGGATCATGTGGAACATGGTCTTCGTCACACTGACGTCATTATCGCTATCGCCTAGCGATAGTGGTTATCGCCAGCAATATATCCTTTTCACTTTTTTCATCTGAACCTTTTTCAGATTGTAAATAACTTTGTTATCATTCCGGAATGGGGTGACACGTTCCGTAACTCTTCCCAGATTGAAAGTTTTGGTTGTTTGAAGTTTAGTACATATAACTCATTCTTTTGTTTTTTCTAAAGTATACACACCCTTGGATCATGCCCATGACTGATAAATTGTCTTCTCATTCAACCCGTACAACCTACACACTATAAACACACAAAATACTAGATCAAATACATTACGATATTTATTATTCTCAAACCAAGAGATGTTGAATGCATGCTCCAACAATCTCCGCTTTTTGATAATAAGAAATACCTATTTGAGAAATTAGTGAGTTTAAGAACAATTGTATTTATAGGTAAGTGCGCCAAAAGATATACATGCATAACAAGTTTATAGCGTGATAGCTTTAAAGTACAAGTGCGTACTTTTCCTATATGAAGGCACCCTACATAAGTGTTACATGCATATTTTACTCCCCCTAAATATCTATTCTATTAAATTTCTCAATTTATTCTCCCCCCTTTTGTTATTAACAAAAGTGGGTAGGTATGAGTATACAACTTTTATGATTGATTAGAGATAACTTATAGGAAAAATAGTCATGTTGGAGCAACAAATGAAGTATACGTGTCCTATATGATTACTTCCCTTACATGGATGCTTCTGAAAGTGAGGTGATAGATCTGATATGCTTAAGAGTTTTTAGAAAATAAAATGCAAAATAAAATTCACAGCACATAAGGAAGAAAATAGAGCAAGCAATCTAGACGACAAAAGGAACTATAGTGGTTCCCTCTCAATAGGTACGTCCACTCTTCTACCACCCTGGTAGGAATCCACTACAGGTTTTGATCAGGTGCCCTGCCACCAATAGATCTGATTCAGGTAGATCTAAAGACCCTTTGAGCTTTTGATCAGGTGCCCAAAAACCAAACACAGGTTTTTGATCAGGTGCCCTGCCACCAAAGGGGTTTACTTCTGAAGGGAGTAATAACCCTGTACACAGTTTAGAAAACTAGGAGTTGATGATATTCTTCTCTGTTCTCAAATCAAATGAGAGAAGACTAGTGGATTCAATAGTTGATGATGATGTCAAAGCTCCCCCTGAAAATATGTATTAGTTCAGGAATGCTGGGAAGCTTTGCTTCAGGGTGTAGGCCTTCAACTAGATGAAAATCTTCTGCAAACTCTGTATACAAATTTGAATATATTATCTCTTGAAAGCCTGGATCAGAAAGAAGAAGATGAAGTTGATTTCTTCTATTGGAAAACTTGTTGCAGAGTTCTTCTTTTGTAGAGAGAAAAAGTCTTCCTGCTTTTCTCTCTCTATAACTTGTTGTTATTTCTGAGCCTCTCTGCTATATATCTTTTCTATCTTTCTATATCTTTTATCTTCTGTATAAAATATATATATGTATCCATTGGGCTGAGAAAAGTCATTTGAATTCTTGTCTG
Source organism: Platanthera zijinensis (assembly GCA_039513925.1). Taxonomy (NCBI): domain Eukaryota; kingdom Viridiplantae; phylum Streptophyta; class Magnoliopsida; order Asparagales; family Orchidaceae; genus Platanthera; species Platanthera zijinensis. Next base: position 111,578,288 of record CM077095.1, on the reverse strand, counting down.
ATGCGGCAGAGACATTTCCAAGAAAGGAAACTGTCTTGGAAAGGTAACTGATAATAAACCTCTGAATTGATTCATATTTAATGCAGCCTCCCAACGGCTATATTCATAATAATATTTAACATTAAATATATTAGCTGTAACTGTCTCAATAGCCTTAATTAAATCTGCCAGCTGTAAATAACTCTGTCTGAAAAAAACTGCACAAGAAAATGCCAAAAAATGAATCTTTTAAAGCTTCCTGAAAAACTGCACATAAATAGTTGAACTCCGTTCGACTATTTCTGGACTACAATAGTTGAACTCCGTTCGACTATTTCTGGACTGCAATAGTTGAACTCTAGACTGCAATAGTTGAACTCCGTTCGACTATTTCTGGACTGTAATAGTTGAACTCTGGACTGCAATAGTTGAACTCCGTTCGACTATTTCTGGACTGCAATAGTTGAACTCCGTTCGACTATTTCTGGACTGCAATAGTTGAACTCCGTTCAACTATTTTTGGACTGCAATAGTTGAACTCCGTTCGACTATTTCTGGACTGCAATAGTTGAACTCCGTTTGACTATTTCTGGAGCTAAAATTTCTAAACTTCAAAACTGATTTTCTCTGGAATTCTTCTGCACTTTCTTCTTGGATTCTTTTGATGTATACCTAGAGAATCCTATGACCCTTAGACTATACATTTTGGGTCAAACTAATAATCCTAATAGTGATCCTAACCCAAATCAGAACCTAAGGTTCCAACAGCTTCCTATGAATTTTTAATGTACTCCCCCTAAATAATTAGATTTATGCAATTCATTCTCTTCTTTGGTAGTATTAAAAGAGGGTATTAGGTGAGTGTATGTAATAAGAATTAATGTGCTCTATGTTGAAAAAAAATGTAATATATAGCTTATTAAATACCACTTATTAAAAATAAGCATGATAGAGCATAATGTAGTAAGCAACATAGATGAAATGATAGAGTAAGAATTTGTATTTCAAGATACCACTTGTTGAAAAATAACATGAGTAAGTGCAAGTAATAATCACATCGGAAATTATAATAAGCATTCTTAAAATAAACATCTTTTAAGAAAGTAAGAGCATATAAAAGATAATGAGTTTTAAAATTGAAAAATTGATGTTTGAGTTATAGTTCCAAGAGATGTTATTCTATTGAGATATAATTGCAAGCATGATTTGAAAAATAAAAAGAAAAGATACAAAGCTACAATGTAATAAAATTTACATTTCAAGTAAACAAAAACATTGAAGTGGTCATGCTTTGCTATCTAGTGCATTTACTTATGTTTATAGATAATGGTGTAGATATGCATTGGGATCAAATTTTCATGAGTGGAAGTTTTATATATGATAACAATGTGTACAGAAATGATTTGATAAAGTATACAAATGTATTAATCAAAACGAATGACATATATAATGAAATAATACATCATTAAAATACACAAATAAAATTACTTCCACGATATTTTAATGCACATACATAAAAAGTACAACTATCAAGGTGCTTCGCACACACAATGCTTATTAAGACTTATCAGGGAGCGAAGTAGTGCTTGGGGGATTAATTTTATTCTTTTTAACTTTGTTTTATTTTTGTGATCTAGTGTACTAAGAGAAGTGGTGAATATTTTTGTTTGTTACAAGATACTTTACAATCTTTTCCAAGGCGTTCAACCTCACAATGCTCATTAAGACTTATCAGGAGGGTGAGTAGTGCTTGGTGGATTTTCCTTATTATTTATTATAAGCTTTTTATGTTTGTAACCAAGGACTCTGAATTCACTTGTTTTGCAAATAATATCATATAAATTTTTTAAATAACTTTTCTCTAATGAATAAGTGCATGAAAAACAAAGAATTGAAATAAACAATTCAATGTAGTGTAGGTAATCTATTCATGCATTTTAATTATTATGTTATTGCACTACAAAACCATGCAAGTATTAGATTAAAAACACATATAGGTTATCAAAATAAGTGAGTGTGTAAAGTTATTATCAAACACAAAATATTACTCATACTTAGAGGCATGCTAAACAATTCTACAAATATTTTCTACAATCAATTTCATTGCACATAACAAGATAATATTCAAGGCATGACATAATCAAAACAATGTTTTAAGAAACGTGAAAACTAAATTAAACATTGTATTTAATCTTTAATTGATATAATTAATCATCCTTGACAATGACAATAAATAACAAGTAGTTTTTATAATGTTTGTTTTTTAAAATAAAATACATAATAATAAACAGACAAAGTAATAATGGAAAAAACATATTTTTGTTTTTTGGATTCATTTTGTAATTTTGTAATTAATTTTCAAATATTTTTAAAACAAATAGTTTTTTAGAAAGCATAGAAGTATATTAATAACACATCAGTATAATGACTTTCTATGCCAGAGAAAATGTAAAAAGAAGGACTAAATAACAATTTTATGCTACTGCTAGCATTAGTACTAACATGCGCACTAGTCACAAAAATATGTTTTTTTACATAAAAAACATGATATTTTGATAATTTTTCATTCTAATTTTCTTGATTCATGTTTTCTAACATGAGTGACACAAAATATCGTATATAGTTTAAAAAAATTAGCATAAGGTGTCAAAAAGATTATTTTTTAAAATACTTATATTTTTCAAAATCATGAATTTCCAAATAAATATAGTATGAAAAACACAAGATACACATATTTGAATCAATATGCATGGCACAAATAATCATAAAGTGAAAAATAAAGTTCATGCAATAAATATGATAAGAGTATTCCCTAGATTAAACTACCCAAGCTATATGTCTACAATCTAGTCTCGTATTAAATGACGGATGGGCATGAGGAGCTGCATGTATGCCATAGGTTGGAGTGTTAATCTCATATGCAAACAAAAGATGACTCTCAACCTAGTACTCTTTCCCCTCAGTGCCTCGCAAGGCCCCACTGAAATCCTCCCTGGTTAAGGACAATACATGACTTAGAGGTTAGGTCTCTAATGCACACAATCCTACGCTCTCGCTAATGTGAGACACAAACTAGGTGTAAATAATTATGGATATACTAAGTGTTTAAGAAAGAATTCATAAACTATGTGTTTATTTGATGTTTAAAATTATAGTAGGTTTTAAAATCATATAGTTATTTTGTATTTAACTTTTAAACTTTTCACTTTAAATTTATTTTATCATGACAATATGAAATAACTATCATGGTTAATAATATTGATTATGTGTGGATAATAATATTCATTATGTGACAATGCTAGAATTTTGATTTCAATGTTATGTCATAATATTAGTAAGTGATAATGTTGTATGTATTCAAAAAGGGAGTTTCAATCATAATAAACCTAAAATTAAGTAATTATGTTTTTGATTTTATTCCGTGGTCTACAAAAAATGTGATACATCCAAACATAATACATTCACACAATAATATTTATATCAATTGAATTGATCAATAATTTTTTAATACTTTAAGATCTTTTTTAAAAATACAACTATAATCAAAATACATAAATTTTTTTCTTCATCACAAACACATAGATACCACAATATGATAATGTCCAATATATATAATTTGGTTTGCATGTATTCAATAAAGAGTTTTGATTTTTTATAAACCTAGAATTAAATCATTAAAAAGTTTGAATTTTTTTTAATATGATTGATTCGAAGGCCTAGATATAAGTAAGATGCATGCAAACAATAGTGTAACATATAAATATATCAAACATAATACCAATATCCAATCATATGATTCATAATTCCTAAGTGTGGTTGAATATTAGTTTAATTGTAAAATATCATTGTGGTGTATGTGATATTCAAATTAATTATTTTTATTTTATTTTAATGAATTCCTTAAATATGAATATATTTTGGTGATTTTAAATTATTTTACAAATTTTTTATTTTGTTTTATTTTTAGAAATTACCCAAAACATATATAATATATCTGATAGTAGAAGTAATGATACTTAACATAGTAAAAAAAATTTAGAAAATTGATTTATTAAAGAATTTTATGTTTAAAATAAGATGTCATATAAAAATAATTATAAAGTTAACATAAAACATGTTGGCTCAAAGGAAAATCAAAATAAACAAAAACAAAAATAACAAAAACAAAATAGATATTAGGTATATCGTGAAGTAGTTTTTTTTATATTTCATTTTGATTTGATTATACTTCACACATTTGATTGGATTCTAATGAATAAGAAATTTAGGTATCCAAAGGGAACCGAGTGCGATGGCTCCTTTGGGTACCCAAATATAGCGTGTTGACTTATGGGGATACAAGTATGAATTGGACCTTTCAAGTGTAGTTGATGTGTCATTTTTAAATTTGGGCCTCCATTCATACTTTGGTTTAATTTCATTTTTATGTTTTAAATTTCCATTATACTTATTTTTATCTTGAGTTTTCATGTGATGATATTTGTTTGAAAAGTAATGCACTGAGAATTTTAAAATATTGACATTGTTTTTCAAGTTAGAATTATGTTGTTTAACATAAAGACTCTTAGGATAGTTATTTTTTGAAAATTTGTGTTCATTCAATTTTTTGTTGGGAGTGGATTGATTTTGTAAATCATGTTGATAATTATTTGGAATTTGATTTACAAATATTTGATGTTTTTCAACTCCTTTGTTTTTTTTATCAAAATATTGAAATTTATATTCAATTTGCTTTTGGATTTAACTTGATATTATAGATTTATGTTTTGTGAATTTCTAATTATAATATTCTTTAGCAAGTTGATTTTAGTTTCCAATTCTTTATTTTTTCATCATGAGATTTTCTCTAGCTTTTGCATGGGTGATTGTGCTATTTTTAAGAGTGATGACTATAGAATCAATATGAGTTTCATAATTATTTCTCAATTCTTCAAATGTTTCATCCATTTCCATAATTTCAATTTTATAATTTCCGCACATAACACAATCACTTTTCAAAAAGGAATTTTCTAAACATAATTTTTCATTTTGTTCTTTTATAGAAGAAAGCTCATTTTCAAATACAGTGACTCTTTTTTTAAATATATTACAATCAATACAAGGCATCGACATTTAACTAACGAGCAAGAAGGAGAACTAGACACATCAAAATTTGATTCTACATTAGCACTTGCTTTTAAACCTATATTTTCTAAACATAATTTTGAATTAGCATTTTTCAATTTTATAATTCTACGTTTAGCAATTCCAAACATGTGAAATGTAGAAATATAATTTATAATAAAAAGAGAAGAATTAGATTTCTTACATCACTTTTGGATGATGCATGATTTGAACATATAGTTCCTTTGACATCTTCATCGTTCTCTTCCATTGATGAGATTTCATTTTCTCTTTCGCACGATGTGTTTTCTTCTTCTAATATATTTGATTTTTACTAAATGGATCCTTCAATGGAGGAGCTTTCTTGAACAAGTGTTTTGATCCTGTGGAAGGAGAATTATAAGTTTCTTCAAGAAATTTCTAAATTTCATAAGCAGTAGGAAACAAATATATAAGTTCAATTATATGTTGATTCAGTGCATAAAATAAACTATTTATAAATTTAGCATTTAAAATCTTTTCATTTTTATTTAACATACACGGGGGCTTTTTTATAGTAATATTCCAAACTTTTTAATCTAAAGATTTCAGAAAATTTTTCATTAGAATTTTCTATCATTTATAGTTTTCACTCATAAATAATGGTGGTGCTAAATATTTTTCATTTAATAAAATTTCATCACATCTAATGATTGTGAGATCATGAAGCGTCATTATTCCCGGTTATGAAGCCATTTTGGAATAACCTCCTCTGATACCACGTGTTGGATCTTACGGCGCCCTTAGAGGGGGTGAATAGAAGCTCTATGGAATTTAATTCTTAAATAAAAATATCAGAGTTAATTAATGAAGTTATGGAATATTTATAGGAAATTATATTTTTTATATTTAAACAAAAATATTATATTAAAGATTACTTTTAAGAAAATTACGGAATTCAATATTACTTTACTACTATTAGCGATATCAATATCGATCGACGCTAGATACAAATATTGAATTCTAAAAGTATATTCTAAAAAGCAATTTGCAATATATTTTACTTTAATGCTATTGATAGAGAAAATAATATTTAAAATATTTTATGATAATAAAATCAAAGTAATGAGACAATAAATGCCATGATTTTATTTCATAAGAAATTGATTACAAAATACAATGTATCTCTATAAAGCTAGAGATCGAGGCTATGGAAAATATAAACGCCTTTTGATTTCACTGGTCCTTCTACCAAGAACCGGCCAGCTATAACGTATCTCTCCTTGATCTTGCTATTAGCCTCCCCTAGATCTCACCACGACCTAGTTGCTAAACACAAGGTGTTGAATTTCTCCTAAGCCACACAAGGACCTAGACGCCATGCACAAGGCAACGATTTCCTCCTAAGCCACGCAAGGACTTAGATGTCACGCACAAGGCGGCAAATTTCTCCTAAGCAACACACGGATCTAGACGCCACGGACAAGACGGCGATTTTTCTACCGATTACAAAGATGATAAGATAAGTTACAAAATAGAATTTCTAAATAAAAATTTTGTCAAAATGAAGCTATGAAGACGACGTCAAATCCTTGCAAAGATTGCCTGAGATGCTGCACACGAACCATCTCTTCTTTCTTCTTGAACGTTCTTGGGAAAGTGAGAGTTTTCTGATGGCTGGAGCTCTCTAGATGGAATGCATGGGAAATAATACTGCAGGTAATGAAAAATCGTCGTCTCCACAGAAAAATGAGCATAATTTATACTTTGGAGCTATCGTCGGCGATACTGGCTATCACCTGCAAACGATATCATATCTGGCTGCCATGTGTCCCATGATTCTGAGGATTCTACGGGATGATTCGATCGTGGGGATATCATCAGTGATATCTGATATCTCATGACGATACCTCCAAATAGTGTGATAGGTGGCTGGATCGTGTGGAACATGGCCTTCGACACGCTAACGTCATTTTCGCTATCGTGTGGCGATAATGGCTATTGCCAGTGATATCTCCTTTTCAATTTTTCCATCCGAACCTTTTCCATATTGTAGATGACTTCGTTCTCATTTCAGAATAAGATGGCACCTTCCGTAACTCTTCTCAGATTGAAAGTTATGGTCGTTTGAAGTTTAGTGCACAAAACTCATCCTTTTGTTTTTTCTAAAGTATACACACCATTGGATCATGCCCATGACTGAGAACTTGTCTTCTTATTCAAGCTGTATAACTTGCACACTATAAACAAACAAAATACTAGATCAAATACATTACGGTATTTGTCATTCTCAAACCAAGAGATGCGGAACACATGCTCTAACACTACTCTAGTTTTATACTAGTCCAGTTCATTTCAACACTATAGTTCAGTGCCTTTACAATTCAGTATTTCATTATTGCAGTTCGTACTTTACTTCATTACATATTTCTGCATCTTATCTCAACAGCATATTTACTTACCGCTCTTATTTATGCAATTTACTGTTTCTGCATTTCTAGCCCGGGCCCTGCTCATACGAGCGGTTGGCTTTTTGGTAGAGCGTTAGTTGGGGATAATTGAGAGTTGAGTTATTCCTTCAGGGTTAGCCCAAATAATGTGCTCTCACACTTGTTGCGCTCCTTGTCTAAAGTTGAGCATCACAATGATTTGAGAAGGTCATTTGTCCGAATTATTTCATGTCGAGTAGATCAGACTACCACATACCCGATATGTGTCTGATATTTATTTATTAAAATGCTTGTGAGGTCGGTCATGCCCGTAAACTGTATGTACTAGTGCGAGAAGTTTGACGACTCAAGGCGACAAGGAGATGCGCACCACGGGTGATCGACCGTTTTATGACCCATTGGATTCCTCTGCTGGTCGGCCTAAATTTCAGAAATCACCGGATGTCACTCACATCCCAAGAGTACACGAGGTTTTATGTTGGGGGTCTGGGTAGGGCGGTGCGCCCATACCCAGAAGTGGCAGGACTGGTCATTGTCACCGACAACTACATCGATGAGGCCCGTGGGGTTCGCTACCCTGCTTAAAGAGAAGCGGTCCAAACTATATGCGCGGGTTTGAATACTTGCGGTGTGCGCAGGTTTGAATACCTGCGGGGTGCACGGGTTTTGAGCAAATGTGGTGTGTTGGCAGGTTTTGAACACCTGGGGGTGTGATTACAGGTTGTGAGTACTTGTTGATTGTATGATAGCTAGTTGAGCTCTTTTTAAATAACTGATGTTTATGCTGCTAAATTTTCAGTAATTTATATGCTACGCTCTTTCAGATTTCTGCTCCTAGCATATGATATGAAAATACATTATATTGAAATGTTGCTGCTAACTCTCTTTTGCTCCAGTTATTGTTGGTTGTGTTAAGTCTCACTCTCATCCCCAAGTTTAGGGATCTTGGGGAGGAGGTGTGAATCCACTTAATTATGTTACTAACGGTTATTTAAATAACCATTCACAAGAGATGGAGCAGCGCAAGGCCTAGATATTGCATGAGAGCGTACCTTCCTTAGAGCCGACATAAGCAGACAGACTAGTCTTTCCTGCGGTCTTTAGAGATGTGAGCCCTTAGCTTGGTAAAAGCAGAGAGAGTGTAGTTTTATTTGGCCCAATGAGCCGCATGTATAAACTTATGGCTACGGCTTTTGTTATAAATATATTTTGGTTTCTGAATTTCTTCTGTTGTGATCTGATGTGATGTGATGAGTTTTCATAGCCTGACAAGACGATCATTCTACGCTTGGTGAGTGGGTTCTAGCCACATAGAAAACATAGGATTATCATCTTGGGCGGTAAGACCCGTCTCTGACCCGACCCGGTCTAAGTTTGGGGGAGGGTCTTACAGGAAGCTCGGTCAACGTTCTATTTATGCCAACAGTTCGAGGAATGCGCATCCCCAAAGAGAAACTCTAGTCAGCGGCTGACCCAGTCTATGGTTTTAATGGAGGACTAGTGCCAATCAAGGGAACAATCACCCTCCCAATTACCTTGGGAAAATTCCCAAAATAAGCAACTCACCGGGTTCAGTTTGTGGCAGTAGAGATAGAGTCACCAAACAACGCGATCTTCGGTCGCCCGCTCCAGGCAGCGTTCAGAGCAATTCCGTCAATTCCCCATCTGGACAAGAAGTTCACCACACCAGCAGGAGTCGGAGTCGCAAAGGGAAACCATGAAACAGCTAGGACATGCTACCTACATCAGATACACCCCGGGCAAGGAGCGGTTCCGTATAACGGTAGGATGCGAGGAAGCGGGCCAGTAGGGCCCTAGAAGAAACTTTAGGACAAAAGGGTCGTAGTGCCATTTCACGCTTTATTTTTTGGACATCGTTGAACTATTTCCTTTAAGCAAACGACAACTAACTTTATAAAGTCACGAGTCAGTTCTCGGGCGCAAACAAATTTTATTTTCAATAACTATTAAGTGTTATGATTGCACTCAACATTGCTTTTACATGGACGCATCCAGGGCCTAATCCTCGACGTAGCAATAAGGACGAACCCTCGCGAGCCTCCCACTACCACTGATTAGAGGCTTGTCCCTCTCCTATGTAGTGGGTCGAAACAAATGCTCGGGTTCGCCCTTCACCGCCTCCTCGAGACCACGTCCAAGCGATCTACCATTATCGACGATCGAAGGTCTGCCCTTCTCTCTGCAGTAGGTCGCGGCGTTGTCAGGGCATGCCCCCCTCGTTGGCCACTGGTTCAAAGATCCGCTCTTCACTGCCTCCTTGGGACCACGTCCCAACGACCTCCCACTGTTGACAATCGAAGGTTTGTCGTTCTCTTCGTAGTAGGACGCGGCGTACCAAGGGCCTGCCCCACCCCTCGATCACCACCGATTCGAAGATCCGCTCTTCACCGCCTCCTCAGGACCACATCCCGACAGCCTCCCATTACCGACGATCGAAGGTCTACCCTTCTCTCCGCAGTAGGTCATGACGTTGTCATGACCTGCTCCCTCGCTCGCCACCGGTTCGAAGATCCACTCTTCACTGTCTCATTGGGATCACATCCCAGCGACCTCCCACTGCCGACGATCGAAGGTCTGCCCTTCTCTCCGCAGTAGGCCGCGACGTTGCTAGAGCCTGCCACCTTGCTCTCCATCGGTTCGACGATCCGTTCTTCACCGCCTCTTCGAGACCACATCCCTGCGGCCTCCCACTACCACCGATCGAAGGTCTGCCCTTCTCCTGCAGTAGATCACGGCACAATCAGGGCCTGCCCTATAACACCTCCCCTGTAATGACCGTATAATATGAGTCCGACCGGGGAACCATAACATACAGACGCCACAGCTTAAGCATTATAAGATGATATAAACTACCCAACTCAAAACTCAGACTTAACACAACAGAAATAAAGAAACAAGACTAGAAGTTATCCACTAACATATGAGTATTAACATGGCCTTAAGACCTTACAATAAATAAATGTCCAAGACTCAAACAAGAACATCAAATTTCAACGTGCATAAGCACTCCTAGACTACCTCGGCTTGCAAGCCGGATACATAGTGCATCAAGCATAAAATTCCACAAAACAGAGCTATTACACAATGTGAAACACTTCATGAGGCTTAGGCCTTTTCGGACGGCGTGCTAGTTCCTGCTTGCGATCCTTGCCCTGTAAAAATTGGTTATAACGTGGCTCAGCAAAGGCTGACCTCAATTGTGTAACCAACATATCTCCTCCCGGCCGTCCCTAGCGGATTCCGGGGCACTCCACCACCCTCCTGGTCAGCACTTCGTATGCAAATATACAAGTACATTGAAAGTAGTAAAATAGGTTTGGATGTCTCATACAACAAACATGTTTTTATATTGAGCATGAAATAAAAGGGGCTTACTATGCAGCATGTATGCACACCTGGGCTTCACCCAAGGCACCCTAGAGCATATGCTTCTAACACATCATCAAATTGAGTACTTTCAATTTCCCCATCGGTATTCAAGCCGCAAACACAAGGGTACTTCCAATTTCCCCTAACGACATACAAGCTGCAAACACAAGGGTACTTCCAATTTCCCCTAACAACATAGAAGCTGCCACACGAAACTCTTTCCTAGGCCCCACCCGCTCGTGGATATCAACCCGGGCTTGCCTGCAAGCTCTGACTTCTCACGTCAGGATTCCGCCACAAACATAAACCGATACTAAGAACCCTCGCAGGACCCCACCTGCTCGTGGGATTCATCGCCCGGGCTTGCCCAATGCTTAGCATTCTCCTCAGTTTCACAAAAGGGGACTTGTCTCGCCGGGACACTCTCCATACATGACATGCATGTCACGGGCTAGCCAGCCGACCAAGGAGACAAGGTCAAGCCTTCGTACATAACAATCCATAGCCTTTCCTGTCTAATCCACCGTTCGTACTATAATGTTCCCGTGCCCCAAGGAAACCATCTACCGTCACAACGGAGCTAACCTTGTCCGGTTTCGATTACACATACTCACGTGAAATAAGGGAGACATGCATCACAAACAGCATCTTGCCGTAACAGATTTCTAGTAAAATCCTTAAGGCTCGCTATGCAACATTACCGAGTAGGACTAACGGTCGTGACTACGGCTTAACCCATAATGCCTAATCCACTAACGAAGCGGATTTCTAGTGTAATATCATGTCGGGGACGAACAAAATTGACCCGGTGGCTCCTCTTGAACCAAGGCAACCCGAATCCCTCTCATTTGAGAGATCCAGTGCCTAGAATGCTTGAAAGAAAGCAAGAAAAGAATAGATGCCATACACGCATCCTAAAATAAAGAGGAGAAATGTCGTTACCTTACGACCCCTCTTCCTCGCCATGGAATCCTTGCCTTGCACGGATGAAAACGAGCGCCTCCAAGTTCTCTCCACTGATCTGGACTTGGATCAATGATCGGGGCTCCGAAGCTCCGTCAATGGAAGAAGAAAGCTCTCTTCTTCCTCCTCCCACTCTCTCTTCCAAACCCTAAGTCAACTCCAAAAAGAGAAGAAATGAGGGAGAAATCCCGCTCAGCCCTATATAAGCACTCTGGAGGGAGAGTCTTGGGCCTTAGGATCATATCCTAAGTGAAATCGGACGGCTAAAAAGCCAAACGACGCAACTGCTTTCGCGCACTATCGCTGGGCAGTAACTACATTCCGCTGGGCGGTAGCTTCCCAAGAGTTTGACCAAGAAAATAAGGTCACGCTAACGCCAGCGGTAGCAATAACGCTGCGCAGTAGCCGCTCAACGCCAGCCTCTCAACACACTCAATGCAAAGCTACCGCCGAGCGGTAGCTAGCTAACGCCCAACGATAACTTACTGATCCGCATGACAGAAAATAAAGTCGCGCTAACGCCGGCGGTAAGTCTAACGCGGCGCGTTAACCCCTCTTAACACTCGACGAATGACTTTCGTCGAGCCATCTTCACCTGAGGAAAAAATTCTACTGTCGGGCGATAGCTACTATCACCGCGTGGTAGCTTCCAGAGATTCAAGGTCTGGAAAACCGGGGTGATACAACTCCTCCCCTCTTAGAAGAATTTTGTCCTCGATATTTAGTACGCACACAAAAAAAAGCATGCCTGAAGCAAAGAGTTCTGGGAAGTCCTACCGCATTGTTTGCTCACGCTCCCAAGAGAACTCGTCTCATCCGCAGTTGTCCCAACGTACCTTTACGAGCTTAACTTCTTTATTTTTCAACTATCGAACTTCCGAATCCTCTATGATAACTGGGCGGACTTTCGTCCCCAAATCCTCTTCTATCGGCACTGCCACCGACTCGACCATAATACTTGCCTCCACCAAGGCTTTCCTCAAGACGGAGACAAGGGAGACATCGTGTGATCCACTCAATTCTGTGGACAATGCAACCCAGTAAGCTGCTTCTCTGATACGTTCCATACCTTCGAACGACCCCAAAAACCTCAGACTCAACTTCTTGAGTCGGCGAATCCACGAAACGCCTTTGAACGACTTAATCTTTAGATAGACACAGTCGCCAACCGCAAACTCCACATCCTTATGGCGAGCATTAAAGTACTTCGCTTGCCGATCCTGAGAACCCTTCATGCGCTCCTGAATGGTCCTCACCAACTCACAAGCATCAGTCACCACCTCTTTTCCCAAAAGTTTGGTGTCTCCCATCTCTGCCCAAGACATCGGTGTTCGACACCGCCTTCCATACAAAGCTTCATATGACGCCATCTTTATACTTGCCTGGTAACTGTTGTTATAGGCAAACTCCACCATGAAGACGTGATCTTCCCACTCCTTTCCAAAATCGAGGGTACACATCCTCAGCTTATCCTCCATTGTACGATTCGTTCTTTCTGTTTGTCAATCGATATGAGGATGGAACGCTGTACTGAACTTGAGCTTCGTGCCCAGACTCTTCTGTACCAACCTCCAGTCTTTGAACGTGAATCGTCCATCGCGATCACTAATGATACTCTTAGGAATCCCATACAGTCGCACAATTCTACGAACATACAACTCTACCAGCTTCTCCACGTTGTCCTCTTTCGAATTTGGGATAAAATGAGCAACTTTGGTCAAGCGATCCACGATCACCCAAATCACGCCATTACCCTGCTGCGATCGAGGTAACCCATGCACAAAGTCCATGGAGATGTCATCAAATTTCCACTCGGGGATAGGAAGAGGCTTCAGGAACCCGCACGGCTTCTGACACTCGGCCTTCACTAAAGCACAAGTTTGGCACTGACTCACGTACAAAGCTACATCCCGCTTCAAACCAGGCCACCAAAAGGATTTCTTCATATCCAAGTACATCTTTGTACTGCCCGGGTGAATGGAGTACTTCGTAAAATGAGCCTCAAACATCAACTCCTCACGGAGCTTGCCGAACTACGGTACACATATCCTTCCATCCTTACTCAAGATCCCATCAATCATCTTCCAGGTGCTACCTTCGCCCTTTTGAGCTTCCACCACAAATGGCTGGAACTCTACATCCAAATTAGTCGCTTCCCGAACACGATCGGATAAGTCATTTTGCAACTCAATCCAGTACAACCGATCCATGCTAGAATCTCCTCTTGCTATGCACTCAATGCCAAGGGACTCCCAGTCCCTCACAAACTGCTCATCATGAGCTTCGATCCAAATCCCTTGTCCAGAGTATTTTCTACTCAAAGCATCCGCCACCATGTTGGCTTTGCCTGGCTTATACTGAATCGCCATGTCATAGTCCCCAAGGAATTCAACCCACCTGCGCTGCCGCATGTTCAAATCCTTTTGATCTAGAAGATATTTCAGGCTTTTGTGGTCCGTGAAGATCTCCACCTTCGCACCATACACATAGTGTCGCCACAACTTTAACGCAAAAAATTTCCGCTGTCAATTCTAAGTCATGGACGGGGTAATTCCTCTGATGAGGTTTCAACAGCCTTGACCCAAAGGCTATCACCTTGTCATGTTTCACTAGCACGCAACCAAGACCGCAACCCGATGCGTCACTAAAAATCTGAAATTCTTCAGTCCCTTCTGGGAGACATAGGATTGGAGCTGTCATCAGTCTCTCCTTCAGGTTGTCAAATGCTTGTTTGCACTCCTGAGTCCATACGAACTTCTGGTCCTTGCGAGTCAGGGAAGTGAGGGGTAGAGCTATCCGCAAAAAGTTTTTCACGAACCTTCTATAATACCCTGCTAGTCCAAGGAAACTTCAGACTTCCGCCACTGTTCTCAAAATCGGCCAATCCCTAATGGCGTCAACTTTTGCCGCATCCACCGCCACCCCATCACCACTAATCACATGGCCCAAAAATGCCACCTTTTCTAACCATAACTCACATTTCGAGAACTTTGCATAAATCTGGTTCTCTCTAAAAGTCTACAATACCACTCTCAGATGAGCCTGATGCTCTGCCTCTGTTTTGGAGTATACAGAAATATCGTCAATGAAGACCATTACAAATGAGTCTAAATACTCCCGAAATACCCAGTTTATCAAATCCATGAATACAGATGGCGCGTTCGTCAGCTCGAATGACATCACCGAGAACTCGAAGTGACCATACCTCGTACCAAACGTTGTCTTGGGTATGTCCTCATCTCGAATCCGCAACTGATAGTACCCTGACTTCAAGTCCAACTTGAAGTATACCACTGACCCCACCAATTGGTAGAACAGGTCATCTATCCGTGGAATTAGATACTTATTCTTTAAAGTCAGTTTATTCAACTCTCGGCAGTCTATGAACAGTCGCATACTACCATCTTTATTCTTCACAAATAGCACTGACACGCTCCATGACGAAGAACTGAGTCTACAATACCCCTGCTCCAACAGTTCCTGCAACTGTACCTTGAGCTCAACCAATTCCTTTGGTGCCATCCTAAAAGGAGGACATGACATCGGCCTAGCCTCTGGCACTAACTCAATCGAGAAATCAATCTCCCGTCGAGGAGGTGCTCTAGGTAACTCCTTAGGAAACACATCCTCAAATTCTGACACTACCGACACTTCTCCAAGTGATAACTTAGAAAGGCGAACTTCCAACAATGCTATAAGAGCTACTCCTCCCTGGTTAACTGCCCACACCAATTGCATGGCCGAAATCAGGGAACAGGCCACTCCACTAAGGACGTCAAACTTAACTTCTGTCTGCCCTTCGCTTCTCAGGATCACCACCTTAGATAGGCAGTCAAGGCTGGCACGTTGCTCTGCAAGTCAGTCCATCCCCAAAATCACATTGAACTCAGCTAACGGTAGGACTGTCGCTACCAACATGAAGACAACTCCACTTAGACTCCAACAAATGCGTCCCTTCGCCCCGGTGGTCATGGAAGACCCGTTGGGCATGCACACCTTCAGATCTGCGTCCGCCGCGAATGTCTCAACTCCAATTCTCCGGAAAAAGCTTTCCGTAAGAAAGGAGTGTCGCTACCATATCGAACAATACCCTAGCGGGGTAACCGGAAACTAGCACAATGCATGTCACCACATCGGGTTGCCGGATCGCTTCCTGCTGCCCAAGGTTATAAGCCTGATAGTTTAACTTTCAAGACAGCCTAAACACCTAGAGGGGGGGGGGGTGTGAATAGGTTCTGCTTATTTATAAAAACTTCTAGGCAGAATTCAATTCAATGACTAACAAAAGAATCACAGCAATCACAGAAAATAAAACATCACAGATTGCACAATGTTTTATAGTGGTTCCCCAAGGTCTGGGTACATCCACTTTCCCCCTTCACCTATCTAGCAGTATGCTAGATTCGGCCAAACTTCCACTAATCTCAGATCAACAGATCCTACAACTCAGAACCCAACTGGTTCCTACAACTCAGGCATAATAGCCCTACCTCAGCCTTGCCCCAAGGCCTACAACTCAGAGAAGATTCTTCTCCTACACTCAGGCAAATAGCCCTACCACTCAGAGTTCAACACTCCTACACTCAGCCTTTATAACACAGGCTTACAACTCAGATCTGTGAAAATAGATCCTACAGAAATATAAAAAAGATTATTTAACTGTCTTGCCTAAATTGAGAGAGAAAATGCCAAGACAATTCTTGATCAGCTGATGCAATCAACTGTATCTGAGCCTTCTTCAAAGCTTCTTGAATATGAACTTAGCTGAGTTGATTTCCAAACAGCTTCTTGAGAATCCACTGGTGGATTCTTTCTTCTTCTTCAAATTCTGGCTTGATCTCTCTCTATCCAGCACTTTGAATGATTCTTCTGAATTCTGATTAGAACTCTTCTTTGATCTATCCTTAGATAGTCTTCTTAGATCTCCCGGAGAAGATCTTCTTAAGTGCCTAGCACTTTCTTGAAATGAATTGGATTGTAATCCTTCTCCACTTTTTGATTCAATGTTTTTCAAAAGGTCTATTGTTTTCTTCTGAATCTATCTATTTATAGACTTTCTTCATGGCAACCGGCTGATCCGGTTTCTAACCGTTTTCTGACAAGTCTGACAGCTTCAGTTAACCGGTGGCAACCCACAGCTGTCAAGTCTCCAAACAAGTCATGTGCCTTTGTCTTGAACCATAAGTTGTCGAGACAGTCTGTCAGAAAGTGTCGAGACCATCTGTCTATTTGTGTCGACACAATTGACTTTGGTGTCGACACAGTCTTCAGTGATGTCGACTAAGTTGCCTTTGAGTCGACACAGCTTCTTCTGAAAATAACTTGGTCTTGACTCTTCAGTGTGTCGACACAAGTCCTGTGTGTCGACACAGTTGTTGTAGAATCATAACTTAGTAAGTGTCGACTTAGCCTTCAGGTGTCGACACAGTCTTCTTTTAACTTTGCTATAATGTGTTGACTCAATCACAATGTGTCGACACATTCTGCTGGTGTCGACAAACTTGAGGTCGACTATATTCTTCTGTGTCGACACATCCAGCTGGTGTCGACAATCTTGAGATCGACTATACTCTTCTGTGTCGACACATTTTCCCAATGTTGAGGTCGACGCTTTTCTTCTGTGTCGACACAAATTCTCAGTGTTGTGTCGACTTACTTCTTCTGTGTCGACACTTTTTCTCAATGTAGTTGTAGACCAACTGCTATGTGTCGACACTGCTTCCTCTGTGTCGACACTTTTTCCCAGTGTAGTTGTAGACTAACTGCTATGTGTCGACACTGCTTCCCAGTGTTGTGTCGACTATTTTCTTCTATGTGTCGACACTGCTTCCTCTGTGTCGACACTTGGACTTAGAATTTTTTCTGCATACTTTATCAATTCTTCACCTGCACATGTCAACTTAAAACAACATCAAATACACCTTGATGTATATCATTGAGCTAGGTTGGGCTTCTTCAAATCAGGTACACATTTTCCAATGTACCCAACAATCTCCCCCTATTTGGAGAAGTCATAACCCTTATAGCCAATGATATACACCATTTTATAAACAGTACTAAATGATGATATATGACATGACAGGAATACTTAATATAAACAAAACATAAAAACAATCCATCACAGAATGAACATTATAATATGCCAAACAACATTTTGTTTATAACTGGGTAATGTTTGATTACATTGTTTTACATTTAATGATTATATCACAACATTACAAAATACTATGAAGGAACTTAAAACATAATCAGGATTGATCAGGCTCTCTAATTATAATCCCTTTTGCCAGATTGAATGGTAGCTGTCACAGGAGCTTCTGATTCTTCAGCTATCTTCTTTCCTTTTAGATCAGTTTTCTTCTGAGCCTCTTCCTTGATCCTTTGCCTTTCAAAATAGTGAAAAGGCTTTGGGAAGTACTTGCTTGGCTCCTTAGCATCTGATGGCAGCCTTCCCAGCTTAGCTTTCCTTCTGAATTGTACTATTGCTTCCTGTCTTGCCTCATACTTCTGCCATTCTATCTCATTGTACCACTTCCCTCTCTCATGAACTTTGTCTTGTACAGCTTTCCATGCAGTGAGTATTATGTTCCTTGAAGTAGGACTCCACTGCTCATAATCTGGCTTGAGTGCAGCCTGCTCTCTGAATCTCTTCTTTGCTAATAGAGCATCTCTCTGTTCTTTCAGAGTAGCCTCAGGCTTATCAACCTTCCCAATGACAATATTAGTAACCTCCTTTGGAGGACTATACATGCCTTGAACCTGCTGATCAATCATGTCAAAATCTGGAGGGGGGTAAATGACTTGGGCAACCTCAGGTTGATTGCCTTCAAGTAGATTTGTTTGTATTCCTGACTCAGCCACCATAGCATCATCACACAATGGGGGATATCCCAAAGTGGCTCGAATACTATTGGTCACCCATTTGGAGTGCTCTGAGCCTGCATGAATTAGCATCCTCTCCCCCTTTATGGCTTCTCTAGAGACATGATCTCTTAGATCTTCCTTTTGAAATCTGATTTGGCCATCCAAATAATTCACACCCTCTTTAAAAAATGGTTTTAACTTTTGAAGCTTTTTAGATATTTCTTTTTGAGAGGTTGTGATGGCAGTCTTAATAGAAGCAATGACAGCTTGAAAATTCTTATCAAATTCTTCCCTTTCTTTGGCTTTATCTGCAGGCAGACCTGGAACAATCTTCTTTACCTCCTTAATGATCTCATTATGAGATTCAGTTAAATTCTCATTCATTCTTATCTGATTTTCCAAAACATAGCTTTGCTTCAAAGCAATGTCATCCACCTTTGTAGTAATAGCCTCCTGTTGTTTAGCTAGATAAACCACAACATTGCCACCCTTGTGGAAGCAATCTGTCATTTCCTTTTTATGCATGTTGACTTGAAACTGGATGGACTTTATATCCTGAGCTAAGTCAAACTGAAGTGACTTGCTATTTTCATCAACATACTTTTCCAGAGCCATCCTTTGTTCATCCAATTTTACCTGTAGATCTACCATAAACTTGTTATAATCAAAGGCTGGAGATACTTGTAGAGGTGTTGTCTGTAAAGCCTGCTTATAATTCTTGCTTCTTCTCTTAAATACAACAAGTTTTCTTTTCTTTGCCATCCTGGCATCTTCAGTTTCAGTTTCAGATGAAGTATCTAAATGAATTCTCTCTTGAGGAGGATTAATTGTATCTGTCCCAGTGACCTGTTGCTCAGCTTCAACAGCCACTGGCTCCCCCTCAACTTGTGCCTCAACTTCAGCTTCCTGATCAATTTCCATACCTATTGACTTCTCAATTTCTTGTCCACCTCCTACTTTATCAGTAGTAGTATCAACATCAGGGAATAACTCCTCCAGAGTAAATTCCAGTTGAGCTGTAACTTCTGCAGCAGTTAAATCTTGAGATAATTTTAACTGTGCTTCCTCTTGCACTTGTACTTCAGTATTTGTAGTATCTAGAGGAGGAGTGGACACTAGCTCCCCCTGAAACTGTGCAGTAACAAAAATATGAGCAATGTCTTTTATAGTAAAATACATTAGCTCCCCCTATACTTGTACCTTATCAGGAGTAGATACCTTTTGAGCAGGAGTGGAAACTGGCTCCCCCTGCATCTGTGCAGGTGTTGACACTTGCTGGACTATAGTTGAGTCAAGCTGTTCTTCAACCCGTGTCCTCAGTGGGTCTTCTTGTAGTTGTTCAGTTTCTTGATTTTGAGTAGGGGATTTCACAGGGGTGTCTGGCCTGCTCTCTTCAGGCACATCCTTGGACAGCACCCTATCCCACCTTGAGAACAGTCTCATATCCATTCTTCTCATATGATTAATCTTAGTCCCTTGCAGTTGCTGCATTACTTCAGGAATCACTCCAGTGAGGTATAAGCTCATGATCCTGGCCATGTTAGGCTTCTTGATTCCTTCTTTGATCTTGTCAAAGAGTACTCCTGACCAATCAGTAGGAATTGTAAAAACAATCCTGGTCATAAGGCTGAACATATAGGCAGAAATCCTATCATGTCCGCCTGTCTTGCAGAGGATCACTTTCCCAACTATTTCAGACAAGAACTTCCCTTGCTGATTCATACCCTTCCTGTTGAATGCAGCTCCAATCTTCAAGCCTGAGTCCAGTCCACACCATTGAAGGGCTTCCCTTGTCTTAGAACTAGGAACTTCCTCTTCATTCTCAACTACTTGCAATTGAAAGATCTTTCTTAAACTTCTTTGAGTAATCTTCACCTTAGTCCCTTGTACATTGGACTTAATCTTGAGGCCAGTCGAGTGGACTGATGCAGAGATAAAGAACTCGTGCACCTCCTTCTTCCAGATTTTAGTTGGTTCTGAGATGAGAAATTCTAACCCTGACTCAGAGAGGAGGGTGATAACCCCTTAAACATCTGGCGGCGCCTCTGCAAAGGCCTGGCGCACCAACTCATACCCTTCATTAATGTTGTCTTCAATCCTTGGCGCCATCGATTCGTCGAGAAAGCTTGAGAGAAGAGAGAAAGATAGACTGTCGACACAGGGTTTTAGTCTCGAAAACCTTGGAAGCGTGTCGACAGAAAGAGTTTTTGACCTATTTATAGCTTCAGTTGAAAGAAGTTCAAAAGGCGCCAAAAACAGTCTAAATGTGTCGACACAGACGGAATGTGTCGACACAAACTTCTATTGACTCGACATTACTTCAGCCTACTATGTGTCGACACCAATTTGTGGTTATGTCGACACCTTGGATACATAATAGAAAGACATAAATTCTGTGTCGACTCTAAGGATAAGTGTCGACACATATTCTGTAAGTGTCGACACCATTATCCTGGTTGAGTCGA
This sequence comes from Platanthera zijinensis, assembly GCA_039513925.1. Classification (NCBI taxonomy): domain Eukaryota; kingdom Viridiplantae; phylum Streptophyta; class Magnoliopsida; order Asparagales; family Orchidaceae; genus Platanthera; species Platanthera zijinensis. The sequence continues at coordinate 111,557,095 of CM077095.1, read as the reverse complement.
CATTACATTTCTGGTTAAGTCGACAATATAACTCTTAAGTGTCGACACATATTCTCTGTGTCGACACAATATTTCTGACTTGTCGACATTATTTCTTTGAGTCGACACATTATTACTGAATGTGTCGACACATTCTTACTTAGCCAATTTCTATTGTTATTACTTAACTTACTTAAATCCCACTTTAATTGTATTGTTAATGATTTTGTTAATACATTAATCAATGGTTAACATACCTAATTCAATTTTGAATTTATTGAATTTGGTTTCATCTAAAGGCTTAGTAAATACATCTGCTATTTGATAATCTGTTTTTACAAATTCCAATGAGATGTCTCCTTTTTCTACATGTTCTCTAAGAAAATGGTATTTGATTTCTATATGCTTAGTTCTACTATGAGAAACTGGATTATTAGCAATAGAAATAGCACTCTTAGAATCACATAAAAGGGGTGTTCTACTTACCTGAATACCATAATCCTTAAGCTGATGCTGCATCCATAATAGCTGTGCACAGCAGCTTCCAGCAGCAACATACTCTGACTCAGCTGTGGAAATTGCCACACTAGTCTGCTTCTTACTACTCCAAGATATTAGTCTTCCTCCAAGGAATTGACAAGTACCTGTAGTACTCTTTCTATCCTCTCTACATCCTGCAAAATCTGCATCTGAATAGCCTGTTAGTAGAAAATCTCTATTCCTAGGGTACCAAAGACCTAGAGTAGGAGTGCCCTTTAGATATCTCAGAATCCTTTTGACTGCAGTATAATGAGATTCTTTAGGGCAGGCTTGGTACCTAGCACAGACGCATGTTGCATACATAATGTCAGGTCTACTAGCAGTGAGATATAGTAGAGACCCAACTATTCCTCTATACAATGATTCATCAACAAGTTTACCTGCCTCATCTTTGCATATAGGCATACTTGTTCCCATGGGAGTTCTCATGGTGGAGGATGACTCCATACCATATTTCTTAATTAATTCTTTGGTGAACTTAGACTGGGATATGGACAATCCATCATCAGTCTGTCTTACTTGGAGTCCCAAGAAGAACTTAAGTTCTCCCATACTGCTCATCTCAAACTTCCCTTGCATAAGTTTGGCAAACTTTTTACAAAGGTTGTTTTCAGTAGATCCAAAGATTATGTCATCAACATAGATCTGGACTAAGATGATCTTTCCTTTGGATTCCCTAAGGAATAGAGTTTTGTCTATCTTTCCTCTTGAGAATTTATTCTCAATGAGGAAGGTAGACAGGGTTTCATACCAAGCCCTTGGAGCTTGTTTTAACCCATACAAAGCTTTCCTAAGCTTATACACAGAATCAGGTTTAAGAGGATCTACAAAACCTGATGGCTGCTCTACATATACTTCTTCTTTAAGATCACCATTCAGAAATGCTGACTTCACATCCATCTGGTATACTTTGAAGTCTGGTAGGCTGCATAGGCAAGGAACATTCTGATTGCCTCCAGCCTTGCTACTGGAGCAAAGGTTTGATCAAAGTCAATCCCTTCTTCCTGCCTGTATCCTTTTGCAACTAACCTTGCTTTATTCTTTACTATTATCCCACTTTCATCTAGCTTGTTCCTATAGATCCACTTAGTGCCAATTATATTGTGGCCTCTTGGTTTAGGAACAAGCTCCCAGACTTTGCACCTTCTGAATTGATTCAGCTCCTCTTGCATTGCATCAATCCAGTGCTGGTCTTGGATAGCTTCTTCAAACTTCTTAGGTTCCATTTGGGACAAGAAACTTGAATGCAAAACTGTGCTTTGATTTCTGCTTCTAGTTTGCACTCCTTGTCTTGGATCACCAATTATCTGATCAGTAGGATGATCTCTTAGATATCTTATAGCTGGAGGAAGATTCCCTTCAGGTTGAGCATCTCCAGCTTCTTCATTCTGCTGAACCTCTTGGTTTTCATCAGCTTCCATTATCTCTTGTACTCCCCCTGGACAGCAGCCTTCAATTTCCAATGCTCCATCTTCCTTTGAAGCTTCAGCAATGGAGAGCTTGTCCATCCTTTTGCTTATACCTGTTGAGTCATTTGATCTACAAGACAACTCACAATTGATTAATCTTGTTTCATCAAATACAACATGCACAGATTTTTCAACAACTTGAGTAGTTAAGTTGAAGACTCTATAGGCCTTACTATTTGTGTTGTACCCAACAAATATCCCATCCTGGGATTTGGCAGCAAACTTAGTCAAATATGACTTGCCATTATTAAGTATATAGCACTTGCAACCAAAGATCCTAAAATAAGATAGATTTGGTTTTCTGCCTTTCACAATCTCATAGGGAGTCTTTCTGTGGCTTTTGGTGATAGAAGCCCTATTGATGACATGACAAGCAGTGTTTACTGCCTCAGCCCAGAAATATTCTGGGAGAGAGGTGTCACTCAATAGAGTTCTACCAGCTTCAATTAATGTCCTATTCTTTCTTTCAGCAATTCCATTTTGCTGAGGTGTTCTAGGTGAGGAGAACTCTTGGAAAATCCCAAAGTCTTTACACAAGTTTGTAATGCTTTCAGATTGAAACTCAGTACCATGGTCACTTCTGATTTTGACCACTGTACTATTTAGTTCATTCTGAATTTGCTTTACAAAATTAAGTAATACACTTGGGGTTTCAGATTTTTGTCTCAGAAAGAACACCCATGTAAATCTAGAATAGTCATCTACAACCACAAAAGTGTAGACCTTCCTACCTAGACTATGAACTGGCATAGGACCAAAAAGATCCATATGCAAGAGGTATAAGCACCTCACAGAATTCTTGTTTTCAAGGCTTTGAAATGAGGATTTTGTCTGCTTGCCCTTTTGACAAGCTGAGCATACCCCTTCCTTTATACACTTAACTTGAGGCCCATTCCTCACTAGTTCTTTACTAATGAGTTGGCCAATTGTCTTGTAGTTTAGATGAGCCAATCTCTTGTGCCACTTAACACAATGGGAAGCATTGTCATCAGCTACAAGACAAATGGGGGAAGCCTTATTTTCACATTCAAAATTAAGGTAATATACATTTCTCTTCCTATACCCAGTTAATATGATCTCTTGATCACTTGACCTTTTGATATGACATCCATCCTTACCAAATGAAATGTCAAATCCTAGATCACTCAGCTGGCTTATGCTTATTAGATTATGTTTCAAACCTTTTACATAGGCCACTTGGGTGATAGTAATTAGGTTAGAAGAAATGTTACCAAACCCTTTGATGACTCCCTTCTCAGATCCACCAAAGATCACTTTAGGTCCATCTTTGACAGATGAATACTCCTTCAGCAGCCCCTTTGTTCCAGTCATGTGCCTGGAACAACCACTATCCAAGTACCATATAGGGGCATGGTTACTTGGATTTACCTGCAATACAGAATTACTTACCCTTAGAACCCAAGTAAGTCTTGGGTCCTTGGTTCAGGTTAGCATTAATAAAGCTATCATAACCTCTTCTAACAGGTAGACTCTTATTCTTTATAACACTTGTGTTATACCAGCAGTCTAATGCAAAATGGCCTCTTTTGCCACAGCACCAACATTCAAACTTATTGTATCTAGATCTAGATACATCCTTGTCAGAAGAATTTCTGTTTATTGCTGGTGCTGTTGCAACTTCACCTACTGATTTCTTAAAACCATTGGGTTTATGACCATAGGTAGGCCTGCTTGCATTTACACCCTTGTTCTTCAGAACATTAGTCTTAATATGACCTTGAATGTCTTCATGATCATATATGTTAGAAGACACTTTCACCTTACTAAACTTTATGGGGACTGAAAGGTTTAGTGGCTGAATAGGGGCTTTGCCTTTCCTCTTAAATCTGCCAGCCCTGGAGTTACCTTTAAATCCTAATCCAGCCTTACCCTTCTGAGTGACAAATTCATCTATCAAGGGTAAGACAGATTTTGGCTTAGAGTAACTAGCCACTAAATCCCTTTCAATTCTAAGTCTGGCCTCCAGTGTAAGACCCCCTTTTTTTTTTCTTTTTCAAACCCGGGGGTCTTAGGCCCAGAACCGCCGCTTTGCGGTGACACCTCCACGTCCTGAAGGGTCATCACCACAAGGCGCCGATTCTGCCGGCCAAATCGATCACAGAAGTAGCACAATTATTGAAGTAATAGTAAACAGTCCACAATAATAAAAATCACATCTATAAATAAGAGAGCTCCACGAAGGGAGTGTCCACAGAAACATCAGAGTAATATAATTACGGACTTATGCCCGGTACAAAATATCCTCACTACAATATCACTCATGCGGAAGCAAACGCTAGAAACTACTCAAGGATCGAGACTCACGGTCCCGGCGGTGTGAACTCCGGAGCTAGACTGCCCCATCTCTAGGCGCACCGATCTCTGGGGCTGCTCCTCCATGCTGGGCTCCACGATCCCCTAAATGATGCGGTTCGAAAACCGTTAGTCATAAAGACTAAGCCCTATCATCCCCTACCCCTTCCCCCCCATGGCTCCTAGGTACCGAGCGGAGAGGAAGAAAGGGAAGGACATGAAGGTAGAGATTAAACATGAAAACAGATGGCAGCGGAAACTAATCTAGCAAGTTGTATTAGGTGAGCAGTTAAAATAGTTGTTGTAATAGGTCTAGCAGTAAGAAAAGCAATTAAAAGAATTTAAACCTTCACTTATGCGAGAACACATAAGCAAGGGATCTTTTGCAAGGCTCCCATCGTATAAGTGTCCCATACCACTTATACCTTGGGGTGTCGGTTATCAAACAGCAGGGGTTATTATATATGAAAATAACCTTTGATTTATAAACTTGCCCACACAAGCTTATAGATCAAGGGGTCGTTTTGCAGGTCCCAATGTATAAGCGTCCCATTCCACTTATACCTTAGGTGTCAAGGTTGTTATGAATGATTATGATATGCAACTATATGGTGGGTATGTTATGTCATGCAGTGCAACTCACACACCCGACTCTGTGCACACAGACCTTTAGTTCCCCCTTTCGGAGCCGTTACCTCCCAGGATACCTCCGTAGTGGCAAACGGAAGCGGTGGGTTGGGCCTCGCCCACCTCCAAAACCAGTAAAGCACACTGGTCTGACCTATCGTACGCCCTCAACGCCTGGTGCACGAGGCGGACTCCTGCGTACTCTTGCCGACTGGTCCGCCGGACTTCTGTTGGCGAAGTGCTAACCACCTCGCCGAGTCAACGATATCGGTGTCGGAGCAATCGAACTCCCCGATATCGAAAGACCCACCACCTTAACTTTCCTATCTTATGCACATGCAAGTTTAATCGCAAACAAACAGAACCGAGCCGAAGCTCCCCGGACCAAAACGTCCGTCTCCAAACAGAACCGAGCCGAAGCTCCCTGGACCAACCGTCCGTCTCCAAACCAACCGAGCCGAAGCTCCCCGGACCATCCGTCCGTTTCCAACCCAACCTTCCTGCGCCAACAGTGTTGTGAAGAGTGCAGCCCTAGTTACTAAGTTACTCTTGTCGATTTGTTATTACAGTTTACGTTAGCCCAGGACTGCCCCCGGTATACCCCGTGAAGGGCTCTCAAGGGGCACTAGGAACCAAGACGGTGCATTACGGCCCGAAGTTCCCTTTCGCAAGGCACTTATTGTTATTGGTTGTTTTCCCTTAGCCCGATTCCCTTCTCATATTACGATAGACTATCCTAGGGTGATTTTTAAACCTTCCACTCCTCGGGAAAAGCGATCTTTCGCCAAACCCGAGCACCTCTTAACTCTAACTATCACCACTACTCACTACTCTTTATATCATCATCAGATCATGTTTTATTGCATTTCACAATTTACTAAATGCAGACCGACCTAGGCTACATGTCGAACCGGTTATGCAAGGATCGATTACTCATCCAAATGCCCTAAACTATTTACTGGAGACTTATCTTGGTATAAATAACCTAAATCCAGAAAATGGAAATTTTCCTAATTTATTTGGCATTTAATTAAATTCCTCGAAAATCTCAAGGGCCACCGGTTTGAACATGAACTATCCTAATTATTCATGCAAGATGTCCAGCAAATTTATGATAATTAGTAGGCTATCTCAGAAGGCTAAACCCTAAGTATCATAATTTTTCTATCATCAAAATGACATGTAAACTATTTTGGAATTAATCTCTAATTTCTATAGTTTATGAATCAAGTACAGCAAATGTTCTTCCAAAAATTCTAAATAAATTATGACATGATGATTAAGGCCTAAAATTAGCACTGGCCAAGTTTCATAATTTTCCAGCAAGTATTTTATCCATAATTAATTTTTAAACATAAAAGCCCTTCCAATCTTTTGTGAATAATGTACTAGATTTACTCATCATAAAATTCTATAAAAATTCAGGGATCAATGTTCTACTAGTCAAGATCTAAATCCAGAATTTTAACGGATTATAATTAATGTAAAGCCTCCAAATAATTGAAACAACAAATTGGGCTAATAGTTCTTTAACACATGAAGTATAATATAAATTAATCATAAAAATTCCAGAAAAATTACCATAAGTCTAATACATCCTAAAACTCCCTCCTCCCGAGTTTCATAATTTTTGGATTAGCTTTAGTGCTTAAAATAACTAAATTACGTTTCCATCCTAATCCTACATCTCAACTTGTGAGGTACCTAACTACCTCCAAATCAATTACTATCTCAACCAGAGGGTTTTCATCATATCATCCCCCTCTCCTCCAAATTTCAAGGGCATACAAGAGCTTTTGCTCCTATGTCCTTCACAAACCTCAAACTCCCACCCGTTGGAGTTGAGCCAATCTCTCAGGGTAAAATCCACCCTAAGCCACACCATGATACCCAAGAGGGTAGACATAGTCCCAACAAATCAGTGGCCAACTCATCAACCTCTTTTGAGGAGATTTGTCCACTCCACCCCCAATCGTACTTTTCCCCAAAGTACCCCTCGCCAAGACCTATCTAGGACTTGATACTTCCCTATTCAAAACTCGACCATTCGAGTTGAAATTTTGTACAGATCTTAATATTGATGCCAGGGACCACCACCCAAAATTTGGGGGAGTTTGGACTTAATTTCATCCCCTAATTAAATTTAATATTGTTTATTAAATTTTTACAAAAACTTTAGGCAAAAGTTCTCCAAAAATTCTCATTTTCGGACAGCCTCTCGATGTACATATTATAGACCTCCAGTCCAAATTTCAAGTCATTTGGACCTGTTATGAACCGTAGGCAACCAATTCAATTTCTGGTTAGCCTAGGTCTTGATCCCACCAAAATGAGTGCTGTGGTCAAACCACTCACCCAAATTGAATAAAATCAATTTTATATTAAAGTAGACCCAGAGGGCTACAACTTTTGTGTCTGGTCATTTTTCCTAAATCGGCCTCTAAGTGCCTCATTTTGCAGCCTTAAAATATACTAAACCGAGTATACTTTTCCTTATAAAATTATTTACATAATTTATAAAATATAAAACGATTTACTGTTCATCTTCTTCATGAACCCGAACAGACACAGGAAAAATCATTTTTCCTGTAAGCATTCCGTGATCCGTTGCCGGCCGTCCGGTCACTTCCCTGGCCAGCCACCACCACCACCACCTCCGTTGAGGCGATGGCTAGCGGTCGGCGGTGGTTTGGCCGCCGGAGGTGGCGGTTTCCGGCGAACTCAAAATATCTTTTTCATGGTTTTTCCATGAAAACGAGAGATGGATCCGGCTCCGTTGAGCACGAATCACCTTTCTAAGAATCCTAAGATCTACCCATGAAAGAGAAGGAGTAGAGGAGGACCTTGTTCGCGGTTTGGAGGCGAGAAGAGCGACGAGGTGCCATGGCGCGGTGGTGGCGTTGCTGAACTCCTCTTTACAGCAAGAACAAGGATCTGCTTGGTTTTGCTTGAGCGTGTAAACCCTCTCCTCTTGTCCAAGTGGGCTTTTATAAACGGGAAGGTGGGAAAGCGAACGGTTTAAGCCATTATGGCCATGAAGTTCCCTCCTTAACGTTTCGGTTACGGTGAAGAGATAAGAAACGGCGGAACTGAACAGGTGTGTCCAGCTGGCGGTTTTCTATTGGACCACCTTTTCCTCATTTATTATATAATTTCAGAAGGAAAACGGCCGGTAGTTACTCCTGGTGTAACTTCCCACACCAGCATTTATTACCGCGCGTGTTGGAATAATTTCGGGTCTGAACCGTCGTTTCGGCCAAAGTCACGGGCGTGACACATAGGTCACGGGCGTGACAGGCCCGGGTAGCCCATTCTGGGCTCGACGATCGTCGAACTGAGATCGACGATCGTCGATCGGTGGTCACGGGCGTGACACCTGTGTCACGGGCGTGACAGCGTCTGGCGGTTAAATATGGTCGACGATCGTCGAATTGAGGTCGACGATCGTCGAAGGCTGGTCACGCCCTAGGTCACGGGCGTGACCTCTAGGTCACGGGCGTGACATGCCCGAACGGCAAATTTCTGACTCGACGATCGTCGAACTGAGGTCGACGATCGTCGAAGGCTGGTCACGCCCTAGGTCACGGGCGTGACCTCCAGGTCACGGGCGTGACATGCCCGAACGGCAAGTTTCGAGCCCGACGATCGTCGAATTGAGGTCGACGATCGTCGAAGGCTGGTCACGCCCAAGGTCACGGGCGTGACACTCATGGTCACGGGCGTGACATGCCCAGACAGCGCGTTCGACGATCGTCTCGTGGAGATCGACGATCGTCGAAGTAGACACGCCCAGGTCACGGGCGTGACGGGCCGGTCACGGGCGTGACCAACCCGTGACCCGTAATATTAGTCGCTTTATTTCCAATCTTGGGCTTCCTAGGGTTCCGTCACGACCAATCTGACTCCTAGGGGTCTAGCCGGAAATGGGATGTTACAAATCCCAATAAACAAAACAAAAATTTCGTCCCCGAAATTGAGGTTGAGCCTACGGGGATTTCTATCGGAATAAATTAATCTTGTAACATCCCATTCGATCTTTCTATTGGGTTCAGGCGACCGTTCGTTTGATAACGAAGACAATCTCCCCAATAAACAAAAGATTAGCCCCTACCATTCTGATTAAGTGTGCATGCCTAGGTCCTAGATTTCCCTTGTCTAGTCTTATCATTCCAAAACAAGAAGGCAGTTTATAATATACCGAGAGGTGGTGAGATGTACCTGACTGAACAACTCCGGGTATCTTTGCCTCATCAGATCCTGCGGTTCCCAGGTGTGCTCCTCCTGACCGTGATTTCTCCACAGAACCTTGACTAAGGGGATCTTCTTGCGGCGCAAGATCCGCACTCCTTTGTCATCGATCCGAACTGGCTCCAAGTGAACAGATCGGTCTGAAGCTACCGGCCCTTCTGTGGTCAAAATTCGCTGCTCCGGGCGTAGTAGAGCCCTTCTCAGCGAAGAGATGTGGAAGACGTCGTGTAGAGCTGCCAGCTCCGGTGGCAACTCTAGCCTGTAGGCTAGGGGTCCGATCCGCTCCAGGATCCGGTAAGGGCCCATATACCTAGGGCTGAGTTTCTTCCTCCGACCGCGCACCCGTGAGACTCCGTGCATGGGCCGGATCTTCAAGAACACTCGATCTCCTACCCGGAACTCCACCTGACGATGCCGAGCGTCATAGTATTTAGTCTGCCTGCTCTGCGCCTCCAACATTCTATCTCTGATCAGTCTCACCTGAGCCTCGGTATCTTCAACGAAATCCGATCCCAGCAACTTCGGATCCTCGTCCTGAACCCAGGAAAGCGGGGTCCTACATTTCCTTCCATACAAGGCCTCATAAGGCGCCATCCTGATGCTGGACTGGTAGCTATTATTGTAGGAGAACTCGACCAACGGTAACATCTTCTCCCACGGCTCCCCTCGGTCCAGTATACACAGCCGTAGTAAGTCCTCCAAGGTCCGGTTGGTGCGCTCGGTTTGCCCGTCCGTCTGAGGGTGGAAGGCCGTGCTAAAAGTCAACCGGGTGCCCAAATATGCCTGTACTGACCGCCACTCCCTGGATGTAAACCGTCCATCGCGGTCCGACACTATCGTCCGGGGCACGCCATGATATCGGACATACTGCTCCACAAACTTCCGTACCAGCACTCCCACCGAGTCTTCCTTCCTGATCGGTATAAAGCGGGCCACCTTCGTCAAACGATCGACAATCACCCAAATCGAGTCGTTCCCCGTCCGAGACCGGGGAAGACCATGTATAAAATCCATCGCTATGTCGTCAAACTTCCACTCCGGCACCGGGAGTGGCTGCAACAGTCCTGCGGGGTTCCTGCACTCCGCCTTCACCAACTGACACGCCTCGCAATGGGTCACGAAGTACATAATGTCCTTCTTCATGCCTGGCCAAAACATCGTCCTCTTCAGATCAGCGGTCATCTTTGTGATCCCCGGGTGCACGGAGTACCGGCTACAATGCGCCTCCGTCAAGATATCCTCTCGGATCTGGCCTCCTGCGGGTATATATACTCTGCCTCTGAAGTGGAGCAAACCATCTCTCAGGGAATAATCTCCTGTCGAACCTTCCTCCAAAGCTCGGAACATCGGCTCCGCCCACGCATCTGTCCTCTGTCCATCCCGAATGCGATCCCGAATATCGTCTATGGCCACTATCGATGCCAGATACTCCCTATACAGATCTGGGTCATCCTCGGACACTAGGGATATCTGCATGTCTCTGAATGACTGGACCAGCTCCATAGACATAACCTGGGGCCCAGCTTCGGAAGTGGCCGCTCTCCGGCTCAACGCGTCGGCCACCACGTTTGCCTTCCCTGGGTGGTAGTGCATCTCATACTGATAATCTGCTAAGAACTCCACCCAGCGCCTCTGCCTGATATTCAGCTCCTTCTGAGTGTCCACGTATTTCAAGTTCTTGTGATCGGAGAAGATATCGCAGTGGACTCCATAAAGGTAATGACGCCAGACCTTCAGAGCAAAAACGACCGCTCCCATCTCGAGGTCGTGCACCGGGTAGTTCCTCTCATGGGTCTTCAGCTGGCGGGAGGCATATGCTATGACATGTCCGTTCTGCATCAGCACCGCTCCCATCCCTTGGTATGATGCGTCGGTATACACCTGGAATCCCTCCCTTCCGGATGGAAGGGCCAGGATAGGAGCCGAGATGAGTCGGTCCTTCAGCTCCTGGAAAGCCGCCTGGCACTGCGGGGTCCAAACAAAAGGTGCCTCCTTCTTTGTCAAAGATGTGAGGGGGAGGGCAATCCGAGAGAACCCCTCCACGAACTTCCGGTAGTAACCGGCAAGTCCCAAGAAACTGCGTACATCGGTGGCTGTCCTCAGCTGCGGCCAATCGCGAACTGCACGAATCTTTGCTGGATCTACTGATAACCCGGCTCCGCTGATGATGTGGCCTAGGAAGGCCACCTCCTTCAACCAGAACTGACACTTGCTGAATTTTGCATAAAGACGATGCTCCCGCAACCTCTCCAAGGTCAGTGCCAGATGCCGAGTGTGTTCCTCCTCCGTCCTAGAGTAGATCAGGATGTCGTCTATGAATACTATGACGAACACATCCAAGTAGGCCTCGAGAACCCTGTTCATGAGACTCATGAACGCCGACGGAGCATTCGTGAGCCCAAAGGGCATCACGGTGAACTCATACAGGCCATATCTGCTACTAAAGGCCGTCTTCGGGATATCCTCCTCCTGGATCCGCAGCTGGTAGTATCCTGATCTCAAGTCCAGCTTCGAGAAATAATGGGCCCCCTCCAGCTGGTCGAATAATTCGTCTATCCGTGGGAGCGGATAGGTATTCCGGACGGTCAGCCTGTTTAGTGCTCGATAATCGATGCACAGACGGAGCGTCCCATCCTTCTTCTTCACGAACAGGACCGGTGCTCCCCATGGCGAGGAACTCGGTCTGACAAAACCTGCCTCCACCAATTCCTGCAACTGGGTCCGAAACTCTGCCAACTCCTTTGGGGCCATCCGATAAGGGGCCCTAGACGCCGGCTTGGCCCCCGGCACAAGCTGTATCTGAAAATCCTGCTCTCGGTGTGGAGGTAATCCTGGTAGTTTCTCTGGAAAGATGTCAGCGAAATCTCGCACCACCGGAATGTCTGTCACCGACTCCTTAACTTCCGCCATCTCAAAAAGAATCTGATAGACCTCCTCTCCCTGCAGATGGGCCTTAACGGCCTGTACCGAAGATAAGAGTATACGAGAGACAGGTCTTATACCTTCAATGGTAATGAAAGAGTCCCCGTGTCTCACGGTGATCCTCCTTGCCTGGCAGTCAATCTGGGCATAGTTCCAGTGCAGCCATACCATGCCCAGGATCAGGTCGTAGTCCGTCAGCTTCAAAATCGTCGCTGGAGCCTCGAACGCTTTTCCACCAATCTCTGCCTCCATATTGCAGTGATCCGTGGTAAGGAGCTCAGATCCATCCGGTAGTCGCACCCTCATCCTCGAGCCGGTGAACCGCTCCACACCTTCCAGTCCTTCCACGAACGACTCCGACACAAAGGAGTGAGTAGCTCCAGTATCGAACAGCGTGCGGGCAGGCTTGCCGCTGATGAAGACTATACCTGGGGTGATTAGATATCTTAGGGTTCTATAATGAGTTTTTACTTTCCTTGCTATCAATCTAGTGCGATTCAAAGTTTTAACAACTTAAAGGGGATATTCTATGTAAACGAAGAAACATTTCGGCATACCTGCGATGACCTGCTCCGGATTCCGCGGCTGTGCAAGGTCCAAGGCATATACCTGCTCTCTTCCCTGTCTACGATCTTCCCCCTGGTATCCTCGACCGCGGCCGCGTCCTCGGCCTCCGTAATGCTGAGCTGGTGGGCCGCCCTGATGTGCTGGAGGTGGTGCCCCCCTCATGGGGCAGTTCCTCCGAATGTGCCCAATCTGATGACAAAAGTAGCACTCTGGGGGATACGCCATTCCCCCGGGTCTCGGCATCTCCTGCATCCGAAGGGGTGGAGGGGCCAATACCACCTGTTCCCTCGGCTCCGGCCTCACGTCCTGACGAGGCTGGTCCTCTGTCCTCCTCCCCTCAGGTACAACACCTCGTCGCTGGTCGTTCCTTCCTCTTCGTCCCTGATCCTCTGCTGGCCGTTTCCGGCCCCGGGTGGTGTGCCAATCTGCCTCAATCCTTTTGGCCATCTCCAAAATCCGGGAGATGGGCCCGTCAGATACAAACAAGAGGGCCTCCCTCAAGTCCTCACGTAGGCCCTTGTAGAACCTCCTGATATACCCTGCCTCGTCCAGCTGGTAGGAATCTGCGTATCGAGCCAGGTGGTCAAACTCTCGATGGTACTCCACCACGGTCCGAGTACCCTGCTTCAGCTGTAAGAACCGCTCCTCCAAATCATCCCTAGCCGACTGCGGAACGAAATGCTCCAGCAGTGCGGCCCTGAACTCCTCCCAAGTGATCTCCGCAACCTCTCTATCAGCAAATGTCGTGTCCAACAGCGTCTTCCACCACCTCTTTGCATGGGACTCCAGGCAGGAGACAACCAGAGCCACCTTCTCCTCCCATGGACACCGAATCCCGGTCAGCATCTCGTACATGATATCCAGCCATTCCTCCGTCCGAACAGCCGACTCTGTCCCCAGATAGGACGGGGGAGAAAGACCCCGGAAGATGCTGAGCCAGTTGGCCCCCAGATTGGGCTGCGGGACCGGAACCTGCTGGGCCCTGAAGGCCTCCAGAATGGCAGTCAGGGTCTGTCCCATGTCTGACTGCAGGAAAGGGGTGGGGACTGGTGGAGGTGGTGCAACTCCCTGAGTCTGCTGAACTCCGCCCTGTGGCGTAGGCTGTGCTGGAGGCTGCGCAACGAAAACACATGCTGAGAAAAACGTTCAAATATTACCTAAAGGTGGACAAATTATATGTGATCCCCATATGGGCACACCACTGCTTCCGCTGCTTAGTTTGTCCCCAAACTAAAGTCGAGCGGGGGTGACCGAGGGTTTGTGGACTGCGACTTCCTTCTGATCGATGTTTGCTCTGATACCACTTGTAAGACCCCCTTTTTTTTTTCTTTTTCAAACCCGGGGGTCTTAGGCCCAGAACCGCCGCTTTGCGGTGACACCTCCACGTCCTGAAGGGTCATCACCACAAGGCGCCGATTCTGCCGGCCAAATCGATCACAGAAGTAGCACAATTATTGAAGTAATAGTAAACAGTCCACAATAATAAAAATCACATCTATAAATAAGAGAGCTCCACGAAGGGAGTGTCCACAGAAACATCAGAGTAATATAATTACGGACTTATGCCCGGTACAAAATATCCTCACTACAATATCACTCATGCGGAAGCAAACGCTAGAAACTACTCAAGGATCGAGACTCACGGTCCCGGCGGTGTGAACTCCGGAGCTAGACTGCCCCATCTCTAGGCGCACCGATCTCTGGGGCTGCTCCTCCATGCTGGGCTCCACGATCCCCTAAATGATGCGGTTCGAAAACCGTTAGTCATAAAGACTAAGCCCTATCATCCCCTACCCCTTCCCCCCCATGGCTCCTAGGTACCGAGCGGAGAGGAAGAAAGGGAAGGACATGAAGGTAGAGATTAAACATGAAAACAGATGGCAGCGGAAACTAATCTAGCAAGTTGTATTAGGTGAGCAGTTAAAATAGTTGTTGTAATAGGTCTAGCAGTAAGAAAAGCAATTAAAAGAATTTAAACCTTCACTTATGCGAGAACACATAAGCAAGGGATCTTTTGCAAGGCTCCCATCGTATAAGTGTCCCATACCACTTATACCTTGGGGTGTCGGTTATCAAACAGCAGGGGTTATTATATATGAAAATAACCTTTGATTTATAAACTTGCCCACACAAGCTTATAGATCAAGGGGTCGTTTTGCAGGTCCCAATGTATAAGCGTCCCATTCCACTTATACCTTAGGTGTCAAGGTTGTTATGAATGATTATGATATGCAACTATATGGTGGGTATGTTATGTCATGCAGTGCAACTCACACACCCGACTCTGTGCACACAGACCTTTAGTTCCCCCTTTCGGAGCCGTTACCTCCCAGGATACCTCCGTAGTGGCAAACGGAAGCGGTGGGTTGGGCCTCGCCCACCTCCAAAACCAGTAAAGCACACTGGTCTGACCTATCGTACGCCCTCAACGCCTGGTGCACGAGGCGGACTCCTGCGTACTCTTGCCGACTGGTCCGCCGGACTTCTGTTGGCGAAGTGCTAACCACCTCGCCGAGTCAACGATATCGGTGTCGGTGCAATCGAACTCCCCGATATCGAAAGACCCACCACCTTAACTTTCCTATCTTATGCACATGCAAGTTTAATCGCAAACAAACAGAACCGAGCCGAAGCTCCCCGGACCAAAACGTCCGTCTCCAAACAGAACCGAGCCGAAGCTCCCTGGACCAACCGTCCGTCTCCAAACCAACCGAGCCGAAGCTCCCCGGACCATCCGTCCGTTTCCAACCCAACCTTCCTGCGCCAACAGTGTTGTGAAGAGTGCAGCCCTAGTTACTAAGTTACTCTTGTCGATTTGTTATTACAGTTTACGTTAGCCCAAGACTGCCCCCGGTATACCCCGTGAAGGGCTCTCAAGGGGCACTAGGAACCAAGACGGTGCATTACGGCCCGAAGTTCCCTTTCGCAAGGCACTTATTGTTATTGGTTGTTTTCCCTTAGCCCGATTCCCTTCTCATATTACGATAGACTATCCTAGGGTGATTTTTAAACCTTCCACTCCTCGGGAAAAGCGATCTTTCGCCAAACCCGAGCACCTCTTAACTCTAACTATCACCACTACTCACTACTCTTTATATCATCATCAGATCATGTTTTATTGCATTTCACAATTTACTAAATGCAGACCGACCTAGGCTACATGTCGAACCGGTTATGCAAGGATCGATTACTCATCCAAATGCCCTAAACTATTTACTGGAGACTTATCTTGGTATAAATAACCTAAATCCAGAAAATGGAAATTTTCCTAATTTATTTGGCATTTAATTAAATTCCTCGAAAATCTCAAGGGCCACCGGTTTGAACATGAACTATCCTAATTATTCATGCAAGATGTCCAGCAAATTTATGATAATTAGTAGGCTATCTCAGAAGGCTAAACCCTAAGTATCATAATTTTTCTATCATCAAAATGACATGTAAACTATTTTGGAATTAATCTCTAATTTCTATAGTTTATGAATCAAGTACAGCAAATGTTCTTCCAAAAATTCTAAATAAATTATGACATGATGATTAAGGCCTAAAATTAGCACTGGCCAAGTTTCATAATTTTCCAGCAAGTATTTTATCCATAATTAATTTTTAAACATAAAAGCCCTTCCAATCTTTTGTGAATAATGTACTAGATTTACTCATCATAAAATTCTATAAAAATTCAGGGATCAATGTTCTACTAGTCAAGATCTAAATCCAGAATTTTAACGGATTATAATTAATGTAAAGCCTCCAAATAATTGAAACAACAAATTGGGCTAATAGTTCTTTAACACATGAAGTATAATATAAATTAATCATAAAAATTCCAGAAAAATTACCATAAGTCTAATACATCCTAAAACTCCCTCCTCCCGAGTTTCATAATTTTTGGATTAGCTTTAGTACTTAAAATAACTAAATTACGTTTCCATCCTAATCCTACATCTCAACTTGTGAGGTACCTAACTACCTCCAAATCAATTACTATCTCAACCAGAGGGTTTTCATCATATCATCCCCCTCTCCTCCAAATTTCAAGGGCATACAAGAGCTTTTGCTCCTATGTCCTTCACAAACCTCAAACTCCCACCCGTTGGAGTTGAGCCAATCTCTCAGGGTAAAATCCACCCTAAGCCACACCATGATACCCAAGAGGGTAGACATAGTCCCAACAAATCAGTGGCCAACTCATCAACCTCTTTTGAGGAGATTTGTCCACTCCACCCCCAATCGTACTTTTCCCCAAAGTACCCCTCGCCAAGACCTATCTAGGACTTGATACTTCCCTATTCAAAACTCGACCATTCGAGTTGAAATTTTGTACAGATCTTAATATTGATGCCAGGGACCACCACCCAAAATTTGGGGGAGTTTGGACTTAATTTCATCCCCTAATTAAATTTAATATTGTTTATTAAATTTTTACAAAAACTTTAGGCAAAAGTTCTCCAAAAATTCTCATTTTCGGACAGCCTCTCGATGTACATATTATAGACCTCCAGTCCAAATTTCAAGTCATTTGGACCTGTTATGAACCGTAGGCAACCAATTCAATTTCTGGTTAGCCTAGGTCTTGATCCCACCAAAATGAGTGCTGTGGTCAAACCACTCACCCAAATTGAATAAAATCAATTTTATATTAAAGTAGACCCAGAGGGCTACAACTTTTGTGTCTGGTCATTTTTCCTAAATCGGCCTCTAAGTGCCTCATTTTGCAGCCTTAAAATATACTAAACCGAGTATACTTTTCCTTATAAAATTATTTACATAATTTATAAAATATAAAACGATTTACTGTTCATCTTCTTCATGAACCCGAACAGACACAGGAAAAATCATTTTTCCTGTAAGCATTCCGTGATCCGTTGCCGGCCGTCCGGTCACTTCCCTGGCCAGCCACCACCACCACCACCTCCGTTGAGGCGATGGCTAGCGGTCGGCGGTGGTTTGGCCGCCGGAGGTGGCGGTTTCCGGCGAACTCAAAATATCTTTTTCATGGTTTTTCCATGAAAACGAGAGATGGATCCGGCTCTGTTGAGCGCGAATCACCTTTCTAAGAATCCTAAGATCTACCCATGAAAGAGAAGGAGTAGAGGAGGACCTTGTTCGCGGTTTGGAGGCGAGAAGAGCGACGAGGTGCCATGGCGCGGTGGTGGCGTTGCTGAACTCCTCTTTACAGCAAGAACAAGGATCTGCTTGGTTTTGCTTGAGCGTGTAAACCCTCTCCTCTTGTCCAAGTGGGCTTTTATAAACGGGAAGGTGGGAAAGCGAACGGTTTAAGCCATTATGGCCATGAAGTTCCCTCCTTAACGTTTCGGTTACGGTGAAGAGATAAGAAACGGCGGAACTGAACAGGTGTGTCCAGCTGGCGGTTTTCTATTGGACCACCTTTTCCTCATTTATTATATAATTTCAGAAGGAAAACGGCCGGTAGTTACTCCTGGTGTAACTTCCCACACCAGCATTTATTACCGCGCGTGTTGGAATAATTTCGGGTCTGAACCGTCGTTTCGGCCAAAGTCACGGGCGTGACACATAGGTCACGGGCGTGACAGGCCCGGGTAGCCCATTCTGGGCTCGACGATCGTCGAACTGAGATCGACGATCGTCGATCGGTGGTCACGGGCGTGACACCTGTGTCACGGGCGTGACAGCGTCTGGCGGTTAAATATGGTCGACGATCGTCGAATTGAGGTCGACGATCGTCGAAGGCTGGTCACGCCCTAGGTCACGGGCGTGACCTCTAGGTCACGGGCGTGACATGCCCGAACGGCAAATTTCTGACTCGACGATCGTCGAACTGAGGTCGACGATCGTCGAAGGCTGGTCACGCCCTAGGTCACGGGCGTGACCTCCAGGTCACGGGCGTGACATGCCCGAACGGCAAGTTTCGAGCCCGACGATCGTCGAATTGAGGTCGACGATCGTCGAAGGCTGGTCACGCCCAAGGTCACGGGCGTGACACTCATGGTCACGGGCGTGACATGCCCAGACAGCGCGTTCGACGATCGTCTCGTGGAGATCGACGATCGTCGAAGTAGACACGCCCAGGTCACGGGCGTGACGGGCCGGTCACGGGCGTGACCAACCCGTGACCCGTAATATTAGTCGCTTTATTTCCAATCTTGGGCTTCCTAGGGTTCTGTCACGACCAATCTGACTCCTAGGGGTCTAGCCGGAAATGGGATGTTACATCCAGACTCTTCACTTAATCATTAGTATAATTAATTGTGCCCATCTGAATAATAGTTATATTCTTCAGCTTGGCAATTTCATTTAATTTTTGATCAAGGACTTTTTCTAATTCAGTTGTTGCAACCCTTAGTTCAGCAATTTCCTGAGCCTGAGTTTTAACCAGGTTCTTGCTTTTCTTAAGGGCCTGCAATAAGTCCCCATACTTGTCTATCAATTGATAGACATCTCCTTCAGATTCAGATGCATCTTCATCACTTGATGCAGATGTAGCTGATTCTTCACTTGTACTACAAACAGATGTACTGGAAGGACATTTTACCTTATTAGGACCAGACTGATTCTGGCATATGTCCTCTTCTGATCTTGTCATCAACCCCATGCATTGATGTTCATTGATGGAGTCTAGCAACTGCATAAACTCCTCTTCCTCAGATGCAGCATATAGTCCAATATATGCTTCAGCTTCAGATCCTGATTCTGAAGTTGACTGGTCTGACAGACTCTTATCTTTCTTTGCTACAAAGGATTTCTCCTTCTTGCCTTTCTGATAAGTCTTCTTCTTTTCTGAAGATTCCTTTCTCTTGTCAGGACAATCAGCCACTACATGTCCAGGCCTATTGCAATAATAACAGACAATCTTTGAAGTAGTGGCTTTGCTGGGTTTTGATCTGCTCTTCTCTTTCCTTGATGACCTTATCTTCTTATAATAGTCATCAACTTGCTGTGATGGGGAAGGCCTAGACTTCCACTGCTTCTTCTTCAAGAACCTCTGGAATTGTCTTGTGAATGCAGCAAAATCTGCATCTGAATCACAGCTTTCAGAACCCTTGTTTGAACTTTCAGAACTATCTTCTGTAACTTCCTTAGGAGGAGATGGTGATTTCCTCCTATTCTTTCTAGTGGCTTCAGCATTAAATGCCACAGTCTTTTCTCTATGCTCTCCTCTTGAATTTCTTTCCTCCTTCCTTACCATAAGTTGCATTTCATAGGATAGCAACTTTCCAAACAGGGTAGGAGGAGATATCTCTGCCAATTTAGCCACTTCTCTTATGGCACAGATCTTTGTATCCCAATCCTTTGATAAGGATCTTAAGAATTTGTCATTCAGTTCATAGGTACTGAAGACTCTTCCATAGGATATTAGCTCATTCACAATCCTATAGAATTTCTTATAGCACTCAGTTATGCTATCAGATTTTCCTTGTCTAAAGCTTTCATACTCCTGATTTAGCATAGACTTTCTGTCCAGCCTTACTTCTTCAGATCCCTCCATGTAGACAATCAATGTGTCCCACATCTCCTTGGAGGTCTTGCAGTGAATCAGATTCTGAAATGTTGAATCATCTATGGCACTAACAATGATGTTCTGTGCCCTTTTGTCCATGGTTGCCAAGATGATTTCATCCTTGGTCATTTCTGAATAAGTCTTTGGTATTTGGATATTTGCATCAAGAACAGATATCTTCATTGGAATGAAGGGGCCTTCCTGTACTGTGATGTAAATCCTTGGGTCAGATGCCTCCATAAACAATCTGACTCTTTCTTTCCAGATCCCAAAGATTTCCTTCTTGCATATGGGTAATTTCATAGACCTTAGCTCCTTATGATTCTCTCCAGAACCCATCTTCTTGAATCTTGAATCTTGAATCTGCCTTTCAGATCTACCTCAGACTGTTAAGTCCTTTTTGAGGAACCTCCCTCTGATACCACTTGATAGTTTAACTTTTAAGACAGCCTAAACACCTAGAGGGGGGGGGGGGGTGAATAGGTTCTGCTTATTTATAAAAACTTCTAGGCAGAATTCAATTCAATGACTAACAAAAGAATCACAGCAATCACAGAAAATAAAACATCACAGATTGCACAATGTTTTATAGTGGTTCCCCAAGGTCTGGGTACATCCACTTTCCCCCTTCACCTATCTAGCAGTATGCTAGATTCGGCCAAACTTCCACTAATCTCAGATCAACAGATCCTACAACTCAGAACCCAACTGGTTCCTACAACTCAGGCACAACAGCCCTACCTCAGCCTTGCCCCAAGGCCTACAACTCAGAGAAGATTCTTCTCTTACACTCAGGCAAACAACCCTACCACTCAGAGTTCAACACTCCTACACTCAGCCTTTATAACACAGGCTTACAACTCAGATCTGTGAAAATAGATCCTACAGAAATATAGAAAAGATTATTTAACTGTCTTGCCTAAATTGAGAGAGAAAAGGCCAAGACAATTCTTGATCAGCTGATGCAATCAACTGTATCTGAGCCTTCTTCAAAGCTTCTTGAATATGAACTTAGCTGAGTTGATTTCCAAACAGCTTCTTGAGAATCCACTGGTGGATTCTTTCTTCTTCTTCAAATTCTGGCTTGATCTCTCTCTATCCAGCACTTTGAATGATTCTTCTGAATTCTGATTAGAACTCTTCTTTGATCTATCCTTAGATAGTCTTCTTAGATCTCCCGGAGAAGATCTTCTTAAGTGCCTAGCACTTTCTTGAAATGAATTGGATTGTAATCCTTCTCCACTTTTTGATTCAATGTTTTTCAAAAGGTCTATTGTTTTCTTCTGAATCTGTCTATTTATAGACTTTCTTCATGGCAACCGGCTGATCCGGTTTCTAACCGTTTTCTGACAAGTCTGACAGCTTCAGTTAACCGGTGGCAACCCACAGCTTTCAAGTCTCCAAACAAGTCCTGTGCCTTTGTCTTGAACCATAAGTTGTCGAGACAGTCTGTCAGAAAGTGTCGAGACCATCTGTCTATTTGTGTCGACACAATTGACTTTGGTGTCGACACAGTCTTCAGTGATGTCGACTAAGTTGCCTTTGAGTCGACACAGCTTCTTCTGAAAATAACTTGGTCTTGACTCTTCAGTGTGTCGACACAAGTCCTGTGTGTCGACACAGTTGTTGTAGAATCATAACTTAGTAAGTGTCGACTTAGCCTTCAGGTGTCGACACAGTCTTCTTTTAACTTTGCTATAATGTGTTGACTCAATCACAATGTGTCGACACATTCTGCTGGTGTCGACAAACTTGAGGTCGACTATATTCTTCTGTGTCGACACATCCAGCTGGTGTCGACAATCTTGAGATCGACTATACTCTTCTGTGTCGACACATTTTCCCAATGTTGAGGTCGACGCTTTTCTTCTGTGTCGACACAAATTCTCAGTGTTGTGTCGACTTACTTCTTCTGTGTCGACACTTTTTCCCAGTGTAGTTGTAGACCAACTACTATGTGTCGACACTGCTTCCTCTGTGTCGACACTTTTTCCCAGTGTAGTTGTAGACTAACTGCTATGTGTCGACACTGCTTCCCAGTGTTGTGTCGACTATTTTCTTCTATGTGTCGACACTGCTTCCTCTGTGTCGACACTTGGACTTAGAATTTTTTCTGCATACTTTATCAATTCTTCACCTGCACATGTCAACTTAAAACAACATCAAATACAGCTTGATGTATATCATTGAGCTAGGTTGGGCTTCTTCAAATCAGGTACACATTTTCCAATGTACCTAACAAAGCCCTTGGCTGCATGGGTTGGAAACGTGAAGCACATGACTCCTTCATCTTTCCTTTCTCTTTCGCACTGGGCCCGGAGCATACCGGCTGCTCTTGCCTTAGCTCCTGCTCAGCGCCACCTTCAGTGCAAAAACGAGCCATGTGGCCCGGCTTGCCACACTTGTAGCACGATGGTGGTCCCTTGAAGCGGGATCCCTCCGACGTCATACTACTCTTCTCCCAAGACTTGCAGGGATGAGGCTTTTTTTCCATTTACTCCCTTCCGGCTTCCCTTGCGATTAAGAAGGTTTTCCCTTCTCCCTGTTTGGCTGCAAAACCCTTCCGACATTGGGTTCGCTCCATATCGCTCTCCAACGTCCTAACGGCCTCGATTAACTCGTTGAAGCCCACATTCTTCATAGCTATAAGGGGTTGTCTCAGATTCTCTCTCAACCCATGGTAGAAGAGATTGTCCCTTTCTTCATCGTCGATCATGTTCATTCCAACATATTGACCCAAACGAGTGAACTCCTGGACGTACTCATCCACCATCTTGTCTCATTGCACCAAGTGCAAAAACTGTCTCTGAAGGGCTAACCTTGTCGACGAAGGGATATACTTCTTCAAGAAGGCATTCCCGAACTTCTCTTTTCGCAAAACTTAGACACTAGGACACTCACGGTCCCGCAATAATCCAATATGGATAACTTCTTAACGTGATCCGACTATGACATTCGACCACGAATCCTTATCTTGGACACTAACCTCCCTATTGAAAGTGAGGGTAAGATCTATCTCAACTCTAGAGGGGGGTGAATAGAGTTTATTCAAATAAGTTTCACAGTTTTGAGAATATCAGCACATATAAAATTTAATTTACACTATAGTGTAGAGTGCTAGAAAGAAATTTAAGAAGCAAGAAATTAAGAACACAACACACAGCAATAATCACACAAACAATCCAGCAGACACAAGGAAATATAGTGGTTCCCCAAAAACCTGGGTACATCCACTCTTCTACCACCCTTGGTAGGAATCCACTCAGGATGAGTTGATCAGGTGTCCTGACACCAATGAGCTTTTGATAAGGTGCTCAAAAACCAAAACTGGATTTTTGATAAGGTGTCTTGCCACCACTGAGTTTTGACAAGGCTCTCAGAACCAGACAGAACTTTTGAAGGGAGTTCAAGAACCCTTTTACAGCAGGAAAAATAAAAAGGAAAAGGAAATGAAGTTGTCTTCTCTGTTCTCAAATCAAATGAGAGAAGACTTAGTGGATCTTTTGTCAAAGCTCCCCCTGAGATGTAGACTGGTTCAGGAAAGGAAGCTTTGCTCTAGGGTGATAGGTCTTCAGAACTTTAATCTCCAGCAAAAGATTGTTTCAGCAAGAAGACTGAAGGATGAGGTGTCTGGAGTTCTTGAGATGAAGTTGTGAACATTTTTTAGTAAACAAGAAGATTGTTCTTCTAATTCTTGATCACTTGTTATCTGTCACACTTTTTCTTATTGTTCTCTGAGTGTTGTATATTCTCTCTATGTTTCTGAAGACAAGAAAAAGGATCTTATTCTCTGAAAAGAATTCTTGTCATGGATAGCCGTTGGCAGTCATAAATGTCTTTCATAAAGTGTCTTGTCTTTTAGAGGAAGGTCCAATAAAATATTTCCTGAACAATTCCTTGAAATTTGCTCCAGAATAAAGACAAACGGCTGGCAGATCTTCTTGTCATAAATGCTGATAGCATTCAAAAACATTCCAAAGAATAACAGTATTTGAATCCTTAAAAGCGTTGATCTCTCAGAAGAATCATCGATCTGAGCTCTACGATCGTCGAACTGAGCTCAGAGATGGAATGAGATCAAGCAGACAGAAAACGTCGAACTGAGCTCGAAGATCGTCGAACCGAGCTCAGCGACCTGAAGAATAACTGAAGAGTGATCGTCGATCTGGGCTCGAAGATCGTCGACCGAAGTTCGACGATTTATCAAGTTGAGCTCAGAGAGCGTCGAACCGAGTTCGACGTTTCGTCGACCTGAGCTCGACGAGAATTGCCTTAGACTTGGCTCTATATCCTTGACATTGGAATGGTCCTGGGGGCAGCTTCAAACCTAAGTTCTAAGCCCTAGACTCATTCTAATGTTGACCTTTACAACTATACAACTAGGTCAACCTGGTTTCCTAAGACAAACATAGTGATCCTTACCCAAATTAGTAATAGGGTGTTCCAACAATCTCCCCCTATTTGGGTTAGGATTACTATTTACAAACAAAATCAGGAAAAGAATAAGCATACATTCAAAACAAGAGCTAACCAAGCAAAGATATAGCAGCAAGCAGATCACAGATAAAATAGCAGCAATTATCCAGAGGAGGATAAATGTTCAGCTTACACAATTTACTTCTTCTCAGATCCCTTTTTAAACATAATTTCTCTGTTGGGATTCAGGGTTTCTTTCTTGGATCTTCTATCATCTTCTGCACCTAGAGAAGTTTGAGATCTGGGCCTTGGAACTACAGCCTCAGGGTGCAGCTTCATATAGTCTTCTGGGTTGAAAAACTTTCTTGATGTATATTTCTCCAGTTCTTTCTTTCTCTGATCTGATAAAGTTGTTATATTGGAAGTGTCCTTGCCTTGCTCTCTGGCTTTCTTTATTTGATCAAGAGCAGCCAGCTCTTTCATTCTAGCTGTCCAGGATAGAGGATTGTTCTCAGGATCCTCAAAAGGAACAGGAGGTTCATACCTGTTGATGGATTCAGAAGCAGTAGGAGAGGTCCTGGAGACAACTGTGTCTTTTAGCCTGTAGGGGAAAGGACCTGAAGTAGAGTCAGTGTGGCCTTGTCCTTCCCTTTGATGAGATCTGTGTCCTCTCTGGCTTCCTCTATAATGACCCCTTCTAGATTGATATCCTCTTTGATGTTGCCCCCTTTGATAATATTTCTGATAAGATTGGGAGGAGCTTTTCCTTGAAGCTGGAGCTTGAGAGGCTGAGCCTGAACCAGAATCTGGAGGAGGAGGAGGAGGAGGCTGATACTGTGAAGATCCTTTCTCATACTTATCTAGCTTCCTTCTCTTCTTCATATCCTTGAGTTGATTCTTGGAGAACTGCATCCAGGGCTCAGATATGGGGCAATCATGCAGAATATAATAGGGAATGTCATTTGAATTCTTTGCCTGAGCTGGGGGAACTGACATTATGGCTTTACTTCTGGCCTTCCTCTTCTTGGCAATGGTATTTGCAGAGTCATCTGATTCAGTTTGGAATTGATCACTATCTGAGCTTTGAGGTCTATCATACAGATCATCAATGCTTTTCAAGTATTTCTCTTGTAACTTCAACTGATCAGCAGTCAGGGCAGGAGCAGCATCAGAAATTTGAGCAGGAGCAGCAGTAGAAACTTGAGCAAGAGCAGCAGCAGGTGTAGGAGCTTCTAGATAGGAGGCAAGTTCTTCATCAGCAGTTTCATCAGCAGCAGTTACTGGAACCATTTCAATATCTTCAGCAGCAGCAGCAGCAGTTTCAACAACAAGAGGCACAATGGCCTTAGTAGCAGCATCAAGAATATCCACAGCCTTCCAGGAATTTATGTAAGAGGCAATAGATGGGATCACAGACAAATATAGGCACAATGGCCTTAGACAAATCTTCAGCCTGAGGTACTGGCAGAAAACTGAAATGTATTGTATCAAACTTAGAGAGCAAGCTTTGAAGGTCCAGTACAAAAGCAGGAGCAGGAGCTGGAGCTGGTTGAGGCACATCCACTTCTTCATGAGGCATCTCCCCCTGCCTTGGTTCAAGGAGAGCTGAAGCAAGGCACCCAGTAGAAGGGATTGCCTGGGAGGAGGAAAAGGAGGAAAGTTCGGTAGACAACTCCTAGACTTGTTTCAGGAGTGGAGCCAAGGAAGTCTCCAACAGAGATGTCAGCCTGGGAGCTAGCAACTCATAGAGTCTGTCTGCCAACCTTGGAAGATCTACATGCTCAAGAGGGGCTTGAGCAGAGGTAGTAGAGAAGGTTGATGGAGGGATGTTGGCTGGAGCTGGAGATGTGGAGGTAGGTGGAGTAGGAATGGACGGCTCTGAGGGTGGAATTGTGGAGATAGAAGAGGTTGAGGTGGAGATAGGTGAAGCAAGAGAGGGTGTGAAGGATGGTTGGGAAAGGATGTCATGAAGCATTTGTTGAAAAGAGGAGGTAGAGGGTGGCTCAGGAGGAGTGGAAGGAGAATCATCCATAAAGGAATCCTCTATGAGGGAGAATGATGGTGAGGTGAAGGTTGAATAAGAGAAGAGAGGGTGGAATTCCTCTGAAGTAGAGGCTGGAGGGGATGAAACTGGTGAGGAAATGGTAATAGGGAATGATATGGTTATGGTGGTGACTGGAGGAGAGGAGGAAATGGCTGGGGTAGATGCAGCTGGAGGAGGAGGAGAGACAGGCAACACTTCTGCTGGAGCAGAGAGCAGAGGTGGAGTGACTGAAGCAGTCCTTGTGCCTGAAGAGAGTGGTGCAGCAGCTCTTGTAGGGTTGATAATTTGCCTGTCCCATTTGCTGAACAGGGCACAGGAGAGCCTTTTGGATGCATTAATGAACATCCCAGAGGAGGTTAGCAATTCAGGGCATCTGGAGTGCAGATAGACCCCTAGGATTCTCCCAAAACTGACAACAGTCTTATTTATCTTCTTCTTAATCAGGTTGAAGAAGATTGATCCCCAGTCAAGATGTTTCTTATCAATTAAGGCTGCCATCAAACAAAACTGATACCTAGAAATGGTATCATGGGCTGAGTGCTTGGCCAGAAGCACTTTCTCGACAACATCAGCCAAGAATTGAAATTCTATAGACAAATTTTTCTTCAGCAGTTTGTTGGGGTTTACAGCATTGTACCCAATTCTATCAAGCATGGAATCATATTCTTCTCCAGATAATTCAATAGAATCGTCTCCAGAACTAAGATGAAAAACATCTGTTAAGAGAGCCGGGGACAGTTGTACCTGGGTCCCTTTTATGATACCGACGACAGAGTTCTCAGTCTCATCTGCCGCTGTAAAACACCACTCTTTGATCTCTTCTGAAGCAATCTTCATCCGGGTAGTCATTATTTGGGTCAGCTGTTGTTCTCTGAACAGATTGAGAATATCCTTGAAGCGCTGATCGCTTCCATCAAACGAGTTCATATCAATGTCAAATCCTGTGTCAAATTTCATCTTAGAGATTGCAGCACTGGAATCAGCCATTTGCACCTGCAACACGAAAAATCAAACACGACCAAGCGTAGAGGATTTGGAGGGAAAAACGAAGATAGTTGCAGAGAGTATGAAAGCGCAAAGAGG
The DNA here is from genome assembly GCA_039513925.1 of Platanthera zijinensis. Taxonomy (NCBI): domain Eukaryota; kingdom Viridiplantae; phylum Streptophyta; class Magnoliopsida; order Asparagales; family Orchidaceae; genus Platanthera; species Platanthera zijinensis. The sequence goes on along the minus strand of CM077095.1, from coordinate 111,529,407 downwards.
TGAACGACGGCCGCGAAAATGATTTTATATTAGGGTTCGACGGCGAAACGGAAAATCGTGGAGCTCGGTTCGACAGAACGTCGATCTCAGCTCGACGAATTGGGCTACAGAGGGAATCTGAAGAGATGTCAATATCGTCGATCTTCGTTCGACGATGTTGAAAAGCGTCGAGCTCCGCTCGACGGCCTCTGATCAGAAAGAGAAAAGGCCTAGAGCTAGCGAAGGCTCTGAACTCAGATCGACGACTTCGGAAGCGTCGATCTCTGGTCGACGATTTTTGGAAAATCGTCGATCTACGTTCGACGATTTCTGGGAAAACGTCGAGCACAGTTCAGAGACAAAACCTATTCTACAGACACAAAAGGAACTGATTTTTTAGCCTAGTCTTGGTCTGTTTTATCTTTTCAAAAATCTTGTAAGTTAGTTTAGGCTTCCTCCATCTAACATGACTAACTGATTTAGGAAGAAACTGTGTTTCTTTTCATCCAAGGGCTTGGGGAAAATATCTCCCCTTTGCAAATCAGTAGGTATATATTGAAGTTCTATTTTGTTTTTCTATACATTATCCCTTAGAAAGTGATGCCTAATCTCTATATGTTTTGTCCTACTATGGAGGACTGGATTTTGTGCTATAGAGATAACACTAGTATTATCACAAAAAATTTTAGACTTCTCTAAGTTGTAGCCATAGTCTATGAGCTGATTTTGTATCCACAATATTTGTGAACAGCAACTGCCTGCAGCCATATATTCAGCTTCAGCAGTTGAGGTTGACACAGATGTTTGCTTCTTACAAAAGTAGGAGACAAGTCTGTCACAAAGGAACTGACATGTTCCACTGATGCTTTTCCTGTCTATTCTGCATCCAGCATAATCAGCATCTGAGAATCCAGTTAATTCAAATCCTGAGTCTTTTGGATACCAGAGTCCTAGATTTGGACAACTTTTTACATACCTAAGAATCCTTTTAACTAGAGTTAGGTGTGACTCTCTAGGGCTAACTTGGAATCTAGCACATATGCATGTAGCAAACATTATATCTGGCCTACTGGCTGTCAGGTACAATAGAGAGCCAATCATTGCTCTATATGTTGTCTGATCAACTGGTTTCCCATGTTCATCAGCATCCAATACAGCATTGGTAGGCATGGGTGTTTTCATACAAGATGCCTCAGACATACCAAATCTCTTAACCAATTCTTTAGCATACTTGGTTTGGGAAATAAATATGCCCTCAGCATGCTGTTTTACTTGCAATCCTAAGAAGAAGGAGAGCTCACCCATGCTGCTCATTTCAAATTTAGAATGCATTAGGTTGGAAAACCTTTTGCACAAGTTTGAATCAGTAGAACCAAATATGATATCATCTACATAAATTTGTACTAGTAGGGTGTGGGACTTATGGGTTCTAATAAAAAGAGTTTGGTCTACTCTCCCCCTAACAAAATCATTTTCCAGAAGAAAGCATGCTAGGGTCTCATACCATGCTCTAGGAGCTTGCTTGAGACCATATAATGCTTTATGCAATTTGAAAACATAATCAGGGTGAGTTAGAGAGATAAAACCTGGAGGTTATCTAACATAGACTTCCTCTTTGATGTCCCCATTGAGAAATGCACTCTTCACATCCATCTGATAAACCTTGAAGCCTTTGTGAGCAGCATAAGCTAGAAATACTCTAATGGCCTCTAACCTTGCAACTGGTGCAAAGGTCTGGTCATAGTCTATTCCTTCTTGTTGAGAGTAGCCTTGAGCAACTAGCCTTGCCTTGTTTCTGACAATAATTCCTTGGTCATCCAGCTTGTTTCTGAAAACCCACTTTGTTCCAACAATGGAGTGATCCTTTGGCTTAGGCACTAGTTCCCAAACTTTGTTCCTTTCAAATTGATGTAGCTCCTCTTGCATTGCAATGATCCAGTGTGGATCTTGCTCTGCATCTTGAATGGATTGAGGCTCAACTTGAGATAGGAAGCAAGTGTGCATCAGGTTCTGGTTGACCTGATTTCTGGTTTGCACACCAGCTGAGATCTCTCCAATTACTTGGGTGATTGGATGATCTCTTGTTGTTACTAAATCAACAGGGGGTGTTGATTGTTCACCAGCCTGTGTTGTTGTTTCCTCTAGTGGAACAACAACTGGCTCTTCAGGATGATTTTCTTCAAGATGTTGTACTTCTTCATCATCACTGCTTCCATTCTTTTGCTGAATAGGTTGAGAGGTTGTATCCCCTTCTTTAACCTGTAATCTGTCCATACTTTCTAATATAGATTGTACCTGCAAGGGTTCTATGGTAGAAGTAGACTTCTCCTTATAACACATGTTAGTCTCATCAAAAGTAACATGAACAGATTCTTCAATTTTACAAGATGATTTATTATATACCCTATAGGCCTTGCTGATCATGGAGTATCCCAGAAACACTCTTTCATCAGCTTTAGCTTGGAATTTTGCTAGATGTTTCTTGTCATTATTATGAATATAACAAATACAGCCAAAATTTTTAAAATAATTTACTTTAGGTTTCTTCCCTTTGAGCAATTCATAGGGAGTCTTGCCCTTTAGTTTATGTATCAGGCTTCTATTTAATACATAGTTGGAGGTGTTCACTGCCTCAGCCCAAAAGGATAGAGGTAGGTGAGCATCTGTCAACAATGTAGTAGCAGATTCAATTAGGGTTCTATTTTTCCTTTCAGCTACCCCATTTTGTTGAGGAGTTCTAGGAGCTGAGAAAGTATGCCTGATCCCTTCACTCTGACAGAACTCTTGCATGAGAAGAGAATCAAACTCTGTCCCATGATAACTTCTGATCAGGGCAATGTGAGTGTTGAACTCAATCTGAATGCATTTGAGAAAATCTGTCAAACACTTAAAGTTATCAGACTTCTTCCTCAGAAAGAATACCCAAGTGAATCTTGAGAAGTCATCTACAACCACTAAAGTATAGGACTTCCCTCCTAGGCTTTGTACTGATATAGGTCCAAAAAGATCCATGTGCAACAAATACAAAATCCTAGGTGAATCACTCTTATTAAGTGACTTAAAGCTATTTTTAGTTTGCTTGCCTAATTGACAAGCCTTGCAAAGTCCTTCCTTCTTGTAGGGGCCAGAAGGTAGTCCTCTAACAAGGTTGTCCTTGGATAGCCTAGCAATGGTTCTAAGGTTTAGATGTCCTAATCTCTTATGCCATAAAACATTTGGCTTAGATATGGAATTAAATAGACAGATATCTACTTTAGATGAAAGAAAGTCTACTAAGTAAATGTTACATGTCCTTTTACCTGTTAACACAGTTGTGTTATTCTCTGACTTGATCTTGCACAGGGATTTGTTGAAAGTCACCTTGTATCCTTCATCACATAGTTGACTGATACTTATCAGATTGTGCTTCAGTCCTTCTACATATGCCACCTTCTTAAAAGTGACCGAGCTTATCTGAGCAGCACCATATCCTTTGGTTTGACCAAAATTTGAATCACCAAAAATCACCTTGGGTCCAAGTTTGGTTATGAAGGATGATAGGTTCTCCCTGTTCCCTGTCATGTGCTTTGAGCACCCACTATCCAGATACCATTGTTGGTTAGATACTGGATAGGTCTTCACCTGCACATGAGCAGCTTATTTGTTTTTGACCCAGTTAACCTTGGGCCTAGGTTGATGTCCCTTGAATTCAGAAATAAAAGACATCCCACGTTGACTCTTATAGCCTTCAGGATGGTATCTCCTATGAGGTACTATCCATTCAGTATAGGGGTTAAAGCCTTGGGATGTGGGACCTCTAGGATTGAATCTAGATGTGCCATTGAAGGAGTGTTCACAGACCTGATCTCTGTTCGACGATCGTCGAACTGAGGTCGACGATCTTGGGTCAGATCGTCAATCTCTGTTCGAAGATCGATTATACTGAAGTTCAGAGTTTGGATATCGTCGAGCTGAGGTCGACGATCTGTGGTTAGATCGTCGAGCTCTGTTCGACGATCGTCGAGCTCTGCTCGACGCAATCTGTTGAACTGAATTTTTCTCTGGCAGATCTGCATTCTTCCTAGCTACCTCTATTACTCCCTTCCCTTTGTTAGAGACAAATTTGATTGGAGTTGTTAATACTATAGGTTGGCTGGATGAGGCACCCAAGCCCAGTGTACTGTTAAATCTAGAGTTCACTGTGATTGTAATGTCCATCAGTCTGATACTTCTCCCATTTAGGGATTCTTCAAACTTTTTAGCTTTTGACAGTTCACTTTTCAGTGAAGCTATCTCCTCCCTACAGCATTCTAACTCCTCAGAGAGTTTGAGGTTATTTGAGTTTAGGACATTGTATTCAGATAATTTATTTCTGAGAGAGATTATCTCTTTTTCAGATTTTAGTAAATCCAAGCACAATGTCTTAAATTCATTTTTGAAGTCCTCAGAATTAAAATCAAAAGAGCTAATTACCTGATCTTCCTCTAGTTGATTTTCTGAATCTGAATCTGATTCTTCATCAGAGTTTTGCTGTGAGGCATTGATAGCCATCATGCAGAATTCTTTCTCATCAGCATCATCTTCATCATCACTGGAGCTAGATGAAGTTTCAGAATCTTCTTCTGTCTCACTCCATGTCTCAGCAACAAAACCCTTCCTTGTATTTTTGTTCCTGCTAGAGGAGGCTTTGTCTGAGCTGTTCTTTTTGAAATCTTTTTTTTTTCTTCTTTCTCTTCTATCCTTTCTGTCCTTGTTCTTGTTCTCTGGACAGTCAGGCACAATGTGGCCTGGTTTCCTGCAACCAAAGCATATGATTTCTTTGTTATTATTATTTGACTTATCATACCTTGGTTTGTCATGTCCTTTGTATGGCCTTTTTCTGAAGTCTTTTCTGGCTAGCTTGTAAAATCTTTTGGCCAATAGGCTGACCAATTCCTCATTGCCTGTGAGTTTTTCTTCAGGCTGATCTTCAATAGCTTTGAAAGCTATTGACTTCTCTTTCCTTGAGGCTGGTGAAGCAGCCTTCTGTTCCTCCTCTCTGTTCTTGATAAGCAGCTCATAAGATTTGAGCTTGCCTAGGAGAGTTTCAGTAGTGATTTCATTTAAACTTCTGGCATCTTTGATTGGCCAGATTCTTGAATCCCAAGTACTGGGGAAGCACATTAGGATCTTGTCATTAAGCTTAGTCAATGAGATTTCTTTATCCAAGGTCCTTAGCTCATTGACAATCAGACTCAATCTGTTGTACATATCTGCTACTGACTCAGTCTCTCCTTTCTTGAAATTCTCATATTGGGTTATGAGGTGAGATCTCCTGTCTTTCCTTTCATCAGCAGACCCTGAGACAATTTCAGAGAGCTTGTCCCAAATTCCTTTGGCTGAGTTGCAGTCAGCTACTTTCTGAAATATCTCATCAGACATTGTCTGAGCTAAGATGTTCATGGCCTTTGCATCTGCAGTTTTCCATTTCTTTATGTCTGCATCTGTTCCTGAGGGAGGTGGAACAGCATTTGTGCTTGAGCTTGCTGGTTGACTTGGACAAACTGTCAGGATAGAGTTGAAAATATCTTCATCAATAGAGTTCATGTATAATTTAATCCTTGCCTTCCAGAGTGCAAACTTAGATAGATTGCACACTGGAGGTCTGGTGCTTGCATAATCCTTATTCTGTGCCATGTCTTTGAATAATATAAGATATAAAGAAAATAACCCTCTTAAGAGATTGATCTTATCAAGGATCTTTTGGTTCAGGTGTTAGCATGTATGAGCAACCAACCTCCCTCTGATACCAATTGAAAGTGAGGGTAAGATCTATCTCAACTCTAGAGGGGGGGTGAATAGAGTTTATTCAAATAAGTTTCACAATTTTGAGAATATCAGCACATATAAAATTTAATTTACACTATAGTGTAGAGTGCTAGAAAGAAATTTAAGAAGCAAGAAATTAAGAACACAGCACACAGCAATAATCACACAAACAATCCAGCAGACACAAGGAAATATAGTGGTTCCCCAAAAACCTGGGTACATCCACTCTTCTATCACCCTTGGTAGGAATCCACTTAGGATGAGTTGATAAGGTGTCCTGACACCAATGAGCTTTTGATAAGGTGCTCAAAAACCAAAACTGGATTTTTTGATAAGGTGTCTTGCCACCACTGAGTTTTGACAAGGCTCTCAGAACCAGACAGAACTTTTGAAGGGAGTTCAAGAACCCTTTTACAGTAGGAAAAATAAAAAGGAAAAGGAAATGAAGTTGTCTTCTCTGTTCTCAAATCAAATGAGAGAAGACTTAGTGGATCTTTTGTCAAAGCTCCCCCTGAGATGTAGACTGGTTCAGGAAAGGAAGCTTTGCTCTAGGGTGATAGGTCTTCAGAACTTTGATCTCCAGCAAAAGATTGTTTTAGCAAGAAGACTGAAGGATGAGGTGTCTGGAGTTCTTGAGATGAAGTTGTGAACACTTTTTAGTAAGCAAGAAGATTGTTCTTCTAATTCTTGATCACTTATTATCTGTCACACTTTTTCTTGTTGTTCTCTGAGTGTTGTATATTCTCTCTATGTTTCTGAAGACAAGAAAAAGGATCTTATTCTCTGAAAAGAATTCTTGTCATGGATAGCCGTTGGCAGTCATAAATGTCTTCCATAAAGTGTCTTGTCTTTTAGAGGAAGGTCCAATAAAATATTTCCTGAACAATTCCTTGAAATTTGCTCCAGAATAAAGACAAACGGCTGGCAGATCTTCTTGTCATAAATGCTGATAGCATTCAAAAATATTCCAAAGAATAACAGTATTTGAATCCTTAAAAGCGTCGATCTCTCAGAAGAATCGTCGATCTAAGCTCTACGATCGTCGAACTGAGCTCAGAGATGGAATGAGATCAAGCAGACAAAAAATGTCGAACTGAGCTCGAAGATCGTCGAACCGAGCTCAGCGACCTGAAGAATAACTGAAGAGTGATCGTCGATCTGGGCTCGAAGATCGTCGACCGGAGTTCGACGATTTATCAAGTTGAGCTCAGAGAGCGTCGAACCGAGTTCGACGTTTCGTCGACCTGAGCTCGACGAGAATTGCCTTAGACTTGGCTCTATATCCTTGACATTGAAATGGTCCTGGGGGCAGCTTCAAACCTAAGTTCTAAGCCCTAGACTCATTCTAATGTTGACCTTTACAACTATACAACTAGGTCAACCTGGTTTCCTAAGACAAACATAGTGATCCTTACCCAAATTAGTAATAGGGTGTTCCAACACCTATGATACCAAATTATAACACCTCCCCTGTAATGACCGTATAATATGGGTCCGGCTAGGGCCCCACAATATACAGACGCCACAGTTTAAGCATTATAAGATTATATAAACTACCCAACTTAAAACTCAGACTAAACACAGCGGAAACAAAGAAATAAGACTAGACGTTATCCACTAACATATGAGTATCAACATGGCCTTAAGGCCTTACAACAAATAAGATTCCAAGACTCAAACAAGAACATCAGATGTTAACGTGCATAAGCACTCCTAGACTACCTCGGCTTGCAAGTCAGATACATAGTGCATCAAGCATAAAATTCCACAAAACAAAGCTATTACACAACGTGAAACACTTCATGAGGCTTAGGCCTTTTTGGTGGGCGATCTAGCTCCTGCTTGCGATCCTTGCCCTGTAAAAATTGGTTGTAACGTGGGTCAGCAAAGGCTGACCTCAACTGTGTAACCAACATATCTCCTATAACGCCCCAAAACTCAAAAGAGCAATGGGCAGCGTTTTGAGCCAAGTCTAAGACTTGGTAGTGGGCACACGGCCTGGGACACGGGCGTGTCCAAAAGTCGTGTCGTGTTTGGGGTCGACGACGCGGTGAGAGGTCGACGATTTGCAGGCATTGAGTGTCGAGACAGGGAACACGGCCTGGGACACGGGCGTGTCCCAAGGTCATATCCTGCTCGGGCAGTCTGCGATTTTGTGCTATGGAGATTACACGGCCTGAGACACGGGCGTGTCCCAGGGCGTGTCTAGCACACGGCATATGACACGGGCGTGTCATATGGCCGTGTACTTCTCGGGAAATTTCTGGACCTGGGTTGTTTGGACACACGGGCCATGACACGGGTACTGACACGGGCGTGTCACATGCGACACGGGCGTGTCGGATGCCGTGTCACAGGCTATGTCCTGGTCGGGAGTTCCTAGTGACGGCGAATGAGTAACACGGCCATGCACACGGCCGTGTAGCAACCCGTGTTCGGCCCAGGAAGTTTATTTTTGGGCTGAATCGTGGTCGTCTGTTTCCTTATTTTAAGATCCGACGGCTGGGGGTGTTTCCTCAGGGATATACCCGAGTTTAGGGTTTAGAAATCCTTATTACTTTGGTTCACTCTCTTTCTAAAATCTAGAGAGAGGAGAGAGCAAGGAGGCAGAAGGGAAGGCTAGATCCGGTCACCGGCGGAGTTTCGGAGCTCCAAATCGCGAGCCGACTTCGGATCTGCGGAGGCAAGGATATTGCAGTGCTTTTCATCCGCATAGATTTCCATGGCGCCAAGGAAAAACGCTAGGGTAATGATTCTCATCCTAGGACATGTGAAGTCCTCTTTTCCTTTGCATAGGAAGCCCTCTTCGCGAGTATGCGGTGAGTTCGTGGCGTTCCTTGGGGTAGATATGTGAAGTCCCCCTTATGTAGAGTCCGTATTCGAGAATGGACATAGGTATGATGTGTGAAGTCTACCCGTACTAGTTTGTCTGGATCGGTGATGTTGCATTGCATATATGGCTGGAGAAGACTCCGCGCGAAAGTTTGTTTTTCGGGTTTTCTACGGGGTAGATTACAATAGGGAGCCTTGGGGACTAACTCCAAGGTGCACCCGGAAAACTAGGCAGATGCGTGATTCAACCAACATGGTGGCCGGGGAGCCAACTTGAACATAACCGGGTTATATGAACTGTGTGATAGAAACGGGACTCGGGGAGTCTTGACCCGCGCATTTTACTTAAATTGACGTTGCGGTGTGAGCAATGGGTCAGGCGGAACCGTACCTGTTCTATGCCGTTCGGTGGGACCGGTTGCATAGATGAGTGTCTCCGGCAGTCTATGGCTTAAATTGACGTGACCCGGGCCAGGGAGACAAAATGCTCATAAGGTTGGCCGTCCAAGGGATGGTGGTGATACGGAAACGTCTATGGCTTAAATTGACGTGACGTTGGCCGGTTTGCCATGAATGTGCGCTGAGTGAACGGGATGTGTGGTCGTGCGTGCCTGCACCTATGATTAAGTGTGTTTACACTATACCGCTTGTTTATGCTAACAAAATGCAGGGAAGAGAATCGCCGCCCCGAGTTGGGGGCGGGGTCGTTATAATTTGTTCAACATAGCTGACCGTTGCTTCTGTTTGCCACCGTGCGGTGGATTGTTGCTTGCAGGTGTTGCGGAGCCAAGCGGTAAATAGCAGGCTAAAGCCAAAGTTGCTGAGTCGGCCCTCGAAGGCCTAATTTTGAGTGTTTTTCTTATTCTCATATATGACCGGCCTGCGTGCCGAGGTTTGGAAGACACTTTTATTTGAGCAAACTATTGTAAGGCCATAAGGCCAGTTCTTGTGTATTGAACATTTCTGTGGTTTTGAGTAGTTGACATTCATGCTTGGTTGGGTTCTTTATTCTTTGCAACTTAATAAACTGCTTCTGCTAGATGCTCTGTGTAGGTCGTTGTGATTGGTTGATTGGTTTCAATAAGTAACCCACCGGTCTGTCCGTGGTATATGGCGTCGGGCCCCGGCCGGACCTACTACTATATGCTATGTGACGGATAGGGGTGTTACAATTTGGTATCAGACTACCAGTTTCGGTCAAGCTTAAATGAATTCGTGGACGAATTCACTTTAAGGGGTGGTGAGCACATGTGTGTGCGTCATCATTATAACATGAAAAGAACCCATGAATGTCCACTTAGGAATTAAAATACATATGTTTGAGGAACCTGCGTGTTCCTATAATTGCTTTTTGCAATGTTATTTGGTCGCTTATCGGTGTTTTGCACGATTATAGGTGACCGGGAGTGGTGCTGGGCCGTCGGAACGGCCAGTTTCTGAGGCGAGCAACGCACCAAACGATGCACCTGCAAAACCTCCTTCAGCCGAGACCATTCGATTGGTAGCAGAGGCTGTGTTTGCGATGATCAATGCGTAGCCTACCAGGCAGGTGCAGGAGCCTGCTCCAGCTGTAGAGCAAGTACCGCTCCAAGCGGCAGAGCCAAGGAGGGTGGAACAGGTGGTTTTGGAGCCGGTGTTGCCGAGGAGAGCAACAGAGAAGCTGCTGAAGCACATGATGGGCTTCAATCCTACTATGTTCTCGGGGACGGGAACCCCAACTCAAGCGGAGGATTGGCTCTCTAGAGTTAATAGGGTGCTGACAGCGACTGAGACTGAGGAGTGGCAGAAGACCACGATTGCGACGTTCTTGCTGGACTGGGATGCAAGGTTATGGTGGGAAGGCTTGGAGCTACACCACCTGAGGGGCAGGTAGTTGGCTGATGTCTCTATGGAGGAGTTTTCAAGGTTGTTCTTGGCTCGATACCTCCCCTCAGCTTAGAGGATTTCTTTGGAGAATGAATTCCAAAAATTGGTTCAAGGAGACAGTACCGTGGACGAGTATCTCCACGAGTTTACTCGTTTGGGATGATACGCAAGCGCTACCTTTGCTGATGAGGAGCGCAAGACGAACCGATTCTACGAAGGCTTGAGAGATGACTTGAGATTGTTACTTTCGGGTCCTATGGCGCAGGGTTTCATGACCTTGGTCAACTCGGCCCGGTACTTGGAAAAGGGCATGAAGAACGTTCAGGCGAAGGACTCCAGTGGCAAGAAATCAGAGTTCAAAGTGCCGACTACTTCGAAGTCTGGATATCGCAGATTCCACAAGAAGGCTAGGACGTCAGGTCCGACCCCTTCTACCGGTGCCTCAGGGGCAACCAACCGAACCCCGGGCGCTTGTTTCACTTGTGGAAAGACGGGGCATTTTGCCCGTGATTGTTGGAGCGGACGTCCAAAGTCCGAGAGAAAGCAAGGAGCAACTTATGAAGAAAAGGGCAGGGCGGTGGAGTCAACCGCATCCCACTATGCTCCGACTCAACCGAGAGTCTATAATCTGGGCCAGCAGAAGACCATCAAGCAAGCGGATGTGGTGATAGGTACGGTTTAATTTATAACAAGTTAGCTTTAAATACTGTTACCTAGTGCTTGTTAGCTTAATACTGTTTGTATAGGCTTTGTTCTGATTGGCGATAGTCCAGCACGAGCACTTTTCGATACGGGAGCTTCATACTCCTTTTTGTCCAAAAGTTTCATAACGCGCATCGGAGTCCCTTCTTCGATGGAAAAGGACAAACTGGATGTGCTGCTGCCGAATGGGTGTTCGATGCGCGCGGATAGGGTATGCGCCGTAAAGGTTTATATTGGAAGCCAAGAGTTCGACTTGTTAGCGTCGTTGTTGCAGCTAGTAGAGTTCGACGTCATCTTCGGTATGGATTGGCTTTCGGAGCAGAAGGATTTTATTGATTGTAACCGTAAAGAGGTCAAGCTGGGTGTTGGGCAGGAGACGACGTTTGCGGGATTAAAGGGGTCGAGCAAGACGCTGATGTCTGCTCTTCAGGTGGTGAAGGCAGTTCGTGTTGGAGCAGAGCTGTTCTTCACGTTAGTGGAGGCTGTAAAGCCTATGGACACTTTGGATAGTATCCCAGTGGTATGTGAGTACCCCGACGTGTTCCCGGGCAATCTTCCCGGATCCCCACCGCTGTGAGAGATTGATTTCACCATCGAGCTAGTGTCAGGTGCCAAACCTGTGTCACGTTCTCCTTATAGGTTGGCGCCTAAGGAGATGGCAGAGTTAAAGGTTCAACTAGAAGAGTTGATGGAGCAAGGGTATGTGCATCCAAGCTCGTCTCCTTGGAGCGCACCTGTCCTCTTTGTTAAGAAGAAGGACGGGAGCTTGCGGCTGTGTATCAACTACAGGGAGTTGAAAAAGCTAACGAAAAAGAACAAATACCTGATCCCAAGGATTGATGATCTTTTTGATTAGTTAGTCGGGTCGTCGGTATATTCAAAGTTGGATCTGAAGTCCGGTTATTACCAGCTAAGGATAAGGGAGAGTGACAGCCCGAAAACAGCGTTCAACACAAGATATGGGCATTTCGAGTTCACAGTCATGCCGTTTGGGCTGACTAATGTGCCATCGGTGTTCATGGATTTGATGAACAGGACGTTCAGAGAGTACCTATACCGTTTTGTGATCGTCTTCATTGACAACATATTGGTGTACTCGCAGTGCGAGGAAGATTACTTCAAGCATCTGCATCTGGTGTTGGAGACGCTGAGGAGGAACGAACTATACGCAAAGTTATCCAAGTGCGAGTTTTGGTTATCCTCAGTGGCTTTCCTTGGGCATATAGTTAGTGGAGAAGGGATAGCGGTAGATCCGGCGATGATTATTGCGATACGTGAGTGACCTGTGTTGTCTTCAGTAGCGGAAGTCCGGAGTTTTCTTGGGCTTGCCGGCTATTACAGGCGCTTCGTAGAGAACTTCTCGCGGATAGTGTTACCTCTCACGAAATTGACAAGGAAGGATCAGAAGTTCTTATGGACGTAGGAGTGCGTGCAAGCGTTTGAGGAGTTGAAGAGTCGGTTGACCACGACGCCAGTGCTGAGTTTGCCAAGTGGGACCAAGGGCTTCGAGATTTATAGTGATGCCTCAGGTAGTGGTTTGGGTTGTGTGCTGCTGCAGCATGGAAATGTTATTGCGTATGGATCGCGTCAGATGAAAGTGCACGAAAGGAATTATCCGGTCCACAACTTGGAGTTGGCGGCCGTGATTTTTGGGCTTAAGCTGTGGAGATATTATTTATACGGCGTAAAGGTCGATATTTATACCGACCATAAGAGCCTGAAGTACCTGTTGGATCAGAAGGATCTGAACATGAGGCAGCGGAGATGGATGGAGTTCCTGGGGGACTATACGTTCAAGATTCATTATGTACCCGGCAAATGCAATGCAGTTGCGAATGCGTTGAGTCGCAGGGCTCCTGCCTAAGCCAACTGATTGTCGGTTCATGATGAGAGGTTAATTCGGGAGTTGGAGGCGTTAGAGATCTGTTGTGTGGACAAGCAGACTAGCGCCAAAGCAATGTTGAACTAGACGGAAGTTCAGTATGACCTGACTGATCGCATTCGGCAGGCTATGGAGTTGGATGGCACCATGAAGGAGCTCATGGATGCAGCATTGGATAGGTCAAATTCCTAGTTTTCAGTTGAGGAAGGGCTTCTAAGGAAGGGCAATCGTTTGTGCATCCCAAACGGGGGAAATATACAGGCGGAGTTGATGTACAAGGCTCATCATACCAAGTACTCAATCCACCTAGGGAGCACAAAGATGTACCGAGACCTAAAGAAGTTGTTTTGGTGGCCAGGGCTCAAGAAGGATGTGGCACTATTTGTGGCTAAATGTCAAACTTGCGCCTTAGTAAAGGCGGAGTGCCAAAAGCCAGGGGGATTCTTGAAATCCTTGCCTATTCCTGAATGGAAGTTTGACGACATTTCGATGGACTTTGTGCATGGATTGCCAAGGTCGCAGAAGAGAAACGATGCCATCTGGGTGATCGTAGACCGGTTAACAAAAGTGTCGCACTTTATTCTGCATAGGAAGGATAATGCAGTAGAGAAACTGGCGAAGTTATATGTGGATAATATTGTGCGGCTTCACGGTGTGCCCTACAACATCGTGAGTGACCGTGACGGGCGGTTCACGTCAAATGATTGGAGGTTGGTGTAATAGATGCTCGAAACTAAGTTGAAGTCCAGCACAGCCTTCCATCCGCAGACGGATGGGCAAACCGAGAGGGTCAACAGAACTATGGAAGACATGCTTCACATGTGTGTTCTAGACTTCAGAAAGCATTGGGAAGACCACCTGTATTTGGTGGAGTTTGCGTACAAAAATAGCTACCAGGCGAGTATTCAAATGGCGCCCTTCGAGGCCCTATATGGTAGAAAGTGTCGCACACCGTTATTGTGGCTAGAAACGGGTGAGGTAAGGTTGTACCAAAAGCAAGAGGTGGAAATCGCTACTTCTTTGGTGCGGATCATTCGAGAGCGTTTGTTGATCACTCAGGATAGACAAGCTAAGTACTACAATGCCAATCATTAGAACGTAGAGTTCGCAGTTGGAGATTGGGTGTACTTGAAGATAAAGCCGTTCAAGGGTGTGTCACTGGTGCGACGCTTGAAGAAACTGAGCCCAAGATACCTTGGACCATTTGAGATTCTGGGGCGGATCGGCGAAGCAGCTTATCGTCTGAGGTTATTGGTGGAGTTGAGTGGTCTACACGATGTATTCCACATTTCAGTGTTGCGGAAGGCGATGCAAGAGCCTTCGCAGGTGATCGTAGTTGATCAAGTGCCGGTGGACGAAGGGTTGACGACTAAGTTCAAGCCCGTTCGCATTGAAGACTTTGAGGTTAAGCGACTCCGTAACAAGGAGATCAGGATGGTCAAGGTCCGTTGGGACAATTGCGGTCATGAGGAGCTCTCTTGGGAACGGGAGCAGACCATGCTGGAGGAGTATCAAGAGTTATTTCTCTCAGGTAATGCTTTTGGTTTTGTTTATCTTTCCTTTGGTAATTTCGTGGAAGAAATTCTTCTAAGAGGGAGAGAGTTGTAATGCCCCAAAACTCAAAAGAGAAACGAGCAGCGTTTTGAGCCAAGTCTGGGACTTGGTAGTGGGCACACGGCCTGGGACACGAGCGTGTCCTAGGGCCGTGTCGTGTTCGGGGTCGACGACGTGGTGAGAGGTCGATGATTTGCAGGCGTTGAGCTTCGAGACAGGGAACACAGCCTGGGACACGGGCGTGTCCCAAGGCCATGTCCTGCTCAGGAAGTCTGCGGTTTTGTGCTAAGGAGATTACACGGCCTGGGACACGGGCGTGTCCCAGGGCATGTCTAGCACACGGCATATGACACAGACGTGTCATATGGCCGTGTACTTCTCGGGACATTTCTGGACCTGGGTTGTTTGGACACACGGGTCGTGATACGGGCACTGAAACGAGCGTGTCACATGTGACACGGGCGTGTCGGATGCCGTGTCACAGGCCGTGTCCTGGTCGGGAGTTCCTGGTGACGGTGAATGAGTAACACGGCCATGCACACGGCCGTGTAACAACCCGTGTTTGGCCCAGGAAGTTTATTTTTGGGCTGAATCGTGGTCGTCTGTTTCATTATTTTAATATCTGACGGCTGGGGGGTGTTTCCTCAGGGATATACCCGGGTTTAGAGTTTAGAAATCCTCAATACTTTGGTTCACTCTCTTTCTAAAAGCTAGAGAGAGGAGAGAGCAAGGAGGAAGAAGGGAAGGCTAGATCCGGTCACCGGCGGAGTTTCGGAGCACCAAATCGCGAGCCGACTTCGGATCTGCGGAGGCAAGGAGATTGCGGTGCTTTTCATCCGCATAGATTTCCATGGCGCCAAGGAAAAATGCTAGGGTAACGATTCTCATCCTAGGACATGTGAAGTCCTCTTTTCCTTTGCATAGTAAGCCCTCTCTCGCGAGTATGCGGTGAGTTCGTGGCGTTCCTTGGGGTAGATATGTGAAGTCCCCCCTTGTGTAGAGTCTGTATTCGAGAATGGACATAGGCATGATGTGTGAAGCCTACCCAGACTAGTTTGTCTGGATCGGTGATGTTGCATTGCATATATGGCCGGAGAAGACTCCGCGCGAATGTTTGTTTTTTGGGTTTTCTACGGGGTAGATTGCAACAGGGAGCCTTAGGGACTAACTCCAAGGTGCACCTGGAAAACTTGGCAGATGCGTGATTCTGCCAACATGGTGGCCGGGGAGTCAACTTGAACATAACCGGGTTATGTGAACTGTGTTATAGAAACGGGACTCGGGGAGTCTTGACCCGCGCATATGGCTTAAATTGACGTTGCGGTGTGAGCAACGGGTCAGGCAGAACCGTACCTGTTCTATGTCGTTAGGTGGGACCGTTGGCATAGATGAGTGTCTTCGGCGGTCTATGGCTTAAATTGACGGGACTCGAGCCAGGGAGACAAAATGCTCATAAGGTTGGCCGTCCAAGGGATGGTGGTGAGACGGAAACGTCTATGGCTTAAATTGACGTGACATTGGCCGGTTCGCCGTGAATGTGCCCTGAGTGCACGGGGTGTGTGGTTGTGCATGCCTGCACCTGTGATGATGTGTGTTTACACTATACCGCTTGTTAATGCTAATAAAATGCAGGGAAGAGCATCACCGCCCCAAGTTTGGGGCGGGGTCGTTATAATTTGGTCAGCATAGCTGACCATTGCTTCTATTTGCCACCCCGCGGTGGATTGTTGCTTGCAGGTGCTGCGGAGCCGAGTGGTAAATAGCGGGCTAAAGCCCAAGTTGCTGAGCCAGACCTCGAAGGACTAATTTTGAGTGTTTTTCTTATTCTCATGTATGACCGGCCTGCGTGCCGAGGTTTGGAAGACACTTTTATTTGAGCAAACTATTGTAAGGTCATAAGGCCAGTTCTTGTGTATTGAACATTCCTGTGATTTTGAGTAGTGGACATTCATGGTTGGTTGAGTTCTTTATTCTTTGCAACTTAATAAACTGCTTTTGCTAGATACTCTGTGTAGGTCGTTGTGATTGGTTGATTGGTTTCAATAAGTAACCCACCGGTCTGTCCGTGGTATATGGCGTCGGGCCCCGGCCGAACCTACGTCTATATGCTATGTGACGGATATGGGTGTTACATCTCATCCCGGCCGTCCCTAGCAGACCCCGAGGCACTCCACCACCCTGCAGGTCTGCACTTCGTATGCAAAAATACAAGTACATTGAAAGTAGAAAAATAGGTTTGGATGCCTCATACAACAAACATGTTTCTATGTTAAGCATGAAATAAAAGAGGCCTACTAAACAACATTTATGCACACTTGGGCTTCACCCAAGGCACCCTAGAGTGTATGCTTCTAACACATCATCAATTCCAATTTCCCCATCGACGTTCAAGCCATAAACACAAGGGTACTTCCAATTTCCCCTAACAGCATACAAGCCGCAAACACAAGGGTACTTACAATTTCCCCTAACGGCATACAAGCCGCCACACGGAACTCTTGCTAGGCCCCACCGGCTCGTGGGTATTAACCCGGGCTTGCCTGCAAGCTCTGATTTCTCACGTCAGGATTCCGCCACAAACAAAAACCGATACTAAGAACCCTCACAGGACCCCACCCGCTCGTGGGCTTCATCGCCCAGGCTTGCCCAATGCTTGGCGTTCTCGTCAGTTTCATAGAAGGGGACTTGTCTCGCCGGGACACTCTCCACACATGACTTGCATGTCACGGGCTAGCCAGCCGACCACTGAGACAAGGTCAAGCCTTCGCACATCACAATCCATATCCTTTCCAGCCCTAATCCACCGTTCGTACTATAATGTTCCCGTGCCCAAGGAAACCATCTACCGTCATAACGGAGCTAACCTTGTCCGATTCCGATTACACATACTCGCGCGAAATAAGGGGGACATGCATCACAAACTGCATCTTGCCGCAATGGATTTCTAGCAAAATCCTTAAGTCTCGCTATGCAACATCACCGAGTCAGACTAACGGTCGCGACTACGGCTTCACCCACAATGCCTAATCCACTAACGAAGTGGATTTCTAGTGCAATATCATGTCGGGGACGGACACAATCGACATGGTGGCTCCATTTGAACCAAGGCAACCTGAATCCATCTCATTTGAGAGATCTGGTGCCTAGAATGCTTGAAAGAAAGCAAGAAAAGAATAGATGCCATGCACGCATCCTAAATTCGAGAGGAGAAATGTCGTTACCACATGACCCCTCTTCCACGCCATGGAATCCTTGCCATGCATGGATGAAAACGAGCGCCTCCAAGTCCTCTCCACGGATCTGGACTCGAATCAATGATCGGGGCTCCGAAGCTCCGTCAATGGCGGAAGAAAGCTCTCTTCTTCCTCCTCCCATTCTATCTTCCAAACCCTAAGTCAACTCTAAAAAGAGAAGAAATGAGGGAGAAATCCCTCTCAGCCCTATATAAGCACTCTGGAGGGAGAGTCTTGGGCCTGAGGATCATATCCTAAGTGAAATCAGATGGATAAAAAGCTAAATGACGCAACTGCTTCCGCGCGCTATCGTTGGGCGGTAACTACCTTCCGCCGGGCGGTAGCTTCCCGAGAGTTCGGCCAATAAAATAAGGCCACACTAACGCCAATGGTAGCACTAACGCTGCGCGTTAACTACTCAACGCCTGCCTCTCAACACACTCAATGCCAAGCTACCGCCGAGCGGTAGCTAGCTAATGCCTAGCGATATCTTTCCGAGCCGCAGGACAGAAAATAAAGCCGCGTTAAGGCCGACGGTAAGGCTAACGCGGCGCCTTAACCCCTCTCAACACTCGACGAACGGCTTTCGTCGAGCCATCTTCACTTGACGAAAAAAGCTACCGTCGGGCGATAACTACTATCGTCACGCGGTAGCTTCCAGAGATTCAAGGTCTGGAAAACTGGGGTGTTACATGCCACCTCAAGATCTCCTAGGTTTCAAGGTCTTCCCTTCACCGCCAACCACTCAACGATATCCCCCAGACTGATAAACCCGACCTCACACTACCTGGTTAGAAGCATTCACCCTTCAACCTGGTATTAGGTCGCAGAACCAATAGCTGACCTTAATGGATTGACACCAAATTACCCACGCAAAGATAGCAGAGCCAACATAACAAATCACAAAAGAAGTGCTCAAAATAACAACAAGGCAATCAGTTAAAAGGAAGGCAGAATGCACAAAGCCACTACAACAAAGTAAGCGCACAAAGTCTAATCACAAATACCATCAAGCATAATGTAAGTACAATCAAAGCATATAATGAAGATGGAGTCTACTCCTTCTCAAAAAACTCGACGCACTCGTCCTCTATAAGGTCGTCAAAACAAGATCAGAGACGTCGCACTCACGCTTGTGAGGTATCATCCGAAGGGTCTTCATCATCCCGCGATGGAACGCCACCTCCCGGATATCGCAAAGATCGGGCTCCACCTCTCTCGTCTATACTTCTTCAGGAATCTCCTTAGAAAACAAACAACGGTCTTGTTTGAAGTCGATCGAGTTCTTGTACTCTGTCACCCCCGTCGCCTTCAGCTCAGAAAGTTGCTCCTCTGAAGAAAGACGGCCCACCACAAACTCTAAGCGGGCAACATCCCCTAGTGCACTCTCCGCCAAAATCTTCTTAGCCTGAAGCTGCATCATCTCAGCCTTCAAGTCCGACTCAACTTGCCGAAAGCAAGATAGATCACGCTCGCGCCTCCCCCTCAAATCAAAAAGGGAGCTCTCTGCACTTCAAAGCTTCTCCTGAAGGGAGAGATATGCGTCCTTTAAACCAACATAACAATCGTTCCAAGTAAGAGAAATTTGGGCTTGCACACCAATCTACAAGAGAAAGCAAAACACAGTAAGATAAGAGCAACAAACATAAACCAAAGCAAAATAAGATGAGCTCACCGCATTATTCATCGTTGCTAAGGATGAAAAGACATGCTTCCCTTTCGCTTGGGTCGAAGTAGGCGCCCCCCTCGGCCGAGGCCTTGGAAGCAGAAGAGCCCAGAACCTCAACATCCCGATCCTCAACATGCGGAGTCCCAGTCACTCAAGACCTTCTAGGGGCCACTCCTGAACACCCCTTCAACAGGTCTGCTGGGCGATGCACTGTGGACGAATCTCCAGGGCTCTCGAAAACCAACTTTATCTTCCAATAAAGATCCAACAGAGCAGCGGCATAACGCTCCAGATCAGTAGAAAGAACACAAAGCAGCAAGCTTTTTTCTTCCACGAACAAAGAAATACTAAACAGATGGTCAGTTAGTTCGTTAAGACCCCCAAACCCGAGCATCGGTGTAAAATCACGCTCGCAGCCCTTTATTCGGCGACATTGGTCTGGAAGGGAGCTCTAAAGCTCGGGCCACTCCCAGAGATTTCGGATGTACCCATACACTGTGTTCCCGTGGCGCCTGTCAATTCAGCTCCCAACCACCAACTAAGTCTTGTTGCTATGAACCTCGATACGGCCTCCGCCATCAGCGCGAACATCACACCATTCCTTAAAGAGCTCTAGCGAGAACCGAGAACCATGTTCGCAGAAAAAGGCAATCAGACCCATAATGCACGTCATCGCTAAGGGGGTAAACTGCGACGTCGAAACCCCACAATGTTTCAAGATCTCTATGACTTCTTCGCACGATGGGAACCGAAGACCAACCTTAAGAGACGTTTCCCAAAAAATCATCAAGCCCACCGGGGGACTCTGCACGCGCTGCTCGCCCTGAGGAATCTTGATTTCGAGACTGGAGGGAATGTTGTAGCGCCCCACGCTCGAGCGGCGCTGTGCCCCGCATACGGTAGGCCAATGTGCTGGCCGTGCGTGAGACACCGCGCAGTGCACATGGCGCGTGAGACAGGGCGCAACCCGCGCGCACGCTCTCCTCGCGTGGAGCATCCCACCTGCACACCCCCGTATGAAGGTGGGGTGCCCTGCTCTTGCTGGTCGCCCCCTCCATACGCTAAATCATTGCACTCATCGTGATTTCCATCGCAATTCACCTCTTCACCATAGCTTTTTACAGTCGACCGTGCCACCACGCCCGTTCTTCGTTACACCCTCCATCAAGGTCCAGAACAGCACACGGGTAAGGGCCCACGAACTCCACTCGTTTTGGCTCCGGACTCTGAGGACTTTGATGGGCAAATGAAGGATTCAAACCCAATTTATAGGAAAATTGAGCTTTACATAGCCGAACCACCCTCTCCCCCACTAAAATCATGGGAGTTACGCAGGTAACCGCCGCGCACATGATCCGAGCGCCTGATCCATGTAGTAACTACCGCACGCCAGATCGCCCGTGTGACCCAACCACCGCAACCCGACGGTGTTAGCTGGCCCTTGCCCCAAGCCGACCGCCCCCTCTAACCGCCCGGAGACGGGCGGTCCCGGCACAACCGTCCTCCGCATAGGCCAGCTAAAGACGCCCATTCTCGGGCGACCTCTCCGCGACTGACCCTCGTAAGGTGCCGGCCAAGGCCACCCGATCTAGGGCAGCCTCGCCGGGGTCGGCCCTCTCAGGGTTCAGCCATGGCTACCAGATCCGGGTGGCCACGCCGCGGCCGACCCTCGCAAGAGCCGACCAAGGCTGCCTAGATCCGGGAGACCTCGCCGCGGCCGGCCCTCTCTAGGGCCGGCCAAGGCTGCCCGATCCCGGGCGGCCTCGTCGCGGCCGGGCCTCGCAAGGACCGGCCAAGGCCGCCCAGATCCGGGCAGCCTTGCCACGATCGGCCCTCGCAAGGGCTGGCTAAGGCCACCCATATCCCGGCGGCCTCGCTGGGCCGGCCCCGCAAGGCCGCCCAATCTCAGGCGGCCTCGCCGGGGCCGACCGTGGCTGCTTGATTCTGGACGGCCTTCCCGCGGCCAACCCTCAAAAGGGCTGGATAAGGCCGCTCGGCCGCGGCCGGCCCCTGTGAGGGCCGCCCAAGGCCGACCGCCCCCGGGCAGCCTCTCCACAACTGGTCGCCCTATGTGTGGAGGGGCGGCAGCCGGCCGCCCATGCTGGCATCATCGGGACGCCATTTCTTTTCGGGCAGAACTTCCCTCTACCCGAGGGCAAGGTTATCATTTCCCAAAAGTGGCAATCCGCGTGATCATTTTCGAGTGATTCTATTGGCCGGTCCGGTAGTTATTAGGCAAAATTACTGCATCGCCCTTATTAAAATATATAAATTTGCCCAGTTCTATTTCAAATAGGCCATTTTCCCCACTCCATTTCACTCCTCTCTCTCTCCCCATTTTATCTACAAGATCTACATTCAAGACCACCACCGCAAAGCAAGGCAAAGACATCCAAGTCAAGATGAGGTTCGCGAGAACGCAAGTCAAGAAGGAGACGTGTGAAACCGCCCCTCCATCACGTCAAGACAACTCCAAAGGAAGGAAGCACCCGCATTTTCGATGAACAAGCATTGGAAGACCGCCAAAGTAGCACGTCGGCCAGTGGCACCCTGTTGGGAATATTGACCTCAATGTTCCCTAGACTTGATTTGAAGAGGCATCACCATCAACACTAAGAGCATAGTGGTATTTGATGTTGGTTAAGCTCATCATGTGCAGAATGTTCCATGGAACAAGTTTAGACAGGTTGTCTAAGTGGTTGTGATAGGTGGTCACAAGGTGGAGAAGTGGAGAGACAGAAATCTGTCTAAGTCCACAGGCGTTGAGTGAAGCCAGTTCACTAACCGCCAGATGCCAAAAAAGAATGCTGGAAAGGCTGAAAATCGCCTAAGTCCACAGGCGTTGAGTGAAGTCAGTTCACTCAACGCCAGATGCCAAAAAGCACTGAGTAAGGTGTGGACAGTCAAAGCCTAGCAGTTTGCAAAGCAATTATGCGGCTAAGTCCACAGGCGTTGAGTGAAGGCAGTTCACTCAACGCCATATATTAGAAGGCATCGAGTACAGATGAGTCTGTCAAAGCCTCAGTATTGGCAATCTGAAAAAACTACTAAGTCCATAGGCGTTGAGTGAAGCCATTTCACTCAATGCCAGACAGCAAAAGCGCTGAGTAAAGACAGGACAGTCAAAGCCCAGCAGGTTGCAGATACAATATTGCGGCTAAGTCCATACGCGTTGAGTGAAGCAAGTTCACTCAACGCCAGACAACAAAAACGTATAGTTATGTTGCTGCTGTCAAAGCCTAAGAAGAAAGAAGACAGAAAGAGGCTAAGTACAAAAATGTTGAGTGATGAAGCTTCACTCAACGCTCTCAATGCCTAGCAGATAAAGAAAGTTGTAGCTAAGTCCAGGGGCGTTGAGTGATGAAGATTCACTCAACAAACTCAACGCCTGGCAGTGCAGAAGAATTTGACTATGTACAGAGACGTTGAGTGAAGCCAGTTCACTCAACACACTAAACGTCTGATGGTGCAGAGAATTTGACTAAGTCCAGATTCGTTGAGTGAAGGCCATTCACTCAACGCACTCAACGTCTGGAGTTAAATCTGAGAATTTGGCTAAGTACACAAATGTTGATGTCAGCCAAAGTCAACAAAGTTCAAATTAGTTGAGGGAAAGCTACAGAACATGACAAATAGCGCTGGAGGCTTGTTGTACGTCTTCTTCCGTTAAAGCAAGGTGCAACTGTCAACCACAACTGGTTCCCACTGCTTCTTAAAGCCGTTAATCGACGGAAGATAAAAGGGACAAGATGGACTTAAGGAACTTTAACTTTTAGGGTTTTCTCATTTCGAAAAGTTGCGATTGAATTTCATCTTCCTCGCCATTGTTGCCGAGTCTGAAGCTTGAAGTTGAATCAGCTGATCAAAAAGTTCTTTCAAGTTGCTATAGCTAATTTCTTCTGCTACGACAAGTTCAGATAAGGTTCTGATTAAGAAGGAGGAGCAGAGCTTTCAAGTTCCTGCTAGTCCAGGTTTGCTGATTGAAGAACACAAGAACTGTCTAATCTTCATTCATCTTCAGTAAATTCAGAAACAAGTTTCTGAGGTTCTTTAGCATAGGCAGCTTATTACTGAAGATATATTTTCTGTTGTTGTGAAGAAAGTTAGGATGTTAACTCAGTCCAGGAAGGCATACACGGAGAAATTTCTCTGGTGTCATATCAACCACACCAACTACTCTTCCTGTAGGATCCTTTTGGATCTGAGTTATAAGCGTGGTTTATAAAGACTGAGGTAGGATCCCTGTGTGGATCTGAGTGTAGGGATATTGAGCTTGAGTTTGTAGGATCCCTGTGTAGATCTGAGTGTAGGGCTGTTGAGCCTGAGTTTGTAGGATCCTTGTGTGGATCTGAGTGTAGGGTCTGTGTGCCTGAGATAGGGTCTTTGGCCTGCGGTAGGATCTTAACAGATCTGAGGTAGGAGAGTGTGACTCTCTGAGTTGTATGGCTAACCTACAAATCCTGAGTTGCAGGACTTGTGCTCAAGTCTGAGGAAGGTGGTCCCTTGGCCACTGAGTTTTAGGAGCAAGCTTTCTCTGAGGTAGGGCTTTGTGATTGAGCTGTAGGTCTTGGAGGAGACTGAGAGATCATGAGGGATCTGTGTTGTAAGCTCTAAGGATCCGAGTTTGGAGAAGAGGCATTGTCTAACAAGCTGTTAGAAAGGTGACAGAAAGTGAACATACCCATAATCTGAGGAACCACTATAAATCTTGTGTGTGCTTTGTGTGATTGTCTTGGAAGCATTATTTAACTCACCCACAACACACTAAGTAGAGGGAAAATTATAAATGATAAAAAAAACCTATTCACCCCCCTCTAAGTGATTAACTACCTTAGAATTAAAGACTTTCAAGTGGTATCAGAGGAGGTTGCTCAGGAAGGACTTAATAGTCAGAGTAGATCTTCAAGGGTAGCTGAAATAAGGATACTTATGGGTTCAGGAGAGAACCATAAGGAGCTAGGTTCCATGAAACTCTGCATCTACATAAAGGAGAGTTTTGGAATCTGGAAAGAGAGGGTTGGGCTTTTTATGGAAGCCTCTGACCCAAGGATCTTTGTGACTGTCAATGAGGGACCTTTCAACCCCATGAAGGTCTCAGTTCTAGATACTACAGTCCAAAAACTAAGGAAATACTCAGATATGACAAATGATGAGGTCATGTTGGCTACATTGGGCAAGAGGGCAAAGAACATTAGTGTTAGTGTCATAGATGATTCAACCTTTTAGAATCTGGTTCACTGTTAGACCTCCAAAGAGATGTGGGACACTTTGGTGGTCTATATGGAGGGAACTGAAGAGGTCAGAGATGATAGGAAGTCCATGATCAACCAAGAGTATGAGGCTTTCAGGAAATCCCAGAAAGAGAACATAGCTACTTGCTATGAAAGATTTTTCAGGACATTTAATGAGTTGAGGACCTATGGGAGGGTCTTCAGTCATTATGAGCTTAATGAAGAGTTCCTGAGGTCTCTCACCAGAAAATGTGACACCAATATATGTGCCATCAGAGAGGTGGCAAAGCTAGCTGATACTCCTCTCCATAGTCTATTTGGAAAGCTGCTCTCTTATAAGATGCAGCTAGCTGCCAGGAAAGAGGAGGAGTCCATCAACAAATCCCAGGCCAAGGAAAAGTCTTTGGACTTCAGAGCAGAGAGCACCAAGAAGGGAAAGGAGAGGATTTACTCCCCTCCAAGGAGGCTTGCTGACTCAGACAACACTGGGCCAAGTTCATCTGACAGCAGCTTGTCAGATGAAGACTTTGTTGCCTTCTCCAGGAAGCGTCAGAAATTGATGAGGAGGAAGCATTGGAGGAGCAGACCTTCCTCCTCCTCTCATCATAAGGAGGATAACTACAAGGCAGAGAACAAGCACTCCAAGGGAGGCAGGTATGACTCTAAGCCTAGTAAATATGTTTCCCCTAAAGTTATTTGCTACTATTGCAACAAACCTGGGAATGTTATTGCTGACTGCCTAGTGAAGAGAAAAGAGGCTGGTGAGAAAAAGGCTTACCAGCACAAGGGCAAGAAGGACAAGTCTTTCATTGCAAAGATGGAGAAGAGCTGGACTGACTCATCTTCATTAGAGTCTGAAGAAGAAGCCTATATTGGGCTGATTATTGTTATTGTTGAAGAAGGAACTGAAGTAGAAGCTGAAGACTATCTTGCTGCCAGGATAGGGATCAGGGCCCCTCTGTCAAATCCAGATAGTGATTTAGAGGTGGATGATGAAGATGAAGAAGATGGCATCAACTTCTACGGGCTGATGGCAAGGTCTGATTATGAATCCAACCAGGGACAGTCTGGTCCAATCAAGGTACATTCCATATCTAGCTCATCTTTAGACTCAGATTATGAGACTAGTTCAGACTCTGATGCTTCTCCATCCAGTGGCGAAGAAGGCTCAGTTTCTGAAGAAGATGTTAATCAATTGATTGCCATGTATAATGAACTTCTGGATGCCTTTAAGAAGTGCAAGAAGTTGACTAAAAAGCAAGCTGTGGAGATTGTCTCTCTTCAGCTAGTTGTTGCCCACCATGCTGAGACAACATCTTTATTGGATCAGAAGGATAGGGAAGTTAGCCAACTTAAGGTCTTGAATCTCATCTATATAGGCTCCATAAAGTTCAAGAATAGTCGCATTAGGGACCTTGAAGAGAAGCTCTAGAGGGAGAAGAGAATTGTGGCTAATTTCTCTAAGCTCAATACAGTGTTCCCCTTGATAGAATCCTTCTCATCTAAGAAGGTCAAGAAGGGGTTGGGGTTTAAGGGAAATACTAGAGTTGCCCCTTCCAAAGGGAAGGGTAAAGCTCTAGTTCAGCCTCTGGATTCCAAGCCTCCCATTCCTTTTAGGAAAGTTCAGTTATCTTCAAACAGGTATGACCAAGAGAGCATATATGGTCACTGGATGAATGGTAGATCCACTTGTGTGAACAAAGAGGTTCACATCTATGGTGGAAGATACAGTAGGGGAGTGAGTGTCTTTAAGGCTCCCCATGAGGAAATCCAAATGACCCATCTTGGACTATTTATTTTTGGTACCCACAACCCCCACTCTCAAGAACAAGGCAGCTGCATTCACTCAAGCCCATCCAACAAAAATTC
Source organism: Platanthera zijinensis (assembly GCA_039513925.1). Classification (NCBI taxonomy): domain Eukaryota; kingdom Viridiplantae; phylum Streptophyta; class Magnoliopsida; order Asparagales; family Orchidaceae; genus Platanthera; species Platanthera zijinensis. The sequence continues at coordinate 111,502,803 of CM077095.1, read as the reverse complement.
AGACCAAGGGTAAATCTATTAGCAGACCAAATCTAGCTATCTTTGATGCTATAAACAGCATGTCATATATAAAAAAGACAGTTGCAAATGGCAGTCAGAGCCAGCCAAGGAAGCCTGCTGGAAGACTTACCTTCAGTCAGATCCTTGCTGTAAGGAATTTGAAGAAGGCTGTTGCACCTCTTCCTTTTGTACAATCAGCAGTTAACTCAACAGTAGGACCTGCGCAGAAAATAAGATACAATATTCATGAGTGTTGGTGTTGTGGCAAGGTGGGGCATTTTGCCTTAGATTACTAGCACAATCCTACTGTGCCTAGAGCTAGTGTTAGTCCACCAGTCAGAAAAGCTGCTGGTAGACAAGTCCATTTTAAGACTAACATGCACCTAGGACCCAATAAATATTGGGGTCCTAAGGTAAAATAAATTATATGATGCAGGTTAGTCTAAGTGCTCATACCCCTATATGGTATTTGGACAGTGGTTGTTCCAGGCATATGACTGGAACAAGGAGAAACTTAAAGGAGTACACTATAGTGAAGGATGGACCCAAAGTTATCTTTGGTTGTTCAGATAGAGGAGTGGCAAGAGTATATAGTAAGATTACCAATGTCATAGTCACCATCTTAAAAGTGGCTTAAGTTGAATGGTTGCAACACAATCTTATAAGCATAAACCAACTCTTTGATCTTAGCTATATCATTGTCTTCTACAAGGATGAGTGCCAAATTAAGAGGTTAAGTGACCAAAAGGTTATCTTGACAGACACTAGGAGTGGAAATGTTTATTGCTTAAATTTCCTTTGTCTAGATACAGACTCTCCTATTTGTCTAGTGGAAAATGAGAAAGCTTCTTATTGTGTGCAATGACACAAGAGACTAGCTGTAATGCCCTGAAACTTAAAAGTGAAACGGGCAGTATTTGAACCAAGTTCGGGTCTTGGTAGGGTGAACACGGCCTGTGACACGGGCGTGTCACATGACCGTGTCGTGCTCGGGTCGTCGAATTGAGGTCGACGAGCATTGAGTGCTCGAACACGGCCTGTGACACGGGCGTGTCATAGGGAATGTCAAGCACACGACATGTGACACGGGCGTTTCACATGGTCGTGTACTCCTCTGGAAGTTTGGTCCTGTGTCGACTGAGGGACACGGCCCGGAACACGGGCGTGTACTGTATGACACGGGCGTGTCAGATTCGGCACGGGCGTGTGGCCACCTGTGTCCACCAAGGGTCGTGACGGTTGGCATGGCGGTTATTCATGACACGCCACTGGTCACGGGCATCTCGATGACCCAACACGGGCGTGTCAGGTTGGGATACGGGCGTGTCCTAACCCATGTTCTTTTTTGTGCTCGATAATCGTGGCTGGATCGAGGCACACGGCCTGGGACACGGCCGTGTGCAAAGCCGTGTTCAGCCCAGGATTAAGAGATTTTAGGCAAATCTGAGTCGTTCGTTTTTTTTAAACAAGATCTGATGGCCCAGATGAGTTCCTGCTTTCTTAAGTCCGGGAATAGAGGATTAATTCCTCATTTCCTCTTAAGTTTTATCTTTCTAAAGAGTTAGAGAGAGGAGAGAGCAAGGAAGAAGGAAGGGGAGGAATCCGGCCGCCGACGGAGCATCGGAGCACGAAATTGAGAACCGAGACCAGATCCGTGGAGAGAATTCCCTTGCGAAGCCTTTCATCCGGCTAGTTTTTCATGGCGCCAAAGCAGACTTCAAGGGTAACGATTCTCCAATTGGACATGTGAAGTCCTTTTCTTTTCTGCATAGGAAACCTGCTCCCGTGAGTGTGCGGTGAGTGCGCGGTGTTCCTTGGGGTAGATGTGAATAGTCCCCCTTGTGTTGCATATAGAGTCCGGAATCGAAGTACGGGCATAGGCATTATGTGTGAAGCCTACCCGGACGTGGTTGTCTGGATCGGTGATGTTGCATTTTGTATGGATTGCTGGAGAATACCCTGTGCGTTGTGTTTTCGGATTTCTACGTGGTAGATTGTAGCATGGATCCTTGGGGATTAACTCCAAGGCGCACTCGTAAAACTGGGCGGAAACGTGATTCTGCTAACTTGGCGGCCGGGGAGCCAGCCTTGAACATAACTTGGTTATGTGTTGTTTGGGAATGAATTAGGATCCGGGTGAAGCTTGGCTCGCGCGCACGTCTTAAAGTGACTAGGCGGAGTGAGCAACGGGAGGGTGGAAACGGACCTGGGCTTTGCGGTTCGGTGCTAGAGGCCCTAAAGTGGAACTGGCCGTTGGCATAGTCGGGAGTCTTGGACTGCGCTCGGAAAGACTCAAAAATGCTCACAATGTTTGTCGTCTCGAGGATGGTGGTGAAGCCACGGAATTGACCGGATTCACCGAGAATGTTCCCTGAGTGCACGGGGTGTTTGGCCGAGCGAGCCTACACCTGTGGTGAATTATACTTATGCACTTAATTATTTAGCTGGGCTAATGAAATGCAGGGAAGGAGCACCGCCATCACGAGTAAGGGGAGGGGTCATTATAATTTGGTCAGCCTTAGCTGACCGTTGCTTTGTTTGCCACCGTGCGGTGGAATGTTGCTTGCAGGTGCCGCGGAACCAAGCGCCAAATAGCGGGTTGAAGCCCAAGGTTCTGAGCTGGCTCTCGAAGGCCAAAGCGAACTGTTGTTTTACTTTTGTCATGTGTGGCCGACCTGTGAGCCGATGTATGTAAAACATTATATTGTCAAGTGAATATTTGTAATGCCATAAGGCCAAGTACTCTTTTGTGTATTTGTTGTATTTCATTTCATGTGGTGTATAGTGGACATTCATGCCGTTGTTGTGCAAATTTTGGGTTCTCTTAAACTGTTTAAAAGCTTCTGCTAGAATGCTCTATGTTAGGGCGAAGTAGTTGAGTTTGTTGGTATTTTTATGTAACCCTTCCGACTGTCCGTGGTATATGGCATCGGGTTCCAGCTGGACCTTCTGTTATATGTCATACGATGGATGAGGGTGTTACACTAGCTCATTTGAACTATATGACTATTGGCAAGCTCTTTCAATGAAGAGCTAGTTAGGAATGGTCTCAAGATGAAATGAACCAAGGAAAGCATTTGCTCAACATGTCAAAAGGGCAAGCGGACCAAAACTTCGTTCAAGGGCATTGGGACCAAAGACTCTGTGAGGTGTTTATACCTCTTGCAAATGGACTTATTTTGTCCTATGCCAGTTCATAGTCTAGGTAGGAAAGTCTATACCCTTGTGGTGGTTGATGACTATTCTAGGTTTATTTGGGTGTTCTTCCTTAAGAAAAAGAATGAAACTCTTGATATCTTCATGAAGTTTGTCAAGCAAATTCAAAATGAGTTTGATAGTACTGTGGTCAAAATCAGAAGTGACCATGGGACTGAATTCCAGTCTGATAGCATGAAAAAGTTCTATTAAGAGCTAGGGATTCATCAAGAATTTCCTTCTCCAAGAACACCCCAACAAAATGGGATTGTTGAGAGGAAAAATAGAACTATCATAGAGGCTAGAAGGACCTTGTTGAGTGATATATCTCTCCCAAAATATTTTTGGGCTGAGGCAGTGAATACTGCATGTCATGCCCTTAACAGAGCCTCTATCACCAAGAGCCACAAGAAGACTCTCTATGAGATCTTGAAGGGAAGAAAACCAAACCTGAGCTATCTCAGGATCTTTGGTAGCAAGTGTTATGTGCTTCATAATGGGAAGTCTAATGTGACTAAGTTTGTTGCCAAGTTCTTTGATAGAATTTTTGTTAGGTATAGCTGTAATGCCCCAAATTTCTTGAGGCATGAGATGCTTCTCTGGGGGTTACCGCCCTGCGGTAGCTAGTTACTGCGCGGCAGTAGCTCCAGGGTTGCGTCGAAATCGTCGAGCTCTCGAGAAAGAAGTTACCGCACGGCGGAAAATAGTTACCGCATGGCAGTAGCAGGGGATTTAATCTGGCATACCTCTCGGGAAGCTATTGCTCGGCGATAAAGTTACCGCTGGCGATAGCTGGGTCAATTTATTTGTTATGGTTCTCGGGATCATACCGCGCGGTGTTAGAAGTTAGCGCGCAGCGTTAGTGCCTGCTATCGTGTCGTAACCGACGCCTCTATCGTGTCGCGTTAGCGTCCTATCGCTCGGCGGTAGTGAAACCGAAACGGCGTTGGCCACGTGTTGTCCTGTGATTGGAGGGTTTGGGCAGTTGCGCTCGAAACGAGGCATTGAATTAAGGTACCGCACGATGGTAGCTAGTTACCGCGCGACGGTATCTTTAGTTATATGCTTGAATTTGGCTGTTTTCACTTCATTTCTTTTGGAGTGAGGAGTTGGCCTGGTTTTCCTGGAGGAGCAGCAGCGCCGTAGGGTAAATCTTGCCGTCGTTGAAGTTCCGGAGTTCCGATTTGCATGCCAAGTCCATCTAGATACTTGGCATGGCACCGAAGAGAGCACAAAGGGTAACGATTCTCAACTTGGACATGTGAAGTCCTCTTCCTTTTGCATAGGGAACCCTCTCCCACGTGTGTGCGGTGAGCGTGAGGTTTTCTCTTTGGGTAGATACAGTATATCCCTGTAGTTTTGTATATAGAGTTCAGAATCGAAGTACGAACATAGACATGGTGTGTGAAGCCCATCTGGACAGGCTGGTCTGGATTGGTGATTTTTTTATTATGCTTGTATTGGCCGGAGAAGACTCCGTGATGTTTGTTTTTTGGTTTTCTACACGGTAGTTTTGCAGTATGGAACCTTGGGGACTAACTCCAAGGAGCGCCCGGAAAACTGGATAGAATCAAATTTCTGCCAGATACCACGCGACAGTAGTGCTACCGCAGGCGGTAGCTCCTTGATTTGTTTGTGGCCTATGTCGTGGAGACCAGGGGATTGAGATGTGGGGCTGAGAGCTTTGGGAGCCCAACCAGGTGGACTGCGAGCCACCCATGTAGCACAACAGGGTTATGTTTTGACTAGAAGAGTGGGAATGGGGAGGCCGACTCGCATCGCGGTAGTTTTTGCACGACGATGAGAGCAACGGGAAAGGGATGAACCTACCTAATAGCTTTGTGGTGCGACCGTGGGTAGTGATGCCTGTCACAGACATAGTTACAGGTCTTAGGCCTTGCGCGGGCCGTAAAAACTACCAAATGCCCAGGTTTGATGTCGTCTTATGAACGATGGTTGGCCCTGGCTTTTATCCGGATGCCGAGAATGTGCCCTGAGTGCACGGGGTGTGTGACCGTTCGTGCCTACGCTTGTGGTGAAGTGTGCTTAAATTGCACTTTTATTACTATGTTTGATTTTGCTAATAATTTGCAGGGAAGGAGCTCCGCTGCCTCGAGTAAGGGGCGTGGTCGTTATAATTTGATCAGCTTTAGCTGACCGTTGCCTTATTTTGCCACCGTTCGGTGGATTGTTCTTATGCAGGAACAGGTGAGCCAAGTGGCAAGTAGCGGGCTAAATCCCTTGATGCTGTGCTGGCCCTTGAAGGCCAAAGAGAAGTGTTTACTTTTACTGTTTTCAGGTATGGCCGGTATGCGTACTGAAGTATGTAAAACACATTAATTCAAGTTGAATGTTGTAAGGTCTTAAGGCCAAGACTCTATTTGCATTTGTACTTTCATTCCTGCTTAAAAACTTGCTTAAAAACTTCCGCTAGAATGCTCTGTGTTAGGTTTCGATTTCGTCTCATAGTATTTTGGTATTAATATGTAACTCCACTGACTGTCCGTAGAATATGACGTGGGATACCGGCCGGACCTTCTGTTATATCCCATGTGATGGATGGGGGTGTTATAATTTGGTATTAGACTACGGTGTCGGTCTTTCTTAGGAGAATTCATTGATGAATTCTTTTTAAGGTGTGGTGAGCACAGACATGTGCGTCATCGTTATAATATGAAAAGAACCCATGAATGTCCACTTAGGAATGAAAATACACATGTTTAAGGAACCTGAGTGTTCCAATGATTGCTTTTTGGCAATTGTTTGTCACCTAATTGAGTGTTTCCCGATTATAGGTGATTAGGAGTGGTGCAGTGCAGTCACAATGTCAGCACTCTGTGGAGAGAAGTGCGCTTAATGACATACCTACGAACCCTCCTTCTGCTGAAACCATCTGAATGGTAGCAGAAGTAGTGCTCTCTATGATCAATGCCCAACATGGAAGGCTTGTGCAACCCCCTGTCCCTGGGGTGGCTTCAATACCGGTTGGTGCTCTGGAGTAAGTGGAAATTAAAATATCATCAGATCAGCAGTTTAACATGCTTTTGACGCAAGGGACGCACTCTATTGACGAGTATTTTCACGTGTTTGTCACGATATGGCGCTACTCAGAGTTTGAGTTGGAGGACGAGCAGACTATGGTAAATAGGTTTTATAATGGTTTGCGTGATGATTTTGGACTTCTATTGGTAGGACCGAAGTTATTGGGATTCCGAGCGTTGGTGGAGTCAGCTAGATCATTAGAAGTAGATTTGGGGAAAGTCCACCAGACGCCAGTTTGCAGGGTACCGAACTCTGCAGTTTCTGCAAAGTCTGAACACCACAAGAGTTGGCATAAGAGGTCTAGAACCTCTACTGGTCAAGCCCCTTATGCTTGTCATACTTGTGGCAAGTCAGGACACCTTACCCGCAATTGTCGTGTTGATGCCCCAAAGACAAAGAAAGCTAAGTCAGGAGAAACTGCAGGGCGAGTCCCACTTACCTGTTATAACTGTGGCAAGCCGGGACATTTAGCTTGTGACTGTTTGGGTAGTTTTCTGAAGACAAAGGAAAAGGCAGAAAGCCTTAAGCAAAGGGATGATATGACAGGTACGGTTTAGCTTATAGCTTTTGTACATACGACATGATTAGTTATTGACTTATGATTTGTGTAAGTGGGCCTTGTCCCACTCTTGGTGGTGGAGAGTACTGTTTGTTGTAGGACTTCTCGATCCTTAGCATTCAAGGTTTTCTTGTGGTCCGTATTATTGCTTTCTGATGTATCGATTTTGGATATACAAACCAAACGGAAACATGATCGTTAAAGATTGTAGGTGGTGTAACCCTAAGGTGGACACACTAGGGCTAAACACCGAGAGCGATACTAAGTTAGCAGTTCTTGAGGGGGGCGGAGTTGTTCTTAACTAGAGACTACGAATCCCAAGCCTAGGTTGGTCGGTGTTTCGTTGGTGTCGGAACTTGCCGACATTTTCCCCAAAAGTGTCCCTAGAGCCCCACACCGGAGAGAGATCGAGTTAACCATTGAGTTGAATTCTGGTGCAAAGCCGGTGTCGCGGTCTCCTTACCGCTTAGCCCCAAGAGAGATGGCGGAATTGAAGGCGCAACTTCAAGAATTGATAGAGCATGGGTTTGTGCGTCCAAGTTCGTCACCTTGGAGCGCCCAGGTTCTCTTCGTGGTAAAGAAGGACGGAAGTCTGCGGCTTTGTATCGATTAACGGGAACTGGATAAGCTAACAGATAAGAATAAGTACCGGATTCCGAGGATCGATGATTTGTTCGATCAACTATTTTGGATCGACTGTGTATTCGAAGCTTGATTTGAAGTCTAGTTACTTTCAGCAAAGAATCAGGGAGAGTGATATTCCCATGACGGCGTTCGGTACACGGTATGGGCATTATGAGTTTACTGTCATGCCTTTCGGGCTGACGAATGTGCCATCATTCATTATGGATCGATTGAACAGTACGTTTAAGGAGAATTTGGATCGGCCCGTGACTGTATTCATCGATGATATCCTAGTGTGCTCCCTATCCGAGGATGATCATGTGGAGCACTTGCATCTATTGTTCTCAAAATGTGAGTGTTGGTTGTCCTCAGTAGCGTTCCTTGGTCACGTGGTTTGTGGTGAGGGAATTGCAGTAGATCCAGTGAAGATAGCTGTGATACGGGAATGGCATGTGATGTCTTCTATGTCGGATGTCCGGAGTTTTCTAGGACTTCCCGGCTATTACAAGCGCTTCATGGAGAACTTCTCGCGGATAGCACTGCCCCTCACTACTTTGACAAGGAAGGATCAGAAGTTTGTTGGGTCGCCGGAGTGCGCACGAGCTTTCAAAGAACTAAAGTGTCGTCTGACCACGACGCCTGTCTCATGTTCGGTTCAGAGGGCTTTGAGATTTTTAGTGACACCACTGGGAGTGGAGTAGGCTGTGTTCTGCTCCAGCACGGGAAGGTGTTAGCCAATGGATCACGTCAGTTAAAGGTGCATGAGAGGAATTATCCGGTCCATGATTTGGAGTTGGCGACTATGGTATTCGCGCTGAAGCTTTGGAGGCGCTACCTATATGGTGTGCAGGTCGATATTTGCACAAATCATAAGAGCCTGAAGTACCTATCAGATCAAGAGGATTTGAATATGCCTCAGCAAAAGTTGGATGGAGTTCCTTGGTTATTGCACCTTCAAGATACACTATATACCTGTGAAAGGTAATGCGGTTGCGTTAAGCCGCGGAGCTCCCGCGCAGGATGATTGGTTAACGATGCATATCGAGCGTCTCGTTCGAAATTTAAAGGCCTTAGAGATCTTTTGCGTTGATGAGTTGTCTGGTGCTAAAGCACGGTTGAACTGGACGGAAGTGCTGTATGACCTGGCTGATCGGATTCTGCAGGCTTTGGAGTTGGATGACAACATGAAGCGGTTCATGGATGAGGCATTAGATGGGTCAAATACCCAATTTACCGTCGGTGATGGGTTATCGTGGAAAGGCATCCGATTATGCGTTCCCAACGTGGGGAAGTTGCGAGAAGAATTGTTATATGAGGCGTACTTTACGAAGTACTCAATTCACCCCGGGAGCACCAAGATGTTCAAGGACATGAAATTGTTTTGGTGGCCGGGTCTGAAGAAAGACATAGCATTATATGTGGCGAAATGTGAAACTTGTGCCTTAGTGAAGGCCGAATGCCAGAAGCCTGGCGGATTCCTGAAGTCCTTTCCTATACCGGAGTGGAAATTTGATGACATCTCCATGGACTTCGTGCACGGTTTGCCGAGATCGCACAAGGGGAACGATGTCATTTGGGTGATCGTTGATCGTTTAACAAAGGTGTCACACTTCATACCCAATAGGAAGGATGATTCAGTTGAGAAACTAGCGAAGCTTTATGTGGACAACATAGTCCGTTTGCACGGCGTACCCCGGAGCTTTGTTAGTGATCGAGATAGTAATTTCACATCTAACGATTGGAGGCTCATTCATCAGTTGTTGGATACCAAGTTGAACTTCAGCACAGCATTTCACCAACAGACAGATCGTCAGACTGAAAGGGTGAACAAGTCGATGGAAGATATGTTTCGTATGTGTGCTTTGGATTTTGGGAAAGGTGGGAGGTCCATATTTTTATGATTGAGTTCGCGTAAAATAACAGCTACCAAGCCAGCATTCAGATGACGCCTTTTGAGGCTATGTATGGAAGGAGGTGTCGTACGCCGTTGGCTTGGGTAGAAACAGGAGAATCGAAGTTATACAAGCGAAGGGACGTTGAAGATGCTACTTCAACGATATGGTTGATTCGAGAACGACTACTGATTGCTCAAGATAGGAAGGTCAAGTACTATAATGTAAAGCATCAGAACGTGGAGTTTGCGGTGGGCGATTGGGTATACCTCAAGATAAAACCATTTAAGGGTGTATCAAGAATTCGACGCCTAAAGAAGCTTAGTCTGAGGTATGTTGGACATTTTGAGATCTTGGAGTGGATTGGTGAAGCCGCCTACCATTTGGCTCTTTCGGTGGAGTTGAGTGATTTGCACGATGTATTTCACATCTCAGTGTTGTGGAAGGCCATTCAAGAGCCTACCCAAGTGATTGTTGCGAATCAAGTGTTGGTCTATAGTGGGTCGATGACGAAGGTCAAGCCCATTCGGATCGAGGACATAGAGGTCAAGAAGCTGCGGAACAAGTCCATTAGAATGGTCAAGGTCCTTTGGGACAACTATTGCAGCGAAGAGATGTCTTGGGAGCGTGAGCAGACTATGAGGGAGGAGTTCCCTGAGCTATTTATCTAAGGTAATCAAATGCACTGTTTACTTTTATCTTTTCCCGTAACGTCAAAATTTCGGGATGAAATTTCTTTAAGTGGGGGAGATTTGTAACGCCCCAAATTTCTTGAGGCATGAGATGCTTCTCTAGGGGTTACCGCCTGACGGTAGCTAGTTACCGCGTGACGGTAGCTCCAGGGTTTGCGTCGAAAGCGTCGAGCTCTTGAGAAAGCGTCTAGCTCTTGAGAAAGACGTTATCGCACGGCGGAAAACTGTTACCGCATGGCGATAACAGGGGATTTAATCTGGCAGACCTCTCGGGAAGCTATCGCCTAGCGATAAAGTTACTGCTGGCGATAGATGGGTCAATTTATTTGCTATAGTTCTCGGGATCATACCGCGCGGCGGTAGAAGTTAGCACGTGACGTTAGCGCCTGGTGTCGTGTCGTAACCGACGCCTCTATCGCATGGCGTTAGAGTCCTATCGCTCGACAGTAGTGAAACCGAAATGGCGTTAGACACGTGTCGGCCTGTGATTGGAGGGTTTGGGAGGTTGTGCTCGAAACGAGGCATTGAATTAAGGTACCGTGCGATGGTAGCTAGTTACCGCGCGACGGTAGCTTTATTTATATGCCTGATTTTGGCTGTTTTCACTTCATTTCTTTTGGAGTGAGGAGTTGGCCTGGTTTTCCTAGAGGAGGAGCAGCAGCGCCGGAGGGTAAACCTCACCGCCGTTGAAGTTCCGGAGTTCTGATTCGCAAGCCAAGTCCGGATCTGTGGAGGCAAGATCGTTGCGGTCGCGTTCATCCGTCTGATCTTTGGCATGGCAACGAAGAGAGCGCAAAGGGTAACGATTCTTAAGTTAGACATGTGAAGTCCTCTTCCTTTTGCATAGGGAACCCTCTCCTGCGAGTGTGCGGTGAGCGTGAGGTTTTACTTCGGGTAGATACGGTATATCCCCATAGTTTTGCATATAGAGTTCGGAATCGAAGTACGAACATAGGCATGGTGTGTTAAGCCCATCTGGACTGGTTGGTCTAGATTGGTGATGTTTTCCTTATCTTGTATTGGCTGGAGAAGACTCCGTGATATTTTTTTTTCGGGTTTCTACATGGTAGTTTACAGCAGGGAACCTTGGGGACTAACTCCAAGGAGCACCTCAAAAACTGGGTAGAATCGCATTTCTGCCAAATACCGTGCGACGGTAGTGCTACCGCAGGCGGTAGCTCTTTGATTTGTTTGTGGCCTGTGTCGTGGAGACTTGGCGCTTGAGATGTGGGTCTGAGAGCTCTGGGAGCCTAGCCAGGTGGCCTGCGAGCAACCCATGTAGACTAGAAGAGTGGGAATGGTGAGGCCGACCCGCATCGCGGTAGTTTTTGCCCGACGATGAGGGCAACGAGAAAGGGCTGAACCTACCCAGTAGCTTTGTGGTGCGTCCGTGGGTAGTGATGCCCGTCGTAGACATAGTTACGGATCTTAGGCTTTGGCGGGCCGTAAAGACTACCAAATACTCATGTTTGATGCCGTCTTATGAACGGTGGTGGGTCCTGGATTTTATCCAGACACCGAGAATGTGCCTTGAGTGCACGGGGTGTGTGGTCGTTCGTGCCTACGCCTGTGGTGAAGTGTGCTTAAATTGCACTTTCATTACTATGTTTGGTTTTGCTAATAATTTGCAGGGAAGGAGCTCTGCCGCCCCAAGTAAGGGGCGGGGTCATTATAATATGGTCAGCTTTAGCTGACCGTTGCCTTGTTTTGCCATCGTTCGGTGGATTGTTCTTATGCAGGAAAAGGTGAGCCAAGTGGCAAGTAGCGGGCTAAAGCCCTTGATGTTGTGCTGGACCTTGAAGGAAAAAAGCGAAGTGTTTACTTTTACTGTTTTCATGTATGGCTGGTCTGCGTGCCGAAGTATGTAAAACACTTTAATTCAAGTTGAATGTTGTAAGGTCTTAAGGCCAAGACTCTATGTTTATTTGTACTTTCATTCTTGCTTTGGGTTTTAGTGGACATTCATGTGTTGTGATGGGTTCTTCTAACTTGCTTTAAAACTTTCGCTAGAATGCTTTGTGTAAGGTTTCGATTTCGTCTCATAGTTTTTTGGTATTAATATGTAACTTCGTTGACTGTCCGTGGAATATGACGTGGGGACCCGGCCGGACCTTCTGTTATATCCCATGTGACAGATTGGAGTGTTACAACAGCAATCATAGTAAGGCCTATAGGATTTATAACTTGAAAAGTAAAGTTGTAGAAGAGTCTGTACATGTAGCCTTTGATGAGTCTACCATGATTAACAGTGAGCTGTCAAGCTCCTCTTCTAGTACTGCAGGTACAGAGCTGATGATGGACAAGCTAACCATCAAGGATGCTACTCCAGCAATCCAATATGGAGTGGAGAGTCCAGAAGAAGCACAAGACACAATTTAGGTGGATGAAGATCAGCAAGGAGCTGCTACTAAAGCTGGTGCTGAAAGAAGATTGTCTCCATCTGTCAGGCATCTAAGAGATCATCCAAGACACCAGATAATTGGTGATGCAAACTAAGGGGTGGTGACAAGAAGCAAGAACCTTAATACATCGATGTATGCAAGTTTCCTTTCACAGGTTGAGCTAAAGAGATTTGAAGAGGTCAACATAGATCGGTTCTGGATTGTTGTTATGCAAGAGGAATTGAACCAGTTTAAGAGATGCAAGGTCTGGAAGCTGGTTCCCAGACCACAAGGACATAATGTTATTGGAGTCAAGTGGATTTACATGAATAAACTTGATGAAAATGACATTATAATCAAGAACAATGCTAAGCTAGTAGCTAAGGGGTACAAACAAGAAGATGGTATTGACTTTGATCAAACTTTTGCCCCTGTAGCAAGATTGGAAGCCATCAGACTCTTCCTTATATATGTTGCATTCAAGGGATTTAAAGTCTACCAGATGGATGTGAAGTCAGCCTTCCTAAATGGTGACTTAAAGGAAAAAGTCTATGTTGAACAGCCTCAAGGTTTTGTTGATTCTAACTCACCTGAATTTGTTTATAGACTTAGGAAAACTCTATATGGGTTGAAGCAAGCCCCTAGAGTATGGTATGGGACATTGTCTAGCTTCCTCATTGAGAACAAATTCTCAAGGGGGAAGATAGACAAGAGTCTATTCCTAAGGGAATCTAAGGGCAAGATCATCCTAGTCCAGATATATGTAGATGACATAATTTTTGGATCTGCTGATGACAACCTTTGCAGGAAGTTTGCCAAACTTATGAAAGGGAAGATTGAGATGAGCAGTATGGGTGAACTTAAGTTCCTCTTAGAACTCCAAGTAAGACAAACAGATGATGGATTATTCATATCCTAGTCTACATTCACCAGGGAGTTGATCAAAAAGTTTGGTATGGAGAATGCCTCTACCATGAAAACTCGCATGAGGTTAAGTATGCATATAGACAAAGATGAGGCAGGGAAACATGTTGATGAAACTTTGTATAGAGGGATAATTGGCTCCCTTCTATATCTTATTGCAAGTAGGCCATACATCATGTATGCTACATGTGTTTGTGCTAAGTATCAGGCTAGCCCTAAAGAATCTCACTACCATGCTGCTAAGAAGATTTTGAGGTATCTTAAGGGCACACCAGATCTTGGCCTATGGTACCCTAGAAATAGGGATTTTGAACTAACAGGCTATTCAGATGTAAATTTTGCAGGCTGCAAAGAGGACAAGAAGAGCACTTCAGGCACCTGTCAGTTTTTGGGAGGAAGACTAGTGTCTTGAAGCAACAAGAAGCAGACCAGTGTTGCAATCTCAACAGCTGAGTCAGAATACATCTCAGCAGATAGCTACTGTGCACAGTTGTTGTGGATCCAACATCAGCTCCTGGACTATAACCTCTAGATAAGTAGAACTTTTTTACATTGTGATTCTACTAGTGCAATCTCAATTGCTAAAAATCCTATTTCTCATAGCAGTACTAAGTACATTGAGATTATGTATCATTTAATTAGGGAGCATGTGGAGTGTGAAGACATCAACCTTGAGTTTGTCCATACAAACAAGCAAGTGGCAGACATCTTCACTAAGCCACTAGATGAAGCAAAGTTCAACACCTTCAAGTTTGAGTTGGGTATGTTGAACTTAGTATAGCTTCAGTTGTTCTTTGTGTTGTTATTGTTGTAGGTTGTACTACTTCTTGCATATGGAAAAGACATTCAGTGGCATGAAGATTTTTTCAAGTGGTATGTAACACCTCTACTCGTCACATAGGATATAATAGAGGGTCCGGCCGGAGCCCCACACCATATTCCATAAACAAGCGGAGACGTCACGAAATAATACCACGAATCACTGCACCCTAACACAGAGCATTCTAGCGGAAGCTTCAGGGTTGAAAACATGAACTCAATAATACAGGAATTGTCCACTTCTATAACAAAATAGAAATGTATACAATCATACACAACAGGTACACAGCCTTATGGCGTTTACAAGTTTCTCTAAACATAAGGTGTGGTTTACAAACATCGGCACGCAGGCTGGCCACACATGAACAAGACTAAGCAAAACAAGGCATTCGAGGGCAGCAACGCAGCTTGGGCTTCAGCCCGCTAAGTCCCGCTTGGAACAGCACCACCTGCACCTGCAAGAACCATTCCACCAACCGGTGGCAAACAGGGCAACGGTCAGCATTCAGCTGACCAATTATAACGACCCTGCCCCTGGCACGGGGCAGCGGAATTCCTTCCCTGCATAGCAATTTACATCACACACATATATATTTTAATTCACCAAGTCCATACATATCACAAATGTCGGCACGATGGCCCGACACTCCGTGCACTCAGGGCACATTCTGGTGTACCGGAAACACCGGATCCCACCACCATTCAGAGGTCCCAGACATGACGGTCAAACTTGAGCATTCCTAGTCTGATCAGCACGCAAACCATCGACTCTCGTTATGTGATCCTAACAGGGCCTTAAGCACCCAAGGTTAGACAACCATAACGCGGGTACGGATCCACCTTTCCCGTTGCTCAAAATCGTCAGACTCAAGACTGGACTAACGCGGGTACAGCTTCACCTTGCTCGTTCGCCACCAAGGCATTTCCCCCAGTTACAGCCCAACGGCTCAACTTCATACTACATGGCACTCACGGCCACAAGAGTTGAACCCAACTCTCATAATTTCCTGGACTTCCTTCAGTACTTCCTGCGACACAAAGCCACAGGCATCCACCATAGATTTCATGCACACAAGTAATAAACACGGAGTCTTCTCCGATGTGCAAACAAGCATCACCAATCCAGACCAACATGTCCAGATGGGCTTCACACAGCATGCCTGACCGTACTCATACTTCCGGTTCTAATGCAATACAACAAGGGACGAACCACCGACCCAAGGGAATCGCTTCGCCATCTACCTTTTTGGTGGAGGATTCCTATGCAAATGCAGGAAAGAAGGACTTCATTTGTCCAAGAAGAAAATCGTTACCCTTGGAAGACGCTTCGGAGCCATGGGGAGAAAAGCAAATGGATGAACGTCCTCGCAGCAGCCTTGCCTTTGCAAATCTGAACTCGGCTCGCGATTTGAACCACCGTAGCACCACCGGCAGCCGGATTCCTCTTCTTCCTCCTCAAGCTCTCCTCTCTCTCTTACTTAAGAAAAAGCAAGGCACAACTCAAACATGAGCTTCCTCCTTCTCAAGGACGGCCTTATCACCCCAGGGATGAGCTTAGACCATTGGATCTTAGTTAAAGAAAATGAACGGATCAGATAAGCCCTTAATCTGATTTCCTGGACTGAACATGGGTTATGATACGCTCGTGTCACAGGCCGTGTTCCTGAAGCAGCTACAGAACCGACTCACCCTGTCCAGAACACGGGCTTAGACACGCCCATGTAAAACCCCTGACACGCCCGTGTATGAAAGTACACGGCCATGTGACTAGCCGTGTCACTCTTTCAACACAAGACCAGATCACCTGAGAAGGACACGGCTAAGGCACACACCCGTGTCCTTAGCCGTGTGCCAAACACGCCCCTGTGACACGCCCGTGTCATAGGCCGTGTTCCACACTCAATGCCATTGTACTCAATGCCACTCAACGCTATTCTACTCAATGCCACTCAACGCCATTCTACTCAACGCCACTCAACGCCACCCGGGTATTCACCCGAGCAGGACACGCCCTGGGATACGCCCGTGTCCCAGGCCGTGTGCACTGGACACGCCCTGGGACACGCCCGTGTCCCAGGCCGTATCACCCAACCTGACCCATTTTGGGACTTAGGGATTTTTGGGGTGTTACAATCCTCCCCCCTTAAAATAAATTTCATCCCGAAATTTGTACGCAGCAAGGGAACAAACATTACAATGTTATGCCACTAACAGTTTTGTTACAACAGAACGTACACGGTCACCAATTTACACAAAAAGCTCGGGAAACTTAGCTCGCATGGTCTGCTTTCGCTCCCATGTTAGCTCCTCACGGCCACAATTGTCCCACCGGACTTTGACCATCCCGATCATCTTGTTCCGCAACTGCTTTTCGGCTCGATCCTCGATTCAAATAGGCCTAACTTTCGTCGTTAGCCCACTATCGACCGATACTTGATCTGCAACAACCACTTGGACTGGCTCTCTTAGCACCTTCCGCAACACCGAGACATGAAACACATAATGTAAACCGCTTAGCTCTTGCGAAAGTGCTATCCGGGACACACCTTTGAATGGTTTGATTTTCAAGTACACCCAATCGCCCACCGCAAACTCCATGTTTCGGTGCTTGGAATTATAATACTTAGCTTGTCTGTCTTGAGCCACCATTACTCTTTCACGTATCAACTGTATAATTGAGTTGGCATCATCTAACTCTTTTCGCCGATACAACTTCATTTCGCCAGTCTCCGCCCAAGCCAAAGGTGTACGACATTTTCTACCGTATAAAGCCTCAAAGGGCTCCATCTGGATACTCGCTTGGTAGCTGTTGTTGTAGGCGAACTCAACCACACCGAGATGATCTTCCCAATTCTTCCCGAAATCTAGCGCACACATTCGGAGCATATCCTCCAACGTCCTGTTGGTCCTCTCGGTCTGACCATCCGTTTGAGGGTGGAAGGCCGTACTAGAATGTAATTTTGTACCCAACAGTTCGTGGACTAATCTCCAATCGCCCGAAGTGAAACGCCCATCTCGATCACTAATAATGCTACGGGGCACACCGTGCAATCGTACAATAGTATCCATGTACATTTTTACAAACTTCTCAACTGAATCGTTCTTACGGTTCGGGATGAAGTGTGACACCTTAGTTAACCGGTCCACAATCACCCATACTGCATCATTTCCACGCTGTGATCTCGGCAATCCAGACACGAAATCCATGGAAATATTGTCAAATTTCCATTCAGGAATAGGTAACGGCTTTAGTAAACCACCAGGTTTTTGGCATTCCGCCTTTACCAAAGCACACGTTTGACACTTAGCGACATAGTGTGCTATGTCCTTCTTCATTCCAGACCACCAGAACAGCTTCTTCATATATTTATACATCTTCGTGCTCCCGGGGTGAACTGAATATTTGGTGAAGTTGCCGTCATACATCACCTCTTTACGAAGCTTACCCTTACTTGGGACACACAGACGACCGTCCTTTCGAAAAATACCGTCAATAAACAAAAATCTAGAGTCCGCACTTTCCGCTGCATAGCATTGTAGACTTTCATCAAGTTCTGTTGCTTGTCGAACTCTGTCCGCCAGGTCACACTATACCTCCGTCCAGTTTAAGCACGCATCTGCAGTGGCATTCCTTTCAACACAAGAAATATTTAATGCCTCTAGTTCTCGAATTAGGCTTTCGTCATGCCTTAAAAGCCAACTTGCCCTTACCGGAGTCCGATGACTCAAGGCATCCGCGACTACATTCCCTTTACCAGGAGTATAATGAATCTGGAAGGTGTAGTCACCAAGAAACCCCATCCACCTTCTCTATCGCATATTAAGATCTTTCTGATCCAACAGATATTTCAAGCTCTTATGGTCCGTGAATATATCCACTTTCACGCCATATAAATAATGACGCCACAGTTTGAGTGCAAATATTACCGCTGCCAATTCCAAATCATGGACGGGGTAATTCCATTCATGCACCTTCAACTGGCATGAGGCATAAGCTATCACGTTTCCGAATTGCAAAAGAACGCAGCCTAAGCCGCTCCTTGATGCATCACTATAGACCTCAAAGCCGTCTTGACCACATGACGATGTTAAGATTGGCGTCGCGGTCAATCGACTCTTTAACTCTTCAAACGCTCGAGGACACTCCGGTGTCCAAATGAATTTCTGATCCTTTCTCGTCAATGTGGTGAGAGGAAAAGCTATTCTCGAGAAATTCTCTACGAAGCGCCTGTAGTAGCCCGCAAGCCCAAGAAAACTCCTGACTTCTGCTACTGAAGAGAGAACAGGCCACTCCCGTATAACAACTATCTTGGAAGGATCCACCGCAATGCCCTCTCCACTAACCACATGGCCAAGGAAAGTCACTGACGACAGCCAAAACTCACACTTAGAGAACTTAACGTAGAGCTTATTCTTCCTCAGGGTGTGCAACACCATCCGCAAGTGATTTGCATGATCTTCTTCAGATTGGGAATATACGAGGATATCGTCAATAAAGACGATCACAAAGAGGTCCAAGTATTCCCTAAATGTTCGATGCATCAAGTCCATGAATACCGATGGCGCATTAGACAGCCCAAACGGCATTACCGTGAACTCATAGTGACCATAGCGTGTTCCAAACGCTGTTTTGGGTATGTCACTTTCACGAACTCTCAACTGATAGTAGCCTGACTTCAAATCCAACTTGGAGTATATAGTTGAGCCAACTAACTGATCAAACAAGTCGTCGATCCATGGAATTGGATACTTGTTCTTTTCTGTTAGTTTGTTCAGTTCTCTATAATCAATGCATAGACGCAAGCTGCCGTCCTTCTTTTTCACAAAGAGAACCGGCGCGCACCAAGACGAGTGACTTGGGCGTATATAGCCTTGCTCTAGCAATTCTTGCAACTGAACCTTTAGTTCCGCCATCTCCTTTGGCGCTACTCGATAAGGTGAGCGGGCCACAGGTTTCGCACCTGGCACCAACTCGATAGCAAAGTCAATTTCCCTTTGGGGTGGTAACCCCGGAAGGTCTTTTGGAAACACATCAGCGTATTCCGATACAATCGACACCTCACTTACACTGGCCTTCGGCTCCACCTCCTCAATGAGTGTGAAGAATAACTCCACACCCTTCCAAACTGCCTTAACGACTTGGAGAGCAGCTATCAATACCCTACTCATCCCTCGCATGCCACTGAACTTGGCCTCTTGTTCGGTATTTTTCCCCAGTGTAACCTCTTTCGAGGTGCAATCTATACAAGCATGCTGCTCTGATAGCCATTCCATACCAAAGATTATATCAAACTCTGATATCGTCAATACTAACGTTTCCACCTTGAAATCCCGACTCCCTATCTTGACCTCAACACAACAAGACTTATCCGCACACATCAAACATCTGTTAGGTAGTAACACCTTCAGACTGTCTGTCGCGGTCCATATAGGCACCCAGATTCGCAAGATGAAATCTTCCGACAGAAACGAATGTGAAGCACCTGTATCGAACAGTGCTCGTGCCGGAGAGTCTCGTATAAGGACAAAACCTATAACACCAAATTAAAACAAGCACAGCACACAACATACAATAAAATTTAAAACTGCGCGCACCTGTGACGACATCGACCTGCTTAATGGCCTCCTGTTGCCCAAGGTTGAAGACCCGGGATTGCGCGTGCGATGCAGAAGACTCCACCACAGTCTTCCCTTTCTCCGCATAAGATGCTCCCGTCTTCTTTTCACCCTTCGGAGGGCAAACTCGGCAATCACGTGCAAAGTGTCTCAACTTCCCACACGTAAAACAAGCGCGAGATCCATACCCAGAAGATGCTTCCGTCACAGTCGCTGAAGGAGCTTGTCCAGTAGATTTGGACTTCTTATTCCATCTCCTTCGGTATCAAGACTTCTCCGGACGCGGCGGCTTAAACTCCGGTTTCGTAACAGCCAAGGTCCCCTTGCTTGTCCTCTTTTCATATCCTTTTCCAAAGACCGAGCCGTACAAACCAACGTTTGGAATCCCTGATTCACAGAACTCGATAGCAAATACCGCAGCTCATCTCGTAGTCCCCCATAAAACTGACTGGTCTTACGCTCCTCTTCGGCGAAGATATTGCCCGCGTACCGTCCCAAGCGTGTAAATTCATGCAGATACTCATCCACACTATGCTCCCCTTGAGTTAAACGTTGGAACTCCAACTCCATGGAAATTCTTTGCTGCATCGAGAGATGCTTTGCTAAAAACAATCGAGACAACTCGTCCATCGAGACTCCCGTCATACGTCTGCCCGCCAAGTGATGCAGTTCGACCTCGTCCCACCACAATCGAGCCTCTCCCTCAAGTAGGAAAATGGTTAGTGTGACTTTCTGTTCCTCCTCTACTCTGATAGCGATCAAGAGCCTCTTAATCCTTGAGAGACAATCCTCCGCTTGGGCTGGCGAACCCGCCCCAGTAAATTGAGGAGGATTGAAGCTCATGAACAGCTTCAATTGTTGATCTATTGCCCGCGGATCAACTACAGCCTCTACTGGTTCTTGTCTTATCTCAGCATGAATTGGCACCACTGCAGGCCGAGCCTGCCCAGCTTGCTGAGCATTCATAACCACAATCACTGTCTCTGTAATCAAACGGACAGTGTCAATAGATAGAGGAGGTGTGGGCACCTCAGACGGTGCCGCACTTTCAACAGAATGCTGAGATTCTGACTGACCTGCAACACTTCTAGTCACCTATATGTGTAGAAACACAATTTAGCGACTAAATAAATGGCAAACAAACCAAAAATGAACACACAGGTTCACCAAACAAGTGTATGTACATTCCTAAGTGGACATTATTTAGTTCAATATATGCGTTATAACGGCAGCAATCCCCTCAAAAGAATTCGTCCGCGAATTCGGAAGAGATCGACCAACAAGCTGATACAAAATTGTAACACCTCTACCTGTCACGTAGGATATAATTGAGGGTCCGGCCGGGGCCCCACGCCATATTCCACAAACAAGCGGAGACGTCGCGAAATAATACCACAAATCACCGCACCCTAACACAGAGCATTCTAGCGGAAGCTCAGGGTTGAAAACATGAACTCAATAATACAGGAATTGTCCACTTCTATAACAAAATCGGAATGTATACAACCATACACAACAGGTACACAGCCTTATGGCGTTTACAAGTTTCTCTGAACATAAGGTGTGGTTTACAAACATCGGCACGCAGGCCGTCCACACATGAACAAGACTAAGCAAAATAAGGCCTTCGAGGGCAGCAACGCAGCAGCAACGCAGTTTGGGCTTCAACCCACTAAGTCCTGCTTGGAAAAGCACCACCTACACCTGCAAGAACCATTCCACCAACCGGTGGCAAACAGGGCAACGTTCAGCATTCAGCTGACCAATTATAACGACCCTACCCCTGGCACGGGGCAGCGGAATTCCTTTCCTGCATAACAATTTACATCACACATATATATTTTCAGCCACCAAGGCCATACATATCACAAATGCCGGCACGATGGCCCGACACTCCGTGCACTCAGGGCACATTCTGGTGTACCGGAAACACCGGATCCCACCACCGTTCAGAGGTCCCAGACATGACGGTAAAAATTGAGCATTCCTAGTCCTATCAGCACGCAAGCCATCGACTCTCGTTATGTGATCCTAACAGGGCCTTAAGCACCCAAGGTTAGACAACCATAACGCAGGTACGGATCCACCTTTCCTGTTGCTCAAAATCATCAGACTCAAGACTGGACTGACGCAGGTACAGCTTCACCTTGCCCGTTCGCCACCAAGGCATTTCCCCTAGTTGCAGCCCAACGACACAACTTCATACCACATGGCACTCACGACCACAAGAGTTGAACCCAACTCTCATAATTTCCTGGACTTCCTCCAGTACTTCCTACGGCACCAAGCCACAGGCATCCACCATAGATTTCATGCACACAAGTAATAAACATGGAGTCTTCTCCAATGTGCAAACAAGCATCACCAATCCAGACCAACATGTCCAGATGGGCTTCACACAACATGTCTTACCGTACTCATACTTCCGGTTCTAATGCAATACAATAAGGGACGAACCACCGACCCAAGGGAATCGATTCGCCATCCACCGTTTTGGTGGAGGATTCCTATGTAAATGCAGGAAAGAAGGACTTCACTTGTACAAGAAGGAAATCGTTACCCTTGGAAGACGCTTCAGAGCCATGGGGAGAAAAGCAAACAGATGAACGTCCTCACAGCAGCCTTGCCTTCGCAAATCTGAACTCGACTCGCGATTTGAACCACCGTAGCACCACCGGCAGCCGGCTTCCTCTTCTTCTTCCTCCTCAAGCTCTCCTCTCTCTCTCTTACTTAAGAAAAAGCAAGGCACAACTCAAACATGAGCTTCCTCCTTCTTAAGGTCGGCCTTATTACCCTAGGGATGATCCTAGACCATTGGATCTTTGTTAAAGAAAATGAACGGATCAGATCAGCCCTTAAACTGATTTCCTGGACTGAACACGGTTTGTGACACGCCCGTGTCACAGGCCGTGTTCCTGAAGCGGCTATAGAACCAACTCACCCATTCCAGAACACGGGCTTAGACACGCCCGTGTCAAACCCCTGACATGCCCGTGTCAGAAAGCACACAGCCGTGTGACTAGCCGTATCACTCTTTCAACACAAGACCAGATCACCCGAGAAGGACACGGCTAAGGAACACGCCCGTGTCCTTAGCCGTGTGCCAAACACGCCCCTGTGACATGCCTGTATCACAGGCCGTGTTCCACACTCAACGCCATTCTACTCAACGCCACTCAATGACATTCTACTCAACGCCACTCAACGCTACCCGGGTATTCACCCGAGCAGGACACACCCTGGGACACGCCTGTGTCCCAGGACGTGTGCAATGGCCACGCCCCTATCCCAGGCCGTGTCACCCAGCCGGACCCATTTTGGGACTTTGGGATTTTTGGGGTGTTACATGGTATACCTTCATTGGTATCAAGTTTTTCAAGATGTTCAAGTGCTATAAAGACTAGAATAGACTAAAGTGTCTACCAGAAAGGATGATAGAAGATGCTCCTATTGAGGGGGAGTAAGTCAAGATGCTCATGTTGAGGGGGAGCAAGTCAAGATGCTCCTGTTGAGGGGGAGCAAGTCCAGCAGATGCTATAGTGGATCAAAGATCATCATTGCTTCTACTGTGAAGTCACTGCTACTGTTGAAAGGACAATGCTGCTGCAGGAAAAGAGGAACAACCAGCACCTCCCTGACTATAGCTGCTTCTACAGAAGTCATAAAAGGGGGGAGGAGTGGCATTAGCTCATGTGGATCAATGATAACAGCTAGCTCAAGTGGATCAATGGACCACTCATGTGTCAAGTGGCTGCAGTGATGTGTTGTATCAGTGGTATCAACACAAGAGGTATGTTCTCCAGTTAACTAGTTTGATCACTAGTGTAGTAGAAGTAAGCTAGGATCAAGATACAAATTATCCAATGATCCTATCACCTCCCTCAATAGATATATGCATATAGAAGAATCCAAAAAGGGGGAGATGTGTGTCAATACTTAGAATGGGGGAGATTGGAGATTTAGAAGCAATACAAGTAGTATGAGGAATGCAATAACTACATGTTGAGCTATGTTGAGTCGGTGCATATTATGAGGAAAGTGCTTCTAGTGGTGCTCCATTTAAGTATTAACTGGTATAAGGAGAGTGCATATTACTTGAGCAATTGTTCAAGTGGTATGAGAGTGCATTGACTTGACATGTTGAATCAATATAGTTAAATGAAGTACATTGAATTAATATGCTGGTAATTCAAGTAACATAAGCTAGTAGATGTAGCAGATATAGCTTACGGCTACATTAAATGGTATGAGAGTGCATTGACTTGACATATTGAGTCAATGCAGTTAAATGGAGTACATTGAATTAATATGCTGGTAATTCAAGTAGCATAAGCCAGCAGATGTAGCAGATATAGCTTACAATTGCATTAAATTAATATGCTTTTATGTTAATGCTTCTTAGTATTGCTGGGTTTTCTGCCTTCTTCAAATAGGGGGAGATTATTGGGAATATTGCCCTCAATGTTTCCTAGACTTGATTTGAAGAGGCATCACCATCAACACTAAAAGCAGAGTTGTATTTGATATTGGTTAAGCTCATCATGTGCAGGATGTTCCATAGAAAAAGTTTAGATATGTTGTCTAAGTGGTTGTGACAGGTGGTCACAAGGTGGAGAAGTGGAGACACAGAAATCTGTCTAAGTCCACAGACGTTGAGTGAAGCCAATTCTCTCAATCCCAGATGCCAAAGAAGAATGCTAGAAAGGTTGAAATCACCTAATTCCACAGGCATTTAGTGAAGCCAGTTCACTCAACACAATATGCCAAAAAGCGCTGAGTAAGTTGTAGACAGTCAAAACCTAGCAGTCTGCAAAGCAATTCTGCGGCTAAGTCCACAGACATTGAGAGAAGGTAGTTCACACAACGCCATATATCAGAAGGCGTTGAGTATAGCTGAGTCTGTCAAAGCCTTAATATTGGCAAGCTGAAAAAGCAGCTAAGTCCACAGGCATTGAGTGAAGCCAGTTCACTCAACGCCAGACAACAAAAGCGCTGAGTAAAGACATGACAGTCAAATCCCAGCAGGTTGTAGAGACAATATTGTGGCTAAGTCCACAGACGTTGAGTAGCCAATTCACTCAATGCTAGACAACAAAAGCGTTGAGTTATGCTACAGTCAAAGCCTAAGAAGAAAGAAGATAGAAAGCTGCTAAGTACAAAAGTGTTGAGTGATGAAGCTTCACTCAACGCTCTCAACGCTTAGCACAAAAAGAAAGTTGTAGCTAAGTCCAGGGGCGTTGAGTGATGAAGATTCACTCAATGCACTCAATGCCTGATAGAGCAAAAGAATTTAACTAAGTCCAGAGGCGTTGAGTGAAGTCAGTTCACTCAACGCACTCAATGCCAGATGGTGCAGAGAATTTAACTAAGTCCAGATTCGTTGAGTGAAGGTCATTCACTGAACGCACTCAACGCCTAGAGTTAAATCTGATAATTTGGCTAAGTCCACAAATGTTGATGTCAGCCAAAATCAACAAAGTCAATAAAGTTCAAATTAGTTGCGGGAAAGCTACAAAACACCACAAATAGCGTCGGAGTCCTACTGTACGTCTTATTCTGTTAAAACAAGGTGCAGCTGTCAACCACAGGTGGTCCCCACTACTTCTTGGATCCGTTAATCGACGGAAGATAAAAAGGACAAGATGGACTAAAGGAACTTTAACTTTTAGGGTTTTCTCATTTCGAAAAGTTACGGCTGAACTTCATCTTCCTCGTCATTATTGTCGAGTCTGAAACTTGAAGTTGAATCAGCTGATCTAAAAGTTCTTTCAAGTTGCTGTAGCTAATTTCTTCTGCTACAACAAGTTCAGATAAGGTTCTGATTAAGAAGGAGGAGTAGAGCTTTCCAGTTCATGCTGGTCCAGATTAGCTGATTGAAGAACACAAAAACTGTATAATCCTCAGTCTTTTTTAACAAGTTCAAAAACAAGTTTCTGAGGTTCTTCAGTAAAGGCAGCTTATTACTGAAGATATATTTTCTGTTGTTG
This sequence comes from Platanthera zijinensis, assembly GCA_039513925.1. Lineage (NCBI taxonomy): Eukaryota > Viridiplantae > Streptophyta > Magnoliopsida > Asparagales > Orchidaceae > Platanthera > Platanthera zijinensis. The sequence continues at coordinate 111,477,072 of CM077095.1, read as the reverse complement.
TGGAGAAAGTTGGGTTGTTAACTCAGTCCAGGAAGGCAGACACAGAGAAATTTCTCTGGTGTCATATCAACCACACCAACTACTCTTCCTGTAGGATCATTTTGGATCTAAGTTATAAGCCTGATTTATAAAGGTGAGGTAGGATCCCTGTGTGGATCTGAGTGTAGGGATGTTGAGCTTGACTTTGTAGGATCTCTATGTGGATCTGAGTGTAGGGCTGTTGAACTTGAGTTTGTAGGATCCTTGTGTGGATCTGAGTGTAGGGCATATGTGCCTGAGGTAGGGTCTTATAACGCCCCCGATTTTTCTATGATTGTTTAATCTTTGTTTGGCATTACGTTGACGCGTTTTCGGCCTTTGCTGTTCTTAGAGCGTGGTCTTAGCTCTTTAGGTTCTCTAAGTGGCTTGTGTTGTGGCCTATTGCAAGATTCCCTAGCGAGCCGGAGTCTGTTTTGGTGACTCGGTGGAGCCTCTTCGGGAATGCTTGTGTTTTGGCTTCGGGAAGTGTTAGCCCGAGTTTTGTTCGTCGGATGTCGATTTCGACTTCGCCATTGTTTTCATAGCATGAGTATATAGCTACGGTGCGAATTTCGTCGAATTCCGAGGTTGTCCGTTCTTCGCATCATTTTGACGTTTTATTTTAATTAACAGATATAATATTATATCATGTTAATTGTTTGTGTTGTATGGCTGATTTTATATTAACAGATATAATATTATATTAACAAATATAATATTATATCATGATATAATATAAGTGGCTGAATAGCTTATTTTATAATTAGCTTGATTCCCAGTGGCTATAGTTTATGATATTATATTATATATATAGCTTGAGTGGATAGATATTATATATAGCATTCTTTATTTTAGAAACCCTATTCATCTTCCCTAAAAAGAAAAAAAAGCTGGCGGCTAGCTTCTTGAGGAAGAAATGGGAGGCATTCAACCCCAAGTTTCGGTCACCGATTTCTTGAGCTGGGGAGCTCGAAATTCTTGTTTGAGGGTGGATTCAGACTGCTCTTGCCTAGATCTTCGCCCCTAGGGTAAGTTTTTCAAGTTTCGTGGTATTTCTAGAGGTCAAGGATTTCGGTTTGACCCTTTCTTCCTCTCTAAAGCTTCAGATTTCTTAGCTAAGTGTTCTTGCTGCCTGATTCGAAAGAAGGAGTGGAACTGACCGAGCCTTTCCTGAAGATTGAGGCAAGTGATTCTCTTTCATCCTTGCCAAGATTGATTCTTTGTTTCTTTTTGGTTTTATTCTTATTTTGTTTAGATCCTTAGTGTGTTGTAGACTTTGGTTATGGCTAACTTGCTGTTAGGGTAGAAAAGCTCCAGCTAGTCCAAGTTTTTAAAGAGAAAATGTTTGATTGGATCTGGTTTTGGCTGGATAGGTATAGTCAGTGTCAGTATAGTTAGTATTAGCAGGTTTTCCTTCCAGATAGTTTATGTAAGAATAGAATTTTCTAATATTTTGGCTGTTGCTTTGATTTATCCCCCTCAGTTTAGATAAAATAGCCTTTTCTTCCAGGTTCTGTTTGTAGGAGTCGAGTGTAGCCTTAGGCGTTGAGTGTAAGCTGAGGTAGTAGTCGGTTTCTAGCCTATGTATAAAAGCATTGAGTGTGGTGAACACACTCAATGCCTAGCTTTTCGTTCTGGAGACTAAGTAAAAAGCATTGACAGCGTTGAGTGAGGTGAGCTCACTCAACGGCGTCTGGCTTGTTAGTTTTTCTAAGTCTTTTGGCGTTGAGTGATTTGAGCTCACTCAACGCCGTCTTGTCAGGCAGATTTTTCTAAGTCTTTTGGCGTTGAGTGAGTTGAGCTCACTCAACGCCGTCTTGTCAGGTTGTTTTTCTAAGTCTTTTGGCGTTGAGTGAGTTGAGCTCACTCAACACCGTCTAGTCAGGAAGATGTTCTAAGTCAAAAGCGTTGAGTGTGGTGAACTCACTCAACGTTGTGGGTTGTTTAGCATTGACAGCGTTGAGTGAGCTGAACTCACTCAACACTGTCGTCCAGTGAGAGATTTCTTTTGCGGCCAAGTCTTTTGGCGTTGAGTGAGTGGAGCTCACTCAACGCGGCGTCGAGTCAACACAACGCCTTCCCTGCTTAGTGTTTTGCGTTGAGTAAGTGGTACTCACTCAAAGCGGCGTCGAGTGGACTCGACGCTTTTTCCTTAGGCTGGTGTTTTCTCCCGAGTTTGTTAGTGTGGGTTTTATTTCGGTTTGGTGATGTTTTCGGCTAGTTTTGAAGGACGAATCATGAATTATGACAGGTGGTTACTCTGGTTTTCTTGATAGGGATGTTTGGGTATAGAGCCGTGGCCACCACTAATTTAGCCCCGGTTTGGGCCAGTGTGTTGGACCCAAGGCTGCACCGGTGGCCCTGCGTTATTTGGATCTGGTTGTTTGGATGAGGGTTATTTTTTGTCACTAACCAAGATCCATGGTTTTACCACTGCTAATAATTCACAAGTTAGGACTGTTAGTTCCTTTCCCTTTTTAAAATTACTATTTTTGGCATATGTTTGCCTTGTTGCTGCTGCAGGTTTTTAGCAGGGCATGTTGTTAATTTCTCGCACTTGGTGCGCTTTGATTATTCCTTGGACAATGTCTTACTTTATTGTCTCGTTTATTTCCTTTTGCTGAGTTTGATAGCATTCTATTGTAGGGTTTGGTAAACCCCTTCCATTTTCTTGCTTATGATCTAATGCTCTATTTCTATCTGATTATATTCTTGCTGAGGTGTTCTTTCTTTGAATGCCCCATATTCAGAGCAGTAGCCGGTTATGCGGCTAGATTTCTTTTGGGGGCTTGCTAGTGATCTCCTGGGTTGTTGAGATTCCTCTTCCTCAGTTTGTGAGGTAGATCTTTTCTTGTTTCCTTCTGTATAGACATGCATACTCACTAGTGGGTTCGTGTCAGGGTGTTGACGCCCAATGATGGTTTTCTTTGGTGATGCTAAGTATGTGACTTAAACTGATGTTTTTGCCTTTATGAAGGTAGTTTACTTGCTCTCTGGGAATGCTTTATGCTAGGATGCATGTTAGGTATTTTAACTCATAAAAGCATTATTATATGTACTTCATACATGCCATATTTCTAAACCTAAAGTACTACTTTCCAAAGTAACGTAAAGACTATTTTCATATTATACTAAATTTAGAGTCATGCATTTCATGAATTGTCCTTCGGGGACGTTTACGCTCATGTAGGATGTCAAATCACCTTAACCAAGGTATTTTCCGCAACGTATAAATATATTTTACTTGTGGACTAGTTGATCCACTGTGCCGAGGGATACGGCCATCCAACTTTATTGGATTTCTTTCATAATAAATTATGATTTTCTGTTAAACCTTAGAGTTTGGAGTTTTGCTTGAGCGTCTCCAGTTATCCCCTGCACGGCGTGGCATCACGGTGCGTATTTTTCCCTACTCTGATATAATTTTATTGATGAGGAAATACGGGTCGTGACAGTTGGTATCAGAGGGAGGTTGCTTGACAATTGGTCGGAGACCCTTCCCTTGTTGGTGTTAGTAGTTTAGTGTCATATCATACACACATCGATGTGTCATCAGTACGTTTTGGCTGAAGCATGAGCACTACACTCATAAGCATGATTAGAAGTATACGGGGCATATTATGTAGTATGGGATGCATAATATGTGTTTGTATATGGATCCACCATAGGTGGCAACATGTGAGGGTTATGTAGTATGGGATGCATAACCTCACCACATGAATGCCCATTACCACGTTTTCTCTTTTTGTTGCATGCAATGTTATGTAGTATGGGAGGCCTAACATTTGCATGCGTACGCCGCTCATAACATGCATTAAGGCCTCTTTAAAATGCATAGCACAGCATGCATAGCATAACATAGCATAAGCACAATGTGTCAAGCTAAAGATTTACATGATGACATATGTACACACATGGTTTTGAGTCAAAAGAAATATAAATTCATGCATTCATGGTCTAAGCATATGAGTTAGTGTGATGATGGTGAATCATCCTAGGTTAAGCATAACAACATTATTGAAAAATCCCAGAGCAAGTTAGCAGTTGAAGCTCATACTTAAGTATGTTTTGTCTGTACTAGGTTGTCTAGATCTAGCGGTTGGGCTAGGTTTTGACTAGTTGTTTGTATGTTAATAGAATGTCGAGGCGTCCTTCGACGAGGTTGACTCCCTAGTCTGAGGGCGAGTCTTCGGGTGCACAAAGCGATGCGATGATAGAGAGTCTGCGACAGAGCAATGAGACCTTGTCAAGATAGATGGTGGATGTGCAGTCCTAGATCCAGTCGCTATTATCAGTTATATTCGGGCTAGCTCCGAGAGTACAGGACTCTGCTGTGGGTCTAGCTGTTCCTGCCCCTCCTGCTCCTCTGGTGCCTCCGATAGTAGTTCCACCAGAGATGATGTTTATCTCGCAGTTTCAGCGACTCAGGCCTCCTACTTATGATGGAAAGGCAGATTTCATGATCTTGGATGATTGTCTTATATCGATCGAGGAGATGTTTTCCTACTCCAGAGTTACTGTCGATCAGAGAGTGATGATCGCCGCCTACCAGCTCAAAGGGTTAGCAAAAAGCTGGTGGCTAAGGGAGAAGGAGAGTATGAAAGAAGGATGCTCTTGGGAATCTTTTAAGGAGATGATACTGGGAAAGTTTCTACCCTCGGTCGAGCGGGACCGTCTGATGAATGACTTCTTACATTTAAAGCAGAGGCAACTCACAGTCAGTGAGTATGAGATGGAATTTAGCAAATTAAGTCGGTTTGCTCCTGGATTGGTGAGCATTGAAGCGGATCGAGTTAAACGATTTCTGGGTGGTCTAAGAAGTGACATCCAGCAGCTAGCTGGTGCTTATGGAGCAGTGAGTTATATCGGTGTGGTAGAAGCTGCCTTGAAGGTCGAGGCAATCGAAAATGCTAAGAATAGATGCCAGCAAATGAGAAGGGACAAAAGGAAATCCGTTGAAGGTAAGGGCACCCAGCCATTCGGTGCTACTTCAAGGAAGAAGGGTAAGGAAGTGTGTAGTTTTAGTGGCCGACCGGGCCACCCTTTGGAAAGATGTTACCAGATAATTAGAGCTCAGAAGAAAGAGCAGGTTCATGCGATACAAGGCATTTCCAGGAAACATTTAGACTGTTCTACATGTAAACGGATAGGGCATGATGTTGCCCATTATTGGGGAAAGAATAAGACAAGAGGTTGTTTTCTATGTGGTCAAGAAGGGCATATCAAGGCTCAGTGCCCGCAGCTCAAGCATGTGCTACAACTAGTCCCACTTAAGGCATTGCCACCTCCTCAGCGACTGGATAAAGGAAAAGGAAAGCTGAATGTGATTTACTCAGAGGAAGCTCAGACTTCTATTTAGGTTATTTCAGGCTAGACTTTCTCCCTAGTTTTAATGTTTTAGTTCGTAGTTATAGTTTTAGCAATTGTTTTCTTAGATGCGTGCGCAATTTCTATAGGAAGATTTAAGGTAAAGAGCTGGGCGCGTGTTCTCTTCGACTCTGGCGCTACCCACTCGTTTGTGGCTAGAGCCTTCGTGGAGCAGTATCGTTTGGATCTAGATCGAGTTGGAGGCGCATTTTGTGTCAAATTTCCTTCCGGCGATTCTGTGGTATCGGACCAGGGCATTCAGAGTTGTCTGATTGTTTTAGGGGATTTTCTAGCAAAGGCAGATCTAAAGGTGATCGACTTGGAAGACTTTGATGTTATCTTAGGCATGGACTGCTTGTCCAGGTATGATGTTGTTATCCAGTGCAAGGGTAAGCGCTTGGACTTCAAAAAGGACAACGGTCAGCCTGGGAGTGTTTATGGTGATCCGTGCCAGGATTGTCCAGTTATTTATACGGTATGTACTCGGAAGCTACTAGTTTCCGGCTGCTTTGCTTGTTTGGTCTCAGTTTTGGGGATCGTTGGTAGTTTGCCGCATTTAGAAGAGATTCTTGTTGTGCGTTAGGTTTCAGATGTTTTTTCTGATGATCTTCCTTGTCTTCCACCTGATAGAGATATTGAGTTTGTGATAGATTTGGAGTCGGGCACGCGTCCTAATGCGAAGGTGCCGTACCGGATGGCCCCACTAGAGCTAGAGGATTTGCGTATCCAGCTGGATGAGTTGTTAGAGAAGGGTTTTATAAGGCCGAGTTCATCACCTTGGGGTGCTCCTATTCTGTTTGTTAAGAAGAAAGATGGATCGATGAAACTTTGCATCGATTATAGGGAGCTAAAAAGGTCACTATTAAGAATAGGAATCCCCTACCGAGGATTGACGATTTGTTCGATCAGTTGCGCGGTAGCGCGGTGTTTTCTAAGATTGATCTTCGTTCTAGCTACCATCAGCTCAGGATCCGTGAGTCAGATATCCCACGGATTGCTTTTCGATCTAGGCATGGGCATTTTGAATTTCTGGTAATGTCGTTTGGTTTGACCAACGCGCCCTCAACCTTTATGGATATGATGAACCGTGTGTTCAGGGACTTCCTGGACAAGTTCGTGGCCATATTTATAGACGATGTTATGGTATATTCCTGCAATGCTGAGGAGCATAACCAGCATCTGTGATTAGTTTTATCTGCTTTGAGGGACCACAAGTTGTTCGCCAAGTTGAGCAAGTACGAGTTTTGGTTGCCTCAGGTTTCGTTTCTGGGCCATGTGGTTAGTAAGAATGGGATTTCAGTCGATCCAGAGAAAATAGCTGCTGTGATGGAATGGAGTAGGCCTGACACACCCAAAGAGATTAAGAGCTTCTTAGGGTTGACCGGCTATTACAAGATATTTGTGGAGGGTTTCTCTACCTTGGCTACGCCATTGACTAAATTGACACAGAAGAATGCAGCCTTTGTTAGGAGCTAGAAGTGCGAGGAAGCCTTTTTAGAGCTTCAGAATAGATTGTGCACTGCTCCGGTTTTGACATTTCCTACAGAAGGAATGGATTATGTTGTTTATGTTGACGCATCACATGTTAGGCTTGGATGCGTGTTGATGCAAGAAGGCAAGGTGATTGCGTACGGGTCAAGGCAACTAAAGACCCATGAGAGGAACTACCCGACACATGATTTAGAGTATGCAACCATGATTTATGCCTTGAAGCTGTGGAGACATCTGCTTTATGGCGCTCAGTGCAAGATTTTTACCGATCATAAGAGCTTAAAGTATGTCTTCACCCAGAAAGAATTGAATTTGCGCCAGCGGCGATGGTTAGAATATGTTGCCGATTATGAGGTTGAGATCCAATACCATCCGGGCAAGGCTAATGTGGTAGCCGACGCCCTAAGTCGGAAGACGGGGAAGATTTTTAATCTCTCCGTCGAGCTATTAGTAGAAGAATTCCCCTTGATGAATATTTCTGTGGGGAGCTGTGACTTACAGAGTAGTTTTGTAGTAGTAGAGCCTTCTTGGATTGCACTTACAAGGCTACATCAGAAGGATGATCTGGATCTACTGCACTTGTATCTTAGAATTGAGAAAGGGGACTTACCAGATTTCTCTATTGATGATGCAGGTAATTTGAGGTACCGCGGTAGATTTTGTATCCCCGCCGTTATGGATATCCAAGTTAAGTTGTGCAAAGAAGCGCATGGTTCTAGTGTTGCCTACCATCCGGGCTCTACCAAGATGTATCAAGACTTATAGCAAATTGCCTGGTGGTATGGAATGAAGGGTGATATAGCCAAATTTGTTTCTAATGCTTCACCTGCAAGCGTGTTAAGGCCGATCATGGAAGGCCGGGTGGCAAGTTGAATCCCTTGGAAATTCTGAGTTGGAAGTGGGAGAGTATTTCGATGGATTTCATCACGGGTTTACCGAGATCTCCTCGAGGACATGATTCAGTCTGGGTTATTGTTGAAAGATTAACGAAGTATGCTCACTTCGTCCCTTATAAGATCGATTACCCCATGAAGAAGATTGTTGAGCTATATTTGGATGAAGTCATCCGGTTGCATGGAGTTCCTGTAAGTATCATATCAGACCGAGACTCCAGGTTTACGTCTCGCTTATGGAAGAGTTTGCAAGAAGGTTTGGGTACGGATTTAAGGTATTCTACCGCAGACCAATGGTCAGACAGAGCGAGTTAATCAGATAGTGGAAGACATGATTAGATGCTACATTTTAGACTACGGAGGAGCGTGGGATGAGCGTTTGAGTTTTATGGAGTTTGCTTATAATAACAGCTATCAAGAAAGCTTGCAAATGGCTCCTTTAGAAGCTCTGTATGGGAGACGCTGCAGAACTCCCCTATTTTGGACTGAGGTTGGCGAGAGATCTTTGTTGGGTCCGGATGCGCTTTAAGAAATGGAGGTTGCGATGAAGCTTATTCGAGAGAAGCTTCGGATAGCCCAAGAACGATATGAGAAGAACGCCAACCGGCGTAGATCTGATTTGGAGTTTGTTGTAGGGGACTTGGTATTTTTTAAAGCTTCCCCGATGGTTGGAGTTAAGATATTTGGTAAAAACTGGAAGTTGGATCCAAGGTATGTGGGACCGTTTAAGATTGTTGAGCGGATTGGTGTGTCAGCTTATAAACTGGATTTGCCCACAAACTTTCCTGGCGTGCGCGATGTTTTTCACGTAAGCCAATTGCGGAAGTGCTAAGCGACAGACAAGTTTTGAATTCTTTGCCTCAATTAGAGCCAAATCTTTCTTATGTTGAGATGTCTGTCCGCATTCTGGATGCTCAAGATCGTGTGTTGCGGAGGAAGATTATTCCAATGGTTAAAGTTTTGTGGAGAAACCAGGACGTGGAAAACGCGACTTAGGAATTTAAGTCGGCTATGAGGGAGGCTCACCCTCATCTATTTCCTTGAGTTTGCTTGGTATGTATTCTTCTGTATAACTCTTGGTTTGTTATTTCCCTTCTATGGTAGAAGTGTTGTGCGTAAAGTTTCGGGGCAAAACTTTCTTTTATGGGGAGTGACTGTAACGCCCCCAGTTTTTCCGTGATTGTTTAATCTTTGTTTGGCGTTACGTTGACGCGTTTTCGGCCTATGCTGTTGTTAGAGCATGGTCTTAGCTCTTTGGGTTCTCTGAGTGGCTTGTGTTGTGGCCTATTGCAAGATTCCCTAGCGAGCTGGAGTCTGTTTTGGTGACTCGGTGGAGCCTCTTTGGGAATGCTTGTATTTTGGCTTCGGGAAGTGTTATCCCGAATTTTGTTTGTCGGATGTTGATTTCGACTTCGCCATTGTTTTCGTAGCATGTGTATTTAGCTACGGTGTGAATTTCGTCGAATTCCGAGGTTGTTCGGTCTTCGCGTCATTTTGACGTTTTATTTTAATTAACAGATATAATATTATACCGTGTTAATTGTTTGTATTGTATGCCTGATTTTATATTAACAGATATAATATTATATCATGTAATAATATAAGTGGCTGAATAGCTTATTTTATAATTAGTTTGATTCCCCGTGGCTATAGTTTATGATATTATATTAAATATATAGCTTGAGCGGATAGATATTATATATAACATTCTTTATTTTAGAAACCCTATTCATCTTCCCCAAAAAGAAAAGAAAGCTGGCGGCTAGCTTCTTGCGGAAGAAACGGGAGGCGGTCAACCCCAAGTTCCGGCCGCCGATTTCTTGAGTTAGGGAGCTCGAAATTCTTGTTTGAGGGTGGATTCAGACTGCTCTCGCCTAGATCTTCGCCCCTAGGGTAAGTTTTCCGAGTTTCGTGGTCTTTCTACAGGTCAAGAATTTCGGTTTGACCCTTTCTTCCTCTCTAAAGTTTCAGATTTCTCGGTTAAGTGTTCTTGCTGCCTGATCCGAGAGAAGGAGTTGAGCTGGCTGAGCCTTTCCAGAAGATTGAGGCAAGTGATGCTCTTTCATCCTTGCCAAGATTGATTCTCTGTTTATTTTTGGTTTTATTCTTATTTTGTTTAGATCTTTAGTGTGTTGTAGACTTTGGTTATGGTTAACTTGCTGTTAGGGTAGAAAAGCTCCAGCTAGTCCAAGTTTTTAAAGAGAAAATGTCTGATTGGATCTGGTTTTGGCTGGATAGGTATAGTCAGTGTCAGTATAGTTAGTATTAGCAGGTTTTCCTTCTAGATAGTTTATGTAAGAAAAGAATTTTCTAATATTTTGGCTGTTGTTGTGATTTATCCCCTTAGTTTAGATAAAATAGCCTTACTTGCCAGGTTCTGTCTGTAGGCGTCGAGTGTAGCCTTAGGCGTTGAGTGTAAGCTGAGGTAGTAGTTGGTTTCTAGCCTAAGTATAAAAGCGTTGAGTGTGGTGAATGTGAGGACCCCATTTTGGAGCCCACAAACATCTGTATCTCAGCTACTTTCAAGACAGTTGTCCCAGGACGAAGTAAGGCTAGTGAGTAGCAAAATAATACACATAATAAGACGTACCTCAAATATTGCCGATGTCCATGTGTCTTTTCATTTTTATCCACGATCAATTTCACTCGTCAATACGAACCCAAAACTATGTCAAGTACCTGCACCAAAAGGGGACGAGCTTAGTCATAACATATGACTAAGTGAGGTACATACCTCTTTAATTGCTGTACACTAACAAATGTAAAAGTTTTAGCAATGCTATAAACATATATTATCTCTGTCATGTTAGTATTCATGAAAACTATATAAACAATGTAACTGTAATCCTATCTCAGTTCTATCTGTATAATCATTTTACATACCTGTATTGCCACTGTGTATCAACTTTATATCTGTCATATTAGTATTTATAAAACCATATAATTAGTTATAGAACAATATTAATCAATAGCTCTAAACAAGTATCAGTGTAAACATGCAAGCAATGTAAACAAGGTAAGCAATGTAATCAGGAAAGCTATGAAACTGTAACACTAACTCAGTGTGCATGTTCAGTAACTGTGTAAGACCCCAACCTCGGAGATGATCGCGGGGCGATCAAACAGCACTTTTGGAGGTCTGAACAGGGGCACACGGCCAGGCACACGGCCGTGTGCCTACCCGTGTTCAGTGGTCTATTGTGGTTTTGTGCAGTCTCGAGTCAGAGCAGGACACGGCCTGAGACACACGGCCGTGTCTCAAGCCGTGTGTGGGGCACACGGCCTCGAACACGGCCGTGATCGAAGCCGTGTTCATGAAGCCCGACGATCGTTCCTGAAGCTCCAGGTAACACGGCCCGTGGCACACGGCCGTGTCAGGACCCGTGTCGATCGGCGTAACTGATATTTTGGGTTGAATCCAGGCCGTCCGGATCTTTTATGTTGGATCTAACGGCTGTGGGTTAACCAAGGGGGTATTAGGGTTGAGTTTGGGGCTGAATTCCCTCATTTCAACCCTACCTTTCTCTTTCTAAACTCTTAGAGAGAGGTGAGAGCCAAGAGGAGGAGGGGCAAAGTTCCGGCCGCCGGCGGAGCACCGGAGCACCGACTCGCGATCCGAGTCCGGATCCTCGAAGGCAAGGGCGAGGCGAAGCTTTCCATCCGTCTACATCTTCATGGCGGGCACGCGGAAATCTACGAGGGTAACGATCCTCTTCATAGGGCATGTGTAGTCACCCTTCTTTCTATGCATGGGGAAATCCCCCTCTCGCGAGTGAGCGTTGAGGCGCGGAATCCCTTCGGGTAGATATGTAAAGTCCCCGTTGTTAGAGCCCGGAATCGGAGCACGGGCGTAGGCATTGTGTGTGAAGCCTATTCGGGTTTAACCCGGATCGGTGATGTTTGCATTGCATGGCCGGAGAAGACTCCGCGCCGATGATTTTAGTTTTCCGAAATTTCTACGCGGTAGATTGCATACAGGGATCCTTGGGGGTTAACCTCGAGGCGCACCCGGAAAGCTTGGGCGGAATCGCATTGCCGCCACGATGTTGCCTTGGAGGGCAATTCGGTACATAACGGGGTTATGTGCATGTTTTGATCGATTGTGGGAATGAGGAGAAACTTGGCCCGCATCGATGGCTAAATGGCCGTGGTGAAGTGAGCAACGGGCGGGTGGAACTCTACCCATTCCAAGTGGTCTCGGTAGAAGCGACCTAAAGTACATGGGACTTCCCGGGAGGCTGGAAACGGGCCTAGTCTTCGGCTGAAAGGGCTAAATGCTCACGAGAGTTGCCATCCGAGGGATGGTGGTGGAATCGCGGTGTCGGACTGGGTCCGGACCGGGTTCACCGGTTAGTGCCCTGAGAGCACGGAGTGTGCGGCCGTGCGTGCCGACACTTATGGCGAATAGAATACTTTATAGAATTGCTATGGTAGTTTTATATGCAGGGAAGGAGCACCGCCGTCCCGAGAAACGGGACGGAGTCGTTATAATTTGGTCAGCTTTGCTGACCGTTGCCCTTTTGTATTGCCACCTCTTGGGTGGATTGCTTTCTACAGGTGCTGCTGCGGAGCCAAGCGACAAATAGCGGGCTAAAGCCCAAGTTGCAGCGCCAGCCCTCGAAGGCTTAGTTATTAGCTTTTTCATATTCATGTATGGCCGGCCTGCGTGCCGATGTATGAAAGACGCTATCTTGTTAAGCGAACACTTTTGTAAGGCCTTAAGGCCGTGAACTCTTTTGTGTATTTTCATGTTCGTCATTCCTTTGTGGTATTTTATTACTAGTGGACATTCATGCCTTTATGGGTTCTTTGTTTAACTTTAAAATGCTTCCGTTAGAATGCGTTGTGTAGGACGTTGTTGTTAAATTGGTTGGAATGGTTGTCCATATTCGTAACCTTCCGGTCTGTCCGTAGTATATGGCGTCGGGCCCCGGCCGGACCTACTGCTATATGCTATGCGACGGATAGGGGTGTTACAAATTGGTATCAGACTACCGGTTTCGGTCTAGCTTATTGGAATTCGCGGACGAATTCTTTTAAGGGGTGGTGAGCACGGTCACGTGCGTCATCGTTATAACATGAAAAGAACCCATGAATGTCCACTTAGGAATGAAAATATACATGTTTGAGGAACCTGCGTGTTCTTATAATTGCTGTTTGCAGTAATTTTTGGGTCGCTTATCGGTGTTTTGCACGATTATAGGTGACCAGAAGTGGTGCTGGGCCGTCTGAACGGCCAGGTTCTGAGGCGAGCAGTGTGCCAAGCGATGCGCCTGCAACACCTCCGTCTGCCGAGACCATTAGGTTGGTGGCAGAAGCGGTCATGGCAATGATCAATGCGCAGCCTGCAAGGCAGGTGCAGCAGCCCGCTCCTGCTATGGAGCAAGTACCTCTTCAGACGGCAGAGCAAAGGAGGGTTGAGCAAGTAGTGTTGGAGCCAGAGTTGCCTAGGAGAGCAACGGAAAGACAACTGAAGCACGTCATGGGCTTTCATCCACCGGTGTTCACGGGGGCAGAAACCCCGACCCAAGCAGAGGATTGGCTCTCAAGGGTCAACAGGGTGATGACTGCGACGGAAACTGAAGAGTGGCAGAAGACCACTATAGCGACGTTCCTTTTGGATGGGGACGCAAGACTGTGGTGGGAGGGCCTAGAGCTGCATCAGTTGAGGGGAAGGCCATTGGCCGAAGTCCCGATGGAGGAGTTTGCGAGACTATTTATGGCTCGATACCTCCCCTCGGCGCAGAGGATCGCGCTAGAGAGTGAATTCCAGAAGTTGGTGCAGGGTGATAGCACCGTTGATGAATACCTCCACGAGTTTACTCGGTTGGGGAGATATGCCGGCGCTACCTTCGCAGACGAGGAGCGCAAGACGAGCCGCTTTTATGAAGGGCGCCGGGATGATTTGAGGTTGCTACAGTCGGGGCCCAAGGCGCACGGTTTCATGACCCTGGTCAATTCGGCCCGGTCCTTGGAGAAGGACATGAAGAATGTCCAAGCAAAGAAGGAATCCGGTAGCAAGAAAGCGGAGTTCAAGGCACCGACTACGTCAAAGTCGGGCTACCGCAAATTCTATAAGAAAGCTAAGACGTCGGGTCCAGCTGCTTCAGGTGCCTCGGGGACAACTACCAATCGAACCCCGGGCGCTTGCTTCACGTGTGGGAAGCCGGGGCACTTTGCCCGTGATTGCTGGAGTGGACGCTCAAAGTCCGAAAGGAAACAAGGAGCTACCTACGAGGATAAGGGCAAAGCGGTGGAGTCGACCGCGTCCCACTATGCTCCGACTCAGCCTAGAGTCTATAACTTGGTCCAGCAGGAGGCCATCAAGCAAGCGGATGTGGTGATAGGTATGAGTTAATTTATGCAAGTTGACTTGAGAATACTATTACCTATTGCTTGTTAAGCTAATGTCTTTTGCTTAGGCTTTGTGGTGATTAGCGATAGTCCGGCACGGGCACTGTTCGACACTGGTGCTTCGCATTCTTTCTTGTCCGAACAGTTTATATCGCGCATCGGAGTCCCTTCTTCGATGGCGAAGGACAAGTTAGATGTGTTGCTACCGAATGGGTGCTCGATGCGTGCGGACAGAGTGTGCGCCGTGAAGGTTCACATAGGGAGCCAAGAGTTCGACTTGCTAGCGTCATTATTGCCGTTAGTAGAGTTCGATGTTATCTTTGGAATGGATTGGCTGTCAGAGCAGAAGGCTTGGATCGATTGCGACCGTAAGGAGGTCAAGCTGGGTGTAGGGAGGGAGACTACTTTCGAGGGGCTTAAGGGGTCGAGCAAGACACTGATGTCTGCTCTTCAGGTGGTGAAGGCGATTCGTGCTGGTGCAGAGCTGTTCTTCGCATTAGTGGAGGCCGCAAAGCCGAAGTCCACTTTGGATGAGATCCCCGTGGTATGCGAGTACCCAGATGTGTTCCCAGATAGCCTTCCTGGAGCCCCACCGCAGCGGGAGATTGATTTCACCATCGAGCTCGTACCGGGGGCCAAACCGGTGTCACGTGCTCCGTATAGGTTGGCGCCTAAGGAGATGGCGGAGTTGAAGGTTCAGCTGGAGGAGCTGATGGAGCAAGGTTATGTGCGTCCAAGTTCGTCGCCTTGGAGCGCACCGGTCCTCTTCGTTAAAAAGAAGGACGGTAGTATGCGGCTGTGCATCGACTACAGAGAATTGAACAAGTTGACGGAGAAGAACAAGTACCCGATCCCGAGGATTGATGATCTCTTTGATCAGTTAGTCGGATCGTCTGTATACTCCAAGTTGGACTTGAAGTCGGGGTACTATCAGCTGAGGATCAGGGAATGTGATATCCCAAAGACGGCGTTCAGTACGAGGTACGGGCATTTCGAGTTCACGGTCATGCCGTTTGGACTGACGAATGCGCCATCGGTATTTATGGATCTGATGAACCGGACGTTCAGAGATTACCTGGATCGCTTTGTGATTGTCTTCATCGATGACATTCTAGTGTACTCGCAGTGTGAGGAAGATCACTTTAAGCACTTGCACCTGGTATTGGAGACCCTGAGGAGGAATGAGCTTTATGCGAAGTTTTCCAAGTGCGAGTTCTGGCTACCCTCAGTAGCATTTCTTGGTCATATTGTTAGTGGAGAAGGTATAGCGGTGGATCCGGCGAAGATAGTTGCGATACGGGAGTGGCCTGTGTTGTCTTCGGTAGCGGAAGTCCTTAGTTTCCTTGGGCTTGCCGGCTATTACAGGCGCTTCGTAGAGAACTTCTCGCGGATAGCGTTACCTCTCACAAAGTTGACCAGGAAGGATCAGAGATTTTTGTGGACGCAGGAGTGCATGCAGGCTTTCGAGGAGCTGAAGAGACGGTTGACCACGGCGCCAGTGCTCAGTTCGCCGAGTGGAACCGAGGGCTTTGAGGTGTATAGCGACGCTTCGGGTTGTGGTTTGGGCTGCGTGTTGTTGCAGCATGGTAGCGTGATAGCGTATGGATCGCGTCAGCTAAAGGTGCATGAAAGAAATTATCCGGTGCACGACTTGGAGTTGGCGGCCGTGATATTTGCACTCAAGTTGTGGAGGCACTACCTATACGGAGTAAGGGTCGACATATACACCGATCACAAGAGCCTAAAATACTTGTTGGATCAAAAGGATCTCAATATGAGGCAGAGGAGGTGGATGGAGTTCCTGGGGGACTACACTTTCAAGATACATTATGTACCCGGGAAGGGCAACGCAGTTGCGGATGCGCTGAGCCGCAGGGCTCCCGCCCAAGCCAACTGGTTGTCGGTGCATGATGAGCGGCTAGTACGGGAGTTGGAGAAGCTTGAGATCTGTTGCGTTGACAAGCAGTCGAGCGCCAAGGCAATGTTAAACTGGACAGAGGTGCAGTATGACCTGGCTGACCGGGTTCGGCAGGCATTGGAGTTGGATGACTCCATGAAGGAGCTTTTGGAGGCCGCTCTGGATGGGTCAAATTCCCAGTTCTCGGTAGAAGATGGGTTATTAAGGAAGGATCATCGTTTGTGCGTCCCAAGTGGGGGCAACCTCCGGGCGGAGTTGATGTACGAGGCTCATCATACCAAGTACTCAATCCACCCAGGGAGCACGAAGATGTATCGTGATCTTAAAAAGTTGTTTTGGTGGCCGGTACTTAAGAAAGATGTGGCGTTGTATGTGGTCAAATGTCAAGCGTGCGCCTTGGTGAAGGCAGAGTGCCAAAAGCCGGGCGGATTTCTGAAGTCCTTGCCTATACCGGAGTGGAAATTCGACGACATATCCATGGATTTTGTGCATGGATTGCCAAGATCGCAGAAGGGAAACGACGCCATTTGGGTGATCGTTGACAGATTGACGAAAGTGTCGCATTTCTTACCAATGAGGAAGGATGATCCAGTAGAGAAGTTGGCAAAGCTCTATGTGGATAGCATTGTGCGCTTGCACGGGGTGCCCCGCAGTATTGTGAGTGATCGCGATGGGCGTTTCACGTCCAACGACTGGAGACTAGTGCATCAAATGTTGGGCTCCAAACTGAAGTTTAGCACGGCATTTCATCCGCAGACGGATGGCCAGACCGAGAGAGTCAACAGAACCTTGGAAGACATGCTCCGCATGTGTACGTTGGACTTCGGAAAGAGGTGGGAGGACCACCTATACTTGGTCGAATTTGCTTATAACAATAGTTATCAAGCAAGCATTCAGATGGCGCCGTTCGAAGCTCTTTACGGAAGAAAATGTCGCACGCCGTTGTCGTGGTTAGAAACGGGTGAATCCAAGCTTTATCAGCGTCAAGACATTGAAGATGCCACTTCTTTAGTGCATTCTATACGGGAGCGGTTGCGGATTGCCCAGGATAGGCAAGCCAAGTATTATAATGCCAAGCATAGGAATGTGGAATTCAGTGTTGGCGATTGGGTGTACTTGAAGATCAAGCCGTTCAAGGGTGTCTCACGGATTCGACGCTTGAAAAAGTTGAGTCCGAGATACCTTGGGCCATTTGAGATTCTGGAGCGGATCGGAGAAGCAGCTTATAGGTTGAGGTTATCAGCAGAGTTAAGTGCTTTGCACGATGTATTCCACATCTCGGTTTTGCGGAAAGCAGTGCAAGAGCCTTCGCAGGTGTTAGCGGCCGACCAAGTACCGGTTGAGGAAGGGTTGATAACGAAAGTCAAGCCCATATCTATTGAGGATTTCGAAGTCAAGCGGCTTCGGAACAAGGAAATCAGAATGGTGAAGGTCCGTTGGGATAACTGCGGACGCGAGGAGCTCTCTTGGGAGCGAGAGCAGTCAATGCGCGAGGAGTACCCCGAGTTGTTCCCCTCAGGTACTCGTTATGTTTATTTTTTTTTGTGTAGTCTCTGTTCTTAATTTCGGGACGAAATTCTCTTAAGGGGGAGGGAGTTGTAAGACCCCAACCTCGGAGATGATCGCGGGGCGATCAAACAGCACTTTTGGAGGTCTGAACAGGGCACACGGCCAGGCACACGGCCGTGTGCCTACCCGTCAGTGGTCTATTGTGGTTTTGTGCAGTCTCGAGTCAGAGCAGGACACGGCCTGAGACACACGGCCGTGTCTCAAGCCGTGTGTGGGGCACACGGCCTCGAACACGGCCGTGTTCGAAGCCGTGTTCATGAAGCCCGACGATCGTTCCTGAAGCTCCAGGTAACACGGCCCGTGGCACACGGCCGTGTCAGGACCCATGTCGATCGGCGTAACTGATATTTTGGGTTGAATCCAGGCCGTCCGGATCTTTTATGTTGGATCTAACGGCTGTGGGTTAACCAAGGGGGTATTAGGGTTGAGTTTGGGGCTGAATTCCCTCATTTCAACCCTACCTTTCTCTTTCTAAACTCTTAGAGAGAGGTGAGAGCCAAGAGGAGGAGGAGCAAAGTTCCGGCCGCCGGCGGAGCACCAGAGCACCGACTCGCGATCCGAGTCCGGATCCTCGAAGGCAAGGGCGAGGCGAAGCTTTCCATCCGTCTACATCTTCATGGCGGGCACGCGGAAATCTACGAGGGTAACGATCCTCTTCATAGGGCATGTGTAGTCGCCCTTCTTTCTATGCATGGGGAAATCCCCCTCTCGCGAGTGAGCGTTGAGGCGCGGAATCCCTTCGGGTAGATATGTAAAGTCCCCGTTGTTAGAGCCCGGAATCGGAGCACGGGCGTAGGCATTGTGTGTGAAGCCTATTCGGGTTTAACCCGGATCGGTGATGTTTGCATTGCATGGCCGGAGAAGACTCCGCGCCGATGATTTTAGTTTTCCGAAATTTCTACGCGGTAGATTGCATACAGGGATCCTTGGGGGTTAACCTCGAGGCGCACCCGGAAAGCTTGGGCGGAATCGCATTGCCGCCACGATGTTGCCTTGGAGGGCAAATCAGTACATAACGGGGTTATGTGCGTGTTTTGATCGATTGTGGGAATGAGGAGAAACTTGGCCCGCACCGATGGCTAAATGGCCATGGTGAAGTGAGCAACGGGCGGGTGGAACTCTACCCATTCCAAGTGGTCTCGGTAGAAGCGACCTAAAGTACATGGGACTTCCCGGGAGGCTGGAAACGGGCCTAGGCTTCGGCTGAAAGGGCTAAATGCTCACGAGAGTTGCCATCCGAGGGATGGTGGTGGAATCGCGGTGTCGGACTGGGTCCGGACCGGGTTCACCGGTTAGTGCCCTGAGAGCACGGAGTGTGCGGCCGTGCGTGCCGACACTTGTGGCGAATAGAATACTTTATAGAATTGCTATGGTAGTTTTATATGCAGGGAAGGAGCACCGCCGTCCCGAGAAACGGGACGGGGTCGTTATAATTTGGTCAGCTTTGCTGACCGTTGCCCTTTTGTATTGCCACCTCTTGGGTGGATTGCTTTCTACAGGTGCTGCTGCGGAGCCAAGCGGCAAATAGCGGGCTAAAGCCCAAGTTGCAGCGCCAGCCCTCGAAGGCTTAGTTATTAGCTTTTTCATATTCATGTATGGCCGGCCTGCGCGCCGATGTATGAAAGACGCTATCTTGTTAAGCGAACACTTTTGTAAGGCCTTAAGGCCGTGAACTCTTTTGTGTATTTTCATGTTCGTCATTCCTTTGTGGTATTTTATTACTAGTGAACATTCATGCCTTTATGGGTTCTTTGTTTAACTTTAAAATGCTTCCGTTAGAATGCGTTGTGTAGGACGTTGTTGTTAAATTGGTTGGAATGGTTGTCCATATTCGTAACCTTCCGGTCTGTCCGTAGTATATGGCGTCGGGCCCCGGCCGGACCTACTGCTATATGCTATGCGACGGATAGGGGTGTTACAAACTGTAACTGTGAAATTATCTCAGTTCGCATGTTCAGTAATAATCTATCGATGTAACTGTATAACTCATACATTCTTATGGTATCTTTTATTTTAGGTCATGATAAGGGTAACTGTCACAATATCCGTATTTTAGTATTTCATTCTTTGGGCCCGACCCTTCCGGGTCATCAGTATACCAAAACCAGTACGTACAACACGCGTTTATGCCCTCAGGCTCGACTGGTTTGGCAAATCATCAGTATTTGTATGCGCATTCAGGTTCAGTTATACCCTTATCAGTCCCTTGCATCGATGCAATTCGATTTATGTTTGTCGTACATTTCATTTATATACTTAGGGTTCATTTATTTCTTAATCCCCTCAGAAGCTAATCGCCTGTTTGCCTTTATACAAGGTCATACATATGCGAATAATCAATATCAGTGATATACAAACATTCCATGCTAGCATATATGAGTAATCATGAGTTTAACCTTCTAATATTAAGAGTGCACATAAAAAAAATAGGGCAATAAAGCATAAATACCAAGTAATTAAGATGTTGACATCATTTGGAAGCTACATAATCACCCATTTGTATGCCAACAATATCACTAAACACTATTGTAATTTATCATGCTTAACAGTAAACAATTCAAGGGAATACTCAATGTATTCAAAAACAATAGCCACTGAAGTAAAGCCCCATAATCTGTAAACAAAATTAGGTATAGGTAGATTCATGCCATAAACTTGGTGGTCATATTCTCATGTAAACGAATGAGCTAAACTTATTTATAACTCTCCAACCCAATCAACAGCTGACCAACAAAACTGACTAAGAGGAGCAGCACCAATATCAGTAAGCTTAAGCAGAAAAGGACTCCCATAGCGATTATTAAATTCCAAATTAACATGCACAGTGAGGTCTCACACTCAATCACAACCATGCAGTACAGTACAGTTAAGGAAATCTGTGCACAAGCACTTTTTCTCTCCAATAAAGCAAGAATGGCCATCAAGAAGTTCATTGCTAAAACAAATTATCATATGATGAAAACTGCATTCCAACATAAAGTTGAAAACCCTTACGGAAAACTTGGTGAAATCATATAAATAACTGCAGCCCAGAACGAAGGAGATGAAGGTAACTAAAGAATAAAGCTCACAATGGCCGGTTTGAAGTTTAGATCCACAGATCAAGCACAAACCCTTGTCGTGCTCTCGCCGAGTACAAAGAAGCCTTTAGGATGCCGAATAGAGCAGAGTGATGGAGCAGGAAGAAGGACGGAACATCTCAACCCTAGCTCCCTTTCAGCCCGTCTCCCTTTCCAGGCGGTGCGAAAGATGAGAAGCAGAGAAAAAAATCGATGAAAAGACTAGACTCGGTCCTAGGTCATAATGCCACCGCTTATCCATACCACTGCCTCAATTAATTGAAGCTGTCATCTCTTAAGATACCAAACTCAAATATAATAAAGTTAGCAATTGAAGCCGGCCCACTAACCCAGTACAACCATTCCCCAAGTAAAACACATGTCCATGATTATATATCCATAAAATGAAAATGTACAATATAAGAAAAATAGAGAAATCAACACGGGTGCCATGAATTTTCTCAATCTTTAAGCCGACACTGAGTCTTTCATGTTCATCATAGGGGATATTTATGATTGAGATTTAATTATCAGTTTGGGTCATTTCATATGTTGGGCCGTTACAAAACTCTCCCCCTCTTATACAACTTTTCGTCCGCGAAAACAGGACACGATATCAACTCGGACAGGAGTTCAACTTGACGAGATATATTAAATGCGTTCGTAATCTTGCATTTTCACAAGGGCACATCTACATCTTTAAAGCGCATTGCACTCAATCCACAATTTCTATGCCGCTCGTCATGCAGATTTGTCCTTCAGGACACAATTAGCATGACGTTTAACCTCAAACGTTTATAACATGTTCCTTATACCCATCTTATACTATTACATTTTATTTCCACTTCCAATTTATCGTTATCACACATCACATTTTAGATCTTTTCATCAGTTTGATTTCAGTTTCTATTACATTTTATAACATTAGTTTGTCTGCTTCATGTTTTCGTTTAACTATTTCGTTACTTTTCCCAGTATATAACCTTTGCTCACTTTTCTTCGTTTCGATTTTTCATACCTTATCGGGACATAAAAGAGACACTGTCGTTATCTTACCAATTCCTATGCCATCCTACTTCACCATATCTCTTTGTGCATCAATTTGGGTGTTACACCCCATATTGTATACTTGTGTCGTTTTGATATTTGAACCTTTTCATGTCGTGTCATTTCACACAGTTCATATGTGTTCAATGCTGAGATCATATGTCATTACAATTCATTTTCTATATTCAATATTTATCATGCCATTTTATTGCCCTTGCTATAACTTACAAATTGCACCATACACCTGTATGTGATATACATTGACTTCGTTGTTGTTGACGTCATAAATCATAACTTGATGTCAAGACGGCTTACCATGATAACATTTCTTATTCAAAGTTAGTTTACAATGTTTTACAAATGTTTTACAATGGTTCTATTGTAAAGCCATAATTTAAAGCTCGTCATTTGCACACCCTTCATTACATGTTCATCTAATCTTTCATATTCCTCATTTCCATTTGTACGCAAGTAATTTCATTCGTATGGCTCGTGTCGGAAAAGCAATATCTCGTTCGACTGGGATTCCCTTACATATAGTTCTTATGGTTGTGTACGAGTTGATTCTGTTTCGTATACTCGATAAACATACAACAGTTAATCCTTGTCAAATCATTTTCACACTCGTCTCCTTACTTTAATTTGGACCGAATCTGTATAGTAGTCTTCAATGAGTACTCTTAACGTCGTATCATGTGTAAATAGTCTGTACTCACCACGGCCGAACTTCTTGAAAACCTGGCTCTGATACCAATTGTGAGGACCCCATTTTGGAGCCCACAAACATCTGTATCTCAGCTACTTTCAAGACAGTTGTCCCAGGACGAAGTAAGGCTAGTGAGTAACAAAATAATACACATAATAAGACGTACCTCAAATATTGCCGATGTCCATGTGTCTTTTCATTTTTATCCACGATCAATTTCACTCGTCAATACGAACCCAAAACTATGTCAAGTACCTGCACCAAAAGGGGACGGGCTTAGTCATAACATATGACTAAGTGAGGTGCATACCTCTTTAATTGCTGTACACTAACAAATGTAAAAGTTTTAGCAATGCTATAAACATATATTATCTCTGTCATGTTAGTATTCATGAAAACTATATAAACAATGTAATTGTAATCCTATCTCAGTTCTATCTGTATAATCATTTTACATACCTGTATTGCCACTGTGTATCAACTTTATATCTGTCATATTAGTATTTATAAAACCATATAATTAGTTATAGAACAATATTAATCAATAGCTCTAAACAAGTATCAGTGTAAACATGCAAGCAATGTAAACAAGGTAAGCAATGTAATCAGGAAAGCTATGAAACTGTAACACTAACTCAGTGTGCATGTTCAGTAACTATAACTGTGAAATTATCTCAGTTCGCATGTTCAGTAATAATCTATCGATGTAACTGTATAACTCATACATTCTTATGGTATCTTTTATTTTAGGTCATGATAAGGGTAACTGTCACAGTATCCGTATTTCAGTATTTCATTCTTTGGGCCCGACCCTTCCGGGTCATCAGTATACCAAAACCAGTACGTACAACACGCGTTTATGCCCTCAGGCTCGACTGGTTTGGCAAATCATCAGTATTTGTATGCGCATTCAGGTTCAGTTATACCCTTATCAGTCCCTTGCATCGATGCAATTCGATTTATGTTTGTCGTACATTTCATTTATATACTTAGGGTTCATTTATTTCTTAATCCCCTCAGAAGCTAATCGTCTGTTTGCCTTTATACAAGGCCATACATATGCGAATAATCAATATCAGTGATATACAAACATTCCATGCTAACATATATGAGTAATCATGAGTTTAACCTTCAAATATTAAGAGTGCACATAAAAAAAAATAGGGCAATAAAGCATAAATACCATGTAATTAAGATGTTGACATCATTTGGAAGCTACATAATCACCCATTTGTATGCCAACAATATCACTAAACACTATTGTAATTTATCATGCTTAACAGTAAACAATTCAAGGGAATACTCAATGTATTCAAAAACAATAGCCACTGAAGTAAAGCCCCATAATCTGTAAACAAAATTAGGTATAGGTAGATTCATGCCATAAACTTGGTGGTCATATTCTCATGTAAACGAATGAGCTAAACTTATTTATAACTCTCCAACCCAATCAACAGCTGACCAACATAACTGACTAAGAGGAGCAGCACCAATATCAGTAAGCTTAAGCAGAAAAGGACTCCCATAGCGATTATTAAATTCCAAATTAACATGCACAGTGAGGTCTCACACTCAATCACAACCATGCAGTACAGTACAGTTAAGGAAATCTGTGCACAAGCACTTTTTCTCTCCAATAAAGCAAGAATGGCCATCAAGAAGTTCATTGCTAAAACAAATTATCATATGATGAAAACTGCATTCCAACATAAAGTTGAAAACCCTTACGGAAAACTTGGTGAAATCATATAAATAACTGCAGCCCAGAACGAAGGAGATGAAGGTAAGTAA
Organism: Platanthera zijinensis; assembly: GCA_039513925.1. Classification (NCBI taxonomy): domain Eukaryota; kingdom Viridiplantae; phylum Streptophyta; class Magnoliopsida; order Asparagales; family Orchidaceae; genus Platanthera; species Platanthera zijinensis. The sequence goes on along the minus strand of CM077095.1, from coordinate 111,452,859 downwards.
AGAATAAAGCTCACAATGGCCGGTTTGAAGTTGAGATCCACAGATCAAGCACAAACCCTTGTCGTGCTCTCGCCGAGTACAAAGAAGCCTTTAGGATGCCGAACAGAGCAGAGTGATGGAGCAGGAAGAAGGACGGAACATCTCAACCCTAGCTCCCTTTCAGCCCGTCTCCCTTTCCAGGCGGTGCGAAAGATGAGAAGCAGAGAAAAAAATCGATGAAAAGACTAGACTCGGACCTAGGTCATAATGCCACCGCTTATCCATACCACCGCCTCAATTAATTGAAGCTGTCATCTCTTAAGATACCAAACTCAAATATAATAAAGTTAGCAATTGAAGCCGGCCCACTAACCCAGTACAACCATTCCCCAAGTAAAACACATGTCCATGATTATATATCCATAAAATGAAAATGTACAATATAAGAAAAATAGAGAAATCAACACGGGTGCCATGAATTTTCTCAATCTTTAAGCCGACACTGAGTCTTTCATGTTCATCATAGGGGATATTTATGATTGAGATTTAATTATCAGTTTGGGTCATTTCATATGTTGGGCCGTTACAGTGAACACACTCAACTCCTAGCTTTTCGGTATGGAGACTAAGTAAAAATGCATTGATAGCGTTGAGTGAGGTGAGCTCACTCAACGTCGTCTGCCTTGTTAGTTTTTCTAAGTCTTTTGGCGTTGAGTGAGTTGAGCTCACTTAATGCCGTCTTGTCAGGCAGATTTTTCTAAGTTTTTTGGCGTTGAGTGAGTTGAGCTCACTCAACGCTGTCTTGTCAGGTAGTTTTTCTAAGTCTTTTGGCGTTGAGTGAGTTGAGCTCACACAACACCGTCTAGTCAGGCAGATGTTCTAAGTCAAAAGCGTTGAGTGTGGTGAACTCACTCAACACTGTGGGTTTTTTAGCGTTGACAGCGTTGAGTGAGCTAAACTCACTCAACGCCGTCGTCCAGTGAGATATTTCTTTTGCGGCCAAGTCTTTTGGCGTTGAGTGAGTGGAGCTCACTCAACGCGATGTCGAGTAAACTCGACGTCTTCCCTGCTTAGTTTTGGCGTTGAGTAAGTGGTACCCACTCAACGCGACGTCGAGTGGACTCGACGCTTTTTTCTTAGACTGGTGTTTTCTCTCGAGTTTGTTAGTGTGGGTTTTATTTCGGTTTGGTGATGTTTTTGGCTTGTTTTGAAGGTCGAATCGTTAATTATGGTAGATGGTTACTCTGGTTTTCTTGATAGGGATGTTTGAGTGTAGAGCCGTGGCCACCACTGATTTAACCCCGGTTTGGGCCGGTGTGTTGGACCCCAAGGATGCACCGGTGGCCCTAAGTTATTTGGATCTGGTTGTTTGGATGAGGGTTATTTTTGGTCACCAACCCAGATCCATGGTTTTATCACTGCTAATAATTCATTTTTAAAATAACTATTTTTGGCATATGTTTGCCTTGTTGCTGCTGCAGGTTTTTAGTAGAGCATGTTGTTAATTTCTCGCACTTGGTTCGCTTTGATTATTGCTTGGACAATATCTTACTTTTGCTGTCTCGTTTATTTCCTTTTGCTGAGTTTGATAACATTCTATTGTAGGTTTGGTAAACCCCTTCCATTTTATTGCTTATGATCTAATGCTCCATTTCTATCTGATTATATTCTTGCTGAAGTGTTCTTTCTTTGAATGCCCCAGGTTCAGAGCAGTAGCCGGTTGAGCGGCTAGTTTTCTTTTGGGGGCTTGCTAGTGATCTCCTGGGTTGTTGAGATTCCTCTTCCTCAGTTTGTGAAGTAGATCTTTTCTTGTTTCCTTCTGTATAGACATGCATACTCACCAGTGGGTTCGTGTCAGGCTGTTGACGCCCACATGTGGTTTTCTTTGGTGATGCTAAGTATGTGACTTAATCTGCTATTTTTGCCTTTATAAAGGTTATTTACTTGCTCTCTGGGAATGCTTTATGCTAGGATGCATATTAGGTATTTTAACTCATAAAAGCATTACTATATGTATTTCATAAATGTCATATTTCTAAACCTAAAGTACTACTTTCCAAAGTAACGTAAAGACTACTTTAATATTATACTAAATTTAGAGTCCGGCATTTCATGAGTTGTCCTTCGGGGACGTTTACACTCATGTAGGATGTCAAATTACCTTAACCAAGGTATTTTCTACAGGGTATAAATATATTTTACTTGTGGACTAGTTGATTCACTGTCCCGAGGGATACGACCATCCAACTTAATTGGATTTCTTTCATAATAAATTATGATTTTCTGTTAAACCTTAGAGTCTGGAGTTTTGCCTTAGCGTCTGTAGTTATCCCCTGCACGGCGTGGAATCACGACACGTATTTTCCCCTACTCTGATATAATTTTATTGATGAGGAAATGCGGGTCGTGACAGGTCTTTGGCCTGAGGTAGGATTTTAACAGATCCTAGGTTGGAGAGTGTGACTCTCTGAGTTGTAGGGCTAACCTTCATATCCTGAGCTGTAGGACTTGTGCTCAAGTCTGAGGTAGGTGGTCCTTTGGCCACTACGTTGTAGGAGAAAGCTTGCTATGAGGTAGGGCTTTGTGTCTAAACGGTAGGTCTTGGAGGAGACTGAGAGATCCTGATGGATCTGTGTTGTAAGCTCTAAGGAGTCGAGTTTAGAGAAGAGGCATTGTCTAACAAACTATTAGAAAGGTGAGGAAAAGTGGACGTACCCATAATCTGGGAAACCACTATAAATCTTGTGCGTGCTATGTGTGATTGTCTTGGAAGCATTATTTAACTCACCCACAAAACACTAAGTAGAGAGAAAATTATAAAGACCAAAAAAACCTATTCACCCCCACCCCTCTAGGTGATTAGCTACCTTGGAAATAAAGACTTTCACACCCGTCATTCATTCTCCTCCCTTCTCTCAAACTGTAACGAGGCGCGACATGTCGCCCTCGCTTTCCTCCCAGAAGCACTGTATAAACGCTCATATAGTGGAAGTTAGGTCGACACCGTATCGACCGCGTGGTTTTTCACCCCGATCGTGGGTTTTCCATGTCATCAAGTCTTCGTCCCAGCATCTAGTTAATCTTTGACGGTTAGCACGCTCGGCCGCTCATGGGTTAAGATGGTTAAGTAAACCAGGTCTACCAAGAGCGTCACACGATTCCCCAACATGAATAATTTGTTATTGGAAAATTTTAATTTCTCATATTCATGCTATCTAGATTTGGATGCATTTTGAAAAAAAATGTAATTACACTTTTGAATATATATTGCTACGGGTCTATTAATGCACATTGTGTTCGATATACCGTGTTCGTTTTAGATTTAGAGTTAATCGGATGTGCACGTAATTAAAGTAGAGTCAACAATAGTGTTATGTGGAAAACTTTGAAAGAAAAAACATGTGGCATGTGCAAATCAGCAAAATCCACTAGTAATGTATATGAGAACACATGTTTTTGTAATGGTGACATATTACCACTCGTTTTAGTATGATATCAAAGAGACTTTTTGGCCTTTTGGGTGTCGACGCAAGGGTTTGTAGAACTACACACATGGGGCTCGATCTGGATAGAGGCACATACATGAGCATTCGTGGGACGACGAGTGCGGGGGAGCGGGTTGTAAATAACAGGGAGAATATGTGAAGAGTGACGCGAGCACATTTTTGAAAAGCGGCACAGGGCACATTTGTTGCCTCTCTTTCAGCTAAGGACATCATGAAATTCTATGGGGCCGGTTTGTGAAGAGCGGCACGAGCAGTCACCCCTACACATGGGGCCAGTTTGTGAAGAGTGTGTGTGGGGCTACTTTGTGAAGAGCGGGGAACATTTGTGAAGCGTGTTGTGCCTTTTTTGTAAAGCGGAGGACAGGGAGCTTATGTGAACTAGCACACAAGTGTTTTGGGAAGAGCGGGGCTTGTTTGTTAAAAGTGAGGAGTGGGGCACATATGCCAAGAGCGAGGATCAAGACCCATTTGTCAAGAGAGGGGGCGGGGCCCAATTGTCAAGAGCGGAGAGTGGAGACCGTTTGTCAAGAGCAGGGGGCATTTGTTAAGAGCGGGGAGTGAAGCCCGTTTGTCAAGAGTGGGGAGCGGGGACTGTTTGTCAAGAGTGAAGAGCGGGGCCCATTTGACAATAGTGAAGCTCGTTTGTCAAGAGAGGCGCTCGTTTGTCAAGAGCGGCGCGCATGGCCTGTTTGTCAAGAGTGGAGCGCAGGGCCCGTTTGTCAAGAGCGACGTGTGAGTGCATTTTGGGGGAGCAGACTGCTAGTTTGCTTTCTGGTGAGGGCAGAGGCGCATTCCGGAGAGTGGCGGGGGCGCGTCCCGAAGCGGTGAGTAGAGAACATTCCAGTGGCAACACGTGAGGATACATTTCTAATGAACAACACGCATGGGCGACACATGAAGGCAAATTCTGGAGAGAGACGTGCTCGGACACAGTTTGGAGAGTGAGACGCGTGGACACATGGTATATTATGTAGAAAATGCATAGAATAAGTTCTAGAGACCGGAGCGCGAAGCGAATTGGTGAAGAGTGACGCGAAGAGGAACATGTTGTAGAGGGGGCGAGTGGGGCGTGTTCTGCAAAGCATCATGCGAGGGCGCGTTCTAGTATCAGCAAGAAATAGTCACAACCAACACATTTGTCACGATGAGCCACCCGATGCGAATAGTGTGCTAGGGTGGGTGCCCAAGTACACGATAGGGGTGATTGGCTTGAGTCAGTTCGGGCCAGCCGGGCCAACACGGGTCAAGCCCTTGTAAGCGGCTTCAACATTATGTTTAAGGGTCAAACAGACTTAAAATTATGCCCTCGGGTTTGGCTGGAAGAGCCGCTCCACCAAAACATTCGATTAAATAGCCTATTTGTAAAAAAATTCAAGAGCAATACAATTTTAGAACAAAGTTTCATTAATTGCGGAAATGAGATTTGGGGTGAAGGAAAAGGGACAATTAAGAAGAGAGGAGGTCGTCCATGACCTCTTAAAGGCAAGAGTGTTATTATTAGCAACTCAATTTTGACTTTTAGCAAACCATTACTACTAGCAAGTCATGAAAATTGAAAATGACTATTTGAAAATCAAATGATTACAAGAAAATCACCCCAAAAAATAATAAAAAAAAACTCCCAAAAATAAGTAGTTATACCATACTATATCATTTAGCATTATAAAATTGGATTAATTATCATATTTTGTTTGTTACAAAAAGGATAATTCAAAATATGATCGTCTTCAATAGCAAGCAAATGTCACTTAACCAAAAAATGGAGCTTAATCGGGTATTCAGGGGATGTCCAAACTGTGATCCATGAGGGATAACCAACAAAAATAATAACCAAAAAATCATAATCAAAAGAAAAAAAATCCTCAAAGCCATGATATTTCTCCTAAAATACCAAATAAATGCCAATAAATTTCTCAGAACAACATTAGAAGAAGTAATACAAGAAGAGGAGAGTGGCTTACAGCAAGAAGATTATGATCCAGAAAAGAGAAAGTGGAAGAGAGATCCCAAAATAGAGGGAGATAGGGAGAAGGCTCGGGCAAAAGAAAATAGCAGGAATATGAGAGTAAAATCACGATGAGGAGATGTGACAAGAAAGAATCGCGAGGAGTCAGGAATCTCGGGAGACAACGGCGTGGGAGAAGAATCACGATAGGATGTCGAGGAAGAAGAAAAGCGAACCTCCTCCAACAGGAATTGCGAGCACTAATGGAATCGTCAGAGACAGTGGCGTGGAAGAAGAATCGCAAGCAACAATGACGTGGAAGAAGACTCGCGGCTGCGGCGTGAGAGGAATCGCGAACTGCGGGACTGAACCCTAATGCTTTCCTAGTAGGAAATTTTTAGGATAAAAAAAAAATAAGAAAAATATCAAGAACCGGATTTATTTTGATTTATTAGCTCCCAAAGTGAATTTGCTCCCCAAAGGCAATCCACCCTAAATGAAAAGAGACGGTGTTGGTCGCCGCCCCCACGCAAGCGAAAAAATTATAGGTGGGTTACTCTCATGTATCTCTAAGTGGGAGATACGACCGAGATCTGCAGTTAAATAAGGATTAACGGCCGAGATACGGCCGTATCGATGCGCGGTACATATGATTGTATCTCCAACAGATACGATCGTATCTCGGCCGTTGAATGCTCAATCCTACGATAAATACACGCAAGCTCACGTTAAATGAAACTCGAAATTGCACTTGTGTTTTTCGAGAACAAGAGTCGCAATCACGGTGCTTCAAGGCAGTGGCGGATCCAGAAAATTAATAATGAGGTGCACAAATTGATAATGAGGGTGCATAAATTGATAATGGGGGTGCACACATATTTTTTTTGAATGCGTCACTTAATTTTAAAAATTTTAACATGGGAGGTCAAACATCAACTTATTTCAAAAAAAAATTGAACATTTCAATCTTCTCGGAGCTTTTTCTTCCTCATCTGGTCACCGTTTTTGACGTATAAGTAGTAAAAATTCATTGTCTCGACAAGAGGAATCCAAATACACTAATTATTTTGAAAAATAATAGAGGTGTCAGTGTCCCTCGGACCCCCTCTAAATCCGCCCTCCTTCAAGGCCGGCCGGTTTAACTTCGAATTTTTTTCAAGATTCCCAACAAATATCATAATAGAATATGATTTTAATTTAATTACAATTTAACTTAAAATACCTAAATATTTAAAAATTTTTTATGTTGACCGCCGTGCACAACTTTCATTGTTTGTAACATCTCACGTGGCATTCCCCCACGTCTCTGCCTTGCACGTGATACTGCGCCACGTGCTCCTTGGTACTGGAAAACTGAACTCCACGTAGGCACACTACTATATATATATTTATATAGCCGCTTAATAAGGACATTCATTCTTCACCTCTTCTTCTTTTTCAACTTTGATGATGGGAATGTACGGAGCAACCTCATCATCATCTCCGTCGTCTTCTTCCCAACTCCTCCATCTCATCTTCGCCGTCGGCTTCCTCTCCACCGCCATTCTCTCTCCGGCGGCGCACGGAATTCATGAAGCCGAAACCAAGGAAGGGGAGAGGGTGAGGCCAAATGCGGTGGAGAGAGCCATCGGAATCACCGGCTTCAACAGCCACTGGGAGGCCTTCACCGCTTGGCTCAAGCTCGCATGGATGAACCTCCGGCCGCCGGATTCAGGGTCAGCAAATCCCATTTCCTCTCTTTTTTTAATAATCCCCGTTCCGTTTCAAAACTTGATGAAGCTGATTTCGCAAATTTGTTTTTTTTTTCTTTTTCGAGGGGCGAAGGTATGGAGGGAAGAAGAAAGGAGCAGGGGAGGCAATGAAGGAGGCGTCGAAGAGGAGCTTCCAGGCGAGCAAGGAGACAGTGGAGCGAACGGCGGAGACGGCTGCCAAAGCGGCGGGGAAGGCTAAGGAAAAGCTCAAGAGAACCGTCTCCGACTCTGCTGCAGATCTCTGAACCCGATCTGGAGTAGATCTGCCATTTTTGTTACCTGTCTCGATTTCTTTGATTTGTAAATTTGTACCTTTAATATATTTGTTTAGCTTAATTAATCTTCTAATATACTTCTGCAAAAAAATTCTTTTATTTCTTCATCTACTTTCTGGCTCAGTTGCGATCTGTGTTTTTACTCAGGTGAGTTTCAATAAAAACACTATCATTATAGCTAGAATGTATGTTTAGCATGTCAAATAATGTGATTCTCATTCTTATCACGGCATCAAGGCGAATCAAGGCGAGTGCCCGGCGCCTTGACGCTTAGGCGATAGGCGGACGCTTAGGCGACAAGGCGAGCAAGTCGCAAGGCGCCAATTAAGTCAATTTTTTTTAAACAGACTATAGACTGCGGTTATTATAATAACCGCAGTCTTATTATAATAACCGCAGTCTATAGTCTGTAGGTTTTAAGACTGCGGTTATTATAATAACCGCAGTCTATAGTCTGCAGGCTTTAAGACTGCGGTTATTATAATAACTGCAGTCTATAGTTCACGGTTTAAAATAGATAGTATAGACTGCGTTTTTTATAACAACCGCAGTCTATTGTATGGTTCACGGTAGAATAAACTGCGGTTGTATATACAACCGCAGTTTATTCTATGCTAGAATAGACTGCGGTTTATATATAACCCGCAGTTTCTATCATAAACTGCGGTTTATATATCCTGAATAAACTGCGGTTTATATATAAACCGCAGTCTATTCTATTAGCTCGAATAAATTGCGGTTTATAATATAAACTGCAGTCTATTCCCTGAGCCGCAGTCAGGGAATATATTGCAGTTTATATATACACCGCAGTCTATTCCCTGAGCCACAGTCAGGAAATATATTGCGATTTATATATACACCGCAGTCTATTCCCTGAGCACTAGAATAGACTGCGGTTTATATATAAACCGCAGTTTATTCGGGCTAATAGAATAGACTGTGTTTTATATATAAACCGCAATCTATTCCAATATTTTTTTTTAAAAAAGGCGTTCATCGTCTTGCTTACAATTGGGCGGCAGGACGCCTAGGCGACGGCCATGACAAGAATGGTGATTCCCTCTAAAGATTTCACTGTCAAATTGGTAGGACTTCGACGAACCGCTCAAACAAGCTGATATGACAGAGTGAATGGCGCGCGCGAAACGCGCCCTCTCAAATGATCCAAAATCACCTCATAAGGATGGACGAAACCAAGCACGCATGGACACCGCGCACACATAGGTGGACATCGTGCGCGCGCTGCCAGCTTGCGCGTCGCCGCCACTTCCCCGCCTCTACGGTCGCAACCGTCGCCGGGAAACTTGCCCGAGCTGCCCACACCGCCCGAGGACATGTTCATCATTTTTAAAAATTAGTGATCTAAGTGATCAAGATAGAGCAACGTCATTCATCAACTCAAGATTCGGTCTGACACAATTATCAACACGCCGCTTAAGAAAGCTATAAAAAGACTCATGGGCCTTCATTTGAAAACAAATCAAAGAGGCATGAGACTTGGATCATTTCTTCACTACGAATTTCCTCTACTCGCTCACAAGTTTGCTCACTCTCAACACTCGCGAGAACACTCCAGCAAATACAGGAGGAGACATAGAAGAATGCTCTAGTGAACGCTCCAGCTCCGTGGCCTTAATTTTTTCTCCCCTCGTCGCCTTCAACGTTTGTAAACAGAGAGCTAGCATGTCACCCATCGAGAATCTCTACACCAGTAAATAACAAAGACACTAGTGGATTTTGGTGTAACACAAATCTGACCACCTGATTTTTCAATTTTTCCGAGTTTTTCACATTAAAACATCTTGCTTGTCATTGTTGTTGAATCTTTTTTGACTATTTGCATGCTTGGCTCACTCTCAAGCTAACGTGGTTCAATTCTCTTGATCAAGAGAAAATTGAGCGACCCACAACAATCACGATTACAACCGCTACCAAAAAAACTATTTTTAAACATAAAAGTTGATGAAATTCCTTAGGAGAGGCTGTGCATCCACAAATGATGGTTCATAACCATCGCGTTTAAGACCGCCACCGCCGCGCCAATTGGAGGCTTATCTCTCACAATTTTTAAAATTGGGCACAATACGAAAATTTTCTTCTGGGTAGGAGACCGAAATGCTCCCCTAGGAGATCCCCGCTGACTTTCCTTTACCGACCTTATGCAAAATATTTGACACTTGTCTCATCTTGATTGGTTCCGGAAGAAAATTTAGGGAAGCCCTGTTGAAAAAAATTTCCCTATCTCTACACTATATATTAAAGAAATACATACTTTTGAATTTCTTTTTTTCCAATTTAATTTTTATTATTTTCTCATAATTATAGTTGCAATCAAATTATCATTAGTGATGTGATCTGATACTAAATAAAATAATTTAAATATTAAAGATAATTTAAATATATTACACCAATATAAAAGAGAATATAGTGCACAATATTTAAGACAGTAAATGATAAAGTCATTTTTATATAACGCATTTCATACTCATTGACGGGTCACAAGTAGGATTAAGTGAAATTATTAAAGTGCAATTTTAGGAAGACTTAAATGATTTAGTAAAAGACTTTCATAAAGAGAAGATTTTCATAGGAAAAAATTTAAATGGACATATAGGGAAGGAAAATGTAGATTATACATTCGTTCATGAAGGATTTGAAGATGGAGAAAAAAATGAAAAAGAACGAACCATTTTAGACTTTGTCGTAACGCATGAATTAATCGTGTCAAATACGTTTTTCATAAAGAATGAAGAACATTTAATTACGTTTAAAAGCAGATCAAACAAGTCACAAAATGATTATTTTATTACTCGCAAAATGGATGAAATAATTTGTAAAGATTACAAAGTCATATTTAGATAAAGTTTGACAACACAACAAAGATTATTGGTGTTATATGTACAAATTAATTATAATAAATTTAAGACAAAAACAAAATTATTACAAAAATTCAGTGATGGAACTTGAAGATGAAAAAACAGATTGCTTTTAAGACAGCAATTATGAAACAACTAGTCGATGAACCTTATATTGATCTTAGTTTCTCATGGGAAGTTATGACATCATATATAAGGATTAGTGGAAAAAATATATACTTGGAGTATCAAAAGGTCGTGCGCCCCCAAAGAAAGAATCTTGATGGCGGCAAGAGGAAGCGCAAGACAAAGTGAGTGCAAAGTGGGACAACTATAAATCATTATACACTTATAGCAATGATGAAAACTTAGTCAGGTATAAAGTCGCCTAAAAAGCTAAACAGGTAGTAAGTAAAACAAGAACCCAAAAATAGAGAGTATGACATATATAAAATTGTTCGGGCAAAGAAGACAAGAAATTTAAGCTAAGTAAAATGCATAAATGATGAGACAGATCGAATTTTGACAGATGATTTGGATATTAAAGTGCAATAACAAGATACATTTATCAACTCTATAATGAAACAAAAGACAATAAATTAAACTTGAAAGATTTAAATAAATCAAAAAAGTATATGAACATAACGTTTTATCGTAAATTCAAGTATTAGAGGTAAATCATGCTCTAAAGAAAATGAAAATTGGAAAGGTGGTTGAGCCAGATGATATACTCATCGAAGTATGAAAATATCTAGAGAACGAAAGAATTTTGTGACTTACACATTTTTTCAATAAGTTACTAAAGTCAAAGAGGATGTCAAATCAATGGAGAGAAAGCATCTTGGTACATTTGTATAAGGACAAATGAGATATACAAAATTGTGTTAATTATAGAAGAATTAAATTGATGAGTCATACCATAAACCTATGAGAATGAGTAAAAGAAAGAAGAGTAAGACGAGATACTAACATCTCGGAGAATCAATTTGGATTCATGTCAGGAAAGTCGACCATAGAAGCTATACATCTCTTGAGGAGACTCATTGACAACTACCGAGAAAGAAAACAAGATTTGCATATGTTGTTTATTGATCTTAAGAGGGCTTATGATAGAGTTCCAAGAGAGATTGTACAGAGAGTCTTAGGAAAAAAGTTTAAATGTATCATATATTGACATAATCAAAGATACGTATATAAATTCAATGACAAGGGTGAGGACATCTGGAGGATTAACACAGGAATTTTCTATCACTGTTGGCTTACATCAAGGTTCAGCTTTAAGCCCTTATCTCTTTACCCTTATCTTAGATGAGCTCACTGGACATATCCAACAAACAATACCTAGGTTTTTATTGTTTGCAGATGATATCATTTTGATTGATGAGACGCGCGAGGGTGTAAACGCAAAACTTGATTCTTGGCAAGAAAATTTAGAAAAGAAGGGTTTTAGGTTGAGCAGAGCAAAGACGGAGTATATGGAGCATAAATTTAGCAGTACAAGAAGGACAGATGACTTCGTTATTAAGTTTGGCGATCAAAATATTTCCGACAGTAAGTGTTTTAAATATCTTGGATCAATAGTTCAAAAAGAAAGAAATATTGATAAGGATGTGACACATAGAATCCAAATGAGATGTTTGAAGTGGAGAGGCACGCCAGGGATCTTATGTGATCGTAAAGTACCATTAAAACTTAAGGGCAAGTTTTACCGTGCTGCAATTAGACCAGCGATGCTTTATGGTTCTAAGTGTTGGACAATGAATTGTGTACATGACAAAAAAATGGGAGTTGTGGAGATGAGAATGCTTAGGTGGATGTGTGGACACACAAGACTGGATAGAATTAAGAATGAATGCATCAAGGATAAGATAGGAGTCACACCAATTGCAGAGAAGATGCGAGAAGCTCTCGAATAAGATGGATTGGACACGTACAAAGGAGGCCATTAGATGCACCTGTTAGACGTTGTGAGTCTAGTCACTAGGCATGTTAAACGAGTGAGGGGTACACTAATAAAGACTTGGAATGAAACTATAAGGAAAGACATGATGTACTTTGGCATTAGTGAGATTATGACAAAAGATATGGCACAATGGCAACAAAAGATCCATATAGCCGACTCCATTATAGTGGGATAAAGGCTTGAGTGTTGTTGTTGTTACATTTCATACTCATTTAGTCTAGATTTCATGCTTTGTTGCTTCATATTTGACGAAAAATCACTTATATTTCATTTAAAGCTAAAACCACTCATGAAGCACATCTTTTAGCCTATGGTGGTGTGTAATGCACACTTCATAACGTTCGGGGTGAGCATGTCGCCTTCCCCGTCAGTTATTATTGCACTCCGCACTTTTCAGCACGTGTTAACAGCCTCACAATGTGTTGAATCTGGCTTAGAAACGTATGGGAAGGATTTCAGACAATGCGCGGTCGTGCGCTTCCTTAACACACAATTAGATTGATCGTGCGCCCTGATGTCGACTAGAAGTCTAGTCGACACAACTTAGACATCTCGTCGATACTGCCTAGTTCAAATCAACGCAGCCAAATCGCATGGTCGTTCGATACTCTCTGTGCACAGACTTGGTTGACCGTTCCCGTTCATCCTCTTGAAATATGATGATTTTCAAGTCACTCCCAGTACCCGTGTGTTTCCTTGACGCACAGTCAGTGTTGACCATGCGTGAGTAAAACGCATGGGCGTCGTAGTTTCATTAAAAAGGATTCTCTGTGTCGAATGTGGCACCAGGATTTCATATCTAATTCATTGGTCTCACACGGTTGGAACGCATGACTGTGTGTCTAATCGTGTGTGACCAATTTCCTGCTGATTTCCTATTTAAGTCATATTCTGCTGCCTTTTCAATAGATCCCAGATTTTATCTGAAAAGTCCCCTAAGGGGTAAGCTCCAACACCTCTCCTTCTTCTCTAGCAGTTAGGGCTATGCCCTAGACTATCTTCCATCATCACATGCTTAAAGAAGAGAGAATCTATCTAAAGATCATCGCCGAGTAAGGAGATCCTAGCATTTGACATTGCCAGATTGCAGTTGACCAGAGAAGACAGGTAAAGTGGAAGTGGTGATAGCCCTTCTGGGCCCAAGATGATAATTGCTGACTGAGCAAGGACACGGATTGACGACCCAGTGATTCCTTTCAGATCTACAACAAGCCTCTGGATTCGGTTGTATCTTCTACCTTTTTCTTCGCTCCATGAGATGATCTTTGGTACATTTTCTATTTTGTTGATGATGATTCACTCTAAGCACTAGTTGTGAACTTATATTTCTGATTTATGCAATGTTTGTGTTTGTACTAGATGTGCATGAGATGAGCCATTGTGTTTGCTGAGAGGAAGAGAGCGATAACTGTGATTTAATTATTTTCATGATCAAAACTTTATTTAACTGGTGATCTAAAGATTTGAACGTTGAGATTCCGGATCTGAAATACATTTGGTGAAATTGTGCATGCGGACACGCATTTGAAAGATCTAGCTAGGCTTTCTGAAGTCGATTGTGAAGGTGCTTACGACTCGCAATTCTCTTTTCTTATTTTAATCTTGCACCACCACCACTAAATCAATCCATCACATTTTGACTATACGATTAATTTTCTTAATCAACAAAACACCTCCATTCTGTATTCTTCAAGAGACTGACACTTAGGAACTCACTCCCACTTTATTTTACTTGTCCGACTGGTGCACTTGTTTAGATCACATCAATTTTTTGAAGCCGTTGTCGGGGAGTGCAGCCACAATTGTGCTTTGTTTGTTAAGAAAATTAGTTGTAAAGGTGTATTTTTTATCTTCTTTTGGTTTCAAGTGTTGTATGTAGGAAAGAAATCTCAGCAATCTTGCTACTTTTGATTCTGAGATTGAAAGGACGTTGTGTGAGCAACGCAGGTTAGCACACAGAATGGAAGCTAATAATGCGCAGCAGCAAAATCCTAAGGAGAAAGCTGATGGAGACCCCCAATTTATACAAGCTCATGAAGAAAATGAGGTGGTGCGACAGAGGTCACCACGATGTGAGATTAACCACTCCCACCATTGGGAGTGTATATCATGTTTTTGATCCTGCCACCACCAACAACCAATTTGACACAAAACCTGCTATCCTGAACATGATCCACAATAATGTTTAGTTCTTCGGCTTGCCAAGTGAAGACCTCATCTACACTTGGCCAATTTTTTGAGATATGTGCTACATTCGGTTATGCAGGGATAACATATGATATGATGAAGCTAAAACTCTTCCAATTTTCTTTACGGGACAAGGAAAATGTGTGGCTACATACTATTATTCCTGGAACTGCAGCTACAGGAGAAACACTGTCAATGAAGTTCTTGGCCAAATTACATCTAGTAGATAAAATTGTTAGCACACGCAGTGAGATTGCAACATTCCGCCAAGCGAACCAAGAATCATTGTTGGAGGCATAGGAGCATTTCACGGATCTACTAAGAAAGTGCCCTCAACACAAGTATCCTCAATGACACTTGGTGGAAATATTTTACTTTTTCTTGAACTCGTACTGCAGGGCAACAATAGATGTTGTTGCAGGAGGAACTTTAATGAACTGAATGACACAAGAAGCTTTCAGAATTATTCAAGACACTGCATCTCACAGTTCATATTGGATTGTGGGGCGCAATGCACCAAGGTGAACAATGGGTCTATATGAAGTAGGGACCCAAATACATCAAGCTGATCCTCTTGCTCAATGGTCAGAGAATATCTCCCTTAACTCCAACCTCTGCTCCAATGATGGCAATGGCTTAACAAAGATGTGGAAATCCTGGGCACCATTCTTACGAGTGCCCCTCTGGTGAGCTTACTATCGATTTTAATAATACTTACTTGATGAAACGGTAAACTTTGTAGGCAGCCAGAATCAAACCTTTCCATACTCCAATATCTATAATCTAGGGGTGAGCAATCGCCCAATTTTTTCTGGAATCAAAATACACCTGGCCAAAGGTGGGAGCTGAGTCAACATCAATACGATGGGCAGACTTCTAGTGGCCACCACTACCATTCAACAATTCACAACCCACCCCGATCTAAAAGAAGGGTAATTTCGAAGAGAAGATGGAGAAGTTTATGAAGATGGCACAAACCTCTATGACAAATTAGAATGCCTCCATGAGGATCTTAGAAATTCAAAGGGGGCAATTGGCCCAAGCCATCTCCGAACAAACCCAAGGAACTCTTCCAAGTACCACTAAAAAACCCCAAGGAGCAGGGTAAAACATTATCGCTGCCCACACATGAATATGAAGGAGGCATATTACTAAATTGTGAAATTAACAATGTAGAAACAATAGCCCTCTGCAATACTGGTTCATCCTGCAATAAAATTTCTCTGCAAGATGTAGAAAAAATTGATCTTACACCTAATGCAGATGACCGGATGTCGTTGGCCCTCACCAATGGAGTCATTGTCGAGATGGAAGGAGAGGCATGCAATGTTAAGGTTTTATTGGATGGTGAATCGGTTGTCACCAACTTTCAAATTATGGGGCCCTTGGAGAACGAATCTCCACCAATATTCGGTGGCCATTTTTTAGAATCATTGGTGTCACACTACATATCTCTGAAGGTAGAGCCTCATTACCTCCTAAGGAGACACACCATTCGAACCCATCAACTAATATTATTGCTCGATTAAGTGGGTGCAGTGTGTGGTTTGCTTGTATAGGTATTGGATTGTGGAGTAGAATGTTGACTCGTATAGTGCTCCGAGTCAAGCGCAATCGTCTCGTGCAGGATTTCGAGTAGAATTAACTCCTCAGCATACTGTTAGGATTATAAGTTTGTAATTGCGTAGAGATCGTTTATTCTATTCATAATTTGTGAATTCGGTAGAGTCCAAAGGTAATATAAGATAGTGTGTAGAAAATCGCTAGAGATATATTACTTGAGTCGGACGGAAGGGTGTTTTTTCTCGATGGCTAGAACTTGCCCCTAGCGACTTTCAAGACATTTGCATAGGTTAGTTCATTAGCATGAGCGTGATATACACCATCTTTTGGCATGTTTGAGCTTTTGAACCCATGCCTACATTTTATATCCTTGTGCACGCTCCTTGGGCTTTTTTCCTACCTCTTGTTTCAGCTCCACCAAATAATTCACCAAGGACAAAATGAACATCCTAATCACACACCTAGAAATGAGATTAAAATATTATTTTCAAAACTTGTATGTGATTTGGTGCCCTTATGAAGGAAATGACCATGCTTTCCTTGAGTAATAATTGTAGAAGTATGTGATATCACCACCATTTATTCTTGATCTTCTATCTGTATCTATATAATTGTAGGCATCTCTTAAAAAACAACATTTTGGAACATCCTAGCTCACAAGGAAGGTAAGTATATGTATGTGATGTTTTATTCTTGCTCCAGTCATAGATTTTAGAACGTCCGCCTCACTAATGATTTATGAGATCGAATAAAATGTTGATCCGTTACCGACAAGTGCATGGTTGTGTTCCTAGATGAACTTCCCCGCATCAAATTGTTTTTGCTTTCTCTATTGACATTGAATACGATCACTGATGGACAATTTGTTCTAGCACCCAATCGATGGTATTGTAATGTGCAATCTGGAACTATGGAAACTTACTTCACTCCAGCTCCACTGCAATAATACTTCCTTAATTAACAAAACTTGTGTCAGAGAAAACCACACAATGCTCTTTGCAAACACTAAACCCAGCATTTCCCAGCCATGATATCTAATATATCAAAAAGTGATATATGAGTTAACATCTCTCATATATCAATCTGCTTGCCGAGATATCACATTCATCTCTAAGATACCTTTTTTTGATATCTCAAATATTATATGTAAGATATCACGGATTTAATGCCACAGATCCACTCGAAGGTGTAGATACAATCTATACTCGTCGCAAAGAGAAAAAGAACAATCGCCAAAATATTATAGTAGTGAATCACCTTCTTCATCTCCGGCTTATCATGATGCCTCAACATTCCACCTGAAACGTCGGTTATAATCACCCCAAGAATCAGAGGATGAAGAAGATTTTGCTTTTTCCGGAGCAACTCGTTGTGGAGGGAAAAAAACAAGCATGTGAAATAAGTAAAAAAATCGTTGCCACGTGCCAAGATCCTATGAACCTCGAACCTAGATCTATAATCGATGCCCGCACACAAAAATTTCTCCTGCTTCGGTGGGTGGTGGTTGTTGGAGAATGGGCGGTTAGAGATAATGATAAGACAACGTTCTTGAATGGAGCTCCCTCCTTGCGGCTTGAATCAAACATAAAAAAGTAACTGAGAAATAATTCCCAAACAAACGGGAGCCAAAATCGGTAGTGGGTGGATCCCGATGGTATGCCAACACACTGACGAAAAGAGGTCGACGTTGATAAGATCTGCTCTAGGGGTGGGTCAGTGACAAGATCCTGTTAGGTAGGAGATGATAAAAATGTGACCGTGATACAAGTAGGTACATATGAAGCTAGGCCGTCAATAATAAGAATCGACCATTGTATTACACCAGTGATAAGGGGTCAGCGGTAATAAGATCTAGCCACAAACAATGCGTCTACTACAAAAATGAGTTGGTGGTACTAAGGCAGTCAATTATACGATTTGCGCAAGATGAAAATGTCAAGAGAGAGACTTACAGGTGCGCGTGTGCGCGCGCGCGTATGTGTGTGTGAGAGAGAAAGAGAGGATATCAACATAAGAAGGATACCCATGAGCAACAAATCCACCAACAACAATTGTATTGTAGAAGTTGGACGACTGAGTCAGGGGAGGAGACGCCTTGTGCATGATGACATAATTGATCTTGAAGGGGGCGCGCAGAGAGATCAAAACTTGAATATTTGCTCGCAAAGGTCGCTCCCTTTTGATCTCACAAACGATATGGTAATGAGGTGAAGGCCCTCTACAACCTTCCATTACAGGAAGGAGAAGAACGGGAGGATGTGAGGACTGCAAAGTTGTATAGTCGGTCGTTGTATAGTCGGTCGAACAAGGATGAGAGGGTGGAAATCAGGGGATTTGTTGACACTAAAGATGTCCTCACCGGCGCGGCACCAGATGAAAAAGATGAAACCATGAGTGGGTGAGGATCACAAGCGTTGCCAATAATAGTGCTTGCGGCTAATGAAGAGAGTGTGTGATGGAGATTGGCACCAGACTACGGGTCGCCAGTCGGAGGGCACACATTCGTATATTCACGCAGTCGGCGTTGATTGGAACGGCAATCCGAGACCGCAAGCGTATCCGGATCGTCATTTTATTATTGGTGTATTTTATTTATTTTTATTTTTTCTTGAGCGTGTATTACATGATTTAGGATATTGGGCGTGACGGCCAATCATAACCGTTCACGCTCGGTGCCCAACCGTCCCCCTCTAGTTATGAATAGGGGCGGATGCTTCATTTTTTTTTATTGTGCTATTTGTGACCGAATCCAAATCCAGCAGTCATTCGTGGTGAGACACAACAAGACCCAATGTGCGTCCCGGTGTCCTTTTCAATTTCCTGTCTAATTTCAGTTACTTTCCTATTTCCCGTGAGCCCACACTGTTCCCCCACCCCCTAACCCACCAATCCCAATTATCGGAAGGAGAAAACCTCCCAGCACTACTGTACACCTCCCTGCATCCCACGATATCAAATTACAACCATCACTGTTCATCCCTCCCAACGTGAAAACCGCACAATTCCTCCTCAGTTAATCGCACAAACTCTATTGTTCATCATCTTCTCCCTCGCTAGAAAACAGTCGTCGATTCACGTCTCCATCGCAAGTCGATCCTGTCATCGTCATCCTCCATCGATCCCCTCATCGCCATCCTCCATCGATCCCGTCATCATCACCCTCCATCGATCCCGTCATCGTCATCCATCAACCCCATAAAAACATCCACCAAAGATCCTGACTCCAATTACAAACTCAAGATCCCGCTGCAGGCGCAGGTGTTGAAACCGAAATTCGGTCTCTGTGGAGTTCGACCCTTGGGGAAGGGGTGACCGCGCACCTACTGCCCTTAAGCGAACGATCTAGGCACAAAACTAGAAACACAAGGGACAGACCCAAGGTCTCAGCGTGGAGGTCTCGCCGCATACCCGGAAGACTAGCAAACTCTTCCCCTCCCAAGCCAAAGGCTGAACTAAGGCACCTTCGGAGGGCTCTCTTGGTCGACCGGATCCTCTAAGGAGAATTTTAAGACCAACTCTCTCCTGACTAGAGGTGCCTTCTCGGGTCTATGTAAAATGTTCCTCATCCGCCCTACCAATGGCGTAACTTCGCCGAACAGTTCCATTTCACGCAGCCCCAATCGGGCTGCCAACAACGTAACTACGTTGTTCTAAAAGGCCATTAACCGACCTTAAAGGGCCTCCCGGTAACCTTACCTCGGGGTCCCCACGGGGCGAGCGGTTCGCGAACATATCGCCCGCCTAAGATGAAAAGGATAAAACACATTCCCAGAACATCACAAATATTATAAATAATTACAGGAATATGAATTCCATACTTCGGCACGCAAGCCGGCAACATAAACAAAAATAGGCCTTCGAGGGCCGACACAAGCTTGGGCTTAAGTCCGCTATTCTCTGCTTGGTACTGCAGCACCTGTACGCCAACGACCCGCCAAACGATGGCAAAATAAATACCGGCTCCACCTCTGCCTCGGGGCGGTGATGCTTATCTCCTGAGAGCAAATAATAAACAACTTCTACAGAGTTTTCCCCGGGAACCCCAGAAAATCACCAATCCGGCTTACACATCCGGATGGGCTTCACACAGCATGCCTAAACCCGTACTCACGCTTCCGGGTGCTAATGCAATTAAAAGTGGGGATGTGAGCATCGACCCGTCGGAGAACTCCCTTCCCCCACCCGTTGGTGGAGAGGGGCTTTCATGCAAATATGATAATTGAGGGTTTCACCTGCCCAAGAAGAAACATCGTTACCCTTGACGCGTGTTTTGATGAAGCCGCAACCACGCATATTGCCCGAGGCTCGACGTATAGTGCCCGTACTGGTTGTCCATGCACGGATCCGACCTCCGCTGGAGAGTTAAAAGCTCCAAGTGATTTTTCCCTCCATGGCCGAGCCTCTCCATGGCCGATCGTGCTCCAAGTGGTGTCGGTGAAAGTTGTCCCAGCCTCCACAACTTCAAGCGGCTGCGGGAGAGAAGCCCCCCGACCTCACCTTGCTCTAGAGGCGGCGGGGAAGGAGACCGGTTGTCAGGCTTGCTTTGCCCTAGGCGGCGGCGACGAGGAGAGGGGGAAGCAAGGCTCGGGCCTGCTATGTTTTGCCGGCGACGGGAGAGAGAGGGGCGGCTCGGCTCGCCTTGCTTAGGCGGCGACGGGATAGAGAGGGCGGCGCTGGGCTCGCCTTGCTTTTAGGCGGCGACGGGAGAAAGAGGGGCGGCGTCGGGCTCGCCTTGCTTAGGCGGCGACGGGAGATAGAGGGGCGGCTCGGGCCTGCTCTGCTTAGTCGGCGACGGGAGAGAAAGGGGCGGCTCGGGCCTGCTCTGCTTAGGCGGCGACGGGAGAGAGAGTGGCGGCTCGACCTGCTCTGCTTAGGCGGCGACGGGAGAGAGAGGGGCGGCTCGACCTGATCTGCTTTGCCAACGACGGGAGAGAGGGGGGGATGACGGTCGTGCCCCCTGGCCGAACCCTAGCCTGGGGGGGGGGGGGAAGAATCCCGATGCCTCCTCCTCCTTCCTCCTTTTTTCTTTTTTCCCCCACCTGCTGTGTAATATATTCATATATATATTATGATATTAAAATATATAATATTAATATATTACAATATTAATATAATACTTATAAAAAACCTTTACGAATAAAACCTCCATGTGCATGCACGAGCGCTCGCATGTGCTCGAACGGGGCTGCCCCAAACCATCGCTCATGGCACGTCCCGAGCCCCGAGCCCACCACTTGGGGAGGATCCCACTCGGCCAGGTACGGGGTTTTACACAATCCCCGCTCTTTTCGAGGTTGGCACAAGCTCGGAAAGAATTGTATAACCCCAAAGAATCCGGCGTGTGGGAGCCGACCCAAAGAAAAAATTTGAGAGAATCCGAAATTTGCATTTAGAACACTAATCTCTTCATGCCCCTTTTGATCTTTTTGAACCATTCGATGCCTGTAATGCTCCCTGCTATTCAATTGCCCTTATACTATTTCTTACAATCAGTATACAATTTCTCATGATACGTAGGGAGCGTATTCCCCACCGGTTAGAGACAGTAGAGAAATTTTATCAAATGACCCTCCAGTATGAACATTATTTGTGACTCGCTGGTACTCACCAGACTTCTACCAGGTCAGAAAAGTCCACAATTACGAGACAACCACCGGCCACTACCACCCCGGCAGGGCCCTCTCGCGCTCCAACAGACATGAAGGGCAAGACTGTCACCACTAGACCATTCATGGCATCCCGACCGGGGAACATCCAGTGTAATCGTTGCTCGGGTAGGGGCCATAAGGCGGCCCACTTCCCTACGAGAAATCTGATAATTAAAGAAGGTGAACCTAGTGCTGATGTTGAGGAGATCGCCAATGAGGAGGTTGCTGCCACCGTCGAAGACGGTTGGGAGAGCGTTGTTGAGTGCTCCATAGAGTAAGGTGTTATACGACATCTCTTTTACACCCCGCATATTGATGATGATTGGCATCGTACAACGATCTTTTACACTTACTTTCCCAGCGCAGGCGGTCCGTGCAAGCCAGCTATTGATAACGGGAGTTGTGTGATCATTGTAGCTCAACAAGAATTAGAGCGGATGCAGGTGACCCCTGAGCCTTATCCACATCCTCATCGAGTCATTTGGGTCGATAAGACGGCTATAGAGGTAATCCAAAGGTGCCTAGTTCCAATCACTCTCGATTCATTTGAGGATATTGTTTGGTGTGACGTCATTCCTATGGATGTTGCCCACCTTCTATTAGGGAGAAACTGACTTTACGATCGTGATGTAACGTGTTTTGGTTGCCCGAACACATGTGTATTCTACGACAAGGATCATAGTATCATGTTGACACCGACCCAACCCAAGGAAAAATATACGGGGAAGGTCATACCTTCTACTAGTACGAGTTCGTCTAGCCCGTTGCACATCCTGCGTTGCAACAAATTTATGAGAGAGAGTCAACCCCAGTATATTTTACGTAGTGAAAACCACAATGGCTTCTAAGAGCCCTACAGAGATTCTTGAGCCACCACCTAAGGTCCGGAGGTGATCTTATCCCAGATGAGCTCCCCGATGAGTTGCCTCCATTACGAGACATTCAACATCTAATAGATTTGACACCGGAAGCTTCACTCCCGAACTTACCACATTATAGGATGAATTTGGATGAGCATGCTGAGCTAAAAATACAGGTTGACGATTTCCTGAGTAAGCAATTCATATGAAAGAGTTTGAGACCATGCACCATCCTTGCCCTTCTCACACCGAAGAAGGAAGGGTTTTAGTGAATGTGTATCGATAATAAGGCTATTAATAAGATTACTATTAAATATCGTTTTCTCATCCCCCGATTAGACGACTTACTTTTGATACGATGGCTGGTGCCCAGTTATTTTCAAAGACCAATCATTGCAGCGGATACCAACATATTAGAGGGAGATAAGTGGAAAATGACTTTTAAGATCAAAGACGGTCTTTATGAGTGGTCGGTCATGTCATTTGGGTTGTCAAACGCCCTCAGTACCCTTATGCGAGTCATGACTCAGATCTTCTGGTCCTTCATGGGAAAATTCTTGGTCGTCTACTTTGACAATATTTTGATTTATAACCACACTTCCGATAACCATCTGAGACATTTGAGGCTCGTATTCGATATTCTCCGAAAGGAGAGGTTATATGTGAACTTGAAGAAGTGCTCCTTCCTGACTAATTATGTGAACTTCTTTGGGTTTATCATATCAGCGTCTGGCATGTCAGTTGACTTGGAAAAGGTCTGATCCATTCATGAGTGGTTTATCCCTTCCACTATCACTGAGGCTTGTAGCTTCCAAGGACTAGCCACCTTCTGCATGAGATTTGTCTGGGGTTTTAGCACCATTATGGCCTCCTTCACGAGCTGCCTTCGAAGGGAAATTTTTAGCGGACGGTTGCCGCCACTCGTTTTCGAGATCAAGGAAAAATTGACGACCGCACCATTTTTGAGATTGCCTGATTTCTCCAAGGTATTTGAAGTAGCCTGCGACGCATCTGACGTTGGGATTTGCGGAGTACTAATCCAGGAGGGCCATCCAGTTAGTTACTTCAGTAAGAAGCTGAATGAGGCCCACAGGAGTACTCAAATATGATAAAGTTTTATACAGTGGTACAGTTGCTTCGTTATTGGAGACACTATCTCCTCCCACGGGAGTTTGCTCTATACTCCGATCACCAAGCTCTGTGCTATTTTGATTCATCGAGAAAATTAGGGCATAGGTATGCCAAGTAGGTCGAATACTTACAGGCCTTTCATTATGTTCTCAAACACCGCGTGGGTGTTGAGAACAAGCATGTTGATGCTCTCATTCGACACATAGCCCTATTCCGCGCGATGAGCGCTAGCGCGGCTAGTTTTGATTGTTTATCTAGTGATTACCCCACCTGCCCTAATTTTGGTGAGATCTATTCAAGGTTTTTGAGAGACCCTCCTAATCCCATTGAGAGGTTTAATATTATAGAAGGATATTTATATCATGAGTCTTGTCTTTGCATCCTTAGGACTTCCTTCAAGGACTTCTTGATTTGGGAAATGCACGTTGGTGACGCAGCGGGTCACTTTGGCAGAGATAAGACGATTGTTTTAGTTGAAGATCGTTTTTATTGGCCGACATAAAGAGGGATGTGGCGCGTGTTTTGCGACACTGCGGCAGATGTCAGACAGCGAAAGGATCGAAACAAAATGTTGGACTCTATACTCTTCTTCCGGACCCACGCCAGCCTTGGGTCTGATATCAGCATGGATTTTGCATTGGGCCTTCCTCGCACTCTGAGGAAGCACGATTCTATTTTCGTAATGGTAGACCGATTTTCGAAGATGACTCACTTTATTTCCTTCCGCAAGACTGCTGATGCAGCTCATGTGGCGGCCCTTTTCACGAGAGACATTTTTTGGTTACACAGATTACCCAAATTCATAGTATCTGACTGTGATGCTCGATTTTTGAGTTATTTTTGGAGAACGTTATGACATAAGACGGGTACCTCATTGAAGTTTTCTACCGCTTATCACTCGCAGAATGACAACAAGATTGAGGTCGTTAATTGGAGCTTAGAGAATTTGAATCGGTGTCTAGGTGGTGATCAACCATTGGTTTGGGATTTTGTGTTACCCGTAGCTGAATTTGCATGCAATAGATCCATCAATAGGTCTACTGACATGAGTCCATTCCATATAATATCAGGTTATGAGCCTAGGAAGCCTATTGACCTTGCCCATGTTCCTTTATAGTCACATCCTAGTGAGCCTATCGAGTGTTTTATTCATCAAATGCATGAACTGCATAAATTAATCTGGAAGAAAATTGCTAGCAATAAGGAATTATATAAAGCACAGATAGATGAACACAAGCGTGAGCAATATTTTCAGGTAAGCGAGGAAATCATGATCCGACTTCGCATGGAGTGGCTCCAAAAAGGAGTTGCTAAGAAGCTACAACCGAAACAAACGGGCCCTTAGAGGATTATAAGAAAATTTGAACAAATGTCTATGAGGTCAACCTCCCTGCAGATATGTGTATTCATCCTGTATTTAATACTGAAGATTTAACAATGTACGTTAAGCCTCTCGAGCATAGGGATTCATACCTTGAGCCACTTCCTACATTGTCATTGCAACAGCCCAACCCTTCCCTTGGCCACCTTGGACAAACACCCGTGAGTTGCCCGTACCACCTATGATTCCATTGGTTCTTCTATCAACCAGCACGAGAGGTGAGGGCTGAGCGTATTACTGATATTGTGGCGCATGAGTGCATTTCCACCACAGAATGTCCCTCTCGTCGTTACCTGGTGCACTGAAGTGGACACCCCCATATTTGGTGATACTTGGATGTCCGCGACGGAGATTGATAAACTTTCCCACGACCTTCAACGTCAGTACGATCATCTCCATTCATCGGAGATGAATGCTTTTTTGTCGGTGGGGGGGGGGGCGTAGATGGATATCGACACCAGACTACGGGTGTCCAGTCGGCGGAGCCCACATTTGTATATTCGTGCAGGAGACACTAATCAGATCAGTGATCCGAGACCGCAAGCGCGTCTGAATAGTTGTTTAATTATTTATGTGCATTTTATTTTATTTTTTAAGCACGTATTTCATGATTTAGGACAACAAACGTAATGACCAATCATAGTCATTCACATCCGGTGCCCAACCACCCCCTCCTGTTATAAAAAGGGGTGGATGCTTCATTTATTATTATTATTATTGAACTTGTGAGAGAAGATCTGACAGTCATTTGTGGTGCGATGCCGCGAGACCCGAGGGGCGATGTCCCAGTTTCCTTTTCAATTTCATGTCTAATTTCAATTATTTTCCTATTTCATGTGAGACCGCAATGCCCCCCCCCCAACCCATGATTCCCAGTTATCGAAAGGAGAAAACCGGCCAGCGCTACTGTACACCTCCTTGTATCCAACAATATCCTATTAAAAACTTCACCGTTCATCCCTCCCAGCGTGAAAACCGCAAGATTCCTCCTCTATTAACTGCACGAACTCACTGTTCATCGTCTTCTCCCTCGCCAGAAAACAACTGTCGGTTCATGTCTCCAACGCAATTTGATCCCGTCGATCCGTCATCATCATCCTCCATCGATCTTGTTGATCCCTTCATCTCCATCCTCCATCGATCCCATCAACGTCACCCTCCATCGATCCCGTCATCGTCATCCTCTGGAGATTTCGCTCAGGCCGCTCACCATCGACCCCGCCCCAACATCTGCCAACGATCCTGAATCCAGTTATAAACTCTCAATCCCGCTGCAGGCGTAGGTTCCTCCTCTCGTTCGATTCAGTCCCTAATAACTCCATTATCAATCTACATCCATCCCTCGTTTATGGCCGAGCCCTAAAACTAGAGCCCTACTGACGCTAATCCACACCAACAACCTCGTCTCATGTTCCTCTCCTCGCCCCATCCACTATTGTATGAAGCTGCCAATCCCATCTCTACTGCTACATCCATTCCCCTCTGTTTCATGAAGCAATCAACCACTCCTCCCTTCCCTTCTCAGCTAGTAAAATCTCATCAGCCAAGTCAATTCTGGGCGACGTACCACCTCGACTTCACCAGCCCGCTTCTGAATTCCTCGTGTTTGTGAGTATTATAGCAGCGTGTTACTTCTTTCTTTATTAATTATCAGATAAGTGTTATTATTTGCTTAGGAATCAATTTATTGTGCTATTGTTTATTTTCTTAAATTCTTATAAGTTGTCATTTGTGAAGTGGTAGTGGAAAGCACACCCCTAGTGATAGTGAGCGTGATTTTGCTTGAGTGCTTGAAATTAAAATTCACATTGTGATCATTTACTATGTCATATAAAATCGTCACCGCTATGTTTTATTTCCGGATTATAGTGAAATTATTCATGCATCATTTAAGTAGGAATTATTCGAGTCCATAACACATTATTCATTTAGGATTGCATTAGTGTCGGCACACTCACGTCACGCAACCTACTCAGTGTCAATGCATGTGGAAAGAGGTGATTGACAACATGCCCTCACCAGCCTTAGAAGACCATTAGAACAAAAAACCTAGAGTTGAACACATTATCGAGGATGTCCCTGAGGATTTGGTGTGATAAGTTGAGCAGTACCTCCATGCAATCTGAAAACCAACACTCAAGTTCAGCTAGTGTCGGGTCTAAGTGTGAGCCAATGAGAAGAAAATGATGGATGAAACCCTAGTGCTCTGATACCATGTTATGAAAACAATACCTCATTTGAAACATGAAAAGTAGAAATTGAACTCAGAGAAAAACACAATTTTTTTTGATGTGCCTACTCACTGTATCTGTAGGGATAATAATGAATGTATAACTCATGTATGTTTCTACAAGAATTTTGACAAGAAAGTAATCTTATATATATCAAACCTGTGATCACTAAAAAGTACTAATCATTCAACGTCACTTGCCTGGTAGTTTCACTTGCACAACTTCAGGTGGTGGCCTCAGGGCGCATACCATTTCTCTTGTCTTCCCGAAATATACCTTCCAACACAAAAATTCATCGCGGAGAAATCATTAGGTGGTACAAAGATAATCCAACACCAAGGAGTCTGAGCAAGTTTCAATGAAAGAAGGGTTACCTGATCAAGTGAATTCCTGAGCTTACCCTCCATCTCCTCAATCATCTTTCCCATGTTACACAAGTGACCATCTGCCACTACAAAGTCACAGTTCATCTACAAAGACAGCACATGTTAAAAACTCAAAACAAGGGAGATTTATATCTATGATGCAAACTTCTATAAATTACTCAATTTATTCCATGTTAATCTATTAGTTTTCTTTAATCCAAAAACACTTTTTCATTGCGTCCGTCAAATGAGAACTAAATGGTAGAAGTCAGATTGATGATTTTGAACAGGCATACTTTAATTTTGGATTCAACCTTTCAGTTAAAAATACGTCGTGATAGTCCATCCAATATAGTTGATTACTTGTGAAGCTTGTTCAATAGATCATCCTTCGGTTTATGCAAAAGTTATTGGGAGATAGTGGCGGAGTTCCCGGCCCTGAACAGTACATGTATTCAGTGATGTAGAAGTCCGCCGACATGTCAACCGACATAAAAGTTTTGGAAAGAAAATATCACGAAATCGACAACTCTAAACCTTAAGCAAAAAATGTCATTTCTTAAAATATCACCCGATATATCGGTTTACCTGATATATCCAGCTATATCTCGCAGCCGATACATCAGCAAGAGAATTGAAAATGTTCTTTTTTTCATTTTTTTCAGTGTCTAAGCGGTAATGTTTTGTTTTGTGTATCTCTCTGAGCCTTGCTTCGACGACTTTCTTATCTTGCTCACATCTGATGCTTTTTATGTTGTGTACTATCATAGTCGCATATTTCTTGTGTAATTTATGAACATACATTATGTATATACGTATGTATATTGTGTAATTTATAAATATATATAATGTATACAGTTGTACATATTTACAAAAAAAATGTAAGTAAATATACAACAACACTCAATCCTTTATCCCACTATAGTGGGGTCGGCTATATGGATCCTTTGTCGCCACCGTGTCCTATCTTGTGTCATAATCTCACTAATGTCTAAGTACATCATGTAAAAAAAATGTAAATAAATATATATGAATAAATATATTTAAATATTAAAACCAGACATTGTAAAATATTCATGATATCCCCCATAATACAATATCTGACATTTCAAACTTAAAATGACATGAGCCCAATATTGTAAAATATACACAATATATCCTCAATAATATGATATTGACATCTCAAATACAACCCGAGATGAGCCGACATCCAACACCTGTAACCTTGGTTGAAGTGCATTTCATTTTGAGATTATTCTATCATTTTGTAATTCTTGGTAATCAGGGCATGCCTTGTACTGCAAAGCGTTATATAAATTTCATTAGCTGTAGTGTTTGAGGTGTCTTGATCTGAGTGTGTAAAACACGTTGTTGTTCCTATCTATAACCTTATTCTCGTGGGTGAAAATTTGGTGTCATATGTACATATAGCGCGATCTTTTGGTGAACTACATAATTTCTTGTATTGTGTGTGATTATGTGTTACGAGTCCACATGTCGCGGACACATTAACTTAAGTGGACCCACCTTCGTCATAATCTATGGAGTGCGCATATGGAAGTCGTCGTGGTCGTGGACGCATTCACTCAAGTGAACCCCCTCATCATAATTTATGGAGCGCGCATATGGAAGCCGCCATGATCGACTTTCTTAAAATTAATTTGTATGAATTAATTAATTGATATTAATCAATTCATACTAATTAATAGCAATCAATTAACTTAATTATTTTGTATTCCCTTGTTGGGTTGTCTTTTGTATTTCCTTGTTTGGGTGCCTTTGATATTTCCTTATTTAGTTGCCCTCCCTCATCTATATAAGTGGGAAGGTGTTATGCCCCCACACCCGCTTGGGTTCTCGGGACATAAATACTCGCGGCGGATCAAGGAGAGCGCGCAAGACAACGGGGCTGAACCATCCGGTTCAGCCTCCATTCATTAAATCAGCCAGAAGAGGGGGCTGAACAACCCCGGTTCAGCCCCATTTGGGGGGGCCGGCCGACCCCCTCCTTTCCCCGGGTATTTATAGCCCGGGGCTGCCTTGGGGAGGATTATTGAAAACATATCAGGCTTCTTTCTCTTCTCTCCCTCAACCCTAACCCTAGTTTTCTCTTTCTCTCTCTAGTATCTCTATTTCCTCTCTTCTTCTTCTTGCAAGTTCATATCATTTGGTATTAGAGCATCCTTCCTGCGACCATGGTGACATGCTCGAAGGCGGAGACCGCACGATTGGCTACCCTAGAGGAGAACTACGTAGGGTTGGCGGATTCGGTGACGGCCATGGAAGCCCGCTTGAACACGTCCACAAAAAACATGGAGGAACGCATGGATGGACGTATGGAGGAGATCAAGGCGCTGTTGATGCAATCGTTGAAGGGCAAGGCGGTTCAAGGAAGCGATTTTGAAGCCGAGGCGCCACAAAATGCTCGACCGACTGGCAACGGAGGAAGTACGGGGTCGGGACATTTCTGTCCCGACAGAATCGGGACTGATCCGGGCCGCACGGAACCAGCGGGCGCCGGATCGGCCCCCGCTTGGATCGGGGCGCCGCACACCTACCCGGGCTGGTCGACAGTGGCCGACGGGACCGGCGGGAGCCGTCCAGGGGGCGCCTACACCGTCCGCTACCCTGCGGCCTGGACCGGCCAGCAAACGCCGCATCTGGGCGTGCAGGCCGGGAGCGGGGCAGGCGGACCGTCCGCCGCCCAGGAAGGGGCCGCGGCTAACCTATGGAGGACCCAGGAGGCTCCAGCGGCTCCCTTGAGACCACCGGGGGCTGTTGACGCCAATTTCGGAGGGAGAACGGGCCTTCTACCGACGCCGCAACACATGGGGGGGCGATGAGGTTTGGGAATGACGAGACATGGGCCGAGCAGCCACGCCGTCAGGGATTTCAAGGCGGGGGACAACAATGGGGCGGCAGCCAAGGGGGAGCGAATTTCCATGACCCTTTCGGCCGACCACAGCACGGACCGGAGTTCAACGGGAGAAATGGGGATATGCAACAACGGCCCTACATGCCCCCGAAGAGAACTCGCATGAATTTCCCCAAGTTCCGCGACGGGGATGCCTTGGAATGGGTACAAAAGGCAGAGTTATTTTTCACTTATCAGGAGATACCGAATGATCAGTGGGTGCAGCTGGCCTCTTTCCATTTGGAAGAGGATGCATATCAGTGGGCTCAGTGGTTCATACGGGCGTACGGATACGCAACATGGGCGAATTTTGTGGAAGGGTTCGTGGCACGTTTTGGGCCGTTGGAGTACGAGGATGTGGAGGCTACGCTACAGAAACTCCTTCAGAAGGGCACAGTGATGGAGTACCGAGCGGATTTCGAGAAGCTAGCAAATCGGGTTAATTGGGAGGAGAAGACGCTCCTCAGTTGTTTCATATCCGGCCTGCGGGACCATTTGAGGGATGAGGTCCATGCGTATATGCCCCGCAGTCTAAGCCATGCCATTAGTCTGGCCCGCATACAGGAGGAGCGCTTCAACCGCCAGAGAAATCGAGCCCAACAAGGGCTCCACCCGCCCCTGCAACGGGCAGAAGGGAGCAGGCACCGGCAGCCCGACCGACAGTGACGCGGCTTACTTGGCCTGAGTTGCAGGACAGGAAGGAGAAAGAATTGTGTTTTAACTGCGACGAGAAATACGCACCGGGGCATCGATGCCAAAAGGTGCAGGTCTTCATGCTGCGGGAGGAGGACGAGGAGGAGGACTACCCGAGCCTCGAGGCCGAGGAGGAGTTGGATCTGGCTGAGTTTGGCGTTTCAATTCAGGCCATGGAGGGATGTGTGGCACCCACCACTATGCGGATCAAGGGCAGGATTGGCAAGGAAAGGGTCACCATTCTCATTGATAGTGGGAGCACCCACAATTTCATCAACCCTGAGGTGGCGCTGAAGACAGGACACCCAGTTGACAGGAACGCGGCGTTCCAGGTGATGGTCGCGGATGGCAGCAAACTGCGGTGCGAAGGGGCACTGAAGGGCGTGGAGATACATCTTACAGGATATGTGTGCTGCATCGACATCTACCTCCTTCTGATTAAAGGGTCTGATATGGTGCTGGGGGTACAGTGGCTCCGCCAACTGAGGCGGGTGACCACGGACTGGGACCGCATGACACTAGAGTTCACGCAGCAGGGGACGGATTGCTGTTTGCACGGTATCCGATCCTCCCCTCTCAAGGAGATCTCCCTACGGAGCCTGCAGAGACTGGAGGAGCAGGGTAGTATGATGGCCATGATACTCGGAGTGGCGGCAGAGGGGACCGACACGCAGGTGGCGTCGGATCCGATATAGCTTCTTTTAGCTCAGTACGAGGACGTCTTTCAGGAGCCGCACACTCTCCCTCCATCGCGTTTCCGGGATCACCAGATACAGCTGAAGACAGGGACGGACCCTACCAATATCCGTCCCTACCGCTACCCGTACGTTCAGAAGGCAGAGATCGAACGTAGCGTAAGGGAGATGCTAGCGACAGGCATTATTCGGCCCAGCACCAGCGCGTTCTCTTCTCCGATCATCTTGGTCAAGAAGAAGGACGGCTCCTGGCGATTCTGCGTCAATTACCGGAGGCTGAATAGCTCCACCATCAAGGACAAGTTTCCCATTCCTATGATTGAGGAGTTGCTGGATGAGCTGCATGGAGCGAGCCTATTAACCAAACTGGACCTCCGGTCCGGTTATCATCAAATTCGGATGAAGGAGGAGGATGTCCACAAAACGGCGTTCCGCACCTACGACGGTCACTACGAGTTCTTGGTGATGCCGTTCGGGTTGGCCAACGCTCCCTCCACCTTCCAGGCTGTGATGAACGAGATCTTACGCCCACTTCTTCGCCGGTATGTCCTGGTATTTTTTGATGATATACTAATTTATAGCAGGACTTGGGACGACCATTTTGGAGCACGTGCGACATGTCCTCACCATACTGCGGGAGCACCAGTTATTCGCCAAAAAGTCCAAGTGCTCTTTCGGCCAGAGTCAGGTCGAGTATCTGGGGCACCTTGTGTCCGCCCGTGGGGTCCAGGCGGACCCACAGAAGATTGCGAGTATGGTGTCGTGGCCCCAGCCCACGACGGTGCGAGCCTTGCATGGCTTCCTCGGGCTGACGGGGTACTACCGCCGTTTTGTAAAGGACTACGACAAGATTGCTCGACCTCTGACACAGCTGTTGCAGAAGGATGCGTTCCAGTGGAGCATCGAGGCGGACGAGGCCTTCCAGGCTTTAAAGCAGGCCATGACCACTACACCGGTGTTGGCGCTGCCGGATTTTACCAAGGAGTTTGTGGTGGAGACTGATGCCTCGGGCGTCGGCCTCGGGGCAGTCTTGATGCAAGAGGGCCGGCCGCTCGCTTATTTCAGCAAGGCCTTGGCCCCACGGACGTTGGGG
This sequence comes from Platanthera zijinensis, assembly GCA_039513925.1. Taxonomy (NCBI): domain Eukaryota; kingdom Viridiplantae; phylum Streptophyta; class Magnoliopsida; order Asparagales; family Orchidaceae; genus Platanthera; species Platanthera zijinensis. Next base: position 111,419,821 of record CM077095.1, on the reverse strand, counting down.
CTTTCAACGTACGAGAAGGAGATGTTGGCAATTATACATGCAGTCGAGATGTGGCGACCCTATCTTCTGGGCTAGCACTTCCAGGTCCGTACAGATCACCAGAGCTTGAAACACTTCCTAGAGCAGCGCTTGGCGTCTCCACTGCAGCAGAAGTGGTTGACCAAGCTGATGGGGTATGATTACGAGATTGTGTATAAGCAGGGCAGAGAGAATGTGGTCGTCGACGCACTCTCCCGCCTACCTGAGAGCTCTCTCTCTCATGTGTCGGGGCCGGTGATCACCACCTTGGACGAGATACAGGCAGCGGTCTTCCAGGACCCCGAGTTACGCACCATTGTAGAGACACTACAACAGGGTCAGGCTACGGAGCCGGGCTACAATCTTCAGGGCCAGCGGCTGTACTTTCAGGGCAGAGTAGTCATTCCCTCCGCGTCGCCATGGCGGACGGCGATGATGCAGGAGTTTCACGCCTCGCCCACAGGCGGCCATGCAGGGATTCTACGAACACTTCAGCGGCTCGGAGCAAATGTCTTCTGGAAGGGGATGCGTCGCGATGTCCAGCAATTTGTGCGGGAGTGTGAAATTTGCCAGCGGCAGAAGTACGAGACTACATCACCGGCGGGGCTTCTTACACCGCTCGAGATCCCGCACCAGGTTTGGGACACCATTTCCATGGATTTCATTGACGGGTTACCCATGTCCCAAGGCAAGTCCGTCATACTGGTGGTGGTAGACAAGCTTTCCAAGTATGGTCATTTCCTACCATTGAGCCATCCGTACACGGGGGAGACAGTTGCAGAGTTATTTGCGCGGGAGATTGTGCGCCTCCATGGCATTCCACGCTCCATTTCCGACAGGGATCCGGTCTTTATCAGCAGCTTTTGGAGGGAGCTCTTTCGGCTCCAGGGCACGACGCTACGCATGAGCACCGCCCACCATCCCCAGACGGATGGACAGACAGAGGTCCTCAACAGGGGGGTGGAGACCTACTTACAGTGTTTTGTGATGGACGAGCCGCGCACGTGGACCCGTTGGTTGCATTGGGCGGAGTACTGTTACAAGACGTCCTTCCACACAGCCAGCAAGATCACCCCCTTCGAGGTGGTCTACGGCCGCCCTCCCCCTACTTTGAGTTCTTATGAGCCTTCCAGCACCGCTCTTCCAGCCGTGGAACGGACACTTCAGGACAGGGATCGCACTTTAGCCTTGCTTTGGGACAATCTGCGGGTCGCTCAGGACCGCATGAAGGCACAGGCAGACAAGCACCGTACAGAGCGAGAGTTCGCAGTGGGCGATGAGGTTATCCTCAAGCTCCAACCTTACCGCCAGTTGTCAGTCTCTCAGAGGATGAATCAGAAACTCGCTCCACGTTACTACGGGCCATTCCGCATTCTGCGTCGTATGGGCCCCGTGGCCTACACCTTGGATCTTCCAGCGGGGTCTCGCATCCACCCGACATTCCATGTCTCTGTTTTTAAGAGAAAGCTCGGGGCTTCCGTTCAGGTCAGCCCTTTCCTTCCCGAGGCGACTAGCATGGGTGAGTTGCGGCCGTCACCGGAGGCCATTTTGCTAACCAAATGGAAGAAGTCGGGCACGGAATATCGACCAGCGGTACTCGTCAAATGGAAGCAGCTGGACGCCGTGCACAACTCATGGGTTGACTTGTTGGAGTTCCGCGAGCGGTTTCCGGACTTCCACCTTGAGGACAAGCTGGTGCTTGATGGGGAGGGGAATGTTATGCCCCCACACCCGCTTGGGTTCTCGGGACATAAATACTCGCGGCGGATCAAGGAGCGCGCGCAAGACAACGGGGCTGAACCATCCGGTTCAGCCCCCATTCATTAAATCAGCCAGAAGAGGGGGCTGAACCACTCCGGTTCAGCCCCATTTGGGGGGGCCGGCCGGCCACCTCCTTTCCCCGGGTATTTATAGCCCGGGGCTGCCTTGGGGAGGATTATTGAAGACATATCAGGTTTCTTTCTCTTCTCTCCCTCAACCCTAACCCTAGTTTTCTCTTTCTCTCTCTAGTATCTCTATTTCCTCTCTTCTTCTTCTTGCAAGTTCATATAAGAAGGGTTATGTGTGAAATCATCTTGAAATGTATGAAGGTATTTTTTAGTGTTTCTCCCTAATTTCGTCTCTTTTCTTCCTCCTTCCTTCTCGCTCACCCCCGCCATCCATTCCCCTTGTCGGATTCCTCCTGGAATTTATCTGTGATCTTATCAATTGGTTTGACCTGCCGCACCGCCCGCCAACTCCACCGCCGGTGCTCCAGATTGTGCAAAAAAAATCTATTCATTCATTCGGAATCTGACGCTACTGTGTGTCGACGTATATTCACTTCTCCTGCCGCGCCAAATCGGGAATCGGCGTCTAACCGCTGGCCTGATCTGCTCCCTACTGGAGGCTGACCGCCCTTTTGCATCTTGCACGCTGCTCCGCCGTTTCCTCGCGTGTCGCGAACCCTCGTCGCAAAGGACGTGTCGCACCCCTGTGCGACGAACGGCCGAAACCGCAAATATCCAGCCAGAAGCCCTCAGGCCGGTTTCCTCTGCATGACTCCCGTGTCCGCCTCCTCTATGCAGCCCTGGTTTCGCTGTTCCGCTGGTTTATGCGCCCAGATCCGTCAGCCTCCGCCTGGAATCGCTTGATTCCGCCCAGATCCGTCGGCCTCCGCCAACTATCACACTGATTTGTCTATTTCATCCAGATTTCGCTCATTTCCACCCAGAACCTCCGCTCTCCGCCGTTCCCGCGTTGTTCCTCCAAATTCCGCCCAGTTTCCGCCGTCTTCTTCATCAAATCTACCCCCTACCGGCCGCTCCCCGCCAGATCTGCCCATTCTACCCACCAATCGATCGGCATCATCTCCAGTATACCTCCTTAGCAACATGGTCACCGCCCAATCGGTCGCGCCCGGGCCGCTGTTCTTGCTGTCGCTGACCACCAACCATCGGCTTGATTTTGCTGCCCTAGTAGCACAAATCCAGGGCACATGCGCCTCCCTTCACGCCAAAGTCGATCGTCTTCTCGTGTACAACGGACGGGCTACTGCAACCCCCCACAAGGTTCTATGACCTAAGTTGTCTCACCCACGGCTACCTCCTGCACCATGCGAGAGTTATCCTGCCATGCCGCCGCCAACATTCCTCTACGACACCGACCAGCCCCTACGCCCCACAGTCGATCCTCCCGTCGCGATCGAACCGGCCGCTGAGGTACCACATCTCTCCACGGTGGTCGTACCTCCACCACTTCCTCCACCTCCCCGATCACTCACTTGGCCGCCTCCTTCGGCCATCTCACCTCCTCCTCTCCCGGCTCTTGCTCTGACAGACCCTGCCTTGCGGCTTCCACCGGCCGCCTCGCCAGCACTTCTGCAGTCCCGTGCCCTGCTGTCCCATACGGATCCGTTCATGTTGCCCGTCGTTGCGTCGCCGACATCCTTATGGGTGCTCCTCACCACTATTCCACCGACCTTGCAGAAGTCATTACTTTTGTCGCCCGTCTTTCCGATGGCGCCGTCGTGACTAGCCAACACCGTCGACGCTGCTACACGCTGTCTGACCTTGTCCTGGAGGGAGGTCAAGGTACCAGATGATCCGTTCACCCGCTTGGTACACGAGCTTGAGGGCAAGCACGTTTTGAAGAACGGATGGAGTGTTACGAGTCCACGTGTCGCGGGAACATTCACTCAAGTGGACTCCATTCGTCATAATTTATGGAGCGCGCATATGGAAGTCTCGTTGTCGTGGGCGTATTCACTCAAGTGGACTCCCTCATCATAATTTATGGACCGCGCATATGAAAACCGTCATGATCGACCTTCTTAAAATTAATTTGTATGAATAAATTAATTGATATTAATTAATTCATACTAATTAATAGCAATCAATTAACATAATTATTTTGTATTTTCTTGTTGGGTTGTCTTTTGTATTTCCTTGTTTTAGTGTCTTTTGTATTTCTTTTTTTAGTTGTCCTCTCTCATCTATATAAGGGGGAATGGTTTATGTGTGAAATCATCTTATAATGTATGAAAGTATTTTTTAGGATTGCTCCCTAATTTCGTCTTTTTTATTCCTCCTTCCTTCTCACTCACTCCCGCTGGCCCTTCCCTTGCCAGATTCCTCCTGAAATTTATTTGTGATCTTATTATTATGTGATTCTTTTTTCTTCTTTTTTGCTAGATTTTCCGCAACATGCGGCAACAAATCACGAGTTTTGTTTAGCTTCTAATTACTTGTCGTTTATCGTACTATTCATCCCACTGTTATCCTTTTCTGTCATATGATCCCTATAACTTCAAGGCTGAAATTATAAATAATAAGTTTGGTTTGTAATTGAAGATATTTATCATGGAATAAAGAATTGGTATGCGTTTGCATTCTCTCTCCTGATCTACCCGTCCCCTATGTGTTTTAACCAGAGAAGCTCCAGCTCTCTCCTTCTCTTTAACACCAAAATTCTTCTTTCATACTTAATTCTTTTTTTTTCTCAAGTTAAAAGTCTTTGGTTATCTTTATTTTTGATGACCAACTCTACATGAAATATTACGTTCAAAGATTCTAAAATATGTGCTCATAGTTTTCCCTTATACATGAATAATGGATGAAATAAACTATTTCTCATCTAATTTTTGACTCTCAAAACTCTCTGCCATCACTTCGCCTTACCCCACCTCTTATTTTCATCTCTTCTTCCAGATGGATTTTTAATGGCATGACTCCCAATCTCAACCGCACAGTTGATGATGTTAGGGTAAAGATGAACAGAAAATATAAAAAATAAACTCGGCGGGACGTCTTTGCCAAGACAACATCCAAAATCTCAATCTAACAGTGCATACTAAGGCTCTATTTGGTACGGTGGTGGCAGCCGTGAACGCGGTGGTTATGAACTATCATTCGTGAATGTGCGACCTCACCTAAGGAACTTCATTTTCTTTTAAGCTCAAAACTAGTTTTCTTTTCTTGGTGGTGGTCACAACCGCTTCCTGCCAAACATACATTCTATCACAATGGCGTTTTTGTCCAAACTCACTGGAGCAAAAAATCTGCGTCAAATGGAGCCTAAGTACTATTAAAATGTCTCTTAACTAGAAAGGATAGGACTAACCAACTACACAGAATCTATTCCTTTTTTCATTAACTCCCCTAAATACTCCATTAATGCGCCTTTGATGGTTTATTCTAAGTTCATTTTGTAATTGCTTCTTCCCCAAAAGGCTCCCAATATTCCCCGAAACCATGACATTTAACTCTCCCCATAGTTTCCCTCCCTAGGATTCCTCTGGATCCTTCTCAAGTACACCCACGATGGGTGACTGGTTGTCCTGCTAACTATGCTCTTTTAGCCGGTTGTATTGGTGAACTAGCGGGCCTAGTGCATATCAATGCTCTCTCTAAGAAGAATTGACTCGAGGCAGAATGAAAAAAACTGATGAGAGGAGTTGCTTGGATCCATCCAAGTAGCTTCTTTCACGGAGACTTCACACTGTTTTATAAATATTTGTTGACCACAATATCAAAATTGTTGTGTCGTGAGCTAGCGATGTGCTAGACTCGCGGGTGTGGATAGTGTTAGCAGTTAAATATATCTATTATATTTATTGTTTGTTTTTTAGCCTATATATATATGTAAGCCCGGTTTAGGGCGGACAGTATTATTATCGATCGATCGTTTCTACTTGGTATCAGAGCACAGGAACAGCCGCTCGCTCGCTCGCCTCATCCGTCCGTCGCTCGATCCGTCCATCGCTCGCCCGCCCGTCGCCGCTCGCTCGCCTCGCTCGCCTTGCTCGCCCGCCCGTCGCCGCTCGCTCGCCCGCCCGTCGCCGCTCGCCCGCTCGCCCGCTCCGAGCGCAGGAAGCTCCGCTTCGCTCGCCCGGTTTAGGGCGTGATCGGAGGGCGTTTTGCCCTCCATGGGGGCTACCGGAGACGCCTCCCTTTCCTCCTCGGGTGTTCTCTTCGGCTTTCAGATCTAGCCAACACCCGTAGGATGTCCTCCTTTTCCACTTGAAATCATTGTTCTTCACTATGGATGCTCAATCCACTTTGTCTCCTGCTTCTCAATCTGGTGCTCTTCCCGGTTCCCCGGCCACCAGATCAGATACTTTGCATAGTCCCTCGGGTGATCCTCCTCGGAGTCATGGCCAGTCATTGAAGATTACTACTGTTGCCTTGGATGGCACAAATTACCTGGAATGGTCCAGGGCGGCTCAACATGCGATTCGCAGCCACCAGTTATATGGTCTTATTGATGGTACTATCGTTGAGCCATCTCGTTCTGATCCCTCGTGGCGCAAATGGGATGCGGACAATTCCTTGGTCGTCTCGTGGCTTCTTCATTCGATGTCTCCTCAGGTGTATCGAAGTTATATGTTGTTGGACTCCGCATACGATATTTGGACGCGAGCCCGTGATACTTACTCCCAGGCAGGCAGTTCGATGCAGGTATATGAGCTCACTCGCCGTGTTCTGGAACTGAGACAGGGAACTATGCCCGTGGCTGCCTACTATTCTGAGTTTGAGCGCCTTTATCAGGAGTTGGATTTCTTTAATACCATTACTGCAGCCTGTACGACTGATGCAGTGGCTCTTCAGAAGGATAAAGACCGCTTCCGTGTTCACGTCTTCCTTATGGGCCTTAACATGGAGTTTGATGCTGTTCGACTGCATGTTCTCCATCGTGAGCCTCTTCCCTCCCTTCGGGAGGCATTCAGCATGCTCCTCAGTGATGAGAACCGTCGCCGCACTCTTGGACCTACTACTGACCACTCTGCGCTCGCTGGGCTTTCTCGCGACCCCCCTCCTGTTTGCAGTCACTGCGGGAAAAGAGGCCATCTCAAAGACTCCTGTTTTCGCCTGCATCCGCACCTTGCCCCATCCGGTCGAGGTTCTGGTACTCGTGGTAGAAGTGGATATCGTGGAGGTGGTCGTTCTTCTGCTGACCATGTTCAGTCTTCAGCACACTCTACTGAGGTTCTGGAGGCCACCTCTGGTGGCTTGTCTGCGGCCGAGTTAGAGGCCTTCCGCCGCCTGTTGCGCTCCCACACTGACTCTACTTCGGCTTCCTCTCACGCTGTTGTTGCCACTTCAGGTCTGTCCAGTGCTCATGTTGTGTCTTCCACACCTTCCGAGTGGATCATCGACTCAGGTGCGACCGACCACATGAACGGTTCTGCCTCAGGTTTTACCTCCTACACTCCCCTCTCTGGTCGTGATAAGGTTATTGCTGTCAATAGCTCTCTCTCTGCCATTGCTGGCAAAGGGACTGTCCCATGTTCTCCTGACCTATCACTTTCCTCTGTTTTGCATGTCCCTTCTTTTCCCCGCAATTTACTCTCTATTAGTCACTTGACTAACTCATTACACTGTTCTGTGACATTCTTTCCTGATGTTTGTGTTTTTCAGGATCTGGATACGAGGCGGACACTTGGCAGTGGTAGGAATGTTGGCGGCCTGTACTTCCTGAACCCGTCTTCTCCCCGTGCTGTCTCTTCCACCAGATCTCCGACCCTTGATGATCTTTGATGATGGCATCAGCGCCTTGGTCACCCTTCTCCCTTATATCTTACTAAATTGTTTCCTGTCTTTCATCATTTACTTCAGTCTTTTGTTTGTGATGCGTGTAAACAGTCTAAACATGTTCGTCGGCATTCTACTCATTTGTCTGTTCCGAGTCTGTATCCATTTGATGTTATTCACTCTGATGTTTGGGGTCCATCCCGTGTTCTCTCTTTATCTGGCTATAAATGGTTTGTAACGTTCATTGATTGTTATTCCCGCACTACTTGGCTTTATATGCTTAAAAAGAAAAGTGACGTTTTTTTGTGCTTTCAAAATTTCATAAGATGGTGGTCCAACAATTCAGCGGCAAAATACGCGTGTTACGTAGTGATAATGGTGGAGAATATGATGATCGTGGTGCCTTTGGGGCCTATCTTGCGGACCATGGCATCATCCATCAAACTACGCGTGTCCACACCTCCACTCAAAATGGGGTGGCCGAACGAAAGAATAGGAAGTTGCTGGAGGTGGCCCGGTGTTTACTTCTTTCTATGCACCTCCCTAAATACTACTGGGGGGATGCGATCCTTACAGTCGCGCATCTCATTAACCGTCTTCTGTCCCGTGCTCTCTCGTTTGATACGCCCCTATCTCGTCTCGAACAAACGCACATTGTCCATACCTCTCATCTTCCCCCTCGTATCTTCGGCTCCGTGTGTTTTGTTCATGTCCATAGCCCGCATCGTGATAAACTCGATGCGCGGTCTCTTCGGTGTGTTTTTGTTGGCTATTCTTCTAACACCAAAGGGTATCGGTGTTATCACCCTCCGACACGTCGGTACTATTGTACTGTCGGTGTCACCTTTCGTGAGGGGGAGTCGTACTTTGATCCTCGTCAGGGGGAGATGACTAGCACTGGTGACGAGCTGATCGACTCCCCGCTCCCTATTGTTGCTCCTCATCCTATTCCTCCACCTGCTCCCGTCCCTATTGTTGACACTCATCCTATTCCTCCACCTGCTCCTGTTCCTTCCACCTCCGCTCCTCCGATAATATACACATACTCTCGTCGTCCTACGACTGTTGAGACAGTGCAGACTGAAGATGTTTCGCCATTACCGGTGCCTGTCTCCAACCCAGATTCTGATGATGATCTCCATATTCCTCTTGCCCGTCTCATAGGTAAGAAGGGTAGCACTAATCACCCCATTGCCAACTACATTCGTTATGATCACCTTTCTCAGGCACATCAAGCCTTTATTTCTTCTCTTTCATTTATTGTTATCCCTAAGATATGGCAGGAGGCTGTTAAGATACCTGAATGGAAAACGGCAATGGAGGAGGAACTGCGTGCCTTGGACAAGAATAAAACGTGGCAGCTGGTGAGCCTTCCTCCAGGGAAGCGAACGGTTGGATCCCGTTGGGTCTACACAGTTAAACAAAACCAAGATGGTGTAGTGGAGCGGTACAAAGCTCGTTTGGTGGCTCAGGGATATACCCAGGCTAAGGGTATCGACTACCAGGATACCTTTGCTCCTGTTGCGAAGATGAACTCTATCCGCGTGCTTTTCTCGGTTGTTGCAAGCCGTAGATGGGAACTACTTCAGCTCGATATCAAGAATGCCTTTTTGAATGGCGATCTGGAGGAGGAAGTTTATATGGATATTCCACAGGGCTCTGTTATCAAAGGGTCCAAGGGAAAGGTGTGCCGGGTTCTAAAATCCCTGTACGGTTTGAAACAGTCTCCGAGAGCATGGTTTGGACGTTTTTACAAGTTCATGCTTCAACTTGGATACACTCAAAGTCATGCTGACCACACACTCTTTATTAAGAGAAAGGGTGCCCAGGTCTCTATTCTTATTGTGTATGTGGACGACAGTATCATTACCGGGGACCACTTGGAGGGGATTACTTACCTGAAGGAGCAACTGAGCAAAGAATTTGAAGTTAAAGACCTGAGAAAGTTGAAATATTTCTTGGGAATTGAAATGGTGCGGTCTCAACAAGGGATTTTCATCTCCCAAAGAAAGTATACTCTGGATCTTCTTGAAGAAACTGGGATGCTTGGGTGTGCACCCGTGGACACACCTATTGAGGCTAATCACAAAATTGATGCAGATGCTAGTGGAGAAAAAGTGGATACCTCAAAATACCAACGTTTGGTTGGACGTCTCATATACCTGTCTCATACTCGCCCTGACATTACGTATGCTGTGGGAGTCCTAAGTAGGCATATGCACTCTCCTTCCGTTCGTCATCAGCAGGCAGTCTTTAGAGTGCTGCGGTATCTCAAAAAAGCACCAGGCCGTGGGGTCCTTTTCAAAAACGGCAAATCACTAGAAGTTGAAGTGTTTACAGATGCTGATTGGGCCGGTAACCAAGACGATAGAAAATCAACCACGGGGTACTGCACCTTTGTGGGAGGCAACCTCGTTTCATGGAGGAGCAAGAAGCAGAATGTGGTAGCTCGGTCAAGTGCAGAGGCAGAGTATAAGGCTATGGCACAAGGTGTTTGTGAAAGATTGTGGTTGAGGACTCTTCTTCGTGATATTGGTCTTCAAGGGAACAACCCTATCATGATCTACTGTGACAACAAAGCTGCCATCAGTATTGCGCACAATCCAGTGCAACATGATAGAACCAAACATGTGGAGGTTAATAGACATTTCATCAAGAATCACCTAAGACAAAGGAAATATTTGCACCCCTTTTATGAACTCATTCGACCAGCTGGCGGACGTCTTCACCAAAGGTTTATGCAGCGATAACTTCAAGGACAACACAAACAAGTTGGGAATGATCAATATCTATTCCCAACTTGAGGGGGAGAGTTAAATATATCTATTATATTTATTGTTTGTTTTTTAGCCTATATATATATATGTAAGTCCGGTTTAGGGCGGACAGTATTATTATCGATCGATCGTTTCTACTTTAGCTGCTAAGTTGATTGACAACAATGATGAAACTAGGGGGTCACCTATTTTTTCTAAAGTGGGATACAAGAAAAACAAATTGAATCTAGCTCTACTTGGGTAACTTCAAATGACATGTCAATTCACCAACACGCTTGAGGATGAGGAAGGGTCAATAATAACGAGTTGAAAATTTAGGGTGTACTTGATTGGCAATAACATATGTTTATGAGGAGAGTTTGACAAAAACACCCCTCAATGGCGAAATTGCAGTGATGGTTGTTAGTACAAAAAATCGTTATTCATTGTTGTGCTTGTTATAGGTTGAACCTCAATTGATGGAGGACCTCATGTCTAACACTTAATTTGTTTATTGGTCCAGAGGGTGGCATACTGTTACCCTTACGTATTCGCTAGAACGACTACTCGTCAGGACCACCGGAGATCGCATATGGAGACCACCGTGATTTGAAAATTAATCAATATTAATTAATTGGTTAATATTAAACTAATTACCATTAATTAATGTTAATATTAATTATATTAATTAATACTTACCTTGATCTTGGAGTCGTGGAGTTTGAAATAGCTCGTATTAAGAGTAACTCTAAAAGATTTGAGTTTTAATCACTAATGATGGGCTGAAAAAATTTGTGCAGGCGGACATCTTTTAGAATAAACTTGTGCTTCAGAATTTGCAGTTTACGAATGTTTCAGCAGTAAGAATTGTCCATAGTTGGAAAAATAGTTAAAAATGAAGATTCGGTTAGATTGACCCATATGTTGAAGACGACAAGAGTAGGGTGAAATGAGATTGTGCACATGCCTTTTTCACAACGCTCGACCATTTTGGGGCGGGACAAACAGCGGCACACAGTAGGCCTGGTGGCTCTTCCCGGATTGGAACCTTGTCAGCCAAACCGGCTAAAGAGTAGGTTCTCTGATAGTCTCGATGTCCCAAGGAAGGATGATCTAATAGAGTCTACGTTCACAAGCCCTGACGAGCCTCATTGCCGTGTTGAGATCACGCAGCAGCAGGAATTCCACATCCCATCGTAACCACTCATGAAGACCGACGGTAAAGAGGGTAACTTGTTGCTCCGGTAAAACGGACGTTGCTCTAGATAACAATATCTGGAATTGTTCTAAATAGGTATCAATGGAGTCGGCCTGTTTGAGGTTCACAAGGTCTCCGAGTGGGTTTCCTTGTAGAGCAGGACCAAACCTCAAGGTGCGGGCCGCACTAAAATCCGCCCACGAAGGGTTGTGGCGTTCCCACATAAGTTGTGTGAACCACAATTACGTCGGGCCAAGTAAGTGGAAGGAGGCGATGTCGACGCGTTCGTCATCTGGCATTCGTTGGTTGGCGAAGAAAATGTCACAACGGGTAAGCCAAGGAAGAGGATCTTCGTGGTCCTCATATATGGGAAAATCCATCCAGATAGAACGTGCGTAGGCGGGGTAGTCTGCGCCTGTGGAATCGGAGGAGTCCACGCGGCTTGTTGAAGGGTAATCGGTCGTGTGTGTATGCGGAGGAGATGGCACCCCCTATAAGGCATCCAAGCGCGCGTTGAGGGAGTCCAGTTTGGAGTTCTGAGTCGCGACATGGTTTGGAAGAGTTCCATGACCTGGGCGAGAGACGGAGCACAGTCCGCATCCGGGGATAGGGCTGGGCAGAAAACAGCCAGTGTTGGAAGCAGGCCGGCGGAGGTACAGGACCTCAGGGTTATCGCTGCGGCGCTGGTCGGGCGGACGGAAGCAAGAAAGTTGCATAGGAAATTACCTCTTGGGGTGTTGGGCCGCGGATCTGGCGACGGGGAGCTGGAAACAGCGATCAGCGGTCAACTGGAAGTAGCAGTCGGCTGGAAGCAGTGGTCGGAAGCGGAAGAATCTCCTGCTGGGTTGTTGGGCGGCGAGATTGTCGTTGCGGCACTGGAAGGGCAGACTGAAGCGGAAGCGGAAGAACTACCGGAGTCATCGACGTTTAGCTCTAATACCAGTTTGTTACGAGCCTGCCTCTACGATCTCGTGACCGGCCTCAAAGGAGGAAGATGCGCCGGAGGAGTTGTTATGGCTGACGCAGAGGAGCGGCGAGAGCGTCGATCTGTGGAAGGAGGGGGTGTCGCGGGATGCAGCTAGGGCAGAACAAGGAAGATTTTTGTGGGGTTAGGGAGAGAGATAAGAAGAGGGGGAGTAAGAGAGAGAAATTTAAGTTTAAATTTCTTCATATCAAACCGAGGCCTAACCGGCCAAATAAGTAGGTTCACAAAACGCCCCCCATTTGGGATTACAACATATGGACAAAATACGGGAATTGTACTCTTAAAAATAACACAACATAATTTAAGATAAATGAAAATAGCTGGCATCGTCACGCCTCATAACACATCTTTTGATCTACTATGTACCACAGTCTGGCGGCTTACGTGAAGCACGAGGTGGTTGCCAATGTAGAATTGCAAGGACCAATACATAACTTAGTATCATAGGTGGACTTTGCATGGGGTGGACTAGAAAGCGCCTTATGAGGTGTGCAACTGATTTATTGCCCTACATTAAACCTACCATAATCCCGGATCCTGATGCATAAAATTCTAACACAAATAGTTTAATGAAATCGGGCATAAAGAGAACCAATATTGTTACTGATTCATGTTGTAATGCCATGAAAATCTCCTTGATTTCATTTATCCATTGGAAGTAAGATATTGAATATTTTTGAGAAGGGCAGTGAGAGAACCCGCTAGCTTGTTGGTTTCTTTGATGAACTATCAGTTATAATCCAGTGAGCCTGGAAAATTCTCCGTAGTGCCGGGGACAAATATTGATTGAGGCCATTGTACGATGATAATGACCTTTGAGGGGTCTATTGCAACTTTCCTTGAAAATGATGTGCACGAGATATTCCACCTATTGTTGGCCAAATATGCACTTCTTATGGTTGATCTGACATTGGTGTTTCTATAGACAAAATCATGGGTAGTTGAGGGAGACATATTTTCTACGAACAACATTAGAAGATGTTGGAGGAGGAAAGTTGATTGATTTTATTCATCCACATAGGGGTATTTATACAATTACAAAGATATGACACGTCATTGATCCCTGTGCTCCCATGATTCCTAAATAGGAATCGATCTATTTAGGATACAAATACGACGTAATTAATGCAAATATTATAATTAAGAATGAAATATCCAATAAATTAAGAATGCAATATCCAACAAATTAAGAATGCAATATCCAACACCCCCCCCCCCCCCTCAAAGTCATGCCGAACTTGCCAATAAGATCTGCGAACATACTGGAACTTAGACCCTTTGTGAGAACATCGACCAACTGTTGGTCAGACGGTACGAATGGAATAACAACGGTTCCTCGGTCGATATTCTCCTTGATGAAATGTCTGTCAATCTAAATGTGTTTCGTACGATCATGTTGCACCGGATTGTGGGCAATGGAGATTGCAGCCTTATTGTCACAGTACAATCTGATAGGCTCGCTTCCTTTAAGCCCAAGTTCCTTCAGGATAGTGGAGACCCATAATCCTCACAAATGCCATGAGCGAGCGCTCTAAACTCGGCCTCAGCACTGGATCGAGCAACAACATGTTGCTTCTTGCTTCGCCAGCTGACCAAATTCCCACCAATCATGAAACAATATCCGGTTGTAGAGCGCCTATCGGTGGGCGATCCAGCCCAGTCTGCGTCAGTGTAAACTTCAATAGTCAACTCTTTATTTGGTGAGAACAGGATGCCCTTCCCTGGAGAGGACTTGAGGTATCGGAGGACACGATGTGCGGCATCAATATGACGGACCTTTGGAGAGTGCATAAACTGGCTGAGAACTCCCACAGCATAAGAGATATCTGGACGAGTGTGAGATAAGTAGATTAACTTCCCTACCAACCTTTGGTAACTGGGAATGTCTTCGATCACATCGCCATCGTCTCTGCCTAGCTTGTGATTGGCTTCGATTGGGGTGTCGGCAGGTCGACACCTGTTCATCCCAGTGGCTTCAAGGAGGTCGAGTACATACTTCCTTTGTGATAGGAAAATGTCATGCTTTGACCTTGCAACTTCAATGCCGAGAAAGTATTTGAGATTTCCCAAATCTTTCACTTCAAATTCTTTTGCCAACTTCTCCTTCAGTGCCTGAATCTCCTCCTTGTCATCCCCAGTGATTATGATATCATCCACGTAGACAATCAGGGCGGTTAACTTCCCCTTGTTGATTCTGATAAAGAGGGTGTGGTCGGCATTGCTCTGACGGTACCCAAACCTGTGCATGGCTTTGTGGAATCTTCCAAACCAGGCCCTGGCTGATTGTTTCAGGTCATAGAGTGGCCTCCGTAATCTGCACACTTTCCCTTTTGATCCACTAGGGGTGAGTCCCGGAGGGAGAGCCATGTAGATCTCTTCTTCCAGGTCGCCATGAAGATAAGCATTTTTCACATCCAATTGGCAGAGTTGCCAATCCTTGCAGGCAGCACAAGATATGAGGATTCTGATCGAATTCATTTTTGCAACAGGAGCAAAGGTCTCCTGGTAGTCTATGCCCTCTGTCTGAGTATAGTCTCTTGCCACGAGTCGTGCCTTGTATCTTTCCACAATGCCCGAGGGATTCTGTTTGACGGTGAATACCCACTTGCATCCAACAGCCTTTTTACCTGGTGGCAGTTGTACCAGGTCCCATGTGCCATTTTTTTCCAGGGCACTCATTTCTTCGAGCATTGCTAACCTCCACCTGTCGTCGGAAAGGGTATCCTGCCATGAAGTGGGGAGAGAGACAGAGGACAAAGAGGAAACAAATGCTCCATGGGAAGCTGTTAGGGATGAGTAAGAAACAAACTGAGATAATGGGTGTCGAGTGGAGGTACCTTCCGTAGGGATGATGGATCCTGACGACAGGTCAGGTGGGCGGTCTGATATCCAGATGGCGGGCCGCGTGTTCGATCCCTTGGGTCGACGAGAGTAGACCTGCAAAGGTTTAGTAACAGGGACCTGGACAGGAGGGGCGCAAGGAGTATGAGGTGTAGACTGAGAGGGATGATATACCGGAGGAATAGGTAGAGAGGGGTGTCAGAGTAAGGTAAGGTACTCACTTCCGTAGTGGGAAGAGACCCCTCCTGAAGTGAGGACCCATAGTAGCTTTCAGATTCCCGGAAGGTAACGTCCATGGTAACGTAAACCTTCTTGTTGGCTGGGTCAAAACATTTGTATCCCTTCTGAGTAGGGGAGTAGCCAATGAATACGCACTTGTTCGCACGAGCATCAAGTTTCGGGCGGTGGTGGATATGGACGAAACAAACACACCCAAAAACACGTAGTTGGAGATTGGTAGGTGGCACCCCAAGTGTGGTGAGGAGAGTTTTGAAACCGAGAACACGGGGTGACATACGGTTTATAAGGTAAGCTGCGGTGAGAACAGCATCCCCCCAGTAATATTTAGGGAGTCGCATGTGGAGGAGGAGACACCGAGCGACTTCCAATAGGTGGCGGGTTTTACGCTCAACCACCCCATTTTGAGCTGGGGAGTAGGCGCAGGATGTCTGATGGATAATCCCACGATCGGCGAGGTACTACTCAAAAGTGGAATCAATGAATTCCCGACCATTATCAGTGCGGAGAATTTTGATGGGGGTCGAAAACTGGGTAGAGACTGTGTTGTAGAACCGCTGGAACAAGGGAAAGACTTCATTTTTTGCTTTCATAAGGTAAACCCAGGTGGTACGCGAAAAACAGTCGATAAAAGTTACAAACCAAAAACAACCCGAAATAGATGCAACCCGGCAAGGGCCCCAAACATCACAACGTATCAAATGGAAAGAAGCAGTACTTGGAGAAGAAATATGATTAAAAGAGGTACGATGATTTTTACCACGATCACATGCATCGCAACGAAATTTATCAATTAACACAGACGAAAAATTAGGAAATAAACGTTTCATAGAATGGATAGACGGATGTCCCAGCCGGCTGTCAGGACTCCAAAGTAGTTGTCCGATCCACATGGAGAGCTTGGGGAGGAGAGACCGGGGTGGAAGAATCGAACACATAGAGCCTGTCCACCAAACTACCAGTACCAATCACCGTTCCCGTCTTCAGGTCCTGAAAAATGCATGAAGAAGGAAAGAAAGTTACTGAGCAGTTCATAGAATTGGTTATATGACTAATAGAAAGAAGATTTCGGGTAAAGTTCGGAACATGAAGAACAGAGGAAAGAGTTAGGGAGGAGCACGGGATGGAGCCCTTTCCGGCAATGGGATAGAGGGAGCCATCTGCGATGCTCACTTTGTCCCGACCAGACAACGAAAGATAGGACAAAAAACCTGAGGAGGAGCCGGTCATATGGTCCGTTGCTCCAGAATCAATGATCCAGTGAGTAGAGGGACGGGTGGAGGCAGCATGAGCACCGGAAGGCCCCTGATGGGCATATGAGGACGAAGAGGCATGTGGCTCTGGTGATGGACCCTGCATCAGGCGACGGAAAGCAAGAACCTCATCAGGCGTCAGAGTCAATGCGGGGGCTGACGGAGTTGGCGGAAGTTGTGGCTCGTCGAAGACATCAGAAAGGTGCGAGGAGCGAGGCTGGGTAGAGCGACCCGAAGTGCGACCAGGACCGCGCCCGCCACGAGAGGAAGAGCCACCACGGGGTGTAGGGAATCCATGAAGCCGAAAGCAAGTCTCCCAGGTATGACGGTTCTTCCCGCAATAGTCACAGCGCAGGTGATCCCTGTCAGTTGACTTCGGCCGAGAATCACGAGCCACTCGTAGCCCAACCTGGGCCGCCAAGGCCGAACCATCTGTAGGAGGCTCAGGAGTCCAAGTTTGCCGCCGATCAAATTCCTGCTGAACGAGACTGAAAACCTCTGGAAGAGAGGGTAAGGGTGAGCGGCCAAGTATCTGCACACTGATTTGGTCGAAATCCCTATGTAGCCCATGAAGGAACTCGAAAACTCGGTTGCGATCTTCCCGTGTGTGAACAAGGATCTCATCCTCAGGCGACGCCAAAGTGATGGAGTCGAAGTGATTGTACTCCTGATATAGCTGGGTGAACTCGAGGTAGTAGGCAGACGGAGGGTGATCTCCTTGGCGAAGAAGGAAGATCTTTCGTCGTAACTGAAAGATCTGGGCCACGTTGCCGCGACAAGAGTAGGTAGTTTCTGACCTTCGCCAAATGTCCGCATCCGTATCCAGAAAGAGATAGTTGCGAGCGATGGATTCGACCATGGAGTTAGTCAGCCAGTACATGACGAGAGAGTTCTCTGATTCCCATTGCACCCAATCTGGGGAATCTGAACGAGGTGTGGGTGTAGTGCCTATGACATATCCAAACAGCCTCCTGCTCTTCAAAGCAAGTGTAACAGCCCGAAACCACGGGAGATAATTAGTGCCATCCAGACGAATCGTCGTGATTTGAGGCGTGTTGTGGTCATGTCCCGGGCGAGGGAAGCCGCTGGACGCCACTGTAGTTTGGGGTGTACTGGTGGTGGAAGATTCGGTAGGGGAGCCATCGGTCCCGGCCATGGTGATCAAGAATACAAATCAAGATCCCCCGGGAGAGCAAAGAGTGGCCTAGATAGAAACTAGGTCGGCCTCATAGAAAGAGGAAGGAGTCCAAAAATGGTGGAGGCACCGGAAAGGACATTAGGAGGAGTACCGCAAGTGCGGTATCAAGGGGACGACGCCGGACAGGGGCCGGAGGTGTTGGCGGTGGCCGAGGGCCGCTGGAAGAGGGCCGATGCCCGATCGTCGCTGGCGCGGGAAGCGCGGCGTGCGTACAGCGAACGGAGGCGGGGAGCGGGGTGCGGCGGATGAGCGGGAGGCGGCGGTCGGGGCTAGGTGGGGCTGGGGGCCGCCAGAGCCAGAGGGTCGGGAGAGGCGAGCGCGGTCGGCGGAGTTGCGGGAGAAGGGTTGGCGGGGTGTTTGTGCGGGATAAAGAAAAAAATGCACAGGAGCAGAAAGCGGGAGAGGTGGAAAGGGGTTTTAGGCCTATCCCTCTGATACCATGTTGGAGGAGGAAAGTTGATTGATTTTATTCATCCACAAAGGGGTATTTATACAATTACAAAGATATGACACGTCATTGATCCGTATGCTCCCATGATTCCTAAATAAGAATCGATCTATTTAGGATACAAATACGACATAATTAATGCAAATATTATAATTAAGAATGCAATATCCAATAAATTAAGAATGCAATATCCAACAAATTAAGAATGCAATATCCAACAGAAGAGAATGTCATAAAGAAAAAAAAATATGAACCTACTAAGAGGTCACAGTTGCATGAAAAGTTGCGGGAGCATTGGTTCATATCAAGAGACATGATCATGAATTTGTAATGGCCATCATGGTTTCAGCATATTATCTTGGATAATACCTCAGAGCACACTCAATTTTGGTTGTAACCAAACATGAGGTTCAGTCTGAAAAACTTTTGTGCACCCTTTAACTCATCTAATAGTTCTTGGAACATCAAAAAAGGATACTTGTAACTGATAGTGGCGCAGTTTAACTCATGATAATCCACAACATTTCTAGTAGTACCTTTTTCAAACTAGAAAAGTCAAGCAAGAGAACAAGCTCCAGTTGGCTGGGTAATCCCATATGTGCGCATCTCAAAGACTAACTACTCGATCTCATCCATTTGAAGGAGCCCATAAGTATATAAGTGGACATGGACGGTGTAGACCCCTTGTTGTAGTTGGACACAGTGGTTAGAGGAGAGGAGGGAGGTAGTCCATTTAATTTGCCAAAAAATGTCGGCAATTTGTCAAATTACTGCCATAATTTGGTTTGTTCATTCAGAACAACTGATTTAAACATCTCCCAAGGTCCACAACCCACTGGAATAATGCCAATTTCCCTAAGCACAAAAGCATGAGTAGGTGCCTATGGAGTAAGATCCCATCGAGATAATGATGTTGGAACATTTCCCACTCACGGGTAAGCAATGACCATCGCCGAGGCAAATGTGGAACCTGCACCAAGTTATTCATGGAATTTCAAACCGTCGGTCAGCTCCTCTAATAGAAAGCTTGTCAATCATGAGAAGCACTGATGTGTTGTGAAGTCAAGCTTATTGTACATGGTCCAGATATGCTGCCAACATAATGTATAAGCAATTCAAGTCATACGAAGTATGGCCAATATTCCCCAAAAGTGGGTAGATCCTCCACGACTAATGCCACAAAATATGCAATACTAATTTCCTCTTCTCCACTAATAAGAGGCCGGAAGGCCTCAAGAGGAAGTCATATAAGGGATAGTGATGAGGACACATCACATAAGGGTCTACAAAATGATTAGAGACATTCATTTTGTGGGGATAAGGAATTAATAAATTTTAGTTAATTGTTTCTATTTTTCTGATATTGTTTTTTGTGTATTTTGGAGTCCGTCGTGACGGGAGGATCATGGCAGTCTGTGGTGGCTTCTTAGTCTATAAATATGAATAAAAGGCTCATTTAGATGAAGCCAGAATCTGGTTGCGAAGGTCAGATAATTCCATCCCCTTCCGCATCATGTCCGGTCCCTTCCCTTCACCCACCTTTTCTACTTCCAGCCACCACCAGCACCTCCTCCTTGGTCGGACATCCCAACCCTTCCATATCTATTTTCCGGCGACCGCCACCACCACCTCCAGCCACCTCTCCTCACCTCTACCCCCACATCTTACACAAAAACTCCTATTATGCCCTCATCCCATTACATCACAACTTCCATAACTCCTCATTATCCACATCACTTAATTATAGCCCCACTACCCCACCAACATAACTGCCCACTACACCTCATTCTTACTCAAGTAAAAGACTATTAACACACTAAATCAGCCCCATCTTCCAAAAAAGATGGTCCCCTCCACATTTCCATCAACCAGAAAACTGCCCACTACCCATAACCACCCAATATAGTCAACCCTGCAACCAGCCTCCACCACAACTACCTGAATTCAGCCAAGAACCTCTAATTCCCCTCCCCCCCCCCCCCCCGAATCTTGCCTGGACTAAAATTCTGGCTGGAATTCCCCTGTACATCCCTATATTCCTTCCCCAAGTGAATTTCCTGCAGCCTAACATCAATCTCCTCCCCCACAAACAATCTCCGACCATACCCACCCTCCAATCTCCCCCTAGTACCCACACAGCCTCTCCAGTCCCATGGAACTGTTTCCCAGCCCTGCCATTCCCCTCCAGCCCCTAGAACTGCTACCCAGCACCCCGTTCCCCATACCCCCCCCCCCCCCCCCCACAGTACAATTCCAGGATTCCAGCCACAGGAAATCATCATGAAGCCCTCAAAATCCCCTACGGAAGTTCAGATTCAGTCCTACACTTTTCCGGTCACAACTCTCGCGACGGACATTTAACGAGTCTTATATCCCATAACCCGAGTTTATTGCTTGATTGTAATTCCTTTTGGGTTGAATTGTGTGTCAATTCACTGTTTTGAGTAATATTAATTTGTAATCTTCGCCACCAATAATTTTGCAACTTGTCGGGATTATTTATTTAAATATTTGTTTTCTAGCTCCCTTGTAAGTGTATGACATTATTTATTCACTTGGTTGAAACTTTGCTTGCTTGTGATTATCGTGTTATATCATTTATAATTTTCATGAGTTGCAAGCTTAGTTGCCAGTATGTATCACTCATATGGTTGACCTTTACATTGCTAGACCTGTCCTGCATTAGATAGGTCGCATTGCATGCCTTGAGAACAAAAGAAAATGCTAAGCAGGGAAATTCAATATGACACAAAAATACAAAGCTAACCTGCCTTCTAATTGATCCTGATAAGTTAAAAGTTCCTGATGGTTTTTCTTCTGTAGTCAATGAAAGCATAACTGTGCTTGTTAAGCAGTAATGAGCTTTTCCATCTTCTTCAGGTCCCACCTAATTATACAACTTATAAGATTGATGTTTAAGGATAATATGCAAGAATATAAACTATATTGGACATCTGCAGTAAGAATTCCTTGCAATATTCCATGGTCTACCTCGATAACATGGATTGCCTCCCACGAGCCCTCATGCAAATAGCCTCTTCTTCCATCCCCGGTCTTTGAACCATCTTACCATGAAAAGGTAAATATAAAATTATGACAAGAAAAAACATGTATTATCAGATCAAGAAACTTCAAAATTGAAACAAAAACCACATAAATGAACTGAAGAAAAATTAATTTTCACCTACTTATCCAGTTCAGAATATATTGAGGTAGAAAATATTTTTTGCCTTACTGATTAAGTATTAGGTATTTTATTTTTGTGAACAGGAGCGACATGTAAACAAGATAATTCGGTAAAATTTCATTTAGTTTTCACTGAGATTGGGTAGGCAAATTTCAATGAGAATAATGGATATATTGATTATAACATAGATGGTTTCGAATTAGTAGAACAAAGAGTGAGTGCATACTACGTAATTTTAGTTGTTCTAATATTAATAATTACCAACCTATCTTATTAGAAGCAGAGGCGGACCCAGATAGGACACTGTGTGAGCGACCGCCCACACTGAAATAAAAAAAAATATTTATCATTAATAGGAATTAAATTAAAATATTTTTCAGCCCAATAGATATTATATTTTGTATCTATTTGTAAACTCCTAATGAAGTTGGATTGGCATAGTGGCTTCATATTAAGGTTTTGGAGTAAAAGGATGTGTTCGATTCTTCGTGAAAACGAAATAAATATATATTTTTTCTATATTTATTCATAAACTTACTTTTTTACAACAACAAAAATCATTAAATTTGTAAACATATTTTCTTTGTATTTAGACATTGTGTAACAAAATTCATTGAAAAAATATGGATATAATGTAAACAATATGATATTAATATAACATAGACATATTTTTTTTCTATATTTGCTGATTAAATTTTTTTAAATAAATTAGTACTCCGCCCACATAGAAAAAACATTTTGTGTCCGCCATTGATTAGAAGTAAAGAGATATATCTATGCGTGAAAGATTTGAATATCTTAGATTAATTATTCACAAGAGTATCATATAAATAATGATAAAATCTTGAGTTAAGTCTATGTAGTTAAAATGCAAGTGTCATGTCTATCCCAACATCAATAGTACTAAGCAATAAAAGGATATCACGAAGATTTTATAGGTATATTAAGTCTACTTATATGTTTTAAAAATAAAAATTAGCATAACAAGTAGACAAATAATGAGACATATATATCACAAGTATCAAATAAATATTAATAACACGCCACAACTACTACAAACATAACAAATGCATAATGTGAAATGATTATCCAAATTTAGTTATAAGAATATTTCTACAAGGAGAATGGAATAATAAGTCTAATTGATTTAAGTATACATAATGCAATATATGGAGGTGATTTAAGTATGTATACTACTAAAATAACCTAAAATAAAATAGCGGACGTCATTTTCAAAAGTCGTGTTGATCGATGTACTAGAAAAAATTTAGATAGTTGGCGCCTATATTTTACTAAACGTCATAACTTACTTTTCAATAAAAAATATCAGTTTTCCCTCAAAACCTACAAGTCCGATGACATGACAGAGTACATTTAGAACACTGATTGGACAATAAATATTTTTTTTGATATCTATAATGAGTGTTGTACAAATTATAATTCCATGATGGATGTGTGTAAGACTTTGTGAATTTTGAGTTGTGGTAGAAGTAGCACAAGTTGGTCAACCTTGAAGCATGAATAGGCACTACTGGGTTAAGATTTAGAACACATATTTGATGAGTGAGAGACATCTACAAATATAAGATAATAGAAAATAAAATTAGGTGGTACAGACATGTATATCAAAGGTTAGAAAATGCAAGTTAGCATGAAATGAAAGTTGTTCGACATGATATGAATCACTCCACAAAAATGAATAGAAAATAAGGTTTCATAAAGCCAACCTAAATAGTTAGGATTAGACTATCAATGGTGATGATTGTGATGATGGATCGGAAATTTTCAAAGGAAATGCATTTCTTTACATTCTATATGTGCATTCAATAACCACAAATTACATTGGAAAAAAAACCCAATATGAAATTGTGAATTAAATTGCATTTCCATTCCTTAAATTCTTTCAAACCAAACATACTCAGTGTCCATAAGAGTCAAAAAAATTATGTGAATTACTATCAAATAGACATTAAAGATGGTAATAGAAATGGTAAAATTGTTAAACAATAGGCTGAAAAATGTAAGGAGATCATTAATAAGGAAGCATGATGTAAACTACAAAAGCATCAAAGCAGACCTTTCTTTATTAAGAAGCAGGATACAAATCCTTGTCGATCATCTTCCCAAACATATACCGAGGAAACACCGCCTTCATAATATCTAATAAAGCAATTTGAACAGAAAAGTAACCGTTACTTCCCCCGACCTAAGCACGCGGAATGAGACAAAAAAATAAGGGTGACTATGGGAAAGTAAATGGGTTATAGAGGTTCTTCACATCACATTCTTTAGAACGCAACATTAGACCTGGCAACTTTTTGAGCTTATCATATATCCACGAATTTCAAATTGGGACTATGAATGTAAGATTGCTAAAAAAGTTACTTTTTGCAGGGTAGGTTGCAAACAATAAAGAAGAATATCATACTGTTGATATCTCATCTCAGTACAGCTTTCTCCCCTTCATAGTGGCATGTTTAATTTGTATTATACTAATTGCCGTTATGCATAAATGAAAATAGTTTTTCATGTTATTGTTGGGCTCCTTAGAGTTTTTGCTTGTGGAAATGGCACAAGATTAAGCAGGCAGACAGACAAAATACTAAAATAAAATAAAGTAATAAAGGGGAGAAGAAGGATTGAAAAATATCAACAGGATAGGATTTCTACATATCATCCCATAAAATTTATGATTTTTGTAGAGACAAAGAGCACAAGGATTTGGGAAAAATGTAAACCTTTGCATATACTTCTTGTGTATGTAAATATAAGTATGAATACATATATATAGGGAGAAGAGAGGGAAGAGTCCCAATTTCAAGATGTGGGACTATTACAAGTAGAGGAAGAAGGCCTAAGATGGGCCCTTAAATGGGTCATTACATGTTTTTTCTAACACTCCCCCTCAAGCTGGAGCGTATAAGTCGTAGGCACCCAGCTTGGACAAGAACTGATAAAATAAAAGCACTTGGCAAAGCCTTAGTGAGAAGATCGGCAACTTGGTCAGTAGCCGGAACATGTTTCAGTTCCAGCTTCTTCACTCGAGCCTTTTCCCAAATGAAGTGACAGTCAACTTCAATGTATTTCGTTCTTTCATGAAAGACAGGATTCTTGGCTACGTGAATCGCAGCTTGACTATCACAGAGTAAGGTGGCTGGTGAGGAAAGTTTTACTCTAATATCACTCAGGAGACTCTCAAGCCATGTGAGCTCATATACAATAGACGACATTGAACGGTATTCAGCCTCGGCCAAAGATCGAGCAACTACAACCTGTTTCTTACTACGCCAAGTAACAAGATGACCTCCGAAGTAAGTACAAAAATCGTTGGTGGAACGCCGATAATCCAGGGAACCAGCATAATTGGCATCTGAATATGCAAGCACTGTTGGAGTAGAGGAGGAGAAAGTTCTGTATACCAGCCCTTGACCAGGAGCATTCTTCAGGTATCGCAGAATGCATTCGACATCCTGTAGATGTGATACCTGAGGAGAATGCATAAACCTGCTGACAATCCCAACAATAAAGGATATTTCAGGTCTTATGACGGTTAGATATATCAATTTTCCCACCAACGGTCGATATTATTCTGGATTTGGAAAAAGAAGATCTACATCAAAGGCATGAGCACACACCTTGTGATTGGCATTCATAGGGGTGTTAATTGGTTTACATCCAGAATATCCAGCATCCTGAAGAAGGTCGAGACAGTACTTTCGTTGAGATAAGACAAGGTCATCAGAACGTCTTGTGATTTCAAGACCAAGAAAGTATCGAAGGTTCCCTAGATCTTTCGTTTGAAAAACAGAGCTGAGGTGTTGTTTGACCACATGGATTCCTTTTGAATCATCTCCTGTAATTAGGATGTCATCGACATGCACCAAAAGAAGAACAGTTCTTGTTTTGCTATGTCGTGTGAACAGAGAAAAATCCGCCGAGCTCCGAGTAAAGCCAACCTCCCGAACAGCCTTGCTAAACTTATCGAACCAAGCCCGAGAAGATTGTTTGAGACCATAAATTGACTTCTTAAGGAGACAAACTTGGGACTCCCCCGTGGTCTCAAACCCGGGAGGTTGTCGCATGTAGACAGTTTCTTGGAGATTGTCATTGAGAAATGCATTCTTGAAATAAAGTTGATGTAAGGGTCAGTGACGGTGTACAGCTACTGAGAGGAGGACACGAACTGTGTTGAGCTTGGCCACTGGAGAGAATGTTTCCTCATAATCTAGACTCTGTTGTTAAGTAAAGCCACACGCCACCAGACGGGCCTTAAGTCGATCAATCGTTACATCAGGTACATGCTTGATAACAAAGACTCATTTACATCCAACAGTAGTCTATCCTGGAGGAAGAGAAACCAGATCCCAAGTCTGATTAGCCCAGAGGGCCGTCATTTCTTCGTCCATGGCCGCCCAACTTGAAGAGCCTCCTGCACAGAGTTAGGTACAGAAATAGAGGATAATGAGATATCAATGGTTTGAAGCACCGGGTTCAGGCGATGTAAGGAGACAATTTATCAGGGGATGGGCCGTGGAGGTAGAAGTCGGGTCGACAGGTCACAGAGAGCCAGAGGTTAAAGCCGATTGCAGTGGGGCCATTCTTGTCATGGCGTCGCCTAGGGGACTCCTAGGCGTCCAGGCGCCCAATTGTAAGCAAGGCGTTGGGCGTCTTATTTTTTAAAAATTAAAAAAAATGGAACTTTAAACAATGGTTATTATAATAACCGCTGTCTATAGCCTGTCAGGCAGAACTTTAGACAGAGGTTATTATAATTACTGTTGTCTATATCCTGCATTAGATTTTTTTATATTAAGTTGTCGCCTTGCGACTTGCTCGCCTTATTGTCATCTAGGCATCCACCTTGTCACCTAAGCGTTCAGGAGCTCGGTGTTCGCATTGGTTCGCCTTGACACCGTGACAAGAATGAGCGGGGCGACGGAACGGAGAAGTCGTCGAGTATAGACACGAAGAAGAGGGGGTTGGTGGAGACCCGGAGCTGGGAAGGGAGCGAGAGGAGATGGTGGAGACGGAGCTGGTGGTGGTGGAGGAGACGTAACTGGGATGATAGGTCGTGGTAAGGGTGGTGATGGAGAGGACGGTGGAGTGAGGAAAAATGGTTGATCTTCCAGAAAAGTAACATCAGCTGAAACCATCACCTTGTGAGGTAGTGGGAGAATAGCAAACATACCCTTTTTGAGTACGGGAATAACCAACAAATACATGTTTGGCCGCCCGAGGATCGAGCTTGTCGGTGGAAGGACCAAGTGAACATAGCAGGTACAACCAAATATTCGAGGTGTAAGGGGGAATGGAAGTGTGGAGGGAAAGAGGAGGCGGAACGGTGTGGCATTGTCGAGGAGGGAGAATGGCAATCGGTTAATGAGATAGCACGCCATCGAAACCGCAAAATGCCAATACGTCTTAGGAACATGCATTTGAATCATAAGTGAGCGAGCAAGATTAAAAAGATGCCAGTTTTTACGCTCAGCCACACCATTTTGTTGGGGAGTATAAACACATAACATTTGATGAATAATTTCGAACTCAGAGCAGAGGTTATCGAACTCATGGCTAGTGTATTCGCGAGCATTATCTGTCCGGAGTGTTTTGGTCGGAGAATTGAGTACGATTTTCCAGAACAAAAGCCCGAAATACACGAGGGAGCTCGGAGCTATCACGAAGTAAATACAATCATATCATGCGAGAATAATCATCAATAAAGATGAGAAAGTAATAATAACCAGAAATACTTGTTACTTTATACGAGCCCAAAATATCAGAATGTACTAACATAAAGCAAAACTCTGGGTACAATGCGGAGGATAAGAGGAACGATGTTGTTTCCCCAAAATACATGAATCACAAGTAAAAGTAGGAAGATGAACATCTGAAAGAGCCTTCTTGAGAACAGGAGGAGGAGCATGCCCAAGACGTCGATGTTAGTCAACAGAGGAGATAGAAGAGAGAACGGTGGAGAAGACATCAAGAAGGTAGAGCTCGTTGTGCAGTCGTCCTTTACCAATGATACTCTGCGTTCGTCGGCCCTGCATCAGAAGGAAAGAAGAGGTGAATGTGACAGAGCAATCCAAATCATTAGTGAGGCGGCTAACAGAAAGTAAATTAAACGGAGAGCCCGGGACATGGAGGGCCGAGCGAAGAGAAATAGACGGATTTAGAGGTATATCAACAAAAGCCGGAGACAGGAGCGGTGTTGCTATTGGCTACAGTGATAAACTTGGGATGCGGAGAATCCAAGTATTGAGGTGGCTTCAAGGAGATGATATGATGAATAGCACCTAAGTCCACTATCCAACGCGGACTAGTGGAGAGACAAGCGATACCTTCATGAGAAATCGAGGCAACAGAGGCAAATGAGTTGTGGAGCAATCCTTGAAGTTGTTGGAGCTAGAGGCGTACTTCATCAAGATCAGCCCGAGTGGTAGAAGGGCTGAGGGCGGCAACGGAGGCATCTGGACGATGAGGCAAACCATGCTTTCGATAGCAGGTTGCCTCAAGGTGTCCATCCTTTCCACGAAACAAGCACTTGGGCCTTGGCCGACCATTTAGGCCCCTCCCCCGAGAGCCAGTACGGCCCCCACGAGTAGCAGGAGGGAGAGGGAGTAATGGCGCAGAAGATTGCTGGAGAAGAGCCGGTGTTGGAGGGACGATAGCATCAGGAGGCAGTGAAACCTTGAGCAGCATGGACACACATCAGAGAACGATGGAATAGTAGCAGAGGAGAGGATTTGAGCCCTGGCACTATGAAGATGAGGCGAAACACGTGACATCATCATGGCAATACCAACAGCCTCCTTTTGAGCACGTTGGGCAGCAAGATCCGTAGTCGGGGGTTGTTGAATCCAAGCCTCAACCAATGACTTGGACCGAGCAACAAAAGATGTTAAGTCAGCAGCACTTCCTGAGTAAAGGGATTGAATGTTGGGTTTTTGTTATACGTCATTACATTTGTGCGCAGCGGAATTAAGAATAAGAAAAACCCAAAAAAAATACAGATCTTGCGATAAACATTAATCAAGAAGTATAATAGTCATAAAAAAATTATACCTTTGCGGGATTGAGTCAATACTCAACCAAGGAGCTCCGATGAAGCCCAACGAACGCTAACGGACGGATTTCCGAGCGTAGAATAGTGTCCACGCCTCTACGGATATCCACACGAGCACGGAGAACCCTTAGACTCTTGTCACACAAGATCTAGGTTAGAGGAAGGTATGCCCTCAACGTCTCCACGGTTTGCTAGAACCGTTAAAGAAGAAGCGACAGTGACGAAGACGACGCTTAGGAAACTATTTCCGGCGACGGCAACAAGTCGGCGAACGGTCGGCGGCGAGATCGGCAATCGCGACCTAGGCGGAACTGTTTCGTCGGGAAGAAGTAGAATCGTCGTTCTCGTCTTGCTCGATTAGGTCAAAAAAATAGTAAGTCACTCGGTTTACTGTACATATCATATATATACATAGTACCGAACCAGCCGATACCCGCAGACCACGCCAAACCGGACTTAAAGGAATTAAGCCGGAGGAAACAGAATTCGTCGAGTATACATGTTGATATTCGACGAATCAAAACCTTTTCGTCGAAATAACACGGACATACTCGACGAATCGAAACAGAGCAAACCGTCCAAGTATTAAGGCGATATACGACGAATCGACGATACTCGATGAATCAACGATACTCGACGAATCGACGATATTCGACAAATAAGTCTAATTCATCGAAATTGTCATTATGATACTCGACGAATCCAAGACAGATTCGTTGAGTCTATGATGACGATATTTGACGAATTCCAACTCATTTGTTGAAACCTTAAGTGATACTCGACGAATTTCCCTTAGAGTCTTCCGATCACTTACCTGATGACTCATATTCACAATACAGGTCCCGGAATGAAAATCCTTCACATCCAGAACGTCATAGGCTTGGTCCTTCACTCATATCACATATGAGCAAGGCAAACACAAACCTTTCCAACTTCTCCAAAGCTCTTATGTGCGACCTCACAGGCTCATATTACGTTGGCAGCGAGACTATATGTTTGATCACTTTCAGATCATCATGGTAACACCAATAGTCTCTCACTTGATCTTGAAAGTATCAAACAAAAGCTTCTCAAACAATTAGCTGCATCTAGCAATGCATCATTGCTCCCCATGTAATAAGAGTTTAGAACTTGAAATTCATTGTGATCAATGTATCAGTGTTGTCATGTTCCTTCGTCTCTTACATCCGGATAAAACTAAAGATATAGATCATGCCACCCTCACAACTGTTCAATCCTAGTTTCCTGATTTAGAATAGACTTCCAGAAATCGGTGAGTCCAATAACATATATTGACTCAACCAAGCATGACCATGCATTTCTCAGTGTCATTCCATCAAGGGGTCCATGGATGCAACTCCTGTCATATAGGAGGACAAATGTCATCTCTGATCACAGGCAAACACCCAAATGATTCGTAACGTACCCAATAACCATCTTTATCATCCAACTTTCTCAAGAATGGACTTTTGATAGCAACAAAGCACGCTCTTCCTCACTCGATGAGTGTTGTGACTTCAGGTCAAAGGACCACAAACACCATTGTCACTTGAGCCATACTTGTGACATGTTCATATAACTATCCACAAAGTATTCTCATGGTGGGTCTGTCCAGTATAACTTGTTCAATAACAAGTACTCATGTGATGACTTGATATCACAATATCATGACCTATGAGAACCGGTCATCAGTCAACGCACATGCTAGTCTTAATGTATCATCATCGTCTTTAGCTTCTAAGATGACACGCGAACCACTATTTAAGAATGAAGCTTCTAAGAACATAAGCTCTCACATTCAAGTCACCACTTGACTCCTATAAAAACAAACATTTTAAGAGCATTTATTACGTTAAATTAATCTATCATAATAGAAATAAATTTACACAATAAAAGAACTTTCCATAAATATAAAATGAAATGTATAGTACTTTATTCATCAAATGAATTATTACAACAACCGACAAATATACAATTCACAAGCCTCTAAATAGGGCTGATCATTAAGGTATCGTATACCCATAGATTTAACATGACCATCATGTTTTCTCTGCGCTAGAGGCTTTGTCAGTGGATCCGCTATATTTTATTCAGTCGGCACTCTGCAAATGTTCACATCTTCTTGATCGACAATCTCACGAATAAGATGGAACCGCAGAAGTATGTGCTTGGAGCGTTGATGAGATCTAGGTTCCAAAGCACGTGCAATTGCACCGTTGTTATCACAGTAGAGAACTACGGGACCAACAATGCTAGGAACTACATCTAACTCACTGATGAATTTCCCAATCCAAACAGCCTCCTTTGCCGCATTCGCAGCGGTGATATACTTGGCATCAGTTGTAGAATCAACAACTGTCTTATGATTGGAACTCTTCCAGCAAATAGCTCCTCCATTTAGGCAAAATACAAAACCTGACTGAGACTTTGAGTCGTCTCTATCAGTTTGGAAGCTAGCATCCGTGTAACCTTTTACAACGAGCTCTTCCTCTCCACCAAATACCAAAAACGCATGTTTAGTCCTTCTCAAGTACTTCAGGATATTCTTGACGAAAATTCAATGACTATCACCGGGATCAGACTGATACCTACTAGTCATGCTCAAAGCATAAGAGACATCGGGTCGAGTACATATCACTGCAAACATGATTGATCCAATTGCAGAAGCATATGGAATCAACTTCATGCGGTCCTTATCTTCATAAAATTTAGCGCACTGGTTCTTAGAGAGACTCACATCATGAGACATGGGTAAGAATCCTTTCTTGGACTCAAGCATGTTGAATCGTTTCAACACCTTATCGATGTATGTAATTTGGGTCAAATCCAGCAACTTCTTCGATCTATCTCTATAGATCTTAATACTAAGTATATAAGTTGTTTCGCCCAAGTCTTTCATAGAAAAGCAGTTCCCTAGGTTATTCTTAACAACTTGTAGGGTCGGTTTGTCATTCCCGATCAGCAATATGTCATCTACATACAATATCAGGAAGACAATAATGCTCCTACTAATCCTCTTGTAAACACACGGTTCATCCTCGTTCTTGATAAAACCAAACTCTTTGATCTTTTCATCAAAACGAATATTCCAACTTCGAGAAACCTGTTTTAATTCATAAATGGATCTCTGCAGCTTACATATTTTATTGGTTTCACCTGGAGATACAAAACCCTCGGGTTGTGTCATATACACTTCCTCAAAGAGGTTTCCATTTAAGAAAGTCATTTTGACATCAATCTGTCAGACCTCGTAGTCATAATACGCAGCAATAGCCAGCAGAATTCTGATGGACTTAACTATAGTAATAGGGGAAAAGGTTTCATAATAATCAACACTATAAATTTGCTTGAAACCTTTAGTCACTAATCGCCCTTTGAATGTTCGTACATTCTCATTCATGTCGGTCTTTTTCTTGAAGACTCACTTGCACCATATGGGTCTTACCCCTTCAGGTGGTTCCACCAAGGTCCAAACTTGGTTTGCATACATGGAATCCATTTCAGATTTCATGGCCTCAAGCCACTTCTCGGAGTCCGGTCCACATATAGCCTCTTGATAGGTTGCAGGCTCATCATCATGATCCATAAGCAACACATTAACTATTTGAGACACAAGAAATCCATATCTCTCGAGCTCAAACCTTGGTCTACCAGATCTATATGGAACTTGTGTTTCTTGAGCAGGCTCTCCAGCTACAACAACTTGTAGTTTTTGCTCGGGTTCAAATTGCGGTTCATTCACGGTTTGTGGTTCTTGAACTTCTTCAAGTTCTACCCTGGTAGTATTTTTACTTAAGAACTTTTTATCAAGAAAGACATCACTTCTCGCGACAAACACTTTGCCCTCAGACGGTAGGTAGAAATAGTACCATTTAGTTTCCTTAGGATACCCCACAAGATAACATTTATCTGACTTGGGTTCCATCTTGTCAGGCATTTGACATCGCATGTATGCCTCACAACCTCAAATCTTAATGAAAGACATACTAGAATGCTTCTCAGTCCATATCTCATATGATGTCTTCAGAACCATTTTCGTTGGAGAACGATTTAGTGTAAAAGCAGCAGTCTCTAGAGCAAAATCTCAAAAGAAAACAGACAGATCTACATGACTCATCATCGACCGTACCATGTCTAACAGAGTACGATTCCTCCGCTCAGACACACCATTATGTTGTGGCGTTCTGGGTGGAATGAGTTGTGATACAATACCACACTCTTTCAGATGATCAAAAAACTCCTGACTCAGGTATTCTCCACCTCGATCAGATCGGAGTGCTTTAACCCTCTTACCGAGCTGATTATCTACTTCGTTTCTTAAACTCTTTGAACTTTTCAAAAGTTTCGGAATTGCACTTCATACGATACATGTATCCGTATCTACGGAAATCAACAGTAAATGTAACAAAGTAGGAGTACTCACCTCTAGCCATAGAACTCATGGGTCTGCATACAACACTATGTACTATACCCAAGTGATCATCATCCCTCTCATTGAAATCAGTGAAAGAGACTTTAGTCATCTTGCCTAATAAACAGGATTCACATCTCTCAAATGATTCATAATCAAATGAGTCCAGTAGTCCATCTTTATGGAGCTTGGATATGTGTTTCTCATTTATATGGCACAAGCGACAATGTCAAAGGTACGTAGGATTTGAGTCATTTGTTTTTAGTCTTTTAGTATTTTCTATATTATATATCTGATGGTCTAAGTTCAAAACATATAAACCATTAAATATTTGGGCTACATCATAATAAACATCATTCATAAAAATTGAACAATTGTTCGTAATTATAAACAAAAATCCTTTCATGTCAAGACATGATATGGATATAATATTTCTAGTTATGAAAGGAACATAATAACAATTATCTAGTTCTATTACAAGCCCACGGGGTAAAAAAAGACGGTAAACTACTACGACGACAGCAGCAACTCTTACTCCATTGCCAACACGCAGGTTACCTCCCATTTACTCAGCATTCTTCTCCTTCTCAATTCCTGCACATTTATACAAATGTGAGAACCGCATCTGGTATCCAATACTCAGGATGAAGGAACAGAAAGATTTATCTCTATAACATAAATATTTAAAGCGGAAGTCATACCCCCCTTCATTTTTTGTAGACCCTCAATATAAGAAGATCAGTTCCTCCTCCAATGACCAGGCTTACCACAGTGATGGCATTTCCTTTTTTTTGCCAAGCCTTTCTTCTTCAGTGATGAAGACTTGGGCTCAAGAGATGCCTTAGGTCCTACCTTTGTCTTCTTGAAACCTTTGGCCTTGCCCTTGCCTTTATGCACCATTAGTATGGGGCTAGCAGGCTTGACCTTCTTCATATTAATTTTGGCAGTTCTCAACATGCCTAGGAGCTCGGGAAGTGTCTTGTCTAGCTCATAACTGTCCAGCAACGATTGCAGGATCAGGTCTGTAGTCATCTCTTGGCCCAGAGGAAAGTCTAGCCTTTCAATGTTCTCTATATACCCAATCATCTTGAGTACGTGAGTCTCTACTAGGTCTAAAGCTTTCATCTTACACCAAAACAACATCTTGGTGACGTCAAAATCTCTCTTGGCGAGCCTGCCCTTGAAATATTTTCTTGAGGTATTCGTCAATTTCTTTGCAACTCTTGTTCTCATGTTGCTTCTGAAGCTCAGAGTTCATGATTGCCAGCATGAGGCATTCGACATCTAAAGAGTCATCTTGATACTTCTTATAAGCATCTTTATCAAATCGGGACGCATTCCCAACTGGCTCATCAGGGGATTCTTCTTTCAAAACATAGAGTTTACGCTCTTGCCTGAGAACAATTATCAGGTTCCTGTACCAGTCCAAATAGTTCATCCCACTCATTTTCTCCTTCTCAAGGATGGCTCTGAGGGACAGGATGGAATGAGATCCACTTGCCATGAAAATTCTACAATGATTTATGCAAAAAAAAATTCAGTACTACATTTCAAAATATATTTTTATTTCAATTAGGACTTTAATTAAAAATACTCCCACTATTTTAATCAAGCTGATAACCATCGATATCAATTTGGAGAGTTTATGCGAGTTACTCTCTTAGTGATCAAGATCAGTATTTCACCAACACTATGAGTCAGCTTTGGCTTTTTTCTCACAATACAACTATTTAGGTAGGCAATGTTTGCCGATTGGATCATCATGCAACTCTTGTATGGTTGGTGAATAACTCCTTATTTGCATCCATCATATGGTGCATGTCAAACACATGCCTCTGGGCACTCAACCTTTGAGGCCACTCAGTTAAGTTTGACCCAATGTCGATAGTGGGATATCACAATTATCCGCTCGCGTCATTACCAAGATAGATTAATGCATCTTTCTTTGACAAGCTCACACTTCATCGATCGAGACAGGAAGAGTGTCATCCATCGGAAGGCATCCGAATACTTAATATTACATAAGGGAATTTAGATGATTGATTAACATTTAATCATGGTTAACAATTAACCAATGTGCACATTCACAAAATAAAGCTTACAGCATTCACAATACAAATGCATCCCAGATGTGCACAATAAAATCATCAACACTTGACGAGCTGGGCAAAATCTGAAAATATAGAACCCTTCTAAATCTCCAGATTTACATGCATTGGACATGAGCAACATCGATTCCACTTACACAGTAGACAAGCTCGTCTCTCAATGTGAGATTCAAAACCTAACACACTTGGTTTCACAAACCAACAAGAGAGACGGTTACTGTTAAGGAGTAACAAATATATCACAACGAAATATACATGTCCACAACAAAAGTTTACGATAGCTTCATAATTTACAACTAATAATTAAAAGTCTTTCTTGGCAAGCAGGCAAAGTTTAGCACTGCAACAACTCTCTCGAGTGTTGGCCACTTAAAAAATGTCTACTAGTCGTTTATACCACGCTCGATAGAGTTCCAGCCTACTCTAATTTTTGTTTAGTACCTAAAATTTTTTAAAATGAAAGGGTTAGTCTTTAAATAAAAGACTAAGCGAGGAATTAAATTCTTTATCAGATATATAGATAAAGGCGATATAACAGTTTCTAAACATTTCAATGTGCACACGTACATATATATGAAAGAAATAAAGAAGTTCTTAGACATTTTTATTTTTTACTAATGTGTGTATATATTTTCATTTCATTAGGATAGTTAAGGGTTACTGCATTTCAGTCCAGTTTATTGGTCAAACTTAGTGCGCACAACTCGCTTAAGGCTAATAAAGCCCAACTATGTTGACTCACATATGTTGTCCAGTGCGCCCAACTCGCTTAAGGTCAATTAAAGACCCAACTGGACTTATATCATTCTACAGATACCCTTAACACAGTTTCATCAGTGCATTTTTTAGAACATTCCATTTAATATTTTCATATGGCTTAGGCTAAAAACTTAGACATAAAAATTCAAACCATTTTAAAGAAAGAAACCCTCACATTGATTTTCTCCTTATCTTTGTCCTTCCTTAGCTCGTCATCTCGTCGATTGGGCGACGTCATCCTTTTGCGTAGCTGTTAGCAAATATCAATTGTATATAGTTAATCTTTCTAAATATTTATGAAGTGGAGTTTAAGGTTGTGCAAAACAATTAGGGAAAAAGACATTTAAGCTATCAAACTCAACTCTCAAGTGATTTGCTCTTGTCCATGAATCAGAGAAAGTCATTTGATATCTCACTATACAATCTCAACAAATACGAAAATATCTTCCCAAACATATTTAACATTTATATTCATCAACCTAGCATCCAATCACATTCACGTATAATCAAAATTAGGGATATCTTCAATCAATTTATCATGGGGTAAAAACAGCCCTTTTTCTGTAAGAATTAACCTTCCAAATAGGGGAAAATAGAGATTCTACGCTAAATTCAGCAATAATATATAAGGAATAGCAATTATATCATTTCTAAGATTGATTTCAGCATTCCTAAGGCATTCAGCAAAGCCCTATCATAACTTAAATTTCCAGCCCAAAAATCTTTAACTGTAAACATGATTTTTCACCAAGTTCAATCAGATTTAAATAAATATTGTCATGCTAAATAGCCATCAAATAAAAACAATAATATGTAACTTATACGAATTTCATATTTCCAAAATTAGTCATATCCCCAAAATCCTCATATCCTCATAATATCTAAACATTGAAGCATCTAACATGTTACTTGGACAAAGGAGACATAATAATCAACATGTTACTTCACTATCTCATCTGTGCATGCTATAAAATCAGTCCCCATAATTATTAATTTGCATGCAAGTTAAAAACCATCATGTTTCTTGAAACAAATGTATTTTTCTAAATAAACCTCCAAAGAATAACATTAGTTCATGCTCTTTTCACTTTCTAATTTATAACACATCCATAAAATTAAGAACCCTAAAAATATCAGTTTTCCGAAACAAAATAAATCTCAAGATCACTATCCAAATCCACAAAGGAACCAAGTAAAGGAGAAAAAGTATGCTTACTATGAAAGATAGGAGAAGAGATGAAGAAACTTAGGTTTCTTTGCTTAGTTTAGGCTTTGAAAACTCACGAAGAACTTAGGGGAAAAATGAGGCGCTTCTTCTCCGTCGTTCCTGAAGCCGAGAGGCTTCTCTACGCTGTCTGGCGCCGGAAAAAGGAGGAGAAAGATGGAGAAAATGAGAGCAGCGGCCGGCTTCTAAAAGCCCTAGGCGGAAGTGCGGTGCGGGAGAAAAATGAAGGCGAATAACTCCATCAATGCAATTCACGGGATTTATTCCTCCACCGCCTAAAATTGTCGGTCCAATCACCTCTTGCCGCATACCACCTTAACCGGTCTCACCGCCTAAGAAAAGGGAGTGGAAAACCGGTTCACTGCTTCTAAACCTAAATAAAACCCAATTTCATTTTTGTTTAAAGACAACAATTTAAATACATAACTAGATTTGCTATTAGCACCCCCTTACATGAAACTTTAACTTTATTTGTTACACTCAAACTCAAACTAATGGTACACTCATTAATTTTAAACAAAATGTCATATAAAATCATATTTCATTGCAGGTTTTTAAAATATTTTGTCTAAAAATTTTATTAGCGTACCTTGCGACGATCTTTGGGCATCACATGACGAGTGCTCGAGTGACCGTGCAGAACATTTACACTCAAGGGCGAGCTCATGAAGAGCAAAATGTCTCTCATAGAGTGTAACGCATCAGGGGGGCTCACCAGGAGGTGTGTAAGAAAAGTCATCACGACTACGACTAGGGCTGATATCGAGTCGAGTTCGAGCGATTTTGGCTCGGCTCGAAATCGAAATTTTCGACTCGAAATCGAAATTGATTTCGAGTCGAGTCGGCTCGACTCGAAATGACTCGATTCCGAGTCGGCTCGAAATCGAATCGAGCCGGCTCGAAATCGAATCGAGTCAGCTCAAAATCGAATCGAGTCGGCTCGAAATCGAATCAAGTCGGCTCGAAATTTAGCAATTTTTCGTTTTATTCCTAGTTTGCGCAAAATAAAATTGGGCAACGTATAAATTTAGCAAATGAAACACTTAAAGCTTTCATTCTTTTATTTATGTTTAAATTTTGTTATTTTTAATCTTAAAATAAGAATATATTAATAAATACATAATTTTTTTTAATTAATTCGAGTTGATTCGAATCATATTTCGAGCGATTCAGGGCTGGCTCGAAATCGACTCGAAATCAGATTCGAGTCAAATTGAATCGACTCAAATTGAGTCGAATCAATTTTAACCGATTCCGATTCGGCTCAATTTTCGAACGATTTTCGAGCGATTTTTGAGTTTCGAATAATATGCTCAGCCCTAACTACGACGACCACCTGAATGAAAATCGTGTATACCGACTAAAATACGTGACTCTTGAGTGTGGTGCATGTCCCCGAAAAGAAAGAGCTCATCTAGTGGGTCAGCAGGTGGTGCGACCCAAAACTCATCGAGGATGCGATGTGTCAGCAAGTGGTGCCCTAAATACTTGATGTTCCACACAATATCCATCCTCTGAGGCAAGACCAGAGACGATAATGGAAGAAACGTCACTAACCCGAAACTCGTAAACAAGCGGCTCACCTGTATCGCATCCTCACCAGGATGTGGTGGCTCATAAGGAGGCTCAACAGGGGGGTCGTCATAGAACTCGTTATTAGGGTCAAGGCCTCCAGATGAGTACCATCGCAAGGGGTAGCGTCCCCATGAATAGGTGGCATAGTCACTTCGAGATTAACATCAGACTTTGGGCTCTCGGTCGTGATGTGACTTCGGGCAATGACCATGGGAGAGAGACATAGGCCTACACCCAAGAATGGATCCGTGGGTGTGGTGTCAGGAAATTGGTTTGTGGTTGGGGTGCTAACTAACCCGGTGGATGGCAGAGGAAGAGGTGTGGGTGAGGGACACAACACTACAGACTCAATAGGCAGCTCAGGCTCACTCTCAATCGGAGTCACAAGAGTCGGGTCAGACACAAGAGATAGGACACTCGCTGAGCTAAGCAACTTACTGGAGTGAGAGCAATTCACATCAGGTATCACTTCTATCGTGACTGACAGGACAATGGTAGGCATCGTGGTAACCTCAGTATGGGAGGGACTCGTACTGCAAAGTTTAAGGTGAGAATCCCTTTGACCAGCTCTTGCGGATCTCAAAGACTGTTCATAACGAAGGGCGAGCTGATATTTCTGCTCGAGGGACTTCGAGCAATGGTAAACTACCTGAGTGCGTATGTCAAACTGTAGTCCAGACCGAAATCAGGAAAGGGTCATGGCTGGATCCTCTCGGATATCACTCCTCACAACTAACTCGTCAAAATGATCCATGTACTCGGCGACAGACATGGATCCTTGCTGAATGGAAAATAATTGGTCAAACAAGCGACTCCGATACGACAAAGGCAGGTACCTCTGGCACAATGTACGTTTCATGTCCACCCAACTAGTGATGCGACAAAGACGGTCTCGCTCGCGGGTTCTCTAAACGTTAGCCCAATATGCCCTCGCCTGATCTAAGAGTCTGAGTTTCGCAAACTTAACGCGATGTTCATCGAATACCTCAAAATGATTAAGATAATACTTCATATCCACAAGCCAATAACTGAAAGACTCGGGACTCGATGAGCCGTCAAAGGAAGAGGCAGTAGTACAAAGCTTACTTCAAGATCTCTCTCGAAACGACGATCCTCATAATAATCATCCTTAAGGTAACCTAGTAGTGTCGAACGATCAACACGATCTGCTCGCGTATACGGATAAGAGCAACGACAATCATCATATTAATCATCTCTAACATAGTAGGGTCGTGTCGGTGGGTAAACACGATCTCTGGAAGTGGTGTACTGCGAACGCGAATAATCATCGTAGTGTCGTGAGGGTCTCCCTGAAGGGGATCTATGAGGGCGGGTGCAAGTGGACTCGGGACCTCCAAAGTGAGGGGAGGAATAATTGTGACACCTAGACATAATGAAAAACCTATTGACTCTACGACTGCGTATCGAAAAGTGTGCGGAATTTGGCTGCGTGCAACCTCCCTCTGATACCAATTAACGCAGGACGAATCTATAGGCGGTGGGAAATCTACGACCTAATTCTACATGTTATGCAAATCCGACGGTTAGAACACAAATTAGATAATAAATAATGACATCCCACACAGTTATTCAAAGCAAGGCGAAGATAATTTACTAGGGCAAATCAAGCTTAGGCTTTCCTCTGCGTGGAGGGCCAAAGCTAGAGCGTGCGGCAAATAAACCTTGCAAATCATAATATGTATCCAAACAAACCACCACAATACAATATATATCCAAGCAAATATAATAACCAATCCAATATAGAAATGCTAAAAATAATAATCCAGTACAACAAAATCTCACCAAATAGTGGGTTGATCAAGGCACTGAAGAATCCAGAGTCGGAGATGCGTGCACGACGATCCAAGGTGGAACCGGCGGCATTGAAAGCAAAGTAAGTGGCTGTCATCGGCGGTGGAGGGTAGAATCGGACCGGAAATGGATAGATTTGGCCACGTATGGATAGATCTGGGCGAGGGATGGATGGATCTGATGTTTGGTAGCGGATCCGGGTTGAAAAATATGGGGCGGTTAGGGAAATAGGTTGCATCTGGACAGAGATGTCCAAATCTGGGCTGATTTGATAAGGGAGGGGCTGCGAGGGGTGGTTCCACGTAAGGAGGGGCAGAGGGGGACTTGAGACGGGCGGCTGGAATATTGACCGGCTGTGGGAAGGATTTTGGAGGGGGCGGCTATGGTTCTAGAAGTTGGGGGAGGGGTAGAAGGGGGCGGCGGCAGCTTGCTGGGAGCGCAGAGGGGCTGGTGGGTTAATTAGGCAGGGGAAAACTATATTCTAGGAATAGTAAATTTCATTTTA
The DNA here is from genome assembly GCA_039513925.1 of Platanthera zijinensis. NCBI lineage: Eukaryota > Viridiplantae > Streptophyta > Magnoliopsida > Asparagales > Orchidaceae > Platanthera > Platanthera zijinensis. The sequence goes on along the minus strand of CM077095.1, from coordinate 111,378,728 downwards.
AAACAGTGAAATGAAAATGAAAGCAGGAATTCCGGACAGCAATATGGTCGGCTGCATTTTGGGGGATTTGGGGGGCTGTGGGAGATGGTTTGGGAGGGGGAAAAGAGGTTTAGGGTTAGGGATTACCTTGGGAAAGAAGATACAAGTCAAGGAGTCGTCACCTAGGGTTCCACGGAGTCGGCATCGTGGCGGGATCGCGGGAATCCAGGAATACAATCTCCAAATTCTGCAATGATCTAAACTAGCCCACTGCAAGCATATTTATAATAAAAGAAAGGTTAGGGCATCTCACCTTCAACGACTATGATTGGCTGGAGGTGGGGTCATCCAAATACATCCAAATATAATGCAAACTAATGAAGTAATATATCAAATCGATTCACAACGCGAATCCGGACACATCTGCGGAGTCTGATCGTCGATCCGGGCACGCCATATATGGAAAGTCTTCAATCAACCCTGAACAGATCTAAAACTCGTCCCCCGCTGCAAGTCCTCGTCTCTGCTCCGCATCAGAAACTCTCCTTTCCAACCACTCTCTTTTGTGATAGTCAGGCAACTATTCACATTACAAATAATCTTGTGTTTGATGAACGCACCATGCACATCGAGGTCAACAGTCATTTTATCTGGGAGAAAGTGCAGATGAAATAGCAAGACTTAAGGCATGTTCCCGCGGCCAGACAGATTGTTGATATTCTTACCACACCCACTTTGCCACCAATTATTGTCCAAGCTTGGTTCATATGATTTGTATGTTCCAGCTTGTGGAAGAGTATTAAAATAATCTATACAAGAGGCTCATACCAAGGCCAGCGACGGAGTCCAATGCTACATAGGCATTAGTCCCACATCTTGGTTGACAATTTTTTCACCACTCACCTCATCTATTTGTACATATAATAATAGTTGTCTTGTACGTAATATTTATGAGAATAAAAAAAATATTGATTGTATTTCACTCAAATTTTGTTATTCTCACAATTTTCATAAACATATATACCTATTGAATATTTCTATGTTTGGGTTAACTTATTCACCCAGTCACTGGTGGAATTGAGATTTTAACTTAGCCAGGACACCAAGAAAAAACACATTATTGCGATCTCATCAATGATTATGTAGATGAGAAAAAAGGAACCTTGTATATATGTTCACTTGTTTCAAATACAAAGAATGAGTACATATTTATAGGAGGGAGAAAGAGAGAGGAAAGTCCTATACATGATGTGGGACTAAAGAGAAGAGAGAAGAAACAATAAAAATACATAATGGGCCTATGTCAAATGGGCTTTTCTAACACTCCCCCGCAAGCTGGAGCGTATAGGTCATATGCACCCAGCTTGGACAAACACTGGTAAAATAAGGTACTTGATAAAGCCTTCGTGAGAATGTCTGCAACTTGATCAGTGCCCGGAACATGCTTTAATTCAAGTTTCTTCATTTGAACTTTCTCCCGAATAAAATGATAGTCTACCTCGATATGTTTTGTGCGCTCGTGAAACACTGGATTCTTTGCTATGTGTATGACCGCTTGACTATCACAAAATAGAACAGCAGATGAAGGAAGTTTTACTCCCAGGTCAGCAAGGAGGCTTTCAAGCCATATGAGTTCTGAGACAACCGATGTCATCGATCGGTATTAAGCTTTCGCGGAGGATCGAGCAACCACAGCTTGTTTCTTACTTTTCCATGTAATGAGATGACCGCCAAAATATGTACAGAACCCACTGGTTGACCGCCGATCGTCCAGGGAGCCAGCATAATCGGCATCTGAATAAGCAACCAATGCTGGAATAGAGTTAGAGGTTTTGTAAACAAGCCCTTGACCCGGAGCTGCCTTAAGGTATCGGAGAATCCGTTCAACCACCTGGAGATGAGAAACCCGGGGAGCATGCATGAACTGACTGACAATCCCAACAGCGAACGATATATCAGGCCTCGTGACCGTTAGGTAGATCAACTTTCCCACAAGGCGTTGATAGTATTCCGGGTTCTGGAGAGGCAGATCATCATCAGAGGCATGAGCACATAGCTTGTGATTTGCCTCCATCGAGGTATTAGCTGGCTTGCAACCAGACTGTCCAGCGTCTTTGAGGAGATCAAGACAATACTTCCATTGGGAGAGGACAAGCTCATCCGGTCGTCGTGCGACCTCAAGACCGAGGAAGTAGCGAAGATGCCTTAGGTCTTTGGTCTGAAACACGGTGCTCAGATGCTGTTTGACCGCTTGAATCCCCTTTGAGTCATCCTCAGTAAGCAAGATGTCATCAACATAAACCAACAGAAGGACCGTTCCTGTTGCCCGGTGTCGAGTGAATAGAGAGAAGTCTGCGGAACTTCGAGTGAAACCCATGTCCCGAACCACCTTGCTGAACTTGTCAAACCACGTCCGAGGGGATTGTTTGAGATCATTGATGGATTTCTTCAGAAGACACACACGAGACTCCCCTGTGGTCTCAAACCCGGGCGGTTGGTGCATGTAGACGGTTTCCTGAAGATCGTCATTCAAAAACGCATTCTTGATATCCAGCTGATGAAGGGGCCAGTGGCGATGCACAGCCACAGAGAGGACACGAACGGTGTTGAGTTTGGTCACCGGAGAGAAGGTTTCCTCATAATCAAGGTCCTGCTGCTGAGTGAAGTCACGGGCCACCAGGCAGGCCTTCATACGGTCAATAGTGCCATCAGGAGCATGTTTGATGACGAAAACCCAACAGGGTGCTGACCGGGAGGTAAAGGGACAAGGACCCAGGTCTGGTTGGCCCAAAGGGCCATCATTTCTTCGTCCATGGCAGCCCGCCAGCCTGGATGTTGAAGCGCCTCCTGCACAGAGTTAGGGACAGAAACAGAGGATAATGATGTGGCAAAGTAAAGAAGTGGCGGTGAAAGGCGATGTAGAGAGACATAATTCGCCATAGGATGAGCGGTGGAGGCTGGAGCCGGAGTAGCAGGCCGTGGAGCATCAGAGGTCGCAGCCGACTGTAGTGGGACAACGGGATGAGGAGAGCGACGAGAATAGACCCGGATGACAGGTGGCTGTGGACGGACCGGAGGCTGGGCAGGAAGAGGAGACGTTGGGGAACGGGGAACAGAGATGACAGGGCGCATGACGGGCTCCGAAAGAGGAGCGAGATCAAGAGCAGAAAAGAAGGGAAGATCTTCCCGGAAAGTGACATCCGCAGAAACAGTCACCTTGCGGGTAGTAGGCAAATAGCACGCATAGCCCTTTTGAGTGCGCGAGTAGCCCACAAAGACATATTTGGCTGCACGGGGATCCAACTTTTCTGTAGATGGGCCGAGGTGGTGAACATAGCATGTACACCCAAAAATGCGGGGAGTAATAGGAAAAGTCGGAGTGGAGGGAAATAGGAGGCCGAATGGAGTAGCATTCTGGAGGACGGAGGATGGTAGACGGTTGATAAGAAAACGGGTCGTGGAGAGCACAAAGTTTCAGTATGGTTTGGGAACCCGCATTTGAAGTATAAGGGAGCGAGCCACATCAAGAAGGTGACGATTCTTGCGCTCGGCGACACCATTCTGTTGTGAGGTATATGCACAAGACGTTTGGTGAATAACTCCAAACTCAGAGCAGAGGGTCGCAAAGTCATGGTCGGTGTACTCGGCGCATTGTCAGTGCGAATAGTTTGAATGGGCGCAGAGAATTGAGTGCGAGTCTCAAGAATGAAGGCCCGGAAGACGCGGGGAAGCTCAGAACGATCACGAAGGAGATACAACCATGTCATGCGAGAATAATCATCGATAAATGTAAGAAAATAACGGTAGCCAGAAATACTAGTAATCTTGTACGGACCCCATATATCGGAGTGCACCAAAACAAAAGAAGCGGAGCTCCGAGTACAATGAGAAGGAAAAGATGAACGCGGGCTTGCCAAAAATACATGTTTCACACTGAAAAGCAGGAAGAGATATATCCGGGAGAGCCTTCTGGACGACTGGGAGAGGAGCATGACCAAGACGTCGATGCCAATCCGAAGAGGAGACAGATGCGAGGAGAGTAGGAGAGTCATCAAGAAGGTAGAGCCCGTTCTGCAGTCGCCCCCTACCAAAGATAGTCCGCGTTTGTTGATCCTATATCATAAAAGAAGAAGTAAATGTCACGGAGCAATGTAAGTCAGTAGTAAGGCGACCAACAGAAAGTAAATTGAAGGGAGAGCCCGGAACATGAAAAGTCGAGCATAGGATAAGGGAGGAGGCGATAGGAATATCAGCACAGCCAAAGACGGGGACAGTTGCACCATTGGCCACAGTAATGTACTTCGGGTGAAGAGAAGACAAGTACTGAGGCGGTCAAACAGAGGTGATGTGATGAGTGGCACCCGAATCGATGATCCAACGCGGTCCAGTGGAGAGGCAGGCGATACCTTCATTGGAGATGGAGGCGGCGGAGGCAACCGAGGCCGGCGGGCGGTTGAGCAGACCATGAAGATGCTGGAGCTGAAGGCGAACCTCGTCGAGGTCAGTACGAGTGGGAGAGGAGTCGGTGGCAGCAAAAGAGGCCTGCGGATGAGGAGGACGTCCATGCTTGCGATAGCACGTGGCTTCAATATGCCCATCTTTACCGCAGAAGGAGCACTTAGGCTGCGGCCGGCCACCCCGACCACGTCCCCAAGAATTAGAACGGCCCCCACGACCTAAAGAAGGGAGAGGTAGTAAAGATGCAGGGGCCTGCTGGACAAGAGACGGAGAAGGAGGTCCAGAAAAGTCCGAAGGCGGGGAGACCTTGAGAAGCATCGAGCACACATCCGAGAAGGACGGAGTAACTGTAGAGGAGAGAATCTGAGCTCGCACACTGTGAAGGTGATGCGGGACCCAAGCTATCATCATGGCGATACCAACGGCTTCTTTCTGGGCGCGTTGGACAGCAAGATCCACAGTAGGAGACTGATGTTGGATCCAAGCTTCGACCAGAGACCGAGCCTGGGCAACAAAGGAGGTCAGATCGGTCACCCCACCACTATCAAGAGCCTGAAGAGCAGTGATAATGTCATACAAATGATGGAGACTATCTTTGTCGGAGTAGAGGGTATGGAGCTCGTCCCACATACCCTTGGCCGTCTCGTGGTACATGGTCAGGCGATAAGGCTCGCCATCAAGAGAGTTGAGGATCCGCGTCTGAACCCGACCATCGTTGCGTAGCCAGTCGTCAGTAGGAGTACCGGTAACGACCTGGGTCAAGTGATGAAGAAACCCCTTCGACTGCAGGACCCGGCGAACAGAGTGTGCCCATTCCACAAAAATTTTCTTACCGGTCAGAGAGATAGTAGTAATCCGGAGCTCATCACGAACATCCGGAAGGGAGGCCGGGCGGTCTGCAGGAGAAACCGTCGGTCCGGTAGAGTCAGCAGAAGACGTCATGAAGACGAACCGCGGCTAGAAGAAGGGACCTGCAATCAGAGGAGGCCGCACGGGTAGGGAAGTCGTGCGACTAGAGGGGAGACCGCACGGTCACGGTGTGAAGACACCAGCAGCAAGGAGGGGGGCCGCGACCAAGGTGCGGAGGACGGGAGAAGGAGATCGCAGCGGGCAGAGCTAACCCGCTCGAGGAGACCACAGCGGATAGAAAGAGACCGCACAGACAGACTGCAGCGAAGACAGACGAGTGCTACAGCGGTCACGGTGATCAAGCACCAGCGACAAAAGATGCCACGACCAAGACAACGGAGTCCGCACCGACCAGAAGGAACAACCCTCGAGAAGACCGCGACCTAAATGCGGGAAGGCAATAGTCCGCACGGTCTAGGTGAGCACCGCAGCGGTCAGAGCAAGGGAGGCCGCAAGAGGAAGCGAGCGGACAGGGAGAGGAAACCGCGAGTTGAATACGAACTCGAGCGGATAGAGAAGGCAGCGGGAAGAGAGGCCGCGAGAAGAGGTTGCGAGTAGTAGGACTCCAGCAACAAGAAGGCAGTGGATCGGAGAAGCTGATCGCGGCGAGCAGGAACAGTCCGCGGCGAGCAGAAGCAGTCCGCGGCGAGCAGAAGCAGTCCGCGGCGAGCAGGAACGGAGAAGCTGATCGCGGCGAGCAGGAACAGTCCGCGGCGAGCAGAAGCAGTCTGCGGCGAGCAGAAGCAGTCTGCGGCGAGCAGAAGCAGCCCGTGGCGAGCAGAAGCAGGGAGAGACCGTGGCGGACAAGTAGAGCCAGCAGCGGACAGGAAGGAGGAACCCGCAGCGGGCAGAGCAAGAGCAGGTAGGAGAAGTGGGCCCCACTGGTTAGAGCGGAAGGAGGCTATAAGAAGCCCTTGGAAGAGGGTGGAACCACGGAGAGAAGAGGAAGCGGGAATAGAAAGGGAGGCCGCAGGAAGCCGAGTGGCAAGGGAGGGTAGCGGACAGAGGAGGCAGGCCGCAGCAGAGGAAGGAGACCGCCCGAGATAGGCGGTTAAGAAAGGAGAAGCCGCCCAAGGAGAACCGGTCCCTCTGATACCATGTAGATGAGAAAAAGGAACCTTGTATATATGTTCACTTGTTTCAAATACAAAAAATGAGTACATATTTATAGGAGGGAGAAAGAGAGAGGAAGGTCATATACATGATGTGGGACTAAAGAGAAGAGAGAAGAAACAATAAAAATACATAATGGGCCTATGTCAAATGGGCTTTTCTAACAGATCACAAGAGTCATTATAGTGGATCGTTAGAGGGAATTGTTTTAGTGTCATAGTCAATCAAGTGCACATATAATCAAAAGAGAGCTGACAACAATATTTTTACAAGGAAAATCTGTAAAGGGAAAAAAATCATAGAGTCAAACTCGGTGCTGAAAGACACACTATACTTTGTTTGATTACAGAAGTATCGACTTCCGGAATGCTTTACTAAGCAACACGAGTGAAAAAACTACACTCTGATTAGAAGCGTAGAAAACTATATATACGGTTCATGTTCTTGTTAGTAGTTCGTGAGGTGCAATCATCAATGACTTACGAGACATGTAAGCTTAGGTGATGCAGAGCGTGGTGGTCATATTTTATATTGGCCGAGCATCCTTATATGGCTTTGTTGCATCAGGAAATTCCTTGAAATCTGAGATTGAGCAACACGCTCTATTCTGTGGGGAAAATACACAGGCATAAGGTCGAATTGTAGGCATCATTGTTAAATTCCTTCCAAGTACCCATTTCCTGAGAGTCTAAATTTTACACGTCTAAGAAATTTGTAGAGGCACCCAAAGGCCCCATAGACTTTATCTGAATCCAAAACTAGTACGAATTCAGTGTTATCACCAGCTTCAGCAATACCAACACAATCCCATCATCAGCACCAGCTTCAGCAACACCGTCTCCAGCCTCCGCAGCAATTGTACCCTCGAGCCCAGTGCACGAGTTCAGGACATCATCAGAGCTAGAGAGATTCACCTAGCCTTCATACGAGAGAGCGATCATCTTCATTCATGGAGATAAATGCTTTTAAAGTGAGGGGAATTGATGGGGATCGCGATATACATCGGCCTAGATGACGATCAGAACCGTCCATTTTATGGAGATCAATGATCTGAGATTTTTAGTTTTTGCGTTTTTTGAATTTTTTTGCATTTTTTTGCATTTTTATTTCATAAATTTTGAGAGTTGTCATGATCGGAGAATAATGATCATCTATGATGGCCCCGTAGTCATAAATATGGGTAGAGGGTTCAATTGGAAGACATTGAAAGTGTGAGAAGAAGAAATCCTCCTTTCGATCACTTGGAGTCGAAGCCGGAAAATTCAAGTGTCGAAGCTTGGAAGTTATCTTCTCCCCATCCCCTCCGCACCTCCTACCCGGCCATCCCTCCACCTTCATTGGCCGGCCCCTTCCTCATCATCTCCACTAAACGACCACCACCGCTATCTCAAACTCCCTTCAAAATCCCTCCACCACATCCCGCATCCAATTCAATCCATCTTCAGTTTTCCGGCGATCGCCAAAAAATATTTTTGGCCACCTATGACATTCCACCATCACCTCCACAAAACTCCTCCACCAACCTCTCAAATTCCCTTTATTTTAGTTTTTCGGCGATTGATGGAAAAATACCTCCAGCCACCTCCGTTAAGCTTCCATTACCTCCTCAAAACCCCTCCACTGCCATCTCAAAACCCCTCCACCACCACCAATTAATTTCCTCTCACTTTCATTTTCCGGCAATCACCGGAAACCACCTCCTCCTCCTCTGGCGATCCCCTTCAGCCACCTTCGGCCAGCCACCACCTTGCCCACTCCCTAGCCAACTTCCCACTACCCCACTACTTCCACACCCTAAATTTTAGGCCGCTCCTAAAAACACTCCCACCACTCATTTTCCCCACTTACCCTTAATTCCCTCCTCTGCCTACAGCCCCCAATACCCTCTTAATTCCCTTATCCCCGCTCACGTATTACTCCAAAACAGCCCCCAGCAGCCACCTGGAACTTCATTCCAGTCCTCCAGCAGCCACCTGGAACTTCGTTCCATCCCCCAGTAACCACCAGGAACTTCCTTCCAGCCACCAGCAGCGACCTGGAACTTCATTCCAACCACCACCAGCCACCTCGCTTCATTCCATCCAACTGGAGACCACTGTTCCTCCGCCCCAGTCCTTCAAAAACTCGTATATCACTGGGAATCAACCTCCCAAAATGAGTACAGCAACCTGTTAGTGGTTTTACCTGAAACCAATGCTATCCAGCAGCCCTCCCAGACTCCAAACACAGCCAGCAGTCCCTCCAACCCTTCCTCCACCTCTGGGCAGACCCGATAGCTCTACCTGCTGCTGCACAACAGTGTACAGTCCTACATCAGTTCTATTTCAGCAAATTGAGCTTTCCGGGGACCTTAATTCAATCCTTTGTCACTTATCCAGCCACTTGAAGTTTGCCGAAAATCCACAAACCATTTATTTCCTAATTGTGTAAGTCTCTAAGTTTGTTATCTTTTCTTTTGTGTTGAATTATTATCATTTCACTGCTATAGTTATCTTTGTTTGTAATCGTTGTCTAGGAACTTTTTTTGTATGTTATTATTTACTTGTGCAATTTAATTACGTGCTCTCTTTCATTTATACATTTCTCTTGTTTTCCTTTATTAAGCGTTAACTATTGTGGCATACGTTATAATTTGATTTATAAAAGAAAAATATTATCGCAGGTTTAAAATTCGCCGGGCTCATATAGTTGCACGTAAAGTTCACCCATTCCCCCCCTCATAAAACTGTCCTGCGTCGCATACTACACAAAATCCAACAGCAAAAGTCCGAAACATTGAAAAATATATGATCATACACTTTGGATGCAAGATAAAGGGAAGCCCTATTTTTCAAAAAAAATAATGTGAATGAGTAACTCCAATCCTCCTTGTACTGCTTCCTAGGATAATTAACTTTTCTGATGCAATGGCACTCACATGATGGAGAAGCGTAAAGGGAGACAAAACAGGAGGACAAGGGATGGATCAAATATTGACGAGCTTTGTTGGTTTCGCCTCAACTAGGTCCCAGAAACGAGCTTATGGTTAGCCTCGTTTAGGCATGGAGCAAAAACTTTTGTAAAACTTCTATAACAAGGACCAATGTGAATGAATTAATACTACCAAGGACCTAAATATATAGTACTGATGAAAACTTGAACTAAACCGTTTACTTATCCCTACTCAAGGAGTGCCTGTAACTTTTTTTTTTAAGTTGGAATTGTTAGCTCTAACAAGTGCAACATATCTCAAATAAGTGAATTTTGTTATCCTCAAAGATCACTAGGAAAATAAAGAATCTCACTGATCACGGTAAACAGAAAAAATAGCATTTGCTTCAATCTCAAGCTTCCTCATTTCGGCGGATGGGAGAGATCCGTCTTCTAATGGCGGGAAATACTTGTTTGACCAAGGTGACCTGCGAATTAAGAAAGAGAAAACTCACAGTTTCATATTAATATTCCAGCATCATAGAAGTTATTATATCAAGGTAATGGCTCCACATATTAGAATTTCTATAATTCAATTACCTATATGAATCAGCATCTCTGTTATATTCACAGAGTATGAACTCCTTCGCACACTCGCCATCCATCAGGACCTGCATTTCATCAAATAGTAGCTTAGACATTTCAGTTGGTTTGTCAGTAGAAATACAAATACATACTATTAGCCTGTTTTATGTTTCCAGGCCAATAAGTAATGCTAAGGATGCAAATTTTATGAACCCCAGGCCAATATTGTTGCTTTAGATGAAACTTCATAACTCTTTCTGCATTCACATACATTTACAAGCACATCTCCTTGGCCACTTAGGTGATTTCATCTATTTTGGTTGCTTCATGATGTCATTTGACGCACTTGAGGAAGTTTTGAGAAAATTTGTAGGGTCTGAATATTGTGTTAGTTTCTACAACATCTAACAAACCCTATGATTTATTAATACTATTGGCTTTCTTTTTACGTTTCCAGGACAATAAACAATGGAAGGATGTAAGTTTTTGTCTGATCCCAGGCCAATATTGTGGCTTCAGATGAAACTGCATGACTCTTCGTGCATTCACATACATTCATAATTTCAAGTACATTTAGGTGGGAGATTCAAACAAAAATTTTGTTACTGAGATCCTAAAACACAAATGCTTGAAATACATACTAATCTATCCATCAGATCAACATTTCTAACAACAAAACTTCTCAGGCAAGTATGGAGATAAAGGTTTAAGCACAAATTAAGAACAAGAATAGCATACTATGAAGAAAAGTTAAAAAATGATTAGTGTGATGTTTTAATGCCTGATTCCCAAAAAAAATCTGCTACTTCCCAGAGACAAGTACACATATATAAATGAAAAGTGTTAGGAAATCTACCCATTCTGACACTACAAGGGGGGAAGATTTCTGGGTATGATTGTATGAAGCCTAAACAAAATCAAAGTCTACCATCGACAAGATTTCAACAAGTGGAACACAATCTCTCCTTCCCGGCGGAGATCAAAATAAGGTTGCATACAAACATAAAGTGCATGATAATATACTAATATTTTATACACGTAATATATAATCATAGTGTTAATAACAAACACCAACATGGTCAGTCCTATATCTAGAAATAAAGCTATCAGACAAAGGAGAAAATGTGTTCCTGTTGAGTTATATTTATATAATTGGTATTGGATATTTAATGGGTTTGATATGGATCCGGTAGGCATCCAATAATCGGTTGGGGATTTAGGATTACGCCTATAAATACCCCTGCTGGGGGAAACGTGGCGGGGGTTCCAAACTTGACGACCACACGGGATGCTTCAAACGCTCTAACATTCTCGAAGTTTTTTATCGGTTTTAGTGTCCTAGCCCCCACTCCCGTGCGTAATCGTCCGCTTTGTCTCCACACGAAACGAAGAAGAAGAACAAAGAGGGAGAACGTCGTGTGGATCTCACTGATCCAGTGCAGGTTTCTGATCCTTGATCGCCGCAGATCAAAACTGTTGCTCGTGCTCTAGGTGGAAGCCTTGGTGTTCTTACGACAAGGAGAAATTTGTCGCTCGTCGATGAAGGAAGTTTGCTCGTTGCAAGGAAGGTTTCTCCTCGTCGCATGCTAGGGCGTCGCCACTCACCGCTCTGCGAGAGTCCGATTGAAGTAGTTTCTGCCCTAACGCTCTCGTCGGCCGCTCTCCTGAAAAGTAGTGTCTTGCACTGCATGTTTTCGTGAGGAGATCGAAGAAGCCAGTGCCTGTAGAGAAGAAAGGAAGGCTCGGCTTCAGGAAGTTCCTTCCCGTCGCCTGAAAGGAGAGATCGACTGCAAGGTTTTCTAGAGATCGTCTGCAAGGTTCTGGATCCAGAGCTCGTCGCACTCTTCTTCGCCAGTTGCAGGAAGGATTTCGACATCTGCCCAGAGCTTCGAAGAAGAAGTCTCTGCAATATTTCTTCTTCCAGAAGCAAGAAATTTTTTTCCAAAAAACAAGAAAAGCACAGATCCCTCGGCCTTCATTCATCTTCAAGGCCAGTAGCAGCCATAATTTTTCCAGAAGAGATTTTCACTTACTAGTGGAAATCAAGAGCTTGGAAATGGACATACAATGTCAAAAGGAAGTAACCTCTCCTCTCCTGTTCCGATGATCAACCTGGAGAAATTCTAAAATTCATAATTCAGTATCTGGAAGCGGAACACTTAGTTCGGTATGAAGTATTTAAATATATTTTATAATGTACAGTCCGATTTTGCATCTTATGCGTGAGTAGGAGAACGAGATCAGTAGATCAGCGACGAAGACTTTTATCGCGAATATCTTCTTAATTGTCTCTCAAACAGACTGGCAGAGACCTGCAGCAAGATGAAAACTACAAAGGAGATCTAAGATGATCTGGAGGAACAGTTTAGAGAAGAAGAGAAGGAGATTCTTCCCCAGGTTGCATACTTTGAGACTCTTGTAGACAAGCTCAACAGTGAGAACCTTCCATTGCCAGATGATTTTGTTTCAGGAGTTATCATTTTTAACTCTCATCGACATGGTACTCTTTTAAAATATAGATGTATCGAAAGAAGGCATAGGTTGGTCTTAAAGACCTCAAACGATTCATTTGTATTGAGGGAGAGAACCGGACTCGGCAAGCTTTAGAGACGGTTAGTAAGTAGAAATCTGCTGCTAACATGGTCACACCTCTTAAGCGAAAGTCTAAGCCTGGGAAGACTAAACTGCCCATCAGTGCACCTAAAGTTGCAGACACTAGCAAAAAGATTTAAAATTTAAAAGTGTTACAACTACAACAATTGGGGTTAGTGGGGTCACTGTGCATCTGAATGCAGACAAATCTGATAACAAAATAAACATGTTTTATCAGACTGTCTACCAACTTTATTGTTATAGTTGGAAAAGGAAAGACCAATACATAATGAAAGTTGAACTCAAGTGCTACATGTCACGTTTGCAATAATTCTACTCTACTGAAAGATGTCACTGCAGTCAAAGAAACTGTGAATGTTACGAATGGAGACACTGCAGAGGTACTCCAGACTGGGACTGCGGATTTGTTACTCTCTTCAGGTAAGCATTTAATTTTGAAAATTGTTAAATTTATACTCACATTAGTTACTAATTTAGTTTCGATTAGTTTGTTGTGTGATACTGGTATGTCTTTTAACATTAGTGGCGGTGAGTAATCTTAATGGTTAACTCGAATTACTTTGGTTGTACATATGCCTTAAACGGGATATATAAATTGAGTCTAGCAAATGTAATAGTAAATCAAATTAGTTTAAATCTGATAGATTCTAAGACTTTACACGCAAGACTAGGACACGTGAACTATAAAAAACTACTCTTGCTAGCTAAAATTCACAATATTCCCTTATACACAACAAATAAGTTTGATAAATCTGAGATTTGTGCTCAAACTAAGATAACTAGAACACATTTTAGTCAAGTTTCTAGGAGCACATAATTATCAGAGTTAATACATTCTGACATTTGTGACTACAAAGGATTTATTACAAGAGCAAGTCGAAAGTATCTGATAACTTTTATCGATGACTACTCTAGATTTAGTGATAGAAGAGGAGAATATGTGTATGGTGGAGTTTCGAGATTTTCTTGCTAGCAATGACATAATCCCTGAAACAAATAAATATAACATTGCACGAAGAATACTCCTAGATGGCGAGTGCCCTGATGGAGTTAGCACCTGCCAGCCTCTGGCTTATCTCTATGGCGAGTGCCTTTGTAACCGAGCACCTGTCTGGATTGGTGAGTGTCTGATGAAACCAGCACTCGTCTGTTTTTTTTGAGTGACGAGTGTCTGATGAAACCTGTACCCGCCCGCCTCTTCGGAGTGGCGATTGCCTGATGAAACCGACACTCGCCCGCCTCTTTGGAGTGGCGAGTGCCTGATGAAACCGGCACTCGCCCGCCTCTTCGGAGTGGCGAGTGTTTGATGAAACCGACACTCACCCGCCTCTTTGGCGAGTTCCTGAGCACTCGCCTGTCTGAGGGAGTGTTGTCCTACTTCCCGACTCGCCCCGCTGACTAGGTACTCGCCGCTTTGGGCAAGCGCAAGCCCGCCTCCTTGGCTCGTCTGGAGTTCTGGGGTCGCTCTGGTTCGTCCACTTGGCGATCACGGGGTCGTACACAATCCACGCTCTTTGCGATATTGCCTTAAGCTCGGAAAGAAAAGTGCAAACCCCAGTGTTCGGAGAGTGTCTGCTGACCTGGACGAAATCTTTTGGTGGGTCCCTCTCCTACACTATAAATACCTCCAATGAGGAGGAGTGAGGAACTTCTTAATTTCTTCCCTTTTCTCTGCCTCATTCTACTGTAGCTGCACAATGCCGATTTCAAAGAAAATCCAAACTCGCCTCGACGCCACGAGGGAGGAGAACAATTCTTTCACCCTAGAGTTCGCGCCCTGGCTTGCCCGGCGGGCTCCGAGCTCTCCTTTCAAGGTGAAGATGGTCAAGCGCGACCAGGGGAGGGTGGATCCTCCCTTCCAAATCCGCCGCTTGACACTAAGCTAGCTCCCCTGGTATACAAGCCAACCGTTTCGCTCGCCAGTGGTTTAGATGGATTGACAATGCCTTGATTACGCCGTAGGGGACACTCCCCGAGAAGGAGGTCGCGAATGAAGGCATGGCGAATGCCCAACCACACTCGCTCGAAGGAGGGCTAGGCGTGGCGGCCATGGAGAACTAATCTCCAAGTGGTACAGAGTGACATCCCGCCCCCTCCTGGTGAGCCACGTGTCGCCCTCTTGCCCCGACTTTACTTGGACCCTGGCTCTTACCCAATGTTGATTCTCGCAGTCACCACCTTTGGAACTACGAGGCTGTATATTCCGCCTCTGAAATCGCCGGTTCGCCCGAACATACTCATTGTTGCCCCGGGATCAGGCTTCCCGACCAAAGGAGCTCTCGACGACACAACGCCTGTCACCCACCAGATTGATAATCACGCGCCATCACGCGCCGGATTGGGGAAATCCTTCACACTCACCTCCAGCGAACACTTCCAAGGTCGGCCCGGCACCTCCCGCCAACCCCCCGGCAAAGGGATTGTACCTTCACCAGGTTAACAGGAGTACTCGCTGGAGTCGCTGCTCTCTTCCCCCTAAGCTTGATTTTTGTTTGGCTAATAATCTCTCTCGCATGCTACCGAGAGGCCGCATCCACCGAACTTGATGTGGGCGAGGAAGAATTCTCGCCTCCTCCCTCCCCGGATAAGATCGCAGACTTCTTGGGCGACCCGACGGACGTTGTGGTGTTGAAAAGACGAATGACTGAGTTGTTCAGAAAGCACGGCCTGATGCTGCGTGAGATCTACAGTCAAGTCCAAGAGGATAGGGACGCCGCTGGTCAACGACTCTCAAATCTCGAGAGAGACTATGCGTAACTTCTCGGCGAGATGCGGTGAGGAGCTAGCAGCTAGGCGACCTCCCCGGGGATGCATATCTCGCGGGCCGAGGACCAGCTGCTCCTAGTACAACAGGAACTCCACGCCGTCCGTGAGTATCATTATCCTCGCGGGCCGTCGAATTCGGGAGTGTGAGGCCGGGATAGATGGAAATGGCTCCAATACTGAGCCTACCGGCACTCGCAATCCCCACCCTTCCTCTCGGGCCATAATTTGATCTTTTACAATCTTTTAAATTTTGTAATATTTAAAAATGGACTTGCTCAAGTATTCGCAATTAGGACATTGTGACTCTCGCCCGGTATGGGTTTTATTTTATTCGCAATGTGAGTCGCTTCGTTTTTCGCGCCTCTTTTCTTTCCTGGGATCGTAATTGGAAAATTAATCTTGATTTGATAGCAAATGAGAGGGGAAGTGGGCCGACCCGAGAATCGAGGCGTGTGATGACGTTTTGCTATCCGCACACCTACTGCCTTGATTTATTCCAGCCCATTCTATTTCCTATAAATAGTCCCTCTCTTTTCACTTTCACCTACCATATTTAATATCGTCCTTTCCCCCGCCGTCTTCGTTCCCGAGCACTCGCCTTCAAGTTCTCGTGCAAACACTCGCACGATGGGTGGGGTGGCGGTGATGTTGAGGGTAGATCAAAAAGCGCGTGGGCTTTCTCAGATTACATCTTCCTACATTGTAAACTTACCGAGAGCGAGTACCTCCCAGTGGTCGCCCATTACATCTCGCTCGGGTTTGTCGCCCGCCTCCCGGGGGAGTTCGAGTCGATCAACGACCTCCACCCCGACGAACTCGCGATCCCCATCTCGCACTATGAGGTAGGGGTGCGACTGCCGCTATGGCTGGAAGTGCGCCAGGTTCTAAGGTACCTGAGCGTGGTCTTAGCCCAGTTCAACCCTAACTCCGTCGCCATGCTAGTGGCGTTCGCCTGCTTCTTGCGCGAGGAGAGGATCAAGTTCAGCCTCGCCGTCTTCCGCAAGCTCTTCGCCTTTCGGACTAATAAGGACGGGACTGTGCTCTTCTCCAGCCAGCATGCTAAAGTTCGCGAGACGGCCAATAAGAACCATAATTGGCTAAGGAAGTTTCGTGTTCGTCAAGGGGGACTTCGGCAACATCCCCTTCTCGCCCGTCCAACAGGATGAGGCGACCTACCGCCCCCCTACTATAGGAGGTCACAAGGCCAACCTCTTCATCTTCTTCGTTAAGAAAAACTTCGAGGTCGGCCACTTGAGGAAGAATGTCGACACGCTCCTTCACGTCCCTCCGGGCGCAGGTATCCTCCTCTTGCACTTCCCATGTGCCTTTCTTCTCTTTCTCCCCTTAACCGCTCTTGTTTGACATTGAGACCATCGCAGGGGAGCGAGACCTTCCCCTGCATCCACCGTATGTGAGCACCAAGGTAACTTTTACCGACCTCGCTCGCATCGAGGTGGTTGCAGCGGCGTACCGAGACATCCCAAGCACCTCTTCCGAGCCCGCTAGAAAGAAGCGGGTCGATTCTGCGGGCCGCGACACGTCCTCCTCGGTGTACAAAAGCAAATGACCGGAGCTCCCGCCAAAGAGAAACAAGTCATGGGAACTCAGCCGGAGAAGACCCCGACCCCAAGTAAGACTACGGGCGAGGCCGCCGAAGGGATTGCTGGCGAGATCGCTGGTGCTTCTCGCGCGCCAGAAAAGGAGATTGGCGAGAAGCAAGGGCCTAAAGAGCGCCAAAATTTTGGTCCCGACGAGAAGCTGCGAGACGAAGTCGGCGAGCTCTTGCTACTGTGGGACCGGAGAATAAACAGGGCGTCCATATCCACCCTTCTCCCCTCCTGGCAAGAGCGGGAAACTATTAGCGACCAGGCCTATGCATTCGCCTTCGGGCTTTATAGCCGGGATGACGCTTCAATTTTCGATGATGTGGCCACGCGGACGCTGGCACATGAGAGCACGCGAGCTCAGCTCCGTGCCCTCGAACTGGCTCACATGGTGGCGCGCCGCATCCTGCACCTCAAGCGGAACATTACTGAGGGCGGGCGAGAGCGTGGTCTCGCACTGGAAGAAGTTGCGAGTTTGAAGAAGAGGTTAGAGACCTCAGACAGGCTCCTCGCCAACCACTTAGGCGGGGTGGTAAGTGATAATTCATTCGCGCCTTTCTCTACCCAACCGTCATACAAGAAATGGACCGCTGGCCTAGGGAAATGGACCCACCAGGTCCATCCCCAATATTGTGAATGGCCACGGGGCAGTGATAGTCCTGAGCCTCTAGGACGGTAGGAGCTGGAGGGGAGCAAACAGTTGGCACTTCTTGTTGGATTTTTGGGGATGGCACAACACTTGTGCACGCAGCGGAAATAAGAACAAGAAAAACCCAAACGAGTTCGGATCTAGCAATATTCATGAATCAAGAAGTAAAGCATGTTGTAATAAAATTACCTTTGAGGGATTGAATCAATACTCAACCTAGATGCTCCAGAAAAATTCCAACCGGTCACTAGCGGCTTGAGTTTTGAGCACGGAAAGTATATCCGCACCTCTACAGAAGTACACACGATTGGGAGAACCCGTAGCAACTTGTCGCACAAGTTCTAGGTCAGGAGAGGACACTCAGCGTCTCCACAGACTGCTAGGTCTGTTGAAGGAGAGGCGGCGGCGACACTCGCCGGATCGGGATCGGGGTCGGCGACGGGATCGGCGGAACGCTTCCGTCGGCTTTTAGGGTTATCAGTCTTATCGCACAGTACGGCTCGTGTGCTTAGACAGAAAGAGAAAACCGTAAACAGTAAACCCTAAAACATCTTATTTATACTCCAGGAGATAAGTAGAACAACTTCCCGTCGCTATTCGCAGACCCAGAACTTAGAAAAAATAGACCTTCGGCAAGACAACAGTTTGTCTGGACGAATCGTCGAATATCTACAGGATATACGACGAATCGTCGAGTATCAATTTATACTCGATGAATCATTGAGTATCTCATAGCATATACGATGAACTCAAAGCTCTCAACGCTTTCTACACTAAAGGCCAGATTCGTCGAACGGTATTCGTCGAATTGCATTCATCGAACGGCATTCGTCGAACGGCATTCGTCGAACGGCATTCGTCGAACTGCATTCGTCGAACTCATTCGTCGAGCTCATTCGTCGAACGGCGCACGACTTCTGCGCCAAAAGCCAGATTCGTCGAATGGTGTTGAGTGAACACAATACACTCAACGCCTAAGTGCCAGATTCGCCGAGTAAACCCTTTACTCGATGAAGGCGTTGAGTGCACTCAACGCACTCAACGCCTAAGACCAAGACTCGTCAAGTAAACTCCTTTATTCGACGAATCGTTGAATGGACTCAACGCACTCAACGCTTAAGTGCGACAGTCGACGAATCAACACTTGATACTCGATGAATCAGTGAGTCAACTCAACGCCATCATTCGACGAGTTAACACTTAACCAGACGAAAGCGTTGACTGATCTCAACGCACTCAACGCTTTTTGCCTTAGAATATTTCAGTCTCATTTGCTCATCATATGAGCTATACCATACAGATCCAAACTTCAAATTTCTCCATAATCTTATGTGCGATCCTGATAGGCTCATACTGAGTTGGCAGTGAGGCGACATGTTTGATCACTTCCAGATCACTATGGTAGTACCAACACTTCTGACACTTCCTTGCAAACTCCGTTGCGTCCTTGCTGAGACTCGGCCAGAAATAGCCTTGCCCTAGCACCCTTCCCTCCAAGGTCCTGCTCCCGAAATGATTGTCGCACTCCCCGGAGTGGATTTCCTCTAGGATTTTTGGAACCTCAACTTCTGATACACATTTGGCTAGTAGCCCTGAGAGGGTCTTCTGATATAACCCTCCTTCATGTAACAGGTAGTATGCTGACTTATGCCTGAACCCCCTCTTGTCTATGTCCCCTTCTGTCTGAAGTCAAGAAGGTGATGAATGGATCCTTCCATGACACTCGTTGATCCACCTCCATCAACTCCCCTTCCTCAATAGACGACCGAAAAAGCTCTGTCACTATGCCTCCTGCCCGAGGACCAAACTTGGTCAAATGGTTTGCTGGGGCACTCTCCTCCCTTGGCACATGTTGAATTAAGAAAGTGTGGAACTGCCCTATGAGGCCTTTGACCTTCACAAGGTAGCGTTAGAGGGTTGGCCCTCTAGCCTCGAACTCCCCTCTGACTTGACAAGCCACCACCATTGAGTCCGTCGAGACCCTTACGTCTTGCACCCTCAACTCCTTGGCCAGGCGAAACCCCGCAATCACAGCCTCGTACTCGGTCTGGTTGTTGGTGAGTGGGAAGTGAATGTCTATCGCTTGCTCGATCCTCATCCCCTATGGGCTTACTAGGATCACCCCTCCCCCAAAGGAATGCTTCCCCGAAGCTCCGTCCACCAACATCTCTCATGTTGTTGAGTGGGAAGGCTCAGATTCCTCAACTTCGGCCACATAGTCTACCAGGAAATCTGTCATCGCTTGCGCCTTCATTGATAGTTTGGGGACGAACGAGATATAGAACTCGCTCAGCTCTACCGACCATTTTGCTAATCTCCCTGAATATTCTACCCCTTCCAAGATGTTGCGAAGGGGGTGATCGATCACGACCCGGATGGAGTGCGCCTGGAAGTAAAGTCGGAGTTTCCTAGCCGAAACAACCAGTGCGAATGTCAACTTCTCAAGGATTGGGTACCTGAGTTCTGCCTTCCTCAGAACCCTGCTGAGATAATAAACCGGGAGCTGCCTTCTCCCTTCCTCCTGAACCAGAACGGAGCTCACTACCTCGGCCCCCACTCCCAAGTACAGGGCTAGGTCTTCTCCCTCCTTCGGACATTGGAGTAGTGGGGTCTGGGTGAGTTGTTTCTTCAAAGCCTGGAAGGTCCCCCTCACACTCGGGGGTCCATTCGAACTTCTTGTTTCCGCGTAGCACCCTGAAGAAGGGTGAGCATTTCTCGCCTGCCCGGGAGAGAAACCTGCTTAACCCGGCCAGCTTCCCTGTGAGGCGCTGGATCTCCTTTGCGTTCTTTAGCGATTCTAGTTCCAATATGGCTTTTAGCTTGTCGGGGTTAGGCTCTACCCCCGCTGGGGTGAGAAGATGGCCCAAGAACTTGCCCTTGCTAGCCCCGAAGACACACTTCTGGGGGTTGAGCCTCAACTTGAATTTCCTCAAAGTGCTAAATGTTTTTGCCAAGTCCTGAAGGTGAGACCCGATGTGCCTGCTTTTTACCATAAGTTCATCTACATAGACCTCCAGGCTCCTGCCCTTCTGCTCCCGGAAGACCCAGTCCATCATCTTTTGGTATGTTGCCTCTGCATTCTTCAGCCCAAAGGGCATAATCTTGTAGCAGCAGCACCTATCCCCCGTGATGAAGGAGACATCCTTGATGTCGGGCGGGTACATGCGGATCTGGTGGTAACCTGAAAAAGCATCTAGAAAACTCATTAAAGAAAAACCGACGGATGAGTCAACCAGCGCGTCGATTTGAGTCAAGGGATAACAATTCTTAGGACATAATTTATTCAAAAGTGAGAAATCAACACACTTCCTCCAACGTCCATCCCCCTTCTTGACCATCACCATATTGGAGACCCAACCTAAATACTGAATCTCTGATACAAACTCGGCCATGAGAAGCTTACCCATCTCCTCCGGGATAGGCTCGACCAGCTTGTTGGCGACGGACCTATTCTTTTGTCGTATGGGGCGAGCGCTGGAATCGAGATTGAGATGGCGGCAAGCCATGTCTGCATCGATCCCTAACATGTTTGTTGCGCTCCAAGCAAAGATGTCAACGTTCTGCTAGACGCAGGCCAGGATCCTATCTCGGTCCTCTGAGCTGAGCTCCCCACTGAACTTCACTTTCTCCAACCTCCCTGCCCAGGAAAGAACCTCCATCTCCACCACTTCCTCCACGGCCTCCAGCCGGGACTTCTCCTCCCACTTGCCCTTCGCCCTCTCTCCTTGTACGAGTGTCTCTTCCTCCACCTTTCTGACGGTCATCTTCCTATCCCGATCTCCTAGCAACTCATCCGCCCCTTCCACTTAGGCGCGAACCTTCCCTTCTTCAGCCTCCTCCGCAACTGCTTCCATCTTCTCAACCTCTGTCACTCCCACGATTTACCTCATCCTCCACCTCCTCTACATCTCCTTACAGCCCCGCCCGCTCTTCCATCTCCCTCCCCATCTCCTCAGCCTCCGCCTTCCAGGAGATGGTGTTGACGGCGGTTACGTAGCATTGTTTCGCTACCTTCGGGTCTCCCTTCACCCTGACCTGGACTCTCCCACGTTAAACTTCAAGCACTGGAGGAACGAGGATGGGACGCATCTAAACGCGTTGATGAGGGTCCGTCCGAAGATGGCATTGTAGCTGCTCGGAGCGTCGACAATGACGAACCGACAGTTCCAGGACTGTCCCCCCAAAGTCACATGAAGTCTAACCCCTCCTTCCACTTCCTCTCTCCTGAGAACCCAAACAGCGGGTCGTCTGAGGCCAACTTTCTCCTTGACTCTACCTTCATCTCATCGAGCGCCTTCTTGAAGATAACGTTGACTGAGCTTCTATTGTCGACGAGGATCCGTGAGACGGTGAAGTTCTCGATGGTGGTCTGAATCACCAGCGCATCGCAGAACGGAACCTCGTGATCTGGCATGTCCTTCCAAGAGAAGGTGATCTTCTCCTCTGGGTTGGGGCTTGGGATGTCGAAGCTACGCTCTGACGGTACATTGTGTGGAGGCTCTCCCTACGGGTGGCCTCGATCCCCAGCCCTCTGTGGATCAGCCCAATCCCTCCTCAGGTTCCCACGTCTGCCCTGTCCACACACCGGTTCTCTTCCTCCGCTCCTCCAGTTACCTTCTTTATCCTCACTGGTGGCTGCTACTCCCTTGGGCCTCTCGCCCTCCTGATCTCTAAGAATTCAAGACAGGTGGCCGTTGTGTGACCCTCCTCCTGATGGAAGTCACGGTATGGCAACACCACCCCCTCTTTTCGACCCTCTGCGGGTTGATTCCTCCTTCTACCTCCTACTCCTCTTCCTCTACCACGGAAATTCGACATAGCTTACTATAGCGGGGGTAGGAGTGGCCTCTGGCCTTGTCTCAATCCCGGGGGGTTGAACCTCCCCTGACCTCTATGGAAGTTTCCCCCTCCTTAGGCAAACCCTCTTCCTTGACCCTGCGCGGCCCCTCCTTGTTGCCTCCATCCCAGCTCCTGGGCTCTCAGCTCCTCCCTCTTTGCTTCTTGCTGCCTAGAACCTCCTTGCTCCCTCGACTCCGAGTTTCTCAGCCTTGCGAACTTCTTAACGAATGTCGGGTTCGCCGCTTCTCCATCAATCTCTTTCGCCGCCCTTTTCATCAGCTCTTCGAAGGACAAGGGTGGCTTCTGATTCAAGCTCATTTTGAAGAATCCCCCGCGCAGCCCCACGGTGAATTCGAGCTGGAGGGCGAATCACGGTACCTCCTGAGTGAGCAAGATCTCCTCTTAGAACCTATCTACGTAGCTGGTCAGTGACTCCTCTGCTCCTTGCTCGATCTTGAAGAGTGTCTCGACACTTTTCTTCCTCTTCTTAGATGTTGAGAAACGCAATTGGAAACTTCGGCGCAAGTCCTCGAACCCATGGATTGATGTCACTGGAAGCTAGTGAAACCAGTCCCTTGCTTTTTCCTTTAGAGCGATGGCGAAGAGACGGCAGTTGAACGCGTCTGACGTCGGCCTGATGAAAACCATGTCCTCGAACCACTGCAAGTGTTGGACAGGATAATCTTTGTCAGTGTAATATGTCATCTCGGGCACCCTGAACCCTTCCAGAACCGGCGCTGAAACTACTAGCTCGCAGAATGGGCTCCCGCCACCCACTGATCTCGCTTGTTCTACTTGCGCAGTCAGCTCGCCAGCCGGGACCACATCCACTGGACTGGGGAAGAGCTCTCGCCCGGCGAGATCTCGCTCGAACCCCCCACTCGCCACCTCCATTCCCAACCTCCTTCCCGGGGCATTCTCACCCAAACCTAGTGGCATAACCTCCTGAATAGCTGGGATCGAGCACTTGCCCCGCGCGGCGAATGCAAAGTGGATAGTCTCCAAGATCTCTCTCTTGAAGTCTTCAAGCATCTTAACTGTTGCGGGTGTCGGGGGTGACGGCGAGCTACCGTGGTCGATACCTTGATCTCCATCTCCAGCCATGGAACTTTCTTGGGATTTTCTTGTGTAAGCTGCAGTCCACGCTCACCGCACCAAAAATGTTGGAACCGGGATTCGGCCCAACGAGGAGTTCGGACCCGAAGGGTGCAGCTAACACTTACTTCTCCTGAGGAAGATCGCTAGACTGAAGGTTTAGAACTAGACACAGACCCTGGGCAACAGCGCGGAGGTCCCACATCACACCCGGAAGTTCTTAAAACGCTTCCCCTCTCACACTGATACTGAAGTTGGGCACCTTGGAGAACCTTTGAAGCCAACCAAAATTGACCAGAGGAGGAAGAAGCCAAAAACTGGATCCCTCAAAAGGTACCCTTCAAGATCTATTTATAGTTTTTCCTAGCGGGGTCTGTCAATAGCACAATCTCGCCTTTTGGTTTTACTAAATGCACCACAAATTGGTCTGGCAACAGTCAAACTCCGTTGTTTGGAATGGTTATCAGCAGACAAATAAATATAACATTGCACGGAGAATATTCCTGGATGGCGAGTGCCCTGATGGAGCTGGCACCTGCCAGCCTCCGGCTCTGCCTCGCTCTCTATAGCGAGTGTCTTTGTAAACGAGCACCGGCCTGGATTGGAGAGTGTCTGATGAAACCAGCACTCGCCCACCTCTTAGGAGTGGCGAGTGCCTAATGAAAGCAGCACTCGCCCGCCTCTTTGGAGTGGCGAGTGCCTGATAAAACTGGCACTCGCCCGCCTCTTTGGAGTGGCGAGTGTCTGATGAAACCGGCACTCGTCTGCCTCTTCGAAGTGGCGAGTGCCTGATGAAACTGGCACTCCTTCGCCTCTTTGGCGAGTTCCTGAGCACTCGCCTGCCAGGGGCGAGTGCGGTCCTACCTCCGCTGACTAGGTACTTGCCGCTTTAGGCGAGCGCAAGCCCACCTCCTCGGCACTCCTAGAGCTTGTGGGTCGCTCTGGTTCATCCACTCGACAAACACTAGGTTGTAGACTAGACTTGACGTCGTCTTTACGGTCGGCATGTTAAGTAGATTTACGAGTAACCCTGAAAAAGACCACTGGGATGCCTTAGAAAAACTAATAAGATACATAAAGTACACTAAGAAGTATGTTTTAAGTTACAGTGGACATCCTCCAGTGCTTAAAGGGTATTCTGACGCCTCCTAAAGCATATTGGTGACAGTAGATCCACTAATGGTTTTGTGTTTGCACTAGGAGTTGACGTGGCTTGGATGTATAAGAGGCAGAAGTGCATTACATTATTCTCTATAAAATCAGAACTTTATACTCTAGCTTCAGTAGGAGAATAAGCAGAGTGAATTAGAGATCTGATAATTGATATTTCAATGACGAGTCTGAAAATGCACTCTATATCAATTTTTGGGACAATCAAGCCATAAAAATCATTGCAACAAACACATTGTTCAACTGAAATAGGAGACAACTTGACGGCGAGCCACAACCGACATGCGTATATTCCCGCAGGCGGCGGTGATCTATTGCCCGGATGGACGATCAGAGTCTGTGGTTGCGTCTGGATGGTCGATCCGAGTCAGATTCATATAGGACTTTTTATATTTTGAGTTTTATTTAGCCCTCGATCGGTCCAAACATTTTGAGTCGTCCGATTCGGGTGGTTTAATTTCGGTTTTGTTATTTTGCAGTTATCAGCGGTTTTATTTTAGGGTTATAAAACAGCGGCTAGCGGTTCCAAGGGGGTATCGTGGGTTTTGCAAAGTTCAGAACCAACGGTCTTTAACAGGTGCGATTCGTGTATCCATTCTCAGTGTGATACCGAGATTACACTACCCTCCTTCCTCACCGCTGGTTCACCGTGAAACGTCCCCCTCCCTTCCCAAACCCACTCCCCGCCACTCTTATTTTCCGCGTCTCCCTCCTGCCTCTTCCGTCAAAGATCTCCCAGGTGGTACCCGCTCTGCTTCGACCACTCTCCTCGACAACAGAATCCTCCTCATCCCGGCTCTACTCCTTCGGACCACCACTGCCAGAAACCCGAGGCTCCAGCCCCCACAGCCGACGATCCCCTAACTAATACTTTCCTTATCACTGTTTTCCCGCTCTAACCTCTGCTTCCCCACTCCCGTTGAACCTCAGCCTACCTCTACTTCCTAATTAACACTTAGTCATTAACCTTCCTCCACCTGTCAGCCAACCGACCAAGTCTACCCTACACCCTTGCTACCACTTACATTTCCCAAGACCCTCTCTCATCCACAGCCATGTTCAAACCTACACATAGTCCAGATCTTCCATTCTTATATTCTGATTTGCAGCCCCCTGGAGGCCCTCCGACAATCGTCATTTTCGTCACCTACATGTGTGAACCATGGTATAAAGTTCTAATCTTTTACAATTGATTGTTTTTGGCAACTTGTACTGCGATGGATTTTAATCTTTTTGTGTTATCAGTTCATTTTGTTGTACTATTTGCAGGGTTCGTTCTATGCGTGCTTAAAATTAATTACGCCTCGCTCGTGTGTTAACACTACCTGTTTTCTTTAAAAAAGATTTTGGGATTGTTTGTGCTCCTGCTAATTTTATATTAATAAATTACTGCTGCAAATATTAATACGGATCCGCTCTTGCATATTTCAGTATTCTCATCATATTTAGGAGTGTATTTAGAGGGTCCACCCCGAGTCGGCCTTATCACTACATCAAATTGGTATCAAAGCCCAATGTTTGGGCCAATTTTTTGTGTGCACAGGTAGGTTCGGGCTTTATGTTAGCACGCAATTACTGAGTCTTTAAGTTTTGTCCTATGTCGAGTTATTATCGTCATCTTTCGCCTTCATTTGAGCGACACTCTTATTACTACGAGGATTATCCTCCTGCACCGGCACAACACTCCCCGGGATCGTGTCGACCCTTCGAGACGATTCCATTATCCTAGAGATGACTACCACGATGAGAGATCCGCACATTATCATCAATACACTTCTCCACGAACTTATGATGGTAAAGTTGAGTATCGTTCAGCTCATCGTCGTCACACATCTCCTCTATTTGAGGAACCCCAGTATATATATGCGCGTCCACCACTACACGTTCATAGGGCCCACGTTCACCCACGAGCACAATCTGATTATGTTAGAAACTACCGTCTAGATGACCCTTAGGAATCCTATAGAGATCACCATCGTCAGGATCACAATACATGTCAAGACCCTCCTAGTGTTTCACAAATAAAGTTACTTGAGGCAGAATTTCAGCGATTAGTTCTTGACCGTTTTGATCTCTTAGATGCTTAATTTGATCACCTAAGCGACGAGGATGTCTTTTTTCATCTTCCAACGTTACATTACGAAGAAAGCCTAGGGATTTGGGTCAACTCACTGATGCAGCAAGTAGTGCTCCCACAGAGATAAGAGATCCGACACTTGGTTTTGATCCTTCTCAGTTTGATGAGACTCTGCTCATGTGATCTTGAGGTTGAATCTGATCATGACCTTATGATACAGATGAAGAGTGATACTAGCATGACTAGTGAACGTAGTCACGTGAGTAGGGACGAGCGACCCAGTGACGCTGTAACGGTATACCTATCCTTCTCACCTCACCTAGACCTAGTGTCCCCTTTGGACAGACACGGTTTTTGACACTAAGTTGGTTGACCCACACTTGAGTCTGGGCACTCCCAACTCATCCCTTAGTATTATCGCAAGTCACATCATTACTGAGAGCCGAGAGCATAGTATTGACTTCAGAGGGACTGCCTCGCTCACATATGAGAACACTACCTCTATCAGTGATACTCATCTGGAGGTTCATGAGGATATCATTGACTGTTGTAGATGACCTACTTATTCCCATGGGCACTGCCGTTATTAGTGTTTTCCTCTTGAAAGGTCATCGTACCATTGTTGACCTCCCCGAGATTAAGTCCCTGAGAGGTTCATTTGACGAGCTTCCCTGCCTGCACTTTAGTGATGGGTCGTTTATTCTCACTAGTGATCATCTCACACGTGATGACTTTTGGTATACACCCTCTGGTGAGCCACCTGAAGGACTTTATCATTTAAAAGATATCCATTACACCCGTGCATCATACTATTTTGTCACGATCTACGACGACCCTTTGGGTGATGGCGTCAATCACGTCGGATTTTTCTATCGACCACCCGGTAAGCCTCCTGATAGGTCACCCCATGTTAGTGATATCCAAGTCATTGTCAGGCTTTCTCTTAGGAAGTGTGTCGAGTATGTTGTGCTCTATTTGCATCATTTGCTTCATTTTTATGAATCGGTTGAGTCACTTGTTCATCATTTACTTGCACTACATGAGTCAGTCCGTAGCAAAACTACAGCTAGTAATGATTATTATAAAAATCAAGCAGACCAACACAGGCAGAAACAAATCTTTGAAGTGGGAGAACAAGTATTGATTCGCATTCGATCTGAGAGGACCCCGCAAGGACAAGGAAAGAAATTAAGCGCACACAGAATGGGCCCCTATACAATCGTACAGCGGATTGGTACGAATGCATATGAGATAGACATCCCTCATGGTATGGGCATCAGTCGAGTATTCAATGTAAAAGATTTGACTCCTTACTACAAGAAGCACGTGTACGTGGACTGTTTTTCACACCTCTACCCGGATCTTCATCTCCCATAGCCCCTCTAACTAAGTATTCACCTCTTATTCCCTCCACCAGTCCCTCTTTGTTGCCACCTCCGGAGTTGCGCCCTCAGGATCGCATTGCACCATCGACGGTTTTACTGACAAAGCAGTCATACGGAGATACATCATTGCAAGGCGGATATACATTACTGTCAAACAGAGATACATTATGCTTAGATGGAGATACATTATTGTCAGACGGAGATACGTTGCAGCCAGAGCCACCTACTTCTACAGACAGCGTACTTAAGATCATCGGCCACGACTTCTACACCGCGGGCGGATGAGATATTGTGCGTTATCTTGTCCGTTGGAGCGGTCGACCTTTGCACGATGCTATTTGGATATCTTCAGAGGAGCTCGAGAGACTCGCCCCACGACTACACAGCGAGTATGACCATCTTCACTCACCGGAGATGAGTGCTTTCAAGTCGAGAGGAGTTGACGGCACGCCACGACTGACACGCGTATATTCCCGCAGGCGGCGGTGATCTGTTGCCCGGATGGACGATCAGAATCCATGATTGCATCTGGATGGTCGATCCAAGCCAGATTCATATAGGACTTTTTATATTTTGAGATGTATTTAGCCCCCGATCGATACAGACATTTTGAGTAATCAGATTCAGGTGGTTTGATTTCAATTTTGTTATTTTGCAGTTATCAGCGGCTTTTTTAGGGTTATAAAACAGAGGTTGGCGGTTCCAAGGGTGAGTATCGTGGGTTTTGCAAAGTTCAGAACCATCGGTCTTCAACAGGTGTGATTCTTGTATCCATTCTTGGTGACGTCGAGATTCCCCTACCCTCCACCTCCCCCACCGCCGGTTCACCGTGAAACGTCTCCCTCCCTTCCCGAGCCCGCTCCCCGCCACTCACACTGTTCGCGCCTCCCTACTGCCTCTTCCGTCAAAGATCTCCCAGGTGGTACCCGCCCTACTTTGACTACTCTCCTCGACAACAGAATCCTCCTCATCCCGGCTCCACTCCTTCAGACCACCACCGCCTGAAACCCAAGGCTCCAGCCCCCACAACCGACGCTCCCCTAATTAATACTTTCTTTACCACTGTTTTCCTGCTCTAACCTCTGCTTCCCCACTCTCGCTGAACCTCAACCACCTCTACTTCCTAATTAACACTTAGTCATTAACCTTCCTCCACTTGTCAGCCAGCCGACCAAGTCTACCCTACACCCTTTCAACCACTTACATTCTCCGAGACCCTCTCTCATCCACAGCCCTATTCAAATCTACACATAGTCCAAATCTTCCATACCTATATTCTGATTTGCAACCCCTGGAGACCCTCCGACAACCGTCATTGTCGTCACCTGCATGTGTGAACCGTGGTATAAAGTTCTAATCTTTTACTGTTGATTGTTTTTGGCAACTTGTATTGTGTGGATTTTAATCTTTTTGTGTTATTAGTTCATTTTGTTGTACTATTTGCAGGGTTCGTTCTATGTGTGCTTAAAATTAATTGCGCATCGCTCGTGTATTAACACTACCTGTTTTTTTTAAATAAGATTTTGGGATTGTTTGTGCTCCTGCAAATTTTATATAATAAATTATTGCTACAAATATTAACATAGATCCGTTCTTGCATATTTCATCATTCTCATTATATTTAGGAGTGCATTTAGAGGGTCCACCCCGAATCGGCCTTACCACTGCATCACAACTAAAGATGAAACAAATCTGGTTGACCTATCTCACAAGTCAGGGAATAATTTTCAAATTGGATGTGAGATCAAAATATAATGTAGCAGATGTCCTTACGAAGGGCTTATGTAAGGTTCTTATATCTAAAACATCAGGGTAGATGAGATTAAAATTTATTTAATAGGACTTAATACATTTTCTTATGTTTTAAATTTTAGAACCTAAACCTACTTACATTCAAGCATCTATATTGATTATACTGAAGTATTTCAGATGCTACCTGATGAAAGACTGAGATGAATAGTTATCAGTCATTCCAAACTTGATGACTTATACAATTATTTTTAGTTAAAAGCTTAATTTGGTATCATTTCAAAAAAATACTAAAGTTACTGATATACGTCCTGATATTATGATTATTAATTATATTATTCTAAACTTGATAATATAATGGTCACAGTTTGTTGTATCATTCCAAACTTGATGGTAAAAAACAATTGTGAAATGGTTAATAATAATCGAAGTAACATATTTTGATATTATAAAATCAAATATTCTATTTTTTTGTAAATTAGATAGAGATACTGATATATGATTTTCTCTTTCTGTTTAAAGTATTGCATTTTTTACTACTAGAACTAATCACTTTATCTTTGATAGCAAATGTTTGAATTCATAAAATTTTATCTCATGACATTCTTATTGTAACTGTTTGCCGATTAAAAGAAGTATGGATGAGAGAAAGTTAATTTGGACTTGGATGATGATGATCTGATGTTTGAGTAGACTAAAGATCAGTTATCAGTTTGAGTTTTCAGTTCTATTTACTTTTATATTTAGAACTTTTGTTTGAGTTTACACTTATCACTTACTGTATAACTCATATTTACGTTTCTGAAAAACTCACTTGTCTTTATTAACTCATGTTTTAAGTAATATATTATATAATATCATTTATATATAATATAGGATGGGATTATTGAGATATATTTATATAATTGGTAACAGATTCTTAATGAGTTTGGTATAGATTAAGTAGGCATCCAATAACCCGTCGGGGATTTAGGGTTACGCTTATAAATACCCATGTTGGGGGCAACGTGGAGGGGGTTCTAAATTTGACAGCCACACGGGATGCTTTGAGCGCTCTAACCGTTCCATATGTTGAAATTTTGAAAGTTGAAGTTGTTGAATTGTCTCTAGGCTCTGGACCAGAATATTTTACCTAAAAAAATCCATCAATGAATATACCACATTCTTCGGAAAATTTTCTCCTTAGAACAAAAAAATCAAAGAATATACCACATTTCCCAAAAAATATTCCCTAGAAAGAACCCATCAATGAACACACCATATTACTAATCTAAAACAAATGAGCAGAAACTAAAAGAAGCTACATTAAATGTATTTGCAAAAGAAAACATATAAATAACAGTTAAAAAGTAAATTATACATGAATAACCAAAATTCAACACATTAGTAACTAATCATGCCGCCCTAATAGACAATTAAAGATAAATAGGCCTATAATGCCCACGTGACAAACCTATAATGGTTATTGTAATTGTATGGCTCTATAAATAGACTTCCCCTGTAATAGTTTACCATTTATGAATGAAAATGTAATAGTTGTCACTTAGCTTAAATTAAAAATAGTTGCAGCTTTAGGAATAGATGCCTTCTTCCTCTTCGGCGCCAGCAGCCACGCCGGCGATCATGTAACGGCCTAGCCCGTTACATTGGTGTTCTCGTTGAGAGGGATCTTCCCTCCCCGCCAACCACTGCCATCGTTGAGAGTCTTCCTCCCCGGCGACGGCGCTCCTTACCACCGCATCCAACTCACCCTGCCAGTTGACGATCAAGAACTGACGCTTCTTAATATTCTGTTCAGACAGAGTAGCCCCATATATCCTTCCAATTCAAGAACTGTTACGCCTCTCACTCTCCAGTACTGTACCACTTCAAGAAAGGGTGATTTTACTTCAAGCCTTCAAGACAGCAACAAGAAATTAGGCCAGATCGGCCATCTTCACGAACAACTCCAACACCGCAGCACCGCTCCAATTGAATCTCTTCCTCCCCCCTCTGTATTCTGACATTATCAGCTGCAGGGCAGACTAACGAAGTCGGTTATATTTCTCCTTCCCAGCGGCGGAAGGATAACTCCAGCATCCTCAATTCTCCGGCAACCTCAAGAACGTCCGCCATCAAGAATGTCACCTCAACCACAACCGAAAGAAGACAGGAACATCGGAACGCCCTCCCAGCCCTATGCATCTCCATCACCGCCTTCGCTGGAATCCTAAAGACAGAAACGTCATCACCCTCAACTGCTCCTCCGACCGGAGAAACTCCAACAGAATCGTAAGGGCGGATGATTCAGCGATTGTGCAAGATTTCGCTGAAGACATTAGCATATTCAGTGCATCTTCAGTACCGGCGAACAACATCGTCGTTTCATCGTTGAAAGCATCCTCTCGTCATTTTCAGCCATCTCGCAGGAATAGCCATCAACTCCGGGATCAAGAAACAGTTGCCTGAGACTCATACATTCAGCTCCCTCTTCATAACCTCTAGTGATTCAGGCGATACCAGCACCTCATCGGTGAACACCAGGCCGTAGTAATCACCGGACCAACTTCAAGTTGGCACCATGGCAGAGTACTCATTGGACTAACTTCAAGTTGCTTTTGCATCTGTGGCACAAGGCAAGGGCAAACAAACAATACTAATAGAATTCCAGAGCCATTCTAAGCTGAAAGTCTTTGAATTCAAGGGTAGTTAATCACCTAGAGGGGGGTGAATAGGTTATTAAGATCTTTTTGATTCTCTTTTGAGTTCTTTAAGCCTTTAACTGAGTTAGGCTTTATTGTGAGTGATTAATTTAGCTTTCAAGAAATTCGCACACAGCACACAAGATTTTTATAGTGGTCCCCCGGTGTATGGGTACATCCACTGTCCCTCCTGTCTTTCTAACAGAATGTTAGACAAGGCACTTCTCCAATAATTTGGCTTCTCAGAGATTACAACACGATCCCACAGGATCACTCAGTCTCCACCGAGACTTACAACACAGGCACACAGCCTAACCACTCAGTAATCACCTGATCACCTACCACAGGCACACAGCCCAACCACTCAGTAATCACCTGATCACCTACCACAGGCACAAATACCCTACAACACAGGCTGAGAAAACAGCCCTATCACACAGATCCAAGACTGGATCCTACCACTCAGCCTTTATAATTTAGACTTACAACACAGATCTTAAACAGATCCTACAGAAATTGAATAATAATGTTGATTTAACTCAAGAGTAATTAATCTCTGAGTCAATTGCTTCCTGAGCTAAGAGAATCTCAGCCCTATCTTCTTCACAGCAGCAAGAATAACAATCTTCAAGAATTTGCTGTTTGTGCTGGAAGTAACTCAGAACCTTAATTCTGATTCTGCTGATGAAGGAGAGAGAAGAACGGTCTTCAATCAGCTAACCTGTTTTGCAGAACACGGACTGCTCTACCTCTTCTTCACAGATCCAGAGATTGATCTTCAAATTTAGCTCGGCTTGGATCTTGAAGAAATTTCAGCTAGGGATAACCTAGACTGATTCTTCTTCCTCAGAGAAATCCTCTGATCTTGCTGTAGCAGATGTTGATCGCCGCAGCTAACTCAGAAACCCTTCAGAATCGTCGATACGATCTTCTTGTTTCTGCAACAATGGCGGGGGAAGAAGACGAAGTCCCGCCCCTCCTTTTTCGTAATGAATTAATCCCTCAGAAACTTTTTCAAAAACTTATTTTGATCCAGATCCATCTTCTATTTATAATCTTGTCATTTAGCGAGTTGATTGACACGTGTCGCTGCTTTAACGGTTGATTATTTCCTTAGTTTTACAGAATGAGACTGACGGCGACGTTAGTGATGAGTGCAGCTCTTCCATGATCATTTTGAATTTTGTTGACTTTTGTTAACTTTGCCGACGTCATCAGTTATGGACTTAGCCAATTTCACAAAATCACTCCAGGCGTTGAGTGCATTGAGTGAACTGACTTTACTCAATGATTCTGGACTTAGTCAATTTTACAGCTTGTCCAGGCGTTGAGAGCGTTGAGTGTATAAGCTTCACTCAACGCTTTTTGTCTTAGCTTGATCTTCAGCCCTTTCTGCATCCTTGGCGTTGAGAGCGTTGAGTGAACTGACTTCACTCAACGATTCTGGACTTAGAATAATTTTCAGCTCTTTCTGCAACTATGGCATTGAGAGCATTGAGTGAACTAGTTTCACTCAACGATTCTGGACTTAGATAATTTTGCTCTGCATAAAGGCGTTGAGTGTGTTGACTACACTCAACGCTTTCTCCTTCAGCCTCAACATTTGACTTGACGTTGAGTGAACTGGCTTCACTCAACGCTATTGTACTTAGAAAGAATTTTCTTTCTTCCAAGGCTTTGACTGAATCAGCATGACGTTGAGTGAACTGGCTTCACTCACCGCTTTTGGACTTAGACAGAATTTTTTGCCTTTCTTCCAAGGCTTTGACTGAATCAGTATGGCGTTAAGTGAACTGACTTCACTCAACGCTTTTGGACAGTCGAATTTCTTAGACAGATTTGTTGTGGCTTTGACAGACACTGCATGGCGTTGAGTGACCAAGCTTCACTCAACGCTTTTGGACTTAGTATATTTTTCTTTGCCAGAAACTCTGGGGCTTTGACTATGGCAACTTTACTTAATGAATTATGTTGCATGGCGTTGAGTGAGTTGACATCACTCAACGTTTTTAGCCTTAGTCGATTTTCATGCTTGCTGAAACTTTGTCTTTGACTGTTCACACCTGGCTCAGCGCTTTTTAGCTATATGGTGTTGAGTGAACTGGATTCACTCAACGCCTATGGACTTAGCTATTTTTCTGCCTTTGTCATCATCTGTCCTTGACTTCTGGCGTTGAGTGAGCTTGCTTCACTCAATGTCTGTGGACTTAGTGGAATTTCTCTGTCCAGCTTCCTTCCTTAAGGCATCTGGCGTTGAGTGAGCACTTGCTTCACTCAACGCCTGTGCACTTAGACAGAATTTTTGTCTCTCCACATGTCTATCTTGTGATCACATGTTCAATCAGTGTAATAAGGACTAACTTGCATGCATGAACTTAAACATATATCAAATACAACTATGTGTATACCATTGACTTGTTTGACTTCTTACAAATCTGGGATATTGGGATCAATGGACCCAACATAAGCAGAAGACGTCTCCAACTATTTCAATATGAGTATGTATGGATCTATTTTTGGCCAGTCATCTACTGCACCGTGGGCTGCACACCCAAAAATCTTTGGAACGCCACTAGCACACACTTTTGGACCGTCATCTTCTATTTCATACGTTTCGTAGTTATATGCCACCGCCGTTCCAAGCTCATATGGCGTCGCCACTCCAAATTTTTATGGCGCCGCCACCCCTAATTTTTACGGCGCATCCACTCCATGTTCATACGGTGACGTCGTTGCTCAAGGTTCCAACAGGGCCTCCATTGCTCAAGGTTCATACGGCGCCACCATCGCTCCAACCTCATACAGCGCCATTGTCACTCCTAGCTCATACGGCACCACCGTCTCTCCTAGCTCATACGGTGCCACCGTCGCTCCGAGCATATACGGTGTCACCGTCGCTCCGAGCTTATACGGTGACACCGTCGTTCCAAGCGCATATGCCGCCACCGTCGCTCTAGATTTATACGACGTTCTCGTCGCTCTTAGCTCCTACGGTGTCACCGTCACTCCAAGCGCATGCACCGCCACCGTCGCTCTACCTAATGTAATCATGTTGGATCGTGAGGCGCCTTTAGAGAAGGGGGTGAATAAGGGTTAACACTAATTTTTTCTTAGTTTATTTTTCCTAGATGAAATAACTACAGAAATCAAAAACAAATTTTTCTTAATTAACGATGAACACTTAGTAAATCATAAGAACATAAATGAATATAGTTTATTTAAAAAGTGTTACAAACAAAGTACAAAGATTCTCTATAAAGCTAGAGATCAAGGCTATGAAAAATAAACTACTTTTGATTTCACTGGTCCTTCTACCAAGAATCGGCCGGCTACAGTGTATATCTTCCTTGATCTTGCTACTAGCCTTCCCCTAGATCTCCCTACGATATAGACGTTGCACACAAGGCGGCGAAAACTCCCTAAGTCACACAAAGACCTATACGACGCTCACAAGGCGGCGATTTTTTCCTAAGCCACACAAGGACTTAGACATCACGCACAAGGCGGCGATTTCCTCTATCGATTACAATGATGAAATGAAGAATATGCATTTTATTTTTAAGTCAAGTTCATTTTGAATACGTATACATAATTTAGTAAATTCTAATAATGCATCAGATTTTAACGTTAAGAAAATCGTCCAACAAAAACGTGAATAATCACCAATCAAAACAAATGTGTATTTTCTACCTCCTAGACTTTGTCTAGTAATTGGACCAAACAAATCCATATGAATCAATTGTAAAGGTCTAGTAGTAGAAACAAAATTTTTGCTTTTGAATAAGGACTTTGAAAATTTCCCTTTTTGGCATGTCAAACATAAAGAAGATAAACTTCCATTTAAAATCGGTAAGCCTTTAATTACCTTATCTTTTGATAATTTTAAAATTAACTCGACAATAGAATGACCAAGTCGCCGGGCATAAATCTAACTCCTCATTTTTGGACATAAAACATTTTAAAGACGAATGTGATAAATCATGAAATTTTATCATATAAACATTTTGAGACATAGGTACAGTAAGAACAACTTCATTTGTTTTGAAATCAAAAAAATTGCAAAGGTTTGTGGAATAGTCAAATAAAATATTTAGACCTATATCACATAACTGACTTATAGAAATTAAATTGTGTTTTAAATCATTCACATACAAAACATTTGATACAGTAAAAGAATCATTACTTATAACTCCACTGCCAATAATCCTTTCTTTACTGTTGTCGCCAAAAAAAACTACTTCACCTTTCTTCATTTCTAGGCTAAGGAACTTTGACTTGTTGCCCGTCATGCGTTTTGAACATCCTTGAGTCCAAGTATCACACGTCCTCCTTATCCTTAGTCTGCCAACACACCTAGAAAGAGAATGAGAGTAAAGATCTGGTTACCCAAATAGTTCCTCTCATAGTGTAGGTAGAAGTCTTAGGTATTCGGACTTGTTTAAAAAAACAGTGAACTGACTTCCAATAAGTGTGAGTGTTGTGACCATACTTATCATATTTGGCACACATGATAAATGAGGTTGAAGGATTTTTCAAAACGTTTTTAGAATTCTTGCTGGAAGTAGCAGTGATAGCAGATTTATTGTTTTTATCCGAAAAAGTTGAATTTTTAAAAATTTTGTTAGCTTTAAAAGATTTAAATTGTTTCAAATTGATGTGAAAACTGTTTTTTAACGGGTATATTAAGGAAGAGTTTTATGTAGAACAACATTTAGGCTTTGTTCATGAAAAATTTTCTGATCATGTATATAAGTTAGATAAGGTCATTTATGATTTAAAGCAAGCACCTCGAGCATGGTATGATAGATTAACTTTATATTTATTGAAGAATGATTACAAAATGGGTAGTGCTGATGGTACACTCTTCATTAAATATGTTCATGATGATTTAGTAGTTTTACAAATTTATGTTGATGAAATTATTTTTGGAGCCACTAATGAAGAATTATGTAATGATGTAGTAAAAATTATGAAAGATGAATTTGAAATGAGCATGGTAGGAGAACTTACTTATTTTTTGGTTTTTAAATTACACAAAGACATGACGGTATTTGTATTTGTCAATCTAAATATATCCATGATGTTTTAAAACTTTTTGGATTAATTTAAAGTAAGTTAATACTTCTATAAGTGTTTCTTTAAAATTAGAAAAAGATGAAAGTAGAATATCTATTGATCAGACATTATATAGAGGGATGATAGGATCATTTTATATTTAACCGCATCTAGACCTGATATTATGTTTGCAGCTTGTTTGTGTGCTAGATTTCAGGTTAATCCTAAATAATCACATTTAAAAGCGGTTAAACGTATATTTTGATATCTTATTGGTACTTTGAGAATAAGTTTGTGGTATCCACATAACGATACTTTTATTTTACATGGTTATTCTGATTCAGATTATGCTGGATATTCTTTAGATCGTAAGAGCACGAGTGGCACTTGTCACTTTCTAGGCTCATCACTTATTTTGTGGTCGAGTAAGAAACAGAATTATGTTATCTTATCCACCACCGAGATCAAATACATTGCACTAGATAGTTATTGTGCGCAAGCTGTATGAATGAACCAAACATTAGAAGACTTTGGAATAAATCAAGAAACCAAAGAACTAAGGTGTGATAATAAAAGTGCAATTGATTTAACAATCCAGTCCATCACTCTAGGTCTAAACATATAGATGTTCGTCATCATTTCATTAGAGACCACATAAAATAAAATTCAGTAAAGGTTAATTTCATCAGCATAAATTCATAACTTGCGCACATTTTCACAAAACCACTTCCAGATTCTCGTTTTTCAATGCTAAGATTAGAATTAGGAATCCTAGACATTTCAAGTTGATGAATTAATATAAATATTATGAAAAACTTTTAAATTTAAAATTAACAAAAAATTAATATTAAAATAACCAACATATTAAATCATAATTGTACTGAACAAAACTCAGTAATGTCACATCATAGTCTACCAAAATTATTACAATACCAGTTCATCATAGAAAACGGGAAAATATATAAAATACACTATCGTCGGCGATATCCGGTATCGCATGGCGATATCTTCCTGAAGTCAAATTCTGCCCAAAATCATCAGAAGTCTCTGCTGTCCCCAACACTGGTTTCTTCATGGTCTTCAGTCGAGCTCTGACCGCTGCTCCTTGTACGGCGAGGTCGGCGCATTAATTGTCGTAGAGGCTCCACGACCGGATTTTATCATTCCGCCGTCTCTGCCGGAGTTGGCTTTAGCTTGAGGCTTTTTGTTAGAAACTTGATGAATTTTTGCATACCTGTATGGTGTTTTTTCACCTCTCGCTTATGCTCCTCAAATGACTCTCGCAAGTCATCTAATCCTTCTCGTAGTGATCCACCTCTTGGTAGTGGTGGATTTTTAATGGTTAATGAAGTTTCACTACTACGTGTTTGTGACGAACGAGCACTAGTATGTGTGGTACTCGTATGGAAAATCGTAGGTGCGCAGTCGTCAAAAGTAAAACTCATAGTCAATCCAACTGTATTTCTTATATAGGATTCGTTGGATGGTAGACCCCATCGGTAGTGTGTTTAGTTTTCTCCCCATAGGATTTTTGAGTCTATATGTGTAATGGATGATAGACAAAATCAAGTCCTCCACATCAAACGGCTCCCTCTCCAAGATCATGTAAGTTACATAACTTAATTGAGCCGTTATTTTTCTTGTGTCCCCGGATTTGAGCATAATAGTATGTCTCAAAATTTCTTGCACTAAACGTGCATCCGAGGTGAGTGTAGTCGTCGACTGGATCAGATTTTTCATGGAATTTTCATGTAAAACCATGTTCAAAAGAGTCCAATCTTTATCTTTCTTGTAGTTTTCAACTACATCCAGTACGTAGTCTCACTCTGTCAGACCAAACTCATCTCTTAAATCATTATAAGTTATTTCAACTGTTTGTCTTTGGATTTTTGATCTCACTCCCCCGTTCAATTCAGTGAAGTTAGGATCTCTTAAATGATTGTAGAATTCTCTAATTAAAATGATGAGAACATGTCTGGAAGTATAACTGACATTATACCTGTCATTGCCAGTAGATCATGTATGTGTGCATGACGGACTTGATCGAATTCAATGACTTTCCTCACTCCAATATTTGCATTCTTAATTCCAGGAAATGTTTGATAAGCGGAATGTGTATCACTACTTGTGCTTCTCCTAGCTTTAGAACTTGAAGTCATTCCTGAAAACAGTTATAAACGTCAATTTTCTAAACTGTCATGATATCGCCAGGCGACAGTCACAGTGACTGTCGCCGGGCGATATCTAAAATTATTCAAATCACCGTTAAAACATGCACTTTCTCAAATCAACATCACTACTTACTGGATATCGCGCATAGATTAATTCTTCACGATTTGTCTTAACAAATTTTTTTTAAAAAAATACATAAACTACTATTCATCTACTTCCCTAAAAAAAATTCATTTTTGGTTAAGAAATCTACTTATAAAAACCCTAGATCTATGTTTTTATGTACTAGATGTATGTTTATACTTCATCTATCGAATGGATCTATGCCCACTTCACTCAAAAATTACCGTTTTCAAACTCATGTTTAATTCTAGACAAATCAACCTCAAATCTGAAAATTTCTCACTTAAAATTTCATGAAATATCTTCAATCTTTCCTCAATATGTTTGAATCCACAAATCCTAAAGAAAAGAACTCAAAATTACATAGAAATACCTTGTTTTGGAGATTTTGTCGACATCCGGATGAGTTTTCACTCGAGGTTTTTAGAAGAAATAACTCTAGCTGATGCCTTCCATTTTGATCTGGCGACTTTTATATTTTAGCTCTATTGCCGATCAGCGATATTCGATATCGCCTGGCGATAGCCGAAAATTACTAAACTACCCTCTTTGGTCAGATCTCCATTTTTGTATGATTGTCACTATTCTTTTCATCCACATATTCTTTTTTTATCTCGTTCAAGCATTGTATAATGTATATTCTATTATATTGGGTTACCTCTAACATTGTGTCTTATTCAAACTTTTAATATCATTTTGTTTATACAACTCTCTTATTATATTTTAATTGTGCAATTATTTTCGCATGCCTCTAAGTATAAGAAATATTGTTTTATGGTAATGCTCTCTTACACACAATTGTGGAACTTTTCATAAGTGTTTATCTATACTATATATGTGAATTGTGGGTGTTATACCATAACCACTAGAATTTCATAAACTCTTATTTTATTCTTGTTTTCTTTGCACAATTCAAATTTGATTATCATATATTGACACACAAGTGAATTCGGAGCCATTTGTCACGACAAAACAAAAAAATATATTATTATTTAAAAAATAATAACAAAAACACAAATCAATAAATCAACATCTTTGTTGATTAATTTTAAAATAAACTCGTTGACAAGGAACCTCCACCAAGCACTACTCACCCTCCTGATAAATCTTCATAAGTATTGTGAGGTTGAGCACCTTGAAAAGAATTGTAAAGTGTCTTGTGTAATCTCTATATGGCTATTCATTCAGTCTATGTGTTATGGATTCTTGGATACAAGTACTACTCTTTATGTATATTTATATGTTATGATTGTACATTTCACTTGTTTATGTACGTTTTAAGTTTATACATATGTGTTTTTCATCTAACTCGCACATGTACACTGCATTATCATCTATAACATTTCATCTTATGAGAATTGGACCGAAAATAATTCTAATTCTTTTGTTTACTAGTGTATGTGATTATGATATAGCTAGATGAATTTGACAATATTCGCGTTCACTCACACTCCTCGTTTCTATACATTGTTTCTCATGTTTTACACTTGATTTTCAATTTGTGAGTTTTTCTGCACATTGCTTCTGCAAACACTCTCTTGTTTTCATGACCTATTCCATTCTCATCTTATTTTTGATAATACCAAAAGGGGGAAAAATTTCTGAGAAACCATTAATTAAGTTTACTTAGTTAATTCATTTAAATAGAAATTATATTTTTGCATCCTTCTATTTAGGGGGAGTACACATGTAGGGGGAGAGTAACATCCAAGCGGAGTTTGTGCACATGCAAATACTTAGTCTTGCTCGTCATATTTTCTAACACTTTATAGGTCATTCATGATTTCTTTCTAAGTGCATTTGTTATTATCAAAAGGGGGAGATTGTTGGAGCATGTGTTTCACGCTTCTTGGTTTGCTAATAACAAATCTCGTTTGTATTTGATTATCGTGTGTTTATGTGTGCAGACATAACAGGTCTAACACTCAAATCATTTTTGGCTTGGATCTGGGATTGCAAAGAGAAGTTAAGGTGATATCGCCTGGCGATATCCAGTATCGCCACCAGGCGATAGCTCGCGGGGAAGTTACCACATGATCTCCACGGCATACTGTTAAATTCGATATCGCCCGGCGATATCGATATCGCCCAGGCGATAGCGCACGATTGGCCACGACCGGATCATCCCGCAGAATCCTCAGAATCATGGGACACGTGACAGCCGAATAAGATATCGTTGGAAGGTGATACCCAGTATCGCTGGCGATAGCTCCAAAGTATATATTTGGCTCATTTTTCCTGTGGAGATCACAACTTTCATATTCTGAAGTGTTCCTTCTCGTACAACTTGTCCAGATAGCTACAGCATCCAGAAAAACTCCATCTTCCCAAGAAGGTTCAAGAGCGAAAAAGCGACGACTCGTACGCGGCATCTCAAGCAACCTTGGCAAGGATTCGTCGGCATCTTCAGCACTTCATTTAGAGAGAGTTTTAATTCTGAAAGTTGTGATCTCCACAGGAAAAATGAGCCAAATATATACTTTGGAGCTATCGTCGGCGATATTGGGTATCACCTGCCAGCGATATCTTATCTGGCTGACACGTGTCCCATGATTCTGAGGATTCTGCGGGATGATCCGGTCTTGGCCAATCGTGCGCTATCGCCTGGGCGATATCGATATCGTCGGGCAATATCGAATTTAACTGTATGCCGTGGAGATCATATGGTAATTTCCCCGCGAGCTATCGTCTGGTGGCAATACTGGATATCGCCAGGCGATATCACCTTAACTTCTCTTTGCAACCCCAGATCCAAGCCAAAAATGATTTGAGTGTTAGACCTGTTATGTATGCACATCATAAACACACGATAATCAAATACAAACGAGATTTGTTATTAGCAAACCAAGAAGCGTGGAACGCATGCTCCAACAGATCCTGACACAAACCTTTTTCGCATCCTCTTCGCAAGGACTGGACGTCACTGTATACACACAGCAAGTTTCGAGTTCTTATCCACTTTCAAGCTACTATGTTCCACCAGTACGCTTTGGAAATCCATTAGCACCACTTCTTGGTAGCTCCGTACGAATTTTTGGTGTTCCCTCGAAAACTGTCGGTGACCCAAGCTCTTCCATTGGAGACGTTCATTCAAATAAGATTAAAGAGGACATGCAAGAAATTATTGATGACATTGATACTCGTTAATGGAAACAGCGAGTTGCGGCAAACTTAAAAATGTTGGATGACTTGATTATTTCATGCAAAGAGGACGAGGAACAAGAAGCCATCAAAGAAAATGCTCTTCTTGAGGCATCAATTATGGTGAACATGGCTCCGCCACCATCGGAGGAGTTGTCATTTGTGTCGGTTGTTCATGATATTTACGACAACACGGCTTTGTCACCACTGGAGGAGTTGATGCAACATCATTCCAACTCTAATGTCATCGTGGGCTCTTCTGCTCACAATATTCAAGTTGGTCAGTCACATGATGACACGTGTTTTCGCAGCCATATATCAACTTAGACAATTCATGTCTTCAATTCAGGAGGATGTACCGTTTCGATACATTTTGCACAAGTAGACCCACCAATAAACAAATTGCATGACGCGGACTTTATTCTCATATACATTATGCGCATCATTTGGGTATTTGATCCTGGCAAAATCAAACGATGAGGTCGTCGTTTAAATGAGAAGGGCAGGAATGTAACAGTTGTTAGCCACGTGACAAGCCTTTAATGGCTATTGTAATTGTATGGCTCTATAAATAGGTCTCCCCGGTAACAGTTTACCATTCATGAATGAAGAATGTAATAGTTGTCTCTTAGCTTAGATTAGAAATAGTTGCATCTTTAGGAATAGATCCAGAATCTTCCTCTCCGGCGCCGGCGGCCACGCCGGCGATCTTGTAACGGCCTAGCCTGTTACAATCTCTGATACCGAGAGCGAAAATTCATACACACAGAAGCCAGATTTGATTGTCAACAGCAATTCAATTAGTAAGAGAAAACAAATTGAAGAATAAATTGATGGATGAAGTCATTCAGTAAATAGAGGAACATTAGTGAAAAACAAGACCTGTAGAGGCTGGTCAACTTGGGAGAGAAGCTCGGAGGAGTGGTGGGGGAGAAGGGCGAGTAGGGCGGACAGCGCCGTCTCACTCTGGTTAGGAGAAATCCTTCTCATGAGATCCATCGCCGCCTCCATCTCGCTCGCT
Organism: Platanthera zijinensis; assembly: GCA_039513925.1. Lineage (NCBI taxonomy): Eukaryota > Viridiplantae > Streptophyta > Magnoliopsida > Asparagales > Orchidaceae > Platanthera > Platanthera zijinensis. The sequence goes on along the minus strand of CM077095.1, from coordinate 111,334,634 downwards.
GTAAAACACCAAGATAATCTTTCCGCCGGATCCGAGAAGAAGAGCAAAGGGAGAAAATGGAGGGGAGGAAGACTCGTCGATTCGTTTCGCAGAAAATACGATTTCTCCCGCCTGAACTGCCTTTTTGGCTCCTAATTTGGGCTCATCTCCCGACTCCTGTTATATTTTTCTAATTATCAACAGTCGGAGGATTGAAATAAATGACAATTATTATTATTATTATTATTATTATTATTATTTCTAGTAAAATAATGATTGATGGTACACATTTTACAATTAATTAACGATATTGTTACAATTGATTGAGTGGTGGCGGGAGAAGCCAGCGGGTCCAGACAGAGGGGTCGAACCGGAGGGGGGAGGCGGGTTGGAAAAACTATTTTCTCTGTCCGGCGGGTGCAAACAGAGCAAACGCCGCCCGTTTATTTACCCGTCGTCCGGCGGCGTTTGCTCCAAGCAGAGATGACGAAACGCAGAACCAAACGAAACCTAATATATTTTGGCTTTTGTTATTATCAAATCATCAAAAAATTAAAAAAATAATAAACTTTTGTAGACCATCCATGCCCATTTTGAAATATGAAATCTAGGAAAATAAATTCCTCTCAAGAACTTATATCATAACAAATACCACTTACAATAGGGTATTATATAATCCGCCATAATAACAAATAACACTTACAATAGGGTATCAATAATTGGTATCATAACAAATAATTTCCTCTCAATAAATGGTATCATAACAAATAACAATTACTGAATCCATGAATATTTAGCTGGAAAAAAATTCTAACAAACAGATGGCCGTTCAAATTCAATGGGTTTAGGGCACAAATCTTCTTAGATCTTCATTTTAAAATAACCTAGAAAAAAGCCTCATCGTAGGGGACAAGAGGGATATGGTAGATCGTAGGAGGTGGCTTAACTTGACAGAAACATCGAGTTGGAGCTGACCCAACCGCTGGATCATTTATAATAACCACTGATCCATGAGGAGAGATGCAGCAAGAAGAAGGTGCTTACTTAGGATCGACGCATCCTGCAGGAAAAATAGTGCTTGAGGGAAACGAGGTTGCGCGAAGGAGACGAGACTGCATGAGGGAAATGGAGCAGTCTTTGTCAGTTCCATCAATGCAGTATGTGGGTTGGTCTCGCGAGCTATCGGCGGTCTTGCGATGGAGATGGAGCGAGGGAGACGAGGACAGGGTTTTTTGGGAGACGAGGACAGGGTTTTTTGGCTGAGGCGGAAAGAGGAGAAAGAGGGGTTTACGGTTTACTAATAGAGAACTTGTAAGATTAAAAAAATGACTTACAATAATTGAACCCGATTTTTTTTGTTTGCTAATAGTAAAATCTGATTTGCTAATAACAACATCCTTAATTAAATCTAAGATCACTTCGAGTTATATATCCATTCTAGCATATAAATAAAGCAATGTTAATGGCGCTCTATAAAAGGCTAATACCACCCCAAAAATTAACGAAACACTTAGTAAATATATGGTTGCTCACTCGCGCACTTGTATAAGTCACACCCCTCTCCACACCTAATCTCGTGGTTCACGTACCCCGCATGGTGCTCGCCCCCGAAATTTCTCTCTGACCAGTTCTTCCAATCCGCTCTTCTGACGCTCGAATCCAAACACGATTCTAATGATCTCTCCAGACGTGATCGACCCCCCCCCCCTCCCTCCAGGCGTGTCTGACAAACCCTCTAGACGATCCCTCCAGACATGATTCTATGGAAAACGTGACAGCTGAAAAACCCTTCTTCATCCGGCCACAATTCTTGGCCAGCCGCTTTCTTCTCATCTTCCCTTCTTCTTATTTATTCTTGATTGAGAATCGAAAAACCCTAATCTATTGCAGTCATTATTCATTTGGTCATGCTTGGGAGGGCTTCAACTAAGCATTCTCAGCCTTCCATTGCACCATTGATTGCCTCCAAGTTGATCGGCCGAATATTTTGAGCAGCACCGGATGGTATAATTTGTTGGAATAAAACGGTAAGATTGAATGGGAAAGGTAGGCCGGTACTACCGCATATTTCATAAACAACAAAAAATGTTACAAAGAGGTTACAATATTATCCTTCTATCACTCAACACTACACTGTATACATTTGAAGGACAGAACTCCTTGCCTTTATATATAGGCAAAGGAGGAGCAACGGGACAAAACAAAAAACTTAAATAAAAGAGGCATGCATTGCACACGGCTCAAAAAGGCTCTTAATATTTCTTGGGAACAGAAGATGGTTGTAACTCATCTTCTTCCTTTTTTAATGATGCAGGTATGGGGAGCAAATCATTATAAAGAAAGAACAAGAGGCTTGATTAATTTCAACACCCTTCCTTAATCAAGCATGTTGATTACCCTCATTCTCTTTCGTAATTCCTCGAAATGTTCAGTTGTTGGAACCAACAAGGTCGATTCCCCCTAAAGCTCGGAACTACTGGGGCAGCTCACGCTTACTCCCTTGGGATCACACTCGAGGCGAAGAACTAGACCGGAGGCTCCAGCGAGGAGGTCCCATCTCGTACCCGGAAGAGACTAAAGCTCTTCCCCCCCCCCCCTAGCCAATGCTTAGCTAGGTGCCTTAGAAGAAGTGGAAGGAGTCAAGAAAGCTTGCCCTTCTAAGGCACCTTACGGGTCTATTTATAGGCCTCTGAACTGGGACTGCCAATAACCAATTTACACCGCCCTGAAATTACCAGAATATCCCTGGCTAGGTCTGCCAACAGCCAAACTCCGCTGTCCACAAGGGCTAAATGCAGACCACCCGGGGTAAAAGGGTAAAACACCCCTGGGGCCCAAAAGGTGGGCCCGGCCCTACCTGAGCCGGCCTTGAACCAAAGTGGCACCTGGCGGGAACTCCCCCATAGGGTCCTCTCGCATGGCGAGAGGGTTACCCCGGGCAAGAGCTCCACTCCTGGAGTCCTCTCGCGCGGGGAGCTGGTCACTCGCCGGGAAAGCTTCCTGTCTCGGCATTCACCTACCTGAGGCCACGCTCCACTTAGGCCATCTCGCTTAATGTAGTGAACCTCACTCCATGCCCTGCCTCCTTGCACCTCTCGCCTGGTGCCTCTCGCCTGGCGCCTCTTTCCTTGTACCTCTCGCCTGGGCCCTCTCGCTCGGCTCTTGTTACCTGGGCCCTCTCGCCTGGACCCTCTCTCTCGCCTGCGAGTCCGAGGTTGTACACAATCCCCGCTCTTTTCGAGATTGTTTACAAGCTCGGAAAGACAGTTCAACCGAGGCTCGTGGTAGTACGGCGAATTTATTAGGGGGAATCTTTTGGTGGGACCCTTGTCTGGTCTATAAATACGGAAATCGCCTCCCCGCAAGGGGTCGTTCCCTTTCCTCCCTCCTCTTCCAGCATCTGCCTCCATGTCTCTCATTCAAAGCTTTCGGGACCGCATCACGGCCGTGCGCTAACGGAACAAGGCGACGGCGGCGGGTCTGAACAAGATCCTCGTGCGCGATCCTCCTTCGGAACCGCCATCCACCTCTCTCCCAAAAAAGGCAAAGGTTCCGGAGCCTCCCCTCCCGGCAGGAGAACCTTTTCGCTCCTTTCCGAGGGGGTATGTACCTCCCACTCCATCTAGTCTCAAAGGAAAAGAGGTAAGTCTTTCAAGCCTGTTATGATCTCTTTGCACCACACATTTTTTACTTGCTACCTTTTCTCAGAAAATCTCGGCGCCTCCTCATCGTCCTGAGACCATTCGTATCAACATTTCAGAGCTTCCTTCCAGGCCTCTCTCGCCCCAAGCCTCCACTCCCCCCTCCACCCCCGTGACGAGGAGGGATGACCCTTCCACCACATCGGGCTCCACCCGTCGATTCGGTAAGAGGCTCCACCTCTGACACCTGCTCTCTTCTTCTTGCCGCCTACTTTTTCCTTGCCGCTTTATCTCTTTGGCTCCTCCATAGGTGCGAGTGGAACCGTTGTCGAAGACTCACTAGCTGCCGACTCACCGGCAGAAGATTACTCCAGGCAGCTGGCCCCTTCGCCTCCTCCCCCTATAGATGAGATCGAGGACTATCTGGGCGACCCCACAGACCCCATAGAGATGAAGCGTAAGGTGGCCGAGATGTTGCGGAAGCACGCGCGCATCATTCAAGCGCTGGAAAAAGGGAAGCAAGTCGCAGACCACCGGATTGACTGGCTAGAGGTGGAATGCGCTCGGCTGTCTTCGGAGATAGATGCCGACATTGAGGTGGACCAGACGAACCCTCAGGCAATCTTGGATGACGTCGACCAACAGCTCCGTCTCGCCCGCAGTGGTGTTGAGGCGGCTCGCGCCTTCCACCTCCCCAGTCGTCCTCCCTGCGTGAGAAGCCGCGGGGGAGGACGATGGAGGTGGGATAAGAATTGACGAGAGCCCCGCCTTCTTTCGTTTCGCCTCTCGCCTCTCGCCTCTTAGCTCTTTCATTTGCCTTGTTTTTAATAATAAAATATTTGCTTATATAGCGCCAGCTGTGCGCTCTTCGAACTTGCCACCCGCCTTTATGCGGGATTAAATTTATCAATTTGGTGATTTGCCCTTTTTTAATTGATGCGACAGCGTTAATACCTTCTTTTATGCTAATTTTAACCTTCGTTGCTTTTATTTCTCTGCATCAAACTTTTCACGCCTTCTTGGACTGATGGCCCACTTAGGGTTCCGCCGCCCGAGGCTTGGAGAGAGAGAGAAGGGTCGGCCGACGCTTGCCCTTCCCCAGCATAGTTCTCTATCCGCTCATCCTCCTACTCATGAGGGCTATAAATACCCCCGCTGCCAGGGCTGGAAAACGCGTTTCCCTAGGCTTCTGCCCGCGGCTCCCCCTCTTTCCCCAGCTCGTTTCGCACTCCGGCCCCTCGCCCTTCCTCTTTACTGTTCTTCGTGTCCTTTCGCTGGTTCTCCACTCGCCAACTTGCCCTTTGTCTCGCGCACTCATGGGAAAAAGGAGGCCAGAGGATGGTGAGGGCCGCAGCCGCTGTGGGAAGAGATTCTCAGACCACGATTTCCCTCCCGGTCGCCTCTCTGCTGACGAATACGAGGCCTTCCGGAGCGACTTCTTGCCGCAGGGCTACGAGTCACGCCCCCCCAAGATTGGCGAGAGCGTGAATACATTCTACCCGGGCGAGCTCGCCTTCCCCGTCTCGCACTTCGAGGCGGGGCTCCGGCTTCCCCTCTGGCCCGAGGTGAAGCAAGTTCTCAAGTACTTCGGCGTCGTGCCTGCCCAGTTGAACCCCAACGCGATCTCGGTTATCGTCGTGTTCGCGTGCTACATGCGGCGAGAGAGAATAGAATTCAGTCTCACCGTCTTCTGGAAGATGTTCGTCTACCACGCCAATCAAGACGGGGTCTCCTTCTTCACCGAGCTGAATCTGAAAGTCTGCGAGACACCAAACAAGAATCATCACTGGCTAACCCGCTTCGTCTTCATCCGCGGGAACCTGGGCGGCATCCCTCTCGCGCCCGTCTCGCCCGCAGAAATCTTCTATGTTACTCTGCAGGTCGGCGGCACGGATAAGCTTCTTTGCGAGTACCTCGCTGGGAAGAACTTTGAGGTCAGGTTTTTGAGACGGGGGCTCGCCTCGCTGCTCCCCGTGCTCCCCGGAGAAGGTATGCTCGACCCCCTTGTCTTTTCTTGCCTTCAGTACCTTCCTCTCGCCGAACCTTTTTCCTGACTCTATCTCGCTTCTCCCAGGAGAGAGGAACGTGTCGGTGCACCCCCCCCCCCCCTACAGAAGTAATATCAGGCCGTCTAAAGACATGGCTCTCGCCACTATGGCGGCCGAGGCGGCCAAAGATTCGCTGGCCCCTCCTCCCCGAAAGAGGGCAACTGAGGACTCGGCCCCCTCTCGCCTCAGCCCCTCAAAGAAACTGAAGATGAAGTTGAAGAAAGTAGTCTCCTTCCCTTCCGAGAAGGGCAAGGTCCCTGCGGACACGGCGGCGACGCCGGGATCCTTGAGCCCCATATCCCTGGGATCTGAATCTCCGCACTTGCCTCCCTTGACCTCTCCGCCTAGGGCTGTCTCGCTTCCTGACGACGCGGCCCCTCTCGTGCCGCTCGCGAGCTCTTCTCGCCAACCTCCCCGGTCCCCTTCTCGCGGGGAGGCTCCTCTCCAGTATCCTGCTCCATCCGCCCATCTGAACTTCAACATGGGCCCGTCTGTCCCCGACGGTGCCAATGAGCCTACGCTCATCTGGGATAAGGGGGCACATCGGGTCTCCATCTCTACCCTTCTTCCCTCATGGAGAGAGCAAGCCGAGTCTTCTGCCCACGCCTTCTCCTTGGGCTTCGGCCTCTACGGGGGTCTCGCCCCTGACGCGCTCGACGCGGCCACCACGCGAGATATCGTCTTCAGGACGGCCCACTCGCAGCTACGTACCCTCGAACTCTCTCATCGACTCTCGCGCCGCCTAATTTTCAACACTCGAAGCTGGAAAGAGATAGACACCAAATTCGTTGCCGAGCGCGAAAAGTCTGGGGATCTCACCAAGCGACTGGAGGTGGCCGAGAGCCTTCTCGCCAAGGCCAGTGGCGGAGTGGTGAGTTGATACTTAGCCGGCCTTCTCGAGCATCCTCTCGCTAGATTTAACGGTTTGTTCTTTTTGCAGGATGCTGAGACGGCTGAAAGGCTGCGCTCGCGAGTGGAGGAGTTGGAGACGGAGGTGAAGGAGCTGAAAACAGAGAATGCCCAGCTCAAAGAGGCGTCCACCTCTCGCTCGCAGGTCCCTCCACCTCCTCCCGCGCATTATACGCACGACAAGGTCGAAGACTTTTGCCGGGATGCCAACATACGGACCGTCGAGCTCATCCTGAAGATGATGCGAGAGATGGGTGTAGTTAAAGAGGATTGCGAGGACATCACCGCCCGAGACCTCGTGCCCGAGATTTATGGCGAGGACGGGGAATCTTCGGCGAGCGAGAAGGACTAGGGCTCCTTGAGCACAACAGCCTCTTCTTTTCTTTTTGCTATGATTACAATGCCTCCTGATTTGGGAAAGTACTGTATTAAAACATGAGTATGATTTACGTGTATATATATATTTTTTGCTCGCGCCTGAAGCTAGCCTCTTTCTTTTCTTCCTCTCTTTTTTTTTCTTTTTCTCTCGCTTGGACAGCTCATGAGATCCTCGAAATCCTTGGCGGCGAGAGGGGGTTGTCTTTCCTCTCGCCGGCTGTTACCAGCAGACCTGGCCGGGGGGTGGGGGGGCGAGCTGGCGAGCCTCTGCCACTCTCGCGAGCGTGGGGACACCTTCTCCTTCCTCTCGCGCTGCCTATCGGCTCCTCTCGGCGCAAGTGGTTCTGGGGGGTCAATTATTCCCCCCTCCCTTCTTTTTATTTATGTAGGAAGTCATCTTGAGGTATCCCCCCTTCCTTGTGTTAGCGGCCAGGGTCAGTGTTTCCCTGATTACTCAGCTTCTATGTCAAGACCTCAGTTACCTGCCTCCAGAAAACACCCAACCCAAATTACAGTCGTAAGACATTTATGCTCTCCAACTGCAACTTCTATGCCCCTATCCAGTATTGAAATGGAAACAAGTCCTTGCTCACGAAAACTGTAGCACGGTAGAGTAAGAAGGTAAGTGGGGATGTGGAGGGGGTAACCACTCTGCAGAAAGGGGCCTGATCCACCTTTTGTTATTGTTTCCAACCACCGAGTGAGCCTACAGCCCTGCCAGCTTGATGAGAGCCTGGTCAGCGAGTCTGCTCGGGGTCTCCTCTCCTCTTTCTCCTCCAACCACCGAGTGAGCCTACAGCCCTGCCAGCTTGATGAGATCTTGGTCAGCGGGTCTGCTCGGGGTCTCCTCTCCTCTTTCTCCTCCAACCACCGAGTGAGCCTACAGCCCTGCCAGCTTGATGAGAGCCTGGTCAGCGGGTCTGCTCGGGGTCTCCTCTCCTCTTTCTCTTCCAACCACCGAGTGAGCCTACAGCCCTGCCAGCTTGATGAGAGCCTGGTCAGCGGGTCTGTTCGGGGTCTCCTCTCCTCTCTCCTTCAACCACCGAGTGAGCCTACAACCCTGCCAGCTTGATGAGAGCCTGGTCAGCGGGTCTGCTCGGGGTCTCCTCTCCTTTTTCTCCTCCAACCACCGAGTGAGTCTACAGCCCTATCAGCTTGATGAGAGCCTGGTTAGTGGGTCTGCTCGGGGTCTCCTCTTCTCTTTCTCCTCCAACCACCGAGTGAGCCTACAGCCCTGCCAGCTTGATGAGAGTCTGGTCAGCGGGTCTGCTCGGGGTCTCCTCTCCTCTTTCTCCTCCAACCACCGAGTGAGCCTACAGCCCTGCTAGCTTGATGAGAGCCTAGTCAGCGGGTCTGCTCGGGGTCTCCTCTCCTCTCTCCTTCAACCACCGAGTGAGCCTACAGCCCTGCCAGCTTGATGAGAGCCTGGTCAGCGGGTCTGCTCGGGGTCTCCTCTCCTCTTTCTCCTCCAACCACCGAGTGAGCCTACATACCTACCAGCTTGATGAGAGCCTGGTCAGCGGGTCTGCTCGGGGTCTCCTCTCCTCCTTCTCCTGACCGCCATTTTTCAAGAAGGACGCCCTGAGGCGCATTGTGCTAGGAAATCATGACATATTCAACAAGTAAGATCATTAAAGTTATATTCAAGCATATTCAAAGGAAAATTATCATTATGGATAGAAACGCTTCAGATCATCACCGCTGCGGGCGCGATCTAGGGGTACCCCGTCCACATCCTAGAGGTGATACCCTCCTGACTTCAAAGCTTCTTTTACAATGAAGGGACCCTCCCAATTGGGGTTGAGCTTTCCTACCGAGGCCCCCCTACCCGCGGCATCCACCTTCTTGAGGACCAAGTCCCCCTTTTGAAATTGCTTGACCCGGATGTGTTTATCAAAGTACCTGGACATCCGGCGTTTGACCTCCTCCTATCGGATTGATGCTAGCTCCCGGAGCTCCTCCACGAGGTCGAGTGAAAGCCTCTGCTCCTCTCCGTTGTCGACCTGCCACCTTTCATCTCCCCCCTTTGCTGCCGTTACCCTGGGAGATTCGACCTCAATCTCTACAGGTATGACGGCCTCCGAGCCATGGGAGGGCTTAAAAGGTGTTTCTCCGGTGGCCGTATTCGGAGTAGTTCGCAGAGCCCACAGAACGGAGGGGAGTTGTTCCACCCAGCTCCCCCTCAAGTTCTCCACTTTCTTTTTTAAGAGATTCACAATAATCTTATTTGCTGCTTCCACCTGTCCGTTGCTTCGAGGGTGATGAACCGAGGCAAACCGAAGGTCTATGCCAAGCTGTGCACAAAAGTCCACAAACTCCCTACTGGCGAATTGTGGCCCATTGTCAGTGACTATGGCCAAAGGGAGCCCGTGCCGGCAAATAATCTCTCCCCACATAAAGTTCTTGACTACTTGCGATGTCACCTTCGCCAAAGCCTTCACCTCCAGCCATTTCAAAAAGTAATCCACCATGACTAGTAGGAACCTCCTCTGACCGCTGGCTTGAGAGAACGGCCCTACCAGATCCAATCCCCATATGGCGAAGGGCCATGGAGAGGTGATCGTTCGCAGCCTCTGTGCTGGGAGGAGCTGTAGGGGAGCAAACTCCTGACACTTTCTAAACCTCTTAGCAAGCTCCTCCGCATCTCTCCGGAGGGTAGGCCAGAAATAGCCTTGCCTTAATACCCTCCCTTCCAAGGTCCGACTCCCTGAGTGGCTTCCGCATTCTCCTGAATGGACCTCCTCTAATACCTTTGATGCTTCCCTCTCGGATATACACCGGGCTAGCAATCCGGACAATGTTTTTCTGTAGAGTACTCCTTCCTTCAACAGATAATAAGCTGACTTGTACCTAATCCGCTTCCTCTCGAGATCCCTCTCGGGTAGACGTCCCGACGCCAAGAAGGTCATAAAAGGATCCATCCAAGACACCTCCTGGTCGACCTCCATTATCACCCCTTCTTCTATGGAAGGCCTGAAGAGTTCGGCCATAGTCCCTCTGGCCTGAGGACCATGCTTTGCGAGCAAGTCCGCCTTAGCACTCTCTTCCCGAGGAACGTGCTGGATGGAGAAGCTATGAAACTGCCCAACGATACCCTTTATCTTTACCAGGTACAACTGGAGGGTCGGTTCCCTCACCTCGAACTCTCTGTTGATGTGTATTGCCACCACCAAGGAGTCCGTGAAGACCCTGATATCCTGTATGCCCAACTCCCTAGCAAGCCGAAGCCCGGCGATGATTGCTTCGTACTCGGCTTGATTGTTCGTGAGGGTGAAGTGTATCTTCAAGGCTTGCTCGATCCTAGTCCCCTCTGGACTCGTCAAGATGACCCCTCCCCCAAAGGAATTCTTACCAGAGGCCCCATCTACCAGCATCTCCCAAGCCACCACGGGAGATACCTCCACCTCCTCGGCCTCTACCACATAGTCCGCCAAGAAATCTGCCACTACCTGCGCCTTAATGGCCTCTTGAGCGACGTAGGAGAGGTCGAATTCACTGAGTTCGATCGAACACTTGGCCAATCTTCCCGAGTGCTCGACCCCCTCAAGGATGCGGCGAAGAGGGTGATCTGTCACAACCTGAATGGCATGAGCTTGGAAATATGGTCCGAGCTTCCGAGCCGACACGATGAGAGCGAAGGCCAGCTTTTCAAGGATGGGATATTTCAGCTCTGCCTTTTTGAGGACCCTGCTTATATAATAAATGGGGAATTGCTTCTTTCCTTCCTCTCGGACGAGGACCGAGCTAACCGCCCCCGTCCCTACCCCCAAATAGAGGAACAAACTCTCCCCTTCCCTCGGCCCTTGAAGTAGCGGCGTCTGGGTAAGCTGCTGCTTCAGAGCCGCAAAGGCCTTTTCGCATTCCAAGGTCCATTCGAACTCCCTTCCTCCCCTTAGAGTTCGGAAGAAGGAGGAGCATCTCTCTCCTGCCCTAGAGAGGAACCTGCTCAACCCTGCTAGCTTGCCCGTAAGACGCTGGACCTCCTTGGCATTCTGAGGAGATTTCAGCTCTAGTATTGCTTTTACCTTGTCCGGATTGGGTTCCACCCCTGCAGGGGTAAGGAGATGTCCCAGAAACTTCCCCCTGCTGGCCCCGAACACACATTTCAGAGGGTTAAGCCTCATCTTATACTTCCTTACAGTTGTAAACGTCTCCTGCAAGTCCAAGACATGGGACCCGAGGTCCCGACTCTTAACCATCAAGTCATCCACATAGACCTCGAGGTTCCGCCCCTTCTGCTCTCGAAAAATCCGGTCCATCATCCTCTGATACGTTGCTCCCGCATTTTTTAGCCCGAAGGGCATCATGTTATAACTGAAGCACCCATCCTCCGTGACGAAGGTGACGTCCTTGACGTCCGGAGGGTGTATGCGAATATGATGGTACCCTGAAAAAGCATCTAAAAAACTCATTAGTGAGAAGCCGATGGCTGAGTCAACCAGCGCGTCGATTCGAGGCAGGGGTAACAATCCTTAGGGCAGGCTTTATTTAAAAGAGAAAAATCAATACACATCCTCCATTTCCCCTCCCCCTTTTTTACCATTACAACATTGCTCACCCACCCCGGATACCTGTTGGCAGATATGAATCCCGCTTGGAGCAGCTTCTCCACCTCTTCTCGGATAGGTCTAGCCATCTTGGAGGCGATGGCCCTCTTTTTCTGTTGGATGGGGGGGGACCTTAGGATCAAGGTTGAGACGGTGGCACGCCACGTCCGCGTCGATCCCTGGCATGTCCGCTGCGCTCCAGGCGAAGACGTCGATGTTCTCTTGCACGCACCTCCGGATCTCTTCCTGGTCTTTGGGAGTGAGCGCTCCACTGATCTTTATCTTTTCCCTCCTTCCGTCCTTCGTGAGGATCTCCACTTCTAGAACTTCCACAGCCGCCCTCAACCTTGAAGGTTCTTCTTCTTCTGGCTCCCTCAGATCCTCTTCCAGGTCCTTTGCTCCGTACTCAACTCCCAGACCTTCCACGGCAGCTACCCTCTCCTGGGCCCTCCCTTTCTCTCTTCCAAGGTCCCCCTCTGGTGATGCCCTCTTTCTCTTCTTTTCCCCAATACTTCCTCCATTCCCCCTACGTTCCCGCTCCTCAGCCACTTGCTCTCCCGCCATTGCTGGCTCCCCCGCAATGCCTCTATCACCTCCTTCTTCTCTCTCCAACTCCTCTCCTCCAGCCATCTCCACTTATGCTACAAGACTTCCCTCCACCCTTGCTTCCTCTCTCACCAGCTCCTCTCCTCCAGCCATCTCCATCTCTGCTACAAGACTTCCCTCCACCCTTGCTTCCTCTCTCACCAGCTCCTCTCCTCCAGCCATCTGCTCTCCTGCCATTACTGGCTCCCCCGCACTGCCTCTTTCACTTCCTCCCGCTCTCTCTAACCCCTCTCCTTCCATCCTTTTATCCAGCTCCTCTGCATCCCCCTTCCACGAGATGGTGTTGACTGCCGTCACGTAGCACTCACGAGCCACCTTTGGATCCCCCCTTATCCTGATCTGGGTTCCTCCCGAATTAAGCTTCAAGCACTGATGGAACGAGGATGGTACACACCTAAAGGCGCTGATCAAAGGGCGCCCGAAGATCGCATTATAGCTGCTAGGGGCATCCACTATCACGAAACGACAGTTCCTGGACAGCCCCCCCAGCATCACCTGAAGTCCTACTCCCCCCTCGACCTCCTTCCTCTCCCCTGAGAATCCAAACAATGGCCCATCCGCCGCCAACACCCTTCGGGCCTCCACCCTCATCTCATTGAATGTCTTCTTGAAGATCACATTGACGGAACTCCCGTTGTCCACCAAAATTCGGGACACCGTGAAGTTCTCAATGGCGGCCCGGATTACCAGCGCGTCGCAGAAAGGGTCCTCGTGATCTGGTAGGTCCCTTCTGGAGAAGGTGATTTTCTCATCCGTGGGCGGAGCTTGCGACGTCGAGGCAACGCTCTGACGATACATAGTGTGAAGACTGGCCTTACGGGTGGCCTCGATCCCCACCCCCCCATGAATCACCCCGATCCCCCCTCGATCTCCTATGTCCGACCGATCCACACATCGATCCTCCTCCGCGGCTCCTGGCATCTCCACTATCTGCACGGGTGGCCGTTGGTCTTCTCCTCCTCTACCCCTCTTCAACTCCAAGAACTCCGGGCATGTGGCCGTCGCATGGCCCTCTTCCTCATGGAAATCACAATATGGCAGAACTCCTCCCTCACATCTCCCTTCTTGGGGGTTCCTCCTCCTCCCAACGATCGATCTCCCACGCTCTCTTCCTTTTTCTCTCCCTCGGCCAATGACCATAGCTTGCTGAGGCGGAGGTGGGAGCGTCCTCGGGCCATGCCCCCACCCTAGCAGATGAAATCTCCCTGGTCCCGGATAAAAGTTCCGTCCCCCCTGCGGAGTACCCCTTCGTGGTCCTTGAACTGGGCCTCCCGGTTGCCTCCAGCCCAACTCTGGGTGCGCTGGTCCCCTTGGCTCCTCCCTTCTCCTTCCCTCTTGCTGCCTTGTTCCTCCTGACTCTCTCTACTCCCCCTCCGTCAACCTTGCTAACTTCCTCGCAAATGCCGGGTTTGCCGCCTCCATGGCTATCTCCTTTGCTTCCTTCTCCATCAATCCCTCAAAGGACAATGGCGCCTTCTGGGTTAGGCTCATCTTGAAGAAGCCTTCCCTCAACCCCACGGTGAAGGCCATCTGGAGAGCGAAACCGGGCACCTCCTGGATGTCTAAGATCTCCTCCTGGAAACGATCCACATACTGAGCGAAAGGCTCGTCCGTCTTCTGCTTGATCAGGAAGATGGACTCCGGGTTCTTCTTCCTCTTCTTCGAGGTCGAGAAGCGCAGCTGGAAGCTCCTGCTCAGGTCTTCGAAGCAATAAATAGAACCTGCCGGGATTTGATGGAACCAGTCCCTAGCCTTATCCTTCAAAGTGATGGTGAAGAGGCGGCACTTGAAGGCGTCGGTCATAGGTCTGATGGAGACCGCATCTTCAAACCATTGCAGGTGTTGGAGGGGATCATCCTTCCCCACGTAGTAGGTCATCTCCGGCTCGCGGAACCCTTCCGTAACGGGTGCCGAGAGGACCAACTCGCAGAAGGGGGATCCTCTCGCCGGCGGTCTCGCCAGGTCTACTCGCGCGACTAGCCCCGCGGGCGCGACGGCACTCGCCGGGCTGGGGAAGAGCTCCCTTCCTTCCACCTCTCGCCGACTTCCTTCCGCCGCCACTTCCTTTCCCGGTCGCCTCCCGGGTGCGTCCTCACCTATCTGTTCCGGCTCGACCCCCTCGCGGAGCGCGGGGTCCAACACCTGGGGCGGGGGGTCTCGCACTCCCCTCTCTGTGCGAGCTGCTTCAGCATGTCCATGATCCCTCCGATGGACGACATGAACTCTGCCCTCCCGACGTAACCCCCCTGGCTCGGGGACCCCTCGTCTTCTCCTCCTGCATCTCCCGCCATGAGGTAACCCTTCATTCTTCCGCACAAGCTGCTGTTCCACACTCACCGCACCAAAAATGTTGGAACCAACAAGGTCGATTCCCCCTAAAGCTCGGAACTACTGGGGCAGCTCACGCTTACTCCCTTGGGATCACACTCGAGGCGAAGAACTAGACTGGAGGCTCCAGCGAGGAGGTCCCACCTCGTACCCGGAAGAGACTAAAGCTCTTCCCCTCCCTAGCCAATACTGAGCTAGGTGCCTTAGAAGAAGTGGAAGGAGTCAAGAAAGCTTGCCCTTCTAAGGCACCTTACCGGTCTATTTATAGACCTCTGAACTGGGACTGCCAATAACCAATTTACACCGCCCTGAAATTACCAGAATATCCCTGGCTAGGTTTGCCAACAGCCAAACTCCGCTGTCCACAAGGGCTAAATGCAGACCACCCGGGGCAAAAGGGTAAAACACCCCTGGGGCCCAAAAGGTGGGCCCGACCCTACCTGAGCCGGCCTTGAACCAAAGTGGCACCTGGCGGGAACTCCCTCATAGGGTCCTCTCACATGGCGAGAGGGTTACCCCGGGCGAGAGCTCCACTCCTGGAGTCCTCTCGCGCGGGGAGCTGGTCACTCGCTGGGAAAGCTTCCTGTCTCGGCATTCACCTACCTGAGGCCACGCTCCACTTAGGACATCTCGCTTAATGTAGTGAACCTCACTCCATGCCCTGCCTCCTAGCACCTCTCGCCTGGTGTCTCTCGCCTGGCACTTCTTTCCTTGTACCTCTCGCCTGGGCCCTCTCGCTCGGCTCTTGTTACCTGGGCCCTCTTGCCTGGACCCTCTCGCTCGCCTACGAGTCCGAGGTTGTACATCAGTGGTAAGACCCTTGGTTAGAGCATCGGCAATTTGATGCTTGGTGTTGCAATGCTCTATGGCAAGTTCTCCGCTACTAACTAGTTCACTGATGAAGTGTCATTTAAGCTCCACATGCTTGGTTTTGTTGTGAAAGATTGGGTTGTGTGCCAGTGCGATTGCTGAGGTATTATTGATGTTGATCTTTGTTTTTATTTCTGCTTTTGTTTCTGTCTTCTCTAGTATCCTTCAGATCCAAACTCCTTCTCGCGATGCTTCTGAGAGTGCTACATACTCCACCTCAGTAGAGGATAGGGCTATAGTTTTCTGCTTTCGGGAACTCCAGAAAATGGGCATCCCATTAAGGAAGAAGATATGCCCAGATGTGCTTTTTCTATCATCCGCGCATCCATCCCAGCCGTTATCTAAATAACCATGAAGGTTGAGTGTTCTGCAAGCATTCTTTCCTTTCTCATTTCTGTCATCTTCCCTGCTGCGTTCTTCTCTGCTGAAACGAATTCCAAAATTTCTTGTTCCTTTTACATAGCGCAAAATGCGCATTGCTGCTGCTAGGTGCTTGATGCTGGGGGAATGCATGTACCTGGATACCAAACTAACTGCAAACTATATATCCGGTCTGGTGTTAGTAAGATAAATGAATGATCCTACTAAACTTCTATATTCTTCTTCACTTGTCTTTTCTTCTCCATCTTCTTTCATTAATTTCTCTCCAGAAACAATGGGGGTTGAGGCTGGCTTGGCTACATTCATGTTGAACCTTTGCAATAGGTCATCGACATACTTAAATTGAGTAATGAGAATTCATAATTGGTTTCTGGTTATCTTTATTCCTAGGAAATATTTTATACGTCCTAGATTGGTCATTTAAAATTCTGACTGCATTTGATCTTTGATGGATGCAATTCTAGTGGAGTCGGTACTAGTTATGAGTAGGTCATCTACATAGATGCACAGGGAGATGTACAAGTCTTCTTCTGTGTGCCTAATGTAGAGGGCTGACTCATAATCAGTTTTATGGAAGCCTATCTTCAATATGGTTGCATCAATTTTGATGTCCTATGCTCTAGGGGATTGCTTAAGTCTGTATAATGCTTTCTTTAATTTGTATACCTTGGTTTTGGCTTCTAGAGCTTCAAAGCCCTCAGGCTGTAGGACGTAGATTTCTTCTTTTAATTCACCGTTCAAAAATGCAGAATTAACATCCAATTAGAAAACTGGAAGGTTGTCTTTTGCAGCTAATGCAAGGAGTAGTCTGATGGTTTCAAACCTAGCAACTGGAGAAAATGTTTCAAAGTAGTCAATGCCAGGTTTTTGGGCATACCCCTTGGCTACTAATCAAGCTTTATATTTCAAAATTGATCCATCTTCATTAAACTTGGTTTTAAAGAGCCATTTTATCCCAATGGCACACTTGTGATGAGGTAAGTCAGTTAATTCCCATGTAAGATTTTTATTTATTGTGTGCATTTCTTCCTCCATAGATTCCCTCTAGTGGCTTTCTTTTATAGCTTCTTTAAAGTTAATGGGCTCGATGACAAGTGATGTTGTGTTGTAATCTTTGTAGATATCACTTATAGCTTTGTATCTAAGTGGAGGTGATGATTCAAGGTCACTTACTGAATTAGAGGATTCAGTTTGCAGACTTCCTTTAGCAAAGGATGGTTGGGTTCCAATTTCTTCAATGGTGGGAAGGGCAGTAGGATGCTCATCTGATGCTACTGCATTGTCAATTTGGATAAGGGGCTTGGCAACCGGATAAAAATATAAATTCTGATCCACTGGGGCTTCCCATTTCCATTCTTCTTCCTCATCAACTATAACATCACGAGCTATGGATAGTTTAGAAGTTATGGGATTATATAACCTATAAGCTTTGGACTCATCACTATATCCTACTAAGATTGCTTTTTCTCCTTTACTGTCAAGTTTGCTTTTCTGAATAGCTGTGAGAAGAAAATAGGATAGAGAGCCAAACACTTTTAGATAGCTGACATCTGGTTTTCTTTTGTGCCATAGCTCATAAGGGGTGGAATTTGTGAGGGCTCTTGTGGGTGCTCTGTTTAACAGGAAAACAGCGGTGTTGGCGGCTTCTCCCCAGAAACTGTGAGGTAAGTTTTTTCCATTCATTATACATCTTGCCATTTCAATGATGCTTCTGTTTCTTCTCTCTACCACCCCATTCTGTTGAGGTGATGCTCTTTCTGTGTAACATCCCTCAGATAACTAGACCCCCCTAGGAGTGGTTTTGTCATGACCAAGCCATGACAAAACCCTAGAGAACCTAGGAGAAACAAGTGGACTTATGAACATAGTTGAAGTCACTTTGATCTGCAAATAGTAGATTCCCAAACCCTAGGGTAGGATGATCAAGTGATCTCACCTTTATTCCAAGACCTCACCAACCCTTAGAAAGGCCCAACAAAACCCTAAGGCTCATAGGAGTCAACTCTAGGTGGTCAAATTGACCAAGGACCAACTTAGGCCTATATTGGGCAAAGTGCCTAAAGGAGGACAGGATGCCCTTAGTAAACTCAACTAACCCTATCAAGGTCCCTCTAGACCTAAATTGGGGTCAATGAGTCATCAAGGGGCTCATTGGGGTTAACCCAAGCTTGAGTTGACCCAAGTCAACTCAAACACCAAAATGGTCAAGGTGCCCTTATTAAGGGGTCAATGACCCTCAAGGTGCCAATTCAGCCCTACCCAACCCTACTTAGACCTTGGGGGAGGTCAATGGGTCACTAAGGACCCATTGGAGTCAACCCAAATGGTCATGTTGATCAAAGTCAACTCTATACCAGGGTAGAGTCAAACTAGCCCAGATGGGCTAACTCAAGCACAAACCAACTTCCCCCACTTAGGCTGACCTAACCATGTCATTATTATGATTAGTGGGGTGCTAATAGGCTGAAGGAGGGGAAAATTTTAGTTAGGATGGGCAGGAGAGAGAAAGCTCCATTAATGGAGGAGAGAGAGAAGATGGAGAAGGCCATTCATGGATTAGGGTAGCCAAGGGCCACCCATTAAGATTGGGTTCAGTTACTCTGAGGAAGGGGAAGGATTTCCAGCAGTTTTCTGGCCAGATGGGTGGCTCAGCCCATCAATAGGAGTGAAACCGAAATTGGCCCTTAATGGCCATTCATGGCCATGGGGGTTACACCCCCTCCCATCCCCATCTGACCATCTTAAAAGAATCCCTGGACTCAGGAGGGAAGTTTCCACACTTTACCTGAAGGATTCGAGGTACTTGGCTGTACTGTTGTAGAGCTCGAAAAGCTTCACCGACGGTAATGGCAACTCGGAGATCGGCCCGCCTCCAGCCCTCCAAGAAGGTCCTCCTCCTCTCCTCTCTTCATGGGTAGATCTTAGGAATTGATTAGGGCAAGGATCAGGCTCAATTGAGCCCAATCCAAGACTTGAAATTTCGAAATTTTGGTGGAATTCTCCCTCTCGGGTTCGCCGGAATAGTTGTCTCCGGCGGCCGTGCTGCCGGTTGTGGGTAGCCACCACCTCCACGAAGGTGGTGGTGGCGATGACCGGCCGGGGAAGGGATCGGGTGGCCGGGAAATCAGCCCACAAGTCAGCCCAGGACGGGTTGATCTGAGCCGTCAGATGGAGGTTGAAGACAACTGGATGTCATCGGTTAGACGCTTTAGGATTCGTGCTGAGTTGATTTTATATATTTAATGTTATTTCATTTCTGTCACAGTTTTAGGGTGGTTTTGAATTAAATATTAAAAATACTTAGAGGTTGATTCAGGAGAATTGGTTAACATGAAAATTGTAGATCTAGGAGTCTATTTTATTTTAAAATTGGTTTGAACCAATTTAGAGACCTGGTTAGACCACAACACACCTTTTGGTGAGATCTATACATAGGGTTGATCAGAGAATAAATTGAGTGCCCCCAACAATCCAGCCATGTAAATGGCTTGAAATTTTGGGTGGGGGCCATTCTTAGCTAAATCAACCACATATCCATAAATGAGATTTTTTTGATATAATTTTTTTATAGTTTTTGTAAAAATTTAATAATACATATATGATTTAATTGGAGAATCAAATGACCTCAAAAGTATCCAAAATTTTGATGGCTGATTTATAGGGTTATAATTTAGCTCTGATAAAAATTTCAGCCCATTTGGGTTTGATTTTAACAGGATTTGGGGTGACCTAAGTTTGGTCTTTTAAGGGAAAATTAGGGCAAGGAATCTTTGGGGCATGGTGGAGCCAATTCTCACCCAAATGGGTTGGGACTTTGGCCAGAGCCCCATGGTCAGTGATAATACCCCCTCATGGAATTTGAGATGAATTGGAGTGGGTTTGTCCTAGGACCCTAGTTTAAACACTAAGGGTTGAACTATGGGAGTTAGTGAAGGACTTAGGGTGGCATGTCTTTGTATGGTCACATGGTTTAGTCCATGTGATTCTAGGGTGGAAGAATGCCCTAGGGCAAAATTTGATGGTAGTTAGACGTAGGCACACCACCTAAATCATTTTGAGTTTAATTAGGCCCTTGCACCTTAAAGCATAATAGTAAGGGCATAGGATCTTGGACCTTCATGGGAGGATGTAAGAGGTATAATTATAGTCTTATTTACACTTGAAATGAAATACATGGTGTTGGAATGAACTATCAAATAGGTTCCTTTTAAAAGTGCACAACCATAGGTTTCCTTGGAGAATTTATTATGTGACATTCTAACCCTGGATTTGAATGAAATTGTGCCAAACAAGTTTCAGTACTATAACCATGCTCTAGGAATTTTAATTTGAATTTTTGGATAATTAGTTGGAGTACTTCCTTCACAATCAATCAAGTGGTACCATTTAATTAGGGATTTCTTATGAATTAACTACTCACTGTGAATTGATGAAATTTAGCCAGAAGACTTTTGATGATATTATAAAACTCTATGAATTTTTATGGAATTTTTGGAGACATATTTATAGGGGTTGCTTCACTAAGTGTGGTTTCCCATGAAAATTTAATTAATTTATTTTGGTGACTAGTAATCCTGGAAAATTATGATTTTTGTACAATGGTGCTTTTTGTACATTATTAAGATTCAGTAATTTTTGTAAAATTTCTTGATGAATAATTTTAGTACTTCCTTCTTTAATTATGGTTAATGGAACTATATTGGATAAATTAATTAGAGGCTAAATGTTTTCTGTAAAATTTTGGAATTGAGTATTTACTGATATTTCCCTGTTATGTAGTGATAAAAATTTTTGGATGGCCATTATTTGAATAAATCATGTAGCTCATGTTCAAAATTACCCATGACTAATCTTTTGGGAAAATTAATTAAGAAAATTATAATTTTTTGGATTCAGGCTAATTAGGTCATGATAGACTCCCATTAAATGTTTTAGGTCTTTTGGATGATTATTTGGTGTACCTCCTATTATGTACGTCATATAGCATAGGTTGGTCTGCATTTAGCAAATTGCCGATAATTGCTTTAGGACATGGTTTGGGCACGTGGATGGAGTTAATTATTTTGCTGGTTAGGATAAATGTAGATGGGTTCATCATTGGAAGATTGGATGAGTTGTGAGTTGGTTTGGCTAGTGTTAAGTGGTGCTCGGGATCGACGAAGACCGCCTTTCCCGAAGAGAGGAAAAGTTAAAATCACACTAGGTTTAGTACAACATAATGCAAAAAGGGAATGGGAAAAAGGGAAGCAACCAATAATAATAAGTGTCTTGTGAAAGGGAACGATGGGCATCCGCTACCATTATAGTTCCTAGTGCCCTTTAGGAGCCCTTCGCGGGGAATACTGGGGGCAGTCCTGGGCTAACGTAAACAGTAGGCAAACTAAATTGCAAGAGTAACTAACATAACTAAGGATTCACTTTCACTCACATCGATGTCTCAGGATGTTAGGTTGGTTCATACGGGCTGTAGGCCCGGGGATTTTGGTGACGGGCAGGATAGCCCGGGGAGCTTTGGGCTCGATTGATGGTTGTGATGGACAGGACAGTCCGGGGAGCTTTGGCTCGGTGGATGATACATTAATATTGCATGTGCATAAAAATGATAAGGTGATGGGTCTTCGGTATTGGAGGGTCGATGCACCGACGCCAATACGTTGACTCGGCAAGTGTGGTGCAACACTTTATCAGATTAAGTCTGGTGTGCCAGCCGGCAAGAGTACGTAGGAGTCCACTTTGTGCACCAGCATTGAGGTGTATGATAGGTCTGACTGGTAGTGTAATTACCGGTTTAGAGGTGGGCGAGACCCAACCCACTGCTTCCGTTTGCCACTACGGAGGTATCCTGGGAGGTTCAGTTCCAGAATAGAGGAACTAAAGGTCTGTGTACACAGAGTCGAGTGGGTGAGTTGCACTTGCATATTCACATCATGACATAATTGCATTTCATAGCATTACCATTGCGTATAACCCTGACACCTATTGTATAAAGTGGTATGGGACGCTTTATACAATAGGACCTGCAAAACGACCCATTGTTTTATAAGTTCGCGTGAGTGTGCTTATAAGTTAAGGTTTTTATTCAATAAATGTATACATTATGCCTGCTAGAAAACCGGCACCCTAACGTATAAATTGGTATGAGACTTTTTATACGCTAGGAGCCCTGCAAAAGATCCCTTGGCTTATGTGTCTTCATATAAGTTAAGGTTACATATTTCTTAGTTTACCTTTTATATACCTCCTGCCTTTCTTTACCTGTTTATATAGAACTTCTAGTCTAGTTCCGCCGTCACCTGCATTTGTTATTCTCCACTATCATGTCCTCTCCTTTCTTCCTTCCCGCTCGGTGCCTAGGAGCCATGGGGGAAGGGGTGGGGGATGATAGGGCTTAGTCTTATAGACTAACGGTTTTTGGACCACGTCATTTAGGGGATCGTGGAGCCCAGCATGGAGGAGCAGCCCCGGAGGTCGACACACTTGGAGATGGGGCAGTCTAGCACAGGAGTTCAGACAGTAGGGACGGTGAGTCCCGATCCCTAGTAGTTGTTCTAGATTTTCTTCCGCGATGAGTGGCTTGTAATGAGGATTTGATGTATCAGGCATAAGCTCTTGTTTCAGTACTTTTCAATTATTATTGTGGACTCTCCCTTCGTGGAGAATTATCATTTTATATGTGATCTTTGTGGACATATGTTGGAGCTTGTTTTATATACTATCATATGAATTGCTACTATTCTGTGATCGATTTGGCCGACAGAATCGGCGCCTTGTAGTGACGACTTCCCGGGCGTGAAGGCGTCACCGCAAAGCGGTGGTTCTGGGCCTAAGACCCCGGTGGTTTAAAAAGAAAAAAAATGGGGTCTTACATTCTGTGAGTTATCTAGTTATCCCATGTTCAACACAAAGTGGATTAAATTCCTTATTTATGAACTCCCCTCCCCTATCTGATCTTAGGGTTTTAATTTTCTTACAAGCATAATTTTCAGCTTGTCTTTTGAATTTGATGAAATTAGAATATGCTTCAGATTTTGTGTCCATCAACATGATCCAGGACATTCTACTATAGTCATCTATGATTAGGAGAAAATATCTTTTTCCAGACAAGGACTAGATGGGAGAAGGCCCCCATAAGTCCATGTAAACCAGCTCCAATGGTTCTGTGGATCTTTTATGGCTTTGTTGAGGAAATGGTAGTATGTGGATTTTGTTTTCTGCACACCCCTTACACTTGCTTAAGTCTTCTTTGATTTTTGGTAACCCATACACCAGATTTTTTTTCACTTTCTTTCTTTAAATCTGAGAAGTTAAGATGCCCAAATCGATCATGCCACCTTTTGGATGCAACAGTGAGGCAACTCATCATTGCTTGGTCAGATATTTGTGATAGATTTATGGGAAATATTTTGTTCCCAGTCATGGGAGCAAACGCTGTGAGGTTGGAGTTTTTATCAATAATCTGGCATTGATTATCTTTGAATATTAGTTGATATCCTTTGCTTACAAGCTTCCCTACACTTAAGAGGTTTTGTGCTAGCCCTGGTACATAATGCACGCCATGTATATGCTTAGTTTCTCCTTTGCTGTTTTTTTACTGCCACTACCCCCTTTCCTTCTATAATTGTGCACTTACCATCTCCTAAGATCACTTGTGATTTTTCTTCTCCATTTAGTTTTACAAAGGCTTCTTTGAGGTTTGACATGTGGTTTGAGCATTCACTATCTAAGTACCATGTGTTAGCACCTTGGGTTTCTTTACTTGCCTGGATGAAGAACACTCTATCGGCCTCTTTCTCTTCTTTTTTGTCTCATTTGTAGGGAGTTTTTCAGCAAGCCTTTGTTGCTGTTTATGCTGAAACCAACAATTTTTGTGCAGGTGAGTTGGGTTTCTACATCTTTTACACTTGTAGTAACATCTATAAGGCTCATGCCCAAGTCTATTACATAAGATGCAGAATAAGGGTGGTTTAGTGTCCTTTTTCTTAATAAACTCTTCTTCTTAATTACAATCTTGCTTTGGAAAGCATGTTCCAGAGGAATTTCTTCAAACTCTTTCAGTCTCTCTTCATGGGTTTGAAGAGAGCCGATAAGTTCAGAAAGAGACAGATTATTTATGTCCTTTGCTTCTTCTATAGCGGCAACAACATAGGCAAAAATTTTTGTCAAGGTTCTTAAAATTTTAATCACCATCATTTTATCCTCAACTTTATCACCATAGCACCTAATCTGGTTTACTAGAGATGTTACTCTTGTAATATAGGTGTTGATATCTTCATTTTCTTTCATTTTAACCGTATCAAATTCTTGCCATACATTTTGTAGTTTGATAGACAGCAGCTTTGAAAAGATTTGGAAATTGGATGTGAGGATGTCCCATGCCTCTTTTGATGTGGTGGCAGCTAAAATCCGAGGAAATATGGTCTTCCCAAATCTTTGTTGGATGAAGAAAAATGCTTTAGCATCCTTTTTTTCATTCTCAAAAAACTCAGCAGCCAGGGCTGGTTGCCAATCAGAAATAGAGGAAGCAGTAGTGGGTTCATCAAATCCCTTTTGCACAATACTCCATAGGCCTTGAGATATGAATAAGGTTTTCGTCTGAAACTCCCAGAATTTGAAGGCTCTCCTTCAAATATGGGTACACCACTGGGTGAAAACAAGAAATTTTGGGGGGAAGAATTGCTCGATGATGCCATATGAAGGGTAGAAAAAAAAAAGAACAGATTTATCAAGAATAAGATGCTACAAACTGATGGCAGAGAGCAAGAAGCACAACACAAGATCACCGGCCAACCTAAAGCTCTGATACCATGTTGGAATAAAACGGTAAGATTGATTGGGAAAGGTAGGCCGGTACTACCACATATTTCATAAATAGCAAAAAGTGGTACAAAGAGGTTACAATATTATCCTTCTACCACTCAACACTTCACTGCATACATTTGTAGGACAGAACTCATTGCCTTTATATATAGGCAAAGGAGGAGCAACAGGACAAAACAAAAAACTTAAATAAAAGAGGCATGCATTGCACACGACTCAAAAAGGCCCTTAATATTTCTTGGGAACATAAGACGGTGTAACTCATCTTCTTCCTTTTTTAATGATGCAGGTATGAGGATCAAATCATTATAAAGAAAGAACAAGAGGCTTGATTAATGTCAACATAATTTCTGTCATTTTTTGTTTTTAATTTGTTGAATTAAGTTGAATTATCTTAAAGATGTGATTTTAGAAATGTTTTGAGTTGTTTTTCCATAAAATTTGATGTGTTTGCTTTCTTAGCAAGTGCATTTAGGGTTGTAATAGAGAAGTGAGTAGCATTTTGGGTATTTTATTTAAAGTTTTTTTTATGGAGATTAGGGTTGATTGTTTTTTTTACTAAATTTATTCTTTTTTGTTCAAATCGGTATGTTTATTGTGTAGGGTATAATGAATACGGAATCACACAAGTTGCTCACGATGAATGAGCAATCAAAAACTATCCAAGTAGATGTGTCAGTACATTTTGATAATAATATGTTATTTTCAAGGATGAATTAATTAAACATGCATGTAGTGTTGATTAAGAATTGGGTTTTGTAATGACAATTAAAAAAATAGATAAAAATAACAGAAAAATTGAAGCCTAAAGTCTTTATTGGTTATGATAGGGCTAAATTTTCAGAGAAAGGGATGAGTTAAGATAAGCTTAAGAAATTATGGTACAAAGAGATGTGGTTGTTCATTCTTACTTCAAGGGAAGAAATGGTTTATAATCATGAGTTTGCATAATCATGAGTTTATTCATTTAGAGGCATACTTGTATGTCGACCGATTAAATAAAACTGAGCAGAAGGTTGTTGAAGAAATATATGCAACGGGTGTAAAACTTGTATTTTTATAGCAATTTTAAAGAAAAGAGATGTCTCCAACTTCAGTGTAATGCGGACTCTTTATAATGAGAAGTTCAAGACGTATAAAAAGAAGTTAGCTAGAAGTAGTCTTATTCAGTTTTCGTACAAGACTGTTAATGAAGTTGAATATATAAGTTACAATAAGGTTAACTTCACGAGTAACCTTGAAAGTTTATATTTTGTTCATTCTATATCTGTTCACTTAAGCAAAAATGGATTTTATTATAGTGGATTTTAATTGCAAGACAAATCAATATCAATTACGTACTATTACTATCAATTGTTGGAATGACATCTATAAATTTGACATTTTCTCCTCTTTTGCAGTTATTCAAACGAAACTGAAGATAGTTAAAACAAGGCTCTTTACCTGAAGTCATAGTTGTGGATGGTGAAATAACTTTGATAAATGTTATCATGATAAGCCTAAAAAATTCTGTCATTCACATTCTGTTCCATGCTTAAACAAGTTCTTTCAATGTGCATGAATATTTTTGCTTTGCACCTAACATAATATGATATCGGGTAAAGAGCCAAATTCTGAATTCGATCGATTTGATCGAATTCAACTTACATAAATTTCTCAAATCATCGTGCTTCAAATACTAGTTGACGTGCGTCAATTTCTCAAATTGACGTTCATCAAATACTATCCGACAATTTTAATTCTTGTTAAACGCGGACCAAAATAGCATGCGTCGATTTCTCAAGCCGACGTGCGTCGAATAGTTGTTCAACAATCATATTGAAATCCAATTTGACATACAATTACCTTCGATCCTTATTTAATCAATCTATATTTTGACATATATCTAATATATGTATTTGAGACTTGGTTTCATAAACCAACGCGATCAATCACTCTACTTTTCACACGTCCTTATGTGCAACCTGTAACACCCCAGTTTTCCTGATTCAAGGATGTGGAGGTTCTGGAAGCTACCGCGCGGCGATAACCCTTTTTCGTCGAGTGTGTCGGGACAAAGGAGTCGAGATGAAAGCGTCGAGATGAAAGAATTGAGTAGTTACCGCGCGGCGATAGCGCTACTGCTGGCGGTAGAGTGGATGTCTGTGGAGGCTGACAGATCTGTGAGCTACCGCAGCACGGTAGGAAGTTACCGCCCACGCGGTAGGTAGTTACCGCCCGACGGTAGCAGGCGGAACCAGTTTCATAAATGGTGATTTCCGGTCGTCTGATTTTCATAAAAGTTGATCGTATGGCCCAGAATCCTCCGCCTGTGAACCCTAATTAGGGCTGAGGGGTTCATTCCTCTCATTTTCTCTCATTTGGGTTGAGAGGTTAGGGTTTGAGAGAGAGAGAGAGCTTGGAGGAGGAAGAAGAGGCATCTTCCGCCATTGACGAAGCTCCGGAGCTCCGTTCGTCGATCCGAGGCCGGATTCGTGGAGAGGGCTTGAAGGCGCATACTTCCATCTGTGCAAATCAAGATCTCCATGGCTAGGAAGAGGAATTGGAAGGTAACAACATTTCTCCTCCCGGTTTTTAGGATGCGTGCATGAAATCCGTTTCATTTATGTCTTTATTCAAGCATTTAGGCACCAGATCTCTCAAATGAAAGGAGTTCGAGTTGCCATGGTTCAAGAGGAGCCATCGGGTCGATTGAGTCCGTCCCCGACATATTACTGCATTAGAGATCCACTCCGTTAGTGGATTAGGCATTGTGGGTGAAGCCGTAATCGTGACCGGTGGTCTGATTCGGTGATGTTGCTTGATGTGCACTGTAGGAATTTTTGCCAGAAATCTGATTGCGGCGAATACACCATTTGCGATGCCCTCTTTTTCGTATGAGAACGAATGGTGATTTAGGGCGGGAAATGATGTGATTGTTGAATGTTATGCGAAGGCTTGACTTTGTCTATGTGGTCGGCTGGATAGCCCGTGACGTTGCAAGTCACGTGTAGAGAGTGTCTCGTCAAGATAAGTCCCCTTCTGTGGAAACTGATGAGAACGCCAAGCTTTTGGACAAGTCCGGGTGATGAACCCTACAAGCGGGCAGGGTCAAGCAAGGGTTCTTAGCATTAGTAGGATTGTGTGACGAAACTAACGTGAGAGTCAGAGCTTGCAGGCATGCCCGGGTGTTGAGACCCATGAGCGGGTGGGGTCTATGCAACAGTTCTGTATTGCGGCTTGAATGCCGATGGGGGAAATTAGAAGTACCCGTGTGAATGATGTGATGATGTGCTAGAATCATACACGCTATAGGGTGTATTGGGTGAAACCAAAGCTTGCATACATGTTGTATTGTAGGCCCTTTATTTAAAATGCTCAACATAAAAACGCGTTTGATGTATGAGACACCCAAACCTGTTACTTCTATGTTTAATCATGTTCATTTATATATGCATACGAAGTGTTGACCTGCAGGGTGATGGAATGCCCCGGGGTCTGCTAGGGACGGTTAGGAGGAGATGTGTTGGTTATACAATTGAGGTTAGCCTTTGCTGATCCACATTACTGTTGGGTTTATATGAGAGGTACATCACATGTGCGAATCAGAATATGGAATCGAGAAAACCCAAAGAGAAATGGATCTTGCGATGAACATTGATCAAGAAGTAAAGACAACTTTAATTAAAGTATACCTTAGCGGGATTGAGTCGACACTCAACTAAGGTGCTCCAAAAGGTAGGATTCTGTCCGGCAAGTGAGCCCATGCAAAAACAAATTTATGGCTTTACAATGATCCACACGAACGGGAGAATGCCAACACTTTGTCAAACGAAATCCGGGAAGGAGAATGGAAATCACTCTGCGTCATCACAGACTACTAGGTATGCTATAAAAGAGGCGGCGACGATGGGCGCCGGAGTCGGGCTGAGCAACGGGGACGGGATCGGGAATTTTGGAAACAGTTTTTGTCGGTCGTTTTCCTCTCGGGCTTAGCACAGTGCAGTACAGTAAAACCCTAAGGCATCTTCTATTTATACCCAAAGGAATAAATAGCTGAAAATCGTCGCTATCGGAAGACCCGTAACTAAAGGAATTTGCTCAAAATAGGTTCGTCGAGAAGACTCGAGATGTCTCGACAAATTGTCGAAATGACACGAGATAACTCGACGAATTCCTCGAGATGACTAGAGATACATTTGTCGAAATAACTCGGAATGATTTGACAAATTCGTCGAGATGACTTTGACAGATTCTTCAAATTGACACAAGATAATCCGATGAATTCGTTGAGATGACACGAGATGTCTCGACGAATTCCAATTCAATCAAGTGCTTGGTCCTTCACTCATATCATATATGAGTAAGACCAATACATTCCATTCCTCCAACTTCTCCAAACGCACTTATGTGCGACCTTGTAGGTTCATATCGAGTTGTCAGTAAAACTACCTGTTTGACCACTTCTAGATCATCATGGTAGCACCAACTATTACAACAAATTCTTATAGTGCAAGGATCGCAAGCGGGAGCAATCTAGCCAGCTAATAAGGCCTAGAGCCTCATGAAGTGTACCCCCTTCTTTTGGTTCCTTTATGTTTGAATGTCATGTTTCTTACTCTGATATCCGGCTTGCATGCCGAGGTATCCTAGGAGTGCTATGACACATTGTTTATTTGTTGTGTTGACATGATTTTGGACGTTTGTATGTTGTAAGGCTTTAAGGCCATTTCAGAATCCTATAGATGTGGATAACTTCTAGTCCTGTTATTGTGTTTCCGCTATCTTGTTTTCCGAGTTTTGAGATGGGTAGTTCTTTTATATCACTTTATAATGCTCAAGCTGTAGCGTCTATATGTTGAGGGGCCCCGACCGGACCCATATTATATGGTCATTTCAGGGGAGGTGTTACAATTTGACATCAGAGGCAGGTAAGTGTCCAAGGTAAGGATTAGTGGTCGATTTAATGTAATCGGATCGCGTAAAGAAGTTGTCAACATAGGAGAATTGCAGGACCATAAGTGTCATTGTGTTCGAGTTTTGCGAATAGAACCTGATTCCTAGTTTACCTCTCTTTTGCTAACGGTGCAAGCGATGATGCAGGGATGTCGAGGCCGTGAGAGGAGCCTTCAGCAAGCAGTGATACTACTTAGGTCCCATGGGCAAGGGTGTATCCCCGGACGATTTCTGTCGCATGCTAGCAGAGGCAATGGTAGCGGCTCAAGCTGTAGCAACATCATAGGTTGTGACCCCTGTTGCTCAAGTAACGACTCCTATTACCCCAGATACAACACTGATCATACCGAGCGAAGGAGCCAAGTAGGCAGAGCCGTTAGCTGAGAAAATTGTCATTGCGCAAGGAGACCGACAAATGAAGTATTTTCTTAGTTTCCATCCTCCAATGTTCAAGGGAGTCGGCACACCGACTGATGCCGAGGACTGGTTAGCAAGGATTTAGGAACTCTTGAGAGTGGCATAGACACCAGAGGATAAGCAGTCCCAATTCGCATTCATGTTAGAAGGTGATGCAAAGCTGTGGTGGGTGAGTTATAGTGGCCTCCAGTTTCCGAGACGCACCCTGTCTATGGATGAGTTTGCTAGTGTCTTCTTAAAGAAGTATGTTTTATCGTCAACAAGGTTAGCCCTTTAGAGGCAATTTCTACACTTGGTGGAGCGAGACAAAACTGTAGATAAGTACGTGCAGGAATTTACTCGTCTGGGTTGTTATGCGGGAACGACTATGACTGATGATGAGGAGAGGGACAACCTCTTCTATCATGGGTTGAGAGAGAATTTGAGACAACCGCTTATAGCTCTAAAGAATGTAGGCTTCAATGAGTTGTTTGAAGCCGCTAGGACGTTGGAAAGCAATATGGAGTGAACCAAATGCCGTAAGGGTCATGCAATAAAGCAGGGAGAAGGAAATCCTTCTCAGTCGTAGTGGAAGACAGATGTGAATAAGTGGAGAAAGAATCCTTATCCGTTCAGGCCAGGAGATAAGAGCGGTACTATGTTGGGGAGTCTCGTTTCAAGGGACCACCAACATACTACAAGTGTGGCAAGCCAGGCCATGCACATACCTCGTTATTATACCGAGGGTGGTGCTGAGCCAGAGTCAAAGTAGGAGCAGTTGGTGCGTTCTGGTCATAGTATTGCGAAGAAAGGTAAAATGGCGTAGTTGAGCGCTTCACGCTTATAACTAGTGCATCCAAGAGCCTACAATCTTGGGTAGTAGGAAGCGATTCAACAGCCTGATGTGGTTACATGTATGAAAAGTCAAAGTTCGTTTATTAGCTCAAGACCTTTTTGAGACCTTTTATGTGTGTTGCATGTATATTAGGTTTCGTGCTAGTTTCCAACTACCCTGCTAGAGTGTTGTTCGACACGGGAGCGTTGCACTCCTTCCTTGCAGAAAGCTTTATCCGGATAATTGGGTTCAAACCCTTTTCGGAGGATGCAGAGCTTAGGGTGCGCATACCCAAAGGGTCTTTCATGACTATAAGGAAGTAAGGGTGCATTGGTTAGGGTATTGCCGAGTTGACTTCGTGTTGGTAGCAACAATCCTACCGTTGGCTGAGTTTGATGTGATTTTGGGGATGGACAGGCTTGTAGAGCAACGAGTCAGTATTGACTTCCTATCAAAGGTAGTGATCCTGAGGAGAGAGGGAAAGGAAGAAGTCAAGTTTGAGGGCCTTAGTGGAGTGGCCTGCTCCCTGATTTCGGCCATGCAATTGATGTAGGCAGTAAACTGGGGATGGTTAGCTTTTGTAGCTTTGCTGGAGGTTCACCTTCCGAAGTTGTCAGTTAGAGAAGTGTCGGTGGTGGAGGAGTTCGAGGATGTGTTTCCTGAGGAGCTTCCAGGAGCACCTCCTCAGCGGGAGATCGATTTCAAGATTGATTTGGTGCCAAATTCTAGGCCGGTGTCGTGTCCTCCGTTTAGGATGGCACCAAAGAAGCTGGTCGAGCTTAAAGTATAACTTCAAGAGCTGTTGGAGCAGATGTATATTAGGCTCAGTTCTTTGTCATGGAGCATGCCAGTGTTGTTTGTAAAGAAGAAAGATAGCAATATACGGTTTTGCATAGACTACCACGAGCTGAATAAGCTAACCGCTAAGAATAAGTATCTGATTTCACAGATAGATAAATTGTTCGACCAATTGGTAGGGTCGGTGGTGTAATCCAAGTTGGAATTGAAGTCGGGGTATTACTAGTTGTGGATTCGGGATGAGGACATTCCCAAGACAGCGTTTGGGATGAGGTATGACCACTTCAAGTTCTCGGTAATGTTGTTCGGTTTGACGAACGTTCCATCGGTATTCATGGATTTGATGAACCGCGTGTTTCAGGAGTACTTGGACTCGTTTGTGGTGATATTTATCGATGACATCTTAGTGTATTCCAAGTCGGAGACATAGCTTGAGACTCACTTAAGAGTAGTCTTGTAGGTCCTGAGAGAGAATCAACTTTATGTTAAGTTCTCGAAGTGCAAGTTCTGATTAGAGAAGGTGACATTTTGGGTCATGCGATTAATGGTGATGTGGTGGCGATGGATCCGGTGAAAGTTGAGGCCATCATGGATTGGCCAGTTCTGAGAATAATAGCGGAAGTCAGGAGTTTCCTTGGACTAGTTGGGTACTATAGAAGATTTGTGGAAAACTTTTTGCGGATAGCTTTTCCCCTCACTTCTCTTACTCGTAAGGACCAGAAGTTTTTGTGGACGCAGGAGTGTAGCCGAGCATTTGAAACCTTAAAGGAAAGATTGATGTCGGCTCCAATCCTAAGTCTTCCCAAGGAGATTGAAGGATTTCAGGTTTTCAGCGACGCGTCAGGTTACGGGTTGGGTTGTGTGCTAGTACAACCTGACAATGTGATAGCATTTGGGTCAAGATAGTTGAAACCTCATGAAAGAAATTTTCCTGTCCATGACTTGGATTTGGCGACATTAATCTTTGCGTTAAAGTTGTGGCAGCACTACATGTACAATGCGAAGGTAGAGATCTTTACAGACCACAAAAGCCTAAGGTATCTTTTGGATCAAAAAGACTTGAACACGCGACAACACAAGCGGTGAAGTATCTAGTTGCCTACCTAAATCACCTAGAGGGGGGTGAATAGGTAAGTTCTGCGTATTTTGCGGAATAAAAACTTGAGAGTAATCGACACAAAAAATAACCAAGCATAACCCAGACGACACAAGGAATTTATAATGGTTCCCCAATCTTGGGTACGTCCACTTTCCACCTCGCCTATCTAGCACCATGGCTAGCCTCGGCTACATCACTAAATCTCGAATTGCAACAATCTTACAACTCGAAGATAATACACTCCTACAAACTCGGAGAACAAAGCTCCTACAAACTCGGAGAACAAAGCTCCTATAAACTCGGAGACAAAACTCCTACAAGAGTTAAAATAATTGTTACAACAATAATAAAAACTTTATACTTTCAGATTTGAAATCTTCAAGGCTCTTCCTTCTTGAAAACTGAAAAACTCAATGAAGAAGTTGAGGAAGAAATCCCGAGAAAACTTTTTTCTAAAATGCTTAGGACCCGACACGATCAAGTAGATATTTGAAGAACTTGAATCTATGATCTGTCGAATCTTTTCTTCTTGGAATCGTTGGATCAAGAGAGGAGCGACAATGAAGAATGATAATGACGACGCAGCTTCTCCCGATCTTAAAATTGCGATTGTGATTTTGAAATAATGTTGTTAGGGTTAGCGATTGCTCTGAAAGGACTTCTTATAGGACCTTGTCTAACGGTCTGAAATCATTAAGGAAGGATCCACGTGGACCAATCATGAGGAACTTAGGTTATATCAAATCCCGTCAGATGGTTTAAAAAGAAGTTTTCTGCAACCCTATTTCTCGAGAAGACATATGATTTCTCGAGACGGATTTGCTTTCTCGAGAAATGGCATAGCCTTCTCGAGAAAATACTTAACGCAAATTCTTTAAAATGAAGAACTGATTTCTCGAGAAGGAACTTGACGTCTCGAGAAAAATACTTAGCTTCTCGAGAAACAATTTTGACTTCTCGAGAACTGCTTTGCTTTCTCGAGAACTATACTTGGCTTCTCGAGAATTCTTCAGGGCTTTCTTGAGAAAAAGACTTGAAGATTGTTTTTGAGAATTTTCCGAGAAGTCTTAAGGTTTCTCGAGAATAGCTTTGCTTTCTTGAGAACTATTCTTAGACTTCTCGAGAAATACACTTCATCTTCTTGAGAAAAGTACTTAGTAAATTTTTCTCCGAAAAACTAATTCTTCTTTGTTGAAAACCAGCAACCCTTCCTTTCTTCCATTGCTTTAGTACTTGAAAATGAAGTGCATCTCAATAGAGAGGTTACACATGAGTCAACACCATGGGTCACACAATGAGGGATTACATTACATGGTCCCGTGTTTAGTGACTCATTGTAAACTAACATTGGTTTACACTTAGCAATAATGACATGTAAGCACTTAACTAAAGAATAACATCAAATACATAATTAATTCAACTTAGTTCAAGAATGACTTCACATAAATCTAGGTTATTGAGATACAATACCCAACAATCTCCCCTATTTGTAGAAGTCAGAACCCTCTACACTAAGGTGAATAATATCTAGATAATCAAAGAATTAACTAACAAATAAAATAATATATGTCATGACAGTTAAGAGATAATTAGATCATCAAAATTTAAAATTTTATATATAGAGAGAATTTGTCCATAGAAATATGTAGGTCCACATAATTCCATAACACTGACAATCATAAATCATTTGTACTGTTGCTGGTGTTGTCGTTCCTTCTTCTCTTGTTGTCTTTTCTGGTAGCTGAAGGGCTTGGGATAGTATTTTGGAGGACGAAGAGGAGCATTAAGATTATTGCGGCCATATTCACGATCATGAATCCTTCTTTTTCGCATAGATTTCTCATATAGCTCCCACTCCTTATAACTGTAATGATCATCCTTATTATCATGAAGTTCCACAACTAACTTCAGAGTGTCTAGAATTAAAGACTTGGAGGTTGGACTCTAAATTTCAGCAAATTCTTTTTCTTTCCTTTTGGCAGCTTCTTGACTTGGGAGAGATCGGCTGGCTGAAGCACCATCACCATATTTTCTTTTCTTAGGCACTGACACCTCAGGAGGTAGGTCCCGAGGTATCTCTGGCTGATCAGAAGTCCAGACTTGAGAATATTTCTAGGAGGAACTCCATGTTGTTCAGGTCTGGGAGAAAATGTAGGCTTACAAACATTTAGATCAAGATGAGGAGGTGGAGCCTCATTTGGATCAACTTGAAACTCTGGAAAAATTTGATTGTGCATCCACACAGTAGTATCATAAGTATAAGTGTTTATACCCTTAATCTGTGTTTCTATATTTGTACTGATCTCTTTCAGTTGATTGCCCCACTGATTCTTCATTTCTTGAACTTTGCATTTTAGATTTTCTTTCACCTTATCCTCCCCCTTTCTGACTTCTACGGTTAGATCCTGTATGACATCTTCCTTGAATTTCCCGACCTCTTTAAAGGTTTTGAAGTTAAGTTCTTCAGTTTTCTTCAGCAAAAGTATCTGATTGTTAGCCACAGTAACTGCCTGATTCATGACTTCACCAACACTAGTGATAGTGTAGTCCAAAGCCTTGCCACTAATATTGAGCAGTTTTTTGAATTCATTTGTATTACTCTGAATCTTAGCAAATCCTCTGCTCAATTCTTTCTCAAGAGCAGTTACTCTCTCAGTTATATCTTTGAGAGACTTGTCAAAGTACTCTCTCTGCTTTGTCAACATAGAATCAATCTTACTTAAAAGGGTATCATCAGGAATGAATGCAGCTGGAGGAAGTGGAGGAGGTAGTGCTGGAGCTGTCCAGACTGGTAGTTCTTCAATAATAACTGAGCTTTTGCCTCTTTGGGCAGATGTCATCACATCCCCTTCCTCACCAAGAATTATAGGTAGAGACAATTTTAAATTCTTGAGAGGAGGTTCTATAGGTTCTGGGGTAACTTCATCCTCATCAGAGGGCATAACCACATTCTCCCCCTCAATTTGTGTCATGGGCTGAGAATCTTCTGGAATCTCTTCAGGAGAGATGAAACGGGGATCACCTGAAGTTATAGCTTCTATCATTTTGTCAATATCAACTGCAGTAGAGGTTATTTGGGCATCCACTTGAGCATCATGAAAATTTTCCTGATCAGAGGAATAGTCAATATCCATACCCGAGCCACAATCATACACAGAGGTGCACTTCTCATCATCAAACTGAGATTTGTTTTTCTTTTCCACCACCACATCATCAACAAGAACTTTCTCTGTAACCTGATCTGTAAGAACATCTGAATGAAACTCTATGTCTGGTACCTTTGCTTATTGATCTTCCTCATGAACTAAAGGAGCGGGCTCCCCCTCAATAGTTGTAACAGATGTGCCAAATGTATTAATATGAAGGGGAGATGGGGTCCTGTCCTCATCAACTACAATCCTTAGAACTGCTGGAGCTTGGCCTAGCTTTTGAATTCTGATTTCCCATCTGTTGATGGATGAGAGTGAGACTTTCTTCAGGTGGGGAATGGACACACCTTTGAACAAGTCAAAAACTTCAGGGTGCACTTGATTCAGATATAGAGAGATGATCCTTGCAAAATTAGATGCTTTCATGTTTTCCTTAATCTTTTCAAATAACATGTGTCCCAATTGGAACTTCTTGCGACACACCACAACAATCATCATGCAAAAGAAGTTTGAGGAGATATATCCAATTGAACCTGTATTGTGGAGGAGAACTTTTCCAAGAATGTCGGCCAAAAGCTTGCTTTCATCATTCATGCGCTGTCTGCGAATAGAGGTAGTGGATTGGGAGAGGCCACAAAATGAAAGAGCCCTGGAGTAATCGGGTTCTTACGAATAATCTTCCTCATCAATAGAGGGTAACCTCAGAAATTTTGTTAAGGAGGACGGCTTTATTTTGATCTTCACATCTTTGACAGAGCTTTTCAACAATTTCCCACACCTTTTAAGCTTTGCATTTCTAAAGAACTCTTCAACTTATGGAACCAAGAATTTGTAGGCAGGGATGCTTGAGAATGAAAGGGAGGCCGTCGGTTTCAAGAAGTAGGAGGACATTGCGTAAATCATCGGAGATTTCTTCAATACCTGTGCGAACAAACTCACTGTCGACGCCAATCTTTGCAATGGGAGCCATCGATTGAAGAAGATGAGAGATTTCAGACTTTTTCGAGAAGAAACGACGGAGTTTGCGAGAAGAGCGGCGGATGCCTTCAGCGAAACTCAAGGGTTTTTCTCTGGAAGAGCTTTTTCAAAAGTGTGGATTTGGACATTCTATGGAATTTTCTATTTATATAAAATTAAAAATCTTTAAGAATGAAGAAGAGCGTACCTGAGGAATGTCTGTTGGAATTCTTCTCCAAAAGTTATGTTACCTGATTTCTCGAGAATTCGAGAAGTCCAAATGCTTCTCGAAACATTTAAGGTGTTCTTCTGAGAAATATAAGTTAATTTTATGAGAAATCCATTAAGTTTTTGAGAAATCTAGTTCTGAGCTTGAATTTATCTAAAGGTTTGCTGAGTAAGAATTCTCTTGGAATTTTCTGAATGACTGATTGCAGAATCTTCTCTTGACTTCAAATATGAACTTTTCAGGACTCCTTGTTAAGCATACCAAGTTCTGTCTTGAAGAAGGAGAACTTGGACTCGTCTAGTGGCTTCATGAAGATATTTGTAACTTGCCTATCATTTGGAACATACTGGAGGTTGATGTCCCCATTCTCCGCATGCTCTCGGATGAAATGATATCTCAATTTGATGTGCTTTGTCTGGCTATGAGAAATTGGATTGTTGACAATTGCTATAACACTGGAGAAGTCACAAAACATGGGGATGTCTCTGAACTTTAAGTTGTAGTCTTCAAATTGATTCTTTATCCAGAGAAGTTGTGCACAACAACTACCTGCAGAAATATATTCTGACTCAGTGGTTGAGATTGCAACACAATTCTGTTTCTTGCTGCTCCAAGATATGATCCTACTTCCTAGGAATTGGCAAGTCCCAGAAGTGCTCTTTCTATCGCCTTTGCTACCTGCAAAGTCTGCATCTGAAAATCCATTTAATTTTCTATCATTACTTCTTGGGTACCATAAGCCAAGATTTGGTGTTCCCTTAAGGTATCTCAAAATCTACTTTACAGCTGTGTAGTGAGATTCCTTAGAGTTCACTTGATATCTAGCACACACACATATTGAAAACATTATGTCAGTCCTACTAGCAGTAAGATAGAGCAAGGATTCAATATACTTTTGTACTTGGTTTCATCAAAATGTTTCTCTTTCTCGTCCTTGTCCAGAGACATAGCTTAACCCATTGGAGTCCTCATAGAGGTTGCATTCTCCATTTTGAATTTCTTTAATAACTCCTTGGTGAACTTCGTCTGAGAGATGAAAATTCCATCTTCAGATTGCTTTACCTGAAGTCTTAAGAAATACTTCAACTCACCCATACTTCTCATTTCAAACTTCCCTTGCATAAGTTTGGAAAACTTCTTGCAACGGTTGTCATCAGTAGAGGAAAAGATAATATCGTCGACGTAGATTTGCTCTAGAAAAATCTTGTCTTTTACTTCCCTAAGAAATAATGTCTTATCTATCTTTCCCCTTGTGAAGTTGTTCTCAAGAAGAAAGTTAGACAATGTTTCATACCAAGCTCGTGAAGCTTGTTTTAAACTATATAATGCTTTAAATAATAAATAAACATGATCATGATGGTTAGGATCAATAAAACTTGGGGGTTGTTCCGCATACACTTCTTCCTTTATTTCACCATTGAGGAAGACTGACTTCACGTATATTTGATAGACAATGAAACCCATGAGAGTAGCAAATGCGAGGAACAACTTGATGGCTTCGAGTCTTGCCACTGGAGTATAAGTCTGATCAAAATCGATCCCTTCTTCTTGTCTATATCCCTTAACTACAAGTCTGGCTTTGTTTTTGATGATGGTTCCATTTTCATCCAACTTGTTCCTATAGACTCACTTTGTTCGAATTACATTTTTGTCTTTGGGTCTTGGTACAAGCTTCTAGACTTGACAGTGCTTGAACTGATTGAGTTCTTCTTCTATTGCAACTATCCAAGATGCGTCTTCATTTGCTTCTTAAAATTTCTTTGGTTCAACCTTTGAGAGAAAACTCAAATGCATATTTTTATTAGTAGTACCTCTTCGAGTTCTTACACTATCACGAGGATTTCCTATGATTTGATCAATCGGGTGATCCTTCAAGTGTCTGAGCTCTAGGGTCCTTGCATCGAGAGCTTCTTTTATTTCCGGAGTGTCTTCCTCAACTTGGATAACTTCTTCATCTTGGTGATCTCCCTCTCCAATTGAGGTTGGAGGGTTGATCTTGATAAACTTTCGAGCATTTTCTTCAACTGTCTCATCCAAGCTTAACTCTTTCAGCCTTGAACCTGCATCTTCAATGAAAACACTGTAAGAGCTGCTTTGTAGCATGCTTGTCTCATCAAATATAATGTTAATAGATTCTTCTATAACCAGGGTTTTCTTATTAAAAATTCTATAAGCCTTACTATGGCTACTATAGCCTACAAAAATACCATCAAAAAATTTTTCTCCAAACTTTGTACGATGATATTTCCCATTATTAAGCACATAGAATTTGCTGCCAAAGATCCTGAAGTAGGACACAGTTGGTCTCCTGCCTTTCAGTAGCTCATAGGGAGTCTTACGATGACTCTTGTTGATCAACGCTCTATTTTGCACGTGACAAGCTGTATTGATGGCCTCAGCCCATAAGTACTCTAGTAGAGCGAAGTCAGTCAGCATTATAGTACATGTATCAATGAGTGTTCTATTCCTTCTCTCTGTAACTCCATTTTGTTGTGGAGTATGCGGGGAGGAAAAATCATGAAAGATACCTAGACTTCCACAAAATTCTGTCATGGCACCAGATACGAATTCTGTTCCATGATCACTTCTGATTTTGACCACTAAACGGTTTAATTCGTTCTAAATTTGCCTGACAAAATTCGTGAACACATCAAAGGTATCTGAATTTTGTTTCAGAAAGAACACCCAAGTAAAACGTGAATGATTATCAATAATTACCAGCGTGTATGACTTACCTCCTAAGGTACGAACTTGCATTGGACCGAATAAGTCCATGTGCAGTAAATACAAGCACCTTGAGGAATCTCTATCAGCAATACCCTTAAAGGTAGCCCTTGTCTGCTTGCTCATTTGGCATGCGTGACATGGACTCTCTTTAATGCACTTAATAGTCGGTGTGTCATGTACTAGGTCTTGAGAAAATAACATATTAATAGTTTTGAAATTAATGTGTGTTAGTCTCTTGTGTCATTGGTCACAAAGAGATGCACTATCTTTTGTAACAAAACACACCGGGGTGGAAGTGTCTAAACATAAAAAATTAATACAAAATATATTTCAACTCCTAGTGCTTGTTAATACCGTCTCCATAGTAGAAGCCGATTTTATTAGGCACTGATCCTTAGAGAAAATATCAATGAAGCCTTTATCACATTACTGACTTATGATAATCAGATTATGTTCTAATCCTTTCACATAAGCCACATCAGTGAATGATACTACACCATTAGAAATCAAACCGTAGTCTTTTGTAATTCCCCAGTCAGAGCCACCAAAGATAACCTTTGGACCGTCTTTAACTGGAGTATAATTTTGAAGTAGACTTCTTGTCCCGGTCATATGCTGAGAGCATCCACTATCCAAATACCAGATAAGCATTCTATTTACCTTTGGACATACTTGCAATCATAGATCATTTTATCTTAGGAACCCAATAAAATTTGGGTCATTAATGTTCCTTGTTAGCATACCCCCTACGAGTGTTAACACTACGAGTGGTCTTTCTCATATGATTAACTTGAGGAGTTTCAATATTTCTGGGATTAAACCAACAATCCACAGTAAAGTGACCAACTTTGTCACAACACTAACAGTCAAACATGTTATATCTTTTCCGAATCTCCTGCTTGACCTTTTGAACGTGTGGTCTAGCAGGAGCGGCTGACATGGAGGCAGAGGCCTCATGATGATAGCACTCACATGGCTTCTTCTTCCCAAGTGGTTTTTGAACAACGAGTTTCACTATTGGAGCTTTCTTATCATTAGGACCATGAATATAGGGACCATAACTCTGTAGAGTGATCTCTTCATAAGGTGCTTGAAGACACTTGCACCGAAGTTTCGGGGATGAGTCCACCCCTTATAGTCCTTGATAGGTTCAAACTGAATTGGTCTTGTCAAGTGACCATAGGAGCTCTCAAAATCAATTTCATTAGAAGGAAAAATAACCTTTTTAAACGTAGTCTGAATGAGAGGCCCCTTCCCTTTCTCTTCGGCAGTTGCTTTTATAGTAGCCTTATTTTTTTACTTTTAGCCTTGGCCCTCCTTGAAGGTTTACTAAGAGCAGTCTCATGACCTAAGCCAGCTCCTTTAGCCTAAGTAGAGAATTCAACAACAAGTGGAAGGATTGTCTTGGTATTGGAGAAACATTCGACAAGTCTCTTTTCAGCGGCAAGCTGTCCTTCCAACTTCTCAATGATTTTCTCTTTTAGGTTAAGGAGCTCGTGTGAACTATTGTTGTCATCGGCCAGGGCGTGGAGTTCCTTTTTGAGTGAGTTCATTCTTGCGACTTCCTCCCTCAGAGTGATCTCCTCAGCCTTAAGGGATTTGATCTCCTTGGCCTGAGTTCTAACAACTTTTCTACACCGGTCATAGAACTTGATCAACTCTTTATACTGAGCCATGAGTTCTGATTTATCATCAGAGGAACAGTCCTTATGAACATCATCTGGAGCATCAGACTCTGAAAGAATGGTGTGAGAATTTACCTCCCCATGAAATTGGGGGTCAGCTTCTTCTCCGTCGGAGTGAGTCATGAGCCTGAAGTAGGCTTCTTCATCCTCACTTGACTCGGATGAGTCAGTGTCACTAAATCTCTTCTGCTTCTTTTCCATGAAGCTCTTCTCCTTCTTTTTGCCATGGGAGGACTTATGCTCTTCTCTTCTTCCACCCTCCTTCTTATGAGGGCAGTCAGTGATCACACGACCTGGATTATTACAGCAATATCACATAATATCAGTAGAATTATGTTTGTTCTGTTTAGATTTATACCTGTAATTTGTGTAACATTTCTTTTGATGATCACCATCGTGACGTGATCTTTTGTATGAGGAGTCTTTGCCTCTCATCTATTTCTTCTTACTGAGAAACTTCTTGAACTGTCTTGAGAAAAGAGAGAACTCTCCATCAGATAACTCTGAGCCCGAGGTGATTGGCTCTGAGTCTTCTTCTTCACTTTCTTCCTGAGTGGGAGTAGGAGATGCTGCTTTAGCCTTTCTTGAGCTATCTACCTTCAGTGCAACATACTTCTCCTTTGATGAAGATCTGCTGCCCTCTTCTTCAGTTTTTCTGGAGTTGATTTGAAGCTCATAGGACATACGCTTCCCGAAGAGGTTCTAGGGGTCAATGTCAGCCAATCTCCCAAACTCCCTAATAAAATAAATCTTATTGTCTCAATCCTTAGTTAAGGATCTTAAGAACTTGTAATTTAGTTCTCCATTTATGAAAACCCGGCCGTAGTTCTTTAGGCCGTTGACGATCTTGAAGAAGTTCTCATATGTATCAACTATTGTGTCCTTGGGGCCTTGCTTGAAGGCCTCATACTTCTGGTTCAGAAGGGATCTTCTGTCATCCCTTACTTCTTCTGTGCCTTCCATTAAGACGATCAGAGACGGCCACATTTCCATGGCGGATTGGCAGTGTATCAGGTTCTGCAACATCAAATCATCGACTGCACTTGCGATGATATTCTTTGCTTTCTTGTCTAGAGAGACAAGGGTAATCTCATCTTTGTCGAGATCCATTAGTTTCTTCGGTACATTATTGGATGGATCGATAGTGTAAGCTATCATGGGAATATGAGGGCCTTCTTCCACTATCATGAATATGTGGGGATCAACAACTTCCATGAAGAATCTGACTGTCTCTTTCCACATGGTAAAGTTAGCCTTGGTGCACACCGGAAGCTTTGCAACGTCCTTGGATATGTCCATGCTTGATAATCTCTACGATAACTAGAAGTTGATCTGTTCAAGGTGTGAACCTTTTTTGTTAACAACCTGTCCCTCTGATACC
The DNA here is from genome assembly GCA_039513925.1 of Platanthera zijinensis. Lineage (NCBI taxonomy): Eukaryota > Viridiplantae > Streptophyta > Magnoliopsida > Asparagales > Orchidaceae > Platanthera > Platanthera zijinensis. The sequence goes on along the minus strand of CM077095.1, from coordinate 111,291,939 downwards.
AATTGAAGTATCTTGTTGCCTACCTAAATCACCTATGGGGGGGGGGGGGTAAATAGGTGTGTTCTGCGTCTTTTGGGGCCGTTTGAAGTTATGGAGCGTATTGGAGAAGCAGTTTATAGGTTGGCATTATCCGCAGAGTTGAGTGGATTACACAATGTTTTCCATGTCTCGGTGTTAAGGAATGCTTTGGTAGAGGCAAGTGCTGTGGTCGAGTCGGCGGCGGTGCTAGTCGAAAAGGACTTGAGGACGAGAGTCCGTTCGATTTGCGTAGAGGATTCAGAAATTCGGCAGTTGCGGAAAAAAGAGGTTAAACTCATAAAAGTGCGGTGGTATAATTGCGGGCGATACGAATTCTCCTAGGAGCGCGAACAAGCGATGCGGGAAGACTTCCCAGAACTATTTGCATCAGGTATGCTTATTGTTCCGAGTGCATGTTAAATTTCGAGAATGAAATTCTTTTAAGGGGGGTGGAGTTGTAACACCCCATTTTTCCTGATTCAAGGATGTGGAGGTTCTGGAAGCTACCGCACGTCGGTAGTTAGCTACCGCCTAGTGGTAGACCTTTTTCGTCGAGTGCGTCGGGCAAAGGCATCGAGATGAAAGTGTCAAGACGAAAGCATTGAGTAGCTACCGTGCGACGATAGCGCTACCGCTGGCAGTTGAGTGGCTATCTATGGAGGTTAGCGAATCTGCGAGCTGCCGCGATGCGGTAGATAGTTACCACCCATCAATACCAGGCGGAACTAGTTTCGTAAATGGTGATTTTTGGTCGTCCGATCTTCTTAAAAGTTGATCGTATGGCCTAGAATCCTCCATCTATGAACCCTAAGTATGGCTGAGGGATTTATTCCTCTCATTTTCTCTCATTTGGGTTGAGAGGTTAGGGTTTGAGAGAAAGAGCTTGGAGGAAGAAAAATAGGCATCTTCCGCCATTGAAGAAGCCCTGGAGCTCTGTTCGTCGATCCGAGTCGGATTCGTGGAGAGAGCGTGAAGGCGCACACTTCCATATATGCAAATCAAGATCTCCATGGCTAGGAAGAGGAATCAGAAGGTAATGACATTTCTCCTCCCGATTTTTAGGATGTGTGCATGACATCCGTTTCGTTTATGCCTTTATTCAGACATTTAGGCACCAGATCTCTCAAATGAGAGGGGTTCGGGTCGCCATCGTTCAAGAGGAGCCACTGGGTCGATTGAGTCCATCCCCGACATATTGTTGCATTAGAGATCCGCTCCGTTAGTGGATTAGGGACTGTAGGTGAAGCCATAATCGCGATCGGTGATCCGATTCGTTGATGTTGCTTGACGTGCACTATAGGGATTTTTGCCAAAAATCCGATTGTGGCGAATACACCGTTTGTGATGCCCTTTTTTCGTGTGAAAACGAATGGTGATTTAGGGTGGGAAATGATGTGATTGTTGAATGTTATGCAAAGGCTTGACTTTGTCTCCGTGGTCGGCTTGCTAGCACGTGACGTTATAAGTCACGTGTGAAGAGTGTCCCGGCAAGACAAGTTCCCTTCTATGGAAACTGATGAGAATGCCAAGCTTTTGGACAAGACTGGACGATGAAGCCCACGAGTGGGCAGGGTCAAGCAAGGGTTCCTAGCATCAGTTGGATTGTGTGACGGAACTGACGTGAGAGTCAGAGCTTGCAGGCAAGCCCGGGTGTTGAGACTCATGAGCGGGTGGGGCCTATGCAAGAGTTCCATGTTGCAGCTTGAACACCGATGGGGGAAATTGGAAGCACCCATGTGAATGATGTGATGTGATGTTGTGTGATGATGTGCTAGAATCATACACACTATAAAGTGCCTTGGGTGAAACTCAAGCTTACATACATGCTGCATTGTAGGCCCCTTTATTTAAAATGCTCAACATAGAAACGTGTTTGATGTATGAGACACCCAAACCTATAACTTCTATATTTAATCATGTTTATTTACATATGCATACGAAGTGATGACCTGTAGGGTGATAGAGTGCCCCGGGGTCTACTAGGGATGTCCGAGAGGAGATGTGTTAGTTATACAGTTGAGGCCAGCATTTACTGACCTATGGTACAACAAATTCTTATAGGGCAAGGATCGCAAGCAGGAGCAAGCTCGCCGGCTAAAAAAGCCTAGAGCCACATGAAATGTACCCCCTTCTTTTGGTTCCTTTATGTTTTAATGTCATGTTTCTTTCTCTGATATCCGGCTTGCATGTTGAGGTAGCCTAGGAGTGTTATGACACATTGTTTATTTGTAGTGTTGGCATGATTTTAGACGTTTGTATGTTGTAAGGCCTTAAGGCCATTTCAGACTCCTATAGATGTGGATAGCTTCTAGTCTTGTTGTTGTGTTTTCACTGTCTTGTTTTATGAGTTTTGAGATTGGTTGTTCTTTTATATCACTTTATAATGCTCAAGTTGTGGCGTCTATATGTTGTGGGGCCCCGACCGAGCCCTTATTTTATGGTCATTATAGAGGAGGTGTTACACAACCCTTTATGCTCATATCATGTTGGCAATACGATTAATCTTTTGATTATTTCTAGATCGCAGTATTCAAACAGCCAAGTAAAATGATTTCTAAAAGTTTTTATTTGCAATCTAACATATGTTTGGAAAGCATTTAATACACTCATCCTTTCAAATGAATATGTGACTAAACTAGATTATAAGTTCATTTGGAGGGGATGAAAGCGAGCATTTTTCGCTGGCTTGGCGGGCAACCCGACAGGAGAGAATAAGATGACCCAAACTTTCCTTAGACCTTCCTGATATGAGACACTTGAATGCATGCTGACTGGGAAAGTTTGCAAGAACCCTCCCCTTACCAAGGAGGCTCCCGGTCTTATGCCTAGAATCGCCGCCCTACGGTGACACTAACTCATGGGTTAGTCGACAACGCAAGATGCCGATCTTGCCGACAAGTACGATCATAAAACTTGTTCGGCCAATTGAGAAATAAAAGTATAAAAGCAGTGTATAAAACAGCTAGTCCACAAGTCACAGTACTATCATCTATAATGAAAATGAAAGTACAATAAAGTCCAGAATGAGTACAACAAAAGAGGAAAAGGGCTTATGCCCTATACATGATATCAAATCTCTCTTTCTCAAAATGACAATAAAGCGAAAGCTAAACTATCATCATAAAACTCGTCCCACCTAACGACGGGCTGTAGTAGTAGGTGGTGGTGGTATCAGCTCCTCACGTCCTGCCATCTCGTTCTGCTGGTCGTGTTGGTACTCCATCTCCTCGAGCTCCTAAAATGATTTGGTCACAACCGACCGTTAGTTATAAAGACTAAGACATTTCCTCCACACCTCGCCCCCGTAACTCCTAGGTACTGTGCGGGAGGATGAAGCAGAGGACAACAAGAGGTATAAAAATAAGCAGGTGACAGTGGAGCTATACTACCAAGTATATATAGTATCAAACTATTTCTACTCTAGAAGTTCTATATATATAGCACATGTAAGGTATGAAGAACTGTACAGAAAGTAAGGTGTTGTAAGTAAATAAGGTATTGTAAATAAAACAGAGTAAAGAACGGCAAGTAGCATATTATATCACTAAAGTATCATCACAGAAGTACCTTAACTTATATAAATGTCATATAAACTTATAAGTTAAGGTTTTCAAATATAACTTATCATATAAAAGAGCCCATACTAATTTATATGATAAGGATCTATGGTGCGTATGATCTAGTTATGAATGTATGTTTTGCATGCGTTTTATGATTCATACAAGTGCAACTTACACATACGACTCTGTGATCACAGACCTTTAGTTCCCACTTTTTGGAGTTAACATCACTCTCTGGTACAACCGTTGTGGCTACGGCAGCAGCGGAACGGGTGCTTCCGCTTCCTAGGTGGGTATACACACTACCAAGCCCAGACCCTTCGTACGCCTCTATATACGTCCTAGGTGCACTCTACAGTCTCTGCGTACTAATGCTGGCCAACTGCTAGACTTTCTAGGTCGGGTGTGTATTTTTGGGGATTGTCCTCCAGACCGCAGTATAAACAACCTACTGCCCCCTCAAACCCTCACACCTCACCAGAGTCACCATACTGCCATCAGTGTGACAATTGGCCCAGTATCGCATGACCCGCCACTAGTTTTGTTTCTATGTACATGCAAGGTATCTCAACCCGAGACTCCAGCTCGCAGGACCAAACCTGTCCTGATTTCATACTCCTGAGCCTCCAGCTCGCAGAACCAACCTGTCCTGAAATAAACCTCTCGAGCCTTTAGCTCGTAGGACTAACTGTCCTGAATCCCTCCAACCCTTCACGGGTGAGATAGTCACATTGTTCTCTTAATACTGAATCCCTCCAACCCTTCACGGGTGAGATTGTTACCATGTTCTCTGAGCCTATTAGACTACTCTTTTCTAGTGTTTGTTATACATAGCAATTTAGGGTTAATCCCAGGACTGCCCAGGGTATGCCCAATGAAGGGGTCTTGGGGGCACTAGAAACCAAGATGGGATGAAAGCCCAAAGTTCCCTTTTGTAAGGATATTTACTTTTATTAATGTCTACCCATGATTCATACCAAACTCTCGTTGTTACTCTGGGACAAACTTAATAACTTAGGATGTTATTGGGAGAGCGGCGGTCTTCCGTCGATCTCCGTTTTAGCTACTATCCTTGGGATTTTGCACTCTACACTCATTATCAAGAAGTGACATATTGGACACCAACCAAGGTTTATCTTCCCAACATAGATCTATCTCAACCGTCAACCTTATTCCCTGTGGGTCCTAGTATTATATGCTATTTATGCTAAACGCACCCATGACCTAATGTTGACCAGTATGACGTGACTTCTAAACTCTTGGGCCAACTGCCCCTAATTATTTATCATGAGTTGCTATGATGTGTGACGTTTACCATCCCAGGTCTCACTATTTTTCTAAGGAATTAAGAGCCTAAATTAAATCTTTTAATTGAGTGACCTGAGTCACCTTGCACATGATGTACTACCTATAATGGTTCAGCCTACCTAAAAATTTATCAGATATTCCATGAGGTTAAATTTGACTTCCTACCAAGTTTCATAATTTTCCCATGTGAATTTTCATTTAATATCCATTTAATATTAAAATCACAAATTGCCTACTTTCCAAATGAAGTACAGTATTTATACAATAAGAAATTCTAGAAATATTACTAGAGCTCCATAATGATATAATGAAACAAAATACAGAATTACAAGCTCTTAAACAGTGATTTGAACTAACATATGTCCATATGATCAATATTACCAAAATGCCATTATTAGGATTTCCAGCCTATATATACATCCAAAAATTCTCAAATAATTTAACAGGGATTAGATCACATAAATAAACTATTGTAAATTTTTCCATAATATTTAAACAATAATTTACCTTAATTTTAATGAATTTTCATAATAGACAAAATGGTAAATTCTACATAAAATCCAAGTTAACATTACCTAACAGTCCCATAAATTTTTTCAGAGGTGAGCTATGACCTACTAAAGCTTGTGACAAAATTTCAGAATTTAATAAATTCATATGCCCTAGTTTTAAATTTATTTCCCATGTAGGCATATTTTCCAATAATTCCAAACAATGGGATTTTGATCCCAAAAATCCCAACCTTCCTATGGGAGGTATATTTCATCCCTATAAGCCTCTGTCCAGAGTTTCATGGACATGCAATGGTCCAAATGGGCTAAATCCCCATTCTTCTAGTTTTACTATAGGCACCCCAAATTTGAACATACCTATCTCATGCATGTGAAATTTCCCAAACATGCATATATCAAAAGGACCCGAGATTTCTACCATGGTTTTATATTGACCTAATGGACATGCCATCAAAATTTGGGGGCATTTGGAGTCATATATCCCCAAAAATACACTTAATTTAAATATTATTATTTCACTAAATACTATAGTATAAGTCGGACCAAAAATTCTCATTTTTGGTCAAAGCCTAGGTTTAACCAAATCCCAAGCATGACCAAAATATTAGTTCATGAGGACTTATGGTTTGGCTTGGGCATTTATTTTAAGATCAGCCCTAGCCTAGGACCAGTCATGGTAGAATGGTCCTACAGGGAGTTCTACTATACCAAATCCTAACTTTAGGGTGTCATTAAAGGTAAGGTCAAGACCTACATTTTTCATGTTGATAGCTACCTTTGAATGTGCCTCTAATAGGCCTAAAATTAACATGCAAGAACACTGTAAAAGTCTGACAATAATAACACTGTTCATAAATTAATGCAATATCAATTTAATACATCAGATCGGACGGCTCCTGGCCATCGTCCCCAATAAGCCAACGGTTGAGATAGAGCCATCCTGGGCCAATTTTGCTGGCTTATTCCAGCCATCTGGGCCAGCGCAACCGCCGACAATTATCGCCACCACCTCCGATGATGTGGTGGCTACCATTTCCCGGCGGTGAGGCTGCCGAAGGCGGCTCCTCCTGCGATCCCGAGCTATAAGAAAAACTTGGAAAAATGCGCACAAGATCTCATGGTATCGGGCTCAATTGAGCCCGATGTCTGCCAAAGTGAGCTAGAAAGCTAGCACAGGGTGAGGTGAGGCGAAACGAACCTGAAGCCGGGCTTGGCGGCGAGTGTGGTGGAGGTGAGCCAAGGCCGAAGCTTGCTCCAACGATATAGCCCAATTCTTCGTTTCTCCAGCAAAATCTTTGCTCCAGCTATCGATCTCCACTCGTTTCAACCTCCTGAAGCTGATGGTGGGCTTAGATTTGTCTGGGAGTGGCTGGGTGAGGAGTTTTGATTAAGGGGGTGGCCGACCATGAACATTGGAATCTCCTCCTAGCTGCCAAGTGGCCACCACCCCTTAATTCCTGCTGAAAAAAGCCTTTGGAAGCTCATCCATGAGCTTGGGCAGAGGGAAGGAGGGCCACATGGCCTCCATCCCCTCTTTCCCTCTCTTCTCTCTCCTCTTTTTCTCCAAAATTTATAAACTACCCCCATGCATGTATTCTCTCTCCTAATTTTGGGGTTTAGGGGCTCTCGTTGACCTCTTGGGCTGGTCATGGGCCTTAAGTTATGGGCTTAGTCCATTAGGAATGGGCTTGGCTCATATCATTTCCTTTCTTTAAGCCCTATGTTGACTTGTTGACTTTTAGGTTGACTTGGTCAACATGGTGAGCGGGCTGACCCCACTTGATGGTCATGGACCCAATGGTACCACCCAATTTGGGTTGGGCCTTGGTGGTTCCCTACTTGGACTAATTGGGTCTTTAGGTGTGAGTTTGACCAATTTAGGCTTTGGGTTGACTTAGGTCAACTTGGGTCAATAGGTGACCCAATGACATGGCTTATGGTTCACTTAGATTATTATTAGGGTTAGGGGTATAATGGTGGGGCCAATGGGTAGCTAAGATCCCAATTTGGGCTTGTTTGACTTGAGTTAACTTGGGCCCTATAGTGGGTCCTATGTGACTACACCCTAACTACCTGGGTCAAATCTAGCCTAAACCCATGCCCCCACCACATGTCCTTACCCAATCTAAGTTAAGGGGTCTAATAGGAAATGAGATGTTACAAATCCTAATAAACAAAAAAAACAATTTCGTCCCCAAAATTTAAGTTCGGGTCTAAGGGGTTTCTTCACACAAGAATTTAAGAACCTTAAACAAAATTTAAGTATTACCTGAGGTAAAAAAAACTCCGTATGCCGCTCTAGAATCAGATCCCTCGGCTCCCAGGTGTGCTCCTCCTGTCCATGGTTGGACCATAACACCTTCACCAGGGGGACCTTCTTCTTTTGCAGCACTTGGACCGCGGTATCATCGATCCAGAGCGGCTCTAAACGAACTGATATGTCAGGTGCTATCAGGCCTTCTATAGCGGTAATATGCTACTCTGGCCGAAGGAGATCTCTCCATAGCAAAGAGATATGGAAGACGTCGTGCAAGGTCCCTAACTCTGGTAGTATCTCCAGCCTGTAAGCCAAGGGTCCGATCTACTCCAGGATCAAATATGACCCCATATATCGAGGGCTGAGCTTCTTGTGCCTCCACATCCGAGAAACACCATACACCGGACGTATCCTCAAGAATACTCTGCCCCCCACCTGAAATTCCACCTTCTGATGCCACATATTGTAGTACTTGGCCTGCCTACTCTGAGCCTCCAGCATCCGATCCCTGATCAGTCGTATCTGAGCATCCGAATCCTCTATGTATTCTGATCTAATAGCCTTGGGGTCCTCATCCTGAACCCAAGAGAGTGGTGTCCGACACTTCCTCCCGTATAGAGCCTCATAAGGTGCCATCCCAATGCTCGCCTGGTGACTGTTGTTGTAGGAGAACTCAATCAGTGGAAACAGTCTCTCCCAGGGCTTTCCCGTATCCAGTATACACAAACATAGCAGATCTTCCATAGTCTTGTTGGTCCGCTCTGTCTGGTTGTCGGTCTGTGGATGGAAAGTAGTGCTAAAAGCAAGCTGAGAACCCAAGTATGCCTGCACCGCTCTCCACTCCCTAGAAGTGAACCGACCATCATGATCTAAGATAATCGTCCTGGGGACGCCGTGCTACCTGACGAACTGCTCCACAAACAACCTCACCAAAGCAGCAACTGAGATGTCCTTACAGATTGGTATAAACCGGGCCACCTTGGTCAGTCTATTGACAATAACCCAAATATAATCGTGCCCAGAGTGGGAGCGAGGCAATCCATGCACGAAATCCATAGCGATATCCTCGAACTTCCACTCTGGCACCGATAGTGACTGTAGTAGTCCTCATGGGCTCTTGCACTCTGCCTTTACCCGATGGCATGTCTCGCAGTGTGTCACATAATAGATGATCTCCCTCTTCATTCCTGGCTAATACATGCTCCTCTGCAGATCCGCTGTCATCTTGATGATACTGGGGTGTACTGAGTACTGAGAACAGTGTGCCTCCCTGAGTATATCCTCCCGGATACCACCTCCTGCGGGTATATAAACACAACCACGGAAATGAATGAGGTCATCACGCAATGAATAATCCTCTGACTTGCCCCTTTCTAGGGCCCTGAATACCAGCTCCAAAGCTACATCTAGCCTCTGATGTGTCCTGATGCACTCCCGTATATCGCACTCAATGATCAAGAAATTCAAGTACTCCCGATATTTCTCTTGCTCGGACTCGGAAACCATAGTAATATGCATATCCTCCAGCATCTGTATCAGCTCCATAGCCATCACCCGGGGCTCCTGTCCAGTAGTGCCGGCTTTCCTGCTCAAGGAATCTGACACGGTGTTCACCTTCCCCGGGTGATAATGCATCTGAAAGTCATAGTCGCATAGGAACTCCAGCCATCTCCTCTGACGAAGGTTCAGATCCTTTTGCGTATCGATATACTTGAGGTTTTTGTGATCTGAGAAGATGTCATAATGAACCCCATATAGGTAATGCCTCCAAATATTCAATGCAAATACCACCGCCCTGAGCTCTAAATCATGCTTGGGGTAGTTCTACTCGTGCTTCTTAACTGACTCAAAGCATAAACGATGATATGTCCGTGCTGCATCAAGACCGCACCCATCCCCTAATATGAGGCATCAGTATAAATGTTAAATCCTTCCTTCCCAGATGGAAGTGCAAGGATAGGGGAAGAGGTGAGCATGTCCTTTAGCTCCTGAAATGCAACCTCACACTTATCCGTCCAAGTAAAAGCTGCCTCCTTCTTCATCAAGGACGTGAGGGGGAGTGATATCCTCGAGAACCCCTCCACGAACTTGCAATAATATCCTGTGAGTCCCAGAAAACTGCGTACATCCGAAACTGACTTTGGCTGCGACCAATCTCTAACTGCCTGCACCTTGGTCGGGTACACGACCAACCCAGCCCCACTGATAGTATGCCAAAAGAATGCCACCTCTTGCAGCCAGAACTGACACTTGGAGAACTTGGTGTACATTTGGTGCTCTCTCAGCTTCCTCAAAACCAATGTCAAATGCTGAGTGTGGTCCTCCTGCGTCCGGGAGTAGATCAGAATGTCATCGATGAAGACTATGACAAATCTGTCCAGGTAGGGCTCGAAGACAAGGTTCATCAGCCTCATGAATGCGGAAGGCGCATTCATGAGCCCGAAGGGCATCACCGTGAAGTTGTACAATCCATAGCGAGAACTGAAAGTCGTCTTCGGAATATCCTCCACTTGGATTCGCAGCTGGTAGTATCCAGATCTCAAATCCAGCTTGGAGAACCAGAAGGCTCCTTGAAGCTGATCAAATAGCTCATCGATCTGGGGTAGCAGATATGTGTTCTGGATTGTCAACTGGTTAAACTCCCGGTAGTCGATGCAGAGTCGCAACGACCCATCCTCCTTCTTGACGAATAACACTGGTGGTCCCCACGGTGATAAGCTCGGTCAGACAAATCCTGACTCTACAAGCTCCTGTAGTTGCATCCTGAACTCTGCTAGCTCCTTTGGGGCCATCCTATACGGTGCCCGAGATACGGGCCTCGCTCCTGGCACCAACTGAATCCGGAAGTCCATGTCCCTGGCCGATGGCAATCCGGGCAATTTCTCTAGGAATACGTTGGAGAAATCCCGAACCACCGGAATGTTAACAATAGAAGTTTCTGGTCCCGCCATCTCGAAGTAGATAATACATACCTCCTCTCCCTGCTCGTGGGCCTTGATAGCCTATACATATGATAATAAAAGGTGGGAGACAGGTCTAATACCTTCGATGATGACGTAGGAGTCCCAGTGTATCAATGTGATCCTCTTCGACGGACAGTCGATCTGGGCATGGTTCCAATGCAACCATGTCATGCCCAGGATCAGGTCGAAGTCTGGTATTTTTAGTATCGTTGTCGGTACTTCAAATGCCTTCCCACCAATTTCTGCCTCCATGTTGCACTTGGTAGATTATAATAGCTCCGATCCGTCGGGTAGCTGCACCCTCATCATCAAGCCCGTGAATCGTTCCACACCATCAAGTCCCTCCACAAAGTCTTCTGATACGAATGAGTGCGAGGCACCCGTATCGAATAATGTATAAGCGGGCTTGCTACCGATAAAAACTATGCCTGTGATGACCTCCTCAGGATTCCTCGGCTCGGAGAGGTCTAATACGTACATCTGCTCTTGTCCTCTGCCTCGACCATGAGGTCCTCAGCCTCGGCCTCTTCCTCGACCTCGACCCTGCTGTACTAGATGGGACACTAGAGGTGGAGGAGGAGGAGGAGGGAGTGGCTTAAACTAATGCGGGCACTCAGATCTATAGTGCCCCGGCTGGTGGCACCCATAACAAACTACCTGCCACTGGCCACGATCATTTTGCCTCATTGGGCCATGCACATGTAGAGGTGGGGGAGCTAATACTATAGGAGGCCTCTACTCCTTCCTAAAGTTGGGACGATGACGTCCCCCACCCCTCTTGTAACCAATCACCCTGCCTCTCTAGGAGCCCCTGCTGCTCTCCCTAGATAATGACCCATCTAGCGGCCTCTTTCCTCGGCTCTGCACCATCAGCTGGTCTGCCTCCAGCTTCTTGGCCATCTTTATGATCTGTGTCAACGTGCCATGAGAGATGAACAGTAGAGCCTATCTGGTGGAGTCCTTAAGCCCTCGGTAGAACTTCTTGGCATACCTTATGTCATCCGTGTCATGAATCCCTACAAACCTGGCCAGATGGGAAAACTCTCTCTGGTATTCGATCACCGACCTGGTCCCCTGTTTGAGGTTCAAAAGCCTCTCTTTTAGCTCGTCCCGGTCCGTGGTGGACACAAAATGCTCCAAGAATGCCTCGCTGAACTCCTCCTAAGATATATCTGTCAGTTCCTTATCTGCATATGTGGAGTATAACATGGACCTCCACCACCTCTTTGTATGGGCATCCAGTGCAGAAGATGCCAAAGGGACTACCTAGCTGACAGGGTAGCTGATGCCTGCCTGCATCTCCTGTATGGCCTCGAGCCATTCCTCATACTTTATCGTATTCTCCGTCCCATGGTACATAGGAGGGGTCAAGCTCCTTAATGCACTCAACCAGTTCGATCCCGGATTTGGCAGCTGTGCTGGGACCTACTAGGCTCTGAAGGCCTCAAGAATGGCCGTTAGGGTTTGCCCCATCTCTGTCTGATGAAAAGGAATGGCAACTGGAGGGGAAGGGGCCACATTCTCCGGTACGGTGACCTGTGGAGGCTGCATAAAGGTAAGGTTTATATTAGAATTGGCCTAATTCATTACTTAGGTAGACTGTATTATGTGATTTTTTACACATGGGCATACTATTGCTTCCGCTTCATAGTTTGTCCGCAAACTAATGCTCGAGCGGGGTGACCCAGTGCTGTGGACTTCTTCTTTTATGATCGTTTGTTCAAGTGATATTAGTTCGTAAGACCCCACCCCTTACCAAGGAGGCTCCCGGTCTTATGCCCAGAATCACTGCCCTACGGTGACACTAACTCATGGGTTAGTTGACATCGCAAGACGCCGATCCTGTCGGCAAGTACGAACATATAACCTGTTCGGCCAATTGAAAAATAGAAGTATAAAAGCAGTGTATAAAATAGCTAGTGCACAAGTCACAACACTATCATCTATAATGAAAATGAAAGTACAATAGAGTTTAGAATGAGTACAACAAAAGAGGAAAAGGGCTTATGCCCTGTACATGATATCAAATCTCTCTCTCTCTCAAAATGACAACAAAGCGGAAGCTAAACTATCATCAGAAAACTCCTCCCACCTAACGACGGGCTGTAGTAGAAGTAGGTGGTGGTAGTATCAACTTCTCACGTCCTGCCACCTCGTCTTACTGGTCGTGCTGGTACTCCATCTCCTCGAGCTCCTAAAATGATTTGGTCACAATCGACCGTTAGTCATAAAGACTAAGACGTTTCATCCACACCTCGCCCCCGCAACTCCTAGGTACCGGGCGGGAGGACGAAGCGGAGGAAAACAATGGGTATAAAAAGAAGCAGGTGACAGTGGAGCTGTACTACCAAGTATATATAGTATCAATCTATTTCTACTCTAACAGTTCTATATATATAGCACATGTAAGGTATGAAGAACTGTATAAAAAGTAAGTAAGGTGCTGTAAGTAAACAAGGTACTGTAAATAAAACAGAGTAAAGAACGGCAAGTAGAATATGCTACCACTAAACTACCATCACAGAAGTACCGTAACTTATATGAATGCCCATACAAACTTATAATTTAAGGTTTCCAAATATAACTTATCATATAAAAGAGCACATACTAATTTATATGATAAGAATCTATGGTGCGTATGACCTAGTTATGAATGTATGTTATACATGCATTTTATGATTCATACAAGTGCAACTCTCACACACGACTCTGTGATCACAGACCTTTAGTTCCCACTTTTTGGAGCTAGCATCACTCTCTGGTACCACCGTTGTGTCTACGGCAGCAGCGGAACGGGCGCTTCCGCTTCCAAGGCGGGTATACACACTACCAAGCCCAGATTCTTCGTACACCTCTGTACACGTCCTAGGTTCACTCTAGAGTCTCTGCGTACTAATGATGGCCAACTGCCAGACTTTCTTGGTCCGGTGTGCATTTTCGGGGATTGTCCTCTAGACCGCAGTATAAACAACCTACTGTCCCCTCAAACCCTCACACCTTACCAGAGTCACCGTACTGCCATCGGTGTGACGATTGGCCCAGTACCGCATGACCCTCCACTAGTTTTGTTTCTATGCATATGCAAGGTATCTCAACCCGAGCCTCCATCTCGTAGGAACAAACCCATCCAGATGTCATACTCCTGAGCCTCCAGCTCGCATGACCAACCCGTCCTGAATAAACCTCTCGAGCCTTCAGCTCACAGGACTAACTGTCCTGAATCCCTCCAACCCTTCACGGGTGAGATAGTCACATTGTTATCTTAAAACTGAATCCCTCTAACCCTTCACGGGTGAGATTGTTACCATGTTCTCTTAGCCTATTAGACTACTCTTGTCTAGTGTTTGTTATAACTAGCAATTTAGGGTTAATCTTAGGACTGCCTAGGGTATGCCCAATGAAGGGGTCTCAGGGGCACTAGGAACCAAGATGGGATGAAAGCCTAAAGTTCCCTTTCATAAGAATATTTACTTTTATTAATGTCTATCCATGATTCATACCAAACTCTCGTTGTTACTCTGGGACAAACCTAATAACTTAGGATGTTATTGGGAGAGCGGCGGTCTTCTGCCGATCTCCGTTCTAGCTACTTGTAATGCCCCGAAACTCAAAAGAGGGACGGGTGACGTTTTTAGCCATATCTGGGTTTTTCTATAGGTAACACGGCCTGGGACACGGGCGTGTCCCATGGCGTGTCATGCTCGGGTTGGTGTTGGTTGCGTGGTTGACGATTTTGGAGTCAACGGTCGTCGGGGGGGGGGGGGTGAACACGGCCTGGGACACGGGCATGTCCCAGGGCGTGTCAGCCACTCAGAGCCTTACACTCAACGATCGTTGAGTGAGGGGTGCACGGCCTGAGCCCAGGCGTGTTCGGGTCCGACACGGGCGTGTTCAATTCGACACGGGCGTGTCAAATATCGTGTCCTCCTCGGGTCGTGCGACATTTTATGCTAAGGATATTACACGGCCTGGGACACAGGCGTGTCCCAGGGAGTGTCTAGCACAAGGCATGCGACATGGGCGTGTCACATGGTCGTGTCCTTCTCGGGGGAATCGTGGATTTTGCACACGGGCCGTGGAACGGGCGTGTCACATTGTGACATAGGCGTGTCGGTGGCCGTGTTAGAGGCCGTGTTCTGGTCGGGAATTTCTGGTGACGGCGAATGAGTGACACGGCCATGCGCACGGCCGTGTTGCAACCCGTGTTCGGCCCAGATTTTCTATTTTCATCCTAAATCGCGGCTGTCCGTTTCCTTGGCTTGGGATCCAAGGTCTGGGGTTTGTTCCTGATGAGGTTAAACCAGGAATAGGGTTGAGAAGCCCTTATTTTCACTTGGGTTATCTCTTTCTAAAATCTAGAGAGAAGGGAGAGCAAGGAGGAGGAGGAGGAGCTAGATCCGATCACCGGTGGAGCGTCGGAGCTCCAAATCGCGAGCCGACTTCGGATCCGCGGAGGAAAGGAGATTGCAGTGCTTTCCATCCGCATAGATTTCCATGGTGCCGAGGAAGAACGCTAGGGTAACGATTCTCATCCTAGGACATGTGAAGTCCTCTTTTCCTTTGCATAGGAAGCCCTCTCACGCGAGTGTGCGATGAGTTGAGGCGTTCCTTGGGGTAGATATGTAAAGTCCCCCTTGTGTAGAGTCCGTATACGAAAACGGACATAGGCATGTTGTGTGAAGCCTATCCGGACATGTTGGTCTAGATCGGTGATGTTGCATTGCATAATAACCGGAGAAGACTCCGGGTGAATGTTTGTTTTTCGGGTTTTCTACGAGGTAGATTGCAACAGGGAGCCTTGGGGACTAACTCCAAGGTGCACTCGGAAAACTGGGCAAATGCGGGATGTTGCCAACATGGTGGCCGGGGAGCCAACTTGAACATAACCGGGTTTTGTGCATTGTGTGATGGAAACGAGACTCGGGGAGTCTTGACCTGCGCATATGGCTTAAATATTCATTGCGGTATGAGAACGGGTCAGGCGGAACCGTACCCGATCTATGTCGTTCGGCAAAACCGTTGGCATAGATGAGGCTCTTCGGCGGTCTATAGCTTAAATTGACGTGACCAATACCAGAGATACAAAATGCTCATATGGTTGGCCGTCCAAGGGACGGTGGTGAGACGGGAACGTCTATGGCTTAAATTGGCACGACGTTGGCCGGTTCGCCGTGAATGTGCCCTGAATGCACGAGGTGTGTGGCTGTGCATGCCTGCACCTGTGATGAAGTGTGTGTTTACACTATACCGCTTGTTTATGCTAACAAAATACAGGGAAGAGCATCGCCGCCCCAAGTTGGGGGCGGGGTCGTTATAATTTGTTCAGTATAGCTGACTGTTGCTTTTGTTTACCACCGGGCGGTGGATTGTTGCTTGTAGGTACTGCGGAGCCGAGTGGCAAATAGCGGGCTAAAGCCCAAGTTTCTATGCCGGCCCTCGAAGGCCAAGTTTTGAGTGTTTTCTTTTGTACTCATGTACGACCGACCTGCGTGCCGAGGTTTGGAAGACACTTTTATTAAGCAAACTCTAGTAAGGCCATAAGGCCATTGTTTGTTGTATTATACATTCCTATGGGTCTTTTGTAGTTGACATTCATGCTTTGGCTGGGTTCTTTTATCTTGCAACTTAATAATTTCCTTCCGCTAGGTGCTCTGTGTAGGACGTTGTGATTGGTTGAATGGTTTCAATAAGTAACCAACCGGTCTGTCCGTAGTATATGGCATCGGGCCCCGGCCGGACCTACTGCTATATGCTATGTGACGGATAGGGGTGTTATAAATTGGTATCAGACTATCGGTTTCGGTCTAGCTTAAATGAATTCGTGGGCGAATTCACTTTAATTGGTGGTGAGCACAAGTGTGTGTATCATCGTTATAACATGAAAAGAACCCATGAATGTCCACTTAGGAATGAAAATACACATGTTTGAGGAACCTGTGTGTTCCTATAATTGCTGTTTGCAACATTATTTGGTCGCACCATTACATTGGTGGCGGAAGCTGTACTTGCAATGATCAATGCGCAGCCTGCGAGGCAGGTACAGCAGCCTGCTCCTGCTATGGAGCAAGTACCGCTCCAAGCGGCAGAGCCTAGGAGGGTGGAACAGGTGATGGCGGAGCTGGAGTTGCCTCGGAGAGCAACTGAAAAGCAACTTAAGCATGTGATGGGTTTCCATCCGCTAGTGTTCTCGGGAATGAGAACCCCGACTCAGGCTGAGGATTGGCTATCGAGAGTCAAGAGAGTGCTGACAGCAACAGAAACTGATGAGTGGCAGAAGACCACGATTGCGACGTTCTTGTTGGACGGGGACGCGAGGTTATGGTGGGAAGGGCTGGAGCTACACCACTTGAGGGGAAGACAGTTGGCTGATGTCTCTATGGAGGAATTTTCGAGGTTGTTTATGGCTCGATACTTCCCCTCAGTGCAGAGGATCGCGTTGGAAAATGAGTTTCAAAAGTTGGTGCAAGGAGATAGCACCGTGGACGAGTATCTCCACGAGTTCACTCGTTTGGGAAGATACGCTAGCGCTACCTTTGTCGATGAGGAGCGCAAGACGAACCGTTTCTATGAAGGGTTAATAGATGAGTTGAGGTTGTTACTTTTGGGGCCTATGGCGCAGGGTTTCATGACCTTGGTCAACTCGGCCCGGTCCTTGGAAAAGGACATGAGGAATGTTCAAGCGAAGAAGGAATCTGGTGGCAAGAATTCGGAGTTTAAAGTGCCGACTACTTCGAAGTCTGGATATCGCAAGTTCTACAACAAGGCTAAGATGTCGGGTCCAGCCACTTCTTCAGGTGCCTCGGGGGCATCTACCAATCAAACCCCGGGCGCTTATTATACTTGTGGAAAGACGAGGCATTTTGGCCGCGATTATTGGAGCGGACGTCCGAAGTCCGAGAGAAAGCAAGGAGCCACCTATGAAGAGAAGGGCAAGGCGGTGGAGTCAACCGCGTCCCACTATGCTCCGACTCAACTGAGAGTCTATAACTTGGGCTAGCAGGAGGCCATCAAATAGGTCGACGTGGTGACAGGTACAGTTTAATTTATAGCAAGTTAGCTTTAAATACTGTTACCCAGTGCTTGTTAGCTTAATACTGTTGTATATGCTTTGTTCTGATTGCGGTAGTCTGACACGAGCACTTTTTGATACGGGAGCTTCACACTCCTTTTTGTTCGAAAGTTTCGTAAGGCGCATCGGAGTCCCTTCTTCGATGGCGAAGGACAGATTGGATGTGTTGCTACCGAATGGGTGTTCGATGCGTGCGGATAGAGTTTGCGTCGTGAAGGTTCTTATTGGAAGCCAAGAGTTCGACTTGCTAGCGTCATTGCTGCCGCTAGCAGAGTTTGACGTCATCTTTGGTATGGATTGGCTTTCGGAGCGGAAGGCTTGTATAGATTGCAACTGTAAGGAGGTCAAGCTGGGTGTTGGGTAGGAGACGATGTTTGCGGGACTGAAGGGGTCGAGCAAGACGCTGATGTCTGCTCTTCAGGTGGTGAAGGCGGTTCGTGCTGGAGCAGAGCTGTTCTTCACGTTAGTGGAGGCTGTAAAGCATAAGGCCACTTTGGATAGTATCCCAGTGGTATGTGAGTACCCCGACGTGTTCCCTGGCGATCTTCCTCGAGCCCCGCTGCAGCGAGAAATTGATTTCACTATCGAGCTAGTGCCAGGTGCCAAACCTGTATCACGTTCTCCTTATAGGTTTGCGCCTAAGGAGATGGCGGAATTGAAGGTTCAACTAGAGGAGTTGATGGAGCAAGGGTATGTGCGTCCGAGCTCGTCGCCTTGGAGCGCACCGATCCTCTTCGTTAAGAAGAAGGACGGGAGTTTGCGGCTATGTATCGACTACAGGGAGTTGAACAAGCTAACGGAGAAGAATAAATACCCGATCTCAAGGATTGATGATCTCTTCGATCAGTTAGTCGGGTCATCATTATATTCCAAGTTGGATCTGAAGTCTGGGTATTATCAGCTAAGGATAAGGGAGTGTGATATCCCGAAGAGGACATTCAGCACAAGGTATGGGCACTTCGAGTTCACGGTCATGCCATTTGGACTGACGAATGCGCCATCGGTGTTTATGGATTTGATGAACAGGACGTTCCGAGAGTACCTAGACCGTTTTGTGATCGTCTTCATTGACGACATATTGTTGTACTCGCAGTGCGAAGAAGATCACTTCAAGCATCTGCATCTAGTCTTGGAGACGCTGAGAAGGAATGAACTTTATGCAAAATTCTCCAAATGTGAGTTTTGTCTACCCTCAGTAGCATTCCTTGGTCATATTATAAGTGGGGAAGGTATAGCGGTGGATCCGGCGAAGATTGTTGCGATACGGGAGTGGTCTGTGTTATCTTCGGTAGCGGAAGTCCGTAGTTTTCTTAGGCTTATCGGCTATTACAGGCGCTTCGTAGAGAACTTCTCGCAGATAGCATTACCTCTCACGAAGTTGACAAGAAAGGATCAGAAGTTCTTGTGGACGCAGGAGTGCGTGCAAGCATTTGAGAAGCTGAAGGGACGGTTGACCACGGCGCCAGTGCTAAGTTCGCCAAGTGGGACCGAAGGCTTCGAGATTTATAGTGATGCCTCAGGTAGTGGTTTGGGTTGCGTGCTGCTGAAGCATGGTAATGTTATAGCTTATGGATCGCGTCAGCTAAAAGTGCACGAAAGAAATTATCCAGTCCACGACTTGGAGTTGGTGGCCGTGATATTTGCGCTTAAGCTATGGAGACACTACTTGTACGGTGTTAAGGTCGATATTTATACCAACCATAAGAGCCTGAAGTACCTGCTGGATCAGAAGGATCTGAACATGAGACAGAGGAGATGGATGGAGTTCCTGGGGGACTATACATTCAAGATTCATTATGTACCCGGCAAAGGCAATGCAGTTGCGGATGTGTTGAGTCGCAGGGCTCCCGCCCAAGCCAACTGGTTGTAGGTGCACGATGAGAGGCTAATTCGGGAGTTGGAGGCGTTGGAGATTTGTTGCGTGAACAAGAAGTCTAGCGCTAAAGCATTGTTGAACTGGACGGAAGTTCAGTATGACCTGGATGATCGTGTTCGACAGACATTGGAGTTGGATGGTAGCATGAAGTAGCTTATGGATGCAGCGTTGGATGGGTCAAATTCCCAGTTTTCAGTCGAGGATGGGCTGTTAAGGAAGGACCATCGTTTGTGCGTCCCAAGCGGGGAAATCTTCAGGCGGAGTTGATGTACGAGGCTTATAATACCAAGTACTCAATCCACCCAGGGAGCACAAAGATGTACCGGGACCTAAAGAAGCTGTTTTGGTGGCTAGGGCTCAAGAAGGACGTGGCACTGTTTGTGGCTAAGTGTCAAACGTGCGCCTTGGTAAAGGCGGAGTGCCAAAAGCCTGGAGGATTCTTGAAATTCTTGCCTATTCCAGAATGGAAGTTTGACGACATATCGATGGACTTTGTGCATGGCTTGCCAAGGTCGCAAAAAGGGAACGACGCCATCTGGGTGATCGTAGACCGGTTAACAAAGGTGTCGCACTTTATTCCGCATAGGAAGGATGATTTAGTGGAGAGACTGGCGAAGCTTGTTGGGTACATTGGAAAATATGTACTAGATTTGGAGAAGCCACAACTTAGTCAATGATTTGCATCAATTTGTATTTGATAGGAGTTTGAGTTTCATTGTGCAGGTTTAAGTATTTGAAGGAAAATTTTCTGAGTACAAGTGTCGACACTTGTGAAGAAACCGCGTCGACACTTAGGAAACTTGTGTCGACACTCAAGCAAGTTGTGTCGACACACAGGCAAGTTCTATCGACACCCAGAATTTGTGTCGACACTTATAAAGAAGCTGTGTCGACACTCAGAGCTTTGTCGACACCTAAAGAAGTAGTTGTGTCGACATCCAAAAATGTGTCGAGATCTGAAGCAGGACTTGTGTCGACACTTAAAACTGAAGCTATGCCGACATTCAGGAGATATGTCGACACCTGAAGCAATTATGTCGACATACAGGATTTGTGTCGACACACCAACTCTCAAAAGGTTGTGTCGAGTTCAGAAGTAATTGTGTCGAAACACAGGACTTGTGTCGACACAAACTCAATGTCATTTGACAAACACTCAACACCAACTGTCTGCAATAGAAATGTCGAGACAAGAAGCTATTGTGTCGACACACATGACTTGTGTCGACACATACAACATAAGCAGTGTCGAGAAGCAGAAGTATGACTGTGTCGACACTTGGAGTAATTATGTCGACACCATGAAGACTAGTGTCAACACTTAGTCTATATGTGTCAAAACATGTGAAGCAGTCAGCTGAGTGTTGTATGCTGAGTTGAAAAGACATTGAAGAACCTGGTGACGTGACTGGTGACTTTACAGTTGTCATAACTAGCCGGTCTGACACCACTGTCAGAACTGTCAGAAGTTTGTTATGAACCGGATCAGCCGATAACCATGAAGCAAGCTCTATATAAGAGACAGATCGGAAATGACATAAAAGATATGAAGAACAACGTGAGGCATCTATAAGAAGAATTCTGACAGATCAAGGGCTGTCTGCAAGAAAGATTCAAAGTTCTATCTGAATTTAAGGAAGAAGCTGATTGAAGATCATCTTCATCAATAGAGAAGATCCAACTTATTTTATTCTAATCAAGAAGCTTTGAAAAGCTAAGTTAGGTTGGATCAGAAGGATCAGTCAATCCAAGAACTGATCAAGAAGACTACATCAACAGAGAAATCTAGCTAGTGAAGTTTTCAGTTACTCTTTACTCACAAATTCTTGTAGGATCTTTTGTTAGATTTGAGATTGTAAGCCTAAAATTATACAGACTGAGGTAGGGATGTGTGCCTGAGGTAGGACTTATGGTAAGTCTGAGTTGTAAGCCTAATTATAAAGGCTGAGGTAGGGTTGAGGCCTGAGGTAGGATTCTGGAGAAGAATATGAGGTAGGACTTGTGTTAAGTCTGAGGTGTAGGAACCATCTTTGATTCTGAGATTGTGAGATCTTAGGATCTGAGAATCTGAGCCAGTGGAAGGAAGTTAGGCTGAATCCAGTTATTTGCTGGATAAGCGAAGGGGGAAAGTAGATGTACCCATATCTTGGGAAACCACTATAAGTCTGGTGTTTACTGTGATGTGTTTATTTTTTGTAGATTGATTAATTTGTGCTGAAAGAAGTCTTATAACTGTTTGCCTAAAAATTAAAAAGACACAAAAAGATTAGAACCTATTCACCCTCCCCCTCTAGGTTTTTAGGCTCTTAAAATAAAGTCTTTCAAGTGGTATCAGAGGGAGGTTCCTCAAAATTTTACCTAACAGTTAGAGGATTTCTCCAAGGCAAATAATAGATAATAAAAATGGGTTCAAGTGAAAATCAAAAAGAATTTGGATCTATGAAATTGCCCATATGCAGGAAAGAATCTTTTGGCATTTGGAAAGAAAGGGTCAGGCTATTTATGGAAGCATTTGATCCAAGAATTTATATCACAATACAGTAAGGCCCCTTCATCCCAATGAAGGTTTCAGTTCTTGATGCAAACATTCAAACTCCAAAGAGTTATTCAGAGATGACTAAGGATGAAATCATCTTGGCTACATTAGATAAAAGAGCTCAGAAAATAATTGTAGGTGCCATAGATGTTGCAACATTCCAGAATCTTGTGCACTGTAAAACTTCCAAAGAAATGTGGGATACATTGATTATCTATATGGAAGGCACAGAAGAAGTCAGAGAGGACAGAAAGTCTATGCTAAATCAGAAATATGAGAGTTTTAGGCAGAATAAAACTGACAGCATAGCTGAATGCTATAAAAAGTTTTTCAGAATAGTGAATGAACTGATGATATATGGAAGAGTCTTCAGTACTTATGAATTGAATGACAAGTTTCTTAGATCCCTAACAAAGGATTGGGACACTAAGATATGTGCCATCAGGGAAGTGGTCAAACTGGCTGACACACCACCACCTACACTTTTTGGAAAACTGCTTTCATATGAAATACAGCTTACTGCTAGGAAAGAGGAAGAGAAGGGCAACAGATTGAACATAAAGAAAAGTCAGTAGCCTTCAAGGATGAGGGCTCAAGGAAGGGTAGGAGAAAATCTCCTCCACCTAGAAGGAGTATGAAGCAGAAGAAGGTGTTCCTGAAACAAGTACATCAGATAGTCATACATCTCATGAAGACTTTGCTGCCTTCACAAGACAATTCCAAAGGTTCATGAAGAAAAAGAATTAGAGAACTATGCCTTCATGTACATCCTATTCCAAGGATGAATACTACAGGAAGAAGAAAACACATAAGGAGGACAGGTATGCTTCTAAACCTGGTAAACAATCTAATTCTAAGATTGTGTGTTATTGCTGCAATAGGTCTGGGCATGTCATAGCTGACTATCCTAACAAAATAAAGGAGTCAAAGGACAAGAAGAAGCAGCTGGTCAAATGCAAGAAGGAGAAGTCTCTAGTGGCTCAGAAGGAGAAGAGTTGGACAGACTCTTCATCTTCAGAATTTGAAGAAGAAGAGGCAGAAACATATGTTTGACTCTTCTCAATAGAAGAGGATTCTAGGGAACTAGAATTCCTACAGATGCTGGACTCCATAAATGGAGTGGAAGAATATTGCTGTAAAGGGCTGATGGCTCAATCTGAAGAAGACAAGTGTCAGGATCAGCCTGGACCAAGTAAGGTAAATAATTCACCCCTAGTCTCAAATTACTTTGCTGGATCAGAATCAGAAGCATCTTCTTCAAAAGAAGTGGATGGATCTGAGTTTGAGGGGGATGTTCACCAACTCATTAATGAGTATAGTGGGTTGTTGCATGCTCTAAAGAAGAGCAAGTTTCTTGTTAAAGAGCAAGCCAAAGAGATTGAGTCTCTTAAGCTGGCTGCAGCAGTTTCGGCAAAACTGCTGGATCAAAAACTAAATGAGGTTGCCAAATTGAAAAACATTACAGTTATTCAGATGAGCACAATCTCATTCAAAGAGAATCATATCAAGAAACTAGAGGGAAACCTTCAGCAAGAGAGAGAGCTAGTGACAAAATTCTCCAAGCCAAAATCAGTCTTACCTTTGATATATAATTTTGTTTCACAAAAAGGAAAGACTGGTCTAGGCTTTAAGGGAAGAACTAGGGCTACCAATTCTCATAGAAAATGTACAGCCACAGTTCAGCCTATAGCTGTTAATCCCCCTATTTTCTTTAAGAAAGTAGTGAATCCTACTAATAGGTATGATCATGACATTACACATGGTCACTGTGAGCATGAAAATTTCATGAGCAAGGGTGATAATGCCAATTGACCAATCTATAGGCATGCCCATCATATTCAAGAGGAGTTCTTGAAGAATGCTGTTCTAGCACCAACACTTAATAAGTCTACTGACAATAAAGTAAGAAGGTTTGTACCTAAGAATATGTATAATAGGTTTGAGTGTTGGTGTTGTGGTAAGGTGGGCCACTTTGCCATGGATTGCTGGTTTAACTTAAGTGTTAAAACCAAAAGTAGGATTCCTGTTAGACCAGTCACATGGTTTCAAACTAACAAGGACATAGAACCCACTAGCAAGTTGGGTTTTAAGGATAAGTGATTCTTTATTTGTTGCAGGTAAATCCAAGTGACCATACCCCTATATAGTACTTGGATAGTGGTTGTTCCAGACATATGACTGGAACAAGGAGAATGTTGATGAGCTATGTGCCCATAAAGAATGGACCAAAAGTTATCTTTGGTGGATCAGAAAAGGGAATCATCAAAGGATTTGGTAACATATCTTGTGATTCAATTACAATCACTAAAGTGGCTTATATAAAGGGTCTAAAACATAACCTGATTAACATAAGTCAACTTAGTGACCTAGGTTATGATATTTCTTTCCTCAAAGGGGAGTGCCTAGTAAAAAAGTCAAGTGATCAAGAGATCATTTTGACTGACACTAGGAAAGGAAATGTGTATTGCCTTAATCTAGAGTGTGAGTCTAACAACTCACCTATTTGTTTGGTTGCAGGAGAGAAAGCTTCTCTATGTGTCAAATGGCACAAAAGGCTAGCTCATATGAACTATAAGTCAATTGGACTGCTGTTCAGCATGGGATTAGTGAGGAATGGTCCTCATGTTCAGTGCATAAAAGAGAGTGTGTGCTCAGCTTGCCAAAAAGGCAAGCAGACTAAGTCCTCTTTTCAATCACTTGACATCAAAGATTCAAAGAGATGTTTGTATCTCATGCATATAGATTTGTTTGGTCCTATGTCATTCCATAGTCTTGGTAGGAAAGCATACACTCTTGTTGTTGTGGATGACTATTCTAGATTTACATGGGTTTTCTTCTTGAGGCAGAAATTTGAAACCCCAACTATTTTCCAGACTTTTGTCAGAAAAATACAGAATGAATACAACAGCTCAGTGGTTAAAATCAGAAGTGACCATGGAACTGAATTTCAGTCTGAATGTATGACAAAATTCTGTGAAGAACTTGGGATTCATTAGGAATTCTCTTCACATAGAACTCCTCAACAAAATGGTGTTGCTGAAAGAAAGAATATGACTCTAATTGAAGCTAGTAGAACTCTAGTGAATGACACTACTCTCCCTGAATATTTTTGGGCTGAGGCAGTAAATACTGCATGTCATGTGCTCAATAGGGCCTCCATCAACAAGAAACACAAGATGACTCCCTACCAGATTTTAAAAGGTAGAAAACCAAACATATCTTATTTCAAAATCTTTGGTAGTAAGTGTTTTGTACTAGTAAATGGTAAACACTTCCAAACTAAGTTTGCTGCCAAATCCCTAGAAGGGATATTTGTTGGGTACAATAACCATAGTAGAGCATACAGGATCTACAACTTGACTACTCAAGTTGTAGAAGAATCTGTGCATGTTGTATTTGATGAGTCAATGTTTATTAACAGTGAATTGTCTAGTTCTTCAGTTAGTTCTACAGGTCTAACAGATAAGCTGGACAAGCTGACCATCAATGAAGATGTTCCTGCTAAACTGGATGAGGATAAAGATTCCAGCTATCTAGGAGGAGATCAAGTCCCTCTGGGTGAAGAAGAAAATGTGGAGCATCAAGATGAGGAAACTGGAGATAGCCATAATGCTGACAGAATTCCTCCAACAAGGAGACACCTGAAGGATCATCCAGCTCACCAGATCATTGGTGATGCAAATCAGGGTGTTCTAACAAGGAGCAGGAGCATGAACACAGTTTTATGTTCTAGCTTCCTGTCTCAGATAGAACCCAGGAAGATTGAAGAGGCCATGCAAGACACCAATTAGATTGATGCAATGCAAGAAGAGCTCAGTTAGTTCAAAATGTGTAAGGTCTGGGAACTGGTGCCAAAACCTAAGGATCACAACATAATAGGAACTAAGTGGATCTACAGGAACAAGCTTGATGAGAATGGCACTATAGTCAAGAACAAGGCTACACTGGTAGCAAAAGGCTACAGGCAAGAGGAAGGTATTGATTTTGATCAAACCTTTGCTCCAGTGGCAAGGCTGGAGGCAATAAGGCTGTTCTTAGCCTATGCTGCCTATCAAGGGTTCAAAGTATATCAAATGGATGTGAAATCAGCATTTCTGAATGGTGATTTAAAAGAAGAAGTCTATGTAGAACAACCATCAGGTTTTGTAGACTCACTTTCCTGATTATGTATATAGGCTTATGAAAGCTCTATATGGTTTGAAACAAGCTCCAAGGGCTTGGTATGAAACCTTGTCTGCCTTCCTCATTGAGAATAAATTCTCTATAGGAAAGATAGACAAAACTCTATTCTATAGGGAATCAAAAGGCAAGATAATACTAGTCTAGATATATGTGGATGACATTATCTTTGGTTCTACTGAAAACATCCTTTGTAGGAAGTTTACCAAACTTATGCAAGGGAAGTTTGAGATGAGCAGTATGGGTGAGCTGAAGTTCTTCTTGAGACTTCAAGTTAGACAGACTGAGAGTGGGTTGTCTATATCCCAGTCTAAGTTCACCAAGGAGTTGATTAAGAAGTATGGTTTGGACTCAGCTTCTACAATGAAAACTCCAATGGGAACAAGTATGCCTATATACAAAGATGAAGCAGGGAAACCTGTTGATGAGTCTTTGTATAGAAGGATAATTGGCTCCCTACTATACTTGACTGCTAGTAGACCTGACATCATGTATGCAACATGTGTCTGTGCTAGGTATCAAGCATGCCCTAAGGAATCTCATTATACTGCAGTTAAAAGAATTTTGAGATATCTTAAGGGCACACCTAATCTAGGTCTTTGGTACCCTAAGAATAGAGATTTTCTATTAACAGGTTTCTCAGATGCAGATTTTGCTAGATGCAAAGAAGACAAAAAAAGTACCACAGGAACCTGTCAATTCCTTGGTGGGAGGTTGGTGTCATGGAGCAGCAAGAAGCAAACCAGTGTAGCTATATCAATAGCTAAATCAGAGTATATAGCTGTTGGTAGCTGCTGTGCACAATTGATGTTGATGAAGCATCAACTAGAATATTATGACATCCATGTAAGTAGAATACCACTATTTTGTGATTCTACAAGTGCTATTTCTATTGCTAAGAATCATATATCACATAGTAGGACCAAACATATAGATATTAAGTTTCATTTTATCAGAGAACATGTGGAGAAGGAAAATATTAATCTAGAGTTTGTAAAAACTGATAATCAAATAGCTGATATTTTTACAAAACCACTAGATGAAACTAAATTCAATAATTTCAAAATTGAATTAGGTATGTTGAACCTAGACTAGGTTAACACAAGTTTCCATTATTAGCATATGTAAGCACCAAATTTCTGTTCAAATTTGGCTAAGTACAAAGTTTGTGTCGACACAAGCAAGTTGTGTCGACACACTCAGTGTGTTGTGTCGACACAGAATAAGGATGTGTCTACACAGAAACAATATCTGTGTCGACAGAAGAATAGGTGTCGACACAAAAAGTCTCGACACAACCTTGTCGAGACTATATGTCGAGAGGATATTTATATCGACACAAAAAGTTGGTGTCGACACAACTCTGTCGAGACTAAAGTGGTCAGTGTCGACTCAGACTCAAGTATGTCGACACATAGATTTGTCGACTTAAAATACGTTTTGTTGACTTAGACATTAGTATGTCGACACATAGTCATGTCGACTTAACTTAAGTTTTGTCAAGACCTAGGTCATTTTTGTCGACACAAAAACTGATTTGTCGACTTAAGCCCGACTTTTGATCTGCCTTTGACTCAAGTACTATAAATAGGTGAAGCCAAAATTTGGTCGACTACGCTATCAGAATTTTTGACTCTACACCTTCTGTCGACATAGACCTTCTCTTCTCTTCTCCTCTAGCACTTACGTCAATGGCGCCAAACCAAGAAGATAAGGTTAATGAAGGTTATGAACTGGTTCGCGAAGGATTCACGACTGCTTTTGATGAAATTCAGGGAGTCATTGCCCTAATTTATGAAAATGGATTAGAATTTTTGGTCTCTGAACCGACCAAAATATGGAAAAAAATAAGTTAAGGAGTTCTACTCAACCGCTACTGTGGACACAGAAGGACAGAAAATGAAGGCGTCTATTCAAGATACCCGGGTGAAGCTCACATTGAAATCAATCGGGAAAGAACTATATCTACCATTGATCAAGGATACAGATGAAATAACTCCTTCCCAGATAACTGAAGCTTTATGCTGGTGTGGACTGAGTCTTAGTATTAAGATTAGATCATCTATCAATAGAAAAGGGATGAATTCCCAAGGAAAATTTCTTTTAGAAGTTGTGGGCAAAGTGATAATCTGCAAGACTGGTGGACATGATAGGATTTCTGCCCACATGTTCAATCTTATGGTGAGGGTTATATTCAAGAAAAACACTGACTGGGCATCAGTAGTGTTTGATAAAATACAAGAAGGATTTAAGAAACCTAACCTGGGAAGGATCCTCAGTTTATGCTTAACATCAGTAATTTCAGATGTTCTGAAACAAGCAAATGGCTCTAAGATAAATCACATGAGGAAAATGGATGTGAGGATACTATCAAGATGGGACAGAGTTCTGACCAAGGAAGTCCCTGCTCCCAAGGAGCAAACTAAGAAAGACAAGAAGAAAAAGAAAGTAATTGTACAAGCTGATTCCTCTAGTGATTCTGAAGAGGAAGTGGTCTTTAGTTCTGATGAAGACCAGCACCAACAAGAAGCACATGATCAAGTAAAGGACAGTGAGCCCCAGGAGCAACAAGTTGACTCCACTCAAGGGGGAGAACACTTTGAACAAGGAACTGAGCTGCCTGCCCAAGGGAGAGGTATTAATGATGTTGTCCTAGACAGTGATTTAGCTGCAGATACAATCATGAAAGTAGTATCTAAAATCAACACTACAGCTGAAGAAACTGATAAGACAAATGCTCAAAATGAGCAAGTAAGTATCTTCTCCACAGTCTATTGATATATGATAGTATTCTTCTCAATAATTGTTCAGGGGGAAAACTATTGTGTAAAAAAAAAGTCTTTTAAGTCATTAAACCAAAACTAATCTTATTCCTTCTGTACAGATTCAGAAGAAATTTATAATGGAAGAATTGTTTTCTGATCTTCCTCCAAATAGAACTGAGGGGGAGCATATTGAGAAAGGAAAAGATATTCCAAGGACTGAGGGGGAGTTATCAAAGGATACTGAGAAGGATACCCCAGCTGAAAAGAATACTGTTAATATTAATAGTACAACTGAATCTTCTGAAGATGAAGAAGCCACATTGGCTAAGAAAAGGAAGTTAACTGTTTTAAAGAAAAAGAGTTCTGGATACAAGAAGGCTTTGCAAGTGGGAACAACACCATCTACATCAACTGTGGACTTCAGTTCTTTACTGGTCCAGATGCAAATAAAACTGGATAATCAAAGACAGTCTATAGAGCAATATGTGGATGAAACTCATAAGGAGTTACAGTTTCAATTGCCCCAGGACATCAAATCCATTAGATTTGAAGTGAATCAACATAAGAAGAAGATGACAGATTGCTTCCATAAAGGAGGTAATGCTGTGGTGTTCCTGGCCAAGCAATAACAAAATATCCAAGCTAAAGTGGATGAAATTGAAGTGAAGCAGGGATATGTACTGGAGAATCAGTTAAAGATGAATGAAAATCTCAAGGATTCACATCATGAAATATTGACAAAGCTCACTGATTCTAGCACTACTCTGAAGGCTAAAATCTCCAAGCAAATTCAGGAAGATATATCTGCTATCAAAACCACATTTCAAGAATCTCAGGAGAAAATTAAACCTTTCTTGACAAAATTCAGAGCCTATTTTAAAGAGGAAACTGAATATATAGATGATCAAGTCAGATTTCAGAAAGAAGATATAAGAGATCATGTTGCAAGAGAAGTCATAAAGGGGGAGAGATTACTAGTCAAAGCCAGCTCTGACCATGCTAAATGGACTACCAATAGCATCAGAGCTACTCTTGGATATCCTCCTCTTTGTGATGATGCTAATGTAGCTGAGTCTGAGATACAACCTGAATATTTTGAAAGAGATCATCCTGAAGTTGCTCAGGTGATCTACCCCCCAGCTGATTTTGAGATGGTTCAAGAAGAAGTACTGAAAATATATAGTCCTCCACCAGAGGCACAAAATGTAATTCTGAAAACGGTTAAAATGTCAGAAGCTGCATTAGAAGCTCAGAAGGAAGCTCAACTTTCCAAGAAGAGATTCAGAGAGCAGGCTGAGCTGAAGCCAGATTTTGAGCAGTGGAGCCCAACTTCTAGAAACATCATACTTACTGCCTGGAAAGCTGTAAAGGATAAAACCAATGATAGGGGTAAGTGGTATTCTGAACAAAAGTGGAATAAATATCAAGTAGGACAAGAAGCAATTCTTCAACATAGAAGAAGTGCTAAGGCTGGGAAGCTACCTGCTAATGCTCAAGAGCCAAACAAGTACTTCCCCAAACCTTTCCACTATTTTGAAAGACAAAAGATCAAGGCTGAAGAATTAAAGAAGAAAGCTCTAAAAGGGAAAAAGCCAGCTGAGGTTGATGAACCTTCTATGCAGGCTAAAATCAAGTCTGACAAAGGAATAGTTATTAAGAAGCCTAGTCAGTAATAGGATTGCTAGTTTTATGTAATAGAATAATGTACTAATTTGTTTCTTTTGTTCTATAAAAACTTCATGTAAACAAAAGTTTTTCTGATTAATGAAATCTGTTTCAGTATTATGTATTTGTTGTTTACAATGATTATATAATAACCTGCTCTGAAATGTTTTTTCTTCTATTACAATTTTATTTTATCTTAAGAAATATATATCTTTGACTAAGTGTTATGACTTCTCCAAATAGGGGGAGATTGTTGGGTACATTGGAAAATGTGTACTAGATTTGGAGAAGCCACAACTTAGTCAATAATTTGAATCAATTTCTATTTGATAGGAGTTTGAGTTTCATTGTGCAGGTTTAAGTATTTGAAGGGAAATTTTATAAGTATAAGTGTCAACACTTGTGAAGAAACTGTGTCGACACTCAGGAAACTTGTGTCGACACTCAGGCAAGCTGTGTCGACACACAGTCAAGTTGTGTCGACACCCAGAATTTGTGTCGACACTTATAAAGAAGCTGTGTCGACACCTAAAGAAGCAGTTGTGTCGACATCCAGAAATGTGTCAACATCTAAAGCAGGACTTGTGTCGACACTTAAAATTGAAGCTATGTCGACATTCAGGAGATATGTCGACACCTAAAGCAATTGTGTCGACACATAGGACTTGTGTCGACACACCAACTCTCAAAAGGCTGTGTCGAGTTCAGAAGTAATTGTGTCGACACACAGGATTTGTGTCGACACACACTCAATGCCATTTAACAAACACTCAACACCAACTATCTGCAACAGAAATTTCGAGACAAGAAGCTGCTATGTCGACACAAAGGACTTGTGTTGACACATACAACATAAGCAGTGTCGAGAAGCAGAAGTATGACTTTGTCGACACTTGGAGTAATTGTGTCAACACCATAAAGACTAGTATCGACACTTAGCCTATATGTGTCGACACATGTGAAGCAGTCTGCTGAGTGTTGTATGCTGAGTTTAAAAGACATTGAAGAACCTGGTGACGTGACTGGTGACTTGACAGTTGTCATAACTAGCCGGTCTGACACCACTATCAGAACTGTCAGAAGTTTGTTATGAACCGGATCAGCAGGTAACCATGAAGCAAGCTCTATATAAGAGACAGATCGGAAACGACAGAAAAGATATGAACAATAACGTGAGGCATCTATAAGAAGAATTCTGACAGATCAAGGGCTGTCTGCAAGAAAGATTCAGAGTTCTATCTGAATTTAAGGAAGAAGCTGATTAAAGATCATCTTCATCAACAAAGAAGATCCAACTTATTTTGTTCTAATCAAGAAGCTTTGAAAAGCTAAGTTAGGTTGGATCAGAAGGATCAGTCAATCCAAGAACTGATCAAGAAGACTACATCAACAGAGAAATCTAGCTAGTGAAGTTTTCAGTTAATCTTTACTCACAAATTCTTGTACGATCTTCTGTTAGATTTGAGATTGTAAGCCTAAAATTATAAAGGCTAAGGTAGGGTTGTGTGCCTGAGGTAAGACTTGTGGTAAGTCTGAGTTGTAAGCCTAATTATAAAGGCTGAGGTAGGGCTGAGGCCTGAGGTAGGATTCTAGAGAAGAATCTGAGGTAGGACTTGTGTTAAGTCTGAGGTGTAGGAACCATCTTTGGTTCTGAGATTATAAGATCTGAGGATCTGAGCCAGTGGAAGGAAGTTTAGGCTGAATCCAGTTATTTGCTGGATAGGCGAAGGGGGAAAGTGGATGGACCCATATCTTGGGGAACCACTATAAGTCTGGTGTTTACTGTGATGTGTTTATTTTTTGTAGATTGATTAATCTGTGCTGAAAGAAGTCTTATAACTGTTTGCCTAAAATTAAAAAGACACAAAAAGATTAGAACCTATTCACCCCCCTCTAGGTGTTTAGGCTCTTGAAATAAAGTCTTTCAAAGCTATATGTGGATAATATAGTCAGACTGCACGGTGTGCCCCGCAACATCGTGAGTGATTGCGATGGGTGTTTTACGTCCAATGATTAGAGGTTGGTGCAACAAATGTTGGGGACAAAATTGAAGTTCAGCACAGCCTTCCATACACAGACGGATGGGCAGACCGAGAGGGTCAACAGAACTATGGAGGACATGCTCCGCATGTGTGTTCTAAACTTCGGGAAGCATTGGGAAGACCACCTGTATTTGGTGGAGTTTGTGTACAACAATAGCTACCAGGCGAGTATCCAAATGACGCCCTTTGAGGCCCTGTATGGTAGGAAGTGTCGCACGTAGTTATCGTGGCTAGCAACGGGTGAGGCAAGGTTGTACAAGAAGCAGGAGGTGGAGAGTGCTACTTCTTTGGTGCGGATCATTCAAGAGCGTTTGTTGATCGCTCAGGACAGGCAGGCTAAGTACTATAATGCCAAGTACCGGAACGTGGAGTTCGCGGTCGGCGATTGGGTGTACTTGAAGATAAAGTCGTTCAAGGGTGTTTCGCGGGTGAGACGCTTGTAGAAGCAGAGCCCAAGATAACTTGGACCCTTTGAGATTCTGGAGCGGGTCGGCGAAGCGACTTATCGTTTGAAGCTATCGGTGGAGTTGAGTGGACTACACGATATATTTCATATTTCTGTATTGCGGAAGGCGGTGCAAGAGCCTTCGCAGGTGATCGCAGTGGATCAAGTGCCGGTGGACGAAGGGTTGACGACTAAGGTCAAGCCCATTCGTATTGAGGACTTTGAAGTTAAACGACTCCGTAACAAGGAGATCCAGATGGTCAAGGTCTGGTGGGATAATTGCGGTCGGGAGGAGCTCTCTTGGGAACGGAAGCAAACCATGCTGGAGGAGTACCCGGAGTTATTCTGCTCAGGCATCGCTTAAAGTTTTCCGTTATCTTTCCTTTGGTAATTTCGTGGACGAAATTCTTTTAAGAGTGAGAGAGTTGTAACGCCCCGAAACTCAAAAGAGGGACGGGTGACGTTTTTAGCCAGATATGGGTTTTGCTAGAGGTGACACGGTCTGGGATACGGACGTGTCCCAGGGCGTGTCGTGCTCAGGTCGGTGTTGGTCGTGTGGTCGATGATTTTGGAGTCAACGGTCGTCGGGGGAGGGGGGGGGGGGGGGGGGGTGAACACGGCCTGGGACACGGGCGTGTCCCAGGGCATGTCCGTCACTCAGAGTCTTACACTCAACAATCGTTGAGTGAGGGGTGCACGGCCTGAGCCCAGGCGTGTTCGGGTCCGACACGGGCGTGTTCAATTTGACACGGGCATATCGAATGTCGTGTCCTCCTCGGGTCGTGCGGCATTTTGTGCTAAGGAGATTACACGGCCTGGGACACGGGCGTGTCCCAGCACGTGTCTAGCATACGGTATGTGACACGGGCGTGTCACATGGCCGTGTCCTTCTCGGGGGAATCGTGGATTTTTCACACGGGCCATGGCACTGGCCATGACACGGGCGTGTCACATTGTGACACGGGCGTGTCAGTGGCCGTGTCAGAGGCCGTGTTCTAGTCGGGAATTTCTGGTGACGGCGAATGAGTGACACGGCCATGCGCACGACCGTCTTGCAACCCGTGATCGGCCCAGATTTTCTATTTTTAGCCTAAATCGTGGCCGTCCGTTTCCTTGGCTTGGGATCCAAGGGCTGGGGTTTGTTCCTGATGAGGTTAAACCGAGAATAGGGTTGAGAAACCCTTATTTTCACTTGGGTTATCTCTCTCTAAAATCTAGAGAGAAGGGAGAGTAAGGAGGAGGAGCTAGATCCGGTCACTGGCGGAGCGTCGGAGCTCCAAATCGTGAGCCGACTTCGGATCCGCGGAGGCAAGGAGATTGTGGTGCTTTCCATCCGCATAGATTTCCATGGCGCCGAGGAAGAACGATAGGGTAACGATTATCATCCTAGGATATGTGAAGTCCTCTTTTCCTTTGCATAGGAAGCCCTTTCACACGAGTGTGCGATGAGTTGAGGCGTTCCTTGGTAGATATGTAAAGTCCCCCTTGTGTAGAGTCTGTATGCGAAAACAGACATATGCATGTTGTGTGAAGCCTATCCGGACATGTTGGTCTGGATCGGTGATGTTGCATTGCATAATAACCGGAGAAGACTCCGGGTGAATGTTTGTTTTTCGGGTTTTCTACGAGGTAGATTGCAACAGGGAGCCTTAGGGACTAACTCCAAGGTGCACCCGGAAAACTGGGCAAATGTGGGATGTTGCCAACATGGTGGCCGGGGAGCCAACTTGAACATAACTGGGTTATGTGTATTGTGTGATGGAAACGAGACTCGGGGAGTCTTGACCTGCGTATATGGCTTAAATTGTCGTTGCGGTATGAGCACGGGTCAGGCGGAACCGTACCCGATCTATGCCGTTCGGCGGAACCATTGGCATAAATGAGGGTCTTCGGCGGTCTATGGCTTAAATTGACGTGACCAATGCCAGGGAGACAAAATGCTCATATGGTTGGCCGTCCACGGGACGGTGGTGAGATGGGAATGTCTATGGCTTAAATTGACGTGACGTTGGCCGGTTCGCCGTGAATGTGCCCTGAGTGCACGAGGTGTGTGGCCGTGCGTGCCTGTACCTGTGATGAAGTGTGTGTTTACACTATACCGCCTGTTTATGCTAACAAAATGCAGGGAAGAGCATCGCCGCCCCGAGTTGGGGGCGGGGTCGTTATAATTTGGTCAGCATAGCTGACCGTTACTTTTGTTTACCACCAGGCGGTGGATTGTTGCTTGCAGGTGCTGCAGAGCCGAGTGGCAAATAGCGGGCTAAAATCCAAGTTGCTATGCCGGCCCTCAAAGGCCAATTTTTGAGTGTTTTCTTTTGTACTCATGTATTACCGGTCTGCGTGCCGAGGTTTGGAAGATACTTTTATTAAGCAAACTCTTGTAAGACCATAAAGCCATTGTTTGTTGTATTATACATTCCTATGGGTCTTTTGTAGTGGACATTCATGCTTTGGCTGGGTTTTTTTTATCTTGCAACTTAATAATTTGCTTCCGCTAGGTACTCTGTGTAGGACGTTTTGGTTGGTTGAATGGTTTCAAT
This sequence comes from Platanthera zijinensis, assembly GCA_039513925.1. Classification (NCBI taxonomy): domain Eukaryota; kingdom Viridiplantae; phylum Streptophyta; class Magnoliopsida; order Asparagales; family Orchidaceae; genus Platanthera; species Platanthera zijinensis. The sequence goes on along the minus strand of CM077095.1, from coordinate 111,256,204 downwards.
AAGTCACCAACCGGTCTGTCCGTAGTATATGGCGTCGGGCCCCGGCCGGACCTACTGTTATATGCTATGTGACGGATAGGGGTGTTACACTACTATCCTTGGGATATTGCACTCTACACTCGTTATCAAGAAGTGACCTATTGGATACCAACCAGGGTTTATCTTTCCAACATAGATCTCATCTTAACTGTCAACCTTATCCCTTGCGGGTCTTAGTATTATATGCTATTTATACTAAGCGCACCCATGACCTAATGTTGACCCGTATGATGTGACTTCCAAACTCTTGGGCCAACTGCCCCTAATTATTTATCATGGGTTGCTATGATGTGTGACGTTGACCATCCCAGGTCTCACTATTTTCTAAGGAATTAAGGGCCTAAATTAATTCTTTTAATTGAGTGACCGAGTCATCTTGCACATGATGTACTACCTATAATGGTTCAGCCTACCTAAGAAATTTATCAGATGTTACATGAGGTAAAATTTGATTTCCTACCAAGTTTCATAATTTTTCCATATGAATTTCCATTTAATATCCATTTAATATTAAAATCACAAATTGCCTACTTTCTAAATGAAGTACAATATTCATACAATCAGAAATTCAAAAAATATTATTGGTTCTCCATAATGATATAATGAAAGTAAATACATAATTACAAGCTCTTAAACAGTGATTTGAACTAACATATGTCCATATGATCAATATTACCAAAATGCCATTGTTAGGATTTCCAGCCAATATATACATCGAAAAATTCTCAAATAATTTAACAAAGATTAGATCACATAAATAAACTATTGTAAATTTTTCCATAATATTTAAACAATAATTTCCCTTATTTGTAATTAATTTTCATAATGGGCAAAATGGTAAATTCTACTTAAAATCCAAGTTAACATTACCTAACAGTCCCATAAATTTTTCCATAGGTGAACTATGTCCTACTAAAGCTTGTGACAAAATTTCAGAATTTAATAAATTCATATGCCCTAGTTTCAAATTTATTTTCTATCTAGGCATATTTTCCAATAATTCCAAACAATGGGATTTTGATCCCAAAAATCCCAAACTTCCTATGGGAGGTATATTTCATCCATATAATCCTCTGTCTAGAGTTTTCATGGACATGCAATGGTCCAAATGGGCTAAATCCCCATTCTTCTAGTTTTACTATAGGCACCCCAAATTTGAACATACCTATCTCAGCATGTGGGATTTCCCAAACATGCAGAGGTTAAAAGGACCTGAAATTTCTATCATGGTTTTATATTGACCTAATGTACATGCCACCAAAATTTGGGGGCATTTGGAGTCATATATCCCCAAAAATACACTTAATTTAAATATTAGTATTTCACTAAGTACTATAGCATAAGTCTGACCAAAAATTCTCATTTTTGGTCAGAGCCTAGGTTTAACCTAATCCCAAGCATGACCAAAATCTTAGGTCATGAAGACTTATGGTTTGGCTTGGGAATTTATTTTAAGATCAGCCCTAGCCTAGGACCAGTCATGGTAGAATGGTCTTACAGGGAATTGTACTGTACCAAATCCTAATTTTAGGGTGTTATTTTAAAGGTAAGGTCAAGGCCTACATTTTTTATGTTGATAGCTACTTCTTAATGTGCCTCTAATAGGACTAAAATTAACATGCAAGAACACTGTAAAAGTGAGACAATAATAACACTGTTCATAAATTAATGCAATATCAATTTAATACATAAGATCGGACGGCTCCTGACCATCGTCCCCAATCAGGCAACGACTGAGATCGAGCCGTCCTGGGCCAAGTTTACTGGCTTATTCCGGCCATCTGGGCAGGCGCCACCGCCGATGATTATCGCCACCACCTCTGTTGAGGTGGTGTCTAGCATTTCTCGGCGGTATGGCTGTCGGAGGCGGCTCCTCCGGCGATCTGGAGCTAGAAGAAAAACTCGGAAAAATGCGCACAAGCTCTCATGGTATCGGGCTCAATTGAGCCCGATGTATCGCCTAAGTGAGCTAGAAAGCTAGCACGGGGTGAGGCGAGGCGAAACAAACCTGAAGCCGGGCTTGGCGGCGAGTGTGGTGGCGGTGAGCCATGGCCGAAGCTTGCTCCTGCGATCTAGCCCAATTCTCCGTTTCTCCAGCAAAAGCTTTGCTCCAGCTATCGATCTCCACTCGTTTCAACCTCCTGAAGCTGATGGTGGGCTTAGATTTGGCTGGGAGTGGCTGGGTGAGGAGTTTTGATTAAGGGGGTGGCCGGACATGAACATTGGAATCTCCTCCTAGCTGCTAAGTGGCCACCACCCCTTAATTCCTGCTGAAAAGAGCCTTGGAAGCTCAGCCATGAGCTTGGGTAGAGGGAAGGAGGGCCACATGGCCTCCATCCCCTCTTTCCCTCTATTCTCTCTCCTCTTTTTCACCAAAATTCTTAAACTACCCCCATGCATGTATTCTCTCTCCTAATTTTGGGGTTTAGGGGCTGTCATTGACCTCTTGGGCTAGTCATGGGCCTTGAGCCATGGGCTTAGTCCATTAGGAATGGGCTTGGCTCATATCATTTCCTTTCTTTAAGCCCTATGTTGACTTGTTGACTTTTTAGGTTGACTTGGTCAACATGATGAGTGGGCTGACCCCACTTGATGGTCATGGACCCAATGGTACCACCCAATTTGAGTTGGGCCTTGGTGGTGCCCAACTTGGACTAATTGGGTCTTTAGGTATGAGTTTGACCAATTTAGGTCTTGGGTTGAATTTTGTCCACTTGGTTCAATATGTGACCCAATGACATGGCTTATAGTTCACTTAGATTGTTATTAGGGTTATGGGTATAGTGGTGGGACCAATGTGTAGCTAAGATCCCAATTTGGGCTAGTTTGACTTGAGTAAACTTGAGCCCTATAGTGGGTCCTATGTGACTACACCCTAACTCCCTGGGCCAAACCTAGCCTAAACTCATGCCCCCCACCATATGTCCTAACCCAATCTAAGTTAAGGAACCTAATAGAAAATGAGATGTTACAAAGATATTGTGGTTTGAAATGAATGAGGAATTTTTTGTTTTGTTTTTGGGTGATATGCTAAACTGCTAATAGTGTGGTGGTGTGAAAATATAATTTTATGGGGTGATAATATAATATGACGTCTAATATATCAAAATCTATGGTGCTATAAGCATTGCTCTAAATAAACCTGTTAGAGCAGAAACAAGAGAGCCTACACTTTTTAGCCACCTGAATAAGTTGTGGGCATGCCCCTCTAAAGCGGGTTGGAAAGGCCTAATTTACGAGCCTGCTCCTGCCTAGGTCGGGTTTCAATAGGCAAATCATATTTTTTCAAAAGATTTTTAAATTAATGTTAGATATTAAATTTATATTTCAATTAACTATGTTAAGATTAAAAAACTACACAAATAGTAAGTTTATAAAATTTGCAACTTTTGATTTGACTAGAATTTTAAATCTTTCATATTTGAATAAAAATGAATAAATAAAAAATATAAAGTATAAAATGAATAAAAAATTTACAATTTCAATATTCATCATTAACATTCAAAGAATTTGTCTCTTCTTTAGCTCTTTTTTTGAAACATCTACTTTTGAATTAAGTAGCACAAGAACCAGCAAAAATTAAGCTATAAATGTTACGCGGGATAGAGTCATTAGGGAAAGAAAAAGTGATGCGAGAAAGCATGTGCAACAAGATTGTAAGTACGAACAACATAAGGGAAGAGTAACATCTCAAATTTAGAAGATTCCAAAAGGATATCTCAAAAAACGTGCTGACTTGGAGCAGCGGGGATCCATGTTCTTTCGTTTAGAGACGAGGTTAACACAATCTCCTTCGACAATAATATTCATTAAGCCTCGAGAAGTGTGAAAGTCAATAGCATCCCTAGCAGCAAAAGGTTGCCTTCGTTTCCTAGGAATTTGGAGAGGAATTAGAATTTCATGACCAATTCTAATTTTTTTGTTTGTTGCTCTTTTCAATGACCGAATTGTCTTTCAATGAAAACCCAAGAATTTTGGCCATTTGAAAAATAGATAGTTCCAAAAAACCTACCAAATTAGATCAGTTTTGTCGCTAGATGTCCCTCCCTTTCCACTGTTGTGCATTGGTGTCAACGTTGACTCATTAGGTGCGCCCACGACGCTTCACTCATGTTGTCTTTTTTCACCTTATCTGCATGCTTCCAGCCTTGGTATCGAAGATGGCATCTCAGAGGCCATGGTGGAGGGAGTTGAAATCGAGGTCGAGATGGCCAAGTTGGATGCAAGATGCGACGACTGAGAGTTCGCCTGGACTGATGCATAGGCTCCAACAGTCTAATATTAGGCAGAGCGGCGGTGATATTGTCTTCATTTTTTTTGTCAAATGGATCAAATATTCGGCAGAATCAGACAAAGTTCAATCTCTGGGATCAAAGTTGAAAGGATGGAGAGGTGCGTACTAAGTGTGGATAGACATAACCCCTAAAAATCTTCGCATCACCCTCCGATTTCATGGCTTGAGAGCTTCATTTCAAACATTGGTTAGACCTACCTCGTGTAAGATCTCCATCAGAATTAGGGGTCTAACCGGGAGATCTTATCGCACACCACCGCCAACATGCAACGTTGAAGAGACAAACGTGAGAGCGTAGGCACGGCCAACTCCGGTTGGTTACTCTGATGTCGCACATCAACGATGATGCTAAGTGAATATTATCACACAAACAGAGTATGGAAGCAGTTATTTAGTGAAAAACACAATTAACGAGTTGGTCTTATTAGTGGAACACATAATTATATTAGCGAAAGATTAATTTTCACAGAAACTTCATATTCAAGATTTACATGAGTAACAACATCTACGCCGCATTATATCTTATCAGTTAGGGCTCTATCAACAATGTGTATCATGAGATAAAGATATATAAGAAAGATACGCCTTAATTAATTTATACATGAGGTTACGTGCTCAGCACCTTTCACCTATACCTGCGCTCGTAATGAATTGTTAGAATAATGAATAGAATAAAATCCCTATAAGCATCAAGTGCAGTCAATTAAGTATCTATAAGGAAGGTGATATATGTACTTCTATTGGGTTGTGTTGCAGTATGGAGGCCGGACGGTCTGTTGCATTATGGAGGTCGGGCGGTCTGTTGCAGTATGGAGGACGGGCGGTCTGGCGGTTTATCCCAACAGATTGTTATCCGGACTGTTGTTGTTTGGTATCCGAGCGGTCTGACGGTTTGTCTCGGGCAACTTGGAGACCAGCGGTCTAGCGGTCTCCTATGGCGGCTTGTTCTCTGTGGCAGCTTGTTCTCTCCTTCTGGTGGTTGTCGAGCGGTTAACCTATTCGTCTAACCGCCCGACTTGTTCGGTCTGTTTTTCTATAAAGCCGCATATACTTGTAATTATTTAGTCTCACATTGTTTATTTGTAATCTCTCTCATCTCCTCCATTCTATAAAAGGGAGGTTATACCTTTGTAATACACACCTTTTTTGGATAATAAAATTGTGTTACTCCAAATTTTCGGTCTACTTTCTTTCTATTCGCACATGATATCAGAGGACTCGATCTTTTCCTCCTGATTCTGTGAGCTCTCTCTGTCCGCACGACCTGTCCGCGCGGCTTGATTCTTCTCCTCGCGACCTGTCTTCGCAACTTATTTCTTCTGCCTGCTTGCGCCCTGTTCGCGCGGCTTCTTTCTCTCCTTGTCGTTGCCCTTTGTGTGTGCGACCTCTTTGATTCCCCTTTCTTCTCGCCGCAACTTGTGTTTAGTCGCCGCGCCCTCTTTTTCTAGATGCTCCTCTTCTTAAGTCGTCGCGACCTGTCCTTAAGTCGTTGCGACCTGTTCTTCTTGACGCGACCTGTGCTTAGTTGTCGCGCCCTCCTTTTCTAGCTGCTCCCTTCTTAAGTCGTCGGGACCTGTTCTTAAGTCACCGCGACCTGTTCTTAAGTCGCCGCAACCTGTTCTTATTGTCGCGACCTGTTCCTAAGTCATCGCGTCTTGTTCTTCTCGCTGCTCTTTGCTCGTTTCTATGGCAACCTCCGATATCTCTACCAACACTAATCTCGTTGTCGCTCCTTCCCCTACGCCTCCTACTCCTTCGGGCAACCTTGGCACCGTTTCCAAACTCATTGGTCCCAACTACCCGGATTGGAGTGTCTCCTTAACCTTCCTTCTCCGCTCTCAATGCAAACGTCATCATCTCACCAATGACCCTCCTCTGCAAGACTCCCCTCTCTTTGACGATTGGGATGCCATCGACGCTCTTGTCCGCACATGGCTGGCTAACAGTCTCTCTGATGAATGTCTACCCGTTATCTGTCATTATGAAACGGTCAAGGCTGCTTGGCTTCATCTTGCCGCTCTCTACTCTAAGGGGGCTCAGACGTCTCACATTTATACTCTGTATGCGGACCTCTTTGTCCATCCCTCCCTATCTCCTACTGCTGCTTACCAACAAGTTCAGGCTCTCGGAGCCCAAATTCTCCAGAATCTCCCCTTCTCTGCGGATCTGGCTGAGCAACACAAACACTTCCAGGAGCTTCTGGTTGTGTGTTATCTTCTGCGACTCCCTGAGTCTTATGGCATGATCCGTCAATAGATCCTTGGCGAGGCGGAGTCTCCCACCCTGGATGCCACTACTGTCCGCATTGTCGCGGTTACCTCTCTGCTACAACGCCCGCTGTTATCCTCCCCTCCTCAACCGGACAACTATGCTCACTAAACTCAGCGAAGTGGCTCTGGTGGCCGCAACTACCCATCCGGCGAACGCACCCGCTTTCTCTGTTCTCACTGTGGTCGCACCGGCCACACGGTTGATCGCTGCTGGAAGAAGCATCCTCATCTTCGACCAACTGGGGACGCTTCCACCTCCTCTTCGAAGCCGTCTGCCTCGGTGGTCACGTCTTCAGGTAGTGCCCACGTTGTACTCAAGGTAAATGACTGATCGACTCTAGTGCTACCAATCATATGATCGGCAATCCGCAATGTTTTTCTCTCCTAAAATAGCATGATCGGTTGCCCCCGGTCCTTATTGTGGACGGCTCTCCCTCACCGGTCAATGGAACAGGAGTGGTTCAAGTCACTCCGTCTCTTCACTTGGTGGACACCCTCTGCGTGCCCAAGTTCCCTTGCAATTTGTTATCTATTACTTCTCTTTGCAAGCAACTACAATGCTCTGTCACATTCACTTCTACTACTTACTCTTTTTAGGATCCGGGCTCCAAACAGACGATTGATACTGAGACTGAGAGCGGCGGCCTCTACTTCCTCGACAACATTTCCGCGCTGTCTGCCTTCTCCTCCTCTTCTACTGATCTTCTCCTGTGACACCTTCGTCTTGGTCATGCTCCTCCACAACTTCTTCGTCAGCTTCTGCCCCACCTTACTCAGTAGAGTCCTCATCTCAACTGTGATGCATGTCAGCTTGGCAAGCATCACCACTCCTCCTTCCCACTGAAGCAAGGTCGTGGATCTTCCCGACCGTTTGATCTAGTTCACTCTGACATCTGGGTCCTGCTCCTACCCTCACCATAGGTCGGGGTAGTACATATTTTGTAACTTTTATTGATGATTTCTCTAGGTGTATATGAGTGTATCTTTTAAAGGATCGCTCTGAACTGTTTTCTGTATGGACATCGTTTTATAATATGATTAAGAATCAGTTTGATATATCTATTAAAATCTTTCGCTCAGACAATGCTAAGGAATATCTTAGTAATGATTTCTCTTCTTTCTGTATGCAACATGGTATTATTCATCAAACTAGCTGTGTCTATACCTTACAACAAAATGGGGTGGCAGAACGCAAAAACCGTCACCTCCTCGATGTTGCTCACACTCTGATGACACAGATGCAGGTTCCTCGCTCCTATTGGGGCTACACTGTCCTCATCTCCTGCTATCTCATCAATCGTATTCCATCTACGGTTCTCCATGAACAAACCCCATTCTCCATTCTCTATCCGAGCAAGGATCCGTTTCCTCTCCCTTTGTGTATCTTTGGGTGAACGACTTTTGTGCATGCTCCTTCCGCTACTCATTACAAACTCGCCTCACGTGCCACCAAGTGTGTCTTTTTGGGTTACTCTACTACTCAGAAAGACTATTGTTGCTTTGATCTCGTTCTTCATAAGCAATATGTATCTGCGGATGTGACCTTCTTTGAGAATGCATCATATTTCTCTTTTGACTCCTCTCCCTCTCCAGATATTTCTGCTCCTCCTACCGTCCCCTCCACCACGTCTACTCCCATTAAGATTTCTCCACCGTCGTCTCCACCATCTCCTCGTTCTCTCACTCCCTCTATACCGCTGCTCTCTCCCTCCTCTCCGCAGCTGTCTCTCTCCACTCCCGGGACAGCTCTCTCCGCTACGAATGCTCCGGTTACTGAGGAACATGCTAACCTGAATCTTCCCATTGCTCTTCGCAAAGGGGTGCTGAAAGACTTGATTTCAAGAGCCTAGACACCTAGAGGGGGGGTGAATATGTTCTAATTTTCTTTAAGAATTTTAGGCAATTATTTAGTTCTAACTCAGCACAGAAAATTCAATACACAGCACAATAATCACAGCACAGCATACACTAGATTTATAGTGATTCCCCAAGGTATGGGTACATCCACTTTCCCCCTTCGCCTATCTAGTAGAGAACTGGATTCAACCCAACTTTCTTCCACTTACTCAGATCCACAAATCTTACAACTCAAAACTTGATTGGTTCCTACAACTCAGACTTATACAAGTCTTACCTCAAATTCTTCCCAAGAATCCTACCTCAGGCATCAACCCTACCTCAACCTTTATCACTAGGCTTACAACTCAGACTTTCACAAGTCCTACACCTCAGGCACTCAGCCCTACCTCAACCTTTATAATTACAGGCTTACAACTCAGATCTTACAAAAGATCCTACAAGAAAATGAGTGTTTTAAAAGGTATAGAAATTTCACCAGATAGAACTCTCTATTGATGTGAGCTTCTTGATCAGTTCTTGAATAAACTGTATCTTCAGATCCAACCTGACTTAGTTGTTTCAAAGCTTCTTGATTGAACAAAATAAGGTTGATCTTCACTTGATGTAGAAGTTGATCTTCAGATAGCTCCTTCCTTAAATTCAGAATTAGATCTGAATCTTTCTTACAGACTGTACTGGATCTGCCTTTTTAAGGGTTTCCCCTTTTCTTGTTGTCAAACTCTCTTTCTCATAATTGCTTGATTAATTCCTTAGTTATCTCTAGTTGTCAAGGATCAGTCCCTTATATAGAGTTTCCTCATGATTACCGGATGATCCAATTTGTAACAACCTTCTGACAGTTCTGACAAAGGTGTCAGACCTGTTGGTTATGACAACGATCGAGTCACCAGTCATGACAGTTGATTCCTCAAAGACTTTACAACTCAATATGAACCACTCAGCAAACTGCTTCACATATGTCGACACAAATAGACTGTGTCGACACAAGTCTTGATGATGTCGACACAACACTCTATGTATTGACATAGTCATTCTTCTGCTACTCGACACAGCTTCTGTTTGTATGTGTCGACACAAGTCCTATGTGTCGACACAACTGCTCCTGGTCTCGACATAACTGATGCTGAAAGATGACATTTAGTGTATGTCCAGCTGTCGTTGAGTGTGTGTCGAGACGTCATTGAGTGTGTGTCGACACAAGTCCTGTGTGTCGATACAAGCCTTTAGACTCAGTATAGCTGTTGCTGTTAGATGGCGTTGAGTGTCGCCCAGATGTCGTTGAGTGTGTGTCGATACAAGTTCTTTGTGTCGACACAGCTTCTGCTTCAGGTGTCGACACAATTCCTTCCTCAGGTATCGACACAATTCCTGCCTTAGGTGTCGACACAATTTTGGGTGTCGACACAACTTCTTCTTCAGGTGTCGACACAATGCCTGGGTGTCGACACAATGCCTGGGTGTCGACACAGACCTTGCTTCTAGTATTGACACAACTTCTGGGTATCGACACAATTCTTCACAAGTGTCGACACTTGTACTTAGAGAATTTTCTTGCAAACCTTACACCTGCACAATGAAACTCAAACATCCCATCAAATACAAATTGATGTGTATCAATAAGTTAGATGATGCTTCTCCAAATCTGGTACATATTTTTCAGTGTACCCAACAGGTGTGGACGTGTACCCAGCACCCACTAGCTGTTGTTGTTTCCTATTATCGTCTAACTCCTTCTCTCAGGGCATTTACATTGGCTATCTCTGCCACTGCCACTCCCCGCACCTACCAGGAAGCTCTCGCTATTCCTCATTGGAAGGCTGCCATGGATGAGGAAATTGCTACCCTCACTGAACGGGGTACCTGGACCCTTGTTCCTCCCCCTTTGGGCACTGATGTGGTTGGCTATCACTGGGTATTTGTTTTAAAGTTCCGTCCGGACGGCAGCGTGGATCGATACAAGGCTCGCCTGGTCGCCAAAGGCTTCACTCAGACTTATGGTGTTGATTACTTTAACACCTTCTCTCTCGTTGCTCGTCTCAACACCATTCGGGTCCTTCTCTCTATGGCTGTCAACAGGGATTGACCCATTTCACAACTGGATGTCAAGAATGCATTTCTCTATAGAAATCTTTAGGAAGATGTTTACATGGAGCAACCTCCTGGGTATGTTGCTCAGGGGGAGACACGAGTATGCCGGCTGAAGAAGGCCATCTACGTCCTAAAGCAAATCCCTCGGGCTTGGTTTGACAAGTTTAGCGACATTGTTTCGGCCATTGGTTTTGCAAGAAGTTCAGCCGATCACTCCTTATTCATCTGCAAAACCTCCTCTGGTATGTCGGTTCTTGCTGTATATGTGAATGATATTCTTCTAACTGGCGATGACCAGGCTGGGGTAGCTTTGATAAAGAAACACCTCCATCAACACCTGGTCACGAAGGATATTGGCTCTCCCAAATACTTTATGGAGATTTAAATCTCTCGAAAGCCCAACTCTTTGGTCATCTCCCAACGAAAGTATGCTCTTGATTTACTAAAAGGGCAGGGTTGACTTGTGCTAAACCTGCCCGGTGTCCTATTGCTACAGGAGAAGACAAAACTTGGACAGATGACTCGCCTCCTCTATCCGATACTATGAGGTATCGACGTCTGGTTGACAAACTCATTTATCTCATGGTGACCAGACCCGACATCTCCTATGTTATAGGCAAGGTTAGCCAATTCATGCAAGCTCCTAGGGAGTATCATTTACAGTCTGCTCTGAGGATATTGGAGTATGTTAAAGCTGCACCAGGCCGGGAAAGGATTGCTTTTTCAAAAGAATGGTCACTTGAGGGTTGAAGCGTACTCAGATTCGAGCTATGCTTATGACAAAGGAGACCGCAAGTCAACATCGGGCTTTTGCACATTTGTTGGAGAAAATCTTGTGAGCTGGAAGAGCAAGAAACAGTTTGTTGTCTCTAGGTCTGGTGCAAAAGTGGAATATTGTAGTATGGCATTGACGATATGTGAGTTAACGTGGTTACGTGCTCTCATGCTTGACCTAGGAGAGGTCTACAACTATCATCTTCCTATGTTCTGCGACAACAAGGCCGTGATATATATATCCAAAAATCCGGTCTTTCATGAGAGAACAAAACACATAGAAGTCGACTATCATTTTATTCGAGAAGAGATTTTGAAGAAACGGATTTGTACTATGTTCGTCACTTCTGACAACGAGTTGGCAGATATCTTCACCAAGCCGGTGTCCGCTTCCTTTTTTCATATTTGCGACAAGCTGAGCATCATCGATATCTATGCTCCAGCTTGAGGGGGAGTGTTGAAGTATGGAGGTCGGACGGTCTGGCGGTTTATCCCAGCGGCTTGTTAACCGGGCTATTGTTGTTTGGTATCCGAGCGGTCTGGCGGTTTGTCACAGGCGACTTGGAGACCGGCGGTCTAGCGGTCTCCTGTGGCGGCTTGTTCTCTCCTTCTGGTGGTATTCGAATGGTTAACCTATTCGTTTAACCGCCCGATTTGTTCAGTCTGTTTTTCTGTAAAGCCATATATACTTGTAATTATTTAGGCTCCGTTTGGGGGGACTTATTTTCACCGGTCAAGCGGTCACGACCGCATGAACCGGGCCTTAATTGAAAATAAGTCCTTCCAAACGCAGCCTTAGTCCCACATTGCTTATTTATAATTTCTCTCATCTCCTCCATTCTATAAAAGAGATGTTATACCTTTGTAATACACACTTTTTTGGATAATAAAATTTTGTTACTCCAAATTTTCAGTCTACTTTTTTTCTATTCGCACAGGTTGTAATAGTCTTTCCACAACCACCACCTATGTACTCCGTATCAGCCTGCATACGACCTCAGACCCATGTTGTTCTCTAGTTTCGCACGGGTTATCTCTTCAAACCATCAAGCATGCGGGTTGCCTTATATTATAACTCACCAATCATCTGATATTCTTCCTAAGGCACAATTTTCGAAGACACATTTCTCGAAGACACGTTTAATTCATGTATGAATTATTTCTCAAAGGCACATTTCATTCTTGTAGGAAATATTTTTCGAAGACGCTTTTTATTCTGGCAGGAATTGTTTCTCAAATGCACATGGTTTCTATCAATATTGAAAATATCATTTTGTCATTGTAAAACGAAGCGATACAAAGCAAGTTGTTTTAATAAAAAAACATCACATAGGCAAAAAGAAACTAAAATCAAGGAACCTAAGGATTGAGTCAAAGATCGAAGTCTTATTATACTCATCAATCAAGTTCATAAATTTAATATGAAACATTGTAACTTCAGTAAGCCCCAATCCTTGACTCAGCTTGACAAGCATTATGACCTTTTTGGTCTCGGAGGAATCTTCTATCTTCAGGTTAACTCTAAAAATGACTTATATAAAAGTAGTAATGCAAAATAAAATAATAGGTGATAGCCAGCCGTAACTAAAAGATGCAGAAGGTAAATAAGAGCAGTAAAATAAAGAAAAAATACATTAAAAATATGCTCTAATTTGAAGTTCAACAAGCCCTTTGCAATTCAAATCAATCGCTTGCCCTACTCGATAGTTAACTAAGTCAAGAAAGTGACTAACACAACGAACTTGACCACACAACTCTGCTAACACGAGAGTTGATTGAGTTCGAACATTATTTACGATTAACATCAAAAGAATATCTTGTCTCCAAGTTAACTATAAATAGGGCTAATATGAAAGCAGTAATGAAAATAGAACATAAAGCCAACATTAAATAAAGGTGCAATACATAAAGTGCAATAAGAATTAAACAATAAAAAATGAAAGGCATTTTGATTTAAGCTATGTACTATGGTTCTTTAAGTTCTTCGAGTTCAAGTTCTCATCTTCATTCTTAGAAGGAATTCACAGTTCTCATCTCGTTCTAAGGAGGCATTCAGTTTCACCTAATTTGTATCGGTGGTTATTATAATTACGCGAACCCAATAATTTTTTTAAGTTGTCATCATTGAGTTGTATTAAATTATACTAAATACAATTTAAGAAATTAACTTGTAATTTGGCGGGACATAAGTTAATACCAATTAGTTCAGGAAAAATATGAGTTTTCAACGCCCAAAATAGTTTAAGTTTTGCAATCAAAGCCTGGAGGGCCAAGGGATAAATAATGCACCAAATAATTCTTAGAATTATTTTAAACTAAAATTCTATTTTAAATGACCTAAAACCCACTATTTTGCCCATATTAAATATCAAATGCTTAAATAAAAACATGTAAAAATATATTTGGATAAATGTGTAAATTATACCCAAATTATATATATAAGACATTTTTATTAGAGGTCCTTGCGACCTTTAATCAATTAGCTAAAGAAACTATAGATTTAACCCTGCACATATCCTGGAGCAATTGTTTGGCTGAGATCGAGCCAGACAAGAATGGTCATGTGGCTCCACAACGGATCAAGTGTGAATCCACTGTAAGGCTAATGGTTTCTTTGATTTATTTAAGGTGATCAAAATCGTTGGATCTCTAATTGGAGATCCAACGACATTTGTTTGCCGACGAAGGCTGAAACATTTGGGGACCTTCACCACCGCCGGCCAGACATCGGTTGTCCACACTTACCCCTCTGGCCAACTCGCTAGAAGCAGGCGATCCTTCCGGCGGTGATCTGGCGGTCCAGCGTCGTCGACGGCCACTGGGAGGAGGCTTTATAGAGAAAATATAATCAGACACCCCCGGAGCTCTGCTCTTTTACAGTGCAACTGCCTTAGACTCTCCCAAAGAGGGTTGCAGCTCTCTCTCAGGTGAGGTGTGGCTCCCCAGAGGGACAAGGAATCCCTGGGGACAATACTTGCTTGGCTAGAATAGGGTGGCCACGGGAGCTCTCCCTCCTCCTCTAGCGCCGGCAAGGCTTCAAGTTGCCAGAGTCTATTTCGTTTGGGGTCTGTTGGTGGTGATCCCCCTCATCCTCTCTTCTTCCTCACTCAGGTATTGTTCAAGCCACCATCGTTTGGTGGAGGAGGGGTAGATGATTGCACCGGAGTGAAAGGGTATACTGGTGTAGAAACTGTAAAAGCCCAGCAACTCAAAGATCAAATCTGCATCCTGGCCCACCTGCCTAAATAAAACAAAAGAAATATCCAGAATCTTCTCCATTTAGCTGTAATTTTCTGTTTCTAAATGTTTCATGTAGCAGCATATAAATATATGTAACCATGTAACAATCAGTTGAATGAAATATTAAAAAAACCTCTTCTTAAAACTCAACGCCATTTCTTCCACCAGCACTCAACGCCATTGCTAAAAGCGTTGAGTTGAATTGCTAACAGTGGTATTAGAGCGCCAGGTTACTAGAAACATCATCGAGTTGTATCTCTTTCTCCATGGCTTCATCATCTACCAAGATTCCCATATTTGCTCACCCATCCATCTCGCTGTTCATTGGAGAGCTTTATGAACAATGGAGTGACAAAATGGAGACATTACTAGTCTCACAAGATCTTTGGGACATCGTGGAAGAAGGCCTCAAATCGTCTGGAAAAGAAGCAGCAGGAGAAGCTCCAAAGCCCAAGAAGGAGGATAAAATGAAAGACACGTTAGCATTGCACCTAATACAGCAAGGTGTTTCATCAACAATATACCCAAGGATCATGGGATCAAAGTCAGCTCAAGAAGCCTGGAATCGACTCAAAAATGAGTATAAAGGAAATAAGAAGGTAATAAAAATCAAACTCCAAACCTTACGCAGACAATTTGACGAAATAAAAATGAAAGAAGGAGAGCACTCCCAGGAGTATTTTGCCAAGTTAACTTCATTGGCAAAACAAATAAGAGCCCTAGGAGGAAATCTTGAAGAATCTCAGATCGTCGAAAAGGTGTTAAGATCCCTTCCAAGATCCTACAATCATGTGGTCTCTGCGATCATGGAAGCACATGATGTAGAAGCAATGACTATAACAGAACTATTGGGTTCAATTAAGTCACATGAAGACCTTCTTCTCAAGGATAATACACCCATAGAAAAAGTGTTCCAGACCAAGATGAACCTCAAAAATAGAACAGGCAAGAAGCCCTTCCCAAACAAACATTTTAAAAAATCCAACGCAAGAACGAACAGAGGACAGATGACAGCACAAATAGAAGGACCCACCACCGGACCACAACCATCCTGCATCATTTGCAAGAAGCAGAACCATCTTACCAAAGATTGCTTCTTTCGATGCAAAACATGCAAAATCCAAAACCATTCACAGAAAAATTGCTGGTTCAAGCAAAAATAGGAGGCCAAGTACACAGAAACAGAAAATGATCAATTTCTGTTTACTTTCCAAAGAAAAGGACTCTTCTTACCAATGGTTCGTAGACAGTGGCTGCTCCAGCCACATGGTAAACATGAGGGAATACTTTGGTGAGCTCGATGAAGACTACAGGTCAGAAGTCACACTGGGAGATGGAAAAAAGTTGAAAATAGAAGGCAAAGGAACTGCAGCAATCATCACCCCTGATGGAGCTCAAAAATCAATCGAAGGTGTGCACTTTGTCCCTCCCCTTACTCAAAACTTGTTAAGCGTAGGACAACTGCTAAGGAAAGGACACAAAGTAGTGTTCAATAACAATGCATGCCTCATATACCATCCTACAACCAATGCACTAATCAGGACTGCACACCTGAATCACAGTAACATCTTCACTATAGAATTGCTGCCACAAAAGCCCATGGTACTAACCTGTACTCAGCATGACAAGCGAGCCCAACTGTGGCACAATAGACTTGGGCACATAAATGCACTCTCCCTTCACCTGTTGAAAGGATTAGTTGAAGGGATGCTCAATCTATCAAAGATTGATTTAAACTGTGACACATGCGCCCGGTGCAAGTCACACCGGCATCCATTTCCATAGACTGCGCACAGGAGGGCCTCCCAGCCACTGGAATTACTTCACATTGATCTTTGGGGGCCTGCCAGCTCGCAGTCATTAGGAGGCAAGCGATATTACATGCTCATCGTTGACGATCATACTCGATTCATGTGGATCACTCACCTGGAGCAAAAATCTGAAAGCTTCAGTCAATTTGTCCTGTTCAAAACTCAAATTGAAAACCAACTTGACAAACGAATCAAAACCCTAAGAAGTGACAAAGGTGGAGAATTCGTATCAAAAGAATTTAACAAATTCTGCCAAGAAGTTGAAATACACCGGGAGTTCACTGCACCTGCTTCACCTCAGCAAAATGGAGTAGTCGAAAGAAGAAATCGAACAATTGTGGAAATGATGAGAGCAATGCTGATTCAAAAATCACTTCCAAAATCCTTTTGGGGTGAAGCAACAACAACAGCAGTATACGTTCTCAATCGAACTCCCACCAAAGCTCTCATCAATCAAACACCATATGAAGCTCTATTTGGACACAAACCTTCAGTGACCCATCTCAAGGTGTTTGGGTGCATAGCAAACACTCTACATCAAAAGTGAAGAAGAAGGAAAGATCATTATAAGCCTCTATGTTGATGATCTGATCATCACCGGATCAAGTAAAATCCAAATAGAGAAGTTCAAAGAGAAACTGAAGACAAGGTATGAGATGACAGATCTGGGAGCCCTAAAGTTCTTTCTAGCTTGGACTACAGATCAAGCAGCTCAAAGACGACATCTTCATATCTCAAGAACTCTATACTAAGATGCTATTGAAGAAATTCGACATGGAAAATTGCAACCCATCTGCAACCCCCATGTAAACTACAGAAAGATTAACACCAAAGACAGAAGAAGAAGGCGCGGATCAAGAGAAATTTAGAAGCCTAGTCGGAAGCCTAATTTATCTCACAAATTCGCGCCCTGACATTGAAAATGCAGTAAATATCGTCTCGCGGTTCATCAGTAATCCCTCACTCGATCACTTTGCCGCCGCAAAGCGGATCCTCCGTTACTTGTAAGGCACAAAAGAGTACGGAATCCTCTACCAAAATAGCCAAAGCACCTCACTTCATGGTTACACTGAATCGGACTGGGCAAGAGATGCATAAGATCGAAAAAGCACAGGCAGATTCATCTTCTTCATCGGCTCTGGACCTATCTCATGGAACTCACGAAAACAACGGTCAGTCGCCCTATCCACGACCGAAGCAGAGTATATGGCTCTAAACTCTGCTGCGTGTGAGGCGATCTGGCTTCACCGACTGAAGAATGAGATAGAAGGAAAAAGAGAAGACGACGAAGAAGTAAAACTTCTTTGCGACAACAACTCTGTTATCGCTTTATCAAAAAATCTCGTATACCATAGCCGAAGCAAACACATCGACATAAGACATCACTACATCAGAGAGCTTGTAGAGAAGAAGAAGATACAGTTCTTCCCAACGAAGCACCAGCTGGCAGACCTAATGACAAAACCATTACAACGGGAGCATTTTATGGAGCTTAGAAGGAAGATTGGGCTTATCCCAGGTGCAGATTTAGAGGGGGTGTAAAAACTGTAAAAGCCCAGCAACTCAAAGCCCAAATCTGCATCCTGGCCCACCTGCCTAAATAAGACAAAATAAATATCCAGAATCTTCTCCATTTAGCTGTAATTTTCTGTTTCTAGATGTTTCCTGTAGCAGCATATAAATATATGTAGCCATGTAACAATCAGTTGAATGAAATATTAAAAAAACCTCTTCTTAAAACTCAACGCCATTTCTTCCACCAGTACTCAACGTCATTGCTAAAAGCGTTGAGTTGAATTGCTAACAACTGGCTAGGGTTAGTAGCAGGAGGGATTATGTTACCCTTGTTTTAGGCTAAGTGAAGAGAGTTTGCTTCATGGGTTCTTAGGTTAAATTAGCCTTGGGTTTAACCTATGGACTTAGCCAATGGTTTGGAAAATATCCAAACCCACTACCTCCTTCCTTGGGAGTGATGGCCATTCAAAAATTTGTATGGGATGGTTTGGGTTAGCTTGGATGAGTGGGTTTAGGATCTAATAATTAATGAACATCTCTTTTAAAGGAGGAGTTTGGCCAAAGTCAATTCTAGGTGGGTCCCCATGCATGCTAAAATCAATATGAGTCCTAATCGTCGAGTGACGAGTCAAAATTGATGTGATGTTGTTAAATTTAAACATTCACGCTTTTTGAGACACCACATAATTTTATGAGACTCATTTTTGTCAATTTGACTAAACAACATCATATTGGAATGAAACGAGTTGAATTGTACTCGTATGGATTATACAAGTCTAATGCAATTGATTGAAGTCAATTCTAAGCTTATTTACTCAAAAAATAGTTTTGGGGTGACCGTGCACTCAAATTTGAACGAAACGAGCATAGACGTCTAATGCAACAAGCGGAAATCAATTCTAAGCTCATTCTTTTAAAATGACATTTTCAGGGTTGTTATGTCAAACAATTGTTGGGTCTCGTTTCCACAATGACCTTAATTTGAAGAAGTCCTCCTAAAACTAAGGTGAATTGCAGTTGTATTTGATTTTGTGTTTGAATTATGTATGCAGGACTATATTGCCAAGTGTAGACCAATGTCAGTCTACAATGGGTCACCTAACACAGAGCCATACAATGTAATCCCTCATTGTGTGATCCATGGTGTTGACTCATGTGTAGCCTCTCTATTGGGATGCACTTCATTTCACAAGCACATGAACAAATGGAACCTTGAAGTGTTGCTGATCTTTAGTAGGAGAAATGAGTTCTCAAGGAAGAAATTTTTTCTAAGTCTACATACTCGAGTAGATAGCTTCATATACTCGAGTAAGTAACTTAGTACTCGAGTAATCCAAAGAACATACTCGAGTCTTCAGATTCTTCCTCTTACTCGAGTAGGCACTATGTTACTCGAGTAGCTCTTGTATATACTCGAGTAGCCCAGCCAAGTACTCGAGTATATCCTTTACACGAGTAAGTTAGTTTGCAGACTCGAGTAGTTCCCTGATATGCTCGAGTGAATGACTTTGTACTCGAGTAGCTTGATTCTCTTACTCGAGTAGGTTTGTGTTTACCCGAGTAGTTTCCAATATACTCGAGTATGTGAGTTTGATATACTCGAGTAGACCAATGTCTCGTACTCGAGTAGATCAGCTCATACTCGAGTAGCTCACCTATACTCGAGTAGGTTGATCTTTCCTTCAGAATGTTTCTAAGTCCTAGACTCGTGCTTACTCGAGTATGTCTTTCTCTCCTGTTACTCGAGTAGTTAATTGATATACTCGTGTATGTCAATCTTTCTGTTTCGAAATCTTTCTAAGTCCAGATTTAAGGATTATTTCAAATCCTTCATTTCTGATTGGTCCACGTGTCAATCTTAATTAAGATTATGACCGTTGGAAGTCACCTATAATTAGGTCCTTTCTGATTTGACTTTATATATAAGTTATTACAGAGGTTATCTCAACAAGAAGTAAGAAAGAGAAAGTTCCCGAAAAACCCTAATCTTTCACACCGCCATTGTTGTTTTCGGAAGAGCTCTGGATCGTCATTCTCGCGCCGCTGCTATCTATCTCTGATTCTCCAGCGATCCAGACAAAAGAAAAGAAATAAGATTTCTGAATCTATTTTAATCGCCGACATCGGGAAGCCGCCAAGTTCACGCCGACAACACTGTTCATCTTCTTCGTCGTCGGTCTTCTCCGATACAGCTATTCAGACAAGAAGTTTCAGAAGATCAAGTGATTCTTAATCGATAGATCCCATACTTGATCACGCTGATTCCAGGTTTCCAGATCCAAGAGATTTCATCTCTGTCTTCCTCGATTTATTTCTGCTGAGCCTTAAAAGCTGAAGAAGGAAGAAAGACTTGAAGATCCAGATCTGTGCAATTTCTGTTTGTATATTTCCTTATACAACTCTTTATTCTTGTAGGAGTCTTGACTCCGAGTTCTGTAGGAGATTTATCTCCGAGTGGTAGGAAGGTTTCTTCCGAGTGTAGATCCGTTGGGATCGAGATTTGTAGGAACGTTGTTCCGAGTTGTAGGATCGTTTTGATCTGAGATAGTGGAGTATCCAAGTCTAGTGGTTTACTAGATTGGTGAGGTGAAAGTGGATGTACCCAAGGTTGGGGAACCACTATAAATCCTGTGTTCTCTGTGGATTGCTTGATCTGTGCTGTGTTAATTTTTATTCCGCAATAGTTAGCAGACCTCACCTATTCACCCCCCTCTAGGTGATTTAGGTTGACAACTCAGTTCTCTCAATTGGTATCAGAGGGAGGTTGATCGTTAAAAGGTTAACACCTTGATCTAATCCCTCCTAGTTGTCTTTCTGAGTTAATCAAGCATGGACAGAGCCAGAGAATTTTCTGAGCTTCCAGTGTGCAATAAGGCAAACTTTCCCATGTGGAAAGAGAGAATAAAACTTTACATGAAAGCTGTTGACCCCCGCTTATTCATGATAGTGGAGGAAGGTCCATATATCCCTATGATTGCCTCCACTAGTGATCCTATAAAGAAGGTGCCAAAGAAGTTGATGGATCTTGATAAGGATGAGATTGTACTTGTCTCCTTAGACAAAAAAAGCCAAGAACATCATTGCAAGTACAGTTAATGATTCTATGTTGCAGAACCTCATTCACTGCCAATCTGCCATGGAAATGTGGAGATCTCTAATTATCTTGATGGAAGGTACAGAAGAAGTAAGGGATGATAGAAGATCCCTTCTAAATCAGAAGTATGAAGCCTTCAAGCAAGGACCAAAGGAAGCTATTGCTGACACATATGAAAATTTCTTCAAGATTATCAATGGATTGAGGAACTACGGCAGAGTGTTCACAGATGGTGAACTAAACGACAAGTTCCTAAGATCCTTGACAAAGGATTGGGACAACAAGATATGTGCCATCAGAGAGTTTGGAAGATTAGCAGAAACTGACCCTCAGAACCTCTTCGGAAAGCTTATATCATATGAGCTTCAAATCAATAATAGAAAAGCTGAAGAAGAGGGCAACAACTTCTCATTCCAAGATAAGCCAGTTGCACTAAGGGCAGACAACTCAAGAAAGGCCAAAGCCGCTTCCACTCAAGGAGACTATGAAGAAGAAGAGTCCGAGCCAAGCACCTCAGGCTCAGAATTATCAGATGGAGAGTTTCATCTTCTCTCCTGAAAATTCAAGAAGTTTCTTAGCAATAAGAAACAAATGAGAGAAAATGATTCCTCGTCCAGAAGATCACGTCCTGATGGTGATCATCACAGCAGACATGACAGGTATAAATCTAAACCGAACAAACTTGTTTCATCTAACGTTGTTTGCTATTCCTGTAGTAAGCCAGGGCATATAAGCACTGAGTGCCCTCTGAAGAAGGAAGAAGGAAGAGGCATAGAAAAGAATTCCCTTCAAGGAAAAAGAAGGAAAGAAAGAAGCTTCATTGCCAAAAAGCCAAAGACCCTCAGTGACTCTGACTCATCTGAGTCAAGTGAGGATGAAGAAGCCTACTTCGGGCTTATGACTTTTTTTGACCAAGAGGACAAAGACAATGGTAACTCCTCATACATCGGGAAGGTAAATTCTCACACTCCTCTTTCTGTCTCAGAGGGCACTCAGTGCTTATATGCCCTGGCTTACTACAGGAATAGCAAACAACGTTAGATGAAACAAGTTTGTTCGGTTTAGATTTATACCTGTCATGTCTGCTGTGATGATCACCATCAGGACGTGATCTTCTGGACGAGGAATCATTTTCTCTCATTTGTTTCTTATTGCTAAGAAACTTCTTGAATTTTCGGGAGAGAAGATGAAACTCTCCATCTGATAAATCTGAGCCTGAGGTGCTTGGCTCAGACTCTTCTTCTTCATAGTCTCCTTGAGTGGAAGCGGCTTTGGCCTTTCTTGAGTTGTCTGCCCTTAGTGCAACTGGCTTATCTTGGAATGAGAAGTTGTTGCCCTCTTCTTCAGCTTTTCTATTATTGATTTGAAGCTCATATGACATAAGCTTTCCGAAGAGGTTCTGAGGGTCAGTTTCTGCTAATCTTCCAAACTCTCTGATGGCACATATCTTGTTGTCCCAATCCTTTGTCAAGGATCTTAGGAACTTGTCGTTTAGTTCACCATCTGTGAACACTCTGCCGTAGTTCCTCAATCCATTGACAATCTTGAAGAAATTTTCATATGTGTCAGCAATAGCTTCCTTTGGTCCTTGCTTGAAGGCTTCATACTTCTGATTTAGAAGGGATCTTCTATCATCCCTTACTTCTTCTGTACCTTCCATCAAGATAATTAGAGATCTCCACATTTCCATGGCAGATTGGCAGTGAATGAGGTTCTGCAACATAGAATCATTAACTGCACTTGCAATGATGTTCTTGGCTTTTTTGTCTAAGGAGACAAGTACAATCTCATCCTTATCAAGATCCATCAACTTCTTTGGCACCTTCTTTGTAGGATCACTAGTGGAGGCAATCATAGGGATATAGGGACCTTCCTCCACTATCATGAATAAGCGGGGGTCAACAGCTTTCATGTAAAGTTTTATTCTCTCTTTCCACATGGGAAAGTTTGCCTTATTACACACTGGAAGCTCAGAAAATTCTCTGGCTCTGTCCATGCTTGATTAACTCAGAAAGACAACTAGGAGGGATCAGATCAAGGTGTTAACCTTTTAACGATCAACCTCCCTCTGATACCAATTGAGAGAACTGAGTTGTCAACCTAAATCACCTAGAGGGGGGTGAATAGGTGAGGTCTGCTAACTATTGCGGAATAAAAATTAACACAACACAGATCAAGCAATCCACAGAGAACACAGGATTTATAGTGGTTCCCCAACCTTGGGTACATCCACTTTCACCTCACCAATCTAGTAAACCACTAGACTTGGCTACTCCACTATCTCAGATCAAAACGATCCTACAACTCGGAACAACGTTCCTACAAATCTCGATCCCAACGGATCTACACTCGGAAGAAACCTTCCTACCACTCGGAGATAAATCTCCTACAGAACTCGGAGTCAAGACTCCTACAAGAATAAAGAGTTGTATAAGGAAATATACAAACAGAAATTGCACAGATCTGGATCTTCAAGTCTTTCTTCCTTCTTCAGCTTTTAAGGCTCAGCAGAAATAAATCGAGGAAGACAGAGATGAAATCTCTTGGATCTGGAAACTTGGAATCAGCGTGGTCAAGTATGGGATCTATCGATTAAGAATCACTTGATCTTTTGAAACTTCTTGTCTGAATAGCTGTATCGGAGAAGACCGACGACGAAGAAGATGAACAGTATTGTCGGCGTGAACTTGGCGGCTTCCCGATGTCGGCGATTAAAATAGATTCAGAAATCTTATTTCTTTTCTTTTGTCTGGATCGCTGGAGAATCAGAGATAGATAGCAGTGGCGCGAGAACGACGATCCAGAGCTCTTCCGAAAACAACAATGGCGGCGTGAAAGATTAGGGTTTTTCGGGAACTTTCTCTTTCTTACTTCTTGTTGAGATAACCTCTGTAATAACTTATATATAAAGTCAAATCAGAAAGGACCTAATTATAGGTGACTTCCAACGGTCATAATCTTAATTAAGATTGACACGTGGACCAATCAGAAATGAAGGATTTGAAATAATCCTTAAATCTGGACTTAAAAAGATTTCGAAACAGAAAGATTGACATACACGAGTATATCAATTAACTACTCGAGTAACAGGAGAGAAAGACATACTCGAGTAAGCACGAGTCTAGGACTTAGAAACATTCTGAAGGAAAGATCAACCTACTCGAGTATAGGTGAGCTACTCGAGTATGAGCTGATCTACTCGAGTACGAGACATTGGTCTACTCGAGTATATCAAACTCACATACTCGAGTATATTGGAAACTACTCGGGTAAACACAAACCTACTCGAGTAAGAGAATCAAGCTACTCGAGTACAAAGTCATTCACTCGAGCATATCAGGGAACTACTCGAGTCTGCAAACTAACTTACTCGTGTAAAGGATATACTCGAGTACTTGGCTGGGCTACTCGAGTATATACAAGAGCTACTCGAGTAACATAGTGCCTACTCGAGTAAGAGGAAGAATCTGAAGACTCGAGTATGTTCTTTGGATTACTCGAGTACTAAGTTACTTACTCGAGTATATGAAGCTATCTACTCGAGTATGTAGACTTAGAAAAAATTTCTTCCTTGAGAACTCATTTCTCCTACTAAAGATCAGCAACACTTCAAGGTTCCATTTGTCCATGTGCTTGTGAAATGAAGTGCATCCCAATAGAGAGGCTACACATGAGTCAACACCATGGATCACACAATGAGGGATTACATTGTATGGCCCTGTGTTAGGTGACTCATTGTAGACTGACATTGGTCTACACTTGGCAATATAGTCCTGCATACATAACTCAAACACAAAATCAAATACAACTGCAATTCACCTTAGTTTTAGGAGGACTTCTTCAAATTAAGGTCATTGTGGAAACGAGACCCAACAATCTCCCCCTATTTGAAGAAGTCAGAACACCATCTACTAAGTTGAATTGCTAGAGATATGAAAACAAAATGACATGAAAGAGGATGCATTGTCTTACATTTCTTTACTCTAATTGTCTTGCATTTCTCCCCATTTCTGTACTAGAATTGTTTTGCATTTCATCTCCTTCTGAAATCTTCATTTGGATTTGCAAATTTTCTTCCCTTTCTATCTCTATCTTTCATTTCCTTTTGCTCTCCCTTTTTCTCTCCCCTTTGCTCTCCCCCTTTCTGACATCTTTAAATAGGGGACATGGCAGGGGATATCAATCATGTCTCCATCCTTACTGAAGGCTCAAACACCTTTGAGGTTCTTTTGGACAAGGTGAGCAGCTAGAAACTCCCCCTAAACCAATGCATGAGGAAGTTCTTCTTCAACTGCTAAACCATCAAGCTTTCCAACAGAGGTACTTTAATCTTCTAGTTCCAAGAATTTTTCTGGAACTTCTTCTTGTCCATTTGCCATATAAGAATTTTGTTAGCCCATGGACATACCTGCATTCACAAGATTAGAATCCCTTAGGAACCCAAACAAGATTGGGTCCTAGGTCTCTTGTTAGTATCCTCCCCCTATGAGAGTTAATATTGTGAGTGGTCTTTCTCACATTATCAACTTGAGGAGTTAAAACATATCTGGGATTAAACCAGCAATCTACGGCGAAGTGACCAACCTTGCCACAACACCAACAGTTAAACCTGTTGTACCTTCTCTTGTTCTCTTGCCTTACCTTATGGATAGGAGGTCTAGCAAGAGCACCTAACTTGGAGGAGGAAGCCTCATGATTACAACAAGTACATGGCTTCCTTGTCTCCTTGGCCTTTGTTATACCAGTTTTAGCTTTTGGTGAATTTTTCTCATTTGGCCCATGAGTGTAAGGACCACACTTCAGTGAGGCAACAGTTTGGCTTGGGATAGCCTTACCTTTACCTTTGACTGATTTATGTCCTATACTGCTATTTTTCTCAAAGGAGGTTTCTCCATTGATGATTGGAAGCACAGTTGTAGGCATGGTGAGAGTTTCAACTAGCTTTCGTTCAATGACTAGCTTTGCTTCCAATTCATCCAAGAGAAAATCTTTATGATTTACTAATTCAGTAAAGTCTTTGATTTCCTCCTTCAAAGATTGAACTTCATCTCTGAGAG
This sequence comes from Platanthera zijinensis, assembly GCA_039513925.1. Classification (NCBI taxonomy): domain Eukaryota; kingdom Viridiplantae; phylum Streptophyta; class Magnoliopsida; order Asparagales; family Orchidaceae; genus Platanthera; species Platanthera zijinensis. Next base: position 111,230,162 of record CM077095.1, on the reverse strand, counting down.
GGGTCATTTGGTCAATCTCCTCCCTCAGATTTGATTCCACCTCTTTGAGGGATGCAATCTCTTTTGATTGCGATTTGACTACCTTCCAGCATTTGTCAAATGCAGTCAATAAGACTTGATACTGATTTACCAATTCAAAATCATCCTCCCCAGAAGAATAGCCATCATGACCATTTGAGTCAGAATCTGAGGCAGAAAGAGGAGTGTGAGAATTTACCTTCCCGGTGTATGAGGAGTTACCATTGTCTTTGTCCTCTTGGTCAAAAAAAGCCATAAGCCCGAAGTACCATTTTATTTGAAGAAAATTACACTGATGGTCGTAAGCCATAAGCCATAAGCCATAAAATGGTATACTACCATTTTAAGGGATTAATAACTTTGGCTTTATTTGAAGAAGTTACACTGATGGTCGTAACTGTGTAGTATAGTGAGTAGGTTATAAAAAATGGCTCTATCATAAAGATATTCCTTTTATATTTATTTCTACAGTGTTAAGTTGTATGATCATCTTAACATAAACACAAGATATAGATAGTTGTATACATGATAAAATGAATAACTTACATAAATGTACTCTGCAGGTTAATCAAGCAGATGAAATTTTGTATATGTGATCATCACTAATGTATAATCAACTCCCATGTGAAAGTTAAATGTTAGTGGACCAATAATGGTGTATCTTGAAAATAAGTAAGCAGCATAAACCTATTAACATATCACCAACTCCTATAGGTATATGTTGCAAGTAAATAGATAGTGTAAACTCATTAACATATGACCAACTCTCATACGAAGGTTTTATATTAGTTGACAAGTATAAATTACAAGTAAATAAATAGTTTTAATCCATTAACATATAATCAACTCACATATCAAGGAAATATGCTAGTGAAACATGTATGAGTTATAAATAAATAATTAATTAATTAAAACCATTTACATATAATCAACTCTCATAAGAAAAGTATATGTTAGTGGAACATGTATGAATTGTAGATAATAAGATGTATAAACCTGTTAACATATAACCAACTCTCATACGAATGTTATATGTTAATGGAACATGTAAATATTTATGTTATGATGCAAATGGTGCTTAAACAAATACATACACTACGAGTTCTCATGACTCGTTACAACTCCCTATGTTGACATAGTTTGAATTTTGCTTCAAGTTGGTAGCTAACCTCACAAGCCTCACTGTCGTGGAAAACAATGACAATGGTTGGTCTGTTCACTTCAGGGTATGCTCATACCTCGCTACCTAGGCCCCAACATACATCTCGGTATGCTCAGGGATGTGAGCGGCATCATAATGCCCCGAGAGTCGTAAGCCATCCCATGCCGATACAAATGGCCCATGAGCATGAACGGACCGCCACATCAATCACATACATTGGTTTATGACTACATCAGTTTGCACTCTATGTCGACATAGTTTGACATTTGCTTCCAACATGGTAGCAAACCTAGCATTCCTCACTATCATGACAAAATAGTGATAATGCCAAGTTTCTCCACTTTTTGTATGCTCGTACCTTAGTACCCAGGCCCTAATATACATCATGATGTACTCAGGGTTGTAAATGACATCCTGTAATATGATAAACCGACTGGCTAACAGAGAAAACCAGTGGGAAAATATTAAAACATAAATTAATTTATCGGGATCTCATTCCCTAGCTAGTTCCAAAGAGTTGGCTTCCAAATTGAAAGAACTGGCATGACCCACCACATAAGTAACCATGCGCATGCTTATGAAGATACGATTAAGTATATTTCTTTTGGAAGGAATCCTAACATCCCAAGTCATTTCAAAATTTCAAAGACCCGTATGCGTCATAAGGGTTTTTATGTTATCCCCTCTCAAATCATATTTCGATTATTCATGCACTTATCTTCGACAAGTCTCTCCGATTATGCCGGGCATACAAATATCATATTTCCCACGAAAGTTAACCTAGAACTTTAGGGCGGGGGTGCACACGATAACCATAACATAAAAGTTTTTTCACTCTCTATGAGCCATTACCATCCACTAGAATATTGAATAGTTCACATCTGGGGAAAAAGTTACCCCACTAAGCAAACAACTTAGAGAAATAAAAATCCTAATGATTCATCATATTTGGGAAAAGAGATCATCTGAATAATATGAATGTCATATTCATGCTCGTTTCTAGATTCGTCAAATTCAATTTAGTTCATTGATTTTTTTGAATCTAAATTTATTGTGTTAATAATTGTTTTCATAATTATTGGCATTACTCAAAAATATCAATATTTTAAATAGTTCTTTTATGATCGCATGTTTCATTTTATATAGATCATACTGATCAATGTAACGTCAAACCAAATAACATCTTATCATTACCTTAACTCATCTCTGATCATGTTATTCTTTTTGCAGCCAACTCAGACTGGTCAGAGTCGCTTTTGCTACATATCATGTATACCCATCAAATCTGACTTTAAGGAATTACTTTGTCAAAACATTTAAGCTCTGTTTGGGAGGACATATTTTCACCGGTCAAGCGGTTACGACCGCATGAATCAGGCCTTAATTTAGGTCCGATTCATGCGGTCGTAACCGCTTGACCGGTGAAAATAAGTCCTCCCAAACAAAGCCTTAGACCTACTAAGGCTTTTATGATTAGAATTAATAAACCTCAATACATGATTCGATTCACATTCATGTTATAACCATATTATTTATTTCATAAATCGCCGCAATTTGATTTGTACACCCAAATGTGTTTCTCCAATCCAATTGATAAGATAAAAACTGCTAAAAATTGATTTATTTGAAGCACTTTCTAGCACCAAATTGATATCTTTTAGATTTATCTTTTATTTAAACTTTTAGACACAAATCCTTTTCTTGAAATCGACTTGTCATAATCATGCAAGTCCTCAAATAAACAATATTATTTTTCAATATATTTTTAATTAGTAATCATAACATCCATAGCCTCTATCTAGTTTATTAGAACCACCTTAATCACAAAATTTGCAATCGTCAAATTTTATCAAAATTCTTTTACCAATTAATGTAATATCTGAATTGTCAGTCACCTCAAATCGTCAATTATTTCATGACCAGACTATTTCATCAATAATAAAATCTATTTTTGAAATCATCATTGTAATCGTTCAGCATTGGCCTTATCAGCATAATATATGAATGCAAAATTTCATCTAATTAGCTCACCTCGAATCATATTTGTCTTGCTTGGATCGTAATTGTAATCACCTAAACATGAGTCACTTTCTATGGGATTAAAAAAAAAATATATCAATAAATTTGAGATGCACATTTGTATAATTTGTTAGTGTATATTTGGACGAATAACGGGTTCGGAGGCATAACGGGTCAGTTCGGACACGTGTAGATCCGATACCCGTAAAAACTCCTTGGGTTTGCCTATTTATACCCAGCTAGGGGCAACAGGTAGGGGATTACACTTAGATCTCCATATGGATGTTTCGAGCAACTTCCACATTCTCGAAGTGAAGCCCGCGTTGCTCGAACCGTCCCCATAACCGCTGCTCCCGATATCCGTGTTCTGGAGTTTTGTGCCGCCGCGCCTGTGAAAAATCGTAGTCGGTGCGTTCGATCGGAAGCGGAGGAAGAAAGGGATAGCCGCTGCGTTTTTATTTCGCCGCTGCAGAGATCGATCCCTCCGCCGCTCCTCTGAATCGCGATTTGTTTTGGACGCCGCTGGTGTGTTCTGTCACGAGAAGGGAAGAAGCCTCCGCCATCGCCGTTCTTGATTAGAAAAGGAGAAAATTTTGCCAATTCATGTTCTCCCGTCGCCGCTGCCGCTTGGGTTCGGGAAAAAGGAAAGGACATTGCTCCCGGGCTCCGGCTTCTCTCCCCCGACCGATTTCCTGTAGCCGCCTGGAATCGGAAAAGGAGGAAAAGAATTCATCCTGCGCCTGCAAGAGCAGGAAGCCGCCGCAGTCCGATTTCCTGTAGTCGCCTTTTTTCGTTTTCTGGACTTTTCCGCCGCCTGGTTTTCGTGAAGAGAAAGCAAAGAGGAAGAAGCATCCCGCTGCCGTTTCTGCATTTTCCTGTAGCTAGTCGCTGGTGATCGGGAAGCAGGAATCCAGGTCGGGAAGGAGGAAACGATCGAGAAGGAGGGATCCAGATCAGGCTTAGGTTTTTTTTTTCAGATTTCTCGCTAGATCGGGAAGAAGACCCACAACCGTTGGGGAAGGAAAGGCAAAGGCTTGTTACCAGACTATTTTGGTTTTCCCGTCGCCATTATTACCAATTAGGAGGAAGAGAGATTTTTCTGTAATTTTTCTGGTGTTGCCTGTTAATCAGGAATAGGAATATTAAACCTTTCATACGAATCAAGACCAGGAAAAGCACATCCGATTCTCCACAACAAAACAACCGATCAAAACTGGGATCTTCTACTGCCCTCTATGATCTCTATCTCGCCAGCTTTGCGCTAGTTAAAGGAAGAGGTACACAATGATGAAAGGGAACAGTTTCTCATCTCAGGTTCCGATGACAAAACTGGAGAAGTTCACGACGACGAAGTTCAACGACTGGAGTTGAATACCCAGTTTGGAATGAAGTACCTGAACGTGTTTTACACAGTTCAGTCCGACCGTGCTGAAGTTTCTGGGACTGATGATGAAGCTCAGTGGGTCCACGATGAAGACTTCTGCCGCGACTACCTGCTGAACTATCTGTCCTCCAGTTTGGCGAAGACGTACATCAAGATGAAGACTGCCAAAGAAATCTAGGAGGCATTGGAGGAGCACTTCAGGTAAGAGGAGGATCTGTCCAAGGCGCACTTGGTGGACAAATTTCATTCCTTCATGTTCGACGAGGAGAAGACGATTCTCCCCCAGGTATCAGATTTTGAAGCATTGGTAGATTCTTTACATAATGATAATATCTCTCTGCCAGACATCTTTGTTGCTGGCACGATTATTTTTCAGCTGCTCCCTACGTGGTACAACTTTAAAACTGAAATGTACCGCAAGAAGATGCAGGCCGGTCTTAATGACCTCAAGCGATTTATTCGCATTGAGGATGAGAATAGGACTCGACACGCTTTAGAAACTGTTAGCAAGCAGAAGACTGCGACTAATATGGTCCTTAGTTCTAAACGCGTGTCGAACCCTAAGAGGACCAGACCCTCCCATGGTAGCTCCCAAGTTGCAGGCCCTAACAAACACACTAAAAAAAGTCAAGGGCAAGTGTTTTAACTGCAACAAGTGGGGACACAACGCATCTGATTGCATACTTCCTAAATGGGAAAGAACCAAAGCACCACAGGATGACAACCAAGCCAATATGGTTAGCCTTGCTGAACCTTCCGATTTTGTTGTGATGGTCGGAAATGCTAAGGCCAGCAAGGAGTGGTACTTGGATTCGGGGGCGACGTGCCACGTTTGCAACAATACTGATCTTATGACAGGGCTCACTACTATGAAAGAGTCTGTCATAGTTGCGTATGGCGAGATAGCTGACGTCTTGAAGGTGGGGAATGCAACGCTGCTGCTATCCTCAGGTAAGACTTTAACTCTAAAAAATGTTAAATTTATTCCTTTCTTAGCTGCTAACTTAGTGTCTATAAGTCTATTATGTGATGATGGTATGTCTTTTATCTTTTGTAGCAGTAGAGTAACACTATTAGTTAACTCATACTATTTTGGATGTGCATACGTTCAAAATAGGATGCACCGACTAAGTCTAGCAAACGAGTTAGTTCAACAAGTTCAAATAAACTTAGTTAGCCCTAAGACTCTACATGAGAGACTAGGACACGTAAACTATAGGAAAATGTTACAAATAGCTAGAAATCACTCGATCACATTAGACACTAAATCACCGCCTGAGAAATGTGACGTGTGTGCTCAGACTAAGATCACTAGGAAACCTTTTAGTGCGGTTACTAGGAGCACAACACCCCTAAAGCTTATACATTCGGATATATGTGATTTTAACAGTTTTGTCACCAGAGGAGAAAGGAAGTATATGATCACATTTATAGATGACTGCTCTAGATTCTGTCACATCTATCTTCTGAAAACTAAAGATGAAGCGTTTGAAAAATTATGTCTTTTCAAAACTAGAGTAGAGAACCAACTAGACATGAGAATTAAGAGGTTTAGAAGTGATAGAGGAGGAGAATACATGTCCAGTGAGTTCCGGGGTTTCCTTGCCTCTCAAAGGATCATAACAGAAACCACTGCTCCTTACTCACCCCAATCGAATGGTATAACTGAGAGAAAGAATATGACATTGACAGAAATGTTAAATTCTATGCTCCTCACTGCTGGCATGCCTACTGCCTATTGGGAAGAAGCAGTTTTAACTGCAAACAACATTCTAAACAAAGTCCCTCATGCTAAGTTAGACGTCACGCCCTACGAGCTTTGGTTTAAGAGACCCCCGTCTATAACTAGACTTAAGACATAAGGCTGCATAGCCTATGTCAGGGTCTCTGACCCTAGACGGTCTAAACTTGGATCTAGGACCAACACATGTGTCTACTTAGGTTGTGCTGAAGATAGTGCTGCAGATAGATTCTTAGACTTGTCTAATAATATAATTATTGAATCTAGGGATGTTGTGTTCTTTGAGGATAAGTTCCTTAAGGATAAGAACCTGATAATCCTAGGTATGCAAACAACTATTAATGAGGAAGAACCTGAGCCAGTACCGAGCACCTCCTATTTAGTCCCGATAGATAATAGTGTCTTAGAGTCTAGACGGACTTTGGTAAGAGAGCGAACTCCTAGAACCTTTGGTAGTGACTTTGTCACTTACCACGTTGAGGTCGATCCATCCACCTATAAGGGTGCGATGAGATTAAGGGATTCACTACTCTGGAAAGAAGTCATTGATGAAGAGATGAACTCTTTGCTTCAGAACAACACCTGAACGTTGGTTGATAAGCCAAGAGGGGCTAAAACTATAGGGTGTAAGTGCGTTCTGAAAAAGAAGCTCAATCTTGTTGGTAGCGTAGCTAAGTATAAAGCACGCCTGGTGGCTAAAGGTTTCACACAAGTTAGTGGGGTGAATTATTTTGATGTATATTCACCAGTGTGTCACTTAGCAACCATTAAGATTCTCCTTGCTATTGCGTCTATTGAGAACTTTATTGTTTATCAAATGGATGTTAAGACTACGTTTTTGAATGGAGATCTGACCGAAGAAATATACATGTGTCAACCTGAAGGTTTCATAGTAGACGGTCACAAAAATAAGATTTGTGAGTTAATCAAGTCGCTATACGGACTAAAATATACACCAAAATTATGGCATGAGAAGTTGTAGTGTAAGGAACATGAGATTCATGTCGAGTCTCTTGGACAAATGTCTTTACATACGTAATAGATCGAACAAAGTCGCTATAATATGCTTGTATGTGGATGATATGTTGATTCTTGGTTCTGATCAATCCATAATGGATGACGTTAAGTCAGAATTAATGAAAGAGTTTAACATTAAATACCTAGGTGTAGTCGAGACTATACTAGGCATACAAGTGAGCTTTGGGAAAAATGACATTTCCATAAGTCAAAGCCACTATATAAAGTCCATGTTAGACATGTGGGAATACGGTGAACGTCGAGCAGTGGAGACACCTTACGATTACAATAATCGCTGGAAGCCCAATGATGGAGTTGCGATTAGACAGTTAGATAATGCTAAACTGATTGGTAGTCTCATGTATGCTATGGTCTACACAAGACCGGACATAGCCTTTACGGTCGGCATGTTAAGCAGATTCACTAGTAATCCTAGCCAAGACCATTGGGATGCCATCGATAGGCTTATGCGATACCTAAAGCATACCCAAAAGTATGTGTTATGTTACCATGGTCATCCTCCAGTTTTGGAAGGACATTCCGATGCATCATGGTGCTCGGAATTAAACGACAGCAAGTCCACTAGTGCATTTATATTCACACTAGGAGGAGCAGCTATAGCCTAGAAGTCCAAGATGCAATCATATATTGCACTATCTTCTATGGAATCCGAACTCTACGCTCTAGCTTCAGCGGGAGAAGAAGCAGAGTAAATAAGAGATTTGGTGATAGACATTCCACTGTTGAGCCTGACGTTGAGTTCTGTTGCAGTTTACTACGACAATCAGGCTACTAAAACGATTGCTACAAACACTTTGTTCAATAACAAAAGAAGGCAACTATGAATGGAACAAACCTGGTTGACCTCCCTTACGAGTCAAGGGATTGTGAACCTCGTTGATGTGATGTAAAAAGATAATGTTGCAGACGCCTTGACAAATGACTTAAATAGAGTTCTCACAATTAAAATATCGGGGGAGATGAGATTAAAGTTCATAAGAAATATGAAACTTTCTCCTATGTTTATGTTTTCATAGCAAGAACCTATAGTCACAACATTCAAGCATCTAATAACAAACTGAAATCCCAAATAATTTCTTGATGAAAGGCCAAGATGGTTAGATGCTAGTCATTCCACATCTGATGACTTAACATCTTTCTCATTGTAAGTTGATTTGAGAATTATTCAACTGAAAATAGAATGTCGTTGTACGAGTTAATCTAACATTAGTGATCATAGCACATTATTCCACATTTGATAATGCTGCAAATGACGGTGTGCCAAATCATATGATGAGGTACATAGTGGTCACTAATGAGTAAGATAACAACGTTTGATTTATTAAAATCAAAACTTGACTGGTCCTAGCTAGACTGGATAGAGATGTTGATAGTGTTACTTCACTACTACTACAAGTACTAAGCTCATTTAGGTAGAGCTAGTTTACTTTGATACGTCACTGCCTATGTTTATGAATTTATAGAGTCTGACTCATGAAATTCCTTGCAGACACTAATGAAGATGGAGGAGAGAAAGTGGACTTTGACTTGGATGATGATGATCTATTCTCTGAGTAGAATTGTTACACATTTATCCATTATCATTTTTAATTTTCCAGACTTATTTATTATTGAGTAACACTTTTATTTTTGGATGTATTAAGTTATTGTTTTAAAACTCATGTTTATGTTTTTATTTAAAAACGGTGCTAACTCTTTTGGAAATGTGTAAAATCAGAAACTTGTTTTGATACTCTTCACTTTCTGCACTCCGAAACGTACACGTTATTTGTCACAAATATATGAGGAGATTGTTAGTGTATATTTGGACGAATAACGGGTTAAGAGGCATAACGAGTCAGTTCAGACACGTGTAGATCCGATACTCGTAGAAACTTTTTGGGTTTGGCTATTTATACCCACCTAGGGGCAACAAGTAGGGGATTCCACTTAGATCCCCATCCGGATGCTTCGAGCAACTTCAACATAATTTAGTAAGGGTGTTTATGGGAAAAAATGAGACATCATAGTTGAGATTAGATGTGGTAAAAACATCTATGTGTTGATGCAAATAATAAAAATTTGTATGACTAAAACTCAATTTGAAATCTTCAATTACTTTAGTGTAATTTGATTATATTTACAGATATATGTCAAATTGTTGTCAATTTTTATCATTAACCGTCGCTTCCGTTGTAGTGGTTTAACCCGAATCACGCTACAACGACAGACAGATCAAGAGATGTTTATGTGATCACTATTGGTCAAAAAGATCGATTTCACTATGATCCATTGCAGGACTCCCCTTAGAATTATCAGACTGACTAAGGGATCTTATTGTACACCACCTCCAAGACATAACACCGAAGTGAGTAACGTGAGAGCGGAGGTACAACCAACTCCGATTGCTTACTCTGATGTCGTGCATAAACGGTGATGTTAATCGAATATTAACACACATAAATAGAGTAGGTAAGCAGTTATTTAGCGGAAAGCACAATTAATTGGTTGTGCCTTAATAGCGGAAGAATAATTATATTAGCGGAAGATTAATTTTTATAGAAACCCAATATTCAAAACTTGCATGGTAACAACAACATCTAGGCCCCATTATACGATATTAGTCGGCGATCAATCAACAATGTGTACCATGAGATAAATATATTTATAAGAAAAATGTGGTTTATTTAATTAATACATGAGGTTGCCTTCTTAGCGGCTTTCACCTTTCCCTTTGCGATTCACCCACACCTATCACCTATGTTTGTAATGGGTTATTAGAATAGTGAATAGAATCCGATCCCATTAGCCTCAAGTATAATAAAGTATCTATAAGGGAGGTGATATTTGGACTTATATTAGGCCGCGACAGTCTTCCCACGACCACCTCCTACATACTCCATATAAACCTGCATATGGCTTTAGACCCACGTTGTTCTCTAGTTTTGCACGGGTTGTCCATTCAAACCATCCAACATGTGGGTTGCGCCAAAGAATAAAACTCACCGACCATCCAATATTCTCCCCAATACACAATTTTCGAAGACAAGTTTCTCAAAGACACGTTTAATTTCCGTATGAATTATTTTTCGAAGACATTTAATTCCCACAGGAATTATTTTTTGAAGACACATTTTATTCCCGTAGGAATTATTTCTCGAAGGCACATAATTTCTATCAATATTAAAAAATTTATTTTGTTATTGTTAAACAAAGCAGTAGAAATTAAGCCATTTTAATAAAAACCATCACATGTCTAAAAGAAACTAAAATCAATGAACCCAAGGATTGAGTCAAAGACTGAAGTCTTATCTTGCACATTAATCAAGCTCGTAAACCTTATATGAAACATCGTGACTTTAGTATGCCCCAATCCTTGGCTTAGCTTAACAAGCGTCAGGATCTCTTAGGTTACAAACCAATTTATTCACAATATCAGACACAATTATCACATTCCAAATCATGAGCATTTTATATAAAGAAAGTAAGTCATGTGTTTCAAATCGATTGTTTGCCCTACTCGACATTTAAATAATCTGAGCAAGCGAATAAGACATCGAACTCGACCACACTATTTTATTAACAAGAGAGTTGATCAAGTTCGGACATGATTTAGGGTTAAACTTTGAAGAATGCCCTCTCCAGTTTAACTCTAAATATGGATACTATAAAAGCAGTATCACAAAATAGAACAATAGGCTAAGACATCAAAATAGATTGCACTGCTCTACTAGTAATATAGTTGATCGAGTTCTGGAATTATTTTAGGCTAACCTTGGAGAAATCTCCCATCTCTAGGTTAACAATAAGTTATAAAAAAATAATGCAAAATTGAATAATAGGGCAAGACATCGAACTTGACCTACTAATAAGAGAGTTGGTCGAGTGCGAGAATTTTTTAGGGTTAACCTCTGAGGAATCTCTCATCTTCATATTAACTCTAAATTATAAATTAGCAATGCAAAATAGAATAATACACCAAATCATTGAACTCGGCCACACTGCTCTACTAGCAAGATAGTTGATTGAGTTCGAGCACTATTTAGGGTTAACCTCCGATGAATCTCTCATCTACATGTTAACTCTAAATAAGGTTTATATAAAAGTAGTAATGCAAAATAACACAATATGTTAAGGCATCGAACTCGACTACACTGATTTACTATCAAGAGAGTTGATTGAGTTCGGGCATTATTTAGGATTACACTCAGAAGAATCTCTCATATTCAGGTTAACTCTAAATAAGGCTTATATAAAAACAGTAATGCAAAATAGAGCAATATAATAGACCATACTCGACAATAACTAATTAGATGCAGAAGGTAAATAAGAGTAGTAATCAAAGGAAATAAAAGATAGTCTAAAACATGTTATGTCCCGAAGTTTTGCAAGTCCTTTTGCAATTCAAATTGATCGCTTGCCTTACTTGATATTTAACTAATTTGGGCAAGCGACTAAAACAGCACACTCGATCATGCTGCTTCACTAACAAGAGAATTGATCGAGTTCGGATATTATTCATGATAAACCTCGGAGGAATATCCCGTCTCCAAGTTAACCTTAAATAAGGCTAATATAAAAACAGTAATGCAAAATAAAATTTAAAGTCAATATTAAATAAAGATGTGATAGATAATTAAAGTGCAATAAACATAGAGCAATAAATAATGATTTGAAGTGCATTTTGATTTAAGCTCTGCACAATGGTTTTTTAAGTTCTTCGAGTTTAATTTCTCATCTCCGTCCTTATGAGACATTCACAGTTCTCATTTTTGTTCTTAGGAGACATTCAGTTTCACTGTGTTCGTATTGGTGGTTATTATAATTATCTTGAATTCAGGGTTCGTTAGGTTTCATGCTGCGCAAATCCAATAATTATTTAAGTTGTCCTCATTGAGTTTTTATTAAATTATACTACATACAATTTAAGAGATTAACTTGTAATTTGGCGGGGCATGAGTTAATACGAAATATTTCGAGAAAAAACGCCCAATATTTTTTTAATAATTTATACAAACCCATTATGGAATTCTAAACATTTCACCTGGAGGTCAAAGAGCTAAATAATGAACCAAATAATTTTTATAATTATTTAAAGCTAAAATCCCATTTTAAATGTCCTAAACCCCACTATTTTGCCCATATTAAAAATTAAATGTTTTTATAAAAACTAAAAAAAAATATATTTGGATAGCTCCTAAAATTCTACCCAAATTTCATATATAAAATATTTTTATCGGACATTACTAAGGCTCCGTTTGGGGGACTAATTTTCATCGGTCAAGCGGTTACCGCATGAATCGGGTGTAACATCCCATTTCCGGCTAGACCCCTAGAAGTCGGTTAGTTGTGACGGAACCCCAGGAAACACATAAAATTGAAATAAGCGATCAATATTTCGGGTCACGGGTTAGTCACGCCCGTGACCGACCCGTCACGCCCGTGACCTGGGCGTGACTACTTCGACGATCGTCGATCTCCACGAGACGATCGTCGAACGTGCTGTCTGGGCATGTCACGCCCGTGACATGCGTGTCACGCCCGTGACATGCGTGTCACGCCCGTGACATGCGTGTCACGCCCGTGACCTAGGGCGTGACCAGCCTTCGACGACCGTCGATCTCAATTCGACGATCGTCGACCTCGAAATTTGCCGTTCGGGCCTGTCACGCCCGTGACCTAAGGGTCACGCCCGTGACCTAGGGCGAGACCAGCCTTCGACGATCGTCGATCTCAATTCGACGATCGTCGACCTCGAAATCTGCCATTCGGGCCTGTCACGCCCGTGACCCAAGGTGTCACGCCCGTGACCATCATCGACGATCGTCGATCTCAGTTCGACGATCGTCGAACCCAGAACTGGCTATTCGGGCCTGTCACGCCCGTGACCTATGTGTCACGCCCGTGACATTGGCCGAAACGACGGTTCGGACCCGAAATTATTTTAACACGCGTGGAAATAAATGCGGGTGTGGGAAGTTACACCAGGAGTAATTTCAGGCCGTTTTCCTTCTGTAATTATATAATAAATAAGGAAGATGTGGTCCAATAGAAAATCGCCAGCTGGACACACCTGTTCAGTTTCCACCGTTTCTTATCCCTGCACCATAACCGAAGCGTTAAGGGGAGGAGCTTTCATGGCCTTTAAGGATTTACCCATTCACCTTCCCACTTCCTGACTTATAAAAGCCCACCTGGTGAAAGAGGAGAAGGTTACACGCTCAAGTAATCAGATCAGACCCTTGTTCTTGCTGTAGGAGAAGTTCAGCAACGCCACCACCGCGGCATGGCACCCCGTCGTTCTTCTCGCCTTCAAACCGCGAACAAGGTCCTCCTCTGCTCCTTCTTTTCATGGGTAGATCTTAGGATTCTTAGAAAATAAGTTCGCGCTCAACGGAGCCGGACCCGTCTCTCGTTTTCATGGGAAAACCATGAAAATGGTATTTTTGAGTTCGCCGGAAACCGCCACCTCCGGCGGCCAAACCACCGCCGACCGATAGCCGTCGCCTCAACGGAGGTGGTGGTGGTGGTGGCTGGCCAGGGAAGTGACCGAACGGCCGGCGACGGATCACGGAATGCTTACAGGAAAAATGTTTTTCCTGTGTCTGTTCGGGTTCATGAAGAAGATGAACAGTAGAATTAATATTATAATACATAGATTATTATATATTACTTAATGGAAAATAGATTATTTGAACTTATTTTGAGGCTGCGAAACGAGGCACTTAGAGGCCGATTTAGGAAAAATGACCAGTCACAAAAGTTGTAGCCCTCTGGGTCTACTTTAATATAAAATTGATTTTATTCAATTTGGGTGAGTGGTTTGACCACATCACTCATTTTGGTGAGATCAAGACCTAGGCTAACCAGAAATTGAAACGGTTGCCCACGGTTCATAACATGTCCAAATGATTTGAAATTTGGGCTGGAGGTCTATAATATGTATATCGAGAGGCTGTCCAAAAATGGAAATTTTTGGAGATACTTTGCCTAAAGTTTTTGTTTTAATTTAATAAACTTAGAGGAATTTATTTAGATGGTCAAATGACCTCCAAACCCTCCCAAATTTTGGTGAGTGGTCCCTGGCTATAAAACCTAGGTCTGTGTAAAATTCCAATTGATTTGGAGGAGTTTTGGGTGAGAAATCTTCTACCCTTAACTAGGCGTTAGTGAGTCACCTTTTAATAAAAGTGCACTGAGAATTTGGAAAGGTCAAATCGCCTCAACAGAGGCTGATTTTCTGAGCTCTGACTTAGTATGGTGTTATAACCTGTGTGGAGAAAAATGGAGTGGTTTAGGGTTGGTTTACCCTAGGATCCAAACTCAAATCTTAAATGAAGGGTTTTGAGGTTTGTGAAGGACATAGGAGCAAAAGCTCTTGTATGCCCTTGAAATTTGGAGGAGAGTGGCATGATATGCTGAAAAACCCTCTGGTTGAAATGGTGAAGGAATCGGAGGTAGTTGGGTACCTCGGAAGTTGAGAGTTTGAATTACGATAGAAATGTAATTTAGTTATTTTAAGCACTAAATCTAATCCAAAAATTATGAAACTCGGGAGGAGGGGGTTTTAGGATGTTTTAGACTTATGGTAATTTTCCTGGAATTTTATGATTAATAAATATCATACTTCATGTGTTAAAGGATTATTAGCCCGAATTGTTGTTTTAAATATTTGGAGGTTTTAAATTAATTATAATTAGTTAAAATTCTGGATTTAGATCTTGACCAGCAGAACATTGATCCCTGGATTTTTATAGAATTTTTATAAAGAGTAAATCTAGTA
Organism: Platanthera zijinensis; assembly: GCA_039513925.1. Taxonomy (NCBI): domain Eukaryota; kingdom Viridiplantae; phylum Streptophyta; class Magnoliopsida; order Asparagales; family Orchidaceae; genus Platanthera; species Platanthera zijinensis. Next base: position 111,215,038 of record CM077095.1, on the reverse strand, counting down.
CTTTATTCACAGATGATAGAAAGGGCTTTTATGTTTAAAAATTAATTATGGATAAAATACTTGCTGAAAAATTATGAAACTTGGCCAGTGCTAATTTTAGGCCTTTATCTGCATGACATAAATTATTTATAATTTTTGGAAGAATATTTTCTGTACTTGATTCATAAACATCAGAAGTTAGAGATTATTTCTAAAATAGTTTTCATGCCCTTCTAATGATAGAAAAATTATGACACTTAGGATTTAACCTATTGAGATAACCTAGTATTTATCATAAATTTGCTGGACATATTGCATGAGAACTTAGGGTAGTTCATGTTCAAACCGGTAGTCCTTGGGATTTTCGAGGAATTTAATTAAATGCCAAATAAATTAGGAAAATTTCCATTTTCTGGACTTAGGTCATTTACATCATGGTAAGTCTCCAGTGAATAATTTAGGGCATTTGGATGAGTAATGAATCATTTCATAACCGGTTCGACATGTAGCCTAGGTCGGTCTGCATATAGTAATTTGTGAAATGCAATAGGACATGATCTGAGGAAGACATAAAGATTAGTGAGTAGTGATGATAGTTAGAGTTAAGAGGTGCTCGGGTTTGGCGAAAGATCGCTTTCCCCGAAGAGTGGAAGGTTTAAAAATCACCCTAGGATAGTCTATCGTAATGTGAGAAGGGAATGGGTTAAGGGAAATAAACCAATAATATTAAGTGCCTTGCGAAAGGGAACTTCGGGCCGTAATGCCGCCGTCTTGGTTCCTAGTGCCCCTTGAGAGCCCTTCACGGGGTATACCGGGGGCAGTCCTGGGCTAACGTAAACTGTAATAACAAATCGACAAGAGTAACTTAGTAACTAGGATTGCACTTTTCACAAACACTGTTGGCACAGGAAGATTGATGGGAGCTTCGGCTCGGTTGGTTAAGAGACGGACGGGATGGTCCGGGGAGCTTCGGCTCGGTTGGTTGGAGACGGACGTTTGGTCCGGGGAGCTTCGGCTCGGTTTTGTGTGTTTACGATTAAACTTGCATGTGCATAAGATAGGAAAAGTTAAGGTGGTGGGTTTTACGATATCGGGGAGTTCGATTGCACCGACACCGATATCGTTGACTCGGCGAGGTGGTTAGCACTTCGCCAACAGAAGTCCGGTGCGCCAGCCGGCAAGAGTACGCAGGCGTCCGCTTAGTGCACCAAGCGTTGAGGCGTACGATAGGTCAGACCAGTGGTGCTTTTACTGGTTTTGAGGTGGGCGAGGCCCAACCCACCGCTTCCGTCTGCCACTACGGAGGTATCCTGGGAGGTAACGGCTCCGAAAGGGGGAACTAAACGTCTGTGTGCACAGAGTCGGGTGTGTGAGTTGCACTTGCATGTTTCATCATACCCACTAGCATGTCATAGCATAATCGATCCATTTAACCCTGACACCTAAAGTATAAGTGGTATGAGACGCTTATACATTAGGACCTGCAAAACGACCCCTTGGTCTATAAGCTTGTGTGGGCAAGTTTATAAATCAAAGGTTAATTTCAATATATAACAACCATTGCTGTTTGATAACCGACACCCCAACGTATAAGTGGTATGGGACACTCTATACGATGGGAGCCTTGCAAAAGATCCCTTTTGCTTATGTGTTCTCGCATAAGTGAAGGTTTAAATTCATATAATTGCTTTTCTTACTGCTAGACCTATTATAACAATCATATTAACTGCTCACCGAATACACCTTGCTAGATTAGTTTCCGCTGCCATCTGTTTCATGATTATCTCTACCTTCATGTCCTTCCCTTTCTTCCTCTCCGCTCGGTACCTAGGAGCCATGGGGGAAGGGGTAGGGGATGATAGGGCTTAGTCTTTATGACTAACGGTTTTCGAACCGCATCATTTAGGGGATCGTGGAGCCCAGCATGGAGGAGCAGCCCCAGAGATCGGTGCGCTTGGAGATGGGGCAGTCTAGCTCCGGAGTTCATACAGCCGGGACCGTGAGTCTCGATTCTGAGTAGATTCTGTTTTCGCTTCCGCATGAGTGACATTGTAGTGAGGTCATGATGTATCGGGCATAAGCCCGCATTTATAGTACTCTGATGTTTTCTGTGGACACTCCCTTCGTGGAGATTTTATCTTATTTACATGTGATTTATTATTGTGGACTGCATTGTTCTTACTTCAGTTTTTGTGCTACTCTTCTGTGATCGAATTTGGCCGGTAGAATCGGCGCCTTGTGGTGATGACCCTTCAGGACGTGAAGGTGTCACCGCAAAGCGGCGGTTCTGGGCCTAAGACCCCGGTGGTTGAAAAAGAAAAAAAAAGGGGGTGGGGGGTCTTACAAGTGGTATCAGAGCTAACATCGATCAGACGGAAGTAGCAGTCCACAAACCCTAGGTCACCCCCCGCTCGAGTTTAGTTTGGGGACAAACTAAGCAGCGGAAGCAGTGGTGTGCCCATATGGGGATCACATATAAATTGTCCACCTTTATGTAATATTTGAACGTTTTCTCAGCGTGTGTTTTTGTTACGCAGCCTCCAGCACGGACTACGCCACAAGGTGGAGTTCAACAGGCTCAGGATGTTGCACCACCCCCACCGGCCCCCACTCCTTTCCTTCAGTCAGACATGGGACAGACCCTGACTGCCATTCTGGAGGCCTTCAGGGCCCAGCAGGTTCCGGCCCCGCAGCCAAATCCGGGGGCCAACTGGCTAAGCATCTTCCGAGGACTGGCTCCCCCATCCTATTTGGGGACAGAGTCGGCTGTTCGGACGGAAGAGTGACTAGATATCATGTACGAGATGCTGACCGGGATTCGGTGTCCATGGGTGGAGAGGGTGGCTCTGGTTGTCTCCTGCCTGGAGTCCCATGCAAAGAGGTGGTGGAAGACGCTGTTGGACACGACCTTTGCTGATAGGGAGGTTGCGGAGGTTACTTGGGAGGAGTTCAGGGCCGCACTGCTGGAGCATTTCGTTCCGCAGTCGGCTAGGGATGATTTGGAGGAGCGGTTCTTACAGCTGAAGCAGGGTACCCGGACCGTGGTGGAGTACCATCGAGAGTTTGACCATCTGGCTCGATACGCAGATTCCTACCAGCTGGACGAGGCAGGGTATATCAGGAGGTTCTATAAGGGCCTGCGGGAGGACTTGAGGGAGGCTCTGTTGTTTGTATCTGACGGGCCCATCTCGCGGATCTTGGAGATGGCCAAAAGGATTGAGACTGACTGGCACGCCACCCGGGGCCGGAAACGGCCAGCAGAGGATCAGGGACGGAGAGGTAGAAATGACCAGCGGCGAGGTGCTGTACCAGAGGGGAGGAGGACGGAGGACCAGCCTCGTCAGGACGTGAGGCAGGAGCCGAGGGAACAGGTGGTATTAGCCCCTCCCCCACTTCGGATGCAGGAGATGCCGAGACCCGGGGGAATGGCGTATTCCCCACCAGAGTGTTTTCTTTGTCATCAGATTGGGCACATTCGGAGGAACTGCCCCATGAGGGGGGCACCACCTCCACCACATCAGGGCGGCCCACCAGCTCAGCATTACGGAGGCCGAGGACGCGGCCGCGGTCGAGGATACCTGGGGGAAGATCGTAGACAAGGAAGAGAGCAGGTATATGCTTTGGACCTTGCGCAGCCTCGAAATCCGGAGCAGGTCATAGCAGGTACGCAACAATGCTTCTTTATTTTCATAGAATTTCCCTTTAAGTTGTTAAAACTCAGAACCGCACTAGATAGATTAACAAGGAAAGAAAATTCTTTATAGAACCCTAAGATATTTAATTACCCCAGGTATAGTCTTCATCAGCAGCAAGCCTGCCCGCACACTTTTTGATACTGGAGCTACACACTCCTTTGTGTCGGAGACATTCGTAGAAGGACTAGAGGGTGTGGAGCGGTTCACAGGCTCGAGGATGAGGGTGCGACTACCGGATGGATCTGAGCTCCTCACCACGGTTCACTGTAATATGGAGGCGGAAATTGGTGGAAAGGCATTCGAGGCTCCAGTGACGATTTTGAAGCTGACGGACTACGACCTGATCCTGGGCATGGTATGGCTGCACTGGAACCATGCCCAGATTGACTGCCAGGCGAAGAGGATCACCGTGAGACATGGGGACTCTTTCATTACCATCGAAGGTATAAGACCTGTCTCTCGTATACTCTTATCTTCGGTACAGGCCGTTAAGGCCCATCTGCAGGGAGAGGAGGTCTATCAGATTCTATTTGAGATGGAGGAAGTTAAGGAGTCAGTGACAGACATCCCGGTGGTGCGAGATTTCGCTGACGTCTTTCCAGAGAAACTGCCAGGATTACCTCCACACCGAGAGCAGGACTTTCGGATACAGCTTGTGCCGGGGGCCAAGCCGGCGTCTAGGGCCCCTTATCGAATGGCCCCAAAGGAGTTGGCAGAGTTTCGGACTCAGTTGCAGGAATTGGTTGAGGCAGGATTTGTTAGACCGAGTTCCTCGCCATGGGGAGCACCGGTCCTATTCGTGAAGAAGAAGGATGGGACACTCCGCCTGTGCATCGATTATCGAGCACTAAACAGGCTGACCGTCCGGAATACTTATCCGCTCCCACGGATAGACGAATTGTTTGACCAACTGGAGGGAGCCCATTATTTCTCGAAGCTGGACTTGAGGTCAGGATACTACCAGCTACGGATCCAGGAGGAGGATATCCCGAAGACGGCCTTCAGTAGCAGATATGGCCTGTATGAGTTCACCGTGATGCCCTTCGGGCTCACGAATGCTCCGTCGGCGTTCATGAGTCTCATGAACCGGGTTTTCGAGGCCTACTTGGATGTGTTCGTCATAGTATTCATAGACGACATCCTGATCTACTCTAGGACGGAGGAGGAGCACACTCGGCATCTGGCACTGACCTTGGAGAGGTTGCGGGAGCATCGCCTTTATGCAAAATTCAGCAAGTGTCAGTTCTGGATGAAGGAGGTGGCCTTCCTAGGCCACATCATCAGCGGAGCCGGGTTAGCAGTAGATCCAGCAAAGATTCGGGCAGTTCGCGATTGGCCGCAGCTGAGGACAGCCACCGATGTACGCAGTTTCTTGGGACTTGCCGGTTACTACCGGAAGTTCGTGGAAGGGTTATCTCGGATTGCCCTCCCCCTCACATCTTTGACAAAGAAGGAGGCACCTTTTGTTTGGACCCCGCAGTGCCAGGCGGCCTTTCAGGAGCTGAAGGACCGACTCATCTCAGCTCCTATTCTGGCCCTTCCATCTGGAAAGGAAGGATTCCAGATGTATACCGACGCATCATACCAAGGGATGGGAGCGGTGCTGATGCAGAACGGACATGTCATAGCATATGCCTCCCGCCAGCTGAAGACCCATGAGAGGAACTACCCGGTGCACGACCTCGAGATGGGAGCGGTCGTTTTTGCTCTGAAGGTCTGGCACCATTATCTTTATGGAGTCCACTGCGATATCTTCTCCGATCACAAGAACCTGAAATACGTGGACACGCAGAAGGAGCTGAATATCAGACAGAGGCGTTGGGTGGAGTTCTTAGTAGATTATCAGTATGAGATGCACTACCACCCAGGGAAGGCAAACGTGGTGGCCGACGCGTTGAGCCGGAGAGCTGCCACTTCCGAAGCAGGGCCCCAGGTTATGTCCATGGAGCTAGTCCAGTCATTCAGAGATATGCAGATATCCCTAGTGTCCGAGGATGACCCAGATCTGTATAGGGAGTATCTGGCATCGATAGTGGCCATTGACGATATTCGGGATCGCATTCGGGACGGACAGAGGACAGATGCGTGGGCGGAGCCGATGTTCCGAGCTTTGGAGGAAGGTTCGACAGGAGATTATTCCCTGAGAGATGGTCTGCTCCACTTCAGAGGCAGAGTATATATACCCGCAGGAGGCCAGATCCGAGAGGATATTATGATGGAGGCGCATTGCAGCCGGTACTCGGTGCACCTGGGGATCACAAAGATGACCGCTGATTTGAAGAGGATGATGTTTTGGCCGGGCATGAAGAAGGACATTACGTACTTCGTGACCCATTGCGAGACGTGTCAGTTGGTGAAGGCGGAATGCAGGAACCCCGCAGGACTGTTGCAGCCACTCCCGGTACCGGAGTGGAAGTTTGACGATATAGCGATGGACTTTATACATGGTCTTCCCCGGTCTCGGACAGGGAACGACTCGATTTGGGTGATTGTCGATCGGTTGACGAAGGTGGCCCGCTTTGTACCGATCAGGAAGGGTGACTCGGTGGGCGTGCTGGTACGGAAGTTTGTGGAGCAGTATGTCCGATATCATGGCGTGCCCCGGACGATAGTGTCGGACCGCGATGGACGGTTTACATCCAGGGAGTGGCAGTCAGTGCAGGCATATTTGGGCACCCGGTTGACTTTTAGCACGGCCTTCCACCCTCAGACGGACGGGCAGACCGAGCGCACCAACCGGACCTTGGAGGATTTACTGCGGCTGTGTATACTGGACCGAGGGGAGCCGTGGGAGAAGATGTTACCGTTGGTCGAGTTCTCCTATAATAATAGCTACCAGTCCAGCATCAGGATGGCACCTTACGAAGCCTTGTATGGAAGAAAATGTAGAACCCCGCTTTCTTGGGTTCAGGACGAGGATCCGAAGGTGTTGGGATCGGATTTTGTTGAAGACACCGAGGCTCAGGTGAGACTGATCAGAGATAGGATGTTGGAGGCGCAGAGCAGACAGGCAAAATACTATGACGCACGACATCGTCAGGTGGAGTTTCGGGTAGGGGATCGAGTGTTCTTGAAGATCCGGCCCATGCACGGAGTCTCACGGGTGCGCGGTCGGAGGAAGAAGCTCAGCCCTAGGTATATGGGCCCTTACCGGATCCTGGAGCGGATCGGACCCCTAGCTTACAGGCTAGAGTTGCCACCAGAGCTGGCAGCTCTACACGACGTCTTCCACATCTCTTCGCTGAGAAGGGCTCTACTACGCCCGGAGCAGCGGATTTTGACCACCGAGGGGCCGGTAGCTTCAGACCGATCGGTTCACTTGGAGCCGGTTCGGATCGACGACAAAGGAGTGCGGATCTTGCGCCGCAAAAAGATCCCCTTAGTCAAGGTTCTGTGGAGAAATCACGGTCAGGAGGAGCACACCTGGGAACCGCAGGATCTGATGAGGCAAAGATACCCGGAGTTGTTCAGTCAGGTACATCTCACCACCTCTCGGTATACTATAGATTGCCTTCTTGTTTTGGAATGTTAAGACTAGGTACGGAAAATCCAGGACCTAGGCATGCGCACTTAATCAGAAAGGTAGGGGCTAATCTTTTGTTTATTGGGGAGATTGTCTTCGTTATCAAACGAGCAGTCGCCTGAACCCAATAGAAAGATCGTATGGGATGTTACAAGTTTGATTTTATTCCGATAGAAATCCCCGTAGGCTCAACCTCAATTTCGGGGACGAAATTTTTGTTTTGTTTATTGGGATTTGTAACATCCCATTTCCGGCTAGACCCCTAGGAGTCAGTTAGTTGTGACGGAACCCCAGGAAACACATAAAATTGAAATAAGCGATCAATATTTCGGGTCACGGGTTAGTCACGCCCGTGACCGACCCGTCACGCCCGTGACCTGGGCGTGACTACTTCGACGATCGTCGATCTCCACGAGACGATCGTCGAACGTGCTGTCTGGGCATGTCACGCCCGTGACATGCGTGTCACGCCCGTGACCTAGGGCGTGACCAGCCTTCGACAACCGTCGATCTCAATTCGACGATCGTCGGCCTCGAAATTTGCCGTTCGGGCCTGTCACGCCCGTGACCTAAGGGTCACGCCCGTGACCTAGGGCGAGACCAGCCTTCGACGATCGTCGATCTCAATTCGACGATCGTCGACCTCGAAATCTGCCATTCGGGCCTGTCATGCCCGTGACCCAAGGTGTCACGCCCGTGACCATCATCGACGATCGTCGATCTCAGTTCGACGATCGTCGAACCCAGAACTGGCTATTCGGGCCTGTCACGCCCGTGACCTATGTGTCACGCCCGTGACATTGGCCGAAACGACGGTTCGGACCCGAAATTATTTTAACACGCGTGGAAATAAATGCGGGTGTGGGAAGTTACACCAGGAGTAATTTCAGACCGTTTTCCTTCTGTAATTATATAATAAATAAGGAAGATGTGGTCCAATAGAAAATCGCCAGCTGGACACACCTGTTCAGTTTCCACCGTTTCTTATCCCTGCACCATAACCGAAGCGTTAAGGGGAGGAGCCTTCATGGCCTTTAAGGATTTACCCATTCACCTTCCCACTTCCTGACTTATAAAAGCCCACCTGGTGAAAGAGGAGAAGGTTACACGCTCAAGTAATCGGATCAGACCCTTGTTCTTGCTGTAGGAGAAGTTCAGCAACGCCACCACCGCGCCATGGCACCCCGTCGTTCTTCTCGCCTTCAAACCGCGAACAAGGTCCTCCTCTGCTCCTTCTTTTCATGGGTAGATCTTAGGATTCTTAGAAAATAAGTTCGCGCTCAACGGAGCCGGACCCGTCTCTCGTTTTCATGGGAAAACCATGAAAATGGTATTTTTGAGTTCGCCGGAAACCGCCACCTCCGGCGGCCAAACCACCGCCGACCGATAGCCGTCGCCTCAACGGAGGTGGTGGTGGTGGTGGCTGGCCAGGAAAGTGACCGAACGGCCGGCGACGGATCACGGAATGCTTACAGGAAAAATGTTTTTCCTGTGTCTGTTCGGGTTCATGAAGAAGATGAACAGTAGAATTAATATTATAATACATAGATTATTATATATTACTTAATGGAAAATAGATTATTTGAATTTATTTTGAGGCTGCGAAACGAGGCACTTAGAGGCCGATTTAGGAAAAATGACCAGTCACAAAAGTTGTAGCCCTCTGGGTCTACTTTAATATAAAATTGATTTTATTCAATTTGGGTGAGTGGTTTGACCACAGCACTCATTTTGGTGGGATCAAGACCTAGGCTAACCAGAAATTGAAACGGTTGCCCACGGTTCATAACATGTCCAAATGATTTGAAATTTGGGCTGGAGGTCTATAATATGTATATCGAGAGGCTGTCCAAAAATGGGAATTTTTGGAGATACTTTGCCTAAAGTTTTTGTTTTAATTTAATAAACTTAGAGGAATTTATTTAGATGGTCAAATGACCTCCAAACCCTCCCAAATTTTGGTGAGTGGTCCCTGGCTATAAAACCTAGGTCTGTGTAAAATTCCAATTGATTTGGAGGAGTTTTGGGTGAGAAATCTTCTACCCTTAACTAGGCGTTAGTGAGTCACCTTTTAATAAAAGTGCACTGAGAATTTGGAAAGGTCAAATCGCCTCAACAGAGGCTGATTTTCTGAGCTCTGACTTAGTATGGTGTTATAACCTGTGTGGAGAAAAATGGAGTGGTTTAGGGTTGGTTTACCCTAGGATCCAAACTCAAATCTTAAATGAAGGGTTTTGAGGTTTGTGAAGGACATAGGAGCAAAAGCTCTTGTATGCCCTTGAAATTTGGAGGAGAGTGGCATGATATGCTGAAAAACCCTCTGGTTGAAATGGTGAAGGAATCGGAGGTAGTTGGGTACCTCGGAAGTTGAGAGTTTGAATTACGATAGAAATGTAATTTAGTTATTTTAAGCACTAAATCTAATCCAAAAATTATGAAACTCGGGAGGAGGGGGTTTTAGGATGTTTTAGACTTATGGTAATTTTCCTGGAATTTTATGATTAATAAATATCATACTTCATGTGTTAAAGGATTATTAGCCCGAATTGTTGTTTTAAATATTTGGAGGTTTTAAATTAATTATAATCAGTTAAAATTCTGGATTTAGATCTTGACCAGCAGAACATTGATCCCTGGATTTTTATAGAATTTTTATAAAGAGTAAATCTAGTACTTTATTCACAGATGATAGAAAGGGCTTTTATGTTTAAAAATTAATTATGGATAAAATACTTGCTGAAAAATTATGAAACTTGGCCAGTGCTAATTTTAGGCCTTTATCTGCATGACATAAATTATTTATAATTTTTGGAAGAATATTTTCTGTACTTGATTCATAAACAACAGAAGTTAGAGATTATTTCTAAAATAGTTTTCATGCCCTTCTAATGATAGAAAAATTATGACACTTATGATTTAACCTATTGAGATAACCTAGTATTTATCATAAATTTGCTGGACATATTGCATGAGAACTTAGGGTAGTTCATGTTCAAACCGGTAGTCCTTGGGATTTTTGAGGAATTTAATTAAATGCCAAATAAATTAGGAAAATTTCCATTTTCTGGACTTAGGTCATTTACATCATGGTAAGTCTCCAGTGAATAATTTAGGGCATTTGGATGAGTAATGAATCATTTCATAACCGGTTCGACATGTAGCCTAGGTCGGTCTGCATATAGTAATTTGTGAAATGCAATAGGACATGATCTGAGGAAGACATAAAGATTAGTGAGTAGTGGTGATAGTTAGAGTTAAGAGGTGCTCGGGTTTGGCGAAAGATCGTTTTCCCCGAAGAGTGAAAGGTTTAAAAATCACCCTAGGATAGTCTATCGTAATGTGAGAAGGGAATGGGTTAAGGGAAATAAACCAATAATATTAAGTGCCTTGCGAAAGGGAACTTCGGGCCGTAATGCCGCCGTCTTGGTTCCTAGTGCCCCTTGAGAGCCCTTCACGGGGTATACCGGGGGCAGTCCTGGGCTAACGTAAACTGTAATAACAAATCGACAAGAGTAACTTAGTAACTAGGATTGCACTTTTCACAAACACTGTTGGCACAGGAAGATTGATGGGAGCTTCGACTCGGTTGGTTAAGAGACGGACGGGATGGTCCGGGGAGCTTCGGCTTGGTTGGTTGGAGACGGACGTTTGGTCCGGGGAGCTTCGGCTCGGTTTTGTGTGTTTACGATTAAACTTGCATGTGCATAAGATAGGAAAAGTTAAGGTGGTGGGTTTTACGATATCGGGGAGTTCGATTGCACCGACACCGATATCGTTGACTCGGCGAGGTGGTTAGCACTTCGCCAACAGAAGTCCGGTGCGCCAGCCGGCAAGAGTACGCAGGCGTCCGCTTAGTGCACCAAGCGTTGAGGCGTACGATAGGTCAGACCAGTGGTGCTTTTACTGGTTTTGAGGTGGGCGAGGCCCAACCCACCGCTTCCGTCTGCCACTACGGAGGTATCCTGGGAGGTAACGGCTCCGAAAGGGGGAACTAAAGGTCTGTGTGCACAGAGTCGGGTGTGTGAGTTGCACTTGCATGTTTCATCATACCCACTAGCATGTCATAGCATAATCGATCCATTTAACCCTGACACCTAAAGTATAAGTGGTATGGGACGCTTATACATTAGGACCTGCAAAACGACCCCTTGGTCTATAAGCTTGTGTGGGCAAGTTTATAAATCAAAGGTTAATTTCAATATATAACAACCATTGCTGTTTGATAACCGACACCCCAATGTATAAGTGGTATGGGACACTCTATACGATGTGAGCCTTGCAAAAGATCCCTTTTGCTTATGTGTTCTCGCATAAGTGAAGGTTTAAATTCATATAATTGCTTTTCTTACTGCTAGACCTATTATAACAATCATATTAACTGCTCACCGAATACACCTTGCTAGATTAGTTTCCGCTGCCATCTGTTTCATGATTATCTCTACCTTCATGTCCTTCCCTTTCTTCCTCTCCGCTCGGTACCTAGGAGCTATGGGGGAAGGGGTAGGGGATGATAGGGCTTAGTCTTTATGACTAACGGTTTTCGAACCGCATCATTTAGGGGATCGTGGAGCCCAGCATGGAGGAGCAGCCCCAGAGATCGGTGCGCTTGGAGATGGGGCAGTCTAGCTCCGGAGTTCATACAGCCGGGACCGTGAATCTCGATTCTGAGTAGATTCTGTTTTCGCTTCCGCATGAGTGACATTGTAGTGAGGTCATGATGTATCGGGCATAAGCCCGCATTTATAGTACTCTGATGTTTTCTGTGGACACTCCCTTCGTGGAGATTTTATCTTATTTACATGTGATTTATTATTGTGGACTGCATTGTTCTTACTTCAGTTTTTGTGCTACTCTTCTGTGATCGAATTTGGCCGGCAGAATCGGCGCCTTGTGGTGATGACCCTTCAGGACGTGAAGGTGTCACCGCAAAGCGGCGGTTCTGGGCCTAAGACCCCGGTGGTTGAAAAAGAAAAAAAAGGGGGGGGGGGGGGCGGTCTTACACCGGGCCCTAATTAATTCCCTGTTCATGCGGCCGTAACAGCTTGACCGGTGAAAATAAGTTTCCCCAAACGAAGCCTAAGACCTTCAATTAATAAGCTAAAGAAACCGTGTAAGTCAACCCTGCACAGATCTTGGAGCAACTGCCTGGCTGAGATCGAGCCAGATAGGAACAATCCCGCGGCTTCGCCAATAATTGATTTGATTTATTTAAGGAGATCAAAGCGGTTGGACCTGGATCTACATTTGTATGTCGACGGTTGCCGAAGCCTTTGGGGACTTTGCCGCCGCCGACCGACCATTGATTGGCCACGCCACTACCTTTGTCCGACTCTTCGGAGGCAAATTCTCCTTCCGACGATGGTCCAGCGGCCTAACGCCGCCGTCAATCCATGGGAGCAGGTGTTATAGAGAAATGATAAACAGGCTCCGCCGAAGCTCTGCTCTCCGGCGGTGCCACCGCCTTAGACATGTTGAGGTACTTAATGCAAGAGACAAATAGAAGAAGAGCAATAGCCAATTACAGTTTCCAAGCATCACAACTACCAGGAAGAAGAAGAAGCAGCCAAAGACTTAAATGCAGCCGGAAGTCGAAGCATCCTGCAGCTTTCCAAGTGTACCTGATAACAAGAAGTAGTTAATGTATTTTTCCCTATAAATAAGAATGTTGTTTTGGATGTATGATGTATTCGAACAAAAATGCATGAATGAATGAAAGTACTTCCCTGAGTTCATCTCCCCATTTTTCTACTTGCATATTCTCTTTTCTGTTTTTTCATCATGGTATCAGAGCAAGGTTCCTCTTGCTCGATGGCCATCAGTGGGTGGTTGTAGTTGAGTGTAATCTCATTGCATTCATCCAATCCCCATCATCATATGGCGACACCAAATACTTCCCACATGTTCAGTTTTACCCAAGCCGGTGTTCCCATTTTTGATGGAGAACACTATGAATTCTGGTCTGTGCACATGCGTCTTGTGCTTCAATCACAAGGCCTGTGGCATCACATTGAGAGGAAGACAGCCGAGACATCCAAAGGGAAGGAGCCAGAAGCTGAAGCCCTGAAAGCAGAGCAAGAAGAAGCAAATCTAGAAGCAATAGCTCTTCTCCTACTGCATCGAGGAGTAAGCAAAGAAATCTACCCAAGGATCATGGGGGCTACCACACCAAAACGCGCATGGGACATCCTTTATAGTGAGTTTCAAGGCTCCGAGAAGGTAATCTCAATCAAATTGCAGCACAAATGGAAATTGTTTGAGAACATTTCCATGAAAGAAAATGAAAACATAAAAGAATTTGTGTCAAGACTGATGGACATTGTAAACCAAATTAGGAGTCTAGGGGACAAGTTGAAAGACAAGAAGATTTCCCCTAAAATCCTAAGGTGTTTACCTCCCAAATTCAATGCCATTGTTACCACCATTGAAGAAACAAAAGACCTAAGATATCTCTCCATAACTGAGCTGATGGGGTCATTGCAAGCTCACGAGGAAAGACTGAAAAATTCTAGTGGGGAGCTAGAACAAGTTTTTCAAACAAAAATAAAGTTTAATCCAACTGAAAAGGTTTCATCCAGAGCCTCAAATATGTCCACAAGAGGTAGAGGGAGAGGTAGACAAGGAGAAGTAAGAACAAAAGTGCCTAATAATCAGAACCAAATGCATTGTGTTTATGTAAAAGAAACAACCACACAGCCTTCAACTGTTTTTATAAATGTCGACGGTGTAAAAAGCCAACTCATATGCAAAAGGATTGTTGGTCAAAAGATAAGAAGGAGGAAGCCAAATTCCATGAAACCACTGAAAAGCTACTAATATCTAGAACTAATGATGATCCACATAATACATGGTTCATAGATAGTGGTTGTTCAAACCATATGTCCCCCAATGAAAAAAATCTTCATTAATCTTATTGCTACCGAGAAAACTCATGTGATTTTAGGAGATGGAAAGAGGTTGGAGATAGAAGGGACAGGCACAGTGGCTGTTCTATCCAAAGAAGGGCAAGTCAAACACATAGAAGGTGTACATTTTGTGCCAAAATTATCTCAAAGTTTGCTAAGTGTTGGTCAGCCCATGAGGAGTGGATACACAATTACTTTTGAGGGAGAACATTGTCACATTATGCACAAAGAATCAAGTGTGTGCATAGCCACAGTCAATATGACCCCCAACAACATGTTCCCTGTGAATTTGAATGAACCCAATGACTGTGCCTTCTCCTGCAGCACAACGTTGTCCCTATGGCACCACAGATTTGCGCATTTGAACATGAAGGACCTGCAGCTGTTAAAGCAAAAGGAGATGGTGGAGGGGCTACCAAGATTGGAAGGAGAACCTACTACCTGTGAAGGGTGTATAATGGGGAAGAGTCACAGGCAATCATTCCCAAAAACAACAAACTGGAAAGCTAAAGAACCACTGGAGCTGGTCCATGCTGACCTCTAGGGGCCGGCAACAACACCCTCTATTGGAGGAATGAAATATTTCCTATGTCTAACTGATGATTTCTCCAGGTTTTCTTGGATTTATTTTTACAGTACAAATCAGAGACCTTCACAAAATTCAGGGAGTTCAAGGCTGCTGCTGAGAAGCAAAGTGGCCATAACCTGAAATGTCTAAGATCTGATGGTGGAGGAGAGTTCACAAGTCTGGAGTTCCAATACTACTACAAGGATCAAGGCATCACAAGGGAGTTCACTGCTCCCTACTCTCCTGAACAGAATGACACAGCAGAAAGGAAGAACAGGACAATCATGGAGAAGGTAAAAGCTATGCTACATCACCATGGCCTGCCCCAGGAGCTGTGGGCAGAAGATGCTCAGACTGCTGTCTATGTGCTTAATAGGTCCCCAACCAGAAGTCTAGAAGGTGTAACTCCATATGAAGCCTGGAGGAAGAAGAAGCCCAATGTACAACACTTAAAGACTTTTGGGTGTGTGACCTACAAACACATACCAAAAGAAGGAAGAAAGAAGTTAGAAATGAAGGCAGAGAAGGGGATTTTTATTTGATACAACCAACAGTCCAAGGCTTATCGTATTTACAATCCCAAAACCAAAAAACTGAGCATATCTAGAGATGTTATTTTTAATGAAGATACTAGCTGAGATTGGGATCAGAATCCAGAAAATCCTCATCTTCTCACTGAGGTTACTGAAGAACAACCATCTCAATCAGTGGAAGGAATAAATCTTCTTGAGTTGCTGCCACATACTGCAGAACCAGAAGAACTGTGCCAACCTGAACCTGTTTCAGAATCTGAGGAGGAGGAGTCATCACATCCCAGGTTTAGATCTCTTGCTGAGATCTATCAAACAGAAGAGGACATTGCACTGCTCATAAAAGAAGAACCAGAGAACTATACCACAGTTGCTGCAGAACCAAAATGGAGAAGAGCAATAGAAGAAGAGATAGAGATGGTAGAGAAGAATGATACATGGCAACTTGTACAAAAGCCAAAAGATAAACATATCTTAAACCTCAAATGGGTCTACAAAGCAAAGCAAAATGAAGAAGGAGAAATAGTGAAGTACAAAGCAAGAATAGTAGCCAAAGGATATACCCAACGGCAGGGTATAGATTTCCATGAGACCTTTGCCCCATTCATCCGAATGGAATCTATAAGGGCTTTCCTTGCAATTGCTGCTCAAGCCAAGTTAAGAGTACATCAATTGGATGTAAAATCAGCCTTCCTAAATGGAAGAGTTGAGGAAGAAATTTATGTTCATCAACCCGAAGGCTTTGAGAAAGAAGGAGAGGAGGAGAAAGTCTACAAGCTCAATAAAGCCCAGTATGGATTAAAACAGGCCCCGAGAGCTTGGAATCAAAGAATTGACAGTCATCTTGCAGGAAATGGGTTCAGCAGAAGTAAAAATGAGCCATCCTTGTACACCAAGAGGTTTGATACTAATCATTTCCTCATTCTTTGTCTCTATGTGGATGATCTAATCTTCATAGGCTCCACATCTGAGATTGTTAAGGAATTTAAGCAAGTTATGATGAATGAGTTTGAGATGAGTGATCTTGGATTGATGAAATTCTTCCTAGGATTTCAAGTTAATCAAAATCCAGGAAGAATTTTCATCAATCAAAGGAAATACATAGAGCAAGTAATAGAGAAGTATGGTATGAGAGATTGTAATCCAGCCCCAACTCCAATGACAACTGGAGCAAAGTTAGTAAAAAATGAAGAGCCAACTTCAGCTATAGAAGCAGAATACAGAAGTCTGGTAGGATCACTTATCTACATCACCAACACGAGACCGGACACAAAGAATGTCGTGTCAATTCTATCCAGATTTCAGTCCAAGCCAAGTCCAGAGCACATGAAGGCAGCCAAACGAGTCCTTCGTTACCTAAAGGGGACAGTTGATTTTGAACTGAACTACCAAGAAGAGAGTTCCACAGATTTAGTCGGCTTCTCAGACTGTGACTGGGGGAGATTCAAAAGATAGGAAGAGCACCAGTGGACATCTGTTCATGATTGGAAGCAAAGTTATATCCTGGTCATCACGGAAGCAAAAATCTGTAGCCCTCTCGACGGCAGAAGCAAAATATGTGGCAGTTTGCGCAGCAGCATGTGAAGGTGTTTGGCTAAGACGACTGCTCAGCAATCTCCGGCTAAAGAAGGAAGAAAAAGAAATTAAAATTTGGTGTGACAAAACAACAACCATTGGAATTGCAAAGAATCCCATATTCCACAGCCGCACCAAACATATCGATCTTCGTTATCACTTTCTGAAGGATCTAGTAGAAGAAAATCAGATCAAGCTTGCCTACTGTCAATCCAACAAACAGCTTACAGACATCTTTACAAAACCTCTGCCGGTGCAAACTTTCATGGATCTGAGAAAACTTTTGGTCTCAGCATTAAGGGGGGGGGGGGGTTGAGGTACTTAATGCAAGAGACAAAGAGAAGAAGAGCAATAGCCAGTTACAGTTTCCAAGCATCACAACTACCAAGAAGAAGAAGAAGCAGCCAAAGACTTAAATGCAGCCAGAAGTCGAAGCATCCTGCAACTTTCCAAGTGTACTTGATAACAAGAAGTAGTTAATGTATTTTTCCCTATAAATAAGAATGCTGTTTTGGATGTATGATGTATTCGAACAAAAATGCATGAATGAATGAAAGTACTTCCCTGAGTTCATCTCCCCATTTTTCTACTTGCATATTCACTTTTCTGTTTTTTCATCAAGACACTCCCGGAGAGGGTCGTCGCTCCCTCTCTTGCAAAGTGTAGCTCCTCAGAGGGACAAGGAAGCCCCGAGGACCATCCATGCATGACTAGAATAGGGTGGCAATGGGATCTATCCCGCCTTTTCCTCCGACGTTGACAAAGCTTCAGGTCGTCAGAACCTGCTTTGTTTGGGGTCGTTTAGTGGTGATCCCCTAAACTATGGCTGGGGGCCTTTATATAGCTGATCAGCAGAGGGTTCCCTCCTCCACTCTTCTTCCTCACCTGGGTATGGTTCAAGCCACTTTGGTTTGGTGGAGGAGGGGAAGAGTGCAACACTGGAGCAGAAGGGTACATTGGCTGGGTTAGTGGCAGGTGGGGTTAGGTTACCTTTATTTTAGGCTAAGTGGAGAGTTGGGTTAATGCGTGCTTAGGTTAGGTTAGCATTGGGTTTAACCAATGAGCTTAAATCATGGTTTGGATAATATCCAAACCCACTACCTCTTGCCTTGGGTGATGCTATTTCAAAAATTTGCTTGGGGAGGGTTTGGGTAGCCTGGATGAGTGGGTTTAAGAGTTAGTAATTAATAAAAACATATTTTAAAGGAGTGTGATCAAACTCATCCCTAAATGGGTCCCCCATGCATGTTAAAATCAATGTGAGTTCTAGTCATTGAGTGACAAGTCAAAAGTGATGTGTTGGTGTTGAATTTAAACATTCACACTTTTCGAGACATTGCATAATTTTACGAGACATGTTTTGGTTAACTTGACTAAACACCGTCAGATTTGAACGAAATGAGTTGCATTGCTCTCGCATGGATTGTACAAAACAAATGCAACTGAATGAAGTCATTATTGAGATCATTTACTCGAAAAGTAGTTTCTGGGTGGCCATGCCGAACAATGTGACATAAACGGTACTTTACCTAAACAACCATGAATTTGAATGAAACGAATTGTGTTGCACTTGTATGGATCATATGAGTCAAATGCAACTAATGAATTTCAATTCTGAGCTCATTTGTTCAAAATGATATGTCGGGGTTGTTATGTCGAACAACATGACTAAAAATGATCATTTTTGTCTAAACGTCCCCGAATTTGAATGAAACGAGTTGCGTTGCACTTGTATGGATCGTACGAGTCTAATGTAACTGGCCGAAGTCAATTCTAAGTTCATTTACTCAAAACGATATTCTGGGGTGATCGTACCGAACGTGTTCTAAAATGATCACATTTACTAAACGACCTCAGATTCAAATGAAATGAGTTGCGTTGCACTCATATGTATTATACGAGTCTAACACAACTGACGAAAGTCCATTATGAGCTCATTTTTTTAGAAAGTCACGTTGAGGTTGTCATGTGTGAGGGTAGCTCCGCTCAAAGTATTCTACGAATACACCATATAATTATGGAATGGGTATTTAGAGTACCTCCAGCGTAGAGCAAGCCCTAGAGAGACACGAACCCGATAACCTATTCTGAGTCGGTCTAGCGTACGTGCGGACATATATTAAATAACTCTAACAATCTCCTCCTATGTCTGTCGTTAACCCAGACTTCGGATAGGGGGTGGTTTGTGCAAAGTTCAACCAAACGTGAATCATGCATAACCGTATCCTGTACCTATTTCAAACAATATTAGACTTGAACACAAAATTAGTATGCACGCCTAAGTAAAACAAAAAACTCAGCTGCAACACAGAAATAGTCTCAGGTACAACAAGACACAGGCCCTATATGCATGGTGTCACAAATCAACAGAAAGCTATATAAAGTCCAAAAACAAACAGTGAAAAAATAGAAGAGCTAAACAATGCTCTGAACAGAAGTAGCAAAAGATAAACTCATAACACTCTAAATCTCATCATCCAAAAGATCATCCTGATCAGGATTCTAGTCAACCAGTGCTCCTATCCCAATAACTCCTGCAATATCAACAGAGAATTTCATTTCAGAATGAATTCTATCTTTTGCAAATTTACAAATATCTAGTTCTATAAAAAGAACTTAGTATTAAACATTTTAATTTGGCTAGGAGGACACGTTCACAGAGTATTATTGTTTTACCTCAGAACCTGATATCTGTTTCAACCGAAACGATTTCAGACTTCTAGACACCGCAGCTATATCTGTGATCCTATATGGAATGTAATGATTATTGTCCTTCTAAAGTTAATTGAAACTCATCAAGTTTGGAATGGAACCAATCTCCAGAAGAAGAGTCAAGACCAAGTCAGATTGTGTTATCAAGTTTGGAAAAACACTCTCCTCCAAGGCAAAAGTCGAATCCAGGTGAAGTTGTTAGTATCAAGTTTGAAATGAAACAACTTACCAGATCCAAACTCAGCAACCAAGAGCATCAACGGAGCACAACATGCTTGCTTTGACAAAGGAAATCATAATAATCAAAATGTTCGGACAAAGGCTGAACTAAATCGTCTGAAGCTGAACTAAGGCCGAATTAAATCGCTTTTAGTCCCATTTCCCCCACTGTTTTGATTAGTCGGTCTTTGGGCATTCCTTTTGTAACACCCCGAAACTCAAAAGAGGGATGAGCGACGTTTTAAGCCAAATCTGGGTTTTGCTAGAGGTGATACGGCCTGGGACACGGGCACGGGCTTGTCGTGCTCGGTTCGGCGTTGGTCATGTGGTCGACGATTTTGGAGTTAACGATCGTCGGGGGGGGGGGGGGTGAACACGGCCTGGGACACGGGCGTATCCTAGAGCGTGTCAGTCACTCAGAGCCTTACACTCAACGATCGTTGAGTGAGGGGCGCACGACCTGAGCCCAGGCCTGTTCGGGTCCAACACGGGCGTGTGCAATTCGATACGGGCGTGTCGAATGCCCGTGTCCTCCTCGGGTTGTGCGGAGTTTTGTGTTAAGGCAGTTACACGGCCTGGGACACGGGCGTGGCCCAGGGCATGTCTAGCACACGGCATGTGACACAGGCGTGTCATATGGCCATGTTGTGCTCAGGTGTTTTGGACCTGTGTCGTTGCGGGGAATACGCCCTGCGTGTAACACCTCTACCTGTCAAGAAGAACATAATAGAGGGTCCGACCGGGGCCCCACACCATATTCCACAAACAGGCGGACATGCTACTAAATAATATCATACAACCCAACGAATCCTAACACAGAGCATGCTAGCGGAAGCTTCACGGTTGAAACCTTGAACTCAAGCAAAACAAGAACTGTCCACTAACAAAAATAGGAATGTATACAACCAAAGTATCTGGCCTTAAAAATTTCTCTTACCAAAGGTGTGGTTTACAGACATCAGCACGCAGGTCGGCCACACATGAACAAGAAGAAACAAAATAAAGCCTTCGAGGGCAGCAACGCAGCTTGGGCTTCAGCCCGCTAAGTCCCGCCTTGACCAGCACCTCCTGCACCTGCAAGAACCAATCCACCAAGCGATGGAAAACAGGGCAACGGCCAGCATTCAGCTGACCAATTATAATGACCCTGCCCCTGGCACGGGGCAGCGGAATTCCATCCCTACATAGCATTTTTCCAACAGTATATATAGCAAACCACGCAAGACGTGCACGACCGCACAGTCAATACATATCACAAACACCGGCACGAAGACCCGACGCTCCGTGCACTCAGGGCACATTCGGGTGTACTGGAAACACCGGATCCCACCAATGAGCATTTAGTCTGGCATGCAGGCGCAAGACTCTCATTATGCCGCCGACGAAAGCCTAATTTCTTGGCGCTCTCATGTCAAGCCTACATAACGCAGGTACGGATCAGCCACCCCCCGTTGCTCAAACTGCCTTGCCACTACCAAGTACATCGTACCTGAGGCCACAAATAAAGTGCGGGTCAGTTTCACCTTTCCTGTTCGGCACGAAGCCCTTTTTATACAGTTGCAGCCCAACGGCTCAACACCACACAAAGTGACAACTCACGGCCACAAGAGTTGAACCCAACTCTCATAATTTCCTAGACTTCCTCCAGTACTTCCTGCTGCACTAAGCGACAAGTATCCACCACGGATTTCATGCATACAAGCAATAATAACGGAGTCTTCTCCGATGTGCAAACAAGCATCACCAATCCAGACCAGCATATCCAGATGGGCTTCACACAGCATGCCTAGATCCGTACTCCGATTCCGGACTCTAACAAGGGGGACTTCACATATCTACCCCAAGGGACACCACAACCCACCGCACACTCGCGGGGACGGGTTTTCCCTATGCAAATGCAGGAAAGTAGGACTTCACATGTCCAAGACAGAAATCGTTACCCTTGGAATTCGCCTCGGAGCCATGGAGAGAAAGCAAACGGATGAAAGTCTTCGCAGCAGCCTTGCCTTCGCAAATCCGAACTCGGCTCGCGATTTGGACAACCGTAGCACCACCGACAGCCAGATTCTCTTTCTTCTTCCTTCTCTTGCTCTCCTCTCTCTCTTAGCTTTTAGAAAGAGAACACACAACTCAAATGAGCTTTCTCAACTCAAATCCCGGCCTTATCACTCTAGGGAACAGACTAGGCCATTGGATCTTGGTCAAAGGAAATGGAAGGCTCAGATTAGCCCTGAAATTGATTTTCCTGGGCCGAACACGGGTTATGACACGCCCGTGTCACATGCCGTGTTCCTAAAACGGTGCACAACCGACTGAAAATAAACCAGAACACGGGTATTGACACGCCCGTGTCAAGCCTGACACGCCCGTGTCACCCAGCACACGGCCGTGTATCTGGCCGTGTCACCCATGTAACACGATCTCCTAAACCACCCGAGCATGACACGGCTAAGGCACACACTCGTGTACCTAGCCGTGTGACAAACACGCCCCTGTGACACGCCCGTGTCACAGGCTGTGTCCCACACTCAACACCAGCCAATACTCTCCCGAGAAGGACACGCCTGTGTCCCAGGCCGTGTCGCCTCTCGACGATCAGCTCTTGAGTACTCAAGTCGACGTCTCAAGAAAAGGGGACACGCCCTCGGACACGCCCGTGTCCCAGGTCGTGTACACCTGACATGCTCTGAGACACGCCCGTATCTCAGGCCGTGTCAGGCAACCTGAATCCCAATTTTGGCTTTTGAGATTTCTGGGGTGTTACACGGCGACACGGGCGTGTATTGGCTGACACGGGCGTCTTAAGCCTGATACGGGTGTGTCAAGCCTGACACGGGCGTGTCAAGCCTGATACGGGCGTGTCAAGCCTGACACGGGCATGTTGGGTGCCCGTGTTATTTTTGGGACGCGTCGGTTTCGACGGCGAATGGGTGACACGGCCCTAAACACAGCCGTGTTGCAACCCGTGTTTGGCCCAGGATTTCTAATTTTGGGTTAAATCGTGGTCGTCCGTTTCCTTAGTTTGGGATCTAACGGCTGGGGCTGTTCCTGAGGAGATATACACGGGAGTAGGGCTTGAAAACCCTCATTTCCATTTGGGTTCTCTCTTTCTAAAAAGCTAGAGAGAAGGGAGACCAAGGAGGAAGAAGGAGAGGTAGATCCGGTCACCGACGGAGCTTCGGAGCTCCAAATCGCGAGCCGACTTCGGATCTGCGGAGGCAAGGAGATTGCGGTGCTTTCCATCCGCATAGATTTCCATGGCGCCAAGGAAGAACGCTAGGGTAACGATTCTCATCCTAGGACATGTGAAGTCCTCTTTTCCTTTGCATAGGAAGCCCTTTCACGCGAGTGTGCGATGAGTTGAGGCATTCCCTGGGGTATGTAAAGTCCTCCTTGTGTAGAGTCTGTATGCGAAAACAGACATAGGCATGATGTGTGAAGCCTATCCGGACAAGTTGGTCTGGATCGGTGATGTTGCATTGCATAATAACCGGAGAAGACTCTGTGTGAATGGTTGTTTTTCGGGTTTTCTACGAGGTAGATTGCAACAGGGAGACTTGGGGACTAACTCCAAGGTGCACCCAGAAAACTGGGCAAATGCGGGATGTTGCCAACATGGTGGCCGGGGAGCCAACTTGAACATAACCGGGTTATGTGAATTGTGTGATGGAAACGGGACTCGGGGAGTCTTGACCCTTCGCATATGGCTTAAATTGTCGTTGTTGTATGAGCACAGGTCAGGTGGAACTGTAACCGATCTATGTCATTCGGTGGAACCGTTGGCATAGATGAGGGTCTTTGGCGGTCTATGGCTTAAATTGACGTGACCAATGCCAGGAAGACAAAATGCTCATATGGTTGGCCATCCAAGGGATGGTGGTGAGACGGGAACGTCTATGGCTTAAATTGACGTGACATTGGCTGGTTCATCATGAATGTGCCCTGAGTGCACGGGGTGTGTGGTCGTGCGTGCCTGCACCTGTGATGAAGTGTGTGTTTACACTATACCGCTTGATTATGCTAACAAAATGCAGGGAAGAGCATCGCCGCCTATAATTTGGTCAGTATAGCTGACCGTTGCTTTTGTTTACCACCGTGCGGTAGATTGTTGCTTGCAGGTGCTGCGGAGCCGAGCGGTAAATAGCGGGCTAAAGCCCAAGTTGTTGTGCCGACCCTCAAAGGCCAATTTTTGAGTGTTTTTCTTATGAACTCATGTGTGACCGATCTACATGCCGAGGTTTGGAAGACACTTTTATTGAGCAAACTTTTGTAAGCACATAAGGCCAATGTTTGTATATTATACATTCCTATGGGTTATTCGTAGTGGACATTCATGCTTGGCTGGGTTCTTTTATCTTTGCAACTTAATAATTTGTCTCCGCTAGGTGCTCTGTGTAGGACGTTGTGATTGGTTGATTGGTCTCAATAAATAACCAATCGGTCTGTCCGTAGTATATAGTGTCGGGCCCCGGCCGGACCTACTGCTATATGCTATGCGACGGATAGGGGTGTTACAATTTGGTATCAGACTACCGGTTTCGGTCAAGCTTAAATGAATTCGTGGGCGAATTCACTTTAAGGGGTGGTGAGCACATGTGTGCGCGTCATTGTTATAACATGAAAAGAACCCATGAATATTCACTTAGGAATGAAAATACACATGTTTGAGGAACCTGCGTGTTCCTATAATTGATGTTTGCAATATTGTTTGGTCGCTTATCGGTGTTTTGCATGATTATAGGTGATCAAGAGTGGTGCTGGACTGTCAGAATGACCAGGTTCTGAGGCAAGCAGCGCACCAAATGATGCGCCTGCAACACCTCCTTCAGCCGAGACCATTAGATTGGTGGCGGAAACTGTATTTGCAATGATCAATGCGAAGCCTGCTCTTGCTATGGAGCAAGTACTGCTCCAAGCGGCAGAGCCTAGGAGGGTGGAACAGGTGATGGTGGAGCCGGAGTTGCCTCAGAGAGCAACTTAGAAACAACTTAAGCATGTGATGGGTTTCCATCCACTAGTGTTCTCGGGAACGGGAACCCCGAATCAGGCAGAGGATTGGCTATCGAGAGTCAAGAGAGTGCTGAAAGCAATGGAAACTGAAGAGTGGCAGAAGACCACGATTGCGACGTTCTTGTTGGACGGGGACGCAAGGTTATGGTGGGAAGGGCTGGAGCTACACCACCTGAGGAGAAGGCAGTTGGCTGATGTCTCTATGGAGGAATTTTCGAGGTTGTTTATTGCTCGATACCTCCCCTCAGCTCAGAGGATTGCGTTGGAAAATGAGTTTCAAAAGTTGGTGCAAGGAGATAGAACCGTGGACGAGTATCTCCACGAGTTCACTCGTTTGGGATGATACACAAGCGCTACCTTTGCCGATGAGGAGCGCAAGACGAACCGTTTCTATGAAGGGTTAAGAGATGATTTGAGGTTGTTACTTTCGGAGCCTATGACGTAGGGTTTCATGACCTTGGTCAACTCGGCCCGGTCCTTGGAAAAGGATATGAAGAATGTTCAAGCGAAGAAGGAATCCGGTGACAATAAATCAGAGTTTAAAGTGCCGACTACTTCGAAGTCTGGATATCGTAGGTTCTATAAGAAGGCTAAGACGTCGGGTCCAGCCCCTTCTTTAGATGCCTCGGGGGAATCTACCAACCGAACCTCGGGCGCTTGTTATACTAGTGGAAAGACGGGGCATTTTGCCCGCGATTGTTGGAGCGGACATCCGAAGTCTGAGAGAAAGCAAGGAGCCACTTATGAAGAGAAGGGCAAGGCGGTGGAGTCAACCGCGTCCCACTATGCTCCGACTCAACCGAGATTCTATAACTTGGTCCAGCAAGAGGCCATCAAACAGGCCGACGTGGTGACAGATACAGTTTAATTTATAGCAAGTTAGCTTTAAATACTGTTACCCAATGCTTGTTAGCTTAATACTATTGTGTAGGCTTTGTTCTGATTGACGGTAGTCCGACACTAGCACTTTTCGATACGGGAGCTTCACACTCCTTTTTGTCCGAAAGTTTCATATCGTGCATCGGAGCCCCTTCTTCGATGGAGAAGGACAAGTTAGATTTGTTGCTACCGAATAGGTGTTCGATGCGTGCGGACAGAGTGTGCGTCGTAAAGGTTCATATTGGAAGCCAAGTGTTTGACTTACTAGCGTCGTTGCTGCCGCTAGTAGAGTTCGACGTTATCTTCGGTATGGATTGGCTTTCGGAGCAGAAGGCTTGTATCGATTGCAACCGTAAGGAGGTCAAGCTGGGTGTTGGGTAGAAGACGACGTTTGCGGGACTGAAGGGGTCGAACAAGACGCTGATGTCTGCTCTTCAGGTGGTGAAGGTAGTTCGTGCTGGAGCAGAGCTGTTCTTCACATTAGTGGAGGCTGTAAAGCCTAAGGCCACTTTGGATAGTATCCCAGTGGTATGTGAGTACCCCGACGTGTTCCCGGGCGATCTTCCCGGAGCCCCACCGCAGCGAGAAATTTATTTCACCATCGAGCTAGTGACAGGTGCCAAACCTGTGTCACGTTCTCCTTATAGGTTGGCGCCTAAGGAGATGGCGGAGTTGAAGGTTCAACTAGAGGAGTTGACCGAGCAAGGGTATGTGCGTCCAAGCTCGTCGCCTTGGAGCGCACCGGTCCTCTTTGTTAAGAAGAAGGACGGGAGTTTGCGCCTATGTATTGACTACAGGGAGTTGAACAAGCTAACGGAGAAGAATAAATACCCGATCCCAAGGATTGATGATCTCTTCGATCAGTTAGTCGGATCGTCGGTATATTCCAAGTTGGATCTGAAGTCTGGGTATTATCAGCTGAGGATAAGGGAGTGTGATATCCCGAAGACGACATTCAACACAAGGTATGGGCACTTCGAGTTCACGGTCATGCCGTTTGGACTGACGAATGCGCCATCGGTGTTTATGGATTTGATGAACAGGACGTTCCGAGAGTACCTAGACCATTTTGTGATCGTCTTTATTGACGACATATTGGTGTACTCGCAGTGCGAATAAGATCACTTCAAGCATCTACATCTAGTCTTGGAGACGCTGAGATGAACTCTATGCAAAATTCTCCAAATGCGAGTTCTGGCTACCCTCAGTAGCATTCCTTGGTCATATTGTCAGTGGGGAAGGTATAGCGGTGGATCCGACGAAGATTGTTGCGATACGGGAGTGGCCTGTGTTGTCTTCGGTAGCGGAAGTCCGTAGTTTTCTTGGGCTTGCCGGCTATTACAGGCGCTTCGTAGAGAACTTCTCGCGGATAGCGTTACCTCTCACGAAGTTGACAAGGAAGGATCAGAAGTTCTTGTGGACGCAGGAGTGCGTGCAAGCGTTTGAGGAGCTGAAGGTACTGTTGACCACGGTGCCAGTGCTAAGTTCGCCGAGTGGGACCGAGGGCTTTGAGATTTATAGTGATGCCTCAGGTAGTGGTTTGGCTGCGTGCTGCTGCAGCATGGAAATGTTATTGCGTATGGATCGCGTCAACCGAAGGTGCACAAAAGGAATTATCCGGTCCACGACTTGGAGTTGGCGGCCGTGATATTTGCGCTTAAGCTGTGGAGACACTACTTGTATGGCATACGGGTCGATATTTATACCGACCACAAGAGCCTGAAGTACTTATTAGATCAGAATGATCTGAACATGAGGCAGCGGAGATGGATGGAGTTCCTGGAGGACTATACGTTCAAGATTCATTATGTACCCGGGAAGGGCAATGCAGTTGCGGATGCGTTGAGTCGCAGGGCTCCCGCCCAAGCCAACTGGTTGTCGGTGCATGATGAGAGGCTAGTTCAGGAGTTGGAGGCGTTGGAGATCTGTTATGTGGACAAGCAGACTAGCGCTAAAGCATTGTTGAACTGGACGGAAGTTCAGTATAACCTAGTTGATCATGTTCGGCATACATTAGAGTTGGATGGTAGCATGAAGGAGCTTATAGATGCAACGTTGGATGGGTCAAATTCCCAGTTTTCAGTTGAGGATGGGCTGTTAAGGAAGGAGCATCATTTGTGCATCCCAAGCGGGGGAAATCTACGGGCGGAGTTGATGTACGAGGCTCATAATACCAAGTACTCAATCCACCCAGGGAGCACGAAGATGTACCGGGACCTAAAGAAGCTGTTTTGGTGGCCAGGGCTCAAGAAGGATGTGGCACTGTTTGTGGCTAAGTGTCAAACCTGTGCCTTGGTAAAGGCGGAGTGCCAAAAGCCTGGAGGATTCTTGAAATCCTTGTCTATTCCAGAATGGAAGCTCGACGACATATCGATGGACTTTGTGCATGGCTTGCCAAGGTCACAGAAGGGGAACGACGCCATTTGGGTGATCGTATACCGGTTAACAAAGGTGTCACACTTTATTCCGCATAGGAAGGATGATTAAGTGGAGAGACTGGCAAAACTATATGTGGATAATATAGTAAGACTGCACGGTGTGCCTCGCAGCATCGTGAGTGATCGCGATGGGTGTTTTAAATCCAATGATTGGAGGTTGGTGCAACAGATGCTGGGGACTATGGAATACAGCTCTGCATGTGTGTTCTAGACTTCGGGAAGCATTGGGAAGACCACCTGTATTTGGTGGAGTTTGCGTACAACAACAGCTACCATGCGAGTATTCAAATGGCGCCATTCGAGGCCCTGTATGGTAGGAAGTGTCGCACGCCGTTATCGTGGCTAGAAACGGGTGAGACAAGGTTGTACACGAAACAGGAGGTGGAGAGTGCTACTTATTTGGTGCTGATCATTCGAGAGCGTTTGCTGATTGCTCAGGATAGGCAAGCTAAGTACTACAATGCCAAGCATCGGAACGTGGAGTTCGCGGTCGGCGATTGGGTGTACTTGAAGATAAAGCCGTTCAAGGGTGTTTCGCGGGTGCGACGCTTGAAGAAGCTGAGCCCGAGATACCTTGGACCCTTTGAGATTCTGGAGCGGGTCGGCGAAGCGGCTTATCGTTTGAGGCTATCGATGGAGTTGAGTGAACTACACGATGTATTCCACATTTCAGTGTTGCGGAAGGCGGTGCAAGAGCCTTCGCAGGTGATTGCAGTGGATCAAGTGCCGGTGGACGAAGGGTTGACGACTAAGTTCAAGCCCGTTCGTATTGAGGACTTTGAAGTTAAGTGACTCCGTAACAAGGAGATCCGGATGGTCAAGGTCCGGTGGGACAATTGCGGCCTGGAGGAGCTCTCTTGGGAATGAGAGCAAACCATGCTGGAGGAGTACCCGGAGTTATTCCGCTCAGGTACCTCTTAAAATTTTCCGTTTTCTTTCCTCTAGTAATTTCGTGGGCGAAATTCTTTTAAGAGGGAGAGAGTTGTAACACCCCGAAACTCAAAAGAGGGACGAGCAACGTTTTAAGCCAAATCTGGGTTTTGCTAGAGGTGACACGGCCTGGGACACGAGCATGTCCCAGGGCGTGTCGTGCTCGGTTCGGCGTTGGTCACGTGGTCGACGATTTTGTAGTCAACGATCGTCGGGGGGGGGGGGGGTGAACACGGCCTGGGACACGGGCGTGTCCCAGGGCGTGTCAGTCACTCAGAGCCTTACACTAAACGATCGTTGAGTGAGGGGCACACGACCTGAGCCAAGGCGTGTTCGGGTCCGACACGGGCATGTGCAATTCGACACGGGTGTGTCGAATGCCCGTGTCCTCCTAGGGTCGTGCGGCGTTTTGTGCTAAGGCAGTTACACGGCCTGGGACAGGCGTGTCCCAGGGCGTGTCTAGCACACGACATGTGACACGGGCGTGTCACATGGCCGTGTTGTGCTCGGGTGTTTTGGACCTGTATCGTTGGGGGGAACACGCCCGACGACACGGGCGTGTACTGGCTGACACGGGCGTGTCAAGCCTGACACGAGCGTGTTGGGTGCCCGTGTTCTTTTTGGGATGCATCGGTTTCGACGGCGAATGGGTGACACGGCCCTGAACACGGCCGTGTTGCAACCCGTGTTTGACCAAGGATTTCTAATTTTGGGCTAAATTGTGGCTGTCCGTTTCCTTAGTTTGGGATCCAACGGCTGGGGGCTGTTCCTTAGGAGATATACCCGGGAGTAGGGCTTGAAAACCCTCATTTCCATTTGGGTTCTCTCTTTCTAAAAAGCTAGAGAGAAGGGAGAGCAAGGGGGAAGAAGGAGAGCTAGATCCGGTCACCGGCGGAGCTTCGGAGCTCCAAATCGCGAGCCGACTTCGGATCTGCGGAGGCAAGGAGATTGCGGTGCTTTCCATCCGCATAGATTTCCATGGCGCCAAGGAAGAACGCTAGGGTAACGATTCTCATCCTAGGACATGTGAAGTCCTCTTTTCCTTTGCATAGGAAGCCCGCTCACGCGAGTGTGCGATGAGTTGAGGCGTTCCTTGTGGTAGATATGTAAAGTCCACCTTGTGTAGAGTCCGTATGCGAAAATGGACATAGGCATGATGTGTGAATCCTATCCGGACAAGTTGGTCTGGATCGGTGATGTTGCATTGCATAATAACCGGAGAAGACTCCGTGTGAATGGTTATTTTTTAGGTTTTCTATGAGGTAGATTGCAACAGGGAGCCTTGGGGATTAACTCCAAGGTGCACCCGAAAAACTGGGCAAATGCGGGATGTTGCCAACATGGTGGCCGGGGAGCCAACTTGAACATAACCGGTTTATGTGAATTATGTGATGGAAACGGGACTCGGGCAGTCTTGACCTGCGCATATGGCTTAAATTGTCGTTATTGTATGAGCACGGGTGAGACGGAACTGTACCCGATCTATGTCATTCGGTGGAACCGTTGGCATAGATGAGGGTCTTCGGCGGTCTATGTCTTAAATTGACGTGACCAATGCTAGGAACACAAAATGCTCATATGGTTCACCGTCTAAGGGACGGTGGTGAGACGAGAACGTCTACGGCTTAAATTGACGTGACGTTGGCCGATTTGCCGTGAATGTGCCCTGAGTGCACGGGGTGTGTGGCCGTGCGTGCCTGCACCTGTGATGAAGTGTGTGTTTACACTATACCGCTTGATTATGCTAACAAAATGCAGGGAAGAGCATCGCCGCCCCGAGTTGGGGGCGGGGTCGTTATAATTTGGTCAACATTGCTGACCGTTGCTTTTGTTTACCACCGTGCGGTGGATTGTTGCTTGCAGGTGCTGCGGAGCCGAGCGGTAAATAGCGGGCTAAAGCCCAAGTTGCTGTGCCGGCCCTCAAAGGCCAATTTTTGAGTGTTTTTCTTATGAACTCATTTGTGATCAGCCTGCGTGCCGAGGTTTGGAAGACACTTTTATTGAGCAAACTTTTGTAAGCCCATAAGGCCAATGTTTGTGTATTATTCATTCCTATGGGTTATTCGTAGTGGACATTCATGCTTGGCTGGGTTCTTTTATCTTTGCAACTTAATAATTTGCTTCCGCTAGGTGCTCTGTGTAGGACGTTGTGATTGGTTGATTGGTCTCAATAAGTAACCAACCGGTCTGTCCGTAGTATATGGCGTCGGGCCCCGGCCGGACCTACTGCTATATGCTATGCGACAGATATGGGTGTTACATCTTTCGTCAATGGATCAGCTAGGTTATCCTTTGAACGTACATCAATCAAAGTGATAATTCCTTGTTCTTTCAGATAATTCAGTAAAACATGTCTTAATCGTACATGTCTCCTCTTAGTATTATAGAGGGCATTCTTAATAACTTGAACTGCTGCTTGATTATCACAGTACAAGCTCAACGAGTTAACTTAGAGCTTAGACAAGGGAATGTCTAGAATCAAGTTCCTGATCCAATTTGCCTTCTCACCGGCCAAGGCTAAGGCAAACAACTCGGCTTTCATAGACGACAATGCTATACAGGTCTGTCTTTTGGATTTCCAAGTTATAGCAGCTCCACCCAAGGTGAATATATATTCACTGGTGGACTTGTTGTTCCCGACTTATGAACACCACGATGCATCAGAATGTCTTTCCACAGTAGGTTGGTAGTCAGTGTAGCATAGAGCATGATCTTTAATACCTCTTAGGTATCTTAACAACCTTTCTAGGGCTTCCCAATGCTCTTTGCCTGGATTACTGGTAAAATGGCTCAGCATACTAACCGAAAAAGCAATGTATAGTCTTGTACAACTTGTGGCGTACATGAGACTACCAATTATTTTGGAATATTTAACTTGATCAATGCTGGTCTCTTCATTAGGACTCAACTTGACATTATGATCAAACGGTGTCTTAGCCGGCCTATAGTTATCATATCCCCAGGTAGAAAGAAGTTGCTCAACATAATGAGCCTGACTAAGAGTAACTCGACCCTTGTCAACTCTGACCTTCATACCTAACAAGGTATTTACAGGACCGAGGTCCTTCATGTCAAAAGCTTCTGCCAGAGTGGATTTAATATCCCTAACTGCAGCAAGATTAGACCCATAAATCAACATGTCATCTACATATAAGCATATGATGACTGTCTGATTCGACAATGAGCGGTGATAAAGGCATTTATCTGAGAGACTGGATTGAAATTCGATACTCTTTACCACCTGGTCAAACTTCATGTAACACATCTTAGGCGCTTGTTTAAGCCCATAGATTGATTTATCCAGTTTGCACACTTTATCTTTTTGATCTTTCTGCACATAACCTTCAGGTTGTGGCATGTAGATCTCTTCATCAAGCTCTCCATTTAAGAAGGCTGTCTTCACATCCATCTGATGAACTATAAAGTTCTCGATAGATGGTAAGGCTAGAAGAATCCTGATAGTCGATAGGTGACACACAGGTGAATAAACATCAAAATAGTCTGTTGGTACCCTAGATGTGATTTGGATTATGTAATCCCTTTCCAGCCCCTCTTGATCCATATAAATATATATGATCATGATCAGGCCTTGTTCAGTTTCCCTAGGACAATTTATAACTGACCTAGAGCTTAGGCTAGATGTTCTAGATGTATTTTTGGTTAAGGCATTTTCCGTTCGACCATCGTCGAACGAGGCCTCGCGATCGTCGATCATTGGTCGACGATAGCAGGGCTATAGAATCGTTGAAGTCAAGACAATTATCGTCGACCGATGGTCGACGATCTCAAAGCAAGTTTATTATGCTCTGAAGGTTGGTCGACGATCTGCCATCAGCAGTTCCACGATCGTGTTCTTGCTTCACGATTTCTGTCTCGACAGATATTTGCCTTAGTCGTCGACGATATCTTGAGCTGGTCGACGATTTCTGTGTCGACAGATTTCTGCTTTTAGTCGACGATCTGTTAGCTAGGTCGACGATCATCGAACCTCTGTTCGACGATTATTGTCTGCCTTTATTCTTTTTATATTCATTCTATTCCTTGGTTTATTTCCAAGTGTTTTAGCTTGTGGTTAGAGAATTTTCTGAAGTTGTTTTTGCAGATTTATGGCTTAAATTCAAAATAAATTAATTACCAAATATGTCAAGCTTAAATCACGGGATTCAGTATTTTGATAAAGCATTTTTGTCCTATTATACAAAATATATTGCCAGGCTGTATTCTAGCCGTTGGCACTGTTTACTATTTCCAAGAATGATAAGTCTTTATACTGAAATATTTTCCCACTTAATTAATTCCTTATTGGGACTGACAGTAAGCTAATAGGTCATTCTATTCCTATTGCTATATTCTATTTTGAGATAATCTGTTGCAGGGCTCGAGAATTAAAAATCAATAGAGCCGTTCCAAAGGAAAAATGAGAAGACATATTTAAGAGAGTTTTTTTTTCTCAGAAAAATAACAAGTTACAGATACAGAGAGAGTTTTTCTTAGTGCTGCATTCTCTCAAGCATTTTCAGAGCAACTCTTCACCATCTCACAAAAAGAAGAAGAAAAGCTCCCCTGAAGAAAAAACCCAGAGCAATTACTTTCATTCTCAAGTCTCCTGAGCATCTGCTTAGAGTTTTCAAGACTTCAGAAAGAGCTCCAGTTCTGCTTCAATTATTCCAGAATCTGAAGACCTGATAAAAATCAGTCTACAGATCTCTGAGGATTTAGTTTCAGTATATCTGAAACTCCTTCATCCTGAAGCAAAGGCTTTCCCTGGACTTTCACTGAGCCAGGGGGAGACTTTGATTCTTTAGAGAATCCACAAGTCTTCTCTAATCTGTATTTACAACAGAGAAGATAATCTAACCCTCTCAACCCCTTTGTAAAAGAGTTTGTTCACACCTCTTCAAAAGTGAACATTGGTGACAGGGCACCTTATCAACAACCTGTGGTTGAGCATCCTTATCAAAAGCTCAAAGGGTCTGTTTGATCTACCTGAATCAGATCATTGGTGGCAGGGCACCTTAGCAAAAACCTGTAGTGGATTCCTACCAGGGTGGTAGAAGAGTGGAGTACCTATTTAGAGGGAACCACTATATATCCTGTGTCTCTGGCTATCTTGTTTAATTTTTTATTCTGTGGCTGTGATAGAACTACCTAGGATTGCTAGTTGCTGTGATAGGCTTATAGTTAAACTGAAATTTCAGTTAACTCTCTCACTTGTGCACTTCACTGTGTTAGGCTCTTAGGGTTCAAGTATCAAATTATTTATTCCGCAAATAAACTCCAAGGGAGCTGACTAGTTGTTCATAAAATTTGAATACTCTATTCACCCCCCCTCTAGAGTAGTTTACAACTTATCCCCTCACTTTCAATTGGTATCAGAGGGAGGTTGGCTGTTCATACAGGCTAACACCTGAGTTAAAAGATCCAGTGATAAGTTGTTTCCTGATACCATTCACAAACACTTTCACACATGGCCCAGTCTAAGGATTATTCAAGCACCAGACCTCCTATATGCAACTTGTCCAAGTTTGGCATATGGAAGGCCAGGATAAGACTATACATGAATTCTATTGATGAAGATATCTTCTCTTCTATTTTGACAGGACCACCTGCTAGGCCTGCTGCTGCTTCCACTTCTGCTGATCTCAGTGCTGTGCCACCACCTGACTACAATGAAACTTACAAGAAGGCAAAAGCAGCTGATGTAAAAGCAATGAATATCCTAGCTCAGACAATGTCTGATGAAATATTCCAGAAGCTTGCTGAATGTACCTTAGCCAAAGCTATGTGGGATTCCCTCAACCACATAGTTGCTGGCTCAGCTGATGAGAGGAAGGACAGGAGATCCAACCTCACCTCTCAGTATGAAAATTTCAAGAAGGATGATGCTGAAGACATTGACTCAATGTACACAAGACTCAGTTCAATAATAAGTGAACTGAGGTCTTTGGACAAGGAGATAACTTTGTCAGAAGTCAATGACAAGATCCTGATGTGCCTTCCCATCTCTTGGGACTCAAGGATATGGCCCATCAAGGATGGAAGAAACACTGTGGAACTCTCCACAGAAGCTCTGTTGGGAAAGCTCAAGTCATATGAGCAAACTTTAAAGAGCAGAGCTGCTGCAACTGAAGTAAAAACTCCTACACCTACAAAGAAAGAGCACTCTCTAGCTCTTAAGGCTGCTGAGACTTCTGAAGGAAGTCAATCAAATGAGGAGTTAATGTCACTCATTGCCAAGAGGTTCTTCAACATGGGAAGAAGAGACCTCAGAAAGAAGTTCTCCAAGTATGAGGACAAACCAAGGTATGACAAGACTCCATCTAAATAAATCATCTGTTATGTTTGCAGCAAGCCTGGACACATTGCTCCAGATTGTCCAGAGAAGAAACACAAGGAGAAGAAACATGAGAAAGAGTACAGGAAGCACCACTCCAAGTCCTCCTCACACAAATACAAGAAGAAGGACAAGGGATTTGTGGCTGCTACCTGGAGTGAAATAGAAGAGGATACCTGCTCCTCTAGCTCCAGTGATTCAGAAGGAGAAGAAGAGAAGAAAGCCAAAGAGGTCTGCCTCATGGCTATCAATGCCTGCAGCTCTTTGTCAGCTGCAGAGAATTCTGAAGAAGAAGGAGACAATGAAGAAGATCTTCCTATGGAAGACCAGGTAATCAACTCATTTGATTTTTCATCTCCTGAGTTCAAATTAAAATTTAAAACTCTATGTTTAGATCTACTGTTATCTGAAAATGAAATCAAGTCACTTAGATCAAAGATAATGGAACTAGACATGGAAGGTACTGAAATAATCAGATTAGAAAATGAATTAGAAAGCTTAAGAGGAGAAGTAACATTCCTAAAATTAGAACTAGCTAAATCTAAGAGGTTAGAAGAACAATTAAATGGCAGAAGCCTTAAATTATCTGAAATAACCAGTATAGCAAACACTAGGGTTGGTAATGATAAACTAGGCTTAGGTGCTACATCTAGTGAACCCATCCTCCTCACAAAGGAGAGATTTAGCACTCCAGTAAAATTTATTTCTGAATCAGGAATAAAGAATACTGAGGAAATTGAAAAATGTAAGAAAATTCAGAATAAGATTAAGAAAGAGAACAGGAAGAAAAAATTTCTAGCTTTACAAAAATCGTCGAACATTAATCGACGATCGTCAAACCAATCATCGAACGTCCATCGACGATCGCTGAACACCTTCACCAAGTATGATATCTTTGGTGCAGGAGATCGACGATCTCATCTTGAGTCGTCGACCAGTGATCGACGATCGTGGAATCCAGAACATAGCACTACTACAAATGATCGACGATATGGCTTGCGATCGTCGACCGTGGATCGACGATCTGGACTTAAGCTGGAAAATAAATTTCAAACTTCCAGAATTGCAAATCCCAATCACTACCCTAGGTTGTTTAATCCTTCAACTGAATGGATTATCCCACCTAGGAGATCACACCCTTTAGGATATAAATCTAAGCCTGCAAAATCTTTTATATCTAGTTTTTCTTTTGTGAAGAATACTGGACCCAAGGTAACCTGGGTCCACAATGTATAACTGTTCTCTCTGCAGGTGAAGACCTATCCAGTCATACATGACAAATGGTATCTGGATAGTGGATGCTCAAAGCATATGACAGGAAAGAAGAAGAATCTGTTAGGGTTCAAAGCCAAGCTGGGACCAAAAGTTGTATTTGGGGATTCCAGCTATGGACAGACTGAAGGGTATGGCAGCTTCACCATAGGAGCTGTAACATTCAAGAAGGTTGCTTATGTCTCAGGACTAAAGCACAACCTAATCTCTGTAAGCCAAATGTGTGATGCTGGGTACAAGGTATGGTTTACTGACACTGCTTGTAATATTGCTTTAAATAATACTGTTGTGTTAGTAGGTATTAGAATTGGTAATGTTTACGTTGTAGATTTTAACTCATCCAAATCTGAAATATGTTTATTTAATGAAGTAACCAGTAATAATACCCTTTGGCATAAGAGACTTAGTCATGTAAATTTGAAAAACATTTCTAGGTTGGCTAAATACAATCTTGTAAGAGGCTTACCTTCTTGCCCCTACAAGAAGGAAGGCCTTTGCAAAGCTTGTCAATTAGGTAAGCAAACAAGAAATAGCTTTAAATCAGTTAATAAAAGTGATTCTCCCAGGATTCTGTACTTGCTACATTTAGATTTATTTGGTCCTATTGCTGTACAGAGTCTTGGAGGAAAGTCTTACACTCTAGTAATTGTAGATGACTTCTCTAGGTTCACTTGGGTATTCTTCTTGAGAACTAAGGCTGATAACTTCAAGGTTCTTACAGATTTTCTAAAGTGTATACAGAGTGAGTATTCTACTCATATTGCCTTGATCAGAAGTGATCATGGTACTGAGTTTGAGTCTCTTCTTATGCAAGAATTCTGTGAGAAGGAAGGTATCAAACATAGCTTCTCTGCTCCTAGAACTCCTCAACAAAATGGGGTAGTTGAAAGGAAAAACAGAACCCTAATTGAAGCTGCAAGTACATTGTTGGCAGATGCTAACATGCCTCTGTCCTTTTGGGCTGAAGCAGTTAGCACAGCTAACTATGTATTGAACAGAAGTCTGATACATAAACTTAAGGGTAAGACTCCCTATGAGTTACTTAAGCAAGTGAAACCTAAAATAGACTACTTTAGAGTATTTGGCTGTGTTGCTTTTGTTCATAACAATAACAAAGAATACCTTAGAAAATTTGAGGCAAAAGCTTCAATGGGAGTTTTTCTAGGATACTCTT
Organism: Platanthera zijinensis; assembly: GCA_039513925.1. NCBI lineage: Eukaryota > Viridiplantae > Streptophyta > Magnoliopsida > Asparagales > Orchidaceae > Platanthera > Platanthera zijinensis. Next base: position 111,177,298 of record CM077095.1, on the reverse strand, counting down.
AAGTAAGCAAAGCCTATAGGGTCCTTAATATATCCTCTCTTAAGATAGAAGAGTCTGCACATGTCTCTTTTGATGAGACAGTCATGTATTATAAGGAGAAGGACTCTCCCTCTAATAGTACAGTGCAAGTCCTAGGAGTAAGTAAGGATTTGGAAGGTTTGAGACTCACACAGGAGAATCATCCCCAACAAACTCCTCAGGTTGCTTCTTCAGATTCTGAATCTGATGTAGAATTTTTAGAAGTTAAAGCACCTGCTCCAACAGTTGATCAAATTCCACATGAGGAATTAAATCTTGAACATGTTGAAGATCAGATCATTGTTGAACCTAATAATCTTGTCACACTTAGAGATCACCCTGTATCTCAAGTGATTGGAGACATTTCAGTAGGAGTCTAGACAAGACATCAACTCAACAAAGATGTGATGTTTGCTTGTTTCCTTTCTCAGGTTGAGCCCCTAACCATTAAAGATGCTGAGCTTGATCCACACTGGATTATAGCCATGCAAGAGGAACTTAACCAGTTTGAAAGATGTAAAGTTTGGACTTTGGTTCCAAGACCAAGAGGCCAACTGATCATAGACACCAAGTGGGTGTTTAGAAACAAGCTTGATGCCCAAGGCATAGTAGTTAGGAATAAGGCTAGGCTAGTAGCTCAAGGCTATAGACAGGAGGAAGGCATAGATTATGATCAGACTTTTGCCCCTGTAGCTAGACTAGAAGCCATTAGGATTTTCCTAGCCTATGCTGCCTATAAGAGATTTAAGGTCTTCCAAATGGATGTGAAGAGTGCCTTCCTCAATGGAGATTTAAAGGAAGAAGTGTTTGTTGAACAACCACCAGGGTTTGTTTCATCAACCTTACCTACTCATGTGTTCAAACTCCAAAAGGCTCTATATGGACTTAAGCAAGCTCCTAGAGCTTGGTATGAGACCTTAGCAAATTTCCTTCTAGAACACAAGTTTGTGAGAGGTGTAGTAGATAGAACCCTATTTATTAGACATCATAAGGACTCACAACTGTTAGTTCAAATCTATGTAGATGACATTATATTTGGCTCCACTGATCCCAAACTATGCAAGAGGTTCTCTGAACTAATGCACTCCAAGTTTGAGATGAGCAGCATGGGTGAGTTATCCTATTTCCTTGGTCTCCAAGTGAAACAGTGTGTTGATGGTATCTTCATTTCTCAATCAAAATATGCCAGAGAGCTGGTTAAAAGATTTGAAATGTCTGATGCTTCATCAATGAGTACACCTATGGCCTCAAATGTAGTGATTGATTCTGATGTCAATGGCAAGTCTGTTGATCAAAAGAACTATAGAGCCATTGTTGGTTCCCTGCTGTATTTGACTGCAAGTAGGCCTGACATAATGTTTGCTACATGCCTATGTGCTAGGTTTCAGGTCAACCCAAAGGAATCTCACTTAACTCTTCTCAAGAGGATCTTGAGATACCTTAAGGGATGCCCTAACTTAGGACTGTGGTACCCAGCTGAGTCAGGATTTGAATTAATTGGATATTCAGATGCTGATTATGCTGGTTGTAGAGTTGACAGGAAAAGCACCTCAGGGACCTGTCAGTTCCTGGGAGAGAGACTTGTCTCTTGGTTTTGTAAGAAACAGGCATCTGTGTCTACTTCAACTGCTGAGGCTGAATATATAGCAGCAGCTAGTTGTTGTTCACAGATCCTGTGGATTCAAAATCAGCTAGTGGATTATGGGTACACACACTCAAAAACAAAAATTCTGTGTGACAGTACCAGTGCAATATCAATTGCCCAAAATCCTGTGCACCATTCCAGGACCAAGCACATTGAGATTAGACATCATTTTCTGAGAGATAATGTGGAAAAGAACAAGATAGCAATGGAATTTATATCCACAGTCCTGCAGAGAGGAGATATTTTCACTAAGCCCCTTGATGAACAAAGGCATTTGTTCTTCCTGAACCAGCTTGGTATGATTAATGGTTCAGAGTAGTGAAAATTTGGATAGATTTGTTTTCTGTCTAAAATCGTCGAACGACTGCTCGACGATCTTCGACCAGGTTAGGTATCTATCGTCGACCAATGGTCGACGACAGATCGTTTTTGTAGTAAGGCAGAAATCGTCGATCAACTGGTCAACGATCTCTCCTTAGGTATCTATCGTCGACCAATGGTCGACGACAGATTTTCTGTGCTGTGTGGAAAATCGTCGACCAACATATATTGATCGACGATCGTGGTGATTGCTTGTAGTCGGTCGATGTTTAACGATTAGTCAAATATTGACTATCGTCGGTCATTGTTCGACGACCGATTTTGTTCCGGGTTCGACGATCGCAGATTTATATCTGATAGTCGATTTAGGTCTGGAGATCGTCGTCTTTCCGCTCCGTCTTTTCATATTCCATCTTCTGGCTTAGAATTCGCTCTCGAACTCTAATCCCGCGCGATTCTCTTCTCCCCTGCCTTGCATCTCGATTCTCCATTCTCTCTTCAATCCAATGGCGATTCCTTCAGCAGTTCTCTTCGGGATGAAGTTCGACACTGGATTCTGTGTCGACTTCGATTCCTTCAGTCGATGTGATCAACCCATCCAAGACATTCTGCAGCTGTGTGAAGATCAAGGCCTAAAGAGATTTATGTCATTCTCACCGAAGATTCATATACCAGAGATTCGAGAATGGGTATATACTTCGTCCTCCAGCGACGAAGCCATGACCGGAAAGATAAATGGAGAGGAGGTCATTCTGACTCCTGAAGATCTGACTGAGCTGTTTGGACTACCAACCGGTACTGAGGACTATGAGCAAAATACAGAGGAATATGGCCGCATGCTAACTGTGATGGGCCATGCTGAGGGTATTCCAGCTAAGCTGCTGAAGATCAATCTGTCTCCAGAGTATAAGTTTCTGGCAGACCTGGTGGGCAAGGTCGTTTTGGGAAAACACTCTGCTCACGACAACATCAACAGGCAACAATTTGCCTTAATGTCAGCTTTGGTGAATAAGACGCAGATAGCCTGGGGAAAAGTTCTGTTTGAACTGATAAGGAGAAAGAACAACACGAAAGAAGTAAACCTTGCCAGGGTGTTGGGTGTGTTTCTGTCTGTGAAAGCACCCCTGCTGCTTGTTTCTGCACCCTCTGCAGTCAACGCCAGCAAGAGGTTGGACCCCTCTCTGTTCAAGAAATCCCAGAGAGTCATCAAGAAGTCAGCCAGGGTTGATCCTAACCCTCCATCAGACACAAGGGCTGATTCAGCCACTCTCCAGCTTGCTGGGGAAGGCTCAGTAATCCCTTCATCCTCCCTCTTTACCCCTGCATCCTCATCTCCTGCATTACCCTCCACACAATCTGCAGTGCCACCACAACATGAATCCCTACATGCATCTCCCATCCTACATGCACTTTCACCCCAGTCACCCACACCACAACATCTGGCAGCCTCAGCCAGTATTGACATAGTAACTGCTACCATCCTCACACACCTCTCTCAACATGAATCCCACACTCATGTTGATGATCACCCATCTCAACATGATTCATTTGATCATGTGGCAGATCATACTGCTTCCATTCCATCACCACCTCAATTTGCATCCCACAGTCATCCATCCACCTCTACACCCTTAGCATTTCAGATAACTCCTGAATTGCTTGCACATATTGTAGAGCTCATCACTCCATCCATCCAAAACATGATTGAGGCTGCCAATGCCCCTCTCATTGCATCCATCAATGACCTTACTAAAGCCATCAAATCACTTCCACCCTCTGCTGAGCCCTATTCAGTAAGATGCATGACTCCAGTCCCCACTGAAGTCATGTAGGGGGAGATGTCTGTTGAAGTGGTCTCAGGTGATGCCTTGACCCTTCAGGACAATTCTTCCCTTCCCCTTCCAGCAATTGTAGAAGAACCTCAAGGGCTTCCAGAGGAAGCTATTCCAGAGAAAGAGTCCTTGATGAAAGATTCAGAGCAACCAGAAGTGAATCTAGCTTCTGATGAAGAAGTCTCCGAGAGAGATAATGAGGAAGTCCTCATGGACTTGTGTGAAAAAGTTCCAATGAACACTACTGACTCAGAAGTAGTGGTTCAACAACTTGAGAATGCTGCTGCTGCTGCTGGAGAAGCTGAGGCTGTGCAAGACTTACCAGAGAATGCCTCCAAGATGACTGAAAAGGAATCAAGCTCAGGTACTCTAAACCTTGAACAATATATAGCCTTTATGGCTGAGAATATTGCCTCTGAGTACATTGAAGAGTTGGCTAAATCTCATATGGTTTCCCTAGCCATCTCTCTAGGAAAAGCATCTTCCCCTGCAGATACAGTCATCTTTTCTCCACCTATCCTTACCTATCCTCTATCCATTCCTTCTATTGCAGAACTGGTCCCCAGGATAGTTCCTGACTTGTATCCTGAATCAGAACTCTGGAAGAGATCTCCAAATGTTGATCTTGATGCCCTCCTTGGGCAAGATGCCATTGAGGAAGCAAGAGAAAAAGAAGATAGAGAGAAGCAGGAGAAAGAAAAGGCTGAACATGCTATAGTTGCCAAGGATATCTCAGAACAAGACTTTGATGATTATGCTGGAAGAACCTCATCCCACTCCTCTGATGATGATGATTCTGAGGATTCTGATAGCACCCAGAAGAAGAAAAAGGCTGTATCCAAGAAAAGAAAAGCATCTGCTCCTCCTACTGCTAATCCAGACAAGGATGTTCCCTATTTCATTCTGAAGGGAATTGATCCTAAGAGCAAAGAATTTCAACCATGGATGAGACTCTCAAAGAATCAGACAAGAGAGAAGAAGAGAACAAAAAGATATGACACTCCAATTCAGAAATTCCCTCCCAGATGTCCTCCTCCACCTCCTGGTGCTGGAGCCTCTGGAAGTCTCTCTTCTGCCCCATCTGCAAAATCAGCCAGTTCTAACACCTTTCAGTCCTACCAGAGAAGGAGTAACCAAAGCCAGGGAGGCCAAGATGTATCAGGACAAGGAAGGAAAAGAAATGAAAATGTTCCCATGGAACAAATAAAGGAGAAGACATTTCAGCAACCTACTTTCTCTCCTCCTCCTTTTCCTAAAAAGAAAGTTCCAGAATGGAAACCTTCTCCTCCCAGGAGAGGTCCATCCTCCACATCAAGGAAACCTGCTGCTTATGAGACAGTTGAAACAAAAGGAAAAAGAGTGGTCTATTCAGAGAAATCCCATAAGAAGTTCAATGAACTTGCACCTCCAAGATCTCTATATGCTGAAACTGATCCTAAGAAGGCTGCACAGATTTCTCTTGACTCAAGCAAATTAGCCACAACTCTTCAAAGGAACATGGAGATTGCAGCTCAAGCTGATACTGACAGACCACCCTCTCCATCAGATATGACTGAAACTGAAAGAATTGCCTCTATGGCAAGATTTAAGGAATCTATTGCACTAAGCATGATGGAGAGAGCCAAAGCTCAAGGACTAGACCCTACAGCATATACAACTATGTCTGAATTCATAGAAAAGGAACTCAGCAAAATTCAAGTCAACTCTGAAATTTTTAATACTGAAGAATACATGAAGTTGCACCCTGCTGCAGTTCTGCCAAGCTATGCTGAAAAGAAAATTATTGGTGAACATGACCTAATGCTATCCAAAAGACAAGCAGCAAATCCAAACAGAGAAATTATTTTCAAACCAGCTGTAATCCCTAAGAACTCATCTGATGCTAAAACCTCTGATAAATCTGCTTGATACTTTATAGTTCTGCTGATTTATGTTTTTATGTTTTTCTGTGGATTGCCTGTGACTTAAATTTTTGGTTAATCTCTGCTTTTGTTATTGTGTGCATTAGTTTTTAGATCGGATTGGATAACATAACCCAAATAGGGGGAGATTGTTGGTACCCTAGATGTGATTTGGCTTATGTAATCCCTTTCCAGCCCCTCTTGATCCATATAAATATATATGACCATGATCAGGCCTTGTTCAGTTTCCCTAGGACAGTTTATAACTGACCTAGAGCTTAGGCTAGATGTTCTAGATGTATTTTTGGTTAAGGCATTTTCCGTTCGACCATCGTCGAACGAGGCCTCGCGATCGTCGATCATTGGTCGACGATAGCAGGGCTATAGAATCGTTGAAGTCAAGACAATTATCGTCGACCGATGGTCGACGATCTCAGAGCAAGTTTATTATGCTCTGAAGGTTGGTCGACGATCTGCCATCAGCAGTTCCACGATCGTGTTCTTGCTTCACGATTTCTGTCTCGACAGATATTTGCCTTAGTCGTCGACGATATCTTGAGCTGGTCGACGATTTCTGTGTCGACAGATTTCTGCTTTTAGTCGACGATCTGTTAGCTAGGTCGACGATCATCGAACCTCTGTTCGACGATTATTGTCTGCCTTTATTCTTTTTATATTCATTCTATTCCTTGGTTTATTTCCAAGTGTTTTAGCTTGTGGTTAGAGAATTTTCTGAAGTTGTTTTTGCAGATTTATGACTTAAATTCAAAATAAATTAATTACCAAATATGTCAAGCTTAAATCACGGGATTCAGTATTTTGATAAAGCATTTTTGTCCTATTATACAAAATATATTGCCAGGCTGTATTCTAGCCGTTGGCACTGTTTACTATTTCCAAGAATGGTAAGTCTTTATACTGAAATATTTTCCCACTTATTTAATTCCTTATTGGGACTGACAGTAAGCTAATAGGTCATTCTATTCCTATTGCTATATTCTATTTTGAGATAATCTGTTGTAGGGCTCGAGAATTAAAAATCAATAGAGCCGTTCCAAAGGAAAAATGAGAAGACATATTTAAGAGAGTTTTTTTTTCTCAGAAAAATAACAAGTTACAGATACAGAGAGAGTTTTTCTTAGTGCTGCATTCTCTCAAGCATCTTCAGAGCAACTCTTCACCATCTCACAAAAAGAAGAAGAAAAGCTCCCCTGAAGAAAAAGCCCAGAGCAATTACTTTCATTCTCAAGTCTCCTGAGCATCTGCTTAGAGTTTTCAAGACTTCAGAAAGAGCTCCAGTTCTGCTTCAATTATTCCAGAATCTGAAGACCTGATAAAAATCAGTCTACAGATCTCTGAGGATTTAGTTTCAGTATATCTGAAACTCCTTCATCCTGAAGCAAAGGCTTTCCCTGGACTTTCACTGAGCCAGGGGGAGACTTTGATTCTTTAGAGAATCCACAAGTCTTCTCTAATCTGTATTTACAACAGAGAAGATAATCTAACCCTCTCAACCCCTTTGTAAAAGAGTTTGTTCACACCTCTTCAAAAGTGAACATTGGTGACAGGGCACCTTATCAACAACCTGTGGTTGAGCATCCTTATCAAAAGCTCAAAGGGTCTGTTTGATCTACCTGAATCAGATCATTGGTGGCAGGGCACCTTAGCAAAAACCTGTAGTGGATTCCTACCAGGGTGGTAGAAGAGTGGAGTACCTATTTAGAGGGAACCACTATATATCCTGTGTCTCTGGCTATCTTGTTTAATTGTTTATTCTGTGGCTGTGATAGAACTACCTAGGATTGCTAGTTGCTGTGATAGGCTTATAGTTAAACTGAAATTTCAGTTAACTCTCTCACTTGTGCACTTCACTGTGTTAGGCTCTTAGGGTTCAAGTATCAGATTATTTATTCCGCAAATAAACTCCAAGGGAGCTGACTAGTTGTTCATAAAATTTGAATACTCTATTCACCCCCCCTCTAGAGTAGTTTACAACTTATCCCCTCACTTTCATAGTCTATTCCCCCTATTATTTATAACCTTTAGCTACGAGCTGCGCTTTATACCTGACTATAGACTCATCACTATGAAGTTTCTTTTTCAACACCCACTTGCATCCTAGGACTTTAGCGACTTTCGGCAAGTCAACTAGATGCCAAGTATTGTTATATAGCAGCGAGTCCATCTCATCATCAATGGCTTTTGCCCACATCAACGAATCTCTAGATCTCATTGCTTCATGGTAGGAGAATGGATCATCCTCTAAGTGATAGGTGACGAAGTTCTCACCAAAGTTCTTAGAGATTCTCTCTCTTATAGACGCTCTAACAGGAACAGGTTCTACCTCTAGAGGTTGGGGAGCAGTGCCAAAGGGGCCAGCTACAGGTTCTACGATAGATTCTGAAATCATATCATTAGACCCAGAGACAGATAAACCATGATCCTTGACAAATTTATCTTCATAAAATATGACATCTCTAGACTCTATCACGGTATTCGTGGATAGATCGAGAAATCTGTCTGCTGCACTATCTTCTGCACTATCTAGATAGACGCACGTCGTTATTCTAGGTCCCATCTTAGGCCTCTTAAGGTCTTGCATACGCACATAGGCAATACATCCCCAAGTCTTAAGAGTATCGTATCTACAAGGATGACCGTGCCACAGCTCATACGGGGTAGAAGTGAGCTGAGAATGAGGCACTCTATTCAGAATATGATTTGCAGCACAAACTGCTTCTCCCCAAAAGGAATTAGGCATGCTAGTTGTTAAGAGCATAGAGTTCAACATCTCTGTAAAAGTTCTATTCTTACGCTCGACAACACCATTCGATTGGGGTGAGTAAGGAGCTGTTGTTTCAAGGATTATTCCCTCAGAGGCACATAATTCCTTGAACCCAGTAACAGTGTATTCTCCTCCTCGATCACTTCTAAATCTCTTAATTTTCAGGTTTAACTGATTTTCCACACGAGACTTGAAAGTATTAAACGTCTCAAAGGCTTCGTCTTTCGATTTTAACAGATATACATGACAATATCTTGAAAAACCGTCTAAGAACGTAATCAGATACTTCCTTCCCCCTCTAGTGACGTGACTACGAAAATCACAGTGGTCTGAATGTATCAATTCAAAAAGTTTCGTTCTCCTAGAAACCAATCTGAAAGACATTCTAGTGATTTTGGTCTGAGCACACACCTCACACTTGTCAAACCGAATCGATAGATCTAAGGGGATGTTATGACTCTTAACTAACTCTAGCATTTTCCTATAGTTTACATGTCCAAGTCTGTTGTGTAACAACTTAGGATCAATAAGGTTCGAACTAATTTGGCGAATGATATCATTGTTTAAGCTAAGTCTATACATTCCGTTGATCAGGTACGCACACCCAAAATAATGCGAATTGACCGTTAAGGTCATTCTACCGTTTTGAGTTGTGAAGGACTTCCCAGCCTTATCTAATAAACTAATGAAAATCAAGTTCTTAGTTAAGTTAGGAATAACTTTAACATTATGCAAAAATAAAATTTTACTTGATGAGAGGACCAACTCGGCTATCCCTGCATGGATCACCTCGGTCTCTCCTCCATTGCAGTTCTCCACATTCTCCTGGACCACCTTGACCTCAGCGAGTAAAGCTCTGTCATTCGTCACATGACAGGTAGCACCGCTATCTAGCCACCACTCAGAGGACGAACTGTGGTGACTGCTCCTGATCATAGCCACAAAGGACTTGGGATCTGAGGCATCTGCTAGCATGTTCGCCACATTTTGTGGGGCATCCTCCTTTTTATTCTTCGGAGCCTTACAATCAGCCGCCCAGTGTCTCCACTTGCCGCAGTTGTGGCACTTGCCCCTCTTCTTTTTGAAAGATGGCTTTTTAGGCGCCAACTGTGCAGAGGCTTCACCTTTGGATGTTGGTGGCTTCCTGCGAGGCTTGCTGGGTCGAGAAACGAAGTTGATAGTCTGCGAGGGCTGACCAACTTGTTCCAAGCTCTTACCCGCAATATTCTGATTCTTGATATGAATGAACCTTTTGAGTTCATCCAGTGCGATCTTTTCCTTCAGTCTGTGCATTTCAGTCTTGAAGGTCAACCACTCAGGAGGTAGCATGCTAAGAATTAGACACACAAAGTGTAACATCCCATTTTCAAATTAGACCCCCCTTAGGAGTGACTTGAACATGCTTAGGTCATAACAAGTCCTAGGTTGAGCCTAGGAGGTCAGGTGACCCAACTAGCTAGTTGAGACTCACTTGGGCTGCAAATAGTAGAATCTTAAAACCCTGATTTTTGGTAACCTAGTGGGTTCAATCTGACTCCAAGGCATTCCTAGACCTAATATGAGATCAATGGGTCACCAAGGATCCATTGGGTGCAAACCTAGTGGCTAAGTTGACCCAAGTCAACTTAAGCCCTAGTTAGGCCAAAGTAACCCTGCCCTGGATCAACTCACCCTCTTTATGCCAAGTCTACCCTACCTAACCATACCTAGGCCTTAGGTGAGGTCAATGGATCCCTAGGGGTCTATTGATATTGACTCCGAAGGTCAAATTGACCAAGTCAACCCTAAACCCAAATCAAGTCAAACCTAGCTCAATTGGGTTAACTCAAGCTCAAGCCCCCTCATGTAGACTCATGGGGTTTTATTAGGAGTTATTATGGCTGCATATAGCCTAAACCCTAGGCTAGCCAACATGTTGACTAGGAGAGAGAAAGAAGTGAGAAATAGGCTAAATATAGGAGAGAGAAAGTGAGAATAAGGGGTATTTTCATGGTAGAATGGTGAACCCCCCTCTCATATGGCATTTAAGGTTTTAATATTAATTTATGGGCTGATTTTAGGCTTCTATGGGAAGAAAATTCGTGAGGGTGACTAGGAGAGAGAAAAAATGAGTATTTGGTTATATAGAGGAGAGAGAAAAGGTGGTGGAGAGGTGAAGGGGTGTTTTGAAGAGGGAGGAGGCATGAATTCGGCCAAGGAGGGGCCACAGCCACCTAATGGCTGGCACCTCTTCCCCCCAACCCTTTCTCGGCCACCAAGAGGTGGTTTCACCCCTCCTCACCTCTAACCCACCCCCACCATGAAGGGGTGTTTTGCCTCTTGGATGAAACCACCCCCTCTTCCCCTCTCCCCCTTATATACTCACTTAGGAGAGAGGGGAGACCATTTTCGAAATCAGAGAAGGAGGAGAAAACCCTTGCCGGAGCCACCAAGGAGAGGAAACGCCGCCACCGCCGCCGCCGCCGCCATGCATTCCCGCCGGTCTATTCGCATCCAAGCCCGAACTCAGGTCCTCCCTCACTCCCTTTTTCTCATGCATAGATCTTAGACATGTTAGTAGTAAGCCCGGGCTCAAACGAGCCTGTCGAGTGGAGTGAAAACCTAAAAAAACATCATTTTTAATGGAGTTTTGGTGGGCTCGGGTAGGGAGGCGCCGCCACCTCCGGCCGCCCTAGCCGCCGGCAAGGTTAGCCCCCACCACCGGGAACATGTAGGAGTTGTTTCCCGGTGGTGGCGCCGCCCCTTGTGGCCGGGAAAAGACCCGTAAGATTCACTTCTCACGGTTCTGGTTCAAGCCATTTGGAGAAGACGAAGTACAGCTGCCCTCGGATTGCTTTAAGATGCGTGCGAGACTTAAATACACGAATTACAGCTTTTATTAATTCTTTTTCTGTATTCTAATAAAACAGTTTCACTGTAAATAAAATTTAGGCCCCTTATGAACACCTACTGAAAAAGGTCATAACATGAAAGTTGTAGGTATTTTAAATACCTACAATTTGATATGCAGTGGTGAAAAATTGGATGAGGGGACTGCCCTGTAGAGCCTTTTTAGTAAGGGTATGTCCTACAACTAGGGCAGATTTCTTCTAAAAATTATTTAGGCCCTTTAGGGGCATGTTCATCAAAAATGATCAACATAAATGTTGTAGGCATTTTTATTATCTACATTTTGATGTGTAATGGAAAATTTTAGGACAAGTATACTGACCTATAGGGCCATTTTTCTAGGGTAGGTCCTATAAGTAAGGCAGATTTTAAAATAATTCCCCACACCCAACCCTTGGTCCAAATTCCCTGAATTTTGGACAGGGGCTTATTATTACCTAGATCCAGCCCCTGTAAAAATTGGAGACCATTTGGGATAGTGTAGCTTAGGGTTTTTCCCTAACCCTAAAAAAGCTAGGGCAAGATAATTAAAGGGTCAAATGACCTCCATACCCTCCCAATTTTTGGTGAGGTGTCCCTGGTATAGGTATCTAGGTTTGGTTCAAATTTCAACTCATTTGGTTGAGTTTTGAGTAGGAATTCACTCAACCCTAGTTTGGACCTAGGGAAGGGAAATTTAGGGAAAAGGTACTTTTGACACTTGAGAGATCATCTCACCTCAACAGAGGTTGAGATTTTGACCATTGGTTTGAAATGATCCTAAGAACCCCTTGGGGAAAATGGGGTGGATTAGGGTGAGTTTACCCTAGGGCCCAGGTTCAAATCCTAAATGAGTACTTTGGGGGCTTGTGAAGGTCATAGGGGCAAATGCCCTTGTATGGTCTTGAGATTTGGTGGAGAGGTTGTTAATGGGTATTTAACCCTCTGGTTAAAATATTAGAGAATGTAGAGGTAGGTAGGTACCTCAAAACCTAAACCCTAGTTTTAGGGTAGAAGGGCTTTTAGGTCAAAACAGTAACTTAAATTCATTTAAAAGCTATGAAACTTGGGTAGAGTGTTTATAGGGTAGTTAGGACCCTTGGATGATTTTACTAAAATATTTAGATAATTATTTCTAGTACTTCACTTATGAATGTGGGTATAGCCCTATTTTGATATTTTATTTATTAAAGATTTTTAAGTCAAATAAGACCCCATGAAACTCTGGAATTAGATGTTGTTGGCCAGCAAGAATGCTCCTGAATTTTTAGTTTAATTTTATGTTGAAGAAATCTAGTAGTTCTTTCACAAGTGTTATAAAAGGGCTTTATGGTTTTAAAATATATTATGGCTTAAATAATTTCTGGAAAATTATGAAATTTGGTAAATAGGGTCCTTAAACCAATATTTACTAGTGGCAATTTATTCAAGATTTTCGGAGTTATGATTATGGTACTTGATTCACAAGCATGTTAGATTAAGAATTTAGTGAATGATTTATTATAAATTAATTTCCAGTAGGAAAATTATGAAACTTATCTATTGCTGTTTTCATTGTGTTATTAGTACCCTGTAATTGATTCAAATTATTTGAATGAAGATTTGATGTAGTTTATTCATTAGTCATGAAAGAAATGAATTATTGATAAAACATGATTAGTCCCCTTAGACCTTAGAGAAAAAAATGTCAAATCTTGGATATATCCTTTTTAGATATAATAGAATTTATTTTGAATTGATTATGATTTTTACATAGCTAAAAAGTCTACCTCATGTTCAAATTGGTAGACCTTGGATTTGTAGGAAAATTAATTAATTATTAGATTAATTGAGAAAATGGTTATAATCTGGAATTGATTCATTTATGACATGATAGGACCTCAGTAAATAACTTAGGTCATTCGGATGAAGACACAAAGGACATCCTATCAAGGTCATTATATAGTGTAGGCTGGTCTGCATGTAGTGTTTTCGTAAAAGATCGCATTTGGGCCGACTTAGGGCAATGTTGGAGTTTCTCAATGAGTTGATTGGGATGGATTTAGATAGGTTGTCATGGAAGGTTCTAAGGAGTGACTAGAAGTGAGTGGTTGTGGTAGAAGGTGCGTGGGACCGACGAAAGATCGTCGTCCCCATAGGAGTGAAGAGTCAAATTCACCCTAGGTTTAGTTTGATGCAATTTTAAAAGGGAACGAGTAAGGGAAAAACAACCAACAACAATAAGTGTCATGCGAAAGGGAACTTCGGGCCGTAATGCCGCCGTCTTGGTTCCTAGTGTTATTGAGAACCCTTTACGGGGCATAATCCGGAGGCAGTCCCGGGCTAACGTAAATCTTAAATAAATCAAAAGAGTAATTAATTAAAATAGGTTTACACTTCACACACTAGTTAGATAGACATTTGGAAAAGGTTAAGTCGTCCCGAGGTGTTCAAAGGGGCGCCATCCCGCGGTGTTCAAAGGGATGAGGTTTGGAATTGAGCTGGACGGTTTAGTCCGAGGAGCTTAGTCTCGGTTTGTGTTTGAGACAGACGGTTTGGTCCGGGAGCTTTACTCTTGACTTCTTATATTAAAGGTTGCATGTGCATAAATAGGAAACTTTAAGGTGGTGGGTCTTCGATATTGGGGAGTTCGTTGCACCGACACCAATAGCGTTGACTTGGCAAGGTGGCTAGCACCTCGCCAAACCTAAGTCCGACGGTCCAGTCGGCAAGAGTACGCAGGAGTCCGCCTTGTGCACCAAGCGTTGAGGGCATACGATAGGTCAGACCGGTAGTGCAAATACTGGTTTTGAGGTGGGCGAGGCCCAACCCACTGCTTCCGTCTGCCACTACGGAGGTATCCTGGGAGGTAACGGCTCTGAAAGGGGGAACTAAAGGTTTGTGTACACAAAGTCGGGTGTGTGAGTTGCACTGCATGTACATCATTAACCCACCATATAGTTGCATACATAATCATTCATAAGAACCTTGACACCTAATGTATAAGTGGTATGGGACGCTTATACATTAGGACCTGCAAAACGACCCCTTGGTCTATAAGCTTGTGTGGGCAAGTTTTATAGATTAAGGTCAATTTAAATATTTATATAATGCTTGTGATAACCGACACCCCAACGTATAAGTGGAATGAGACATTTATACGATGGGAGCCTTGTAGAAGATCCCTTGGCTTATTTGTACTCACATAAGTGGAGGTTTAATTTCTTACTTACTTACCTTTCTGTTTTACCTATTACAACACTTATATTGCTCCCCTGTCATAACTTGCTAGTTAGTTCCACCTTCATCTGCTTTTGACTACTCTCCACTTTCATGTCCTCCCCTTTCTTCCTCTCTGCTCGGTGCCTTAGGGCATGAGGGAAGGGATGGGGGATGATAGGGCTTAGTCTTATAGACTAACGGTTTTCGGACCACATCATTTTAGGGAATCGTGGAGCCCAGCCCGGAGGAGCAGCCCAGGAGGCCGGTGCGCTTGGATACAGGGCAGTCTAGCTCAGGAGTTCAGACAATCGGGACCGTGAGTTCCGTTCCTTAGTAGCAGTTTGTTTTTCAGCTTCCGTTTGAGTGGCCATGTAGTGAGGTGTTGTTGTACTGGGCTTAAGCCCTCTTCCGTTCAGTACTTTGTTTTTACTCTGATGTTATACTGTGGACACTCCCTTCGTGGAGTTTATATATATGTGATTTATTATCGTGGACTGCATTTCTCTTTCTTTACTACATGCTACTTGATTGTGATCGAAAAGGCCGGCAGAATCGGCGTGTTGTAGTGACGACCTTCCCGGGTGTGAAGGTGTCACCGCAAAGCGGCGGTTCTGGGCATAAGACCCCGAGGTATGAATCGAGTTTTCAAAAAAAAAAGGGGGTCTTACACAAAGAGATTATCCGAGATGTCGGACTTATCGTCCGCCAGCTTGAGACGCAGACTCTCCAGTTCAATTATTTGAGAGGTGATTGACGAGTTTAAATTAAATTTTGAAGTGAAAAGTCTCTCCCCAAGGAGAGTCCTCAACAACCCCTCTTCCTTCTGAAAGTGCGCATTCAAGCGGTCCCAAATTTCCTTTGCAGTCTTATGACTGCTGTAGGTCAGGGCAAGCCTAGGGTTCAGTGAATTTAGGATGTAGTCCCTGCAAAAGTCTTCATCCTTTCTCCATTGTAATTCGTTCATGTCCTCTTCGGTAGTGGCAAAGTCACTCAGGACCGTGTAGAAAATCTCACGTTCCTTCATACCAAGTTGGACGTGCAGCTTCCAAGCGTGGAATTCGGAGAGGTCGAACGACTGAAGCTTGACAATGTCGTAGGATGTAACCTTCGACATCTCGCTAAAGCTAGAAAAGAAAAAACCAGAAAGAAGTCACCTGATCCGCGCAGAGAAGACCCAGTGTCTTCAGATCCAATACAACACTCAGATCCGCTAGATCTGGATTAGAGGAGAGAAGACATCCAACAACAAAAGACCTTCACTGGTTGTATTCTTTCTCCAAGAGCAATGTATATTTTCACAAAGGACACATATACTTTCTCCAACAACAATGTAAACTTTCACAAAGGGCACAATACTTTCTCCAACAACAATGGATCTCCACTGCTGGACTGTGGCCTTGAGAAATCTACAGAAATCCTTTCCAGATGCAGATCCAGAAAAATTACAGAAGATAATTCCTTGCACCTGATCCGGCCTTGTCAAAACGGAAGAAGTCTCCCCCAGATTTTGTTTCTCGAAGAAGGTAAATCTTGTTCCCACTTTCTCGAATGCTGATTCCGGATGTGGAGCGGAACACCTGGACTTGCGATTGCAGGGGCCAATTGGGACTTGTGAGATTTGGTTTCGTCAGGTGGTTTTGACTTGACTCGCTTGTAGCTCGGGTGCGGCTCAAATGCTGCTCGTAGGAGGAATTCGACAGAGCTGCGATCTGAGGAAGAAGAAGGCTCGGAGGAAAAAGATAAGAAATGAGGGGGTTTGTGACTCCTTTATAGGCTCCGGGTGGTGGTTATGGTGGTTACGCGCCAATCCGCACACCATAACCACCATCATAATTATTTTTAGTATAGTTTAAATGCGCGTATTTCGCTATTTGGAGACTATTTAAATAAATTATAAAATATTAATTAAATCTCCCCAGTAACCCGGTGGTTAGTGGGTGGTTACGCGTAAATTGGACGGCCGGGAATGCTCCCCATCGATCGGATGATGGGAACGGGACTCGCGGGCGGCCAACGAACTTGCCGCCAAGTTCGCCGACGAGGGGAGGACCGCCGTCGGCGGCCTGGGAGGAGAGGCCGCTCCCCTTGGCCGCGCGCCGGCGGCCGAGGGAGAGGGCGGCCCGGGCGGCCGTCCCCTTGGCCGCGCCGGCGGACGAGGAAGGGGCGGTCGGCCCCCTCGGTCGCGTCGGTGGCCGAGGAAGGGGGTGGCCCGGGCGGCCGCCCCCTTGGCCGCACCGGAGATAGAGGAAGGGGCGGCCCGAGCGGCCGCCCCCCTCGATCGCGCCGGTGGCCGAGCGAGGGGGCGGCCCGGGAGGTCGCTCCCTTGGACTCGTGGGTGGCCGACGAAGGGGCGGCCCGAGAGGCCGTCCCCTCGACGAGATCTACAACTTTCATGTTGAACACTTTTCCTAAAAATTCATGAAAGTAGACCTATTTTGAAAAGTCGCGTGTTTCACATTTAATGTTTATATATATATATAAAGCAATATAGCATTTGGGAGGCACGCCATGATTCTCATCTGGACCGTCCATCTCCAAACAATCAAATCTAGCCATTGGATGTAAACAGCCTGGCCTGCAAATAACCAAAACTTTAAAAAAAACACTATTCATTCCCTGCAAAATCCTGATACCACGCCCGCCCCTCCCGTCCGTTCACGGACTCACCCCGCAGCCTGCGGCGCCTGCCCGGGGCCCACCGGCGGGTTTGCCTACCTCCGGCGAGCCCGCCGGAGGTTGTCCGGCGGCGAGCGGGCAGGGCCACCGCTGGCGGTGGCCCTGCCCGTGAGCCGCCAGACAACCCCCAGCGAGTTCGTCGGAGGCCGGCGAACCCGCCGGTGGGCGCCGGGAAGGCCGCCGGCGGCGGGGGAATTGCCCTGGACGGGCAGGCGGAAGCGGGGGGGATTTGGGATTTTTTTCATTTTGTTTATAAAAAATTATAAGTATTTATTAAATTACTTAATTATTAATTGATTTTAATAAGTAATTATTAATTCATTATTTGATTATTATAAAAAATAATAAGTATTTGGAATTTCATCTGGACGGGCAGGCGAAGCCCGCCAGAATGCGAGTGAAGCCCGCCGGAATGTCAAGCGGGCGAAGCCCGCTTGA
The DNA here is from genome assembly GCA_039513925.1 of Platanthera zijinensis. NCBI lineage: Eukaryota > Viridiplantae > Streptophyta > Magnoliopsida > Asparagales > Orchidaceae > Platanthera > Platanthera zijinensis. The sequence continues at coordinate 111,159,613 of CM077095.1, read as the reverse complement.
TTGCGGGCAAAGCCCGCAGTGACGCATCGAGAACGGGCGGAGCCCGTTCGAAGATGCTAGTGTGTATATATATATATATATATATATATATATATATATATATATATATATATATATATATATATATATATATATACGAGAGACAGGCACGGACCTCCGGCCCGATAACCACGCGCCACAGTACCCGGCCCCGGATGGCCATGCTTGACAGTACCCGGCCAGCGACGGCATGCTTCGCTCGTCCCGACGGGTCGCTGCGGGGCAAACGGGCGTACGGGCAAGGGTCAAAACGGCTTCAAATCGAAAAGTGAACAACGTGAAAGTTGTAGATCTCGGCGATCCGAACAACTTTCATATTGATCTCTTTTTGATTTGGAGTCTCAGTGACCTTCGATTTGGGACCCGAAAAGTCTGGGCGGCGAGACTGCTACAGTAAGGCTACGACTTTTCAATTTTCGGGTCCCAAATCGAAGGTCAAGGAGGCTCCAAATCAAAAAGTGATTAACATGAAAGTTGTTCGGATCGCCAAGATCTACAACTTTTATGTTGTTCACTTTTCGATTTGGAACCTCTTTAACCCCCAAAACCCCATGCCCGTACGCCCGCCAATCCTGTGACTGATGTTGTTCTGATTTACATTTATGGGGCTTCACATGTGCACAAATGTTTTGGCATATATATATATATATATATATATATATATATATATATATATATATATATATATATATATATATATATAGGGAAATGTTATTATGCGCACCATTTAGGGTGCGCACAATGCTCACAACCAACTTAGAGGCATTTTTTGAAAAAGTTGTCAACATCAAAGTTGTAGATCTCATCGATACGAACAACTTTCATGTTAACCACTTTTTAATTTGAAGCCGTTTAGGCCCCCGATTTATATATATATATATATATATATATATATATATATATATATATATATATATATATATATATATATATATATATATATATATATATATATATATATATATATATATATATATATATATATATATATATATATATCAGAATAACATATATAAGCTCAAGCTTTTTTAAGCCTAAAAAAGCTTGAGTTGGTTTTCCCATAATACATGTCGGAATTAGACAAATAATATATGCATTTTATAGCCAAGAACGAGATCTACAACTTTCATGTTGAACATTCTTTCAAAATTTGCACGGTTTGGCCGGAATCTCGACTGAAACGTTGCTGGCTCGAAATGAATATATATAATAATAATAAATTTCAAAATTCGAGCCAGCAATCTTTCGGGTCAGATTCCGACTAAACCGCGCAAATTTTGGATAAATGTTCAACATGAAATAGATATCGTTCTTGGCTATAAAATGCAAATATTATTTGCTTAATTACGACATGTATTAAGGGAGAACTAACTCAAGCTTTTTTAGACTTAAAAAAGCTTGAGCTTATATATTCCAATATATATATATATATATATATATATATATATATATATATATATATATATATATATATATATATATATATATATATATTTATACTATAAGTGAGGACCTAATGAGAGGGTGGTGTAACATTTTAAAACAAAAATGCCCTCATAAAAACTGTTTTGGTGAGTTAACTTAGGGGCATTGCCGGCTCAACGCTTAATTAATATAGAACGGCACTGTTCACCCAACTCAAAATCCCGATATCCACGATTTCTTCCCCACTTCTTCGGCGCAGGTAGGGCATCTTCGCCCCAATGCTTTGACGTGCACTCCTCGCCGCTCTTCCCACCGCTGTTTTTGTGGATATTTGGTTGTTGTTTTCTCTCGATTCCATAGCTCCATCTTCCGTCCAGGCTCTCTTCCGCAGGTCGATATTTTCTCCCACCGTTATTTGCCCATACCGCGTCGCTTCTCGCGCTGTCCGCGCCGCTCTTCGCACCGGTCACCGTTAAGTTTCTGATTTTGGAATTCGTTTTCATTTTGGTTTTGATTTCGCTTTTGATTTCATTTTTCATTTCGTTTTCTTCATCTAGGTTTAGGCGATCTCCTGTTGCTTTTCCCGTCGTAGCCGCTGTCTTCCTCCTCGCTTCTTTTTTTCCTGTTGCTTTGAGTACGCTGTGAATTTTCAGAGATTTGAGTTAAGCAGCGTTTTTTTGGAGACATTTGGGGCATTTCGGTTATACAGATGGTTTTTTTGGTTTGTTTTGATTGTGTAATACTATTTGTGCTTCAGGATTTTGAAGAAAGCATCTATTTTGGATCTGCACCCAAAATATGGAAGATTTTCTTTGCCGTTTTACCTCCACCTGTAGGTTGCAGGTATTTCTATATTAAACTTCTTCCGTTTATTTTCACTCTCTCTGCATACATATATATATGGATTGATTATACCTACAGATTTAAAAATTATTCATATAATATGTAATTACCATAGAGATGCATGATCACACGATTTTAAAATTTACCACTGTTGCTCCTTTTTTTCTTTGGTTTGGATTCCTTGTGCTACCCTAGATCTACATTATTGCAGTCAAGCATAGATCTCTTACAGTACTCAATCCATCCTCTTTCTCTCTCTGTCCATCTCTTTCTTTTTCCTCCAATTAACAGATGATGAAACGGCTTAAAATCATGTTTAAAATAAAGCATGTGCACACTTGACAGATATCAAAAGCGAAGAGATGGATTTTATATAGTTTTTTTGCTCTAGTGAGTTTGGATAAAAACATCAACGTCATATAATATATGTTTGGAATGACAACAGTAGTTTTAACCACCACCGATAAAAAAAATAGTTTTGAACATAAAAGTAGATGAAGTTCCCTTAGGTGTGCTCCGTTTGTTTTAACAAACAACAATGATACTAATGTAAAAAAAAGAATGAAAAATTGATTATCAAGCTCCAAAAAAATAAACCCTTAATCTGGATCATAGAAGTATTTTATTATTTCAACTTGATAGTTGAGTTTATAGTAAATCACTGAATGTGCACAATCCATACAAATAACAATGGAAAATCAATGAACCCAACCCATACAAAGAAATAAAACCAAAAAGCAAAAAAAGATAGGGGGAAGGGCATGAATCGTAGAAGTATTTTATTATTTCAACTTGATAGTTGAGTTTACAGTATAAATGTGCACAAACATCGTGTGCATGCATTTCTATTTTTGATACCCCTACTAACCCTTCAAAACATACAACTCAGATTAGTTACAGTTGAGTTTACCATATGAGTTTGCCTTTATTTGTAGCTTAATAGTTACTGTGTTTATGTGGTGGAGATTGGATTTCAAGGTATGATTGCATGTTTCTTCTACAAAGCTGTGCTTAGGTGATTGTGTTTATGTTACAACCGTAAGCTTCCCATTTGTAATTCTCATTGTTACAAAAACTTGAATTGAAAATTTTGATTTATTTCAGGGTTATTTAGTTGGCGATCCAATTACCGATGAAGATGAAGAATATATTACGTCTGTGGCTTATTTGCTTGGAATAGGTGTCATTCCTCCTGAACTTTTTGTGGTGTTTCTTTTCTTACTTCAATATAATACGGTACCAACACTATTTTGGGTGATGATCATTCATGAAATATGCGGTTTTATATTCTCCATTTCTGATAGACATTCTAGAGTTGAATTGGCAGGGAAATGTAGCGTTCCGATCAACATCAGGTAGAAGGAAATAAATAACAGGCTCTTACCAGTTTTGAAATAGATAATATTCACAGATTTTTCATCTCTGCTTATAATGACTCTTTGCGAAAGTGAGTCTTATAATGATTTTAGTTAATTAAGCTCAATTTTTTTTGTAGTATTTGTTTACTGATCTGTATGCTCATCCCCCGCTGAATGTAGCCTTCCTCGCAAAATATCACCTTCCAAGCCAAATGATGTTGCCCACGAAGAATGTTCGCAGTGGCGGGGATGGAATCCAACTTTCTATTCACACTGCTTTATTTGTTTTTTCATTGAAATAGATCTCCACGAGAATCTACTCACCAAATATCAAAAACATGATTAACAGTTAAGCCAAAAACATGATTAACAGTTAAGCCAAAAACATGATTTAGCTTTTCAGACCAATGTCATCCCCACGACGAATGTCTTCCCCACGACGAATTTCACCGCAACGACAAATGTCGCCGTCACGACGAATACCGCCCCCACGACGAATGTCGCCCCAATGACCAATGTCACCCCCACGACGAATGTCGCCCTCGCCGAATGTCGCCCCCATGCCAAGTGTCGCTCCCACGACAAATGTCTCCCCCACGACGAATGTCGCCACCATGATAAATGACGCCCCGGCCCCCACGACAAATGTGCTTGCCACGACGAATGTCGCCCCCTCGATAAATGTTGCACCCACGACGAATGTTGCTCGCACGGTCCCCCGTTCACGACTGTAAATATATGTTTTGAACTAGGACATGCCATTTTTTAATATACTTTTAATGAAATGAATTTTTTATTGTGTACATTTTAGTACTTGTGATTATGCTTTATTATTGTGCTACGGTAAGATAAACCTCAACTTTTCTATGTAATGAGTAGCATAAATTGTGATGTTCTACGGACCATTATACCCGTAGGCAGATGTGAGGGACAGTAAGGCCTAGGCATGGGAAGGAAGCTTGGAGGCGCAAAGAGGCAACTAAGACATGCAACAATATGGGCAAAGGTGGTTTGATTTGAATTCAAATTGAAATTGAATCGATGCGTGGCAGTTCCATTCAATTTTTTAAGATGATTGTTATTAGCACTGTACTTTTGGATATTCGCACTACATTTACTCTTAATTTTCCGCGCCTTTTGAAAATACTCCTTGTACATGCATTTTTAGGAAAAGTGTTCAACACGAAAGTTGTAGATCTCGACGAGATCTACAACTTTCGTGTTGAACACTTTTCCTAAAAATGCATGTATAAAGCGTATTTCTAAAAGGCGCGAAATCTGAGCGGATTTCTAGAAATACGCTTTATATATGCATTTTTAGGAAAAGTGTTCAACACGAAAGTTGTAGATCTCGTCGAGATCTACAACTTTCGTGTTGAACACTTTTCCTTAAAATGCATGTACAAAGAGTATTTTCAAAAGGTGCGGAAAATTAAGAGTAAATATAGTGCGGATATCCAAAAGTGCAGTGCTAATAACAATCACCTTTTTTAATCAGTTCACTCCGTTAGTTTTTCAGTTTGGCTATTTAAAAAATAATAATAAAAAAACAAATGAAAAAATATATTATTAAAATTTTATATGATATATTATAGTTAATAGCTCATATTATGATATATTATAGTTAATAGCTCATATTGCATGAAAACTATATGATTAAATATTATTTATTGTGAAAACAAGTAATGGCAATAAAAACTTAATATACAAAAATCAACTCAATACAATGTTTAGTTTTTCTCAGTGCGCAAAATATATACATTGAAAAATATATTTGGATCTAAATAATATTGAACTATTCAAATGATATAACTTGCGTGTGTTATTTAGTAAATAACCATAGTTGAACGATTATTTTTGTGTAATGTTTTGTGGAGAGGAAAACCTAAACCGAATTCGGTTCGGCACAAAACCGGTCGGTTTAGACTATTTGGGGCAGTTCAGTCGATTTTCAGTTTTTTATGCATACACTCAAACAAAAGACCGGGAGCTAGAGTCATGAGATGCTTGCTCCACATACATGTTTTTCTAAAGATACAACAAGCATCACAAAAGTCATACAACATATGATAACTTGGATATGCACCCCATATTACTTGCCCATAACTAGCCTTGTTTATGCAAGTTGATTTCAAGAAAATGGAAACTTGGAAATTTCCAAAATTCTAAGATAAGCATTAAATAAAAATTACATTCACCTGCATAGGTCGATCTACCCAGAAAGAGGACTCAGCGAAACTGTTAGCTCATGTTCAAAACTCTATCAGGAAGCCCGCTGACTCGAAGAAGCCCGCTGACTCGAAGAAGCTCTCATGGCCAACTTCGATCGCCTTTCTTCGTATGATGCTGGGACAAAATTACACGCAAAAGATTGAGAAGAACAGTTAGGCTCCGCATACGATTGGATGGAATTGAGACTTCATAATTAAAATTAAAGGTTAAATTCAACCGAAAATGACCTCCAATTCTAACTCCAGGTCTCCAACTCCATTCAAAAAAATGACCATTTAATGTGACGATGATAGAGCAGCACGTAAAGTTATCTGCCACGGAACATATCTAGGTATATTTGAGGCCAATTCCAATTTCTGTCTAATTGAGCATGTAGAAATAAAATTTGTCACTTCTATTGATCAGTTAGAAGAAAGAATATAGTCACAAGAAATTCTCTTTAGAAATCTTAATAAATTCTCTCTAAAAATTTATTTCTCGAAGGTTCTCTCTCTAAAGAATATCACTAGATTACTTTCTCTAGAAATCTCTCTCAAGCATTTTATCTCATTTGGATTCTTACGCAATATTTTTTTCTATCTATATTTTTTGAGGTCACGGACGAGTTCTCGAAGTAGCCTCTTGCAAAAATATAGGATACGGTTTGCCTATATTTCACCCATGTGATAGGACCCTTACCCAGATCTTCACTGCACGGGGACCGGGCTGCCATATTTTCTTAAAAAATCTCTCTCTAGAAAATCTCTATAAATTTTACAAAGAAACTCATTAAAATTCTCTCTAGAAATTTATTTCGTAATGATTTTTTCTCACTGCATTAGATTTTTAAAGTTAATGTGATTCCCCGGTTCCTTCATATAAATGTAAAAATCGAGGAATTGATCTTCTAACCTTTTTTTTAATTCTCATGTAATTGCTTGAAACGCAAGTTTCCAATTTATTTCCGCAACGAAACAACAGAATTATAATCACATATCAACTCCAATTATAACGCTCAATTCCGTCCAATCGAATGCCTCCTAAGATTTTTTTTTTTAAAATAACAAGCTTACGTTCCGTTGGCCGCAATATAAGAGAAATGTGACTCTTTTCTTCTTATGAAGTTCCCCTGGGCTCTCTTCTACACCTGCATGGAGAACACAAATAAGAACAGCCACAACAGCAGAAGTTAAAAAAGAAAGAAAAAAAGGGAAAAATTCTTCTATCAGCAGCTGAATGAAAAACCTAGAGTCTGCAAACAATTGAGTGCCTCTTCTACTATAGCAGCTTGCAGAAGGTTGCTTCTTAATTCATTAGTGAAATGCTCCACCAAATTTCTCATGACATCTGCTAAAAAATTGTTAATCATATAAGGTTTGAGAAGCTACAAATAATAATTATTCATCATATAAAAAGAGCATTTATATTAGCACCCCACTTATGGATATTAGCACCCTATAAAAACATCAAATAACACATAAATTTTATGAAAATTAACCCCCATATAACACCAAATACACAAATTTTAATACCTTAATCGTACACTCTCGCCCTAGCACTAACCCGCGACCTCCACACCAAACCCATGCTCCTTGGTCACCGCTCATCCTTATCGTTCCCGTCGTTGCTTACGTCGCCGGCATCGCACCCCGCCTTCTCCACCTTAGGCGACTCTTCCAACGGAGGCCCCGTCTTATGGGCCCAAATAAGAACCCATCTCCACAAACTTATTTTGAAAAACCTTAATTTTGATAATCTCATTTTATTTATGTTGGGGATTACATAAGAAGACATTGTATTTAGCCCATATATTATGGCTCATTGAGCCCATTTCTTTCTTAGTTTTATTTAGTCCCACATTTTGTATTCATTCTTAGCCATTCCATTCTTCTCTATATAAAAATTATCTCTTTACATGTATGTTAACAAGAAATAATAATATATTTTAAATCTTTTTCTCTCACCTCGTACATGCTATCAGAGGGACTAGTTCCTTGGCCACTATGAGATTGAGCCCCTGCTTTCGCCTTTTCACCTCAAGCGGTCTCCTTTACTATAACCGCCTGGCCCACCCGTACGGCCGTCCTAACAGCAACCTCTACATGTTGAATCTCCCCACTTCCATTTTATCCCCCGCCAGCTCTGTTGAGTGACACAGGCATCTTGGCCATGCTCCTCTCCTGATCCTCCAGAAGGCTCTTTAAATTTTTTTTTTTTTTTGTGAATCATGTATCTATGAGAAACAACAACGGTTTGTTTTCCCTCCTCATTGTGCTCAGAGCATTACTCTTTTTGATTTAGTGCATTCTGATATTTGAGTTCCTAGAAAAACTAGTATCACTGGATATTGTTACTTTCTTACGTTTATTGATGATTATTCACGCATGACTTGGTTATACATGATGCACAACCGCTTTGAGCTTCTGTCCCTTTTTTGCTCATTTGCTGCAGAAACACAAACGCAATTTTCTCGCACTATCAAAATACATTGCACTGATAATGCACACGAATACATTAAGCATGCATTTCAGGAAAACTTGTACTATGTTGGGCATCATCCACCAAATCTCTCGTGCGTATTCGCCGCAACAGAATGACGTTACTGAGTGAATGAACCGCCATCATCTCGAATTTGCTCTATCTCTACTATTCCAGATGCAAGTTCCCACTAACTATTGGAATTTCACTATCCCTACTACTTGTTATCTCGGCAATCGCATGTCCTCGCCTGTTCTCTATTTTGTGACGCCTTTCTCTATCTTATTTCCTGACCGACATCCCTTCCCTCTGACCCCCAGGTCTTCGACTGCGTCTGTTTTGTCCACCTTCGTACTACTCAATATATGCTTGTTGGATACTCATGCACCCAAAAAGGCTACGTCTGTTACTCTCCCTCCACTCGGAAGCTGGTCATGTCTGTTGAAGTGACTTTCATGGAAAACCAATCTTTCCATCAATCCTCCACTTCACCTACGCCACCTCCCGATCTACCACGTCCATTTGTTCCTACCCACCTTTCTCTACCATCTTTACTACCAACACCACTACCTGCCACGGTCCCTCCTCTTCGTGTCTAGTCTTGTCGCCCCCTCGATCTGATGTCTTGTAACAACCCCCATTTACTCATGATGCTCCGCGGACTGCAGATTCGACCACGTCCTCCACAATGCATCATCTTTAATTATGTTTCAGTGCACCATCTCCCCTCCGATATGCGCAAGTTTGCGATTTCTTTGTCCTCTATTTACACTCCCTCTTCTGTATAGGAAGCTCTTCAGCATCCAGGGTGGCGGGCGGCAATAGACGAGAAAATGGCTATGCTTTAGGCCAACCATACTTGGAACTTTGTTCCCCTTCCTCCTAATCATTCAACGATTAGTTGTGAGTGGGTATTCATCATGAAGCATCATCCAGATGGGACGATTGACCGTCTCAAAGCCCGTCTTGTTGCCCGAGGCTTTACTCAACAACACGACCATGATTATGAGGAGACCTTTTCTACTGTTGCAAAGCTCAATACCGGCTGTGTCTTAATCTCTCTTGTTGTCCATCGTCAGTGTTTGTTGCATCAACTTAAAATCAAAAATGTCTTTCTTAACGCCGATCTTATGGAGACTGTATATATGTAACAACCTCCTGGCTATGCAACCTCAGGGGAGTCCCTAATCTTCCATATGAAGAAATCCATATATGACCTCAAATAGTCTCCATGGGCATGATTTGATAAGTTTAGTCGTTTGGTTTGTGATTTTATCTTCACCCGAAGATCGGTGGACTTCTCCCTGTTTATTTGTCGGCGTCCATCAAACACAGTGATTCATCTAGTATATGTTGAGGATATTCTAGTCACGGGTGATGATCTTCCTAGAATTACTCAAATCAAGAAATGCCTAGCATCCTATTTTCAAACTAAAGACTTGAGACAACTCATATACTTCTTGGAGATTGAGATAGCTCGACGACTTGATGGTCTTATCTTGTCTCCGCAAAAAATGTCTCACGATGCAAGCTACTCTAGGTGTAATCCGGCAAATACACTTATGGATGCCAATCACCATCTCTCAGATCATGGTTCAGACTTTGATCAACTCCTCCCTAATCTGAAGTATTATCATCGCCTCGTGGGCAAACTAAACTATCTCACTGTCACACGATCTGATATATCCTATACAGCCGGTGTGGTCAGTCGCTTCATGCATGCTCTCAAGATCTCCCACTTTCAGACAGTCGAGCGTGTTCTTAGATATTTGCAGAATGCTTCGGATAAAATACTGGTGTACAAGCCTTCCACTTCTTTGTCTCTCATTACATAGCATAATCCTAGGCTCCTCGATGATCGTCAGTCCACCAGTAGTTACTGCACATATTTTGGTGGGAACTTGATTACCTGACGAAGTAAGAAGCAGACTGTGGTGACTCGCACCTCAGTAGAAGCGGAATATCGTTCCATGACAAGTGTTGTTTCAGAACTCACATGGCTAGAAAGTTTTCTTACTAACATAGGCATTAAACTTTCATCACCAGCTATTCTCTTTTGTGATAACCAAACTGCTATTCACATCGCTGAGAATCTTGTGTTTCATGAACGCACAAAACATATCAAAGTTGATTGTCATTTTGTCAAAAAAAGGTTCAACTTTGAAAATTGATTCTGTGACATGTGTTGGCTACCAATCAAGTTTGTGATATACTCATTAAGACCCTATCTCGCCCACTATATAAGCAGTTTCTTTCTACAATTTGTTCATGTCTTGTATGCTTCAGTTTACGAGGGAGTGTTGAAGATTACATAAGAAGACATTGTATTAAGCCCATGTATTATGACCCATTGGGCCTATTCTTCTCTTATGCTCCTTTAATCCCACATCTTATATTCATTCTTAGCTCCATTTTTTCTCTATATAAGGAGTATCTATGTACATGTATGTTGACATGAAATAATAATATATTTTAAATATTTTTCTCTCATTTAGTACAATTTAAATTATTGTCATCCTCACCAACCCAAGGTAGGGAAGCAGTGCACACAACTTGGAGTGATTATTCAGTGTTGAAGTCCGATCCATCTGTTGGCCATGCAAAATCTCCACAAGATTCTTGGGGGTGCTTGAAGACGAGTAAACCCTTTCAGTATGGTCACCCAGCCCCGCGTTAACAAGGTAGCGGCCTTGTTCAGTCTCCTGTTTACCAAGCCGATTCTAAATTTGATATTTGTTAGAAACTAGGCTAGCCACAAGACTCCGAATGAAACGAGAATAATGGGTCAAATTCGGTCCTAGCCGACTGCAGTCGAATGACGAAGACATCCCCAACCAAATCTCCCGGGTGCGACTTTGCGAAAACAACGGGTAGGTTGTTGAGGCCGCTTGATCCCGGGACCTCCTTCAAAATGAAACGGGAATATTGGGTCAAATCTGGTCCTAGCCGACTGCAGTCGAATGACGAAGAACATTCCCAACCAAATCTCCCAGGTGTGATTTTACGGAAACCACGAGTAGGTTGTTGAGGCTCGGGGCTTGATCCCAGGACCTCCTTTATAAGAGGGGACTAACACTAGCTCTCATACCCAAATGCGCAACACCACCTCTCATAACCAAATGCGCATTTGGGTATGAGAGGTGGTGTTAGTCCCCTCTTATAAAGGAGGTCCCGAGATCAAACATAATGCCTCAACAACCAACCCGTGGTTTCTGTTGGGTTGGCCCATAATATCCTAGATTTGAAGAAGTCAATCATGACAATGACATACATAAAGATGTATTTGATGTGTGCCTAAGTTTATGCATGCATGTTAGTTCTTGCAACATGATTGGACAGATTGTCCAAGTGGCCAAAACAGGTATTGCCCAAGCAAGGCAGTGGAAAGACAGAAATCTGTCTAAGTCCACAGACGTTGAGTGAAAGTTACTCACTCAACGCCAGATGACTTATAGCGCTGAGTGGAGCCTATAGAGTCAAAGCCAATGTAATGGCTAGACAGAAAAGTGGCTAAGTCCACAGGCGTTGAGTGTAACTCACTCATTCAACGCCATAGCTTCATAATCATTGAGTATAGCTCAGTCAGTCAACGCCACAGGAAAACTGTGAATATTTACTAAGTCCACAGACATTGAGTGAGGCAAGCTCACTCAACGCCATGTGATATTGCGTTGACTTATTCTAAAAGGAAGTGTTCTTCTTGACACAAAAATTTGGCTAAGTCCAAATGCATTGATTGTTTTTACTTTCGTCGAGCTGAGCTCTGAGTTCGTCGAACTGAGCTCTGAGTTCGTCGAACTGAGCTTTCACTTTTTGTCGAGCTGAGCTCTGAGTTTGTCAAACTGAGTTCTGAGTTCGTCGAACTGAGGATTTCTGGAATACCCCTTCTGAAAGTTAAATATGACCCTAGTCTCATTCCTAAGTGGCATGCTCACTCAACGCTCTCAACGCTTGAGATGCTGGAGACGCAGAAAATTGGCTAAAGCAAAAAGTGCTGAGTGAAGCATGCTCACTCAACACGCTCAACGCCAAGCATGCAGAAGTGGCTGAAGAATATGCTAAGACAAAAAACGTTGAGTGGAGCTTGCTCACTCAACGCTGTCAATGCCTAGATAGACAAAATTCTGTCTAAGTGTTTTGGCGTTGAGTGAAGCTTATTCACTCAACGTCTATTCTACTGATGCTCGATTTTGGCTAAGTCCACAGGTACTGATGTCAGCAAAATCGACAAAGTCAACTAAGTTCAGATCAAGTAAGGAGAAACTACAGAACACGACAAACTCTGCCGAGAAGCTACTGTACGTCTTCTTCCGTTAAAACAAGGTGCAGCTGGAAGCTGCAGATGGGGCCCACTGATCTCTAAGAGCCGTTGACCGGCGAACTACAAAAGGAAGTGATGAGCCAAGAAGCAAGACAACTTTTAGGGCTTGGATTGAAAAAAGTGTGGCTGGAATTCATCGCTCTCGCCATTGCTGACTGAGATAAAGTTTGAAGTCCTCCAAAAAAACCAGGAGTTCAGTTATCTATTGCATTTCTCTCTGCTACAGCAAGATCAGAAAATCTTCTTGTTAAGGAAGACAGGAGAGCCTAAGATCCACGTTAGGCTCAGTCAGCTGTTTGAAGAAGTTAAAGAACTAGCTGTTCTTCCTTCTTCTTCAGCAAGATCAGAATTCATATTCTGAGTTTCTTTCAGCAGAGGTAGAAATTACTTCCTGCTGCTGTGAAGAAGGTAAAAGCTGTGGGAACTCAGCTCTAGTTGTTGACTCAGGGAAATTTCTCTGGGTCAAAGTAACAAAATTACTTTCATCTGTAGGATCCATCTGGATCTGAGTTGAAGAGCCTCTGGCCTGAGGTAGGGCAAGATTATCTGAGTGGTAGGAGAGTGAAGCTCTCTGAGTTGTAGGATCCAACTGGATCTGAGCTGTAGGGCCACTGGCCTAAGGTAGGGCAACTTGCCTGAGTTGTAGGGGAGTGCTGCTCTCTGAGTGTAGGATCCCTTGTGGATCTGAGGTAGAGTTGTCCTCCCAGCCTGAGTGTAGGGCTTAACAGCCTGAGGTAGGTGATCAGCTGATCACTGAGTTGTAGGCCTTTATAGCTGAGCTGTAGGTCTTGGAGGAGACTGAGAGATCCTGGGGGATCTGAGGTGTAAGCTCTGTGGAGCATTGTTTTGGAGAAGTTCCTTGACTAATAGAAAGTTAGCAAGGTGGGAGGAGAGTGGATGTACCCAAAAGTTGGGGAACCACTATAAATCATTGTGAGCTTTTCTGTGGTGTTCTTTTTGTGCAGGTACTTGAAAGCAAATTACTGTCAACTCACTAGGCATTAAAGGAATAAAATAAAAGATATCAAAAGAGAAAGAAAACCTATTCACCCCCCCCCCCCTCTAGATTGCAAGCTGCCTTAAATTTAAGAACTTTCAGTTTCCGTAAAGTCGCACCCGGAAGATTTGGTTGAGGATGTTCTTCGCCATTTGACTGCAGTCGGCTAGGACCGGATTTGACTCAATATTCCCGTTTCATTCGGAGCCTTGGGGCCAACCTAGTTTCTAACAATATTGAGAAGCTTTGCCTGGATCCGAGTTAAACAGGTGTAGGTTCTTCCAACACCATTTTGTGTTATAATCCGCAGTATCAAGTAGTGTGGTATGTAGTCAAATTCGAAGGTAGTGCAATTCTGCTATAATCCTCAGTATCAAGTAGTGTGGTATGTATGCAGGTGTGATCTCTCAGAGAGTGATAACCTCCAACTTATAGACAACATCAACATACAGTTTTACTATATATTAAACTAGCAGCGGGCAGTGTGTGATAGTAACCCGACCATCACTCGAGCATTGTATTTTGCCGTTTATTACTGAAGAATTTATTTTTTTGGCGGTGTGCTAATAGCCGTTGGTGTAAAAATAAATTTTTTTGTGAGCTAATATAATATGGAGGCTAATAGTGTAACGTCCCAATTCGCGCTAGGCCCCTTGATTGCGTATTTGAGTCTAGGGGGCTGTGGTGAGCCCAATGGGGGTGTGGGGGAACAGGTGCGAACGTACGGGAAATGAGGAAAACAAGGCAAAATGGCAATTCTGGCTGACACGGGTATGGACACGGCCGTGTCCATACCCGTGTGCCTCATAAAATTAGGCTTACCAGTCAGAGAGGTACACGGGTATTGGGACACGGGCGTGTCCCTAGCCGTGTGCCAAGGACACGGGTCGAGACACGGCCGTGTCTCTACCCGTGTGCCGCAACCCCGACCCGGCAGGAAGATGTTCTGGGATGAACACGGCCCTAAACACGGCAGGCAACACGGCCGTGTCACCTGCACACGGGTAGGAACACGGCCGTGTGCCTACCCGTGTCTGCGGTGTATAAAAAGGAAAAAGTTGTGAAACCCTAGCATTCATTCCCCTTTCTTCTGCCCCGAAATTTCTGAGAGAGTTCTTGGCTGGAGGAGGAGGAAGGAGCTTGCCGGAGTCATTCTTGGAGGAATCAAAACGCCGCCGCCGTCAAGGGAAAAACAATGCCGCCGCGAAGGAGTGCGAGGCTCATGGCCGGCCATGGTGGTACCGCTGGACTTGAGGTGAGCTTCCTCCCCTCTCCCTTGGTGCTAGATCTATAGCTATTTTAGGAGAGACATCGACTCCATAGAGTCTTGATGGTGAGGAGGAGAGTTCTTAGGATAAGCCATGCCTAGGTTTTCTAGGCTTAGTCTCCCTCAACCTTCTCATCATTCAAAGTGGAGATGAGAGGGGTTTTCGTTGAGGGTTTGGCTTGAAAGGAGAAATAAGGTTGGGTGTGATTTCTGGAGAAGTTTATGCGAGGTCGTTGCAAGGAAGAAGATGAACGGATGCCGTTCATCTCGCCTTAAGATGCGTGCAGAAATCTGATTTCTGCACGCGGCGACCTTCGTGGCCAATTTCGGAGGTGTTCTGGCCAGATCTGGGTGAACGACTCAACACGAAAGTCGTAGCCCTTGAAATTACCTTTCCAACGAGTGGTTGCTCGTTTCCATGCGATACCTGTAGCCACGGGAAAGCTGGTTCGAGTCCGCTGCGTTCGGGAAAATTCCTGTACAGGAAACTGTTTCCTGTACGTATTCGAGTTGAATTTCTGGTATGTTGCGACCAGATCTGGGCGATCGACTCAACACGAAAGTCGTAGCCCTCGCGAATACCTTTCCAACGAGGGGTTGTGCATTGTGATCGGATTCCTGTAGCTCCGGGAATCCCAGTTTTAGTATCAGGCTATCCTATGTTAATGCACTTGTTATTTTATAATGCTAGCACCCTTGCAATGGTTGTGATTTGCTCATTTGTTGTCTTGCTCCCATATATCTATAATGTTGTTGTTACTATAATTTAGCATGGTTACTCATTTGGTTGTGTAATAAGGTATAACCATGTATTGGTAGATAAATGGATTGGATGGGAAGGCTAGATATTAGGAGTTGAGATTGGTATAGGATATATTTATACAATTTGGTGTTGAACATATCTATTATGCGTAGTGTTGAGGTGAATTTATTGAATAGGTGGGCGTGAACATGATGAACACTATGTGAGGAGTATTTTGTAACCGTAATCCGAGCCCAAGGGGTTTATTAACAACCGATGCTTAGAGTTGAAGTCTCCCTACGGGTAGCATCGAGTGAGTTGTTTGGGGGCATGTAATGTGCGACGATTCATCGTGTCGCGATGTTGAGATAATGACTGTGGCAGGTCTACGGGTTCGCCAGTCGTCACACCGATGGGAGCCAATGGGTAGACCTTGGGCGGTAGGGTTAGATACTTGGTGTCCATAAACCGAGATCTCCTCCGCGCCATGAGAACGGTTGGGCTTGCACCTCGTGCGTTTCCGAGGTTCCATCCGGTTCGAAATCAAAGGCCAGGTTGGGCTGTGTTCTTGGTGCACATTTACCCAAGACCCCTTCTGAGCCGTAGTACGCATGTGAGCTCCGCTGTTGTGTTCTTAGCGTTGAGGCGTACGGGGGCCTAGGATAGGTAGTGTGATACCACCTAGTAGTGGAGACGCCCGCTCCACTGTCGCCGTCTGGCCACGACGGACGACGCCTGAGAGGTTAGCTACCTGCTCGAAAAGTGGGAACTTCAAGTCTGTGTCGACATAGCAACTTGCATGTGCGTGCGCATGATTCGGTCATAGCATAACATTCATATCATGTCATTCATTGCATACACAAGATCCTCATCGTATAAGTTTGTATGGGCACTCCTATACGATGAGTTACTTTACTGTTAACCCGATCCTTAACTTATAAGTTTGTATGGGCACTCTTATAAGTTGAGTTACTATTCTGATTAATTATACCTGCTGTCATATATTATTGATATTTGTAGAACTGCTAGTTGTGTAGCGTAGTTTATACTCCACTATATTTACAGTCACCTGCTTGTTTACTTGCTTATATATATACATATTGTACCTTGTTCCTTTCTCCGCCCGGTGCCGAGGAGTCGCCGGGGGAGCGGATGTGAAGCCACTTAGTCTTATGACTAACGGTTGCTACGTCTTCCTTTTTAGGAGGAAACCCCGCAGGTAGAGCAGCAACGGACTATGCAGCAGGACAGCCAGGCCCGGATGATAGGACCTGAGGTGGTGGTGCCATCGGCACCGTCAGTGACAGTCGTGAGTGTTTTCATGTAGCCGTTTGGCAAAACATTTCTAGACTCTTGTTCTTTTGTACAAGCCTGTTGTGCTTGTTATCTTCCGCTACTTTTGACTTAAACTTAGCTGTGAACTGAACTGCTTTTGCTTTTACTTTTCTGTTATGGTTGGGTTGGCATAATTGTTGTGATATGGATTGTAGCCGGCGGAATAGGCGTCTTGTGGTAAAGGCTAACCCGTGTGTTAGTGCTACCGCAAGGCGGCTATTTCGGGCATAAGACTCCCCTCGTGCCGTGTGTTGTGTTCCGGGAGGGGGGTCTTACAAATAGCGAATTCAAGGGTGCTAATAACACAGTTCTATAAAAATGCAAGACATGATACTGGTGTTTATTCTGGCTTGATAATCTAATGATGCGTCCGAATAAAATAACACAATTATATTTCTAAATAAATGAATGATTTATTTTGATTGTAAAATGTGATTATAAAATAAACATAATCAAATGCAAATAGTATTGAGTTTGGCGAGCTTGGCGACTGTATTGAGTTTGGCGACTGAAAAAAAGACCTCACCATAATCTAGACCTTATTGAGTAAAACCACGGGCCACAAGACGAGCCTTCAAACGTTGAACCGTCACATCTAGACCATGTTTGATGGCAAACACTCACTTACAACCGACACAGGTCTGTCCAGGAGGAAGAGGGACAAGATTCCAAGTGTGATTTTCCCAAAGAGCAGGCATTTCCTCGTTCATTGCCATCTGCCACCCTGGATGCTGAAGAGCCTCCACAGAGGTAGGGGTGGTAATAGAGGATAAATAAAGTGCAAATTTCCTGAGATCCGGTGAGAGGCAGTGTAAAGAAACATAATTTTTCATCCAGTGAACAGTAGAGACGGTTGCTGATGGTTAAAACGACGGTTCTTATTTAATTATGAAAGTGGAGGTGATTTTATTTTATAAAAAAGAAGAGCGTTTTGTTTTATTAGAAACCGAGTTTTAACGAGAGGGAGACAAGTGCACCTATCGCGTGTAGTACATGATATTCCGGTGTGGAATATCGGGGTCGTATTGTTCTCGGGGCCGGCTTAGCTATTTCTACTCTTTCCCTGAAAGCCTATTATTTTACCGATAATATTTTAGTTTGTTTAGAAAGAAGATGACCTAAAAATATAAAAATTGCATAATAATAATAAAGCAGGATAATAAAGTGCAGAAAAAGTAAAGCAGGAAATGAAGTGCAGAAAGCCGATGAAGAACTTAGCGAGACGATACAAAAAGAGAATTAGAACTAAAATAACTTTTAATAAAAAGAGATCATAAATTTCAAATTAATTAAGGCGGAGACTCGGCCGTGGAGGTTCCACAAAAATGAGCACACCTATCTCTAGATAATATCGCTCACCTGAACGCTAAGACTATTCGACCGATCGCTAGACCGATGAAGGATTTCTCTTAACGCCCGCATTACGCTAAGAACCCCGCTATTGGGTGGGGAACCCAATCCGGTAGAGTCACGCGCCTCCTCTCTCGAGGGTTAGCGCGGAACTCTCTTTACCCAAGGGTGATCGGTCCATACGCACGGCCTCTCGGCGTTGCGTATAAATAACGGAAATAGACCCCGCACATCGATATGCGATCCTACGCGTCGTTAACCCGGGACAAACCTTAAGAAATTTAATTAAACTGAAAAATAGGATCTTTAATTATTTAAAGCTACTTTATCTGTCCCAATGCTCTTCGATATTGAGGGCTAAGGACGGTTAGCCACTCATCGGAATGGGGACACTTACGCTAGAAAGCTGTAAATGAAAGCTGTAAAGAAAGCAGGAAATAAAGCAGTAAAGGAAAGCAGAAAATTGCGAGTCCCGGCTCAAGCGAGTGGGCGGGAGAAGAAAGTAGTAAATGCGAATCCCGGCTCAAATGAGTGGGCGGGGGTAAATTTATCTCATACACGCACGCACTCTACTGAAATGAAAACACACACACGCACTCTACATAAATTGAAACACACACACGCACACAAAGTTTCCTACTCAAGTGAGTAGGAGAAAATGAAAGCAATAAAAAGACAAGTCCCACTCAAACGAGTGGGCGGGAAATGAAAGCGGGGCGTCATTTAACTCTTAACGAGTAGGTGGAAATAAATGCATACGCACACGCGCACTCTACAGAAATGAAATAAAGCTATAAAATCTAACTCATACACGCACGCACACTTGCAAAAATACAAAAAACTAAGTGACTGAAAAATTAAAACAACTGCATTTCTACCGCTAGAATGCGGTAGAAATTCATAAAAAGAGAAAATAAAAATTAACCGAGCGAAAAGTTTTTTGCAAATAAACGCAAAATGAAAGTGCTCGAAAAATTAAAACAACTGCATTTCTACCGCTAGAATGCGGTAACCCCCAGACCCGAGAGTCACTGAACTTAGAGTAGTGAAAATGCATAAAAAGACAATAAAAATTAAACGGAGCGAAAAGTTTTGCAAATAAACGCAAAATGAAAGTTGGCGAAAAATTAAAACGACTACATTTTCATTCTTATATTTTTAAAAACTCCTAAAAAGTGAAAATAAAGCTAAAAACGATGAAAAATTTTACGATCCTAAAAAGTCCTAAGTTAAAGAAAATAAAAATAACACTTTTTAAAACTCTTTTATAAAACATATAAGAATGAAAACAGTAAAAAGAGAAAGGAAAAGCTAAACCTAAACAAGTGCGGAGAATGAAAAGCAAATGGGCGGCATAACAGCTAGAAATGCGGAGAAATCCTAAGCTAAACTAAGTTATACAAGCTATAAAATGAAGACATAAAAAGAAAGCACAAAAAAGGAGAACGAAAAATCACTTAAGGTAGACGCATTCAAATGGAACTCCAAACATTATAAAGAGAGAAAAAGCTAACATTGTATTAATAAAAAGTTGATTACAAAGAAAGTTAAAACAAACATCCTAATACAAACTAAGAGAGAGGGGGGGGGGGATAAAATTCCCTTACATAACATTTGGATTCCATTTGGGCAGCAGCTCCCCTAAGCAAAGTGGTCAAAGACTGGACAAGAAAAGCTTTCTGAAAACTTTTATTTATAAACAAAATTTCGGGTGTGACACGCCCTAGGTCACGGGCGTGACAGGGGCGTGTCAGTCAAATTCGTGTTTGACTTGGCATCTTTGGCTGGCTGGCTTCGTTCTGGAAGGTCGGGGAGTTGACACGTGTCGGTCACGGGCGTGACAGGCTTCGGTCACGGGCGTGACAGGCTTGGGTCGACGATCTTCGAGCGCCGATCGACGATCTGGAAGCATCTGGAAGGAACACGTGGCGGTCACGGGCATGACAGGCTTGGTCACGGGCGTGTCGGGGGGGCGTGACTTGGACAGCTGGCAGTCCTGATGTCGGCAACGTCGAGTGTTGAAAAAGGCGTTGAGTGTCGACATCGACACGGGCGTGACGGGTCTTGGACACGGGCGTGACTGGGGCGTGTCTGGACGGCGTTGAGTGTTGAACAGTGAAATCGTTGAGTGTCGACTGGCGGAAGGCGTTGAGTGCCTGACACGGGCTTGTCGGGCATGGTCACGGGCGTGACTGGTCAAAAAAAATATTTTTTCTGTAAAATTTCAGAAAAACAAAAATAAACTAAGTTAGAAAATATTTACAAAAAAAAAGTAATTTATTGAATAAAACAAGCTAAAAAAGCAAAAAATAAAGTAAAATGACATGATAAATACACTATAAAATAAGTATATTTACAACTCATCAGTTGTCGGATCGACAGGCCGCACCATATCATCAGTAGAGGACATCTCCCGTAGAGCAGTAGAGGAAGGAGGACGACGAATATACACATGAATCAGGGGTGGTTTTAGTGGGATTGACGTGAGAAGAAGTGGTGGAAGGTTAGAAGTGACAGGGATCGCAGGCCGCGGAAGGAGAGACAGTATTGGAGAATCAGTTGGTTGAGAGTGATTGGGCTGATGTTCGAGAAAGGTGACATTAGCAGAAGTAACCAACAAACATATATTTTGTGACACGTGGATCAAGTTTGTCAGCGGATGGGCTAAGATTATGAATATAACAAACAACCAAATATGCGAGGTGGGACGAAAAACGGATTTGCAGAGGGAAACATGAGATTAAAGGGAGACACAAAGTCTAGAACGGAGGAAGACATGCGGTTAATAATGTAGCAGACTGTAGAAACCGCGAAATTCCAATAAATTTTGGGTACATTCATTTGAAACATAATAAAGCGTGCGACATCTAGAAGTAGACGATTCCTGCATTCAACAAGACTATTTTGTTGGGGGGTATAAGCACAAGAGGTTTGATGGATGATCTCGAACTCAGCACACAGTACAGTAACCCTATGACTTGTGTACTCATGGGCATTTTTGGTCCGGAGAGTTTTAATCGTAGTAGAAAACTGATTGCGAGTATAAAATAATAAATGCACGAAGAACCCGAGTTAGGTCGGAGCGATCATGAAGTAAATATAATCATGTCATTCAAGAGTAATCATCAATACTGTGATAAAGTAACGATAACCAGAAGTACTTGCGATTTTATATGATCCCCAAATATTTGAATGAACAAGAGCAAACAAAGTTTCGCTCCGGGTATAAGACGGTGAGAAAGTAGCACGATATTGTTTGTCGTAGATAGACGACTCGCATGTGAAGTCATGGAGGGACAGATCAGGAAGATCTTTTCGGAGTATGTGGAGAGGAGCATGCCCAAGACGGCGATGCCACTCGATGGAGCTAATAGAGGAGAGAATCGTGGGGGGAGATCCAGGATATAGAACCCATTTAACATCTTCTCTTTACCAATGACATTCTATGTTTTGCGATCCTACACAATACAAGAGGTGGAAGAAAATATTACATAGCAATCAAGGTCTTGCGTGAGACTAAGAGCCCGGAACATAAAGAACTGAGTGAAGAGTGATGGAGGGAGTAAGGTTAACATCTGCTGATCCATAGACTGGAGTGGTGACCCCATTAACAACAATAATGAACTTGAGATACACAAAGTCCAAGTAATTGGAAGTTTCTGTGGGGTAATGTGCTGTGAGGCCCAATAATTCATAATCCAGGATGAAGTATGGGCGAGACAGGAGATACCGCTATCTGAAATATACACAATAGAACCAAAATAATGACCGATCATCCCTTGAAGTTGCTGGAGTTGGGTACGCAGAGCATCAATGTCAGTTTGAATGTTGTTTGGAGTGTAACTGTGTCGACCGCTACCTAGAGAAGTGATGCTACCTCCACGCGAGGGTAGAGGAGAAAAATGAGATGAAGGTGACCGCAAAAACAAAAAGGATGAGGAAGTATGATCGGCCATTGGAGTCGGCCTAGCGGTAAAAAAACCAAGATGCAACAAGAGCAGAAGAAGGCCATTGCAGCAAGGGAGACACCTGCAGGAAGAGCACGCTGCGGCAAACTCGGCTAGGCAAGGAGCAAACTGGAGGCAGAGAGGCGGCAAAGTGACCAGGTACTGGCGGCAAGAAAACTAGCAGTGAGCAAGCTGCGCGACTAGAAGTGCACGAGCAGCAACGATCTCGCGTGACAAGAGCAGAAGGCCGTTGCGGGCTGAGCAGCAGACAGATAATGGCGGATGCAGACTAAATAGGTTGCGGTAGTGGCTACAGACTGTGCCCTGGTGAGCAGAGAACGGTGGCTGCGGCTGCGGCTTTGAGAAGAGAACAACGGCTGCGATCTGCGACCTAGCGAGTAGAGAATGGTGGCCTTCAAAAAAGCTGATGGCGGCCTTAGCGAGCTGAGAACGACAACAGCTGAGAACGGCGACCTGGCGAGCAGAGAACGATGGCCTGGCGAACAGAGAACAACGACCTGGCGAGCATGGCGTCTTGGCGAGCAAAGAACGACGGCTGGCGGGCAGAGAACGACAACCGTGAGAAGAGCTGACGACGGCCTGACGAGTAGAGAACGGTGGTCCTTGAAAAGAGCTGCGGCTGAGAGACAGTGCGAGCACTATGGCCTGGCGAGCAAAAAAAAAACTGCGGCTAGGGATGCAAGACGCACCCGATATCACAAACAACAAAACTGCGGTCTTGACGAGCAACACAGGTGGCAAGCTTAGCAGAAGGCGCGACAAGGGTAGCAGAGTGCGGGCAAGGAATTTTCGGTTGAGTATATCCGCGGCGGGAAGCGAGGAAGAAGCCAAAAAACACCAGATGGCGGGACCAAGCGACGGGGAAAAAAAATATAAAGCTAGCGGAATAGGGAAGAAACAAATGAGAGCGACATCAATAGAGAAGGATGTGACTAGAAAACTCGTAACCACCCACGCAGAGAGGGGGAAAGTAACCGCAGAGAGAGGGGGAAAGTGCGGTTAGAAGATGTAACTGCAAAGAGAGTGGGAAAGTGCGGTTAGAAAACTCGTAACCGCCTAGATAGCATGTGAATGTGACGGATTGCTGACTCTGATACCATGAAGAAAAACACAAGTAATGAGAGAAATAAAACTAATTTTATAAATTTCTCCAAAGTGGCTTGCATACATCATAATTCATAACAATAATTGTACATTTGTACATTTATATAAGAGAGGAGGAAATCAATCCTAAGATGTGAGACTAAACAAACTAACAAGATGGGCCTCCAGATAAGCCTATCTCTGGGCTTTTACATATACGCTTTAACATATCTAAATCTTGTGTTAGTTTATGTTCTCTCCTCATCACTATTTTCTTTTGTTTTCATTTTTTAGTGGATATAACCGCTACACTGTAGATAAAGCATTGAAATGTTTAAGCAATCAAAATCAGGTAGGAAAGATTGAGGCCCTATTTGTTTGTGTTCACGAGCCGCTACCTTGACGATTAAACAACAAAAGAACCTTTGTAGAAAGCTACAATCATTAAGAACGCTTGGTACGATCATTAAAAAAGAGAAATTCGAGGAAATAAATTTGGGATAATTGGGGGTTTCTCCTTTTTGTGTATACCAGCACTTTTGAATTAGTTGGCATTGTCAAATATATTAGTGTCAACTACTCTTCCCCCCGCCTTCCCGGAAACTCCTTCAGGACCGATTACTTACAGCTACTTGACACAGACTTCGCAATGCCAAACCATAAGACCTCGCTACTTGGATGCAAAATTAGGCTGGCTTCTCGGTTGTCATGGAGTTGATTTCTTCCTTGAGTTCGGGCCAAAAAAATTCGCTCTAACATTAGATTTCTCTTGATCTGACTTTGTCGGTAGAGGAGTAGAATCGCTGAAATCTATAGAGATAACGAAACAAAGCTTTTGCATGCTCTTGGTTGTACAATTTCATGAATGAAATGACATGCCTTCTTTCCCAATGAAATAAGTGACTTTTACTCTGCGATAGTAGTACTTGACCTTTTTTCTAGTAACATCTTCCTCAAAATCTTTTCTTCCTGCCCTGTCTAGCGACTGTAAAATATCTCTAATCTAATCATCTAGCATAGACAATTCAAGCGACTTAATAATTTTTATGTTGACCATAAAGTAGTATAGCACAAGAAGCAGATTAGCCCTGATTAATACATGCTATTATTATTGCTGATTTGTTTGAGAAACTACCTACTATGAAAAAAGCACGGGAAACAAAATCATGTAATGTGAAAATAAATCTATTTAGTTACTTTTCAAGAAGAAACACAAATAAAAAGTATAACAAATTAATCGACAAATATCCCTGTAAAAAACATGCATTATTAAGCAGATACCCAATATCCTACTAACAGTATCTATATACCTGAGGTGCATTTAAATTTGACATCTTGAAATTCACAATAATGAAGCATTAAGGGAAGCTCAGATGCCATTGTGTACTGGGGTTTTCTCGGAGTCTTGCTAATATCCAGTAAAGCATCAATTATCTGTTAACATAAGCAGCTTTTGAATAAAATGCTTTAAAGGGGCTTGCATGCAATACAACAAAGTCAGAAACTCAAATCATGGTTGTTAGGCAGGGAATATAAAATCTCAAACTATTTGGTTTATATAGGTGTATACACGCATATTTCTTGATATTTAGGCTCACAAAAAATGGAGGTGCAACTGCACTATTGGTATTCATCTTAATTATACTCTCTACATCAATATACATATTTATCATTGGTGAATAATTTTTTCAGATTATGGAAGGGAATGAGAAGTTGGGATTTGGGAACAAAGACAATAGAAATCAACCGCTGCTCAAAAGAAAGAATCCAATCTTCTAGTACCTATCAAATTGTATACAGTAAGAAATTATGATAGTGTGGAAGCCATATCAATAACCAATCTTCAATGTAGGCCTTATCTTTATATTTACTCAGAATAAATTGGGACCAACTTTTTTTAATATCAAGTGAAAGGATGTATAATACATACATTTGGGGATTCAAGCCCACCTCCAATCATAAACAGAACAGAAACCATGCAGCGTACTTGATGCCACAGAAACGCACTGCCTTTAATTGTTATAGCCCATAAGTTATCATCATTTGACCTGCAAACATTTAGCTAAATGGTGAAAAGCACACTTTCAATGTGCATCCAAACAAATTACTGCCTCAATCAACAAGCTGCCCCACAACTAACATGCAGACCTTTCCAATCTATGAATTATAATTATTTACAGCATGCTAAATTACGTTCTCAAAGAGAATGATTTGACTCTGTTGGAGAAATAGACTTTATTGTAAAATGTGAGTAATATGAGAGCTTATATTATTGATAGTGTATGTAACCCCTATATATCTTTATTATATAAAGCAATATAGATATCTCAAAGCACACCAAAGCACACCGTTAAATTCATCAGGACCGTCCGATCTCCAGAAAATGAAAGGTGACCGTTGGATTCATCAAAGGAGGCCTGCAAATAAAAAAAAACCAAAACCGCTACTGTTCATTCTCTGAAAAATCCCGATACCAACCTTTCCGCATTCCCGCTCCCCGCCCTCCTCGCCGCCGCCGGCGGAGCCGGCGGCGGCCTGCCCGCCTCCCACCGGCGGGTTCGCCGGACTCCGGCGAACCCGCCGGGGGTTGTCCGCGGCGAGCGGGCAGGGCCACCGCGGCGTGGCCCTGCCCGTGAGACCCAGATCTGGGTCTCACGGGCAGGGCCACCGCCGCGGTGGCCCTGCCCGCTCGCCGCGGGACAACCCCGGCGGGTTCGCCGGAGGCCGGCGAACCCGCCGGTGGAGGCGGGCAGGCCGCCGCCGGCTCCGCCGCCGGCGGCAGAGGAGGGCGGGGAAGCGGGCAGGCGGAAGCGGGGGGGGGGGATTTTGGTTTTTTTTTTCATTTTTTTTATAAAAATTAAAAAGTTATTATTATAATTTGAGTTGGAAATTTATTAAATTATATAATTATTAAATTTAAGTTGGAAATTTGAGTTGGAAATTTCATTTTTCAGAGGCGGGCTTCGGGGCGAAATTTATTAAATTATATAATTATTTAAATTTCCTTGGAGGAAAATAATAATAATTTGTTAAATTATAAAATTATTTAAATTTTTTCGAAGGTTCGCCCGCCGGAGGGGACGGGCTTTGCCCGTCGGGGGCGGGCAAAGCGCGTCAGGGGGCGAGCGAAGACCGCCGAGGGGCGGGCGAGCCCGCCGAGGCGGGCGAGCCCGCCGGGGGAGAGGGGTTGAAGCCCGTCGGGGGGTCAAGCGGGCGAAGCCCGCCGGGGGGTCAAGCGGGCGAAGCCCGCCGGGGGGTCAAGCGGGCGAAGCCCGCTTGATTGCGGGCGAAGCCCGCCGGGGGGTCAAGCGGGCGAAGCCCGCCGGGGGGGTCAAGCGGGCGAAGCCCGCCGGGGGTCAAGCGGGCGAAGCCCGCTTGATTGCGGGCGAAGCCCGCCGGGAGGTCAAGCGGGCGAAGCCCGCTTGATTGCGGGCGAAGCCCGCAGCGACGCATCGAGAACGGGCGGAGCCCGTTCGAAGATGCTAGTATATATATATATAATATATATATATATATATATATATATATATTCTTTTCCAACATGGTATTAGAGCTTAGGGTTCTCGCCTACCGCTACCGCTCTCGCCCGCGATTTCTCCTATCGCTCTCGATCCTGATCCTACACCGGTTAAGATTTCGATTTCGCCTCTCTCGTGCACTACCACTCCTGCTCCGCCTGCTCCTTGCCGACCTCGCTCCGCCCGTCGCTAGCCGGCCCGCTCTGGCTAGTCGCTAGTCGCTCCGCCCACGCTCGCTTCTCCCACTCTGCCGCATCTTACAACAGCCACACCTCCTTCCTTTCTCCCCAGCGCTCCCTTCCGTCAGTTTCAAAACCTCCGGGAGGGTCTCTCCTGTCCTCTCATGAGTTCTTGATTCCCTCATTTCCGGCGCTCCCTCTTCTTTTGCCCTTCCTTCGATTTTTGTGGGCATGTGGGTTCTTCCCCTCTTTCTATGAGGGCAGCCCCTCTCTTCCGATATCCGGTGTGATCCATGTGTGTACCCTCGATGTTGTGAAAAGAAAAGCTTAATCCCCAATGAGGAGATCTAGCATATATATATATATATATATATATCTCAAATAGGAAAATACAATATAACCTATACATGCTATTTACAGACCATATAACATATAAGAATACTCGTAGGGCGACACCCAAGTAGGCCTGTGTCCCGAAGAAGTTCTAAGGTGTACTTGCGCTGCGATATCGAGATGCCCTGCCGTGAACGGGCTACTTCAATCCCGAGAAAATAACGGAGAGGTCCAGAAGGTTAAGCGAAGCGTAGCTTTCACCTCAGAGATGCCAGAAGGGTCATCCCCCGTGAGAATAATATCATCCACGTAGACCAAGACAATTACCCGACGGCCCTCGGGAGTCGCACGGATGAAGCAAGTGTGGTCCGCACGACACTGAGTGAAACCTGACTGAAGAATAACGAGCTGTCAAACCAGGCCCGCGGGGTTTGCTTTAAGCTGTACAGAGACTTGAGCAGGCGGCAAACTCTCCCCGAATACTCCCCCTGAAGAGCAAAAACGGGGGGGGGGGCATATAGACCTCCTCTTGTAAATCACCATGCAGGAAAACATTTTTGATATCGAGCTGGTAGAGCGGCCACACGCGAGAAGCCGCAAGCGAGAGCAAAAGACGAACACTAGTCAACTTAGCCACGGGAGCAAAGGTGGCACCAAACTTATCCAGAGTCTGAGTAAATCCCTTGGCCACCAAACGAGCCTTATACCGATCAATGGTACCATCAACAGAGTACTTCACTGTATAGACCCATTTGCACCAAATTGTACGTTTTCTGGGGGAAAGAGGGACCAAAGACCATGTCACAGTACGACGGAGAGCAGACATCTCCTCCTCCATGGCCCGAACCCACCGCGGGTCACGGGGAGCCTCAGCGGTTGAAGCAGGCAGGCGAACAAAATCAGCAGTACCCACAAAAGCCTGGTAAGAGGGTGAGAAACGTTGATAGGAAACAACACTAGCCAGTGGATGCTCAGTAACAGAGGAACGAACACAAGTACGTTTACCCTTACGGAGGGAAATAGGTAAGTCAACAAAAGAAGTAGAGGAGAGAGGATCAAGAGAGTTACCTGCGTCCGGAAGAGGCTGCTGATCCGGGACTGGAGGAGAAGTGAGTGTAGCGGGTGGTAGCAGCAGTGGGAGAAGGTAGCTCCAGGTACCACATCCACTCCTCTCATATCCCGTACCAATAGTCCTCCCGGATCTCAGGTCCTGAAAAACACAACGATTAGAGAAGAAAGTTACTGAGCAGTTCAAAGAGCGAGTAATACTACTAACAGATAATAAGTTGAGGGTCAATTGAGGTACAAGAAGAACAGAGTCAAGGGAGAAAGAAGACGAGAGAGGGACGGTGCCCCGGCTGAGGACAAGGGTAACTGAGCCATCAGCGAGGCGCACGCCCCGGGAAGAGCAGGGGACAACCTGAAGCAGGCGGGAAGACGTACCAGTCATATGGTCGGTTGCACCAGAATCAACCACCCAGGGTGACGAACACTGGTCAACCGTGGCCGCAGAGCAAGCAAACGGGGTACCTGAGAAAGAAGGGACAGTGGAAGCAGAGGCAGTAGTGGAAGGCTGAGACTGTTGTAACTGCTGAAACTGGGTCATCATGTGACAGAAGCCAGAGGAGTTAGCACCCAAAGTGCTCTCGACGAGCTCGGAAGACTCAGCTGATGCTACGGTGTGCCTGGTATCAGTACCAGAAGTAGTACGCACAGAACCCCGTAGGTGTGGTATAGTTGATAGCAGCGACTGCGGTCATGATACAAACGACCACAGTGAGAGCAAAGGCAAGGAGGACCCGTAGAGCCACGTCCACCAGAATGTCCACGACCACAAGACTGGGTAGAGGAATCACGATCACCTCATCCACGAGCGCTGGAGGTGGGAGGTCGGTAAGAAGGAGCAAGGACCATCTGCTCAGTAGGCAGAGAGGAGGTATCACGGGTGGAAGAAAGACCAGAGTGCCGTTACATACGTCTCTCATTCTCCACAACAATGGAGTAGGCCTCAAGAAGATCTGGCAAAGGTGACATCCCCACAATCTGAGCACGGGTAGACTCGTATTCGAGGCGAAGCACCATCAAGAACCGGTATGTCTCTCGGCGCTGTCGCTGTTTCCGAATAAGAGCAATATCGGTAGGAGACTCCAGGACACTAAGAGGCTCAAGATCATTAAACTCAAGAAAACGATCTTGAAGGTAAGTGAAGTACTCCTGAACGGAATGGTCTCCCTGAGTAGCGGAAACAATATCCTGAAAGATGCCGAAAATCTGGGCATCAGCACGCGTGTGCCCAAAGGTGTGCTGGAGAGCGGACAAAACCTCGGAGATGTCCTTAAAGCGCATGAACTGACCAAAGATGCGAGGCTCCATCGAGCACTGAATCCATCCAAGAACCACGTACTTTTTCGTTGACCACTTGACTAACTCCTTTTTGTCATCTGTATCAGTCGATTAAGGCATAGAGGGCCGCCGGTCAGCCATAAAAGCTTATTCCGGCCGGCAAAGGCCACTTTCATCGATGTGGCCCATGAAAAATAATTTTTCTCATCGAGGAGAATGCTAGTAATCCGTCCCGTACATGATCCATAGGTGTCTTTGGAATCCATGGAGCAAATATCAATGAGATTCCTCCCGCAACGGAGATCGAGGATCGAGAGAACAAAGAGAACGAGGGTCTCACTCACAAACACGTCTCACCAGCATAAAGAACTTGTTGCAAGAGTCAGACATGCTCCATGGAAAGGACAAAAGGGAGAGGAAGCTATGGAGGCTGCAAGAATAGGCGGCGACAGCGGGAGAGGAAGCTCCGACGGATGTAAGAATAGGCGGCGACAGCGGGAGAGCAGGCGGCGGCAGCGGGACTTCCTGGAATAGGCGGCGGCAGCGGGATCGAGCGAGAGCGGGAATGGGCAGCAGCAGGAGCGGGAGTGGGCGAGATCGGCGGCAGCGGGACTTCCTGGAACAATCGGGATCAGACTAGAGCGGGATCGGGCGGCAGCAGGAGCGGCAGCGGGAACGGGATCGGGGGCCAGTGGGACAAAGAATAGGAGATCGGTGAAACCGGAACCACGAAAACCCTAGGCGTGTTTCTCTGATACCATGTTGTGAAATGAAAAGCCTTAATCCCCATTGAGAGATCTAGCATATATATATATATATATATCTCAAATAGTAAAAATACAATATAACCTATACATGCTATTTACATACCATATAACATAAAACAACGATAATCACAATACTTGATTTCTATTCGGGGTCTTTTATGGTCGGGAGTGATTCTTCTACAAATATGTCCTTCAGTGGAGCGACTCCTCCGGCCTCCGTTGGACCTTGCTGTGTCATTCCGGACATGGCACCCCTCAGATTACTATTATGAAATTGGATGGTTCCAACAACCTCCCTTGGACTCGCTCTATCATTCTTGCCCTCAAGAGCCGCCGGTTGTTTGGTTATGTCAGTGGCACGATGAAGGCTCCTTCGTCTGTTTCTTCTCCTGAGTGGCCTTAGTGGGAGTCTGAAAACTCCCTGGTGATGTCTTGGCTGTTGAACAGTATGACGGAGCCCATCGCTCGAAATTACCTATTCTTGGATACTGCAACAGATATCTGGAAGCACGCAGAGACCACCTACTCATGTCGTGGGAATGCAGCTCAGATCTACCAACTCTGATGCAGGAAATTCCTCCCGCGACAGGGTGATTGAACCCCATCTGCCTACTACTCGGAGTTCACCCAGCTCTATCAGGAGTATGATCACTTTGATTTTCTGACATTGTGTCTTCAGAAGATGAGGTGCCGGTGAGAGCAAGGGAAGAACAGAATCACATCTTCAAATTCAAGAACAGAATCACATCTTCAAATTCCTTCACAGCTTACATCGGGATTTTGACCTGATTAGTATTCAGATTCTTGGACGCTCTCCTCTTCCTTCTTTACCAGAGGTGTACAGCCTTGTCCAACAAGAATTTGACTGTCGAAAGACTCTCCTTCTTGACTCTGCCACTGATGGATCTGCTCTTGTCACTCTTTCTCAGCACATGGTTCGTCCTGCTCGTGATAGGATCGAAGCCTACGAACAAAGATCACCTTGCCTGTGATTATTGCGGGAAGTACCGCCATACCAGAGAAACCTGCTTCAAGTTTCATAGTTTTCCTTCTCCCAGAGGAGGCCTTGCACCTCGTGGTGGTTGTGGTCCTGGTCGCTCCCAGCATTGATCATCTCTATCTAGATCGGCACACTTGTCCAACGCAGTGGAGGACACTTTTGTTCATCACTCTCTGGATTCAACGACCCCCCCCCCCCCCCCCCCCCCGCTCTTTCAGCCGAAGAAATTATGGCTTTCCACCGGATGATGCATGACCCTTCTGCCGAGCAACCTTGTTCCTGTTCCTCTTCGTATACCCATCAGGGGCCTGCAGGTTCTCATTCTGCTTTCTCCCACCTATCATAACAGTAGATCATTGATTCTGGAGCCACTGAACACATGACTGGATCAGCCACAGGTTTGTATCCTACACCCCTCTGTCCGGCAGAGGCAAAGTGAGTATTGCCGATGGATCCTTATCTCCCATTACTGGGAAGGGATCCATTCCATGCTCCTCCCTCACTCTCTCCTCTGTTCAACATGTTCTTGCTTTCAATCACAATCTTCTGTCTATTAGTCATCTGACAAATTCTATGAACTGCTCAATGACCTCTTTCCTACCTCTTGTGTTTTTCAGGACCTGAAGAAAGGGGCGGTGATTGGCTCTGGTAGAGTGTGCAACGGGCTCTACGTGTTCGACACCTCTGCATCCACTTCATCCAGCCTCACTCCGCCTCCCAAAGCTCTTCATGCAGCTCTGGCCTCTGATTTTGATTTCTGGCATTGTCGACTTGGACATCCTCCCATCGCTATTATGAATCGTTGCTTCCACTATTGTCTTCTATTGTTT